>JAUMJJ010000388.1:3920928-5147642 GCA_033556795.1 Tapera naevia
AAATAAGTGATCAATATCTCCAGAGAGTATCTGTGTATTCTCACTTAATGTTACTGAGCAGCTAATAGGAGCTGACACATCGCTATGGGGAGATGGCTTCCATTGCTCAATTAACTCATTATCTTTTAAGCTGTTTTGACTCAAATGGGAAATAATGGCAGAGGAGCTTGGCTTTTGCATCTATTTTCCCTTTTGGCGAGTTGGTTCATCTGTTTTGCAAGTGAGCCCCTTCCCACTGCTGCCCTCCTGAGTCCTCTGGCTCACCCAGGGTGAACAGAACCATGAGGAGGAACCAACCTGGCGTGGTTGGGCCCTGGCCTTGCGTGAACAGTGTCACCTCGCACACCTGCTGGGAGCAGCCACCGTGTTGTTTCCATGCGGGTCCTCCCCTCTGCCTCCACAGGTGCTCACTCTCTGCACACCTCAGTGCAGGCTGTGGAGGTGCCTCTGTGCTACTGAGATGCAATAACACGTTTGTTTGCTCTGCAAACCCGTGGAGATGCTGTGAGAGATATTCCCTCCCTGGCAGGGCTGGGGTGCACGCAAAGTTACCTTTATTTACTTGCTTTCTTCTTACTACGAAAACCTCCCATCTGGGCACACACGCACACCACGTTGTATCGGTGCCAACGAGTCCATAAGTGGCATAGCTTTGTATGACTTAATAAAGCCACCAGACAGCTCCCAGTCTGCTTTTTCCTACCTCTGCCTCTGTTCCATAATTGTTACTCAGCCTTCCTGCATTTCATCAAGTACGGAGAGCAGGGCCCTGCTGTGCTAGGAGCTGTACAAGTACGTGGTAAGATAAAGGAACTGCGTGCAGGCACTTGTAGCTCAGATAGGAGATAAAGACTGGGAGAAAAGAATTATTCTTGCCTAGTTTAGCTGAGGGAGACACAAAGGCGTTCTTGAGGCTTGCTGAGAGCAGGGATGGCCACCACTCCAAGGGTCCCAGACCAGCGAGGTGACACAGGAGCAGCTGAGACCCAGTAGAAAGATGCTGAGCTGTGCAAAAACACTAGACTCAAAAACATGTGGGTTTGAATGAAGGTCAAGCTTCAAAAAAAAAAATACAATGGCAAAGATAAAACGTGAACTCACATCCATTTCTTAGCCTGGATGCTTGAATCACTGCAGCCAACGCCGCCCCATTCCCTGCCGAAGACGGCAGGCAGTGACACAAAGGGAGACAGGCTGTGAACCCAAGCTCCCCGCGGGCCGGTGGAAGCAGAGCCTTTCATGATATTTAATGCTCTTCTGTGTGATTTCTTATATAGAGATCATTCAGGCTTTGATAAGATCATAGCAGGAGGACAGGAGAAAATTGCAGTCTTGCCCAATGCTTGATCTTGCGCTGCTGAACTCGCTGTATCTGGGACATTATAGTCCAGCCTTAATAGCATCATATTAAGCTGAGACAATGCAGCCCTGTGACCTTGCGATGCTTGATAGCCATATGTGCTATTTTAATGAAAAATTGGGACTTAAGTAAATGGCAACCCATCGGCAGAGGGCTGTTAACAGGATCTCGCTCCGAGCAAATCCTGGGCCCGGGGGAGGGCACGTGAAGGGAATTGGGATGTAATAGCCATAATCATCCCTCAGTGAATGACCTTCTGTCTCCTCTGATCATGGTCCATGATGCTCACAGAGGCAGCCTCAACCCAGGGCTGGACCCGGTGCTGCTGGGCTCTGCCATTGGCTCTGTCTTCGGTGTGCACCCACGTAGATCATAGAACCATAGAATGCTTTGGCTTGGAAGGGATCATGGAAGTCATCTAGTCTAACTCCCATGCAGTGAGCAGAGACATCTTCAACAAGATGATGTCCATTTGATGATAGGCCTCTGTTTCCCCCTTCCAGAGCCAAACAAGCTGCTGCTGCCACATCACTTGGATGCACTAAGGGCAAAGTGAAACGGGATTCCCAACCATTCCCTCTCGCTCTACTCCAACCCCCCTGTGCCAACATCCAATGCCAGCAAGCAGAGACTTAGGGTGGACACCCCTTCCAGGCACACGCACTGGTTTCCTACCCCACCAAATTGAAGCTGTAAATATGGATAGCCTTCTCTTCCAGGGCTTTTTAATGCCCTCTGATACTTAGAAACTATTAAGTGCACCCATCATTACTAACCTGCAAAGTAAATGTGTCCTAATGGGCCGGTGAGCTACGCTGGCCCAACAAATCATCTCTAATGAATAGCACCTGGCACATCCATCACCCTTAAACGCCAAAGCAAATCCATCTGCGAGAGCCGTTGAAAAGAGCCAGGCAGATCTCACCCTCCCTTTCTCCCCAAGGTAGGGGAGGGTTTGGCTTGTAACACGTAAGAGTGACTGTTTCCAATCTTTCCCCATTCCTGCAGTCAGGATCTCCAAGGCGCGTTTCTCAATAGCCGGGCTGCTCCCGCACACAATGGCCAGAGCTCTCTGGCAGAGGCATGAAAAGGTTTTAAATAGAAACCAGCGTTTCTCCCTCGCGTGCACACAATGCTTCCCTGACCCTTCGCCGACCTCACCCTCAAATCTGGGGTTCACAGCCCCAGCCTTGAACCCGGCTCTGTTTTTTCATGTTTGGCCTCTCTATTTCCTGAGGTCAGGCAGCCCACCGCTCCATTAGCATGAAGCAACTCAGGGCTCATTTGCCAAAACTGACATCCTGGGAAAGTCCTGATGAATTTATGAATTAGAGGCTACAGATGCCAGTAAAAGAATTAAGGGCTTATTTATTTATATATATAATTTATTTTTTTGCTGTTTGCAGGAAATCAGCTGGGATGCTGCTGTTTTCTTGTACTGAAAAGCACCATCAGCCTTGAACACTGCAAAGGCTGCGTCAGCAGCAGTTTTCTTTTAAAGAGGAAAAAACACATTTTTTAAAGGTCTGTTGGGTTTTTTCATTGTTTTTTTTGTTGTTGTTTTTTTAAAGGAAGGGCCAGAGGAAGAAAGTTTGGTGAGTAGGAGGGTAAGGGAGCCGGCGCATCGTCCCTGCAGGGTGAGGTGCTCTCACCTTGCAGAACGTAACGATTGCAACACCGAAGCAAAGAGGTAAAATTTATATCCCATAAATCACATGTCAAGTGCCTGCAAGGAGAGGTCATTAAACAGATGTATGAGGCAAGAGGCAAAGTCTATCCATTTCAGAAGACGCTCCCAGTGTCAGCAGCTCTCCAGAAGCCTCAAGAGGCAGGGATCCAACCAGCACAGCAGAAGCTCTCCTGATAGTCTTGTTTATTTCCTCCTCTATTTATTTGATTGCATTTTCTTTACTGGAACAACGTCCCAGGCTTTCTCCTATCAGAACTGCCTGATGAGAGAGATGTGGAATGGGAGAGTGGAGGGTGGCACATCAAACAGCTCAGGAGGTACAGAGGGATGGAGTGATGGATGGAGGCCGCCCTGTGATTAATAACCAAACCAAGAGCTTTTATTGGGAGTCATGTGGAAAATGTGGCTTTGGAAACATTTGTCTTCATGCCACAAACAACAAGTGGTGTTTTTCTCCCTTTCTTTGTTTCTCATCCCCCTTTCCTCCCTCTCCCTCTTTTGGCTTTTCTTGCCCAATTCACTGATTAAAATCTTTCCCATCCTTTACCTGCTCCAAGAGGCTCCTGTTCTGGTTTGATTAATGCTTTGCTTATCTCAGGCTTCAGTGGGAAAATAATGACCAGATAATAAAGAGCACTAAGTACCTTTTCAAATGGCATGGCAGGGGCTACGGGGGACTGGGTTTGACAGGAGCAGGGAGGGGAACACTGTGACAGCCTTGGGAAAAGCAAAAGGAGGATAAGGGAGAGGAACTGCTCCCACTGAAGCTGTGGTCCAGCAGCAGCTCACTGGGTGAAAACTGGGGGCATCTTCCAGTGAGTGCCTCAGCCAGCCCCTCCGTCACATGCCGAGGGTCAGGTAATTCCACTTGGCAAACTGATGTGATTTTCCCAGGGCTTTTGGCCACTATTGCAGTGCTTGTGGGTCCTCCCAAGGTACACGTAGGACACAGCTTTCTCTCAAGCAGCACTTACCAGGGTGCTATTTCCCACCTCCTTGTTCATCTCCTGGACAAACTCTGTGGGCAAAAGAGGAGAGCTCCAGCTCCATCCTTCAGCTGACCTGGGGTGCCCGAATCCTCAGCCTTCTGCAGACTCTTCTGGGTCTTGCTGCTCCTGATGGACCTGCAAGGGCTTCACCCACAAGAGTAGGCATCAGACTTTACAGGAGGACCTATAGGTTTCATAGAATCATTGGGGTTTTTTAACACCTCCAGAGAAGGAGACCCCACCACTTCCCTGCCTTCTTTATTGCTGACTGCAGGGACACACAGCTTCACTATTCCAGCTTTCCCAGTTCCTGCACAAGTGTCACCTGGTTAAAGAATTGCCATTAATTTTAGGGTAGGAAGGACCCATTGTTTACTGTGTGATCAGGGAAAAGGGATTGCTTTTGCAGCCAATAAACTATTTTTAAGTGTAATGCAGATCCAGCATGGCCAGCAAGGTAATTTTGCGTGGGAATAGCAGGTTGTTTGCAGAACAAGTTGAATGGCAGACTGCAGGGAGAAGCTGGGCGGGGAATAAACACTCCTCATCCCACAGCAAAACCTGGACACATCTGCCTTGCACAAGTGCACACCCAGCGTGCGGCGATGCGCAGCAGCGCTCACTCAGTCCAGGAGGCAGCAGTAGCCAACCCTGTCCCTTCCAGTACATATTTCCAACAAATCTTCCCCAACAATGTGCTGTTTGCTTCAATTTAAGGGGAAGGAGAGATGCAAGCCAGCACAGGACTTGAAATTATTATAGAGGAGGGATAGCAGAAGTCCCTTCTGGCTTTGAATAATCCTAAAAAGTAAACGTTTCTGGATTGAGTCCTGGCTCCTTCGAAGGAGTGAGGGCTGTGTGTGTGAGTTTGGTGGGAAAGGGGAGGGATGCCTGTTCATTTACCCCTCTCTGCTGGCGGGGAGCCACCAGCTTACAGCTATGGCAGCAGCGGAGCCCTCTCCGCCGAGCACACGAAGCCCGCACTGTACGCTCTATAAATACGTGTGCATGACAGATTTGGCACCGCGTATTCCTGTAAGTGATGTCATCTTTGGGAAGTTACTTAGCAACCACGGAAAATGTTTTGGAGGCTCTAATTTTTCAGTATGGTAAAAATGGTGTATTTATGCGGCGCGGCTGATCAGCTTCCTGGCAAGGCAGAGCCGATGAGCTCATTTTCTTCATCATTATTTTATGTGAATTGGGCTTTTAGCACTAAAGAGACCACAAAGATTTAATTCAAAAATGTGATTGCTTTATGTTTCCAGGGTATCATTAACATGGCATCTACGCAAATAACCATGGTAACAAACTGGTAATTAGTACATATATGGCACTTATTATTAATACAGAAACAGGACAAGTTCCAAATCAGCGCAGATTACAGTACATTATTACCATAGTAATTACCTGCAGTAACACACACAAATTGAACTAAATGGCCAATTGAACTAGAGTGAATGGCTTTTTATTCCAGCCCCTAAATAATGTGCATTCTTGGCTGAGTAGTTCAAGGTAAATAAAACTGTTTTAAATTTATTGCTAACTTTGTTTTTTTTCCTTCGGTGGGGAAAGGCTGGGAATGGCAGGAATCAAGAACTTTTTTTTGCTGTGCATACAGTATAATTATTGTACAGGCTAAGCCATTCCTGACTCCCATAGAAAGACAAAGAGGGTAAAAGTTATTAGTTTCTCTTTTATTAGCAGATTGATTTCTGTAATTTCAGCCATGAAGTAATGTTCAACATATCTGAAAAAGTCAGTGCCAAACAATGTAGAGTCCAAACTCAGCCTTTTGTCTTCAGGGTGTTTTTTGAGAAAGAGTAACTGCACTTGGAGGAGGCTCGAAAAGTAGACTTTTTTAAAATGATCACATTTATTAAAATAATGGAAAACCAAGGGTTTGGACTAACCCTTCCCCCATGATTTGAGGCCTCAATATGAAAGTATCAAGCCCATGAACCCCGAGCCAAAACCCAAGAAGTCAAATGTGCTGGAGCCGATGGGGCTGAGGTGAAGCCAACTGCCAAAAAAAAAAGAGACAAACCCCAAATAGCTTCTAATCCTCCTCATTTTGCTGTGTCATTGGTGCCCTGACTCCCATCACACCCCAGGGAGAGCTGGAAGCATCACCTTCCAGGGTGCTAAGAGATGCTGAAGGCTCAGTGCTCTGAGGAGCAACAGCAGATGGAGGTGTACCAGGAGCAGTCCTGCCGGCGAGGAGCCCTTTAAAGCTGAAAGCCATCTATCCATCCTAATTTTTTTTTCTTTCTAAATGGAAATAACATTTAGAGAGAAGCTTTCCAAAGAAATCTCTACCTGAACTCTGAGTTACTGCAGCCCGGGAGGCAGGGCTCCGGCTATGCCGCACGGGTGCTCACGCGCGTGCGGGGCAGGGGCTGCATGCAGCAGGTCCAGCAGGTGCATGGTTCAAGACCTCTTTTTTCTTTTTCTTCCAGCTTTGCCTCTGGAAACGACTCTCCTGGGTTCTTTGCATGATGATGATATTACCATTCACTTCTTAGCTGACTTTTTTTCTGTCCTGAGACCCACTGAGCATGTTCTTGGAGTGGAGAAGTGGCCTCAGCCCCGCTGCGTGATGTACCTCCTGTCTCCCCAGCACCAGCAAGCAAGAGCAGAACATTGCAGTTATTCACATTTTTCCCCCTTTTCCTTCCTTTTCCTCTAGACAAGCATTAGTATTTCCACTCCCTGCTGGCAATTCAGACAATACCGTTCCTTGAGCTGACAATGTAGAATAGCACTGGAATCTACATCCAAGTTTGGTGATGGAAACAGGCAGTGGAGGGCATCCTACACATGGATCTGAGTGAAAGAAAAAGTGGAGAACCTTCCCCACCCAAAAAAAAATGCTTTATTGTGCTTTTTACCTGTGTGCTTCTGCCAGGCACACTGGAGAATCATTGTTTCTTTATCAGATCCATCGCTCATTGTACTTTACCTTCCTCAATTCATAAGAAAATTATTATTTTAGCAGGCAAGCATTTAATTAAGTTTCACTGTATTTACTTTGGCTCTCACAGCACGGAAAAAAATCTTTTAACAACAATCCATTGAATATGGGTTCTGATAAAGCCAAATTGCCTCTACCTCAGCTTTATGCAATCCTCTCTCTACTCTCCATGCAGCTCCCTTTCTCCTTCCAAATCCCAAGCCCTCCTAACAACACCGTGGTGCTCTCAGCCTGACCTGCTGTGCCAGAAGGGTCCATAAGCCCTTTCAGAATGCAGCAGGAGCAGCAACACTTCTCAGCCCTGCATCGTGCTTCCTGCCCACTCCTCCCCCTGCACCCCCCAGCCTGACTCACAAACTTGCCACTTCAAATTAACACCCATTAGGGCTTATTTCCATCATGTTCTTCCTACGCACCCACAGCAGAGCATTACCTGGGTTCAAAACAGGGTTTGAGCCTTGTTTTGATGCTGAGTTTATACCAGTTTCATTTCTTAGGGGGAGGGGAGTTGCTTTCATCAGAGCCAAAAGCATCATTTTGGGGTGGTGGGAGAACAGCAGAGCTGCCTCAGGAGCAGCTCCACTCCTGAACTCAGTTATTTAACCCAGCAAGTCCACGGCACATCAGTCCTAAGAGGTAAAAAGGCTCTTTTTCCTCTGCAGTACCAACAGCCATGAGCAGCTCATCTTTGTAAAGTGATTGTGAGCTGCTATGGAGGACTGCTCCTCCTGTGCTGGCTAATTTTTGCTTTAATTTTCTCAATAGCAATTAGAAGGGGGGGAGGAAACCACAATGGGCTTGGTATCCACAGCTCCCATCCTTGCTCTGCTGGTGATCATCAGGAGCAGGGATGGGACAACCATGACTTCTCTGGGCAACCTGAGCCAGGGCCTTCCCACCCTCACAGGAAAATATTTCATCTTAAGATCTCATCTCAGTCTCCCCCTTTTCAGCTTAAAACTGTTTCCCCCATCCTACCCCTGCACTCCCTGATCAAGAGCCCCTCCCCAGCTTTCCTTTCACTACTGGGAGGCTGCTCTAAGGTCTCCCCACAGCCTTCTCTTCTCCAGGCTGAACACCCCCAACTCTCTCAGCCTGTCCTCATACAGAAGGTGCTGCAGCCCTTGGATGATCTTTGTGGCCTCCTCTGGATGCGCTCTAACAGATCCACATCCTTCCTGTGCTGAGGAGATGCCATCACCACCATCCTGTACCACAGCCACTGCCTCATTACAGCCCCTTCCCAGCTCCAGAGGCCAAACCAAGCACCGTGAGACCCTCCAGGACACAAGCAAAGCTGTGCATAGGTCAATGCAGGATGACCCAGCCAGCCCCTCACATTGGCATCCAGCCCATGTTCTCCCACTCTCCTGGGATGCAACATCCCACTTCACCTTAAAAACCCCTGAAGGACAGGGTAGGGCTTTATTTTCTGTCTCCCCTCGTCTTCTTGTTTCTGCTTTGTTTTGCAGCAGTTCCTGCTGTTGCCATGCTGTCTCCTTTTGTTGCTATGGATTAATAGTGTTTTTTACTTATTTTTATGTATGTCCTGGGAACACGATTGCTTAATTTGCCCTGCAGGTTTGTAGGCCTGACAGGCATTTCCACATCGTCCCAGCTCTCACCTTATCTTACCCAGTCCTGGGTTGCTCACAGGGTAAATATCTACAGAAATGCTCACTGGAAGCCTTGGGACCGGTATTTGCCCCAGCAAGCGGCCAGGGCGGGAGCAAAGGGGACACAGTGTTCCTTCAGCCTGTGCTGTGCCCTCTCTGCTGTCCTAAGGCTGTTTTTCATCTAACCCAGAACAACAACTCAGCAGCAGCCAGTGTAACAGTCCATCAAGCCATGGTAGAAGGATGGGCTCCTGCTGTCCTCTGCAGACCCCCAGAGCCCAAAGTGGGCTTGCATAAAACACATCCCTTTTTGCTATCATAACAGGCAGCAGGATTTTGCCTCCAGCTTTTTCCATCTCTGGAAAATACTGGTCACTAGAAAAGGGTCAGCATCCTTAGGGGAGCATCCATGGGAGAGCCTTCTGTCTCCAGCATGTAGTGATAGGAGTGAGGGTATCAGAAAGAGAACAGGAACAAATTGTTATCCAGTGATTTTAGGATGCTTGTTTATGTGCTGTGGAGTCAGAAGACTCAGCATGGGGAGGGTCAAGTTCCTGAGTTTGCTCAGACCAATTCATTCATGCCCCATGAACCCTAGGGGCTGGTCCATCGTTGCTGGTCCATCGTTGGCCTGGCTGGTGCACCAGCAGCAGGATGAGGCAGCACTCAGCATCACTGCTCTAAGTTGCCCTGGCCACCCTGCAATGTTGCTTGCCACCAGCCAGTCCAAGAGAAGGACTTGCACAAGGAAACCACTGCAAATTTGTGGTTTCATAGTGTTACACCAGTGTGAAAGCACGAGGGGAGAACGAGAAAACTCTGGGTCAGGCTCTGCAGCGGGCCCCTTGTCTGCTTTATTACATTAAGGCAGTCCTTTGACAGCTCTGTGTCTCCATCCTCCTCACATGAAATGGGGAAAACAATCCATCTTTTTGTCCCATTACTGAAATCTTCAGGGAAGTGACTCTGTCCTGTTATTATTTTTGCATTTGGCTCACCACAACAGCCACCGAGCCCTAATGTGCTAATGAATATGGATGCAGGGATCGGTCTCTTCCCTCCTGCAATTAATCTTGCCTCCATCCTACTGGGTCACCTAATGAGCAATACTCAGACAAATATCCCCCCAGAGTTGTGAGCCTCGGAGGTTCCTCGGTTGCACACATCAAAGGGGAGCTGGTGACATCATGGAGATCACAGAAAACATTGAGTCTGTCTGACTGGGGCGGGGGGGGGGAAATAGCTTCTCACAGATCCACAGCTGGTGGGGCTTTTAATTACACAAGGGCCAGGGAACATTCCAACCATAACATCCTGCAGCCTCTCCACCACCAGACAACGCGTCTTTTATTAGCGTAGGAATGTATCTTTAATAAACTGGAGGTCTTTAACTTGTCAGAGGGTGCTGGAGACTGGCTCTGCCGCAGTCATTTTTGGCCTGGCTGAAGCATCAGCACAGGGCAGGTCATCCCACGGCTGCCCTGGTCCCCTGCCCACGCTGGTGCCGGGCTGGTGGGATGCTCGGTGCTCCCCGTACACCCCCCAGTGCCAGGCACCCCACACTCTTACAAGGGGGTGACTCACCAGACCCTCCATGGGTATCTCACAGCATCTTCCCTGCAGCCCCACCAAAATCGATCCATGTCCCTGCGAGGAGAGGGGCTGGAAGTTCATATGAGCTGTAAGTGAGGCTGAAATCATCATGGCAAAGGAACAAGTCCATTCTACAGCCTTAATAACCCCTGCCACCATCAGTGCCTCCGTGTTTGCACAAACTGGGCTTTGGGGGGTGTTCCAGGCAAAGAAATTTGTTTTCCCCAATTCCAAAACTATTGTGGCCACCTTCCTCACCTCTCTGTGTTTATGTGTATGTATAAACATATGATCCTGTGTAATTCAGCAGGGTTTGGGGCTTTATTTGAGGGTTTTCTTTGCGCTGCTTGAAGCAGCGCTGAAGGGAAGGTGACGCTGAGTGGTTTCTCCATCAAGTAACAAATCTCCCATATTGTTCCCTCTCCTTAATTTATCCTGAGCGGGCGGGAGCAAGGCAGCCTGAAAAAGTGCTCTGTGTTCCGAGGCGTGCAGCCCTGAAAATAGATGTTTGCTTTAATCAATCCTGGAGGAGCCCGTGGGGGCCGGGAGAGGTGCGACGCCGGAGATTTGTTCTATTGATTAACCCAGCGCCAGGATGGGAGGAATCAAACACTGCGAGTGGATAAAAGCCTGGGAGGTGAATAAGGCTATTGTCGGGTTTGGTTTGCAGGTTATTGGGTTTGGGGGATTTTATTTTTCTTTTCCTACCTGCAGGGATGAGAGAAAGCAAAATAATTTTTCTAATATCCCTCCCTGCTTCCCTGTTTCAAGTTCCCCACTTAACACCCCTCTGCCTGCCAGCCAAAAGTAAGATCTCACATTATTGAATCTGACAGCTCTCATTCCTCAGGCACTTTCTTTTTTCCTTCCTCAAAGGAGGGGGAAAAAAGAAATATCAAAGGTTTCTAAACCTGAGCACCTCCTGAGACTGCAAAACACGGCCCCTTGTCAGGGGGGACACAGGAGGGAGGGTCGATACGATCCTGCACAGCTTGGGAAGAGTTACATTTGTTTGACATTGCATTTGCCTTGGGCCCTTGGAAGATGTTTGCAGTTTTCAATTAATCTCATTAGTTTGGAAGTAGAGGGATGGGAGGGAAGGTAGGGGAGGAGAGGCGGGAAATCAAAATAATTTCATAGGGAATTCTCTTTAATGACTTTTTAAAAAACATGTAATTGAAAGCAGTGCTGGTGGAAGATGTTTTAATAGTGCCTAAGCCAGCTGAGGGGAAGCAGCAAGGGATGCTCCACAAAACTCATGTACAGGGTTGCCCAAGGGGGCTACATGGGGACAGCAGCAGCAGCAGGAGCCACAGCCAGGTTGTCCTGCCCTGCAGGTGAGCTGCTCCGGCTGCTGCAAAGCCTCCGGAGACCCCCACTTGCCATCATCGAGAGAACATTTAATTTCCTTCTGCTGCTCTCCTGAGGTTGAATTTGCAAGTCTGGAAACAGTCAGTGGCTCCTGCAGCTTGCTGTGCCTCGCTCACCAACGAGGTGCCAGACCCCACGGCTGCGGGAAGCCGCTCTTTACCCGCTGTGGTGACCCTGGGATCACTGAGGGGTGAGGACAGGGCACGGTCTGGACCGGCTCCTGTCTTTCCAACCCAGGAGGAGTGGTTGGAGGAGGGATGGACTCAGGGCGGAAACCTCCTCTGCCTCACAGTAACCACCCCCAGCACCTCGGAGGCCACTGAGCATCCATCCCACATCCAAATTCACTGCATCCCAATCAGCCACACATTCACCGGAGAGGGAGAAGCGTTCAGTGGGAGATGCATCACTTGCTGGAGAATCCAGTAGCAGAGACCCTCGGCAGCCCCTGCACGCCCAGCGCTGCCCCTGGCCCCACACCGACCCCTCACAGCCATCCCTTCCCAGCCACCTCGCCAGCAGAGGCGCACCCTCCTCTCCAGCCTCCAGGCTGAGCACTTAATTGATCGGATTATCCCTTATTTACTAATTAGCAGCCCTGTGCTCAGACGGCAGGAGCAGGGGGCCCGCAGCGCTCTCCCTTTGTACCGGAGCGGTTGGTGTTTGATGGTGGCAGAGACTCCGTTAGCAATTTGTGGTGATTCACTCCTGCCGGGTAAAACTGAAACTTGGCACGGTGCTTTCCTGGGAGCAAAGAGATGCCGGCGGGAAGAGGCGATGCCAGGCTCTGCCCACCTTTTAACTTGCCTTATTTTTTCCTTATTCCATACCAGGGTTTGGGTTTCCGTGTTTAACGAGCTCTGTAATTACTGTCAAAAATAAAGTCTACTGCTCCTGTAGCATTGATACAGGTTTAATAGAGAAGATCTTACCCAAGGGGAGGGACATGACAGTGACACTCAAAAGACCCAGGTTTTGTCCCAAAAGAGTTACCCACTGCGAGGATGCATCTTCTTGCCCATCACCCTCCTCCCTCCATCCTCCTCCGTGCTGCTGCCCACGCCACAAGTCTCTTGCTCTGAGTGTTCATCCACCCTCCCCCAGACCAACACTCCCTGGCTAATGCCACCAGCAGTCAGGGGAGTGAATTTGTGTCCACATGCCTGGGGAAGGCAGACTGCAGGATTAGGCCCACTCTGTCACCAGATGGTTTTATTTTTATTCCTCCTAGCTCTAAATTAGTGAGAATCTGAGAACTTTGGGACAAAAAAAACCCCATGGCACAGTAGTGTCTTCCCTTTCCTCCCCTTGTTTGCCATTATATTCTCACCACCCTACCAGCCACCTCTGCTGAAGGACAGAAAAGAGCGAACCACACCAGGAATATCCATCCATCCGTTGCAGCAAAACCTGCGAGGTCGGCGAGCGTGGCCTGAGGGTGTAAGATGCTAAAACAACACAGTCAAAGGAAAAGGTTTCAGGGTGTGTTGCCAGGCTGGATGAACCAGACAGTGGGGAGGAGGGACACTCAAATTCACTGACGATCCATTAGCAGGCTCTGTAAGCTTCTGAGGCAAAGTGCACACCTTTTGATTGAAAAGCAGCCAAAACCTTGAGTGCATGCCTTAGATGTGTCCCAGGGGCACATACAAACCAATGCCTTTCCCTACCAGAACTTCTTCTACTAAACACATCTCAAAATACATGTCCATGGGTCCAGGTTGCTCTGTTCTGGAGCTGTTGAGCATGGAGGGTATGGGACAGGGATGCTAGGGCTGTGGGATGCACATGGTGCCCAGCACAGAGGAGGAGCTGTTGCTGTGTGGCTTCATCCTGGGAGTTAGACATCATGACATGGACACGGTGCCACCAGCTCCCAGCTGAGCAGGAGGAGATGCGATTGGGTAGAGTGGGGCAGGTCCTCCCCCCATCACCACATTTTCTCTCTTGCCAATGGATCAATTGTGTTCGGAGTGCTCTGGGCTCTATGTAGGTCAGGCACATCCCTGGCTCCGGCGCTGCCACGAGGTTGTTAAATGAACAAGGATCCCCCCTTCTCCCTCCATTTAACTCCCTTGATGCCCAGCCCTTGGCTCTCATCCTAGAGAAGAGCATTTCTTTGAGGCTTTGGGCTCATTGGAGCAAAGCAATCGTGTGTGCAGCTCCTGGCCCACTCTGGAAGCTGTGCCCTGTGCATCCCCCCCGAGCAATGTGCTCCCTGTTTGTCCGTGCATGAGGAGAGCTCAGAGCTCGAAGGGGAATGGGCAACCTGACCCAGTTCATGTCTTTTTCTGTCAATACTGCTGGCACTGCTCCCTCTCAGCTGTGCAAAACGGATGGGGCTGACCCAGCTCCCAGAGAAGGGGAATTTCTTTGCTGAGGCAGGCTGGCAGCCCCTGGGGAAGAGGGAGCTGGATGTCCCTTACATGGTTGCTCCTCTGCTTTTGTCTCCACAGGAAGGGAAGAAATAAGAGAGCAACATCTTAACCTTCGATCCTGGGACCTCTGATTATGACCACCCAGCTTTGATTCCACCCTCCCAGAAGCCTTTATCACTCAAGGAGGAAACTCAAATCCTCTGGGAATTTCAGCTCCTCCTGGGCTTGCTAACTGGAAGAAAGGGGAGGCACAGTAAAAGAGAGAGATCAAGCAGAGAAGAAACTTTCTTAAAAAATATTCAGTAGCTTAGAGCAAACTTTGCACTAGCTGAAAATTTGACCCTGTGTTCTCTCCTAGGAACAAACAAGAGAATGATGAGGACTGCATTATTTTTGCCTGAAATTTGGAGTGGATGAAACCCCTGCTGTTCCAAGCTCCTGCAATGAATGGCTATAAACAACATGCATTTCCGGAGAACGAATTAAACAGCGAGCCTGAGTACTGACTGGATTTTAAGAGATGTTTATTTGTCCTCACTGCCTCGCTATAAAGTGTTGCACAAGGACTTACTAAATTTTAACCCCACATTGTTCCTGGGTAAACACTGCCCTTTATCCAATGTGAGGTGTGCTCACAGCAGAGATAAGCACCCGCTAGCTCGAGCTCTTTGGAGCTCACAGCCTCTCAGCAGTGCTCGAGGAGATCCTGGGCATCAGTGCTCCACGCAGACCCTGGGGCAGCTGGATTATTCCCAATTGCCTGCAGATCTCTGACAGTTTTCTGCACTTTTTCTGCCAAAAAGTTGTTTGCAAGAAGGTGGGGATGACCTTGGTCTGCAGAAATGTAGCTGCACCAGTAACGTATATCTCAGCTCCTGTCATCATTTTACATTATGGAAAAGAAAAGGGTGAGAAAATATGAACTTTGGCCAAAGAGCTGTGCTGTGACTCCCCAGCAAGTCAAGTTCCAGGGACAGCCTCCTACCTCAGTTCCCACTACCAAGGGCTGAGGTGGATGCGTGTCCTGTGGTCTATCCCTCACAAGCCCTTCCTGGAGGCACTGAGAGCTTCCTCCTCTCAGAGTTGCACTCTGACACACCCAGGATCCCTGGTGAACACCCAAAAAAAGGCCAAGAAGAATTAACACCATTGCAGACATTCTGCCTGCTTTGATTTCCAGCCTGTGCTTTTGGACCATCCACCAGCATCCAGCAGGGCGGGGAGTTAGGCCTGCACATCCATCGGCATTTGAGCAAGAGCAGCCTGAAGTGCTGGAGTTCTGGAGGGTGGGTTTGCTGTTTGCAAGGGAAAGGCTGAGTATCCAGCACAAAAAAACAAAGCGTGAACGCCAGGCCAGCTCTCCCTGCCTTACAGGGAGTCCCTGAGAAGTCCCTACTTTTGGGGTGTTTCCCCCACTTTGCGGGGGCATAACCGCAGCACAGGAGATGCTGAACGAGATTCTCCAAAAGAAGGAAGGATCTGTGCCTTGTAGAAACATTTCTGAACTCATGTTTGTTCCCTCTCCTGGGTCTGGGCAGAATGTCAAAGCCTGCTCTGAGCTGGAAATATTTTAAGATTAGCACTCACTGGAGACTGAAACAATGGCAATTCTTCAGCTACTGAGGCTTTTATAAAAGGGCTTTTTGACACAGAGGCTGCTTAGGGTTGGGTTTTTTTTTTGTAGTTGGTTTTTCTCCCAGAAAGCACTGTGCTAGTGTCTGTCTGTGTGTGTCTGCGTGCACACTTTTGAGTGTGCAAAATAACCTCTTGGCTTTCAGCTGGGCCGTTGGTGTGAATGCCCAGGGGATGCCCAAAGCCCTGCTAAGACACAGGCAGCTCCGGCGAGGAGGGCGGCAGCGCCGCTCACACGGGATGCCACGCAGCCACGCAGGAAGAAGACATTTTAGAGTAAATGTCAGCTTTTACGTGTCTGGGTTTGGGGCTTTTTTTAAACACGTGGGTGGGACTTTTAATGCCCACATGAAGCTGAGATGGTTTCAGTCTCCAGGGCTTATCCAGAAGATTCACATAAACACTATGGAAAGTGTCTCTTCGCTTAGGAGGACGAAATTTGACACTGCAGAGATTTTAACCCGGTATTCCAGCAAGAAGCCTCAGTGGTTAGTGTGTCATATCTGATAAAGGCTAATCAGCCCTCCTTCAGGCACCATTCAATTCTTATTTTCATCTGCCTCCCATGCATATTGCGTTATCTATGATACCTACTCCCGTGAAGACAAGCAGATTCTGCTCAGCTCTGGTCTTCCCTTAACAAGAGACCAACAGGCAAGGAAAAGGGTGATGAAGTACCAGATGGACCTGCTGACCACAGCCCTTGCAAACAGCCCAGGTAGCTCCCAACAAGGTCTTCAGCATTGCCTGGAAACCAGCAGTGCCCAGCAGCAGTTCCCACTGGTGCGGGGATGGGATTGCGATGGGGAGTTGGTTTCCTGCAGAGCCCTGCTGTTGGCAGCCTGCCCAGAGCTCAGCATCCCCTGGCCCCAGTGCTTGTGCTGTCCCACGGAGCCTCCTCGCCCCGCAAGGTGTCTGAAGCCTCCTCAACAATTATCCCAGTCGCTGTTTGTTCAGGCGATGTGGATTTAGCTCTCCAGCCTCATGTGTAGTGTGTGTATAGGGAAAGATAGATTGCCACCACTTTCCAATATAAATCACATTCCTTTACAACACTCCAAAGTAGCATTTTCAACCTCAGGGTGCTAATAGGATCCAGCAGGAGAAAGAAATGTCAGCTAAGTAGCAGACGCTGTTTGGAGAGTGCAATGGAGCTGATCCACAGCCCCAGGGCAAAAGGAGCAATCCCAGGGCAAAGGTTAAAGAGTTCAGGAGCACTTCAGCCTACTTAATTGCAACAGGCCTCTTACACAGGGAAAGATGGATGGCTCAAGGCGGGCAAGGGGGGCAGAGCGGGGCCAGCAGCATCACCAGCTGGAGGCATGGCCAGGGGACCGTGACACACGGGACCACAGCAGCTCCTCACCCATCACTTCTCCCCAGGATGCTGCTGGATAGCAATGAGATCCATGCCACACCAGGACCCCCAGCCACCAGCCCTGTCCCCTCTGCTGGGGCCCCATCCCCGGCCTCGCCCAATAAATGAGAATTTATATTGGAGCAGGCTGGTGCTGTGGAGGTTTTGTTGCAAAAGCTTAGCACGGCACTCATCCAGGCAGTGAAATAACCAGTAGCAAGAACAACCCCAGTAGCCAAAGAAATGTTTCTTGTTCCCCTGAAAATCATAAGGAACATCTTAAGGCGAAAGAGGAGGAATTGGTTAGCATTGCTGTTCTTGCCATTTTTTTACAGGATTTGTTTTCTCTCCTCCTTTTATTTCAAATCTTCAGAATCTGAACATGTTGTGTATCAGCCCCAAGGTGCTTCTCCTGGGAAGGTGCCTCAAATAATAATTTTAGCTCAGTTTTGTCTTGTTGTCTGACACACATCTGATAAATGTCATCAAAAGCTGATGCATTTTATGGAAAAGGTCTTTTGCATTATTTTTTTTAAATAAAAGAAAAAAATAGAATAAAAATATTTCTTTTATTTCTCACCAGTGAGGTTTATGCTGTTTCCCTGGTGATAAAAGCACAAGGCTGGATCTTGAGACACACGCATTTAATTTCTCAGCTCCACCGCAAACCCCCGCAATGACCTTGAACAAGCCACTTAAACTCCAATCTGTACAGGACAAGACTTTTCTGTTAAAGCTCCCATTTGTTCTCTTCACATGGAATAATGCCCAAAAACCCGCTTATTTCAGGAGGACACCCTCTTCCTCCCCGCATCGCCCACCCACCCCACGGGCCCGCTGGAGGTGATTGCCTTGGTGGATGCTGCATCCCCCGGGGCTCCCGGGAAGCAGAGCGAGGACCGAGGATGCCCTCTCGTGGGAAGAGTTGTGCTGCTGCGGGTACCCCGAGTCCAGAGAAATGTCCCCCAGGCATTCCATCCTGCCGGGATGCAGCAAAATAACCCCAGATGCCGAGGGAAGGTTTCCTGCTCCCTTGAAAATCACAAGGAAAATTTCAAGGGGAAAAGAGAGGGAAATGGTTACTACGTGAAGGGGGCCTGCAGGAAAGCTGGAGAGGGACTCTTTGCAAGGGCTTGTAGTGATAGGATGGGGGAGAATGATTTTAAATTGGAAGGGGGAAGATTTAGACATTAGGAAGAAGTCCTTCACGATGAGGGTGGGGAGGCCCTGGCACAGGTTGCCCAGAAAAGTCGTGGCTGCCCCATCCCTGGAGGTGTTCAAGGCCAGTTTGGATGGGGCTTTGAGCCCCCTGATCGAGTGGGAGGTGTCCCTGCCCATAGCTGAGGGTTGGACTTTGAGGTCCTTTCCAACCCAAACAATTCTATGATTCTTATTTTTACAGGATTTGTTTTCTGACTTCCTTTTATTTCAAATCTTCATAATCTCACCATGTTCTCTACCAGCCCCAGGGTGCTTCTGCTGGAAAGGTACCTCAGATGCCACCAGGGCATCACCAAAATCTGTCCAGGGCAAAGCATTTGGTACATGTTGTTAAGGAGAGGGGAGAGGAGGGCTTCCTTCACACCAGAAGAGCAGGGACAGAGACATCCCCGCTCTGCCACACACACCCCCACCCAGTGTCCCACAGCCCCCCACCCCTGAGGGCTCAGGAGAGGAGCAGGGCAGCAAGGAGGCAGGGCAGCAGGAGGCAGCCACCCAGGAGGCCAAGGGGCAGCTGGGGGGCTCTGGGGGAGCCGTTGCAGAGGTCTGTGTCGCAGCAGTGGATGCGGACCCCCGGCAGCTCCTGCTGCTGGCAGTGACGGGAGGTGGCACAGCCGCTGGCCAGCAGGATGCCCAGGACCACTGCAAAGCAAGCACAGTGAGGGACATCAGTGACAGGGGTGACAGCTAGGATGGAGGGGGATGCTCTGCCAGCCTTAGACCAGGGCCAGACCCAGTTTGAAGGCTGCAAGATTTGTTTTGAGGTGTGAGCATCACTGGCTTGATCGGGCCACACCTGTGACCGTGGCCCCTCCAGGCAGACTCACCACTCTCTGTCTTAATGCAGAACCGGTGTTTGAAGCCCTGGTGGGAGTGGGAGCAGGTGATCACCTCTGGGTTAGAGCACCCCATGTCCACATTTTTGGTGCCAACGATGATGTTGCAGCCATAACACTGGAGTCCAGACACTAAACAAGAATGATATGAAACACAGCTGGATTTTTTCCAGGGGGGAAACACTTCAGCTCCTTCCTAATGATGGCTTTGCAGCAGTCTCTGCCTTGCCAAGTCGCATTAAGCACTGAACCAGAGCCCGAAGCAACCGCCACTTGCTTACCCAGTGGGCCCCAAAAATATAAAGCATCTCCCACTAGAGGTCAGTGCAAAATCAGGGATTAACCGGAGATTTGAGCTGGGATCAAACGGTGGGAATAAGGGAGCTTTGAAACAAGGTTTGCAAAGAGTAGGTGAAACCTCCCAATCACACACACCACCCAGCACAGGCTTGGTTGCTCTCGGAAACAGCTGTTGCCCATTACACCAAATTATTCCAGTTTCAGCTGTGCCTATGTTGGAGGCTTCACACCTGGGGGATGGTTTCATCAGTGTTGTTTGGTTTTCTCCCTGAATGCAGTCCTGCTTTTATCGCAGGGTCTATCAGGGAAGTGAAATAACTCAGAAACAGAAGAGAAATCCCTGTTCAGAGGGACTGAGACCCAACGTGTGGGTGAGCCCAGGACAGCAGCATTGCTTTGAGTCCCCAGAGTGCTGCACGCTGGCATCCATCCTTCCCTGCAGGGTCAGTGGCTGTGTCTGAGGGTTGCTTGCCCTAAACCAGAAAGGGAATTAAGCCTGTTCTCAGGGTTCTTAAAAAAAAAATAAATAAACCTTGAAAGGATAATTTACATCATCCCTGGAGTTTAAGGCAAGTGCAGCACCTGACACGCATGTTGATTAATCACTGCAACAGAACTCAGGTTGCACTTAATGTTATGGTTACCTTCAGCCCTTCCCAAGCCCAACCTCATCTGCTCCCACAGGGTTTTCAGGAGGTGGGTGAGCACCCTCACACAGCCCAGCACAGTGAGGGGAGTCCCTGCACCAGCATCACTAAGGAAGCCCAGGGGATCCCAGTTCCTGGCCCACACTCCTTACCCACATACCCTCATTTTGTACAAAACATGATGACATTAGCTCCATCCTAAAACCAGCAACACACAGCCACATCGCTTGGGGCAGGAAGGCCCTCAAAGTCATCCCAAGGAAAAATCACACCTTAACAACCAGGACTTGGGGAAGATGCGAACAACGATAACTCCAAAGCACGGGGCACGACCCGCACCCCGGAGACAGCAGCACTTACCCTCTGGGAGGACGAACACCACGGTCATCAGAGAGAGGATCCCATGGGCACCTCCAGGCATGTGTCCTGGGAGCATGGAGGTCGGCTCCTGGAGCGCAGAGGACAAACACCAGCGTCTGGGGAGCAGGAAGAGACCGGCTCTCCTCCCGGCTCCGCTCGCTTCTCACCTGAAAATCCCTCCACCAAAATAAAGCAGAGATCTGGCTGCCCCCCTCTTCTCCAGGCAGCCCCGTGGCACCCAGTCTTATGTCGATGTTTAATTTCTCCCTTTTGCACTTGAGAAATTCTCCGATTCTCTCAGTTCATGCACAGACGTGAGTGCGTATGTGCTACCCTCGGTTATTTCTGTCCTATTTCCTCTGTCCACGATCACTTCCCATTAATACTACGTGCAGCAGCTCTTGGAGAGAAATTCTCCCTAATCAAGATTTAGTTTTAAATCCACTTCGAAATCCTCTAATTCAGTTGGATTAGGCAGAAGGGGTTTGGGGAGATGTGTGGGTTTACTCTTTTTTTTTCCTCTTCTTTTTCCTCTCTGAGCTGCCTCATCTTTGTGAACTGTGTAATTTAAAGAGGGCAGGAATAATTTTATTAAAGAGAAGCAGTCAATTGATTCTCTAACAAAGCACAGTGCTGGGGATGGCTGTGGGGTTAAAGGGAAAACCTGAAAGTGGGTTTAAACGTAATATATGCTTTTGCATACAGGAAAATTGTTGCGTTAATAAAGCAGTGAGTGGTCAAACGGGGCCAGCCCCAGGCTCACATTGGATCAGGAGGGAGCCTTTCTGGGGATGCTCAGGGTCTGGGAAAGGGGCCAGGGGCACAGTGGATGAAAGAACTAAGCCGTGATGACTCTGATCCTGTGGGGCATCATGGATGTCACTGATTTCAGGATCAGGCCCCCCAGCCCCCTGTTGGCATCCCCACAAGCAAAGCCTCAGCTCTCAGTGGAGCTAATGGGACTTAAAGAGCTAATGCTTACTAATAAGAGCGCACAACCGAATGCATGGGATTAAAAAATTAAAATGACAAAATAAGCTGCTTATGCAGCCCATCCAACAACCGACTGGTAACAGCACCTGAAATCCCCCACCCTGGGCACCCCATCCCACTGGGCACCTCCTCTGCCAGACACAGCTCCTGGCCAGGCAAGGGCCTGGACCTATCCTGCCCGCAGCATCTTCATTATCAAACAGACTCTTCAGTGTTTTGCTGGGAGACAACACAAACGTGTCCACGTATGGGCAGGAGGGGCAATTAGCACCTGGGAGAAGTGACTAAGAAATGCAATTCATTTATCCAAATTAATTAAGCCACCCGCAGTGTCTCGCTTGCCTCAAAACAATGTGATTATAACAAATGTCTAACACGGCAAAGCCCAAAGCCTCTGGGAAAAGGGATAAACAGCAGGAAATGGGATTGATTTAAATGCACACACATATCAGAGCGTTCAATAAGGAGGGGAAACAAACTTTTAATCCCTTAATAAATCATCAGTACCTGGAAGGGGCAGCCAGGAGCAGCCCGGGCTCTGTTGTGGTGATGCAGCAGATGGTCCCCAGCCACGCACACCTCTGGGCGCAGCAGCTGGCTCTGCGGCCCCATCCTGCAAAGCGGCTCCTACGCAAGCAGCACCGGCCGGCTCTTCTCACGGGAACAGAGCGGGGAGCGCCGGGAGAGCTGGTGGGACCAAGGGACAGCATGGCACAGGAAACCTGGCATCGCTGGGAATGGCACCAGGGTGTGAGTGATCACAAACACAGAATGACGGAACAGTTTGGGTGGGAAGGGACCTCAAAGCCCATCCAGTTCCAACCCCCTGGTGGCAGGGACACCTCCCACTGGATCAGGGGGATCAAAGCTCCATCCAACCTGGCCTTGAACACCTCCAGGGATGGGGCAGCCACAGCTTCCCTGGGCAACCTGGGCCAGGGCCTCCCCACCCTCATCGTGAAGAATTTCTACCGAATATCTAATCTAAATCTTCCCCTGTTTCAGCTTAGAACCGACTGGATGGGCTTTGAGGTCCCTTCCAACCCAGCCCATTCCATGTATCTCTGACACCCATAAAACCGGCTGAACCCCGAGCGACCAGGCGGCCCCGCCCGAGGCGGGATTCGAACCCCCGCACTCCATCCCCTCAGCCGCCACGGGCGAGGCGGAAGCAGCAGCGCCCGCCCCTGCGAAAAGCGCCCGCTGATTGGGCAGCGCGCCCGCCCGCAACAGGGATTGCGGCGCGGCACCACCTGCAGGGGGCAGTGGACGCGGATCCGGCTGCTGCGCTTTGATTGGCTGAGAGAGATGAATATATTAAGAAGGTGCCCGAAAAGTCCGTGTTCGTGTCATTTTAACAGGTTTTGCGCGATTTTTCTTTACTCATACGAGAATTAAAGTAAACAGAGGGGATGGGGATCAGACAGAGGTTTCAAATTGGGAAAGAAAATAATAAACATTTTCTCATCATGTCCTAAATATAAGAAAATCTGTAGAGGTTTAAATAGCAGACTACGCATGCGTGACGCCGTGTTGTATGAAAGGAGAGAAGGTTAGCACTCCCCTTGATAAGGATGGAAGAGGCCCCAGTGGCCTATACAACACGCATACGGTTAAGGCACTGCCACCTACTTCGTGGCATCTAACCATGTTTTTTTATGGGGAAACGCCAAACAAACATTTGCTTCCCGTTTTGTTCAATCACCCAGATTCTCCTTTTCCCTCAGCCTGAAAGCACCCAGCGGAACAAAGCCCCAGGGTGATGGCTCACTGTCCCTCAGCAGGTTATAACACAGCCCAACGCCCACCAGCCAGCACCCAGCACAAAGCCACCTCTGCCTCTGCGGTGGCAGCTGCGCCACCACACAACCCTGTTCTCAGCACAGCTAATCCTGGCCCCCAAACCACCACAAACGTGCCAGAGTAGATATAATTATAGCTACACTGAGCTCAGTGATATTTCCAGGTTGGAGATTAGGGAATCATAGAATCACAGAATGGTTTGGTTTGGAACAGACCTCAAAGCTCACCCTGTTCCAAACCCCCTACAACAGGCTCTTGTTTCATCCAGGTGCTCTAAGTCCCATCCAACCTGGCCTTGAACACCTCCAGGGATGTGGCAGCCACGACTTCCCTGGGCAACCTGTGCCGGGGCCTCCCCATTCTCAGAGGGAAGAACTTCTTCCTCATGTCTATTTTAAACTTCCTCCTTCCAATTCAAAGCCATTCCCCTTCATCTTATCATTACTTGCCCCTGTAAACGCTCGTCCAAAGGTGTTTTTAAAGGGGTTTCTTTGGACAGACAGTTCACATTAGTACACTCTTACCACAAGCATACACATAAAATCCCACCTTTTTATTATGGCATATGGTATTATTTTTTGGATGTGTAAATACCACCTTGGTATGACAAAAAGGGAAAGAAATACCAACGCTGAAATAGATACAGAGCCATGCCATTATCAATACAGTTTCATACAATGGGTTTTCAAGATACAAAAGTCTGAGTTTTTTTCTTTTTACATTGAAATAACTTTACAGTGTTCTGTGAGCTTGCTTTATAGCCAGAAGAGAAAAAAAAAAAAAAGTATGCCTTGAACAACTACAAGCAGGATTCATTTTAATGGTTAACAGAAGAACTGGAACTTCGCTCTAGAACAGCATCTATTAAACACACGTAACGAGAGGTAAGCAACTATACAGAAGGTAGGAGGAGATTTCACCACAGGAGCCAAGTCAGGGGCAAGAAGAAGAAAATCTGGAACTGCATGGTTTTATTTGGTCACGAAAGTTTGAGCTGAGTGTTTAAGATGAAGCACCCTTAAAGATGCAGTACTCCTAGTTAAAACAATACAGAAACTTCCCAAGAGACTAGAACCTACATTCGGGGGGGGGAGGGAGGGGGAAGGTTTAAAAATTAGACATTTAAAAAATAAAAATTCCACACACCTCTAGGCTCATGACTTAACTCACTGTTACAAAGCAGACTGGCAGCTCTTCCTGAAGCAGCAACAGCGCCCAGAAGTAACGCCACCAGGAAGTACAGGATCTTTGGGGTGTCCAAGCCAAGGCTGACACTTCTAACGATGTCAGAATGATCCGTTTGTCTGCCAAAAGTTTAGGCAAGAAAAGGAGACACTGCATCTTTTTTTTTTTTTCTCTTTTCCCACCACGTTGCCTGGTTCTAGCAAAGAGCTAAGACGTTTTCTTTGGGCCAAGACTAAACAGAAACCACTTTATCAAATAGTCTTCAGGCTTCCTGCCAAACTGGATTTATTATTCTCACGTGGATTTTTTAATATTTTTTTTTAAAAACATTTTTTCCTGACAGTCTCTAAAGTGATACTGGAACGTTTAACAGTCACTCTTCCACAGTTTAATTGTTTTGTCATTCTCTAGTGCTGCTGATGCAATGATGTTTTCTGTTGGGTGACAAGCTGTCGAGATTACAACATCTAGGCAAAAAGAAAAGATACTATTATTTACAGCAATGAAATCTGGTTTGTAGAAGGCATTTCTGAAAATGTATGAGCATTGCTATCACATTTTAAAACAGCAGCGCCAAGTTACTATTTCTTCTACCAGAATTATAAATGTATTATTAATAAATATTTTCAATAACAAACTGTCTTGGCAGAAAAGACTAAATATATCTGCCTGCGCTTCCCATCCTGCCAACTTATCTAGAGCACCTCTGCACTAAAATTATTTTCTAAGTATTATTTATAAATATCTTGCTTCTCTGCGTGAGGAAATACTAACAGAAAGCATTCAAGAGTGAGTAGTTGGCAAGTGTTTGACAGGTTTCAAAACATGAGAACTCTCCAGATTCTAGTTCTTGCTTACTTCACAGGCAAAACTCTTGGCATATTATGCCAGAAACAGCTCAAAAAAACAGGTCAGTTTCTTCCTTCCATGTAAGCTATTTCCAACATCCTATCCAATGCTTAGATAGCACTTCATCTCCAGAGCCTTGCTCCAGCCTGAAAATGAAAACCTGCTGCCACTGCCCCAATTTACAGTCCAAAACAAAGGTCCTGTAAAGGAATAAGCACACTTAAATTTCACAGCACAATTCCTTTCAGTCAGTACAGTGAAAGTGTTGCTCTGCTATGGGATTCAGATTGTAGCACTCATCAGGTGACATCAAGACATGCTCAGCTCTGCCTTCAAGAGCAGGCACACACACACACCAACAGCAGGAGCACATCAGCCCTGACCCCTCCAAGAGCTGCAGTTTTTGAAAGGTGTTAACAGGCAATCCAGAGTCACTAATGAGTTGATTAAATATCCTGCCCAGTTCTGAACTCGAGGAAATTTCTTTTGTAAGCTGATGTTAAAGTTCTCACAGTGAAAGAATAAACACTTGAAATGCCCATAAAAACCTTTCATAAAAGGGAGCAAGCTCCCAAGGTTCAATTAAGCTTCAACGAGTCAAGAATTTATGGGTCTGACAGTCAAAACTAAATAACAGAGAAAACGTAATGAGGGCTTTGCTTGAGCAAGCTGGCATGAGGGATATTGCACCAATAAAAACAAAATCCTCTTCCAAACCTGTGTGTCCTTGTAATTTCTGTACAATCTCTTTTGTCTGAAGGTTCCAAATATAAACCAGGTTGTCTTCTGAACCGGACACGATCCACTGGAAGCAAACAGACCATTATTGTAATCCTTCTCATCTGTATCTAACTGCTACTACTGAGCACACACTTCCTTGTCATCATATGAAAGGGAACCTCCAACATAGGACTGCGTGATGCTGTTTGTTCTCTCCCAGCCTCTGTTCAGGGCATACAGGCAGCAGAAAGCTTTGTTGCACCCTGCGTATGCTGGAGGAGGAAAACTAACAGATGCACAAGTGCTAAGGTGGTTCTGTGTGAGAACATAAGCTCTGCTGTTGTGTCATCTCCACCACAACACGCTCTCCTGCTGCAGGAAAGTCCTCTTCTGCTGCCACAGTGAGAGGCACCTGCAATGGGACAGCGAGACCACCTGGAGACAGACACCAGAGGTGCTCAGAGGGAGTTTCCTAGGATTCTTTTCCCACTGTACTATGGCACCTGTGAGCCAGCACCCACCAAAGGTTTCCAGCCCCAAACCGCTGTTTCTCCTACACAGACAAGCAGTAAAAACTGCACATTGGTAAAAAGTATCTCAGATAAACACTAACCTTTCCACCAGTAACAGAGAAATTTGCAAATATGCAGTACTTCTCATTTTTGTGTCCTGTGTACGTCTTCAGGCACTGGAAGGGAAGAGCCACAAGATATTAACACAGATGGGAGGTGGTTTTCTCAGTCAAAGACAAATTTTCTTGGCAGAAAACACTAAATATATCTGTTTCCCACCCTGCCAACTTACCTAGAGGATGCAGAGAACACCTCTGCCCTAGAACACCCAACAATTTTGAAGAAATAAAAAAGCAAAGCCCTAAATTTCTCTCATCATAGAGAAAGAGAGCAAGAGCAATGTGTTGTTCATAAAGAGAAAATTGCAGAAATACAGCTTTATTCAATGTCTCAGGCCTACACAGGAGCCAAATCATTTTTTTTTTCCCAGAGGCATCTTTAGCCATAGAATCACAGAATGGTCTGAGTGGGAAGGGACTTCTATAGGTCACCCAGTGAGCAGGGACACTCTCAATTAGATCAGGTTGCTCAGAGCCCCATCCAAACTGACTTCATATGTTTCCAGGGATGGGGCATCCACAACCTCCTTGGGCAACTGTGCCAGTGTTTCCCCACCCTCATGGTAAAAAATTTCTTCTATCTAGTCTAAATCTCCCCTAAAACCATTATTCCTTGTTCTATTACAACAGGCCCTGCTAAATATTTGTCCTCTCCAATAAAGGGGTCCTAACATCTTTTTTTCTATAGTATTCGTAGTGTTAAGCAAATTCAAAAAGCATGAATGAAACCCAGATTTTCCTGTAAGCCTACATTGTCAAACAGGACTGGTTTTACCTTTCCTTTGCTGTAGTCCCAAAGTTTAAGAGTGCTAGAAAACAAAAGAAAAACAAAGATTTTAGTTCTTGGATTTTCTTCGTCTCACAATTTCCAGAAAAGGTTTCTCCACACCACATTTCTTAAAGTCTACATGGATCGCTTCAGCCTGGCTTCGAGTGCAGCATTAGTCAGCCCCAAAGTATCAATTTTGCTACCAAGCCTGCTTTCCCTTTTCCTTCCTCAAAGGAGCCTAACCTGAGTTTGCTCTGTTTTTCATTGACAAATTGGAAAAGGCAAATGACAGCCTGTGGGACCATTTGTACAAAGATGCTCAGAGAAGGAAGGCATCAACTTCACAACCTAATAAAGATTTTGAAAGGTACAAGAAAGAACCAAGAGGTGTTGCAGTCCCTGAGTGGTGCCAAGACTTTAAAAAAAATCCCAGTCCCACTTGTCCCATTAGCAAAGCACAACACCTCGCAGGCTTTTCGAGTTTGAGTGTATATGAACTCCTGCAGTATCACTACTATGAGGGCTAAAAGGCAAACTAAAGTCTGATCTGATATAGACACTTCAAAGTCTTTTCTCTTTTTCTTTTTCAAATACTTACTTGTCCAAAGTCGCAGCTAGAATGTATTTGCCATTTGGGGAGAACTTCACAAACGACACGGGAGGGTTATCATCATCTACAGTGAAAATAAAAGTCATGTTAAGTGGTGCACAGTTGTGTTGTCTCATTGAGAAAGCATTTCTTTAGATAATAATAATTGTGCCACTGCAACGAGCTTTCGGCTTTGTTGTCCCTTTGTACTTCAAGAAAAAGACGGGGATAAGAAAGGTGTTTTGTTTTCAGTAACTTAAAAAAAGGATATTAAGCATTTTTTTCAGATACATTCTAAATAACCCTTTGTAGATTCACAGAATGGTGGGAGTTGAAAAGGACCTCTGGAGATCATCCAGTCCAACCCTGCTACTAGGGCAGGGTCACCCAGAGCAGGCTGCACAGGATTGTGTCCAAGCAGATTCTGAGTATCTCCAGAGGTGGAAATTCCTCACCCTCCTGGTGCAGTTTGTTCCAGTGCTCTGTCACCCTCACAGGAAAGAAGCTTTTCCTCATCAAGAATGAGTTGCTCCATCACCTTTCCAAGGTTGGAGGTGAGGTTTCTTTTTGAAGACTAGAGTGATAGTAGCTTTTCCCTACACATCTCCTGTTCTCCATCTTCCGAAGCGTGGTGCTGCTCTGGTGACTGACAGCATAGGGACAGATCACAACGTGAGCTGTTGCCAAGATCATCACCAGCCAGCCCCACTGCCATTTGACTCGGGCAACTGGTGAGTGCAGCATGCAGAAGGCAGGCTGGGATGGATAAGGATGGGGCAGGTGCCCAGGAGGTTTCTAACACAGACGGAGAGCCACAGGGCAGGGCATGGTGTCACCCTCAGGGGAGGGGGCAGAGGTGTTTGGGGCTCCCAGGGTGACCAGAGAGGCTGTGGGGATATGGCAGGTGCTCATGGCTCCATGGGATGCTGTTGTGTGGCAGGTATGGGGCCTCGTGAGACTCAACTTGGGCGTCCCTCACCCTTACACAGATCACAGCCCAGACTGGGGCTGGCAATCAGGGCAGCTTGGGCACAATGTTTCCCATGCCATCTCCAGCCAGGGCCTGGGGCCTCTTCAAGCCTCTGGACACCAGTGCCCAGACACTTTCCTTGGGACAGCCCATGAGTCCCATCCCTGCAGTGCTCACAAACCCCGACTCGTGCTCCCTCGCAGTTAACCCTGTTTTCCCCCACCACTTCCAGGCCATGGCTCTGAAAATCACCCTCGTTTTGGCTGGGCTGGCTGTCCACCTCGGGTCAAAGATCTATCAGCACATCAATGTGGTTACAGCTGAGCAGAGTCATGAAGAGAATCTGAAGGAGACTGAACCAACCACGGCTGCAAAGGAAGCCTCATTCCTTTCTGTGTATCAGCTTTGGATTGCTGCAGGAGTCCTGGTCCTGCTTGCTATGATCTGCTGGCTGGTCAGAAAAATGAAGCATAACTTTGATAGCTGCAGCAAGCAGCACAGCTCCATCAGCAAGAAGGAGGAGCACACGGAGGAGGAAGATCTCAGTAGTGCACACAGCGACGACAGGTCTTTGGCTGCACCCACCCCTTTGCCAGTACAGGGCCAGCCCAACACACACAACATGCTGAAAGAGCTGGTGGATGACCTCCTTGGTGCCTGCAAAGTGCTCTGCAAGAGCATTTCCATGCCACAGATGCACCTAGCCACCGAGATGGATGGCACCTGTGAAACCTGGAGCATCCAGGAGAACAGCATCACCCACCACCTGCTCATGACCCTGCTGCCACCCCCCACGCACTCCTGCCTGGAGCAAGACACCACGGGGGAGATACCAGCAACAAAGTCCAGCATTCATGTGGAACTGGAGTGCACGTGCTTGAGGGAGCAGATGCTGGGAGGTAATTTGTGCTTTCTCCACCAGCCCAACAACAAGCTGCAGAAGGACAAGCGCTCCAACCTCCTACACACCCTCTGCACAGACTCCTACTTAAATGTAGAGAAAACTGCCTGCTGGTTCCAAATGCTGGTGAGAACAGCCTGGCTGCTTCTGCCTCAGTCGCACCAGTGCCAGCTAACGGTGCTGCCCTCCTCCCACTCCTGTGTGCTCCAGCTGACAAGCACCTCCACGATGAACACCTGCACTGAGATGATGCTTGCAGTGCAGCTCAGGCACCTACACAAACCTTCAGTAGGCAGAGGCCAGCTTTACCAACTCAGACCACTCAATAGGAGCTCAGCATAACCAGAGCTTGAGGAATCTCCACCAGTCCAGCTACTGGAAAGAGCTGATACCCTCTTGGACTTCTATGTGATTCAAAGATCACAATAAATTAGCTTAGTTTTAAGCAACCCTCTGTCTGTGAGTGTCTGTGCAACACTTTTTTGGGGACTGTGGGCACATAGCAGGTTGTTCAGAAGGCATAAGTAGGGCAGGCAAGGTGGAGGTGTCGAGCTGTATGCAAGGGAGAGGTCTGATCATACAGCCCTGAAGTGGTCAGGCAGCTGGACTAGATGATCATTGCAAGTCCCTTCCAACTGAGGATAATCTAGTCTAGTCCAAACACTCACCCAGGCTTCCCAGGGAGGCTCTGGAGTCTCCAGCCACTGAAAGTTGTCTGGACACAGTCCTGGACAGCCTGTTCTAGGTGGCTGTGCTTGAGCAGAGGGGTTGCACCACATGAACTTGGGACAAATCAGCCCCTGGGAGCCCAATAGCATCACCCCAGGGCAACCCAACAGGATGTAGACACCACAGTCTAAATGGTGAGCCCTCTGCACAGGGAACAAGCACCACGAGTGCAGAGCTCTGGATGCTCTGCTTGCTGCACCCGTGGGAGGTCTGGGCATGAGCCAATGCAGAGCAGCAGCTTGAGAGCTGGAGGCACAGCTAAGGCAGGCACAGGAGCAGCACCAAACACCTCTCCTGCTGCATCCTCTCACCACTAAACAGAAACAGAGGCTCTTCTGGAACACTGCTCTCTCACCAGCACAGCAAGGACAGAGACCTTGCCACTGAGAGGCCCCATCCCACCACAGAGACACCATCACCTCCCCATCAGTGTCACCAAGAACACCATTATGTCTATAAGCACAAAGACCAGCACCATGGGCAGAAGATCACTTCTAAGTCAGGGCCATCCACCTACAGTCCACATTTTCATTTCAATTGCAGTAGTCACAGACTGTTTCCATCACATCCAACATTACAAACAACTTTGTTGTTGCAGTTTTGAACTCCTGCACAGCAAGCTCCTCACAGCTGCGTGGCAGGAAACTTTGGAAAACTCTTGCCTGTCCACCCGTACTATACAACTACCAAAGATTAAGCAATTTTCCATTCATGTGAGAGGACAGGAGGGCAATAGTGCACTAACAGAATAGGAGGGCAGTAAAGGAGTGCTTAACGATGCCACTGTCCACAGCACTGATGCTAAATATCTATGTCACAACTTAACAGTGAAAAATAAGCACAAATAAGAAATAGTCCTACTTACCAATCAGTGTTTTCAAGCATTGGCCTGATGCTGTATCCCAGATTCGACTATTAAAAAACAACAGTCATTACTATTGGGTTTGAAGTCTTTGCTTCTATTTTAATATTACAAATAAAAGGGTTTTTTTTAAAAATGGTCTTTTTTATAATGCAGACATGAAATAACCACTTACCAGAGTCCATCATAGCTACTTGACACTATCAGGGATCCATCACGATTAAAATGCACCTGGAATATTACAGAAGGGGAAAATCACTTTACTGAGATCAAAAAATCAAACTTTCAAGCTTTCCTGAAAGCATTTATCTTCCATTGCTGACACTGAAATTCGTGTGGGTAGAAGCAGAAAAACAACACCACATCCTAACAACAGGCACGAGTTTAGATGGGAAACACAATCCAAACCAAGACTCTTTCCCTTAGTTTGTAAGTTATAGAGGAATGGATGATAACTACAGTTGCTTATTCAAGCATCAGGAACTGGAATACATGTTTCTTCAGAAGCTAAGAACAACACGAACATGGATGCTCTGTTCAGACAACACTGGCTGCTCGAATAATAGCAGTATCACACCTGGGGACACATACCTTATAATCCTAAGGGTATGCAATTTAACCCCATATGAAGCCACATACATGTTTTAAGATCAATTTACTGCCTTCAACTACACCTCAAAATACTACTATTTTAAAGGGAAATTACTACTAACATATATTTGTAAGTGTGAAATTATCTCCTACACAAGGCACAACAATGCTACAACAGCCACACTTTAGCACATCTCAGGTTCAAGGTTTTTTGCTTCCTTCATTCCAAAAACATTGAGACAGTTGAACAGCTTCTGGTTTTCCTTCATTTGAATGGATATTGCTGTTTTCCTAACTCCTTTTACCTACTAATGGATGAGATTTGAAATGGAGCATACTATAGAACTGTTCTGCTCTGGAGTTTAGTAACAGCTTGGAACAACACAGAACCAACAGATGCACAGGCTGTTCTCTGATCCTCAAGTGACACACAGACCTGTGCCCAGCAACAGGCTGCCAGACTCAGGCACAACTGGCACAGTGCTGTTCACTGCTACCCACATGAACACCCAAGACCGAAATATGCATTGATCTTTCATAAAATACAGTTCATTTCTCTCTCATTGAGCAATTACCACTGACAAATCAACCTCGGCCCATCCGCTGTCCCAAGGGTGGGATAACAGGGGTTGGGGCACAAATCCACTCCTCTACAGAGGCAGGATAGGAGCTCTGCTAAACAAAATAAGAATGTTACTGTATTCCTTTATCAGAAGGGACTTACAGCTGAAACTGGGTCAGAATGAGCAGGCAACGTCTTGAGGCACTTCCCTGTTTTCACATCCCATATCCTCACGCTTTCATCAAACTGAAGATTGAAAAAATGCACAAGGTGGTTTAATGATGGACCTATTCAAGGCATGCAAGGTGTTACAGCTTGACTAGATGCACGTGCCTTCCTCTAGCTACACTTCAGCTGTGTCAGAAAGCCTAGCACCACACAAGGCAAAAACAACAGGCTGGGAACACAGTTCCCTGAACCCTTTCTCTCCATCTGCATATTGGGGATGGGTTAAGGGCTTGACTGTGTCCCCAAGCAAAGACAGCAGTGGCACCACACAGTTCACCTGACTACAGGCTGTGTTTGTTGAGCAAGACTGAGAATTGAAATGGCAAGGGGTAGTGACCAGCAGCCCCCGCTCTTAACCCTTGGTAACGTGTAGTGTAACTAACACCACTTTATAGAGCAAGCAGTCACTCTCTGTGACTAATCAGGTCACACACTCACTCCCTTTCCCTCATTATCAGGCTTTAAAGGTCCTGTGAACCAAGCAGACAAACCAAACAGATTTCTTCAACCTCTCCCTACCAACCTCAAGATTTCTGGGCCTCAGGCCAATTACTCCTCTCCCTGCCGGCCCTGAAGGTCCCAGGCACCCGGCGGCGGTGATCGCCCCATCCCAGAACAGGGAAGAGTAAGAGCACACAGAGCACTGCCCACAAAATTAAACAGTTACAAGCTCAAAGTGGGGAACCCAGACCAGAACTGGACAGCAAGACTGTGATCTCTCAGTAGCCAGGGATGCCCCCACCATCATCTGCTTCATCCCATGACAGATACGTGTTCTTTTATTTTCATATGATTTTTCAAATCTAGATTATTGTAATATTGATACAGCAAATCATGTATTGAGATCTGACCTGGTCTGCAGAGGGTCCAGGTGATTAGAAATCATACTTTGAGTTGAGTTAGAATCTAGATGATCAGAAATTGTAAGTTAAGTATTATACTATCTATAAATGGCATTACACGCTCTGCTTGTAGAAATCCTAATCAAAGTCTGTGCTATCCTAATCATAATAACCTGTTAAGAAAAGAAAGCTTTAATTGTAACCACAGTTTAGAGCCATCATCATTCTGCCAAAGATCCCTAAAAGAACCTGTCTGTCCCCTCAGTGCTGGCTGACAGGGGTGGGCAGTGCTTGCTTCGCACAAAGAAAAAAAATTACATCACTTACTGATCCAGAAACGATGAGGTTTGACTGAGGATTGAAGTTGCAGCAAAAAACGTAGTTACTGTGCCCTTTCAAAGTCTTTAAGCACTTACCCTGAAATAAGAATTAGCAGAGTTAAATACACAGCAACCTTCAGCACCACAAATGCATTCAGATAAGCTGCATTTATCACTATGCAGCACACAAAGCAACCATCTCTAACCCCAGATTTAGATGGGCACAGGACCAGCTACAGCAAAACAACAAGAAAGGAAAAAACCCACATTTTTAAGGACTTGCAGACAAGGTGCAAAGCCTTTGGACAACTCAGGAGAACCAAGCAGTTTAACATACCTAATCAGAATTCAACTAAACCATGTAGTTCTCATTGTATCAGCAGAAAAGGAAGGGGGAGAGAAGCAAAAACAAGTGAAACCATGATAAGAAGTTACAATAAGGTTTTATCCGAGAGGCTGCTTTCAGAAATGAAGCCTGTGGCTGCGCCACCACCATAAGGCTTAAGCACTCTCAGGAGAAGACTCTTCATGGTACCCATAAGCATCTCTTCCCACAAGCAGTGTAACTCACTCCTCCTCACAGCCCATTCAACCAGCAGCTCACTACAAGCAGGAAAGGGTATTACCCAAACAGGAGCCAGTGCTAAAAACTCCACCTTCTCTCATCATAGCCCATCAAGGCTGCCTCTTGGAAGAACACAAGATGAGATACCAGTGCTGGGGAGAAGGAAGGTAAAAAATAGTTTCTGCCCTTACCGAGCTTACATCCCATATTTTGAGAGTTTTATCATCAGAGGCAGAGACAAGAAGGTTGGAATCTGATGACCAAGCAACATCAGAGATACCCTAAAACAAAGGAAAACAATTCTCTACTCAGCTCTGGGTTTTCACTGACACAGGAAAATGGAAAACACAGACTGCATATTATATTCACAGCTGAAGCTTGAAAGAAAATTCCACATTGAGTTTGGAATTCATTGATTTGACTGGGTTAAGAACTCCTTTAACACTTGTTCATTTTAAGCTGAGCCATATACTCCAAAAAGGTCGATGCCTCGTTCATGTGGCTCTCACTGTGTCCACCAACACCCTTCCTTGGAATTCATAAACAGCATGCTCTATAAACTAATCTGGATAAGTGGCTTCTCTTCATGACAAATGGCTTGCTCTGTATGGTCTGAGTCCTCAAAGGCTGAAGAACAAGATTCTACTGCTTTTTCTTTTGGTGAAACTTCATTTTTGCTTATGAAACTTCAGCATGTGAGAAACATTAGAAAACAAAAAAAAAAACAAAACAAAGGGTTTGGGAGTTTGTGTTTTCTTTAGAACTTTGCAGAATGAGTAAGTGTTGTGTTTATGTAGGCAAACCCACAAGAAAAATTCAATCTCCTTAAAAGGCAAGCCATTCTGCTCCATATAAAAAGGAAAGATGGAACAGGACACAGCATTACAGCTTACAGGGATTTTTCACTCAAGGATGCACTGCCCTGTGCCTGAGGTTGGTGTTCCTGAAACAGAGGGACTCAAGAAAATGGCTAATGTAGTCTGCACACAGGCATTCCATTATCACCCGTACTTCCAGCCTGACTCAGTAGTACTTCAGCAATTCCAGTCCCAGGCTGTTGCACAGGGCTGTATAAACAACAAAGTACAAAACGAGACCAAAGAACAAGCCTTCTATACAAGTCTAACCAAGAATGGAAATTCCTGAATGAGGAAATGAAAATAAAATTCATTCCAAGTAAATTTGCATTCGAGAGCACAGCAATCTCCTCACACTTACCAGTTTATGACCAGATACTGTTTTTTCAAACTTGCCATCGTATGCTCCCCAAATTTTAATGAGTTTGTCAGCAGCTGGAAAAGAAATGTGCCAATTAAGATATTAACAGCACTAACAGATACAGCTGTCCCTTCAGGTGGAAAGAAATGCATTAACTCCATCTCTGCAAACCCTGGGCAGTTCTCCCTCCCCAAGCAGACCTAAGTGTATAAGGTAAGATGGAACTGGTAAAGCAGTTTTGTGCAAGCCAAGCTGCAGCAGCTGAGATTACATAAACTGCCTGGAATGCACAGAGTCTCCAGCCACTTTAGCTTTTCTGACGACAACTTGGGTTTCTACTTTTGTTTTAGATTGCCAGCAGTAAAAGTAGAACCATACCATAGGAATGCTGAAAGGCTTTTGCCCAAAGAGAACAAAAATTATACCACAAGCTGGACTGAATTAATGACTATAAAAACCCAAACATATTATCCATGTGAGCTCGCAAACTATGCCAGGGAAAAGAATGTTGATATTTGCCAGAGGTAGAGGTTGGAAAACCTGGGTGGGACTTTCATGAGTACAGTTGAACACAAAAAAGGTTTATACACGGCACATTGCACTGGCCATCTGCAATTAGTCCAAAGACCCAAGTCATTCCCATGTCCAGATGTTTGAGTGGCCCTCACTATCACATTCAAAAGTGTTCTTTTCAATTGCCCTTTCCTTATCTGTGGATCCACCCTGAATCACTGAGCATCCGTAAACATATTTTTAAATGAAAGCGCTCAAACAACATTGACTAGCAAAAAAATAACAAAGCTGACAGGAAGAGGACCTAATTTACCACTTAAGAGGGCAAGTAGTGAAACACTCTCTCACTGGGATAATCAAAGGCTCTGATTTATTAAACACCTGTGGCACACCAGCCAGAAGCACATGGCCAGTTCTCCACACCACAGTCTAGTGGCACAAAGCTACCTTATTTCCCAGAGCTAAGCTTTTGCCTGCAGAGACTGTACACAAAGTTTAATTCAAAAGCTTAAGCTAGGTCTTTAGCAACATAGAAAAGCACAAGGAAAAGAATCTTGTGTTTGATTTTGCCCATTTGTTCAGTAAAAAAAGCTGAACAGGTGAGGACTCTCCAACTTCAATGCATAGAAGATCCAGTGTTCAAAGTAACAGAGCAGATTATCTAGAAGACTTACAGCTTCAGTATTGCTGCTTTTAGGAAAAACCACAATAGCACATCCCTCCTCTATCTGATGAGGGTAACACTAAAGACAGGCAGTTCTCCAAGGCCCCATTTTGCACGTTTTAGGTGAGATGAAGAATAGCAATACTTACAGGAGCTGGCTAGCCACTCGCCATTAGGGCTAAACTTTACTGATGAGACTGCCTTTGTGTGTCCCGCTAACGTGAACTTTAGAGCATAGTTTGGTTTTACTGGTGCAGGCTGTAAGAAAAATACACATCAATGAGTTTAAAAAATTCCAAATTTAGTATCTCAGCAACAAGCTCTGTATCAGATTGGGTCAGTGCACAGGAACAGACCACACGGATGTTCATCAAAATACAGATTCAAGCACTTATTTCTCCATTCCCATTTCAAAAAAAACAAAACCACAAATACCACAAAGCAAACAAAATCGCCCTTGTTGTTTGGGCCAGCAGTTTCTCACTGTTGCATGCACAACATCAAACTCAACACTAGTATGAATTCCACCCAAGCCAATAACAAACAGGTGAGAGTAATCCTGTGCTTGATGGATGAAAATAATACTCTTGGTACTAATCTGTGTAAAGCTTCTAAGTGTTTGCAGGTTTCTTCCTTATCATGAATCAAATAACAGGCAAATTCCTCCGTATCCCAAAATTGCTATTTTCTTCCTCCTCTCCACCCTTGTGGAGGCTTCATTTTTAGACAGAAACATCTCCTTTGAGCATCTGCAGGCTTAAAGAATCTGAATAATAAGCACCTCTCCACTTTGCAACTACAATCATAGATTCACCACTTCTCTGGGCATTCCAAGGATACAAACAACCTGCGTTGCTAATGCTCAAAATAACAAGTAGTATTTCATTAGCAAGAACTTCCACTAAACAAAAAAACCCAGCATGACAAAAGAGGCTGTACTCCATCCGCTTTTCCCATCAAATCCTCAGCACATTTTCATCTTGAGACATCAGCAGAAGCAGAAACCTGGAGAAGTTCTGAATCTGCATTAGAATTGAATCCTCTAATTCTGGTTTGCCTGTTGAATATGCAGGTAGCTGCCATGTGTATTTACACGGATATTGTTCGGAGCCCCACACACACCTTGCTCTGATTGGTTGAGGAGGAAGGAGTAGATTGTGTTTTGGTGGATTCTGCATCTGGCTTCTTTTCTTCTGTTGCCATGGTTCTGAGGCTGGCAAATGAGACTTATGGTGCTTGAAGGGGGAGAATGAATGTGCTGCTTCAAAAGACAGCACTTGCCACCGAGAGGAGACCCACACTGAAATGAAAACCTGGAAGGGAAACAAAAATATTCTCATTAGCTGTCAAAAGACAGGGGCTAAAAGAACGAGAGTAGCCTAACTGCAGGTCAACAGAAACCAGTAAGAAAACCCATATTCTGTATCTATTCAGCATCTCAGCAGCATTTCAGGCCTTCAGACCTACTAATGTTCGAGTCCAAGAATCCAAGCCATGGCCTTCTATCCCTTCTTTGAAAGCTTTTCTCTACTCTGCTCTATTCCAGATAGATATAAAGCAGAACACCTTTAGGTGTGGCAGAGCTTTTGTATCATAGCCCTCAAAATCCTTCTAAGAAGTACTTGGTACACAGTAAATATAACGGTTTGTACAGAAGGCGGAAGGAACAGCCAAAGGCCTTTTTTCCAAAATTATTAAGGTACAGAATACAAGATCACAATGAACACAAAAATAATAGGCATTTCTAAAGCTTAAGACCCTACTAGATTTATTTCAGCTTGGCATGCAAGTATTTAAGTCTCGTATTTCTCTCCTTACTGGTTTGAATATCAAATCCTACTCCTCTCCGCTGAGACTTTTACCCGACTGAACGCCGGCCTTGTGCGAGCCTCGCCAGACTCGCTTTCTGTAACAAAACCTGACGACCCTGTGCCAGTATTCAGCAATCCAGGCTGATGCTGCAGAGGGAACAATCTCCATCACAGCTCAGCTACATTTCAGCTTAATAACAGAATAACCTCCAGCTCACACCACACGGATTTGCCTTCAAAGCACACTCACAATATCCTACTGCCACTGCTGTTCTTTTTGCTGGTGGCAGCAGATTTGGGAGCAAGAGTATTTGCTCCTCCAGCACCTACTGGCTTTTCAAGCACCTCCTTCTTGGACAGGGAAGGGAGAGTGCAGAGTAAAGTGCTAGCGGTTGCCCGTCTGCTTTAACAAGACCACTCCACAGCATGGATAAATCACTGGTGGCAACAATAAGAAATTAAAGTTCCCTAATACCAACCTGATTTCTTTCATAGAATCATGGACTAGTTGGGTTGGAAGGTATGTTAAAGATCACCCAGTTCCAACACCTGTGCCATGGGTAGGGACACCTCCCAACAGACCAGGCTGTTCAAAGCCCCTTCCAACCTGGTCATGGACACCTCCAGGGATGGGGCAACCACTACTTCTCTGGGCAACCTGGGCCACTCATCATGAAGAGTTTCTTTACCTCTCCAATTCAAAGCCATTTTCCCTTGTCCTATCACTACAAGGCCTTGTAAAGGGTCCCTCCCCAGCTTTCCTGTAGCACCCTTCAAGTACTGGAAGGTCGCTCTGGGGTCTCCCTGAAGGCTCTTCCTCTCCAGGCTGAACAACTCCAACTCTCTCAGCCTGTCCTCATTCTTCAGCCCTCTGATCATCTTTGTGGCCTCCTCTGGACCCGTTCCAACAATTCCATACCCTCTTACGTTGGGGATTCCAGAACTGGACACAGGGCTCCTGGTGAGGTCTCACCAGAGCAGAGGGGCAGAATCCCCTCCCTCGCCACGCAGGCTGTGGATGCAGCCCAGGATACGGTTGGCTTTCTGGGCTGCGAGCACACATTGCCGGCTGATGCCCAGCTGCTCATCCACGAGCACCCCAAATCAACCCAAACTGGAACAAACCTGTGAACTTGGGCTAGAACGCAGCCCGCTGCGCAGCCTCCTCCCCGCACCGAGGATGCGGCCACGCGGTACCGACACACCCCCCGCGCCTACGAACGCCCCTGCCCCGCCTGCCCTCGCCTCGCTGTGCCCGGTGGAGCTCGGGGTGGGGGTTCACACCCCACACACCCCCCTCCCTGCAGCCCCACACGCCCGCGGAGCCGCCCCCCCCCCCCCCCCCCCCGGGAATGGTACGCGCCGACCCGAGGGTTCCCCGCGCGGGCGGGCGGGCGCACCCAAAGGCGAAGCGGGGTCCGCGCGCTGCCTGAGGGGAGGCGGCGCGCGCCGAACGGCGGTGCGGGAGCGCAGCGGGGCAGGCGGGTGACTTACCGGGGGGGAACTGGAGGCGGCGGCGCCTCCTCCGCGCCGGCGAGGAGGAGGAGGAGCGCGGCCGCGGGAGGGGAAGGGGGAGGGGGGGGGGGGGGAACGCGGCGGCGGCAGCTCCGGGGCCGCCAGGCGGGGGAATGCAGGACGGCGCATGCGCGGCCCGCAGCCCGCACAATGCCGCTCTCTCCCCGGAGCGCTACGGCACGGCGCGGGGGACAAAAAGGAAAGACGCGCGCGCGGGAGGGGTCTAGAGGGGAAGGGGGCGGGGATTTAAAAGGGAAGGGGCGGGGCCTAAAGGGGGCGAGCCGGACTGGGGTGGGGCCTTCAGGGGGCGGGGCGATACTTTAAAGGAGCGAGGGTGGCCAAGGAGCGGGGTTCACATGGGCGGGCGGGGCCGCAAAGCGGGTGGACAGGTCCGCAAGGAGCGGGCGGGGCCGTAAGGGCACGAGAGAGTTAAAAGAGTGGGCGGGGTCTCAAGGGGAAGATGCCAAAAGGGGCGGTGCTTAAGGGGAACGGCGCCCTAAAGGGGGCGGGGCTTAAAGGGGCGGGCGATTACTTAAAGGAGAGGGCGGGGCCCTCGCGCCAGCCGCTTTCCCGCCCTCCTTCGCTGAGGGGCCGGCGCTGCTCTGCCACGGGGAGGCCCCTGCGCTGCTGCCCTCGCTGCTCTCTGGGGGCAGCCGCAGCCAGGGCCCCGCCTGGCCACTGGTGAGCACTGGGTCTCGCCAGGGTCCCATCCAGTCACACCGGGCACTGGAGGTATGGGCACAGCTCCGCTTCTGTGTTTTGCAGTTCAAAAACCGTGAAACCTGGCTGCAGCAGGGTTAGATGTTAGGTTGTAACACACAGGCCAAAAGACCAAGGTAATTCAGAAAGCAGTAATGGATACAAGGTCTGGCACAAAAAAAGATGAGACTGTGCCTGTAATTATTTAACTAAGAAAAATCAGTTATGATCACCTTCAAAACAGTTCCCTTCTGAGCTGACACACAGCCTCGTATGATGCTGCCAGCGTTCAAAGTAATTCTGCATTTCATTTCTGAAAGGCTGTTGAGGATCTCCATCATTTTTGCTTTAACATCTTTATCAACAGAAAGGGGTTCCTTTCAGCATTGACTGGATCTTTGAGATCTCTTCACCATAAACCTCAGTCAATAATTGAAAAGTTTCCATTGCACATTTCTTCAGTTTCACAAAAAACTTGATGTGAACTCTTTGTTCATTCTTGCACACCAGTGTTTTCCAACTAAGAGCAAGAAAAATGTCTCTATTTTGTGTCCACTCATACAGAGTGAAGCAATTGAGCTGAGCCCTGTCTTACTGTGACAGGTCAGAACATGCTCTATAACCACCTCTTTGCTTCTCTCCTCTCTCCTCTTGGTTCACAGGCTATAGGCTTAGTCTCAGGTTTTTTATGTGGACCACGTACATTGCATGAGGCCAAATGTACGAAACATTTAACATCAGAATATTTGCCTGGGTGAGAGTATATCTGAGGCCATTCTCTGTACCGGCATACAAAGATCCTGACTCAGAAAAGCATTTAACTTTGATTCATTAGGGCAAAACAGCAACTGAAAGTTAAGCATGTATTTAAGCACTTTGCTGGAGAGCAGTGGTTTTCTCTGAAACACAATCCAACACCACGCAGAACACATTACAGTCTGCTTTCAGTTAAGAGGGAAGAAAAGGAGACACGTGTCATTTACTGGCCCTTTAACATAGGAAGATCTTTGGGCTCCAAAAATTCTAGTGTCAGACGAGAAAGGAAAAAAAAAACCTGTGGTACAGTGAAGCCAAGGCCCTTTTTGTCCAGCCTGGAAACCTACAGCAGAAGTCTGGAGAACTAAGCCTGCCATCTAAAGTCAGGGAGGTAAAACGCAGACAGTTTTAAAAGCTGAACAGTCCTCAGACCAGTATTATGAAACAAATCCAGTTAAGTTCCTATTGCTGATTCTTCCAGATTATTTTGGCTTAAAGTTTTGATTCTTTTAAAAAACATATATGAAATAAAAGGAGAAAACACAAATCAAAGCCGCAGTAAATGCTATGTATCTATATAACTTTCCTGTGATGGGCTAGGGTGGGTTTGTTTCTTTCACATTGGAGATAAAAGTTTGTGTTTTATGTCTCTTCTCAGAGTTTTTCCCTAATATTTTTATGCATATGTAACATATATATATGTATGTATAAAAATCCGTATTTATACTGAATAATACATCTCTGGAACCTGAAAACTGTAGCCTCAACTGTGAATTAACTGTAATCCTAAACAACCCCTTAGCCTCTAAGTGTCCTGAATTTTTTTAAACAAGTTTCAAGTATGATAAACTCTCTTTGGCAGAGTACTCAGTCACATGCTGTATTGGGTTTTTTAACAGCGTGGCTCTTGCATGAAAAGGCAGTTCAGTGAGCAAGGACATTTGTTTGGGACTGCATAACATGAGTACCTGAGAATTTACACAGACAGGCCATTGTCTTTGGATGAAATTTAACTTGTTGGTTATGAGTCATCTGTGGGGGTCAGTTTCGCTCCCCCAACCACACTGCCACAGCTGGGATCAGCAGGATGTGATATCTGTCCAAGTTCCCTATCTGGAAAAGAGTGGGGTTTGGCAGGCTTCTCCCTCACAAAATTGTTCATTACATTTACTTCAAAATAGCCTGAACTTGGTGACCTGCCAAGCACACTGGAAGACACCTGTCTGAGTTTTTTTGGAGGGAGAACAGCTTCCCATAATGATGAAAGGGAAAGAAAATCTAGGAGTGGTTTAGATTATAGGGAAGTGACTCTTCCCAGTGCCGGGATCCCTTTGGGTGGCTTTAAGGGTGTCAGAAACAGAGCTGAGGCTATGGGTCCTGCTATGGCTAATGTACCCATTTTTTGTCACAGGTTCCACCAAGACCAGAACTAATCCAGTCCTGCAGATTTGATCCAAAGGACGTTCATGCTTGTGGAAAAGCTCCCACCAGCTTCAGCACATGCTGGATCTGCTCTATAGACCTGACTGCTGCAAACAAGCTCGTGCTTATGGTGAGTAATAAGGCACTGAGAAGCTGTGTAAGCCCATGTTTGTATTTTGGCACAATTAGTAATCTCAGGAGTTTTATTTGCTTGGGACTCAGCAGACAGAGGAAGCACAAAACAGACTTACTGTGTGTTACATGCTGCTCAAGAAGCAGAGGAAAGAAGAACTTGTGAGAGACCTGCTGCATCTTTCAGACTTTTAAAGAGCAGCTCATCTCTGACATATAACTGTTTCTGTGTGGTTGCTAATATGCAGTTCTTTTTTTCTAAATCCCAGATACATTGCATTCATATGTTTCTTCTGGGATTTAAAAACAAACACTGAACCTTTTCCAAGCTGATATTTCTACCTCCTTCACTACAGTATGAACCTTTCTTGCATCACTGCCAACATTTGTTCATTTGAAACTAGGAAACCCCAGTGGAGAGCAGGTAGGACTGGATTCATTCTGCCCTGGGAGGGTTGTGTACAAACACTTAGCCTGGACACAAGGAACCTATGGAAATTGAAGAACTTCTTTCAGAGCAAGATCATGGAACACTGTGTGTATAGAGCTCCCTGTCAGTAAATACCTGTTAAGAAACAATCCATGATTTTGAAGAGAAGGTAGGACTTCTTCAAGTATTGGTGTCCAGCAATGTTCTGCAGTGAATCACTCAAAGCAAATTCTCCCCAATGCAAGTCACAGCCAAGTTAATGCATAAAGGGTGCTGATTTGAGAGCCCCAGACTGAGTCACACACGGTCTGACTGCCAGACGTGATGACAGCCCGCCTCTTCCAGCCACTTCAACTGGAGCAGCAGGTTCTCAGCACTTCTGTGAATCAGGAGCTTCGTTCCTAGCTGGTGCAAATGTTTGCAACCCCAATGAATGGACAGTTCGACGTGATTAACTTATATCCCTGAGACAATTCTAGTGAAATCTCTACAGATTTATTACTTATTGTAATTTAGAAATCAAGATGTTTGGAAACATTACTATTTGATTACAGCACCTCTTTACTACTCTCTCCAGTCTTTGTAAGAGGGCAGGAAGAAAAATAAGAAAGCACAAAGGAATCCATTAGAGCTTTATCCAGCTAAAATCTAGCATGTTCTAGTATCTATTAGCGTAAACTGCCAACTCAGGAGCACACACTATTCACAACCTTGCTTACCTGTGCAAACCACTCTGTTAACAGCAGGTTACACTGAATGTGTAACAAAAACCATTTAGATGCAGCTAATTTCCAAAGTAATACATTTACTGTGGCCAAAGGTATGTGGCCATATTGGTTAGGTAGTTTCTTTTTACTTCTCAGATACTGTGGTCATATCCCTTTTCTTCTCTCCCACAATATAGGCCTTTGTTTTGCTTCTTGTCATACATATAAATCTTAGCCCACTGTATCTCAGCCTCCAGCTCCTCCAAGTAATGTTTCTTGCTACATCCTGATAAAAGACTTAAAGGTCAGACTATTTTGTGGGCTCTTCATTCTATTCCTCTTCACTGCAGGTGAAGGTCTCTATTTCTCTGGTTTGAGAGCTGCCAATCTGAACGGACAATATTTAAATCCACTCTGGACCCTGCATTGGATATTGTCTGTCTCCAGACCAACACTTAGATTGTAATCAAAGCTCATATTTGCAGATGGACACTTACAAGATCCTTTGGGTCTTGGATAGCTCAATTCTTTCCTGCCTCCCCATCAATTACCATAGTGCTGTGCCTTTTGGGCATTGTAGACATCCTGGCTCCTGGGTTCCATGTCTGGAGGCTCTGTTCACCCTTTGCCAGATGAAGAGTGAACACTGAAGAGACAAAGGTACTGAGTAGCCAGGGTGGCCTCACAAACTGGTGTGTCCAGGCTCTCAGAACTACAAAAGTATGAGTCATAAGAGCCGAGTCCCAGTTCTGGTTCTGCCCATGCTTCTCGGCATCATCATATTCCCTCTCAGCTTCCTCAGCTGAAAAACAGGGCTCATAATATTTCCTTACCTACAAAAGCTGTTAGAAGGATTATTGCATTGTTGTGAATTCCACAGATGAAAGGTGCTACAGAAGAGCAAACTGCAATTATTGTTTCAAACCTCTGCCCTAGTCCTGTCATCCTTAACTTACTGAATAACGCTTACTCAATTGAGGAAATCCTGCCACTACAGTGAAGAAAATCATTGGTAAAGATGACTCTTGTAATAGGAGCATTTATCCCTTTGTGTTCAACACCCTTCTCTCTGCTGCTGGGATGATTGGAGTCATGTAATCTCAGACATTTACTACAGGCTCTTAAGCAATCTTCTATTTGGGCACTATTATTTATTTCTCCCAAACGTGACTCTTACCAAATAAATTCTCTTTTTCCACTGTACAACGACTCCTGCTCTAGAGACAGCAGCTGCTGGTAACAGGCTCTGCTCAGAGCCCACTGACAGGCAAGGTTTCTTGGAGCCCATGGTGTCTGGTGGCTGACAAAATGGTCAGAATGGCCAGATTTGCCTGCCTTGAGGCATTTGGAGCCCACATCAGCATTTCACATCCATGTAAATACACAGTGTGCCTACAGACATGCCCAGAGTTGGAGGAGAGAAAGCACTGATGATGCAGTGCTTCAGCACCCTTCAGCACCCTTCTCCACTTATAATGCTTTGGTAATTATCAAATACAAATACTAATGAAGAGCTCCCTTGCAGTGGGGAACTATAGTTTTGATGTTGAAACAGGCACTGAATGGTGAGGTAAAGAATCAGAAACATACAGTTAGTACCTATAGCAAAGGTCAGAAAAAATGGTGCTCCGAGTTAGTGTTCCCAGCAGTCCCTGATGATGATGATGATGATGATGATTATTATTATTATTATTATTATTATTATATACTCTGGTAAGTCACTGAGCATGACCAGTTCTCCCTAAACTCATCAGTCCTACAGAGACAAATATCTGCCTTTTCTGCTTCCATCCACCCTTATTTTCAAAAAACTCAAGTCCTACCCTGGACACCAAGAGTAGAGAATCAAAAAATGTTTGTGTTTAGCAGCCCTGAAAATCACTCTGGTTTTGCACAAATAAGTGTGTTCTTGTCAAAGCCTGTTCATAGAGTTCCTAGAAGGATGTACACACTACTGTGCATTAAGGGTTAAAAGCAGTGCAATGGCAAGGAATAAATACACTGCAGGTGTTAGTTAAGAAGGTACTAATTGGGTAAGTGGAGGTGCAACATAAGAGACCACAGAGGCTAATCAAAAGGCCTGGTGTTGAACTAGGATGTTCCTCTGAGCTTGGGGAGGAGGAAATAGTAAAAAGCTATTCCTGTAGTCTTGCATTTTACAGAAAAGCTGGAGTTAAGGTATCCCACAACAGGGAGACTGTTATGTCTTGTGTGTAAAACTAATATGACAAAATCAGAAATTCATCTAAAGACTGCAACTATCTCTTCCTTGGTCTAGAGGGCTTGGTAGCTTGTGCTTGAATCATTCTGATTTGATTTCACTGTTTCCTATGGGATTTACTCAAACTGAGTCAGCCTGTGCCTGTTTGGCTAAACCATTACCTAAACTCACTGCCTTGCACAGAACTGGTTTAAGGTTCCCTAGAATGTGTTTGTTTTCCTATTCCCTTGGAGGATGCAGCTGGGTTCTTCAGGCACAAGTTTGCAGACATGCAGGTAGGTGTGTGAGTGACTGGTATGTTCCAGGTTGAACACTGATACTGGTGAAGTCTCTGGGGACGGTTTCCTGTGTGAATTGTTTTACCTGCTCAGCCTAATAACGTGACAATTTGGGATGAAACTGTCTTACACCCAGCTGGGTGAGATAAGGCAGTATAAGGTGTAGTTGGGGACTGCTTTGGGGTTGCAATTCTGTCCCACCCTCCATCACGAAGCTGTTCTTGAAGGTAGATTTGCAGTGAGGAATAAAATCTAGTTTTTGGTTTGTGTATGTTCACTGTGAGGTGCTTGCCCAGCCAGTTTTATGCTCTTGCAGGGACCCTCATAGCTTCTGCCCTCTTGTCTGCCCTTGCCCATTTTGCTCAGCCTTCCTGTTGCATTCTCTGCATGCTGTTGAACACTTTGTATTATGAGAACCCCTGTTCAGTTGCTTTTTACGCCTCCAAGTCTTATGTTTCAGCCAACACACTTTTTCTTGCAGTATTTTGTCTCAAACTAAAATATAAATATATTTACAAATCAAACTTTTTGGACTGTGGTTCAGCTGAAGATGAGTCTTTGGAGTGAAAGGTGTACATTTTTCCTGAGTGTTCATAATGAATACTCAGCTGATTATTCCCTGCCCCCTCCCTAGGAAAGCTTCAGCCTGCCAGCTTTTCCCAGCCCCCAAAGCCTAGAGCAGCAGCAGTTTTCATTTAGGAGCTCTCTGGTCAAGCTCATGGTTTAGTGTACTTTATACCATTCCTAAATTTATCCATGTGGATCAGGCATGAACTGGAGCAGGTCAGTGCATTCAAAAGAATTGACATGGTACTGTTCACCTTTCAAGTGCTTTGGTACACCTGTGCTCTTTTAGAATTGCCTTGAAAATGGGAATACAGCAAAATGATGGCAAACAGTGCCCTGCACTCAAAATCTGATTCTTCTTTATACCCCTGATATCTGGTATCCTAGACACTTCTAGGCAAGGCCGAGTTCACATAGTGTTTCAAAGGGATTTCTCACTCAGTCTGGCAACCTGAAACATGGGACAATCGGATGCGGAGCAGTTTAGTGAACACCAGCATGTGAAGTATGGCTGTTCCCCTTAAAAAGACCCAGAATATACCTTTTTCTTGCTGCTTGTGTGCTCCGTGTCCTCGCAGAGTTGCTCTAGGCGCAGAGGGCACTGCAGTGGCTTTTGGGTGCCTGTTGAGCCAGTCAAGAATGCCAACTTGCAGGTACCTGTGGCAGAGGAAAGCTCAAGGCATGTGGTGACCAAGTGTGGAGATGGGCTGTACGTGCAGATGCAACTTCAAATACTGTCTCTACACAGAACAACCAAGGGTGGTGTGGCTGTGAGCAAGTTTCTAGTTCCTGAATTTGCACAAGCCTTGAAGCTGTGTGCAGAAAAAGGAGGGTTTTTTTTGGTTTGGTTTAGGCAACGCACAACTTTGGTTGCATCCTGAAGCTAAGTGGAATTTTCCTGAGCATCTGTCCTCTTGCCTGTACAAAAAACAACCTCACTGTTTATGTCAGACCTCCTGAGGAAGTTCAGTCCCTTTGGTCACGTTTTTCAAAAGCTAATCTTCTGGAAATGAGATCTTGCAGTAAAACTGCCTTCACCTTATGGTTACGATAAACTGACTTATTAATTGGCATGATTGCATGGCTGGCTGCGTAACAAGCAGCGTGGCAGCCTCTGCTGGCATATGTGTCCACAGAGAGACCCCGTAACCACTTCTTATTTTATATTGGCACTGTAATGTTTCCCCTGGACTCGCTTGTTTTCCAATGTTTTTTTTTTGTGCTGCAACATTTGACTCATATTTGGGGTTATAACAGTTATCTTTTTTTTTTTAAAACTTATGTTTGTAGTTGTAGATTTTCTTCAGGATATGGGCTGTTGGTCTTTGGGGTTGGGAAGCACTTGGGTTTGTAACAGTGTTCATGTCTGTTGATGTTCTTATGGTAGGTCAGTTTGTAACATTCATGCTCTGGTTTTGTTGTATACATTAGGTTATTTTTCTTGTTGGGAAGTGCTTGCATTTGGGAAGTGCCTGGGAAGCGTTTGGGGTTTGTTGATGTTCTTAAGGCGTGTGTTTGTAATGTTCATATTCTGGTTTTATCGTATAAATTAGGTTATTTTTATTGTTAAGCACTTGCGTTTGGGAAGCAGTTGGTTTGTAACAGTGCTCGTGTTTGTTGATGCTCTTATGGTAGGTGTTTTTGTAACATTCATATTCTGTTTTTATTGTATACATTAGGTTATTTTTCTTGTTGTTCCCAGCAGCTGACAAGACCATGAAGTGCACTACCCAGGGCAAACTACACCAGGCTGTGGGTTTTCTCGCTGCATCTTTTTTCTGCCACTCACTACTCCAGCCTGCCTTGGCAGCGCTCTATTTTTATTGCAGCCCGTATTAGCTGTTGCGTAATAAATGCGAGAGCGCATTACCCAATGCAAACCGCGGTTAAAACAAGGGGAAAAAAAGATCAAGCCAGCCCCTTCAGTTGTGATTTAGAACGCGTCGGTTCCAGCCGAGCGGGACCCCACATCCCCCGTGGCACTTTTAAAGGCTCTCCTTGTGCCTTTGGAGCGGCAGGCGGGGAAGCAGGGATTTTCCCCAGGGGGGAACCCCCCCAGCCGCCCCTCCCCGTGGGGTTTTACTGTGTCCCCCCGCAACCGTTCGGGACGTTTTTCCCTCCCCCACAAGCGTTAGAGGCGTTTTCCCCCTGCCCGGGGCATCACCCCTGCCGTTTCTCTCCCCTGCCCGCCGACCCGGGGAGGGAGTGGGGGGCCGGGACGAGGAAGGGGGGAGCACCCTGCTGACTTCTGGGATTTGTAGTCCGGGGGCTAGCGGTCGCCGCTCCCCCGGCTGGCCCGGGACTACCGGCCCCACATGGCCTTGCGCCCCGGCGCATGAGCTCTGGGGCGCTTTAGCGCATCTATTATACTGCCTTGCCGAGGATAAAAAGAAGAGCAACTGGAGGGACTGTAAGGCAAACGTTGCTGGAGCTGCCGGGGCAAAGTAATCTATTTAATCTTTCCCTTTATTTCTTAGATGCTCGGGTGTGCGTTGCTAGCACTGGGCATGCTTTCTGGAGGGGGAGGGGGGAGAGAAAGGGGAGGAAAGCAAAACCCACTTGGGAAAGGCCAATGCTGATTTTCTATTTTTTTTTTTATCCCCTCTCTTCCCCCCCCTCCTCTCTCTTCTTCTTCTTCTTGCGAGAGCCCCGCGTCGCTCCCCGCAGCCTTTGTGCGCAGCCACAATGCAACAAAGCGCGGCGGGGCTGGCTGCAGCCTGGCCATTGATTTCCTCCCGGCCACCCCTTTTCTTCTTCTTCTTCTTCTTCTCCTTCTTCTTCTTCTGCCGCTTCTTCTCCATCTTCTGCTCCCCCCTCCCCTCCCCTTCCCGCCCGGAGACGCCGGAACGGGCGCAGCCGCGGCCCCGCCGAGCCCCGCAAAGCGCAGGAGGGCTTTTCCCCTTATTTTTTCCCCTGTTATTTTAGGTCTTGTTTTTCTTCTTCTTTTTTTTTTTTCTTCTTCTCCCCCCTCTCCGGTTCCCTCTCTCGCTCGCTCTGCCCGCCATCTTTTGAACGGGAAAATTAGGGGCGAGGGAAGGAGGGCTGCGGGCGCCCTGAGAAACGAGGGGGAAAGAAAGGGAAAAAGAGAGAGGGAGGGGGGGAAAGGGGGGAGAACGAGCGGGGAGGGGACCTGGCAGCAGCTATTCCCAACTCCCGGCCGTGCGCGGCTCCAGCGGCCGGGCTGCGGGACCGGAATGCGGGACACGGCAGCGGTACCGGGGCTGAAAGCGGGATGCGGGATCGGTACCGGGTCTGCGGGCGGCTTCGGCGGCCGGGATGCGGGTGGCATGCGGGATCGGTACCGGGGTTGCGGACGGCTTAGAGCTGGAATGCGGGACCAGGATCAGGGTGCGGGACCGGGCTCGGGGCTGCGGGCGACTCCAGCGGCCGGGATGTGGGATGTCTGATCGGGATGCAGGATACAGGATCGGTTCCGGGGCTGCGGGAAGCTCCAGCACCGGGATCAGGATGCGGGACCGGGGATGCGGGCGGATCCAGCAGCCGGGATGTTGGACCGGGGATGCGGGATTCCCGCTGGCTTTGGGAGCCGAGAAAAGCTCTGCGGGATGAGAGTGATGCGCTGAGAAGTGCGCGTTTCGTGTGTGGTTTGTCCCGCACGCGTGTGTCCGTCTGTCCCTGCACGCACTCGCGTAAACATCGTGTGTTTACCCAACTTTCAGAAATAAATGCAAATCGAGGCTTCCTTGCCTAAACTTGATATGCTTTATAGGCGTAAAAAGAAACGCAGATCACGGATTTATATATAGACTTGTCACTCTATAAATAATGCTACCAATAATAAAATGTGAAACTTCAGGACTCGGCCGTACTTTTCCTGCGTTTACACTGCTTGTTTGCTTTCTGCACCTCCCAGGGCGATGAGGATCGAGCATTATTCGTAGCCTGCTTGGTTTCGCTTTCAAACAAAGCTGCAGTGTTCAGGTCGTGGGTCTGTGCGCGTCTTTGAGCTGGAGCTGGCGGGGTGCTAACAGGGAAATGACTTTTGACAACGTGGAGCGTACATTCTGCAAGGTGCTGGGACAGTTTTCCTAGTGTGGATACACCTTTCTGTTGATGTCTTCGGGAATCAAAAGTAACTAAAATAAACTTTTTTGGATAAGCAAATACGATGGCTTCGATAATACTTTGAACGTACGTTTGTTTATGTATTTGTTTACTTCATATCTTAAGTTTCCTGGCACTGGTGAACAGTAGGTTAAGGGGTAACACAATTAGCAAAGCACACCTGCTGTTCCTTGTGGGGAATAGAGGAGTGTTGTTTCTTTAATATGCTTGTTAGTATTTTTAATGCATTCCGTATATGTGAGTGTGCTGAGGGGATGTCTCTAAATTAAACTGGAAATGTAGGTTTAAAGCTGAAACTTGTGTCTTTAATTCACGATGTATTAGAGGATGTGGTGACTCTTGTACGTGTTGCAGTATGTGAGTAGAAGTGTGGGATAAATATATCTCAATCAAAACAGAATAAGAAATCCCCAAAGCAGTCTGGTTGCTTTACAAACAAAAATCCTCAATCTGTATTGCTTACAGCTACCCAGGCACTTGAGTGTACTGTAAATGCGAAGTCCTGCCTCCTGATCTCGGGTCACAGTGGGAACAGGCTGCTGTGTGTCTTGTTTTGTTAGCACAGAAGTTTGGGGAGTTTTTAATAATACACTGGGAGGCTTCTGCTGAAGCACAGTAACTCCTGACCTCAGAGCCTTCCTTTTTGGAAAAAATAAACAGTAAGATTGTGTATTTCTTTTGCTTTCATCCCAGACTGGTTAAAAATACTCACTCATGCGTGTATTTAATGCTTGGAGACAATGCTTAATAGAAGGGTTGGGCAGAGGGTAACAGTCTCATTCAGCATTCAACACAAGCTTGATTGCAATATTGTCTTGTATACTGACTGCATATATAGCACTCAGTGCTGAGATGGTAGCTGTTCTAATGAAAGGCTTTTGCATTTTAGTGACCTATGCATGTAGATTTTAAATTAAGAATGCATGTGCGGTGTAAAGTGTCTGAGGTTTGTTCTCAAAACTGACTTTGGAATCTTAGTTTCATTAATTTTGAATAAAAATTAGGCTACATTGCTTCTGGAAATAAAAGTTCTGTCATTTATGCACTGAGGTGCCTTGAACACTTTAGTTCTTGTCATTTTAAAAATATTTAGAAGAAAAACATATCGGAGCAGCCTGGTGTTCCAGCTCAGTGAGTGTGCTAGGCAGCAGTGGCTTTTCACTATCTGTCTCTAACGAAGGTTTTATTAAGTCCATGTCTACAAATGTAATTATTTCAGTTGGCGTCAGAGTTCCTGTTTGCTCTGTTGTAACTGCGCTGGGTACAGTGACTTAAATCACAGTTCTTAATAGTAAAATGCTTCTTTCGTTGGTTAAGAATAGTATACTTAATATTTTATCCTTTGTTCATCTCCTACAATGGTGGGGATTTCAACAGAGGTTCTTGGTGTCTGTAAACCATGTCTGCAGGCCCGGGATCCAGCCTGCCTGACCTGAGGCTCCGTTCCTCTCTGAGCTGAAGGCAGTGCACACAGATAAAGCGGTTTGTACTGGTGAAGGCTGGGGCTCCCCATGTTTTTTCCAGACGTATCTTTTAATTTGTACAAGTTCTGAAGGATGCTGCTTAATATTTACATCTTACCTATGCAGGAGGAGGAACGTGTGCAGTGGGTTGTTGGTTTCCAGCCAAGCCCTGCTGCGCTCCTAGAATCTCGCTCCTTCTCCCTGGAGTAATCTGGGAGCCTGATCTCTCTCGTTGACAGCACAAACAACCCAGGAGTCAAATCCCTCTCCTCGGCAGCAGCTGAGTGATGTAGTGAGGTCTCATGTTTCAAAGGCTTAATTACTTTTACAAAATATATTACTCTGTCTACGTTTGTAAATTATCAGATGCTTTCCGTACAGACAGAACTACACTTAGCTAAATAAATGAACAAAGAGTGTTTTGCGTCTCGGTGCTGTTGATTGTTCCTCTTTAATCCTGGTTCCTTCTTCTTTGCCAATTTGCAAAATTCATTAATCCACAGTGGGTTTCCCAATCATTACTGTGAACTGTATGTTTTGTTGTGTGGGTTGTTTTTGTTTCGTTTTGTTTAATTGCTGCATTATTCTCCAGTAATAGCCCAGAACACCATTGTAAGCAGTAGAGTTCTGGGAATGAGGAAGGAGCCATTGTTTGCTGTGCTCCTCAGTGAGCTATCAGGACATTTTGGAAGGATATGTGTGTCTGGAGCTTTTCATTCCACAGTATTTTACTGCGACATTAATGTGTTTTTGTCAATCATTAGTGCTTGTTGGAGGTGAACAGCTTTCTTTGGGGCATACTAACTGTTTAACCCACTTGTTGCTGAAGCCAGCGTTGGAAGGATTTAAATTCTTGCGGAGAGCAGTGTGAAAATTCACTGTAATGTGCTGCTTTTTCTACGAGTCCTTATTCCCTTCTCCCATTCTTCCTGATAAGATACCAACTGAATAAACACTCGTCTCTATTTTGGATTCCTTTCGCGCCTTTCGAGCCTCAATCTCTTTCTAGCTTGAGTCTGATAAGAAGACACCATCATGCGTGGAAGTATTTCAGCGTCTTCTCCCGGGCAGAGGAGAAGATTCTTTTGTCTCACTACTTTGCTGGGACCAGGGCTCGATGTTCTCTCCACCAGCAATGCAGTAGGCATAGCAAAGACAATCTGAGGTGAAATTTCTATGCGTGCAGGACCAATGTGGAACAAGATGCCCTGACTGAACTAGTTCCATTTAGCTTCAAACTTTGAGATTTAAACTCAGCTCTGATTAACACGGGTCTGCTTTGGGAATGATCCTGTTCACTCCTCTTTCATTTGAAAAGAGAGGCAGAGAGAGAAAGGGGTTGCAGTTTTCCTTCCTGGTCTTGAAAGCTGTTCCACTCTTGAAGGTAATGCTTGGAGCACTTTCCTGATACAGCCACACTAATACCCTTGCAGGGGACTTAGTGCACTGATGGAAATGTATGAGCAGAGATTCACTTTGTGAGACTGACTCGCCTGTCGTCACCAAACCCAGCCTATATTGAAGAAAATGCACATTTCTCCTTGTGTAGCTTTGTCTTTTCAACTGCCCGACTTGTCCTTGTGTAATATTACGGAGGGTGCCTGTTTGGGATCTCACTTTCTTGCAACCCACCAATTTGGCCATGCAAGAGAAATATTTTTCTAAAACTGCACTGGTCAATAGGTTTGGCTGTAAGCAAGTGGTGTTTGCTGTACTGTGCTGTTTTGCTGGGAGGGGATGTAGGTTGTAGCAGCATTTTGCTTACTGAGGCTGGTTTAGGAACTGTGCTGTACTGTGGATTATACTGATAGACAGAACACGTGTGTTCTGTGCTGTATGTGCAAGAACTGTGTGTGGGTACAGTGGAGAATGCAGTTTGTTATTGGAAAGCTTTGCCTTTTTGCAAGTTTTCTGTTTAGGATCTATGAAACGGTGTTAAAGTGCAGCTCTTCAGGATGCCATGTGCAAGAGGCTGTGCTCCACCAAGTTTTTGCTGGGATAAGTGCTTGTCTGAGTGTGGGTACTGTGCATCGGCCTGTGTGCTGGAAGCGTGTCCCTTTCCTGGATGGAAATAAGCCACACGGGAATAGATTAAGATACTTGTGTCTACACTGTCATCATCATACTTCCTTTGGCTTCTTCATCCATATGCAGGAGCTTTAAGAGTGGCTTAGGGCTTGTCTGTTCTACCTGCACAGGAAGCTAAGCTGTGGGTGCTCTCAGCAGGAACTGTGTGTGGGGAAGCTTAGCTCCTCCTGTTAGGAGCCTGTCTGTCCACCCCGAGCAGTCTGGAGAGAACAGTGTTCCCCTGGGTGTGCGGAGGGGAGACTGCCTTCCCCTCTTGGGTGTTTTGGACGGTAGGCAGCACCTGCCCCTCTTCCCCAGAAATAGCAACCTCTGCTCCCTGCGTAGGGAGGGATAATAGACTCTAAGATCCAATTTTTTCCCTTTCTAACGTTGTGTTTTGGAGTTTACATCAGATGCACAAACTTAGGCAGTGGAAACTGCACTGATGCCCTCTCAGGGAGCAACAGCAGCTTAGCCATGACAGTTTATTCACACCTTAGCAGACCTGCAACTTCCTTGCATAGCTGAACGCGTTTATGGATCTACCCAACCTTAGCAGAATCAGCAAGGCACTTTTCCGTTGAAACAGTAGACCGTGTACAGCCTTTTGCCCTTGTTCGGCTGTGTTTGCTTTAAGATAACACATTGAGTTATTCTGGAACACTGCCCTTTTTTTCAAAAGGCACTTAAACTGGTTTGGAAACAGGTAAAGTTAAGTCCGTGCAACCTGTATTTGTGAACATGCAGAGGAGATGAGTGGTGGTCACAAACGGGAGGGCTCCCACAGCCTAACGAGTTACTGATCCTCTCTCAGCTAAGCTGCAATAATTAACGTGGTGGGTGGGTGTACTTACTCTGCCCCATTACCAAGTCTAATGTTACTGTGGCTCAGCTAACAAGTAGTGTATTTGTGTCATGGTAATTCAATCACTTCCATTTCATTGTTCTGACTTGATTGTCATATATTGATTTAGGTGGACTTCACATGGGAAAGTGACAGTGCTGTGGCGGTAAACCCAGAGCAGGATTTAAACCATCCATTCTTACTACACTTTTAATGTTTTTGATCCTAAACCAAATATGTTATTTCTCAAAATGTAACTTTAATCATTTAAATATATAAAAGTAAACTAAAAAAGAGAACAGGAGAAAGCAATGGAGCCCAAGAAGTGTACAAGGGAGGTGTGTTGATGAAGAAAGGTATTTTCTCTAGTGGGTCACTTTGGTTCTGCTGTGTAATGTGAAATGTTTCTAACAAGTTGACATGCGGATCTATCCCTGTTAGAAGTTTATCTTCTCTGTTGAAGCGTGCATGGAACTGCCCCTAAGGATATCATCTGTAGCACTTGTGAATTATGTTAATAATGTTGATATATGGCCAGGCAGTACTGGTGATGTAAGGGAGAATTGCAGTATAGGTTATTAGGTATGCAGAACAGAAAACAATCTTTTAAATCAGTAATAATTAAGGATCAAATGCTGTTTGCAAAGGCTCTATCTTTTATACTTGGCTCAGAATAGTTTTTGTACTTATTAAGAGGAAGTAACCTGTTAGGTGTAGCCTCTTAAATTCAGTTAAAAGTGGAATTTGGGTCTATCTAACCCTCTGGCCCCTCCCCAACAGGTCTCACGAAGGACCTGTGGGGTGTTGTAGTTTATCTTTCAGAAACGTGTTTACAGAGCACTGCAGTATGGGGAGAGGGATAAAGCAGATGGCAGTTTTAGCTTTTCCTTCAAGTGACAACTCGTGCTGTACTTTAGTAAATAACTTTTAAGTGTTTCCAGAAACCTAAGTTGCGGTATTTGAACACCTTGTAAATATAGGTTCTTCTGTGTGTTTGCTTTTCCCCTTCAAATTTGGCATATCCATAACACATGAGGGAATTAATGTATAGATGCATGGGAAAAGACTGATGACTTTAATTGTAGATGGTAGTAGAAATATTCATATCCTCATTTTACAAGTGGGGAACTGACAAGCCTACAGCATGGGCTGTTGAGAACGGAGCTGAGGTGTCAGCAGCCTGGTTTGTAGCTGTCTGATTTGTAATTCTTTGCAGGTATAACAGAAGCTTGGAGATGCTCTGCCCAGCAGGGAAGTATTCAAGCTCTTGGCTTTTTGTTCTTCACCTTTTCTTCAAAGTGCTTCGTGTCCAATAATCTCTTGTTTTGGAAATCAAAGTGCTGGAAAAGAAACAATCATGGCAAAACCTGTTGTGGAAGGGCTGTGTAATTTATTCACTATATAGAGAATCAAACCCAAGTGAGTTTGAGTTTTTTCTTACACCGTAGAAGTACACAGAGCACCATATGCTGATTAAAAAGGGGAAGGGCAGACACTTTTTCAGAACACAAATGTTTAATTGTGCAGATCACATCCTTTAAAAAGCAGAAAAAGAGAACCCTGCGAGGGTGTAGATATACAATAATCCCATTAGGAGTTCTGAAGCCCGTGCGGATGTTGCCATGTTATACTTTAATGAGTGTACCTAAATGCTTCTGTTATGCACCTATCATCTGAAACTTGGGTCAGTGCCAGAGTAAGCTTGTTGCTTGTTTGGTTTGTAGTTGTTTGTTTGTTTTTTTTTTAAATAATGTAACTGAAATGAGGTTTGCTGACCTGAAATTGGCCAAACTGATTTCTGGAGTCACAGAATGCATCAGCAGTAGTGTCATGTGTTGGATAAATCATGCTTTGGAGATGTTGGACTGTGAAGTAATAGATGAACAGAGAGGAATTAGGAAACAGAGCCTTGAAGGAAGTGGGTTGTGGTACTAACCTGCACTGTGATTTTTTTTTTATTTTAGTTTTTATTTTTAAGACCATTGATATTGTCAGTTTGTGCCTCTCTTCTGGCCTGTCAGTCTCTTCACTCCTTAGGGCAGAGGCTCTGTGCAGGCTGCACTGTGCATGGCCCTACAGTCAAGGTAGTGGAGCCTCTTGATCATAGGGCCGTTGGTGTCTAGGCACATCCTGATGGAACAGGGTGAAGTGGATGTGTTTAACCCATCAATTAGTTGCCCTGGCAATCAATCAAGCCCCAGCTTTTACTCTTGTCTCGCTGTCCCACTTGAAATATCTGTTGTAAACAGAGGCTGGAGTCTCCTACAATGTATACTGTCCTGTACAGTATCTGGTGTGTGGTGGTCCCTTCTGTGTGTTTAGTAGTAACTGTGACCGAGCCCGAATGAACCAGACAAAGGCTTCTCTCCCCCTGCTGTCCTCTGGAGTTCAGAAAAGCAGAGTGGGTGTGTATGATGCAGCATTTAACAGCTGCTTGTGGTCAATCACATTTTCAAACTGCATGAAATAGAAAGCTTTAACTTCTGATCTCCTCACTCTATTTGTTCCTTTTTCTTCTCCTGACTTTCTCTTATGTTTTGCTTTCTCCCAGTGTAGGTTAGCTGCCTGTTTCCTCTTCAAATACTGCTGAGTTTATCTGCTCAGTAGTGTTTGTATTTGTTTCTTTCCACCGGTTTTGCTTCCTGAAGGAAAGTAAGCAAGGGGAGCCCTAGGCTGGCTTCTGCTGAAGCCAGTGAGTATCGAATTAAGACTGTTCAGCATCGTCATTCAGTACTGAAATTATTAACAGCTTTGGCCTGCTTGTTTGTCATTTTGGTGGTGTGTCTGGGACAGACCTGGTGCTCTTGGACTTATAGATGTATGTTTTGTTCTCAGCAGCTCTCTGCAAGGGAGATTTTCCTTTGCTCCTTGTGCGCTGTGGCTGTGTTGCCTGATGGCTGAGTGAGCCAGAATCCAAAGATCCGTGTTGCAACATCAGGCTGTCATGGTGTCACTCTCCCACTTGGGGAGCAGTTGGGAATGCTGACATGGAGGATGCATATAAAGGGTGTCTGCAGTTCAAACCCAAGTGAGCAAAGGGATTTGTTGTTTAGTTAGTCTTGAAGTACGGACTTGAATGCATAAACAAAGGTGAATAGAGGTGGGACGGTAGATTCTGTCCACCTGTGAAGTTTAAGATGATAATAATACCAAAAACATTGAGAGGCAGAATGACAAAGGCAGCATCCAGTAGACACTATTTATTCTGGTTTTGAATTTGCAGACATAGCCAATCTGAAGAAATTGTAGCTGAGTCTGTAGTGTCTTCTGCTGTGTCCGTCAGCAAGGTTTGAATTTGGGATCATCAAACTTTTTCACCCTCCTTGGCCAACTTTCATGTAAACATGGAAGATCTTCTTCTTGACCAGCCTGCAGTTTATATTTGTGTTGTTTTAGGAAATGTAAGGAAGAGAACAAGATCTCCCTGCTCTGGCACATCTTACGCTTTTACAGTGGGACTTATCTAGCTAGGATCAGTTCTGCAGCAATCCTGCAGTGGGAGGATGTATCTTCAGGGCTGGGTAGCATTGACTAGATGAGCTATCATAGCTATTGTAACTGCAACAATGGGAGCATCCCCAAGTCTGATCAGTCTGAATAGACTCTCCATCCCCAGACATGTAGCACTTGACCTCCTTTGTCATTTTATCTCTTCTTACCGGACAGCTGAAGAAGGGGTTGACCTAGGTAGAAGGAGCAAAATGTGTGGAGAGCTTGTGGTTGTTTCTCTTTGCCTAAACCTTCCTTAGAAAGAAATTTATCTTTATTGACCAATTAGTTATCTCTTGTAGGTGATAAGTCTGCAAAACCCTCTGGGGAGAGGTGCTGAGCCACAGAAACTGTGCAACTTGTCAAGAGGGGAAAGTTGCTTAGCACTTTGCAGGGTGTGGGACTTGAAGTGGTTACTGAATCACAGAGGAGGAGATGCTGCATGTGTTGTGGTTTATATGATGCTTCCAATGTGCCTTCAGCCATGTTCCTGCCACCCCTATGTCCCCCACCCCCCTCCCATCCTGCTCCTGATGTGTTGTGGTATGTGGCCACGTTCCAGCACCTTCCTAGCGCTTCCTTTTTGCCTAATGTCCAAGGCTGCAGGACTTCTGCACATGGGCTTTTTGGGGGACTACAGTAACCCCTACAAGTGCTATAAATCGAAAAATAAGTGTTCAGTGTGTTGCAGTGCAGTAAGAGAGAGCATATGCTCAGAAGCAGGTTCACCTTCTATTTCTCTGGTACTGCCTGCTGTCTGGCTTCTCTCTGGCTCTTCCGATTAAGAGATGTTTTGTGGGTTCAACTTTGTGGGTCATGCAAGGCAATTGCATCGCATCTCCACCTTTCTGCTCTAGGAAGAAATGGCATGAGCAGGCTCTGCCCAGGCTTGTGAGTCTCCCAAATGCTTGCCTTTCTCTGCCAAATCTCTGTAATGAAAATGAAGGCTGAAACAGCCCAACGCTTTTTTTTTTTTCACTGCCATAAAGGAATAATTGGTTTATCTTGTGAGAGGCACAACCACTGGCGTTTTCCTGTGAAGCACCTACCTGTTGCCATCCTGTTGATTTAACTCTCTTCCCAGAGTGTTGATGTGCAAGCCACCAGCCACTTTACATACTCTGAAACCTACTTGTAGATGCTTATTTCCACCGCTGCAACTAAGCATTTGTTAATATTTTCATTATAGGTCACTCAGTTTATTTGCTACAAGTGCTTCCTAGAAGGTTTTTTGCAAGTGCAGTTCACTTTATTTCGGAAATCTCAGTCCAGTTCTTGCTGCAGAGTCAGGTCTCAAAGCTGGCTGAACTCTTCCAGTCAGGAATCCGACAGTAAACTCTTAACTACTCGCAGTTTTCCTTCCTTCTGTAGCTTTGTTAACAAACCTGTGTGTAACTCAAGAGCTTTTGAAAAACCAACATATTTCTGAGGTAAAATTTGCCTCCTTTTTTTCAGAGGACTACAAAAAGTAGGGCTGCAAGGAGTGTCTAGAGGTCGTTCTGTCTGTCTCCCCACTCCAAAACAAGATCAACCATACTTAATCCATTACTAAGGATGGTTATTTAAACTGTTCTCAAAAGCAAATTCAAGCTGTGAAAATTAACTTGTTAGAGTGTGAAACATTGCTCCCTACACTTGAAACTGTGGCCTTTAGAAAGCAGATGAGCCTCAGATGATTTGTAAGTGGCAAGAGGTGTGTGAAGTGCATCTAAAGTCTTCTCAGACTTGATCTGAAGATGCTTCCCATGGCAATGGCACCTTGGTGGAAAGCAATGCTCTGGCCTGTAATCGTCAGGCAGACCGTCATTTGATTTGAGGTGCCTACAATAGTGCTTATGAAAGACCTCAGTGCTTTTATAGTCAAGACAAAGTGACTTTTGGGTACCCCAGAGTTTGAACTGAGACATCTTAAAACAGCCTGATTTGCAGGCAGCAATGAGTATGTATCAGAACTGAAGGCTCTTGAAATTACCACTTACTTCTGGCTGATTCTTATCTACTGGTTAGGAACCCTCGGGCTGCTTACTGAGGAAACACCTGCTCTTATATAGCCAAGGAGAGACCAAGGGTGGCAAATCCGTCTGCATAATTTGCTGAGCATTAAACTAATCAAGTCAAAAGCCAAGGAACTGACTTAATCTTCTATGATCTTTTTTCTCCTCCCTCATGCAGAGGTAAGTCGAGGACACAGTTGCATCTCCCAGTCTCAGGATGTTATTGGGACTGTGCTCAAAACAGTACGCATGAAAGCAGATCTCTGATGTGTGGAATTAATGATGTGGGAGACAATGAGGACAGCTGAATGGACTTTCAGAGCGCAGAGCTGCAGTGTGCCATAGGGGCACTCGCTCTGAAGCCAAATGTCCATTTCCTGCAGTGAAGCCAGGTGCAAATGCTTCATCCCCAGGTCTTGAGAGGATGGCTATTGTGTACAGTGTGCGTGTGTCTGCCAGGGCAGTGCTGGCTGACAAAGCAACTCATCTGTCCTCGAGTCTTGGTCTCAAATCGCGCCTCCTTTGTGTTTGAAGAGAACATCCCTGTTGACATGGAATTTGAAGGTAGTGAAAGCTGCCTGAAGTTCAATTCATATATGGGGCTGTGAAGGGAAAGGGTGGCAGAGCAGAAGGAAGAGGACATCCACCAGCTTTTCTGAGGAGCCTGCAGGAGTGAAGTGGGCACAACCTTCAGTTAATAATCTTATCTGACTTTAAGGCTGTGTTGAAGTGCAGTAATGCACTAAACTCCTGCAGTTGTAAGAAAATCTGGGCAAGATGTTTATGGGCCTGCTGTGTCTCTGAGATGGGGAGTAGCATATGGTGGCACAAGCTTCCAACTATTGCTGCTGTCTGGGGAAAAAGGGACCAAGTGTCTGCTTTGGTGGCTGCAAGAGGGCTATACAGGGAAGCAAAGCATGGAGCAGCAGTGTGAGGATGCCTGCTCCGGCTGCCCTCTGTCTCAGTGTGGTTCTGGTTGCTGGCTCTGTGTTCTTCAGAAAAGCTCAGCCTTTCATGCCTGTGTGAGCAGCGCTGCTTCGGGGCTGAGTAATGAAATCAGGGCCAGGCACTGGCTGGTGCTCATGGCTCTCTGCTCCACCTCAGGTTCGCTGGGTGGCCCCGGGCAGGTCCCTTCACCACGGTGTGAAGTGCGAGTTGTGAACGCGAACTGTTCCAGGTAGAAACAGTCTTACTGTGTGTCTGCAGAGTGCTAAGTGCTGAGGGACCTTGGTCTCTTCTCAACATCCGTGTGCTACTGTAATGTAAATAATAGCGTGGAGATAATGATGAGGCCAAGGAACATCTCTTAAACTTGATCATTTTCCCTGATGGGAAGATTTATATTGCTGTTTGTGGTTGAGCTGGAATTGCACCAGTTTTTGATCAGTGTCCAAGTAACCATGCAGAAATATTAAACCAAGGGAAAAAAAAAAAGAGTTGCTGGGCTCACTTGCTACCATAAAGCTTGCTACCTTCTAATTTTGCAATCAAAACAAACACCATCCTGTACTGCACGAACAGCAGCAAGGGAGCGAGCCATCCGTTAAATGTTCGGCGCTGCCAAAGGAAGTGGCAGAACCGTTAGCTGAAGCAGTAGGCTTACTGGCACAGTGCACATTTCATGGGGCTTTATAGCTTCTTTTAAAATAGTCTCCACCACTGCAAACAGTCTGTGGGCTGCATCAGCTGAGTCAAATGTTATCCTACTAGTACAGGGAATTATTAGCATGTTTTCTCCATGCCAGCTGTCTCTCCGCTGACCGACCCAAGCAAGCAGCTCAGTGAAAGAGAAGTGAAAAAAAATATCCTTCCAACTTAGCTGGGTTTTTTTTTTTGATGACTGGTTTGGCTGAGGGATGAGCCAAGCCCCGTGGCTTTGCTGGATGCCACACTGAGGTTGCAACTTAGCACAAAAGGATAGACTTAAACTCCAGAGAAGCAAGATTTATTTGAGAGTTTGGGTTTTGCTTTTATTTATTGTCTCAGACTGGGAAGAGTGAGGAAGAGAAATGCACAGTGTGGGAAGCAGTGTGTCCTCTTTGTGTATGACAGAAAAGTGTGTACTTTAAATTTGTAGTATCAAAACTGTGCATGTGCAACCAGAAAAATCGAACAGCTTCTGTTAGTTGGACATTACAGGAGGAAATGGCTAAGTAGTAATTTGAAAATTTAAGTTTTAAGAAATTATTACTCCAGAGCTAAAGAAATTCAGCCTTAAACCCTCACTGGAAGATGCACACATTGTCTTTGCCAAGGCTGGTTTTGGCAGTCCTCGTTCCAGGCTTGTACAGTACCTTGTACAGTGGTGTCCTGATTTACAACTGGGCTCCCTAATAGTTAAAATAATTATTGATACTAATGCAGGGTCAGTAGGTGCTGAAGTGCTTGGACTAGAGCTGTGTGTCTGATTCTGCTTGTAGTTATGAGACAGTGTGTGTAAGCTGGCTTGTTTCTGTCTGTGAGTCTACTTCAGTGTCATGTTGGATGATTTGTATGGTAAGTTGGATGTCAGATGGTCATGCCTCTCACTTTCCTCATTTGATAAATGAGGTCTGACAACTAGTAGATCTCTTAGACAGGGCCACGGCCTCTCAGAGGTCAATGTCACACACTTTTGGATGTTTCCAAAGCATTTGCTTCCTCAGCTTCTAGGTTCCTCGTAAACCTGCTTTTTATGTTCTTAGAAAGTGTATGATTTTGAAACTTTAGAAATAAAGGAGTGGATGTAGAAACAAATTTTCACTTTTAGAAATTAAGGCATGATCTATTACTAAAGCAGCTTCCCCAGCAGATAAGGAAGCTAATGGACCAAGGGTTAAAAAGGTGCAGTAAGGCACACACACATTGGAGTTCCATTCATGCCAGGAATGGATACTTGCAGTGCTGCTGAGGTAGCCCAGGTAGCTATTCCTGTCTTTCAGCTGCAGGATCCAGCTTTTAAATTACAGTGCTGCTTAGAAGTTTGAGCTTTGCAACCACTTTTGGTTGTAATAACCAATGAGTTGGAGCATGTGAGTTAGAAAAGGATGAGCTGTCAGAGGACTGGCTGAGCTCGCTGTCGTGGTTCTGCCCCTCCTGCTTTCAGTAATGTTCTTCATTAAAATCCTTTCCGAGTGGTGTCACTGATGACTGTTCAACACTTCTCTAATGTGGACTGTACAAGCCTTGTTTAAGCTTGGTGATTAAAATGTGCACGTGAAGAGGCAGGGCATGTCCAGAGAGCCTGCAGGCTGGCTGGGTGGGCCAGATGAAGAGCGAAGGAGCTGTCGCTATCTCCACAGCACAGATGGGGAGCTGAGGTGTGAAGATACTGAATGCCTTGGCTAGGGTCAGAGGGGGAGTCTGGGAGAGCCAGGAGCTAGATCTGTGTTTTGTGAATTACAGCTGTGGGATTTAATAAACATTAATTTTACATAATCCTTATTCAATGGAGTCTGAGAGGTGGGAGGGCATCAGGAAATTCAAATGAAGAAAGACTTGTATATAACCTTAAGTTATTTAAAGGGAGGACTTAAGTTACACTGCGTGGTTTCAAACTTGTGACTGAAGTGCTCTATGGCCGCAGAAATTGCTTTCTGTGGATGTTTTCCATCAGTCCTTCCATTGGATTCAGTTTGTTAATCAAGGAGAAAGCAAACTAAATGCTTCAGTGGTGGTCACCAGGGGCCTACAGTCAGCATTGCGAACACTCAGAGGATGGTGTTGGGGTCTGAAATCTACACAGAAAGCTGCCCAGAAGGAGTCTGAGTGAAACTTCCCAATTGCCTTTTTTTTCTTCTTTTTAATTCTGTTTCCCCGCCTTGATCTGAAGCTTGCATTTTGCAGTATTTCTACTTTGAGTTAATGGAACATCAGGATAAAATGCTTCCCCAGTTTCTTCCAAATCTGAAATCCCAAGTAACATCCTAGTTTTGAAATTCCTTGCCCCAAAGATGCCAGCATCCCTCTTGACTGCTTGGCAATCACCCTGCCTGCCAACAGCAACACACCCAGCATGATGAGATGAGGGGGTGGGGGAGCAGAAGCTGGTACTTTTTGAACTACTGAGCTGGGCTCTTGAGTTGTCAAAGAACAGGGACCAGAAGCCCAGTTCTGGGTCTGTTCCCATGCTGTAATGCATGGCACAAGAGAGTCCTACTGTCATTTCTGCTTTTTCTACATCCTTGGAATATAATGGGTCTTGTGGATGGATGATGGCATTGGTCTTGGCTGTTCTCTGTATGTGCACTCACACACTGGTTTGTTTCAGGTTTTTAACAATTTAATTTCCCATAGAAGTGCTATAAAACAATAACCATACAATTAACTCTGTAAAAGTAAAGCAGATGTGGTTCCTGGAGTTAAAGACACCTGTGAGCCAAGCCAAACTGGTCCACAGCAAGGTGTGCCCAGCAGCCGTGACACCCAAGAGCGTTCAAGTGTCTCTGATGGCTGTGGCACCCGGAGCACCGGCTGCTTCACAGCGTGGTTCCCTGTGCCATAACGGCACTGGGGTGCCAGAGTGTTGAGCTGCTGGGGCAGCAACTGGCCTTCAGAATGCAAATGCCAATTCTGCCTGGGCAAGACTGATGTTTACATATCTCTCTGCTTTGCAGATCTGTTTATGTTTGTACACGTCTATTTTTGTAAAATTCCCCCCCACTAGGTATGTGTGTACTTTTTGCCATCATCTAATCAGTAACTCAAAGGGTAAGTTAACGATCTGTATTTAGTCCAGACATTCAGTAGAGATGAGGACTGCATCAAAGAAGAGGTTTGGGCTTTTTTCTAGGATGTTTTAGTGTTTTCTTCCTCCAATACTGCAGCTTCTGTCTCTGCTCGTGTTTCTCTGCAACCAAGAAGCCTATGTCAGTGAGAGTATTTGTGTGGCTTTCTGAACGTATTTCAAACAATTTGCCTTGAGAAAGTGATTGTGGTCTGTTTGTCACGAGAAGAGTAGCTGCAGTCCTGATGTGAACTGGAATATCAAATGTTTATGGAAGATGACATAGCAAAGCTGCTCACCATATGGTACATAAGATACAGTGATACTGAACCATTTTTTTCCTTACAGTTTGATGGGAAAAAATAGAATACAATAATGCAATTTGTGTGTTCTTCTATGTTTCATATGTGCCTTAAGAGAGAGCATGGCAATGCTCACTTAGCCAGGTCATGAGATATAGATATAATATTAATTATTATTTATATTAAGCCTGTATCTTGAAACTTCCATATGAAACTGGGGGCCCAGTCAGGTGCCTCTATGGTAAGGGTAATAGTAAGATTTTTATGACATTTGAGGCGCAGATCAAATTAGGATGTTTCTGGTGACAGCTTTCATTCACAACTGTTCACAACACCTCCCTCTGCCCCTTCTTTCGTTTCTCTGGATTGAGATCCTCTGACAGCTGCCGCCTACTCTTGATTATGGGATTTTAGACTAACCATTGCACCACAGTAGAGACTGGTAAGCTGACTCAGTGCCAGCCACCGTGGGTCTAGAGACAGTTTGCAGTTCAGCTATGGATTTACTAGCTGGGATCAGTGCATTCATGGTGCATTACATCCTAACTGCATTCCTTAACTGTGTTCTTGTGCTACCCCATGTGTTTTCTTTGCCTGAAGACACGCTCTGAGGCAGATGAAGCAAGAAGCAGTCCTGTGAAGCTTGCTGGCTCTCTGTAGGCTTTGAATTCGGGAACTGCTGTTCCACTGTCCTATGGGTCTTGAATTGTGCCCATCATCACGATCAAGTATGTTACAGGGAACAAACCAGATGGGGTAAAGAGCCTGAGTTAAGACACTTCTGTGTTTGGTAGTGTTTGAACGTGCCTACTTCAAATCAGTACATGTATTTACATGTTGTGTTCTTCCTCTCGTTTGGTCTAGGTTTTATGATTGGACTCTGGAAATGGGATGTCAGTCCCGTTCAGGGAACATAAAGGAAGAAAGGAAATCTCCTGGTCGTTGCTGCTGTGACAGCGAGTGAGAGCAAGAGCAGGAAAATGTCGGCAGTAACATCAGCCATCCAGGCTCCTCAGGGCCCTGTGAATCCGCCCCCTCCCGAGGTCACTAATCCTAATAAGCCTGGCCGGAAGACCAACCAATTGCAATATATGCAAAATGTTGTGGTAAAGACCTTGTGGAAGCATCAGTTTGCTTGGCCTTTCTACCAACCTGTTGATGCAATTAAATTGAATTTGCCGGTATGTATCTATCATCTTCTGCTCGGTATTTTGTTCTTGGAAAGCATTAGTGAGATCAGTTTTCTGCTTGTTGGATCAGAATGGTTAGGTTGCTTTTTGAGGATTTCCTTGAATGCTCTCAGACTCGCTGAATCAGAAGATGATGCCTTTCAGAGCTGGAGATGTGCAAGTCTGAAGGAAAAAACTACTTCTCACTTAGTGAGGGAAAAGAAGAACACACAGGCAAGCAATCTTAGGTCAACTGAACTGTAGTGCTGTGTTTGTAGCTCACTTGTGGTGACTTTTATGTCTTCACCCCTTACCATACGTCTGTCCAATTTGAGAGCCTTGAAGCCCATGCTCTTCTGAGCATTTGGCATTGGGCTCGGTGTCACTTGTGTTTCCCATAGGCTTTCCTGGACTTACCGCTGACTTCAGTGTTGAAGTTTTTCCAGGTAACAGAGCTGCACACTCTTTACCTCTTCAAAGGGGTCCTGTAGATGTAAAAACTCAGTGCTGGAGGCATAATCCTACCCACCTGATTCATTTAAATACAGACACAGCCTCCATCCACCCTGCTGTCTGCTCAGCTAGGCAGCCCATTGCAAATTAACTCTGGCTGCTTTTGGCAAGAAGGCTGCATGTAGGATTCAAGGGAGCGTGGTTCTGGGACACAGGGTGAGGAGAGCTCCAGTTACCTCAGGTTATAGCCTCATTTTATGGATTGGATCAGCAGTCTTCTGAACTCCATAATGTTATTGATGGGTGCTATTTAAAGTGCTACCCAAAAGAGTAAAAGCACTTAACACCTGTATATTATTTCTCTAGGTCTGTGCTCCTTTGTGTCTTCTTATTGTGAATTTAGTTTCTCAGGCATTTTTGAGGTGGTTTTAGGGAAGGTCGCCAGAAAAGTTAAAGGAAGGAAGGAAGTCAGTTGGAAGAGTAGTTATTTTTCACCTGTGGGCTCAATCTGCATAAACCAAGTTGGCTTTTCTGCACTCATGTGTGTTAACTGGAGATACTGGTGTCTCACATTGGGCTCAGAGTGGACAGTGGCTGTGCGTGGCTTTGCATGCACGTGCAGAGAGAGGGCTTGCTGCTTTTCTCCAGAATGAGAAAATTACAGCATATAACTTTGGATGCCTGGAGTGTCTACAGGCTAATGACAGCCTCTACAGCTGCTTGAGACCTGCCCAGAGAGAAACTGGGTTAACACATGGAAGCCTTTTAAGGGCTGAAATACCCAAAGAGAGACTGAGGCTTGTAGTACAGTCTTAGCCAGTGCTGGCACTGATTATCTGTAAGTGCAAGAGGCAGTCTTTTAAAAAGGGAGGCAGAAATGCAGTTTCCCAGACTGTAGCCACTCCACAACTGAACTGTACACCCTGCCAAAGCTCTTGCTGACCCTGCTGCCTGAATTCTGGTCCCACGCACGTATGAAGCGCATTGCTGCAGTGTTAATGGGATCTGCAGCCTCCTAAGGAGGATCAGGGCTGCAAACAACTTCCAGGAAGAGCTGCTCAGAAAGCATGCTTTCCTCTATGAGTTACTCTCAGTGCCTTCCCTATCCAGCCATCCTTATAAAAGGTTGGTAATTGTCCAAGTGTGTGTGTTTGTGTGTTGGGAGGAGCTGGAGAAGACTGGTGGGTTTGGAAAGAGTTCTTTGTGCTTTGTAGTCGAGTTTGTAATAGTGATAGGATAAAAGCTTACAAATTAGAAATTGAATTAAAGCAAAGATATTTACAATTTGCATAAAAATTTGCACGTGTGTTTTTTGAGAGGGGGAATGAGGAGACTGGGCTTAGAGGGATGGGAGCAGCACTGTGTGTGGAGGAGTTGTAATGTCTTCCCTGTTTCTCCACAGGATTATCACAAAATAATAAAAAACCCCATGGACATGGGGACGATCAAGAAGCGCCTGGAACATAACTACTACTGGAGTGCCAGTGAATGTATGCAGGATTTCAACACCATGTTTACAAATTGTTACATTTATAACAAGGTAAACAGCCCAAATAAGCCTTTGGTTGAGGCACTGCCTAGAAAAGACCCACCTACAACCCACCTACAACTGTTATAGTGCAGGTTTTTAACAGGACCAGCTCTGCTGTGCTCCAGACCCTCCTTGCAAGGATTTGGAATGCCACTATTTGCAACCACGTTACTTGAAATCCACAAAGCTGTCTTTGTGCTGGGTCTTTCTTCCCCCAGACTAGTTACAATAGCAAATATGCCTTTTAATTATAGGCAGATTTTTACTTTGGGGTTATGTAGCAAGTTTTTAGTCCTTTTATTTCCAGTTAGGAATTCTTTAGGATGAGCTAAGGTTTGTGCAGTGCTTTGCAGGTGTTATGTGGAGTATTTGGGCTGTGTGTTACTCTGGCTGTCCAGCAGTACACAGTATCTCTTAGCAGCAGAGAGCAGTTCAGGAATTATAACTCTTGTTCTCTGCCTGTGTCTCATCCATTCTCACACACTTTTAGATTGCTTATTATTATTTTGAGTTTGGCTTCTTTGCTATTTTGTTAGGTTGTTAAAAGCCTGTATTCTTTGTATTATGTTTTCTACAATGATTTGTCATCATTGACCCATACTGGAGAAACAAGCTGAGATAAACAAGCTAATTAGTTTGAGCCACGGAGTATGTGTTTACACATTTCTCTGGGACCTGCTGGCAGGCAGAGGAGGACAGCTCCTCTGTTCCAGTCTGCTGCTTCCACACTGCTGCACAGGATGCTGCTTATCAGGCTTCGACTGCAACTCCTGATAACTGCCTGAATGCAGAGTACTTAGAGGATGTAATTATTGCATGCTGGTCCAGAATAGAAGAGCAGGAGTGTAGTGTGCAAGGAGGCAAAAGAGCCACTCTACTTGTTGTTGGAGCTTCGGTACCACCATTTATTTGAAGGGCAGTGTCATTGGGGGTTTCAAAACTTGATCTTGAAACTCTCTGCTTCTGCTATGAGGGTGATACAGCATAGGCTTGTATTCTTCTTTCTGCAGCCCACAGATGACATCGTCCTCATGGCCCAAGCTCTGGAGAAGATATTTCTGCAGAAGGTGGCCCAGATGCCACAGGAGGAAGTCGAATTATTACCCCCAGTTCCTAAAGGCAAGGGTCGCAAGCCGTCAGCGGGCACGCAGAGTGCAGGTATTAACCCGATCCAGTGACAGTAAGTGTTCTGAACCTGTTGCCAGGGCCTGACCCACCTTCCAGGCTGCCTGGCTTTGAAAATAGTGAAGAGTCAAGGGAGGAAACATATAGTCTGACAGTTAAAGTGGTGGAGGAAAGTGTGAGATGTCTAGATAATGTTCACCCTGTGTCTCAGGGCTTGTCTGTCTTTAGGCCACTCTGCATTTGTCATACAAAACCCACCCCATCAGTGACTTATCCATCCACTCTGCACTTCAGTGAGGGAGGGCAGTGCTGTTGTTCCTGTGTGCATGGAAGAAACCAAGGCAAGAAGAGGCAAGGTAGTTAGACAGTGCCAGTCTGCTGCGAGTGACAGAGCGTGGCAGGAAATGCCCGTGTAGACCTGGGTTAATACAGCTCACCCGAGGTCCTGGCAGAAGTCTGACACAGCAGAGACTTGGGCTTAAATCTTGCCAATCCCTAAATTCCAGTATAATGTTTCTGTTTTGCACACATGGTTGCAACATCATAGAATAGCATTTGACAATCAGAAAGGATTTACTAAGGCATTGCAAAAGACTGTGTAGACCGTCACATATCCATAGAAAGGAAGGTTAGTTCAGCTTAGAGTTGATTTTCAATGGATTCAGGACTGAAACATCTATAAGCATGGTAAAACAGTTCATAAAAGGAGCTTGTGTGGGCTGAATTAAACTGTTGCAAATTTTTTTCTGTAAACAAGGTCTAATTGTTGCTCTGGGAAAGTCAACTGTTCCTCTTTGTTTTCCCACATCTCAGGTGCCAAATGGAGCTACAATTTATTCAAGCTCAGAGAAATTTGTGATGTGTCTTTTCAGCATCCTTTGATAAAAGCTGCTATAAAAATACAGAAGACTGTTGCTACTTTGGTTGTTAGTTAGATTTGTCCCCCTAAACTTTACACTAGTAGGCCATTCTTTAACAGTGCAGATCTAGCATAAGAGCTATCAGGAGACTCATTCTCTACTCCCAGCTCTGTTTGTTTTGCTGCATAGCTTGTGGCCAACTTGAATTGCTGTGGACTCTTGGGTGTTTAGCTGTCAGGAGGGGAGTGGTTGTTACCATTTGTCATGTGTGGTGAAAACACTCCCAGACTGAGGTCTGTGTAGGACAGCAGCTGTCCAAAAGAGCCAACACCCTCCGTTGTTCCCTCTTCTTGAGCTCCTGCTCTTTTGCTGAGCACAAGTGTAGTCCTGAGAGCATGAGAGGAGTGAAGACTGTCCCAGAGCTACACACACCCCATGTGCAAAGCCTGGGGTATTTTGCTTGCGTGTGGCTGGCCTAAAGCTCATGATATGAGGACTTAGGTCAGTGATGTGTCATTTTTGTTGACCCCTGGGGTAATGGCACCAAGCAAATCACACTGTGTCCTTTGTGCTCCTCCTGTGGCCCTGGACTGGGAGCCTTTTGCCAAGCCCTGTCCAGCAGCACCAGTGTCACTTTGTTCCCAGTGTCTTGTGGGCACTTGTAACCATCAGTACATTGCAGTACGTTTTCGCTTTGTCGTTTGAAAGGAGCGCAGCAAGCAGTGGCCGTGTCTTCCGTCTCCCCGCCGGCCCCGTTCCAGAACGTTCCTCCAGCCGTGTCTCAGACGCCCGTCATTGCTGCCACCCCTGTGCCAACCATCACTGCTAATGTCCCACCTGTCACTGCCCCTCCCGCCGCCGCTCCCCCTCCGCCTGCCGCTCCGATAATGCCCGTGGTGCCTCCTACGCCACCGGTAGTCAAGGTAAATGGAGAACTCGACCCCTTCCTCTTCAGAAGGCAATAGTGCTAAGCAGGACTTTACTTTCATCCCCTCGCTGCTGGTTCTGTACCTTCCTTCTCTTTGCGTTTGGCTCCTTGCCTCTCTGGCAACGTTGGCCCTTTGGGCTGTGCTCAGACAAGTGCTTGCTGTGCAGCTTGAGAGGGCTGGGAAAAGGTTTACCAATTTTACCATACCCTGGCTAAGATGGTGTCAACTGTCTTTGCTCCAGCTCAGTTACAAGCTCTGACCATAGCCTATGCTGGTGCTCCATGAACCATGGAGGTGCCCCTGTTTTGCACCATATAACCCAAAGCATCTCTTCTCTCTGTAACTGACCCTCTGATTTCATTGGGACTACTCCTTTATGGTGTGTAAACTCCAGCACTAGGAGTATTCTTCTCCACCATAAACCAGTTCAAGACAAGCCTGTCACTCCAGTTGGAGGAGACTGATGTTGCCTGCAGGTTTTGGGTGCATTAGCTTTGTCTCCTTAGGAATTTTCTGGGAGTTGCTATTAGTGTTTCCCTATTTACTGTGTTGATTTATGGGTAAATGAAAGTGTTGCTGCAAATAATTGGAATTTTCCTAGCAAGCTACTTTAAAAATGATGAAAGCATGGTTCACAGAAAGCTCTTTTTTTGTCCTGAACTGAGAAATTAACTGCAGCAGTATTGGTGTTCTCTGGTGTGAGGTTGCATGGACCAGCAGAGCCACAGAATTTGCTTGTTTAACCCTTTATTTTGGAAATTACCAGAGAAATTCTAAGTCAGGTCTTCTTGCAGCTAAGCTGTCCTCTCAGAAACCTGTCTCATTACTTCAGTTTCTGTCCAAATAAGTTGCTTCTGAGAATCAATTTAATTATGAAACTCAAGGATGAGGCCAGAAGTGAGCTTGCCAAATACACACTGCAAAATTAATTCTGCTTGGGATTTACTTAAGAATTCCCTTAGATTTCCCTAAGGAACTTCCCCCCTCTTTCTCACTTCAGAGAGATTAATCATTCATAGGAGCACAAGAGAGCTGATGGGACAGTCTCAACTTGACTTTATGCGAGCGGGGTTTTATTTGCTTAAGGCAAAATCATTAAATTTATGCTCTTGTCCACAACAAGCAATCTACCTTAGCACACCCACTGAAAGCAAGGGAGTGAGGGCTCATGGGTCTTTGGTGATTAATATGCTTTGGTTCAGAACTTATAGCCTGATCCTGCCACTGGGGACTCAGACATGTGGTTAAGTTACTGACACTTTCTAAGTCACGATGCGTCAGCTGAGCTGCAGTAATCGACTGGGCGCACTCCTTTCCCTTGGCAAACGTGAGGTAAGAGTCCTTAGTTTAAATCTCAGTGAAATGCATAGAGCTAACCCATATTGCATCGTGTTTGGGGTTGGGTTGGAGATGTGCAGATGACTGGTTACTGTGGCTCAGATGACTTGTAGTAATGCATCATGTTGTGGTCACTGAATTGTGCGTTGAAGCCTCTCTAGTCACAAGTCCATTTGTCCCAGTGAAGTAACTGTATTCTCTGTCAGGGGACAGGCAGATCTCAGATGTAAGATGAGTTGTGATAGGTTTCTGCTAGTATAACATGAGAGCTGGGCACGTGCTTATGAGGGCTGTCCTGCTGTTTCAGAAAAAGGGAGTGAAGCGGAAAGCAGACACGACAACCCCCACCACCTCGGCAATCACCGCCAGCCGAAGCGAGTCGCCCACGCCCCTCTCGGACCCCAAGCAGGCCAAGATCATCGCTCGACGGGAGAGCGGCGGCCGGCCCATCAAACCACCAAAGAAGGACCTTGAAGATGGAGAGGTCCCCCAGCATGCAGGGAAGAAGGGCAAACTGTCTGAGCACCTCAAGTACTGTGACAGCATCCTCAAGGAGATGCTCTCGAAGAAGCATGCAGCCTATGCATGGCCCTTTTACAAGCCTGTTGATGCAGAGGCCTTGGAATTACATGACTATCATGATATTATCAAACACCCCATGGATCTCAGTACTGTTAAAGTACGTCTGCATTTACCTCCTCTTTTGCAGGGTGTCACAGCCCTCTGGTTGCAGGGGACTGGCCCCTTCTGGGGGAGGGGGAAGGGACAATGGTGGGAAACTGAACCTGTTCGGATGGCATCTGGATATTTTTATTTTCTGTTTCCTTCTCCTTTTTTAACTCATACTGGTTCATCTTTTTTCTTCTGCCCTGCAGAGCAGGCTGTACAATGGCATCCTCTCCTCTTTGTGGATAGTCCTGCTGTTTCAACTTGTGTTTGTTGGGATTGTTTTGCACTCTGAGAAGAGGTGGTGTACTTCATAGGATTTGATTGATAGTATCCCATTTCCAGAAACTGCTGCGTGCCTGTTGGCATGATGTATAGTCCAGATGGGTTTATGCTGAGCAATTCCAGCTGGAACATGATGATCGCCTGGTAGTCAGGGAGAGGAGGAAATATGGTGATGCTTGTGTGGTTCATGCGTGGCTCTTCAAGAAATTAGCTTGATGTGGTCCAATATTAAAGGTGTTTTTTCCAGACTGGGAGGTTTCCCTGAATCTCTCCTAAATATCTGCGGAGCAGAGCTGTGTTTTTTTTCTAGTTCTCACTTTCTGCTTGTCAGACGACCATTGGAATCGGTGTTGATGGAGGTGACACTTTCTTCCATCTGCAGGAAGCTAAGGTATTTCTGCTGGCCTTCAGTAGCATGCCAGAAGTGTTTTGCTGCTACCTGAGCCAGTGTCTGGGATTGTCTAAATGCCCAGGTGACAAAAGGGAAGCAGCATTTGTGATTCCTTTCATGTTCCTTGCCAAATCCTGCGTAGTACCTGGAAGCAGTGTGTGATGCACTGTGCTGTTCAGCCGTGATGCTGCAAGAGTTCTTACTACAGCTTCAATGTTTTTACAGGTATGTTAGTTGCATTGTTTGGTGGTGAGAGAATAGTTGGCATGGTCTGTGCATGGCAGATTAGACCAGGAGTTACCAGAGTCCGAGTTCTAGTTTCCATTCTGATGCTATGCTCCTGGACAAGTCTCCAGCAGCTCTGTGCAATAGTTCTCGTAGTCATAAAAATTGAGATTATAATACTTAACCTACCTCACAGGGCTATTGTGAGGACACATCTGGAAGGCACTAAGTAATCATTATTGATCAGTTTGTACAGAAAAGACAGTCTCATTGGGAGTGGGCTCTGATGGAGCTGGGCTTGGAGATTAGGTAACTGGCAGTTAAGTGGAGCTGTGTTAAAGGCCTGCAGCAATTTCCTGGGAGAAGGAGAGGGCAAAGTGAAGGATGGGTTGATCTGCAGGCAGGAAGAGGGAGCCAGAAACACAGCGGTAAACCCAGGAGAAATGTCTAGGTTGAGCATGACAGTCTGCAAAGCTGACTGCCTGGCTTTATTGTTTGGCTGCTAGAGGAAGGCTCCAGTGTTTTCTTGTCAAGTTTCTATTTTTCTCTCACTCTTGAGCATTGATGAGGATGAAAGCAGCTCACCTCAGTTGTGGTATTGCAGTGCATTCACCATCCTGCTGATTTTGGCTGCCTGGTACTGAAGGCCTTCTTGATCCATGTGTGCTGTTCTAATTCTCTGACTTGCTGTCGATGTCTGCTCTCTTCACTTTACACTAGAGTTTCTCCACCAGCTTGGAGGTTCATTCACATGGCTTGGATCATAGACTTATGGATAATCCAGGTTGATTGGGAGGCAGAAACAGGTTGAAGATGAGGCTTTTGGTGTTGTTCTGTAGGTTGGATCAGAGGTGCAGTACTTGGGTGGCATCAGGGACTTCATATGTGATGTTCTGTTTGCTGTGCATGCAGTTACGTTTCCCATGCATATGTCAAAATCTGTTCTAAGAGTCTGTAAACTGGCCAGTAGCTTTGAAGGAATTTTGGAGTATGTCTGGTTCTCAGAAAAGACTGAAATAGGAAGAAGCATCTTTTTCTGAGTACAACTATTCTTTTTGTTAGCACATAAGAGTGATGAGGTATTATTGAAACCCTTTTCTCTGCTAGTGTTGTGAGGGTAAGTCAGTAGATGATCACATCAAAGATGAAGTCGTTGTTACTGTAAGGACTGTAGTGGGACTGCTGGTAAACCTTGTGTAAGGACCTTGTGGTCCCTACAGACCTATTTTCATTTCCTTGACTTCCTAGGGATGCTGTGGGTCTCTCCAGAGATACCTGCAGCCTGGTAGATCAAGCCCTGGGTGAATGCTGTAAGATTAGGGATGGAGAGAGTGAAATCCTGACTCTCCAAGTTGGTATTCCCAAGTATGGTTAGGTGGCTTCTTTGCAAAGGATTCTGCAGTGTGTTCTGCAAAGTTTAGGTGCAAAACTGTCATTTCTTGGGTTGAAGATTCTTCACGCTTGAATCTTTTTAGATTCCTGACTTCATTTTTAAACAGTGTACGCGTCTGATAGCACTTTTTCTGCAGGTGCAGGTGATTGTCTCCCTTGGGACCTTACTAGGGTAGAACAGAAATCTGGAGACAAGTTAATGGCAGACCCCATGGAGTCTTTTGTGTATAAAGACTCTGGATTTTTCTTTGCACATGGTAGTATTTTTCTTAATAAACTTGTTTGAAGTGCTGTCTGGTATTGTCTTTTTATGGAGTGTTTTATTATTGTTGCTCATTGTTTACATTAGTTCCTGATCCAGCAAACCCTTTTTCCAAATAACTCTTATTTTCTAACAGAGTGTAGACCCTGATGGATTTATATAGTAGTACCTTGAAAAAGAAAACAATTCAGACTTTAAATCTTAAAGAGTTTATGGAGCAGCATCAGCTTCTTTGGTTGTCTGCTGTTTGTTTGCTTGTTTTAAAAAGCAGAAGCTCTGAATGTTATTTAGGAACCAATAAGTCAGATCAAAGTGTTCTCCCAGACATTTTTGAGGCCATTCTGAGCTGTCTCCAAGATGCACACGTTCTCCTTTCAGTTGCTACAATTGCCTTTTGCTTATGGCTTTTTCTCCCCTTTCCCTTTGGCTTGTTTGCAGAAAAAGATGGACAGTCGGGAATACCAGGATGCGCAAGGTTTTGCAGCTGATATTCGGTTAATGTTCTCTAATTGTTACAAGTACAATCCTCCAGACCACGAAGTGGTAGCGATGGCCAGGAAGCTCCAGGTAATGCTGTTGTCAAGTGCATCTTCCAGAGCATGTGTAGTTCAGCTACAAGGTGTCGATTCAGAGAGCCAAACATGGATCTGCTCTTGGCACCAACAAGGGAGAGTCAGGGATTCCTCCAGCCCTTGGAAAAAGCCATGTTCTCTGCTGCAGAACTGTTGTGCTTTTCACATGCCATGGCCCAACGCCACATTCCACTCCTAATATGTTATAAATAATTCCTGTATAAAGTAATGGGAGAATTTTCTTGGCCTTGCAGACTAAATATGCTCATCTGTACGTTATTATTTACTTCTGCAGCACCTTGTGTAGTGCAGTAAGGCCCTGGTGGAGGTGTCTGATGTGTTTAAAAGGCAAAAATGTCGCCTTGGCGTCTGAGGTGCCTTTTAAGACCAGTTTTTACTCCTTTTTGTAGGATGTCTTTGAGATGAGGTTCGCAAAGATGCCCGATGAGCCTGCAGAGGCCCCACCTCCTCCTCCACCAACAGCACCAGTGGTCAGCAAAAGCACAGAGAGCAGTCACAGCAGCGAGGAGAGCTCTTCCGACTCGGACAGCTCGGACTCGGAAGAAGAGCGAGCAACGCGGCTGGCAGAGCTCCAGGAGCAGGTATTGCAACGGCCGAGCTGTGTGTCTGTGTTGTACATAGAAGGAGGAAGGGCTTCATTTTGTTCTTAAAAATCCCATCTAGGCTGGTGTGCAGCAGAGCAATCTCCCCTTCTTGCCAGCTGAAAGGGAAGAGTGCTCAGCTGTAAAAAAAAAATAAGAGCATGTTTGTTGTAATGTTAATTTTCTTTGAGGCAGCCGTTCTCAGTGCTGATGCTCTGTGCTTCCTTCTGGGATCCCAAATTAGGAATGAAGGTGAACGCAATACTGAGGATCTGGGAAGAACAGGCAGACCTATTTTATATAAAAGCTCAGGCATAACAAAATCTGTCATGAGGGATATTGCCCCTGTCGTGCCCTGTCTGTAGAAATGAGCTGGCTTTGGCTGTTGGGACTGCGAACGCTTAAGCCGTGGTTTTTCTTATTGTGCAGTGCCAGTTGCTACAGTGCTTAAATGTGCTACTGTAATACCACAAAGCATTAATAAAACAGCTTATCTGATGTCTCAAAGCAATCAAGTAGGAGAGCCAAGAAGTGAATCCAGGATTCCAGAGGCCAGGTTGTCAGCACTCTAGATGGAGCTATTAAGCTTAGTTTTTATTTGCCCCTATAAAACAAGAATGACGTTTTCATTTGAGTCAGCTTCTGCAAACTTGCACTACAGTTTTTATAGGATTTTGAATCAAGCAGTCTCCTGAGTTCAGTCACCACACTGCCTGACCACTGTCTGTGGCTTAACACATTGGGTTGTAAAGGAAGGTTATGTGAAGGCATCAGTTGTCTTGCCTTGAAGCCTGATTAATTTTTCGCGCTGTTCTCCCCAGCTAAAGGCTGTCCATGAGCAGCTGGCTGCGTTGTCACAAGCCCCAGTGAACAAACCAAAGAAAAAAAAAGAGAAGAAGGAAAAAGAGAAGAAAAAGAAAGATAAGGAAAAAGAAAAGCACAAAGTAAAAACTGAGGAGGAGAAGAAACCCAAGGCGGCCCAACCACCAAAACAAGCCCAACAGAAGAAGGCCCCAGCTAAGAAAGCAAACAGCACAACCACAGCTAACAGGTAAGAGCCTTCCTTCTGCAGGTTGCCAAGAGCTTCCAGTACAGTTCTCCTGTTCCTCCTGTCCCCGTTGAATTCCTGGTGAAGCTCAGTTGTCAGAGCAGTTAGTTCGCTGTTGAGTAGCGTCCCCGTTCCCAGGCAACTCCAGGGAGTCTTTAAGTTAGAGCTGGCAGTGAAACCGTTGTATTTTCACAATCCAGCTCCCAGAGGATCCCTGCCTGATCACACTTTGAATCAAAGATTGTGCTTTTTGCCTTTTGTGCAGCCAGCAAGAACGTGCCATTTTAGTGCTGCCCCCCTGCTGCTACATGGGTTTGCCATCATGCCTTACAGAACAGCTGATCTTAGATTTCTGAACTTTTTCAGTTGTGGTGCTGTTCAAGCCATCTGGCTGGAGGTTCAAAGCCAAGAGCAGGGGATATTTGTTACAAGGGGGATACAAGAGTTCATTGCTCATAACCACCAATGTTTCCATGCTTGCCAACCCCCCCAGGCAGCCCAAGAAAGGAGGCAAACAGGCATCTGCAAGCTACGATTCAGACGAGGAGGAGGAAGGTCTACCCATGACCTATGATGAGAAACGACAACTCAGCTTGGACATCAACCGCCTACCTGGAGAGAAGCTGGGCAGGGTGGTGCACATCATCCAGTCACGGGAACCTTCCCTCAGAGACTCCAATCCTGATGAGATAGAAATAGATTTTGAAACATTGAAGCCCACAACTTTACGAGAACTGGAGAGATACGTGAAATCTTGTTTACAGAAAAAACAAAGGAAACCATTTTGTAAGTTACTTCCTGGGGCACGCGTTCCCCCACCGGCTCTTGGCTCAGCTTTGGAGTCAGGGCATGTGTGTTGGGATTCTCTTATCCAGCTGTTGGTTATGTGTTGACAGGGATTTTTACAGGTTCTTTTTTTCCCAAGAAAACGTACAGAAACTTTCAGCTTTTTCCTGCTCTTTGTTCCCAAGATGCCATGCTGTGGAGACCTGGAGGACTATTGTGTTCCTTAGCAAGACCTGTGTGATACCTTTATTACCTATCTAGAATCTAGAAGGCACTATAAAGGTTTCAGTCTCATTGTGTTAGGTGTTATGTGCACACATCTGGAAGGATCAGTTTCTTATCCTGAATAGCTTAGCATCTAATTAGGAAGGAAACAAAAAGCATGGTTGGGATCCAAAGCACCAAGGGAATAACTGACTTGCACAAAGTCACCTGGGCAACCTGCATATTCTGGGTGTGTCTGGGTCAAACATTCACCCCCAAATGACTCTTCTTGGATGGGCTGATCCCCACATTACCCTCCGTCTTTATCAGATCAGAGGATTAATGTTAATGTGCTGCTGAGTGTACGGTGCAGTGTGGGACAGATTTTTCTCTGTGCCTCATCCACAGAGAGTGAATTGTTGTGGCCCCTTGGGAGCTTAACTCCAGCTGAATAGCAGTAGGATCCCTTACCTGAAGTGGCCCTCCCTCTGTCCCCCTGCTTCTTAGTTGAGAGGGCATTCTCTTAATAAGAATAGAACACAATAGCTACTCACAGCTTGCACAGAGCACCTCCATTTCCTCACCACAGGACTCTGAGGGAGGCTTGAACAAAGCTCAGACTTTGACCCTTCTTTTTGCTTTCTAATACACTGTTTGGTTTTTTTTTTTCCCCTGAGTCTTTCACTGTTGAAATGGCTCAGGAAGAGGTTTTCCAGAGTGGTTGGAAACAAGAAGCATCTTTTTGTTTTGGAACCAAAGCTTAGACTAATGCAGACAACCTCTGATGTCTGTCTGTCCACTCCCCTGTGGCTGGTACACCCTGGGCTGCAGGCTGGCATGCCTGACCCCAGCCACACTCTCCTGCTGTCTGTTTTCTGTTGTAGTGATGCATCCTCTTAGGACTGTGCTTTCCAGATTTTATTTACTTATCTACTTATTTTTAAAATCATCGTGTTTAAGCAACGCACAGAAATTTTGGTGTTGGATTAGGCAAAATGTCTTTGTCCCCTGCCTTGTGCTTCCAATACTGGCCAACAATAGTGTTCATTACTGCTTCTTTGAGGGATATTTCTTCTTCTCAGAAGTATGGGTTCTGCTGGTACTGCTCACCGTTTCCATCCTAACTGATGCAGCTCCATTCTTGTCTGCCAGCCTTTGCCTCAGTTGGTTTCTAATTTCTTATTGTTTTGGTTTTATTTTTTTAATATTTAAAGCAACCTAAAGCACAGTAGATTCTTGTTTGAGGTATCTTAAGTTATAATGGCAAGTACTTGCTTCTGACAACCTTTAATGGGGCACTTTATTTTACAGGGCAGAAAACCCATGTAACAATTCTGTAATTACAAATGTGTAACTATTGACCATATAACTGGCTGGTAAGTAACCTGTAACTACAAGGTTATTACATGGATATTTCTATCTTCTAAAATACTTTCCAGAAGGTCTCTCTTAAAAAAGTGCATGTTACAAGATGATGGTGATTGGATGATCTGGACAACCTTGTATGTTGTCCTCTATCTGGGATGTGTAGTTGCTGTGTGGCCACTTGAGCTTAGCAATGTCACTGCAGAGTGGTCGCACAGATTTACATGCCCTGTAAAATAGTGATGTCCATTTTTTTTTTCACCTACAACCTTACAGTTTCAGAAATTGTACGTTCCTCCTCCACAGCTGCGAGTGGAAAAAAACAAGCAGCAAAGTCAAAAGAAGAGTTAGCTCAGGAAAAGAAGAAAGAACTAGAAAAACGGTTACAGGACGTCAGCGGGCAGCTAAACAACAACAAGAAACCTGCAAAGAAAGGTGATGGCTTTGGTTTTACTGTGCTAACAACGTCCAGAAAGGGTGTGTAGGTGGACTTCCTCACTGAGACAGAACTCCTGCCTTGGGTTCATCACTGTGGCAGGTGCTGCAGTTGGTCAGTAGTGTCAGGGCACTGATGGGCACTGAAGCTACTATATGGGGGCTGCTTTGGTCCCTGGATAGGTGGACGCTCTCCTGGGTGCTAAGTGTGAGGTGTCTGGGAGGCAATTCATCCTTCAGAGGGAGGAGGATCTTCTCCTCTGTAGGACTGTGCATGCAGAGCATCTAGTGGATGGCTTTTCTCCATTTGGGATTAAGAAAAGCCAAGCTCTGGTGTAGCACAACAGTGTGAAAAGTGGTACAAAAGGTTCTTCCAGCACAAACTAAGCTTCTCCCAGCTTCGCACAGGTCAGGCAAGGGTTGTCTTGAGTTCAGAGGCTGCACTGAAGCACACAAGGCTGAGAACACAGCTCCCCAGGTGCTCTGAGCACTCCTACCATGAGCACAGGGCCACGGAGGTTGTGTCCCTCCCGTAGGGCTCCTGCGCCGATCCCCTGCAGCTGGAGATCCCCTGGTGGCACGGGCCCTGTTGCAGCAAGCGGAGGCTGCGGGGAAATAAGCTGCCCAAGCAAAACAAAGTTGTGAATGAAACCACGGAGGGTGAAAGCTGCGGGCAAACCTCTGCTTCAGTTCCTTGCAAGTAACCACATTGCTGCCTTCTTCCCTGCAGAGAAATCCGGCTCGGCTCCCTCTGGAGGTCCTTCCCGGCTCAGCAGCAGCAGCTCCTCAGAGTCTGGGAGCAGCAGCTCCAGCGGCTCCAGCTCAGACAGCAGCGATTCAGAATGAATTATGAACACTTACACACGAACCACAGATGGACATGACCCTCACCGATGCTCTGCAGTGTTCCTTTCTCTCCTTATTATACTGCTCTTGTTCCACAGTGGTCAGATTTTTTTCCCCCTCTCTTTCTCTGACTTTTTTATTATATTTTTTTTAATTCAGTGTTACAAAAGGTATCTTCCATTGTTTTTGAGGGGGCGCTCTTTTAATAGGTCAAAGATCTTTGCGTGTGTGTGACTAGACTTTATGACAAACAATTCCCTTTGCATAAAGTCTCTAAAATACATTTTAACTGAAGAGGATTGGTTGAAAATGGAAGAACTTTGAACTCTTAGCAGGAGAGAAATAGAAAGTTCTGCAAGGTTTGTAGTACATTTCCCTCTCGCCCTTTCCCTCTCCCAAGAATGTTCTCTTTTAATAAGCCTGCCTGGCTCAGACAAGGTAAAAAAGTCTTTTTCTAAAAAGAAATCTCTGTAAAATGGTACTGTACCTGAAAGATGTTAGCTTTTGAACTAGTTGGTGTATTTGTTATTAGCACTAGTATTCTTAATCTCGAAGTCTACAGTGTGATGAAAATGTCAGATGCTATCATCTTTTTACAAAAAAACAACAAAAAACCCACCAAAAAACTCATGTACTGTGGATTGCTAACATGCTTTTTTTTTTAGTCTTGGTAGAGGCATAGGCACCTGTTTTGGAAGGTATTTAAGCATGAATTTAACTTCTAAGCACATGAGCAATAGAAGTGATTTCATTTCTTGGGTTTTCCACTCAAAATTTTTATTTTTCTTGGGGAATACATTGGGAAGAAAGGAGCAAAGGACACTCAAATTTCTTGGGAATGTTATTTTTTAACATCTAATAGATAATTTCCAGGAAATGGATGCTCTCTATGAAAGTTTTCATTTAATTGAAAACAGGTTTTGGCTGTAAGCTCTCAGCTAGAGCTCAGAGCGATCCCTGCAGGGTGACCAAGGGAGGTCATGTGCCTGCTAATAGACACTTGCTTAACTAATTGCTCCATGACGAGCACCTCAGCCTGGGCTTAAAGTAAAGAAGCACTTGAGCTCCAGCTGAGGCTGAGCTGGCAAAGGAATTGCAGAGGGATGTTGTGTGTGTTTGGGGTTTGGTTTTTCCTCTCTTTATCGGATCAGTAGTGAGCTCCTAGGAGGGGAATGCTACTTCTCTGTCGTGCAGGGTGCAGGTTTCCAGATGCTGAAATGCTTACCTTGATAAAAAGGAAGAAAAAAAAAAGGGGAAAGGGAGGAAAAAAAAAATAAGAAGACACAATTTTTAATACTTGCAGTTTTTTGAGTCCAGCCTGTTTTGACCTGCACTGCTGCAATACCCTGTTTTCACTGTCCTTAATTCCATGTATATGTAAGTACTTTTATTTATTAAACACCATTGGTCGTTTAAAACTTACTAAAAAAATAACAAAAGTGAAGCTGCATTTTGCAACTTTTAATGTGATTTGAACCAGATTTTAAAAAATAGCAACAAAAAAAAGGCAAATAAAAATCTGAGACTTTATTTAAATACATTGGACTTTATACCTACAGGTGCTACAGTCCAGTCTCTTGTGTGTCTGGTGCTCTGTCGTGTTTGATGTGTTCATTTTTGGTTTTATTTTCTTTACCTGTTTTGCCCCAGCACCCTTTTTTTCCTGTTTTGTACAGATTTTGGAAACATTCAGTTAGATACAGTTTCTTGATGCAACATGTTATTATTTTTTCTGTAATATTTTCCCTCCTCTCTTTTTTTTTTAGTAGAACAGTGTTTTTTTTTCTTTTATATTCCACTTTTAGGAAACCACCAGTTCTATAATTATATAAAATTTGTAATCTGAGGGGCAGAAATTTATTGTAAATTCTTAACTTTTTATTGTAAAGAAAAAATATACAGAGTTTAACAGAAAGTTATGCCTTCCCTCTCCCAGCACCAGCCCCTAAGGCTGCCTCTTTGCTGTTGGGGCAGCCCTAAAATTCACCCTGCTGTGGTCTCTAATAATGGTTTGCAGAGGCCCCACGGTGCAGATGGCACCACCTTTTATTTTTCACGTAGGTGAGAGGCCCTGGAGGGCTCCTCAGCCCCAGCACAGGATTTCTACTGCACGCTCAGCCTCCAGGAGCTGGGATGGGTGGTGTCTGGGTGATGTCCAGCCTGTCACCAGCACTCCATGCTTTGCACTGCTAACTGCATCCACTCTCAGCTGCCCATCGGCCGAGGTTTATTAGCTAAACCCTTATGCATCTGTCTTTAAAAATCTTGTCTTTCAAAGAGCAGCATTTTGGAGCATTTTCATGTGCATCTGGTACCACTGACATGTCTCTGTCCGTGTCTTATCTCTGTAGTAGCAGTAACGCACTCGTCACAAGTTTGCTGGAGAACTGAATTCCCACTTTTCTGGTAAGGGCTGAGTGTGATGCTGTGTTGCCAGGAGGCACCGAGTCCCTCCTCTAAGTTGCTGGGCACCTTCAGCTCATTTTGCAGTCACTGAGATGCTTGGCCTCTTGGTAGGAGGCTCTCAAGTCTTAGTTTCCTGTAGTATTGGAAAGCCTATAAACTAGGATATTCTGATTGTTACTGAAATTAATGATTTTTCTTTTCCATTAACAATGGAGTTGGTTTTAGTTCCTACATTTTTTTTTAAATTCTGCCCTTAAAAAAAATCTTCCCGTAGACAGATCCTTAGTAATATATTTTCAGAATTTACTATGAGGAAATGTAATATACACCTAATTAAGAATTTAGGGTTTGTTTTTTTTATTAGGGTTGGGTTTCATCTGTGTTTCTTCTATTGTCTGAGACTTGCATTATCAAAACAAACTAGCATTTTAATTAAAGTAATTTCAACCAATTATTTACCATGACAACTTGGATAAACAACCTCTGAGTTTTCCCTGCTTGAATCCTTTTCCTCTGTGCATTGACCTGAGCTGTGCTGTTGATGTAACGTGGTGGTGGCTCCGGACAAAACGTGCTCTTATTGGAGGCAATAACATCTCACCCAGCAGCTGCTCTGCCAGCATCACCACCACCCAAAGCCAAGGGGCCTGGCTCTGCAGCATCCCAGCACCCTCCGACGTCGGGGACCGCAGCCAGGGTGCAGACGTTCCTCCACCGGAATCTGTGGAAAGGTTAGAACCAAAGGGTTGAGGGCCACACATGAAGTGATGGAAAGGGGCCTGGCCTGGGCCTATCTGCAGCGTGGGAGGAGGATCCCTATTTTAGTTGGCAAACCTGCCCTAGCTTGGGGATTTGCAAGGAAAACAAGCAACCAAAACTACCAAGGAATATGAAGAACTGCCTGGATACCTTTGATATACCCGGCTGCAACTTGGGCTGCAATTTAGTGGGAAGCTTTGTTCATTTTCTTGGAAAGCAAGGTGTTCCCTATGAAATGGCAGGAGAAATCCATTTTGGAATGACCATCATTTCAGGAAAGAAGTTTGTGACTCTTCATTTCAAACTGTTGTTCTTACACTTTTTCATTTTCACATTGTTTGTAGCCCTCGTTATCTCCTGACCAGTCAGTAGTGGTGCCTCTTGTATCTCCAGATCCAAGTGTCTCCAGGAAAGAAGAGATGTTTTCAGTCCATAGTAAGTAGCAGCAGCCCTTAATGAGTTGGAAACTGAAACAGTAGAGCATTTATTTAACTGAGTTTATATTGCATGACGTGTCAGTACAGGTGTCGTGCAACAACTTGAAAATGATCAAACACAGAGCATTTGAAATAACATTTTTAAACTTAATAAAAAAAAAGATTGAAATTTTTATGGTAGAATTTTTTCTTGAACGAACAAAGTTTAACTTTGTTTTCCAGGGGAAACTTTGCTGAAATCTGTGTGATTTCTTATGTATACGTACACACAAATAGTTTTATTGAAACTGTTTTTTCTGACGAATTCCTGTTTTGACTGAACGAATATCAGACCAGACCTGTTATCAATCAACCAGCATTACTGCACCTTTAAAAACTTTCATTAAACTTTCTGTGATTGTAAGCTCAGCCTGTTTCTTGGCGTAGCACTGAGGCAGGCTCAGTGGGACCAGAGGGAGATCCGCATCCCGTGGGCTCGCGCCCTGATCCATCCACTGAAGGAATCTGTTGCGTACGACGGGTTTCTGCTAACCAAATGTTGTCTGTACAAAATCATTTCAGTTTTTGTATTGATGTGATTTTAAAAACTTTCCTACCGACAGGGTTTGTAACTGTAGAACTGATATTTCAGGACTATTTGTCACTGTTTTTGGGGAGTGTGTGTGTCAAGGATGCCGGCGCCCGCTCACACACATACGCAAGCCCGTGTGTGCGTGTAAATATACAGGTTAGTTGCCCAGTGAGGTCTCTTTCCATGTTCTCGATGTGGTAGAAGCAGACTGCAGTTCCCTATCTAGTTCTTTCTCTGTTTCGGGGACTTGTAGACCAGTTTTTTAATTTTTTCCTTATTTTGAAAGGAAGCACGTTTTTTAAAATTAGGGTTGGAGCTAGGGGGGAAGGGCTTGGGGCACGACAAAGCCCACAACCTTTTTAATACCGGATTTTAAACAGATGTGTTCCCAGACGTGAGCAGTTACCACTGGGGCTAACTGTGGGCAAGGCTCTGCATTGCTGGAGATCAGTTTAGGGCGAGGATTCCTTGCACTTAGCAGCATTATCTTGCTTGTAAAACAATGAGATGCATTTTTTTAAAAGAAATTGTATTTGCATATCTTTTTAAATGTCATTTTTAAAAATAAATAAACCACCAGCTAGGATTTGACACAGGCCACTTAGAACTTACCCCTGATACCGGCATAACCAATCCAGAAAGATTTGTTGTTGTATTTTTTTGGGCTTTGGTTTGTTTTTTTTTTTAATATTTAAAAAAAGTTACTTTTCTGTATGATGTGCATGCAAATTTACCGTAACTCTTTTTCTTAAAACTTTTTAGTGCCATTTCTAGTATATTCCTGTAAATGTCAGTTACTGAAAAGAAATGAGTCAATGTAAGTAGTTTAGCTTGTTTATTGCAAATTGCTGGCCTCAAACACAACAGAATTAAAAAAAAAAAGAGTTAGAAAGTAATCTTTGATGTTTCTGGTGATCATGGACCCTGGTCCTGGGGCATTTGTTCTGTTTTCATAATAAAAAGAAAAATTGTTTTGTGTGTGCAGTTTGATCCCATATTTTCCCCTCTCACTTTCCTCAGCTCCTTTTGCAGGTGTTGTATTGCTCCAGCTGAAAACCTGTAGGGCTTTGGGGGAGCAGTCAATTGAGTAGCATTGCTAGGAGATGAACACAAATACATGCAGAGTCCTAGAGTGCTGTGAGTACTGAAATGATTTTGGGAGTCACTGAGCAAGTGCAGGGAAGGCCTTTCACTCCTCCTAGACACCTGCAGTCTGAGAGGGCCTTAGATATTGTGAAGAATTTCTTCCTAATGTCTAATCTAAATCTTAGAAGGGGGAAGATTTAGATTAAATATTAGGAAGAAATTCTTCACGATGAGGGTGGGGAGGCCCTGGCACAGGTTGCCCAGGGAAGTCATGGATACTCCATCCCTGGAGGTGTTCAAAGCCTGGTTGGATGGGGCTTTGAGCCCCCTGATCCAGTGGGAGGTGTCCCTGTCCATGGCAGGGGGGTTGGAACTGGATGATCTTTAAGGTCCCTTCCAACCCAAACAGTTCTGTGATTCCATGTTGATGTGAGAATTGCATCTGATTGAGGTCAGCTCAGCTGAAAGAGAAATGAAAGCTTCACCCAGGTTTAATGCTGATTACTTCAAGCCACCAAGACCTGAAGGAACCAGAGGGACTCGACAGCATCTGCTCCTCCAGCCAGTGCTGGTGCCGCAGGTCAGGGAGCTCAGGGTGACCGGGACGTGGCAGATGCTGTTGGGAAAGGGGGGCCCTGAGGGGCTGCCCACGTTCACAGCAGTCTTGACATTACTGTATGGTGGCCAAAATCTATTTTGGTCCCTGCAGAGAGTTCAGGTTGGCTTCACTGTTAAATTTCTCAGATGGTTTATTTATAAAGTAAGGGTTATAACAGCCAGGTTTCCCCAGGGTTAATCTTTCTCTAACCCTGTTCCTGCTCACTGGGTTTAAGAGCCAGGATCGCTCTAAGGTTTCCGCAAACCCGTTTTGCTTTGTTGTTCTATCAGTGTAGCTGTGGGTTCTATTCATGATACCTCCAAAGGCAATGTTTGTTCAACCTGTCCTCTGAAACCCCCCTGTTGGGCAGCTGCCCCACAGGAGGATGTTTTCTTTAGCACTCACTGGAGAGTTATTTCTGGCTGCATCAAGCAGTGCTGCTTCTTACAGACTTGGAGGAGGCTGAGGACAGGCAGAACACAGCTGAGGTTCAGCTCCTGCCAATACCTGTAGTGACAGAGGTGCTTCCATGTGTGACATCCAGAGGCTGTCCTCATCCCTGACTTGACAAGGGCTGTTGGGAACCTGGAGAAGCCTCCTCCAGCCACAGTGAGTTCACAGGTAGTGGTGTGACCTTGGAGGGGGGAGGTTATGCAGCCTCACCAGTGACTGAGGTAACTCCCAGCTGGGAGAAGCTGCTGAGCTCTCCCTCCTCTGCCTGGATGGGGATTGGGAGTGATAATAGCTTTAATCCTCCACTGTGCCAAAGTGATTAACATGCAGAAGAAAAACAGCTGCTAACGATGATGCATTCAAATCATTTTAATGCACTTTATCAAAGAGGCTACAACAGCATTTTAAACAGCATCAACACTACACAACTGGCTTACAGAAACGCTTGGTAGCAGCCACTCTGCAAACCTGCTGTGACTAATGGGGACACACCACAGATATGGAAAATGAGAGTCACATTCACAGTGGGATGGAAGAACAAGTCACACTCTTCCTGTACTGTCATGTCCAGCCTCAATCCTGGAACAATTTATGCACTTACTTAGGTTTTTATTGTTGTATAATCCAATTAATGCTCTTCAAATAACAATTTTGGTTTACCAACCACATAAACAAAAAAAAAGACTGATTATACCCCAAATAATCAACTTTCTTACTGAAATTTAAAAAAAAAAATCTATATGGGTTTTTTCTATAAGAAAAGTAAAGGATATGAACAGCTGGCTTTGTTCCTTAAACTCCCAGAGTTCACAAGCTCCCCTGGGCTGCTGGAAAGGCCTTCAACCCACTTCTTCTGCCTCTCCAGGTTGCTCCCACGTGCAGTTTCCAGGGGACCTCTCAGACCAGCCTCCTGCCTGTTTGTATAAATAATCACCACTTCACATAGCCAAGGACTGGAGCCCCAGGTGAGTCACATCCCAGGTGATGCTCTGCCTTCAACAGCACGCTGGGTACAGGAGCACTGCCACCAGCTTTCCAAGTCTCCCTAGTTTTGTGAGTCTCATATATGCTTTTTCCTAGTTGAAAACCATCTATTCACCCAAATATTTCCCATCCAGAGGTAATCCTGGCAAAACCAAGAGGACTATTTGAGTATGCAGAGCAATGCACAGGTCTGCGAAGCACGGCGGTCTGTCAGCAGGTTTAGAGTTATGAGCCCACACGTAAGGTACCAAACATCAACACATGCATAAATAGGACTTAAAAAAAAATGAGCTGCCTAGGGTTTGCAGTGCATACAGGTGCTAAGGATCAGGGTTGAGTACACCAAACCTCCAGGATCTCAAGTTGAAATAGGTGTGTTCTCAGTACACTGAGTTCAGCAAACTCAAGTGTGTGTGTTGTAGTATTTAACCCACACAGGGGAGGTGGAGAAGAGTCTTCTTTGCTGTATTAGAAGAAAATAAAGTGCTTGACAAACAAACGAGGTTTTAGATAAATGTAAGTAACAAATGTGCCTGATTTTAGGCAGGTAAGTCAACGTGAAATACTGATTTACTTAAGGTTAAGCCTATGCCCAAGCGCTGCTGGATTCGGCACACAGGGCTGCAGGAGATGTCCAAGGCAGGGCGTAAGGGCAGTCGATGACTTATGCCCAATATTTCAATGCTGAACCCCAGACACACGATTAGCACCCCTGGAAGTGGTTCTGCTTTGTTTTTAATAAAGGTTTGGGTGCTTGCTGCGTTGGATTTCTCAGTTTGATGTTGCCTTGAGCAAGTTAGGAAACAACCTGAAAGCAGGCTCTATTCCCAAGAAGTGCAACTGTAGTATTTTCCCTCCTAAAATCGTTCAGTTGGTTGAAACAAACACTCCTAGACACAACTCTTAAAATACATGCACCAAATCTACTATCTAACCCACACTAGAAGACCAACCTTGCCAAGCTACTGCATGCATTAAAACTTCCACGCCAAGCAAACCTCAGTAGAATGTTTCCTTCTGTAACTGATCTCTGGGGCCAGAACGTGCTGTGTAGGAGTTTCCTTATGTCTCTGTGCCCGAGATGTGTGTATTTACAGTAGTTTCCTTCCCACAGCTCCCCTGGGCCCATCCCTCCCTTTCAGGTGGTTCACTTGGTGACACGTTCCCAAAACATGGGCTGGAGATCTAGCTGTGTGAAGGGAATCAGCTGCACTGACTCCCTCAGTCCTGTTATTTCTGTGATTTCTGGCAGCAGTGGGTCCTTTGCTTTACACAGAATGAAAACATACAGCACCTTTCCTGCCAGGTGTTTTGAAGGCTTGATGAATTTCTGAATACCTTCTTTCAGTCTCTCCTTCCTCACCAATAAATCCCTTCATTACATGGTTGTAAGAGACCACTTCCAGGGCAGTAATTAAACAGAGTGGGTAGTTTTGCAGATCACATTCCTAAAATCTTAGGCTCAGAGGGAATGGATCTGTGCTCACCTCTTTCCCACCACCATTCACCAAGCTTTGGCAATGCACAAGGACTAATGAGTAGAAGTGCCTGCTGGGGTGGTTCCCAAATGACAGGAGGTGTTTCTCACCGTACAAAAGCCACTTTGAAGCAGCACATGGTCTAGTGTAGACCCTGCCAAGATGCCAGGCAGCAAACACAGGCTCCTGAGAGAGACTTTTTTTGTTATACACACTCATTAACGTGCAAAACCTGATGCTGTCAACAGCAAAACCAAACGTAAACGTCACACAGCCTTTCCAAACCATCCCATAGGCACTGCTGTAGCCACAGGTCTGTCAGGACGGTGCAAACCCATCTTCCCCCAGCTCGATGTAAGTCTGGTTTGTTTCCACAGGTGGCTTCCTAATGCAACCCCACTGAAATTACATAATAGCGCAAAACTTGGATTGCCCCGTGTCCCTGGAGACATCCAGCTTGTTTTTGTCCCTCACCAGGATGGCTTCGTTGCCGTACTGCGAGTACCACATACTGCGACTCCTGCTCAGGTAAGTGTTGGGGGGAGCTGACTCCAGTTTCTGCTGCTGCTGCTGCCAGATGAGCAGGGAGGTGTCCCTGTAGCGCAGCCGGGCGTAGCCCTCGGACAAGGCTTTCTCAGGCAGGGGCACCCTGCCATTCATCACTGTGTCACTCATCTGCTCAAGGGTAGCTCCAAAGAGGACAGCTCTTTCCCAGCAGCTCGGAAATACACCCAGCTGGGTCGGTCCAGGTCGACTGCTACTGCTTGGAGCTCAAGGCAGAACATCCCCAAGAGAGCATCTCGGCACCACGAGCTGCTGGTCAGTGTAAGCACCGCTCAGGATGCCCCAAAATCACCAAGGGCAGCCTGGCCTTGCTTAAATAACACACCAGGACTTCTGAAAGCTTACCCAGTGGTGAGGCCACTATGGGTTTCATGTTGCAAAGGGACCGCGTGCCCACGAGGTTGTTGAGAGCCTGTGAAGTATCTCAGCAGGCACGAGCGGTGGATCCACGGTGGTGGGCTGGCTCCACAGCTGGGCAGGATGGGCTGAGCAGCTCTGGGTGAGCTTTGCTTCCCTGAAGAACAGACCCCGAAGTCGTAGGGCAGGTGGAAGAGGTCAGACCTAAGAGGTCACCAGCACCCAGGCCTGTGCATGAACTCCACCTGTGCTTCATGCTGATGCCAGGCTGATGGATGGGACCTTCGTGAGTCACAGCCTCAGGGATGCAGAAGATGCTGCTTCCATCCCCATTATGGTACCCAAGCGGGGATGCCCATCATATCCTCAGGGATGCAGGAGAAAATGCTGCCTCCAGCCCTGTTATGGTACTCACGCTGGGATGCCCGTCACCTTCTGATAGCACCGACTGACGGCTTCAACCTGGGGGGAAAACCAAGGGTCACACGGGGGGTCCCAGCCCTGCAAGAGGCCCTTTCCCGGCACGCCCTCCCCCCTCTCCGCAAAAAGCCCCCCCGCCCCCTTTCCCCGGCACCGCGCCCGCCCGCGGCCTCCGCGGGGGTCTCCCGCACACCCTCGCGGTGCCCCCATCCCAGACACCCCCTCTCCCTGCCGAGAGCTCCCCGCGCCCCCTCCCCGGCCCCACCGTGCCGCGATCGATGCCTCCCGGAGCCGCCGCGGAGCCGCCCCCGCGCGTCACGGCGGGAGGAGCCAGGGATGGGGGGCGGGATGGGGGGCGGCTCCGAAAGTGGGGTCCCTGGGCGGGGTTTGTGGGTCCGGGGTACGGCAGTGCGGCTCCGGAGTGGGGTGCACGGGTCCAGGACACCTGGGAGGGGGGGGTGTCACCGAGCGGGATGCGTGGGTCTGGGGGCTGGCAGTGGGGCTGTGCGGGAGGGATGTTCGGGTCCAGGGCATAGCAGCGGGGCTCCCGCAGTGGGTGCGTGGGTCTGGGGGATGGCAGTGGGGATCCCCGAGTGGGGTGAGTGGGTCTGGGGCGCTGCAGTGAGCGGTCCCGAGCGGGATGCGTGGGTCTAGGGGGTGGCAGTGGGGCTCCCTATGCTGGGAGCGTGGGTCTGGGGGTGGCAGTGGGGCTCCCCACACTGGTGCCTGGGGCTGGGGGATGGCAGTGGGGCTCCCCATGTTGGGTACATGTGTCCAGGGCATTGCAGTGGGGCTCCCCACACTAGGAGCGTGGGTCTGGGGGTGGCAGTGGGGCTCCCCACGCTGGGTGTGTGGGGCTGGGGGGTGGCAGTGGGGTTCCCCACGCTGGGTGCGTGGGGCTGGGGGGTGGCAGTGGGGCTGTGCATGCTGGATGCGTGGGTCCCACGGGTGTCAGCACCCTCTGGGCGCACAGAGAGTTTTAGAGCAACACCAGCCATGGGTGTGCTGAGCCCCTCACACGTGGGACTATGAGGACCCTGCTGCTGCCCACCCCATCCGGCGCTGCCCTTGGGAGAGTGGCTCTCCTTGTTGCTGAGGGTGCCGGGCTGGGTCCCACCCCCAGGCTTCGCAGGGCATGTGGCTGCCTGCTCTCCTTGCTGGTGGGTGACTGGTGTCGATGCCATTTGTACTGGGAGGCTGTGCGATACCTTTTATGCCCCTTTACCCGGCTCCCCAGTGACTCCCAGTCCGTGGGCTGAAGGCAGTGGGGGACACCCTGATGCATCCTGACAGCCTCATGTGACCACCATGGACTGCGTGGAAAAGGAGTGGGACTGAGCGTCACCTCCGCTCATCGTCACTGTCTGTTTCTCAGCCTGCCTGTCCCCTGGCAGACACAGCAAAGCAATATGTTTTGAAGAGAGCTGTGGGGCTTATTCTTTTTCTGGTGATGCTAAATTTAAGCTCTCAATCTTCTTATCTCCTGTGAAAGCAGCGCCATCTAATCTCGAGCTACTCCAGGCGCTGCTGCTGTTCCGCTTGGCCTCGATGGACGCAAACAAGACGCAGTGGTTCACTTCCGTCAGATAGAACACACGCTGCAATTCCCTGTTCCCAGAGGATTTAGACCAAACAGAAAGAAGAAAGAAGGAAAGAAAGAAGGAAAGAAAGAAGGAAAGAAAGAAGGAAAGAAAGAAGGAAAGAAAGAAGGAAAGAAAGAAGGAAAGAAAGAAGGAAAGAAAGAAGGAAAGAAAGAAGGAAAGAAAGAAGGAAAGAAAGAAGGAAAGAAAGAAGGAAAGAAAGAAGGAAAGAAAGAAAGAAAGAAAGAAAGAAAGAAAGAAAGAAAGAAAGAAAGAAAGAAAGAAAGAGAAAGAAAGAAAGAAAGAAAGAGAGAGAAAGAAAGAAAGAAAGAAAGAAAGAGAAAGAAGGAGAGAAAGAAGGAAAGAAAGAAGGAAAGAAGGAAAGAAAGAAAGAAAGAAAGAAAGAAAGAAAGAGAAAGAAAGAAAGAAAGAAAGAAAGAAGGAAAGAGAAAGAAAGAAAGAGAAAGAAAGAAAGAAAGAAAGAAAGAAAGAAAGAAAGAAAGAAAGAAAGAAAGAAAGAAAGAAAGAAAGAAAGAAGAAGACATGACATTAATAAAATGTTTACTACCCACTCTGCTGCCTAATCCGCCTCCCACCAGCACAGAGGAGCCAGCCCAGGCCCCACCTTGTGGAAGCTGCAAAGCAAAATGTAAAATCATTTAGTGGAACCAGATTTAGATTTTTGGCATGGGTGAGTTGTCTTGGTCTTCTCTGAAAGATCACTGGTTCTGATATCTTGAAACTCAGAGAAGAACAGTAGCAACTGAGAAATGGGGTGGTTACGTTGCCAAGGTAAGGCAAGAAGGACTGGAAACTGCAGAGCTTGGAAAGCCAACTGTCTCTGACCATCCACTTGACCCTCCACCGTGAGACCCCAAGACATCTGACAACCCAATAAACCTTGGAAGCAGCAGGAGTGGAACAGATGAGGTGAAGCCTGGTGCTTCCTGGCCAATGATTTGTTCCTGTCCTCCTTCCTCCAAGGAAATCTGTGCATCCGCTTTGCTTTCCCTGCAAGCTGCCTTGGGCCTTACCTGTGCTGTAAGAGATGGCTGCAGTAGAGCTCTGGGATGGGCAGTTTCCACCCCCTTACTTGGCTGTGATTCACTTTGGGTCTGCTTGATTTTGATGGGAAAGCTGTTGGGGTGGAGTGTGGTGGGGGAAGGCTGGTTAGTGAGGCCGGTGGTGTTGGGAAAAGGAGTGTTATTACTGTTCAGCACAGCTGGAACATCACGGGGCCCATAAATGAGATTATTCCATGGAGGAAGGCCCAGGGAAGGGCTGGCTCTGCCTGCTTAGTGCCCAGGCTGAGAGCCCTTTTGCACTCTTGGGTGCTATCTTTTTCTAGGCTAAACAGAGAATTTGTGGCTGACTGCTCCCATTACACCAGTAAAGACGATCTAGTTCACCCTCCTGCCAACATCAAGCTCCACCAGGTTAATTTTCCTGCTCTGCTTTTCCAGGGTGACAGGCAGGAACCTCCATTGCCTGCTCTGGCAGGCGGTGTGCCTGGGGATAGGGGAGAAGATGTGAGCTCTCCTGGCAGGAGCGCAGGGCCGTTAGCGGGACGATAATTGCTATGACTATTCCAGGGTACAAGTTGTCTGGGCAGGTACATCAGGTGTTTACAGCCCTAGGTGAGCCAGACAGAGAATTATTGTGTGTTCCACGGCAGCACATCAAGGGTGGTTGCCAATGATGGAGCAGGAGCTGCTGCTGAGCTGTGACTTGCACAGGCTTCTTAAAATAGTTGGTGAAAGGGGATCACAGAATCTAAGGGCGTGATGTAAATGACACGTAGGCTGCAGGGTAGCTGCTGACAGCTGCTGGTGGTGCCCGAGCTCTGCCAGGACAGCAGCCAGGACGGCTCCTATGCTGGGGACCCTGGCTCCAGCTGCAGACAGATGTTGTCTGGGCTAACAGCAGGGATTTGGGACAGGCTGGTGCACACTTGGTCTAATCCAGAAGGTGGCAATGGCAACACATAGACACTGGCTGGCTTGGAAATGAGGATCTCTTGGCCATATGGCCCTTGTATTTAAGATATTTTCACGTGGCTGTTCCAAAGGGGCAGCGTGGTTGCTGCTTCTCTGCATGTGCTGACCCGGGAGTCAGCTCTTGTCCCAAGAGCAATACCAACATCACAGAAAATACATTTTGCTGTGAAATGTGGCCATTTCCCAGGGATATTTTGGTTGATTTGTAAGGTATGAACTCCTTACACATGGTTGTACATTTATGTTTCCTTGCCCCCTTCCTCTCTCCCTTCCTCTCTCCATTCCTCTCTCCATTTCTCTTTCTTTCTCTTTCTCTCTCTCTCTTCCTTTCCCTCTTTCATTCTTTCTCCCTTCCTTCTTCCATCCTCCCTCCCTTCCTTTCTCTCTTTCTTTTTCCCTTCCTTTCTCTCTTCATTTTCTCTCTTTCGTGACTGATTTTGCCTTTTCCACACTGCACTCCAATATTCCCAAGCAGCTCTGGGACATTGCAAAACACCTGCTCTGTGCCCCCTGACACACGCTCTGTGATGGGACCCAGGCACCAGCCACCTGTCTCCAGTTATAGAGACAGTTTGGGTGGAAAAACATCATATTCCATCAGCTGGCACCCCCCTAGTGCCTTCAGCCACCTCTCAGGCTTCTCTCACGCGAGGAAGTAAAAGCAGCACCAGCAGCGAAGCCCGTTAGAGGAGAAGCTCCGCTCTCGGTCCCCAGCAGAGGGTAGTGTCAGCCTCTGCGAGTGCGTCAGCAGCCTCAGCCCTGGTGTCTGTCTGTCCTGTCCCGTCTGTCCTGCCCTATGTATCATTCCCTGGTTGCCCATCTTGCGCTGTCTGTTAGTCCTTCTCTGTCTGTCCGTCCTTCGCTGGCTGTCCATCCTGCCCTGGCTGTCATTCCCAGCAGTGCCAAGGGAGAGGAGCGGGGAGCACCAGCTGTAGCACAAATTTCAACCTCTTTAATTTATTTAACATTAATTTTAGCTTTAGGTACATCCCGAGCGCAGTGTCTGGGTCCTCCCCGTGTACCCCGTCCTGTTTCAGCACATCTCTGTAGTCTCCAGCTCACAGCTCACACAAGTGTGTGCAGGATTCGTGTTCTTCACATGCCTTGCAGGTTTGGGGTTTATTTTTTTTGCCTTACAGGTTTCGGGTTTATTTTTTTTTTGCTGCTACCAAAAATATCTCTGCCATCAGTTTTGATTGGTGCAGAGGTAGGTGAGAAGCACACTTGCTTCAATGCCTCCCACACAGATGCTGTCTTTGCAGCTGCAGTGATTGCTCCTAAGTGTCCAGGGGCCAAGTACACTTTTTATTACACAGTAAAAGAGCCAGGCTGCAGCGAGGAGCTTTAATTACACACATATAATGAACTGTTCTGTTGTCCTCTACCTACAGACCTGACCCCACAGGGCAGACTAGCACAGAGTCAACCAGAATTATCCCTGGCAGGACTCCACTCCTTTCAAAAGCCTTGTGATTCCTGCCTAGCGGGTGCTGTTGGAGACCTGGCCAGAAAGAAAAGCTTCAGGAAAAACTGAAGGAATGAGGAAGTTCTGAGAAATCACCTCTGTGGTACATGGGGAACTGTGAATTGTGATCAGGAGGCTCCTGAATACACCCAGGGTGCAGCTCTGACTGTGGTCATATGAGGGTTTAGAGCACAAGCCTTATGAGGAGTAGCTGAGGGAGCTGGGGTTGTTTAGCCTGGAGCCAGCGACAGGACAAGAGGAAATGGCCTTAAGATGCACCAAGGGAGATTTTGGTTGGATATTTGGAGGAATTTCTTTACTGAAAGAAATTGTCAAGCATTGGAATAGGTTGTCCAGGGAGGTGGTGGAGTCACCATCCCTGGAGAGGTTTGAAAGATGAGTAGATATCCTAACTGGGGACAAGGTCTCGTGGTGGACTTAGCAGGGCTGGATCGTTGGTTGGACTCGATGATCTTAAAGGTCTTTTCCAACCAAAACCATTCTGTGATTCTGCCTGGCTGCTGATCCCTCTTGGATCATCCTACACCTACCTTGCCTGCCAGAAGAGCAGTGGGCACTGGGCAGAGCCAGACCCAAAAGAGATGGAGTGCCAGTGCATGAGTCTAAAAGAAGTGCCTTCTGTGCTATTTAAACAAAAAAAGCCTACCAAACTTTGCTTGGAAGAGTAAACAATTGTTTTTTGTTCTTTGGAGGGATGCTCCTTCCTGCATTGGAAATGAAGGATGATGCCAGTAGAGTCTCTCTTTCTTCTTTATTTCCACTTGGCTACATTTGGAAGAGATTAGCACTACATTTATTTGACATCCAGGTTAATAGCTTCCCTTTGTCCCAGTCTCAGCTTCCGGTTTTGGCTATCTGGAAAGCCAGGCTGGAAATTAATCGACCAGCTCTGGGGAGACGATCTCAGAAGAAAACTCAGAACAGATTTGAAAAGAGGCTGTTCTAAACTGTGCTGATTTGGATGGAAGCCACCAGTGAAAATTAGATTTTTCAAGAGTTTGCTGCCAAGGAGTTAATGGTTGAGAGTTGAGTATTTCAATAAATACACTGGTAATTAATTATTGTAAGAGTTGTCTTCATGTTTGAAAGTCAAGGAATAGGATAGCTTGTTTGGGTTAAATATCTCCCCTGCATTATTTGCAACCAAAACACGGGATGAAGAGTGGGAGTGGACAGTGAGACAAAGCCCAGGCTTGTGTGTGAGGGCTGAGGGAGGGTGAGGAGCCTTGGGCCGGATCCGTGCGCGTGCAGGGGCGGTGGGGAGCAGGGGGGTCCTTGGCTGCGAAGCGGGGTGGACAGCAGCACCGCAGAAGAGGGAGTGAAGGGAGGGAGCGAAGGGATACAAAAAGGAATTAAAAAAAAAAAGGGGGTGGGAGAAGAGAAAAAAAGGGGAAAAGGGGGGTAAGGAATAAAGAAAAAAAGAGGGGGGACGGGAAAAAGGGGGAGAAGGGTAAAAAGGGTAATAAAAAGGAGAAAAAAGAAAACGGGGGGAAGGGGGCAGGAAAAAAAGAGAAAATGAGAATAAAAAGAGGGCTAAGTGGGAAAAAGGGGAGAAAACAGAGGAAAAAAAGGGGGAGAGGGGGAAAAAGGGGTGAAAAAGGGTAGGAGGAGGAAAGGAAGGGGAGGGAAAAGAAAAGAAGGAAAAAAAAGAAAGGCAAACCAGCAAGTCATGAGTTCCGCCAACCCCCCGCCCGCAGCCCCGGCTCCCGCAGACAAAGGGGCGGCGGGGGCGGCCCGGGAGCTCCTCCCGCCGGGCCGGGGCGGGGGCAGGGACCGCCCACCCACGGGCAGCCCCGGCTCCGCGGGGCGGCAGCAGCAAGTTTCCTCGGGGCAGGGGGAGCGGAGTTCGTGCCCCGTTTGGGTACCCCCATCCCTTTCCGCTTTGTTCCCGGAGGATGCAGCGAGCCTGAGCCCCGGCCGCGGGGCAGCAGCGGGACACGGGCAGCCCTTGGGCCGGAAAACCCCGCGCCCTCCTCTTCCTCCTCCTCCTTTTTCTTCTCCTTCTTCCTCTGTTTCCTCCTCCTTCTTCTTCTTCCTCCTCTTTTTTTTTTTCTTCCTCCTCCTCCTAATTTTTCCTCCTCCTTTCCTTTTTTCCCTCCTCCTCCTCCTCTTTTTTCTTCCTCCTCCTCCTCCTCTTTTTTTCTTCCTCATCATCATCCTCCTCCTCTTTTTTTCTTCCTCATCATCATCCTCCTCCTCCTTTTTTCTTCCTCCTCCTCCTCCTCTTTTTTTCTTCCTCCTCCTCCTCCTCTTTTTTCTTCCTCCTCTTTTTTCTTCCTCCTCTTTTTTCTTCCTCCTCTTTTTTTCTTCCTCCTCTTTTTTTCTTCCTCCTCTTTTTTTCTTCCTCCTCCTCCTCCTCTTTTTTTATTCTTCCTCCTCCTCCTCCTCCTCCTCCTCTTTTTTTATTCTTCCTCCTCCTCCTCCTCCTCCTCCTCTTTTTTTATTCTTCCTCCTCCTCCTCCTCCTCCTCCTCTTTTTTTATTCTTCCTCCTCCTCCTCCTCCTCCTCCTCTTTTTTTATTCTTCCTCCTCCTCCTCCTCCTCCTCCTCTTTTTTTATTCTTCCTCCTCCTCCTCCTCCTCCTCCTCTTTTTTTATTCTTCCTCCTCCTCCTCCTCCTCCTCCTCTTTTTTTATTCTTCCTCCTCCTCCTCCTCCTCTTTTTTTATTCTTCCTCCTCCTCCTCCTCCTCTTTTTTTATTCTTCCTCCTCCTCCTCCTCTTTTTTTCTTCCTCCTCCTCCTCCTCTTTTTTTCTTCCTCCTCCTCCTCCTCTTTTTTTCTTCCTCCTCCTCTCCTCCTCCTCCTCCTCCTCCTCCTCTGCAGAGCCCCAGCGCGGAGCGATGGAGCCGCGGTGCAGAGCATCTCCGCGTTGCCCGTGAGCGGCGAGGAGGAGGAGGAGGAAGAGGAAGGCTGGGTTTGTTGAAGCCAGGACCGCGGCCATGGAGGAGTGGCGGCAGTGCGGGCGCTGGCTCATCGACTGCAAAGTTTTGCCCCCCAACCACCGGGTAGTGTGGCCATCGGCAGTGGTCTTCGACCTGGCACAGGCGCTGCGGGACGGGGTGCTGCTCTGCCAGCTGCTCCACAACCTCTCCCCCGGCTCCATCGACCTCAAGGACATCAACTTCAGGCCGCAGATGTCCCAGGTGAGGAGGGGATGCGGGGGGGACGGACACCCTTACGAGCACCCCTCATTCCTTGGATGCAGGGTGTCGCTCTTGCAGAAGTTAGTGGGATGCGTGAGGTTGAGTGGGGTTGGGGAAGGGGTACGTGGGAGACAGTTTGCTTCACCCCCCAAAAAAACTGCCCTCATCTCCCCCCCCAAAACCCCCCTGCCCTCCTCTCCCCCCCCCCCCAAAAAACCCCTGCCCTCATCTCCCCCCCCCAAAAAAACCCTGCCCTCATCTCCCCCCCCCCAAAAAAACCCTGCCCTCCTCTCCCCCCCCCCCAAAAAACCCCTGCCCTCATCTCCCCCCCCCAAAAAACCCCTGCCCTCATCTCCCCCCCCCCCAAAAAAAACCCCTGCCCTCATCTCCCCCCCCAAAAAAAAACCCCTGCCCTCATCTCCCCCCCCAAAAAAAAACCCCTGCCCTCATCTCCCCCCCCAAAAAAAACCCCTGCCCTCATCTCCCCCCCCCAAAAAAAACCTCTGCCCTCATCTCCCCCCCCAAAAAAAAAACCCTGCCCTCATCTCCCCCCCCAAAAAAAAAACCCTGCCCTCATCTCCCCCCCCAAAAAAAAAAACCCCTGCCCTCATCTCCCCCCCCCAAAAAAAACCCCTGCCCTCATCTCCCCCCCCAAAAAAAAAAACCCCTGCCCTCATCTCCCCCCCCCCAAAAAAAACCCCTGCCCTCATCTCCCCCCCCAAAAAAAAACCCTGCCCTCCTCTCCCCCCCCAAAAAAAAAACCCCTGCCCTCCTCTCCCCCCCCCGCCCAAAAAACCCCTGTCCTTCATTCCCCCCCCCCCGCCCAAAAAACCCCTGTCCTTCATTCCCCCCCACCCCCAACAGCCCTCCAGCCCCCCAAGTCTTTAGCTCTCAGGTTCCATGCCGGTTCAGCCCCAGAGCCTTGGGAAAAGGGGAGGATGGAGGCAGAAAAGGCTCCGGAACAGAGGGGAAACACCCCAGGAAAGAGGGAAACGTCCCCCCTTGAAACAAAAGCAAATAATAGGGCTGAGAGGAGGGGATGGGATGACTTCGGGGTGTTTAACGAGGCACTGGGTCGGCTTTGATGTGCTGGAGGAGTGGGTGGTGCTGGGAGCACAAAACTTCGGCTGGGAAGATGAAAAATAAGGAAATAAATAAAAAAAAAACCCCAAATGCAGGGGCTGTGGAAGCCTATCCAGGGCAGGGAGTTTGGCTGTGTGGTGGTGGTCCCTGGTCTGCATCCTAGGCTGAGCCTGAGGGGGCGGTGGGGACCCCAGGGGGGCGGTGGGGACCCTGGTTCAGCATCCTCATCCACACTCCATCCCTTCTGCCCCTCCTGCACCACGGGAACTTGAAAACTTTAGGGGTTCTCTCCTTGGAATTGTTTCCCATCCTGCTGTTGGGGTGGAAACAGGCTTAGACAAATAAAAAAACCCATCGGCTCTGCTTGTTTTGGGTTTAAGTGCTCTGCTTATGTTTTTGAGAGCCGAGCTGCACCGCATTTGCATGGGAATTGGGAAGTGAAATCAATTAGAAACAAATGAACTTGTCCTTCCTCCCCGGCCGCTCGCGAGCGGGCAGCAAACTGTGGGCTTTTATATCTGAAGAACAACGAGTTTGATTGGTAAAAGGGACGGGAAGTTTGCTGGTAGCAAGGGCATTGTTTATTCCAGCATTCAAAGATAAATAAATAAACACGAGCATGAGTTCTTGATATGAGCTGTGCAAGCTCGCTGCTTCTCCAGAAAGTGCTTTTCCCTTCTTCCACCAGAGTTTTATTCCAGGGTGATGGTTGTTTTCCTCTGTTTGGTCTCCTTGCCCAGCAAGACGTAACCCTGGTGCTGGGGTTGAGGACTGTGAGCCCCCCTGTGAGGTGTTCAGGCTGCATTTGGAGGAGCAAAGTGTGTTTTGCTGTGTGCACGTGTAGGTGAGGACGTCGCTGCTCCCTTGTGGAATCAGAGACCTTGATCCTGCAAAGCACCAGGGTGGGAAACCCCAACCAATGTGCATTGGCTCTTGGTTTGGTGCCAAGACCTGCTGGCACGGAGTAAATAACAACATGTACTGATGCCTCTTTGCAGGGTGGAACAATGCTGTGAGATTTCCTCTTAGCTTTCCAGGCTATAAACTGATCAAACTGTCTTCCAAACGAGCTGATGTTTCCAAATATAAACTGTCGTGCTGGAGCTGTGGACTCTTGCCTTCTTAGAACATGCAGAGAATGGCACACATTTCTTTGAGGGAAATACTATACTGCAAAGCTAATTTCAGTTCAATATTTGTCCTGTGGGGAATTAAGAATGGGTTTAAAAATGGTAGCTGGGATCTAGGGAAGATCCCAGTGGTAGTTTGGAAAGGAGGCTCCTGCTGCCCTTGCTGAAGCTGAAGGTTTACAGCCCAGCTGTCCCTAATGAAATTGCTTTCTGCCTGCCCCACCTGGCTGCATTCCTGGCTTTAGGAGGAGTCTGGGAGCTGGCTGAATTGGATGGTTTTGGTGGTCATCTCTGCGAGAACCTGGTTGTCAGACCAGCACTGCCTGGCCAGAGTGGAGCCCACGGGGCTGTGCAGAGCCATCCTTTGGTGTAGGAGGGGATGCTGTGGTGAGGCAAGGTGAGGCTTATGCTTGTCCTCCGCCAGGATGGGACCAAATTCATCCATACTTGAGTATGCATGCTCTTCTCTATTTGGTGTTTCTCTGGCAGTTCCTGAATTTGGGAATCTGGCTTCTTCCCTGGGGCAGCTAAAGACAGGAGGCATCTTGCTGCCCTTTACTTTCTGTGCATCCACAGTGCTGGCAACCGTGGGAGGAGCGAAGAATCACAGAGTTATAAAAGGGTTTGGGTCAGAAGGGGCCATCCAGTTCCACTCCCCTGCCATGGGCCTGGACACCTCCGACTGGATCAGGGGCTCAAGACCCCATCTAACTTGGCCTTGAACACCTCCAGGGATGGGGCAGCCACCACTTCTCTGGGTGACCTCTGCCAGGCCTCACAGGCAAACTTCTTCTAAGATCTCATCTCAATCTCCCCTCTTTCAGCTGAAAACTGTTCCCCTCATCCATGCACTCCCTGATCAAGAGCCCCTCTCCAGCTTTCCTTGGAGCCCCTTTCAGTACTGGGAGGCTTCTCTTAAGGTGTCCCCAGAGCCTTCTCTTCTGCAGCCTGAACAACCCCAGGAAGGGGGTCTAAGTGTAGCTGAGCTGGGGACAAATGTCCCCGCAATGCCTCAGCCTTGCTGCAGCTATCAGTGAGCAATTTAGTCTCTCTGGGTCAAATTTCAGAGCACAGGAGCCCATGTTTCTCACACAACTGTGATGCATCCAGACACGACAGTAGGGATGTGCACGATGTTGTGCTTAGAAACTTCAGAGGTTGTTTTTGATGGGGTTTGATTTTTGCCTGCTTGGCTGGGCTGGTTAGCCAGCCATCTGCCTTACTACTGAGATTACTTTTTTTTGTTAATCAGTCAGAATGCCTGGGGAGATGACACTTGTGCTAAACTTGAAACACCCAGTAATGTTCTGTCATCCACCTTTCTCAGTGAACTAAATGGGCTTGTGCAGGTGTGTAATGAGAAACAGATTTTTGCCCGAGGTGAGCATCGTTTCAAAGGCCGGAGGTGAAATCGCATCTCTCTGCAAAGAAATGCTTTCAGATCCAGACACTGGGGTGTGTATGTGCTTTATGAAGGTTTTTTTTATCCCCTTCCATGCTGATTTGTTTTTACTTTCAGCGTGTGAGGTGTGTGGTGAAGTTAGAGCACTGAGTCCTGTTGGCAGCGAGGTTAGCGTGGGTGAGGCTGTAAGACTTGTGCTGCGGAGAGATGAACTGCTGTCCCCATCTTCCTCAAAACTTCATTCTTCAGCAGGGAAACCAGGCTGGTGGAATGGTTTTATTTAAATAAGCAGTAAAATCACTTAGTTGGGTTGCGTTCTCAAGTTTCCTTTATTTTCGTGCTCCGTTCCCGAGTCCAGTGCTCGGTGGTGCCTGGCAGGGTGGGATGACCCAAAGCTGCTGAACCTGAGCAGAGGCAAACAAATAAACCAGGAAAAAAAGTCTTAAAGCCCAGCTCTCTTCTAAGAGTCAGTGGACGAGAGGCCAGTGTTGATGAGCCTGGAGTAAAACTTCATTTCTGCTAATTGCTTGTGGTGTAGAGACCGTTCCCGGAGAGGTGGGAAGTGGGATGAGTGTACTTGCCCTCAGTACTTATTGATCATTATGTCTATTACGGTGATTGGATTTTAGGGAGTGTAATTCAAGCAGCATTGCCAGCCAGCTGTGAGAGTGTGATGCAAAGGACATCTTAATTTGCAAATGGGAGCAGATGTAGCACTCCTCAGGCTTGCAATCCCTGTCCTCCATACACAGCTCTCAGTAGAGCATTTCTCCCCATCCCTGTGCAGAGCTGTCACCAGAGCCCTGCTTTCCTCCCCATTTCCTGTAGCTGGCACTGATTTCCAGTCCTCTGGCACCATGTGGTTCAGCTGTTCTTGCATCCTAAGCTCCTTTTGTGAGTAAGGTACATATCTCCGAGCTTTGGATTTTCATTGGTAGTTAGGTTTGAATCGTAATTTCATTAAGTCTCTTGTCAAATACAAATTAAATGACTCTTCACGTGTGTTTCAGCATAGTGAAGGATAAAGAATACATGCAATAAAAAATTGCACATTTGGGCAATTTTGCTATTTGGTGCTTTGGTGTATTTTTAAATGATTTGCCTTGGATAAAATTAATCCTTCCTGACAGGGATGTGAATGTGTGCTGACGTTGGTAGAGCAGCTCGGGGAGCCCTGCTGCAGGCTGCTCCCCACTCAAGCAACGTGCTTTGTGCAGGCGGATCTCCTGGCAGGAGACCTCATTGGGGCTGGATTGGCTGTGCTGGACACTTTTGCAGGTGGAGGGGATTGATGAGGGATTATCCCTGAGTGTGGAAGACTGGGAGCTGTTCTCAGTGTGCAGGGTCACTGTCCTTTCTCTGCTGGCTTGCCTGCACACCGGTTTAATTCCCCTGGTGTCTTGTAGACCTGGTTCAAGCTCTTGGTGATGTTCTGAAGGGCTGGATGGAAATGTATGATTCTTGGCAAAGTGTTTGTATCTCAGGTGCCTGAGAAGTAGGGAAGGAAAGCAAGTGAGGAGTCGCAGGGGCTGACACCATCACCCAGGGCATCTGAGTAGTCTCAGCATGTGCTTTACCCTTCATCCCTGCTCCAGGAACAGCTCTGCAGCTGAGGGAAATGTGGCTTCCCTGAAGGGAAAACAACAAAGGAAGAGGGAACCCCAGACTCCTGCCCCATCTTCCCATGCCCCTGTCCTGGCTGGCAGTGTTATCTGCTGCAATACACATGTTCCTCCATATAGTAAGACTGATGGAAATTGGTACCCACACCAAAGTAGTTGTGCTTCTGGGGCTTGATCATGTGATTTCTTTTAATGTGAAGACCCCTGTTGATATTGCATTGCATTCACCCTTTTAAGGTTGACCCGGACGCTTCTAAATATCTCTTATTCCTGCTTCAAAATCTCCTGGAGACTTGAAATGAAGCAGGTGTATATTTAACGTGTGTATTTGTGTGTGCACAGGCTTTAAGTTAGCAGTAATGGTCAGCTCATTAAGGATTCTTATTTTGAAGCATATTGACATCTCTCTAGAGATAATCCATCTCTGTCTGCGGTGCCTGGAGGTTTTATTAGGGCTCTGGAGACTGATGAGACACAGCAAACATAATTGGCGGGATGAGTTGGCTGCCCATCGCTCTGATTTTGCTCTTATTAAGGAACCACGCAGACAACTGACTTCCCACGATTGATGGGTGTAACGCCCTACACCTGACTGAACTGTCAGACAGCATCGTGGCTGTTGTTTCTGCTGGAGGATGGCAATAATTTAGCATCAAATTCCCATTTATTGATGATGTAGGCACTCATTTGCTGTGACAACTGGGACCAGGTGGTTTGTAGCAACTGCTTCCCCCCCGCCAGGTACATGGGAGATGAAGGCACCTTGACATATTTGGTACCTCTAATTATTCACAAGGCTTTGGGACTTTTTAACATACGGCTTGAAGGCTTTATAGCTGCAATGCTTGTAATTACTTCCATATGTCGTGATAGTAGTTAAATATAATTTGGTATTATCGGAGCTGTCTGGGTAGGTGGGTTGTGTGAGCAAGGACTGTGTAGCTGCTCTCTGATTTACCCTGCTCAGGTCCTTTTGCCTTTTGATTTACTCTCCGCTTCTTGAAATTGAGTTCTGTTCCAAAAACAGCTATAAAAAATGCCCTCATTACATATCACTGTTTACTGTGTCTCAGTGACTTCCCGTTCGGATGTGCTGAGCTTTACAAAGGGAAAAAAGGTGCTCTGTCTCGTGCGGCCGAACTCGTGAGCTCCTTGCAAATAGGAACCGATCGCAGCCTTTCTTCCCAGCCCCCTTCATGCCTCCTGCGTGTCAAATAGCACCCCAAAACCTTCTGTTAGCTAGAGGTAGTACCCTCCTTTTTTTGCTATTTGGCAAGGTTGTAAGCTGTAACTGAACCTGCAGCTGAAGGCTCATATGTATTCTGTTGGGGCAGAAGAAGGCAGAAAGTGTTAGATGAATCCTGCTGGCTGTGCCAAGAAGCATGAAAAGCAGTGAAAACTTTCCTATCTTTCCTTGAATGATTGAGGACAGTTAAATACCTGCATTAAATACCTAGCAGGAGCAAAGTCTCAAATGAATAGATGCCTTTAAAAACACAAAGCCAAAAAAAATGGGTCAATCTGGTTGCTTTTCAAGTTGGGACCAGGCTTGGAAGCTGCCTTCTATCTCAACAGCATGTTGATGAGCTGTAGAAAAAGCTTGGCTTGTCCATCCTTCTTAGTGGTGATTCTTTGGGTTGGATGTACCCAAAGAAAAGGGGACACCTTGTGGCTTGATCTCTCCTGGGGGAAACAAGCAAATTCTGGGCAATGGCACTTGTGATGCTTCACTGCTGTGGCTGTTGTTGAACGAGGCAGCTGGGTGAGGAATTAGGGCTGTAGAAATTTAGACTATATCAAGCAAAGTGTGTGCTGAGGATGTACAGCTGAAGGATTGGGCGTCACCACCTTGCCCAACCTAGTGGTACAGTGCTGACCCATCACCCTGCGGGTGTGGGAGCTGCTGGCTGGTGCCATGGAGCCGTTGCTTGCTTCAGCTCATCTGGAGCCAGAAGGGACCTGATTTTTGTCACTAACAGATATGTTGCTTCAGGCTGACCTGAGGGCAAATTTTTGATCTGCTTTTTTGTCCCTTCTTAAAGAGACAAATCTTTCTTTCCAGCATTTGAGCTTTTTCTCTTCAATACTTCTCCATTTGATTTCCCTCTAAGCATGCATTTAATAGTCTCTCAGATATACTTATCCCACACGTCCCACCAGCATGGGCTGGGGCTCCCCGGGTGCTCTGGGCAGAGCTGGGGTGGGCCCCACAATCTTTAAGTTGAAAGAGGGTAGGTTCAGATGAGATCTTAGGCAGAAACGTTTTCCTGTGAGGATGGGGAGGCCCTGGCCCAGGTTGCCCAGAGAAGCTGTGGCTGCCTCATCCCTGGAGGTGTTCAAGGCCAGATTGGATGGGGTTTTGTGCGCCCTGGCCCAGGTTGCCCAGAGAAGCTGTGGCTGCCTCATCCCTGGAGGTGTTCAAGGCCAGATTGGATGGGGTTTTGTGCACCCTGATCCAGTGGGAGCAGTTCCTGCCCATGGCAGGGGCCTGGAACTGGATAATCATTAAAGTCCCTTCCAACCCAAATCATCCTATTATTCTGTGATTCTGTCTGTTTAGGCCCAGTGTAAATGGGAAGGGAGAGGGCTCACGGGGTATGAAAGGTGGTTTAAGTACAATGAGCTTGGCAACACCTCTGGAAAGTGAAGACTGTCTGCTTTGATTTTTGAAGCATGGATCTACCTTCTTTGAGTTGCACACATCTTCCCCTGCTCCCACATCCTTGTGCTACTCTCGACATCAGTCAGATCACTCGAACTCAGTGATCCACGTGGCTGCTCTCCCAGCAATCAGCACAGCTTCCTGGGTCTCTGATCCCACCCAAAGCCTTGCTCGGTGCCCTGTCAGGGTGACAGCTCTCATGGTAGTGCTGAGTCCATCTGTCTGCTCAGCTGCCTGTGCAGCATCCCGGCACCCGCGGGGCTCAGCGGTGCCACTTCCATGAGCGCTGGCCCCGGGCAAAGCCTGCTCTTCTCCCTGCTGCCAGCCTGCAGTGAGCCACCCCCAGCTCTCCTGTCTGTATTGGCCCGAGGGCTCTTAATCTGGGCACATCCTCAGGCTGACCCCTGTGTTACTGTACAGCAGCCTCCCAGGTTCACCTGCCACCCCTGCTTCCTTACTCTAAGCTGTGTGCTCTCCAATGCTCCTTTTTTAAGGAAGGGGAAGGACCTTCTTTTTCAAGGCAGCTATTAATGTCAGTCTGCATTTGACAACTTCAAAACTCTGCCTTAATGATATTACTTTTCCTAGTGTTGTATCTCCCCTTCAAGAAAAAGCCTAGAAGAAGGTCTGTTTCTAATAAAACTGACTTCCCCCTCCCCTGCCCTTCATGTTTTCTTTGGTTGCAGCTCCAGGCTGTGCTTCAGCCGATGATACAACCCGAAGGCAACCACTCCTTGTCCTCCACCCTCCGTGATGGCTCAGAGCCTCCCTGTTTGCAGGGCCAGGACTCTCCTGCCTGGCTGTGGCTCAGTGCAGGTGGTTGGTGGCCAAACCAGCCAGCAAAGCACACAGCTTGGTGTTGAACAAAACTATGCTGATTGGGCACCTGCTCTCCAGGTCTCTTAAGCTTGAGTTTATCAGTGACCTTGCAACTGCTGAGCCCTGTGATTGTGAACTGCTTATTCTCAGTACGTGGGCGTTTTGTGCTGCTTCTTCTGGGAGTGTTGGACTGGGATCCCATTCTGGACTAGCTTAGCCCTGCTGAGTCCAGTCCGTGTTAGTGGTGAGGTTTAGTTAAGATGCCTTAACCTAAAAAGTTTTCACAAGGGTATATCTATAACAGGTCATTGGATCATCTGAGTCATCTCTTGTGTCAGAGGCCAAAAGGCAAAAGCTGAAAGGACTCCACCATAGAAAGAACTAGAAGAAAATATGGCTGTGGGTGGGTCAGGTTGCTACTGTGTAGGCTCAAAGCCCTCTTGCTCTGAAAAAAAATCAATTATCCTCAGGAGAAGTCACTGAAGAGTAGTATCTTGGCCATCACATTTCCCAGCCTGTCTGACAAGTCCTGCAGGACAAGTTTTGGAATGTCACTAGTTTTAAAGAGCCCTTTTGTTCTGAGGTCCCTGAAACAGTTGTTTTAACCTGATGTGAGGACTGCGGTCCCTTCCTGTCACAGAACAAAGGCCAAAGGATGCTGCCTGCCCATTGTCTTTCTTCCGTCCGATGCGGGGATAGCAAGAGGCACTGTGAAATCTGTTCTCATTTCATAACCCGTGGGCCTGCCCCGTCTGGACAGCAAGGATTCAGCTGGAAGGTCCTCCTTCGCCTCCTTGGAACCCCACCAGCCTGAGTCATATCCTGACTTACTCTGCTCCTTAGACTCCTCGATGGTGTGAGGGAGCAAACTTCCCCTGTCAGTAGACTCTGCAGTGCTGCCTGCAATAGAGACCCAGTTGTAAATCAGCTTTTATTTGCTGTGATGCCACTTGACTTCACAGGATTGAATTTTCCAGGCTTGCTGGACCTGAGGAGCATCTCTTATCTTGCACAGTGCCCTGCACACCCTTGTCAGGAGCAGCATTGGTTCCGTGCTCGCTCCTGGTCGTGGTCTGCTCTTGCCTGCACTGGAGCCTTAGCGCTGCCTGCAGCCGAGTGGGGTTTGATAAACGGGGAGAGGAGGGAGCTTAAAAGGTTCCCATAGAGGAAATTTACTCTTTCTCTTCAAGCATACGCTTTAATACTGCTGGAGGGAGGGAGTAAATTGGCCCTTTTATAGCATTCATATCTTTTGTTGTGTTTTATAGTAGTTTACAGCTAAATGGAACATCTGGTATCTGAAAGGGGCTGAGGAGGGAACAGAGGAGGCTTGTAGCTGGAGAAGGGGAGGAGTGGGAGAAGTGATTTGTGTTTACTGCTGTGAACACAGAATTATCTGTGAAATCCGCTGAACTCATGTGCGTGACGGAACTGCTGGGCTGAGTGGAAAACAGCCGTGAGCAGCCAGGAGCACGGCGTCCCCCGTGCTCTGCGACGGAGCTGCTGCGGGGGGAGACCTGCAGATGGGACAAGCTCCACCATCTGTGTGGGAAAGCCCCACTGGCAGTGCCTTGTGCGGGACCTGTTGGTGTGTCCGTGCCAAACAGGCATCCCCCAGGCTGCTCAGAAGGGAGATGTGCAATATGAGCTGGTTTTGCTTTCTGAGACAGGCTGTTTGGGCCCTTTGGGTTTGTCAGGTACTTGGAGTGTTGGCAGCCTGGCTGGGAACATTTGAGTTCATGCAAGGATACAGATTTCTTCCTAAAGCAGAGGCCTGTTCCTGAGAGGTTGTGCTTGTGCCTGTGGCAGAAGCAACAGGAATGGGCGATTCATACAGTTGTATGTGGGTAATGGGAGATAGATTTATATAAAAATAGAAATTACGTTTTTTTCAAGAGTTGGAGTGGGTTAAATAGTGGGAATCCCAAGCAGAATGGCAAATCCTCATGACAGGAAATGTGTACAGGGTTGGGGGTGGACTTGTGTGCACATTGAGATCCTTTGCATTTATGGGAAGCACTCTGTCATGTGAGTGATCTTCCAAGAAAGTCACTGGTAGCCTCAGACAGGGGAAGAGAGGAAATAAGACAAGTTTTGTGTTAGCTGTGGGAGAATTGTGACTTCATACAGAAGATAAAACACACTTCTCTAGTAAACCCAGTATGTTTCTTCGAAGAGTTTTATGTTCTCTTCCCCCCTTTATAGTTCAACTTCTAAGTTTCTTTTCAAATGCTGCTGTAGGGTTGGGGCTGTTTCCTGGGAATTGCTGCTGCTCAGCATAGCCTGGCTCCGGGCTCAGCCTTCTACCCCTGGGGCAGGTAAATTGGACTCAGGACATCCCTTCAAGGCCACTTCTGTGAGCAGATGCTTGCTCTGCGTGGTAAAATGTGGCTTTGTAACTGGTGATCTGGCACCAAAGCGAGCAGTGTTGGGCAGAGCCCACAAGGTCTCAGGCAGGATGGCTGTGGTGGTGCAGAGCTCTTTTTTGGGGGACTAAGCATTGTCGCAGTGCTGCTGGCAGCCTGCAGCTTCCAGCTCTTGGGTGATGCTTGCAGGACCAGCTGAGGTGTCTGCTCCTGGTGAAATGCACAGTGTTGCAGATGGGTGCAGGTGTCTTTTAGTCAGTTTTCAAGCAACAAAATAGACCTAAGCCCTTAATATTGCCAGTGGGTCGGGAGTGCAGAGTCAGCCAAGACAGCAGCCAGCATCTGGAGGAAGGCTGGCTGTGTGATCTGCCTGCCCAGCTCAAGGCTCCCTCCACAAGGGAGGGTTTTTCTTTGTGAAGTTGCAGCACCCTTTTCACGTTCTGCACTGAGGTTTGCTGGACTGGACTGGTCTGTGCTGGGAGCTGATATTCCCAGGGAGGTATCCCTGCTCCACCTGCCCCTGCTCATCTGTCCCAATGACCATGATTCACTGAGCATCTCACTGCTTAGGTCATCTTTTGTTTGTGACACCAACTGGAGATGTGTTACTTGAGCACAAATATTTTTATATAAAATTGCAGGTTTTTGATGGACCTTCTAAAATAATTAGGAAAACAAAGTAAATCCAGGCTCTTGGCAGATGTGAAGAACCCTGCCCTCTGCATTTTCACCTTACAGTGATGGGGGCTGGGGGCTGGATTGCATTGCAGATGTGTTAAAGATGTATCTTTAACCCTTTCTTGTACATCAGATGAGTTTTGGTTTCTGCAGTGGTCAGGGGTAGAGGTGTTCATGTTGCAGGGGTAGGGATGTTCATGCTGATGCACTGAGGACATTTTCAAGGGGCTTTCCATCTTTAATTGCTGCTGCTTTCCACCTACTTTGCCTGACATCTTTCTGCATGATGCAGTCAGTGTCTCCCCAATGAGAACTCAGTCTGAGATACAGCAAACTTGGTCAAATGTCCTGAGCTATTGGTGGCAAAACCTGTTTCTTGCAACATGATCTGTGGCTGGGAGGCTTGGGAAGGAGGAGAGATGCAGCTGTGATAAAGCAGCCCTGGCTGGGAAAGGTGAGTGTGGCTGTACAGAGTTTTGCCCATCCCACGGCCTCTCCGTGTTGGGGTGCACGTCCACAGGCTTCACCCCCATGGAGAAACATCTAAACCTTCCTTTTTTCCTTAGAGATGGCAAAGGTTAGGAGTAAATTTCCCTTGTATTGACAGCTTGGTTATCTCAGGAAGGATAATGAGGAAGCTTTAATGAAACTACAGTATCTGCTTGTGAGTGGGTTTTTTTAGCCAGGTTGTTGCAAGAAGCATTTCTAATTAGAGAGAGATTTAATTCCAGATTTTTGTTATTCCCCCCCTTCCCTCTTAATTATATTTGCTAACATGTTTAACAGCTTTCCCTTCAGAAAAGAACAATTTATTCAAAGGTCATAAATAGATTCTGGCATTAATTACTCCAGGAGCCACATTGGGCTGCACTGGAGAAATGAACTCCATGGGGAATGCTAAACCCTTCGCAGCTGGATTATTTAGCTGTGGTCAAAACAACTTTGCTTGCACACCCCCCCCAAAAAAGGCAGACACCCTGTCAGAAAAGAAAATGGTTGTTGCATCCACATTTGTGCCCAAGTTTTTAAAACCCATCTTCTAGCTGATTTCCCTAAATATTTGGAACAAGCTTATAAACCACATCATCTCCATTGGTCTCTCCATCCTCATCCTCATCTGGGGTTGTTCAGCCTGGAGAAGGGAACCTCTGGGGAGACCTTAGAGCACCCTACAGTACTGAAAGGGGCTCCAGGAAAGCTGGGGAGGGGCTCCTGATCAGGGATAGAATGAGGGGGAACGGTTTTAAGCCGAAAGAGGGGAGATTGAGATGAGATCTTAGTAAGAAATGTTTTCCTGTGAGGGTGGGGAGGCCCTGGCACAGGTTGCCCAGAGAAGTGGTGGCTGCCCCATCCCTGGAGGTGTTCAAGGCCAGGCTGGATGGGGCTTTGAGCCTTTCTGCTTGGTACTAAACACCCTGCAACAAACCCTCAGCCTGATGCCCAGATTAGGTTAATAGTTTTCGTAACCTCCGGATTTTGAAGCAACTCTAACATCTGTTCCAAGTGATAATAAAGCAGTGCTGAGGGGGAATTAGCATACAGCTGCCAGGGTGGGGGAGAGGCTCTATAGAAAAAGAAATGAGTTTATTGATGGAAGATGAAGCCTCATTGCATTTTCATAGTTCCTGGTGGTTTTTGGCAGTGTGAGCAAAATCTGTTCTTTTGCAATAGAAAAGGACGATGCCGTGAGGTGGGACTCTGATGTACATTTAAGACTCGAGTGTCCTTTGTTTCATCCTTTCAGCCCTCACCCGAAGCCAAAAGTCCTTCTGCCTGCTTTGGGTTCTTTACACTTCTCTGGCATGGCTAAATCTGCCATATGAGCCTTTCTTCTTGGGAGAAGCTGGACTCACTGTGTGGGGTGAATATTTGAACCCTGCTGGAAATAGCTCTGCTTTCTGGGGTGGGGGCTGCTCCATACACAGGAAGCAGAGCATCTCACAGTGGGCTCTTGTGAGGTGGGGTGGATTGGCTGTGGGGTTTTAGGCTGCCACCTCTGGGCAGGGCTGTGGTTTGGCTGTACCTCTTCCTACTGAGCTTGTTGTTGAGGACCAACTCAATGGGCACCATTAAACCAAGGAGGGGAGAGATGTGAGTCTGGGAGCCACCAAAGCAGGAGAGGAGCTCACCTGGCTGGTGACCAAACAGGTGTGCGTTGCCCCTGCTCACCCTTTCTCCCTCTGCTTCTCTGCCTCTCAAAATGACTTGAGATGCAGGAGGGTATTTTGTGAAACAGCAGCTCCATCGTGGCTGGAGCAGATGTGGAGACAAAGAAGAGTGGAGGTGGATGTTCAGGATGAAGTGGAGAGGGGAAGGCCAGTGGGTATGTGGTACCCAACTGGCTGTGATGCTTCATTCCATCCTGCCAAGCACCTGGGGGTTGTTAATAAATCTTTTTGTCATAACTTGGCTCTCACTGGGGTCATCAGGAGATGCAGATCTGCGTTGGCACTGCTGGGGTGCAGTTGCCTGAACTGGTTCTTCCTTCCCTCATCAGTCCTGAGGGTCAGGGTCCTGCTCTCCCATGCAGGTATCTAACCTGCAGCTTTGAGTTACCAGCAGGTATCAGCACTTCTCTACCTTCTTCCCTGGCGTTTTTCTGGAAGACTTAGCTCCTGGAGTCCTGTGATGTGATAATTTAACTTTTTCTGAAGGCAAGAGAGACAAACAGGCGCTGAAGTTGTTGCTTTTATTACTTTGGGGAGATGCATGAAAACAGGATTGAAGTGTTCTCTGAAGCCTCCTAGACTTGAAAGCGAATTTAAAATACTCAAGTTTTAAAATGTATAAAGCAGAATGATTACTGACGAACCAGTAGGTGATATTATGAGTTCCCCTCCTTGTAAAATAATAAACACTAAAACCAGAACAAACCTGCGTCCAGCTTTGGGTTCCACCAACAAGGCTGACAGAGTGAATAGTGTTATCTTTTACATGCATGGAGAAAAACAATCTTAAGTAGCTTTAAACATCTGGTTTAACTGGGTATAAAGGGAGTGAGGGTAAAATTTGAAGAGGTGTAAAGCAACCTCATAATTCCATGTGGGCAGGGAGGAACTTGCCAAGGATGAGACTATGTATTTGCATGAGTATGAAACCTCCTGAACTGAAGCAGAGGGAAGGATTTTGTCCCCGTAGCCACCAGGTTTTGCATGTTCTCATCCCGGAGAGGTAAAGACAAGCCGTGTTTCACTGAGCACTGCTCTCCTGCAGACATGGAAGGAGGAACTGCTCAAAACTCCTTTCTGAAGTGTCTCTTTTTTCCTGTGATTTAGAGTTCTTTTGAGAGACGGCTCTCCTAATAACAGTGTCATGGTGTGAAGATCCTGAATAATAAAGATAAGGCTTCAGGTAGTGTTATCACTCCATAGAAACCTGTTATTCACCCAAACAGGGCTGTTATTAGTCTGATTCCAGTAGTGTAGCAGCAGGAGCTCCCTTTGACGGAGCACATGAGGAAATCGGAGAGAAAAAGGGGTATTTAAGTTGTCTCTGCACTCAAGGTAACTTAATAACTGCTTGGTTTTTGTCTTTGTCACGCTAGCAGCCAGGCTTTGTCATGTATTTGAGTGCTAAAGAATAGATACAGAACTTCTCCTCCCTCCGCCCACTTAGTGTTTTAATCAAAAAAACTGGAAAAAATGCCTTTTGGCGATGGTTGCTCATCCCACCCTGCAGGGGCGAGCGCGGCGAAACGCTGCCTGGCTCAATTCTTTCTTTGTGGTTTAACGTTTTCAGTGTCTGTTAGGCTGGAGATGTATTTCAGTTTCTCAGCTTCCCACCCTTCCCTCTTTGGCTCTCGGACATCCTCACGGCCGTGCTCTGGGAGATCGCAGCGTAATGAGGATGGACAGAGCTGGAGCTGATGTGGAGCCCAGGATTTGCATCGCTGCTGTGGGTGTTTTGGCATCATTATTCCTGTTGTTGTTCTTCAGGAAAAACTTTTGCAGAACTTTGCTGTGGGTGGCTTACACAAAAAAATAATTCACACTGAAAAATGAAGTGTCGGTAATAAAATTCTGTGTGTTTAAGGCAATCTTTAAAAAAAAGACAGCATTTAGTTACCACTGCAGGATTTTGTGTGCTAGGGGCTGCTTCCAGATCCTGGTTCTGTAGGAATCTCCTTTAGCAGTGGACATGAGTGCTGAAAAAAAACCCAGCTAATTTGATGTTATTGTTTTCATTGCTTTTATTAACTCGTGGAACCTCCAGTCGGTTCTGGACCCTTTGCAAACAGGGCCCCTGGTCTTCAGTGATGGGTTATTCGGATAATTTGGGACTACAAGGCTTTGAAATCTCCTTATTATAGCTTAGAAGAGCCATGGGGTAGGGTGGTTTTCTGCTCCTCCTCCTCGCCAGTGTTTGGAGGGGCAGATGGGTTGTGATTTTGTAATCAAGTATTTCTTTTCTTTGATAAGGACAGTTTTGTTGGGTTTATAGTTATTCCTCCAGCCAAAGCTGTGATTTTCGTGCCTGGCTGCATGAAGGGAAGTGGGTGACCTTACCTCCTCTTCATCCTGGCTCTGCTGAGCTCCAGGGGCTGATGGGCTCGGGCCTGGATAGTACTGGGATCCCCTTTTCTCCAGCATGATGGGATACTTTGCTTCCCTCTGCCATAGACCATTGCACATAGACAGGGCAGGACACATGTCTGACTTGCTTACTAGTAAGTCTTGCTGGTGCTGGAGGATTGGTTGGAGGGAGGTTGTAATGCTTTTGTGTGAGCAAAAGCCCCAGGCTAGTGACCCACATCCTCTTCCAACTGCAGAGAACCTGGGAGAGCCGTGCAGCATCCCCTTGTCTGCTCCACAGCATCGCTTGCCTGGATGCTGCCCTTTTTTCAGCCTTGCCCGCTGAGCTGGTTATATGATTGCTCCCTAGCCTCATAGCCCAACAGAGGCTGGAGAGGAGGTTTTGGCTGCTAGAAGAGAGCTGAGCTGGTTTTCTCAGCCCTCCAAAGGCTTTATGAGCAGGTTTAGGGCTGGTTTGGTCTGTGGGGTGCACTGGCCTGGAGTGGGACCTTAGAGTTTCTCATAGAGGAACTGGTCTCGCTAAAGAATCAAGTGGTGCCAGGTACACCCAGTAATTTATGGATGCTGCGTGACTTGTCTGTCTGTCTTGCTCAGGTTCTGGGGATGGTCATCAAAGAAAGCACCGCTGGGACCTTGTGTTGCCCATGGTGAACGTGAGCAGTGCCATTTTCACGTCACCCTGTCTGCATCACGTGTGCTGTGGGCGATGGGAAAGGAGGATGCGATCCCAGCAGTTGTGTAACCTTGAAGTTCTCTTACTGATATGGCTGTGTGGTTGCCCAGACTGTGGCTGGGAACGCAGCAGCTGAGAGCTCGTTCCTTGTGGTGAGGAGCAGAGACAAAAGTTCAAAGGTTGAGTGTCTGAGGCCAGAAGCTTGATACCAAGGAAAAGCTGAAATGGCTGGAAACCAAATCTGGGGCTGCAGTTTCTTTTCTGATCATGGATGGATTTGCATCATTTTTGTCTGCTGTTCCTTGGTTTATTCAAGACCATATTAAACCCATTTCTTATAATTGGAGGAGTTTGTGTTTGGGAGCAGAGGAGGACCAAATCCTCAAGAAAATCTCTTTGATCCCTTCTGCCTCAATGGGGAGTCATGCATAAGAAGTGTGCGCAAGGCGAGGCAAGCAAAGGGGTTCACTGTGCGTAGAGTCTGGGTCTGTCCTCCTCTGCTGGTAGCACACAAATTGCTTGACATAGTGTCTGGAGTCTGAACATGTGAATATCTGGGGGGAGCCACCACGAGGTGACTCGGGGGGACCTGCTCGTGTGTTTGACCCAAGTTACAGAACTGAAGGTGGAAAGGCTTTGTTGCCTGGAAGTCTCTGTTACTCCTCCGATAGCCACGGGGGCTGTGCAATGCCTTGGCTTTCTCATCTCCTCCGGGATGTGAGCCCTGCGCCAGATGTCCATCAGACAGATGTTGGTCACTCTTTGAATCCTGGGGAGGGAACGCTGTTCCTGGTGGAGTGTGATCCAGAAAAAGTCACAGTCTGCTGTTTGAATGCAACCAGAAGTGATGGGTCACGATGACTTTCCATGATATGTTATTTATGCTCCCCTCCCTAAGAGGGACTCAGCAGCTGGAAAGCCTTTCCTCTGGGGAGCTTAAAGAAGGGCTGTTTTGAATAAGAGCTTTTTGCATTGAAAGATACACGTTAGGGAAAGATGTTTTATTTCCCTTGGTGTTTATGGCCCTGTAAAATACTGTGTAGCCTTAATTTTTTTTTCCTTTGTATAGTCTTGATTGCAGTATGCAGAGGAGCAATTCATTCCTCACAGCTCAGCCCGATATGTGCTGTAGCCGTTTTCACGGGAGACAGCCCTGACTTAATGTTTGCTGTAGGACTTTTAAAAAAGTAGCATGCTGGCTTCTAAACAAATGTTCTTAATAACTTTGTCTTGGGCTGAGTATACATTAGTCTGGCAAAAACTCTGTGTGCTTGTTCTTGCACCTTAATTCAGTTCTTACAGATCTCCGTACGTTTTACACTGCGTATGCGATGGTGGAGGTGGTTGCTCTGAGAAGGATTAATTTAAAGCATAAGAAAGATCACTTTTCTTCCATTAGATATGCAGCTGGAGTAGTAAAAACTAACTTAAATTGGGTGGCATTTGGGAAGATAGGGTAGAGTTGCTGCCAAAAAAGGGGGAAATGAGGAGCCTGCGTTTAACTGCATGTTGACACTGTTTTAACCATGTCAATAAAGTAACTTTAATTTACAGGTCAGTGAGCTTTTTTTAGGGCTACTGCCTGTTTAGATGTATTGATCCTCTGCCATTAGAAGCTCCAAATATTGTCTTTTCATGTCCAGATATTTTTCAGCCCATGAAAGCGGAGTGGGTGGCTTTGGAAAGAGATGGGAGTTGAACAGCTGAGCTGAGGAAGGAATCAGATGCTGCTTCCAGTTCCCCTCCTGCTGAAATACAGCATTAATGGTCCAGCCCAACACGTCCCTGGGGCCTTATCTCCCTGCTCAAGTTGTACCAAATTAATTAGACCAGCACAGCAAAAGCAACACAACCTTCCCCAATGTTCCCTGCTCTGCAAATGCAATTATACGGAGTTTATTTTATATATTCCAATTAGGAAAGTAAGCTTTGCTCATATATGCTGCCTAATGCAACTGTTCCTGCCTGGCTGGTAAATACAGTGTTAAATTCTGTTTCCAGGAGAAATGCTTGTCCTAGGAACATAGCTGTGATTGACTAGACCCAAGCTGATGCAGGGATGGAGAGAGGAAAAGTCAGCTCCCAGGGATAACTGGCTTTTCACACAGTGAGAAATTCCCGTTTGGTTTTCTTCCTTAAGTGAGAGTGAATTAGGGATAACTGCAAAAGCACAAGAATGTTAGTGATTATGTGCACTTGCTAAACTTTCTATTAAATAATTGAACAGAACAGGAAACAAAACCAATAACAAAATGATGTCCTTCCGTATTTTTGGAAGACTGTTATATACTCTGCTGGTACACATCAGCCCCAGCTGGCTCAGAAAGGAGGACTTGCCTTAAAAAATACTAAGCCAAAGCTGAAAACTCTTCAATCAAAGCACACATGAGGGTTTGGGATGGTTTCTAAACCCCTTGCTAGCTTCAGATGCCAGTGTTGGCACCTCCCCATCGTGTCACTGTAACAGATAAGTGAGCTGAGCTGCAAAGAGGGTGATGTCGGTATTAGATTAGAGGCTCCTGTTGATCTTGTTATACTCAAGTATTAATTTATATAAATATCCAGAGCCTTATTTCCCGTAATCTCTGGGATCTGTTCTCAGTAGTGGTTCTTGTGAGCTGGGGATCTGACCTTTTTAAGCAGCTTTGCAAATTAAGTAGCCAGTAGATTAATTTTCTGTAGGCTGTTTTCATCATGCAAACGAGCTGTGTGTCTGTCCTGAATTGCTGTAGGAGCTGCACTCCTGCAGTAAAAGTTGCCTCTTGAGCTTCGGAAGGAGGGACAAATATTCCAGATAAGGCAAAATAGTCTCAGAGAGAGATTTAAAATAAACTGGGTCATAAATGAAGCTCCCCTTCGTTTATTTCAGCTTAAGCTTCTCCCTGTAGTGAAGGTCATGGATGGGGATACACCCAAATCCAAAAGGGGTTGGAGCCTGGTGACTGCCAAAGTTTGATGCTTGAAACTTCCCTACTCACTGTAGAAAGATGTCTTCAATTCATTCTGGCAGCAAATCTTTTTACACTTTGGGGAACTTTACAGCAGAGCGTTAATTTTGGCTGGAGTCTCTCATTAAATTCCACATTGCAAACAGAACTTGAAATGGAAAGTGATTTTTTTTTTCCTTTTTTTGCAGCATGTTTTCTTCCTGTGGTGTGAATTGGGGATAACTGACAAGCTGTAAAACTAAAACAAAATTAAACATGGCTTTCGTAGCACTTGGATTCTCCTTCTCTTCTTTCTCCCAGGAAGAAGTCTAAATTCTGCTTTCCTGAAGTGTGCGTGCGCTGTTGTTCATTTTGCTGGGTATCCACCTGGAAATGCAGATCTGAGCCTGCTCCAATGCTCAGATAGGCAATGAAATTAGGAAAAAAAAAAATTGTTTCATGAGCCTTTGCTGAATAGAAGAGAAATAGCTGTTGTGTTGATGTTAATAATAATTAAATGTGTTGTCGGGAGGGACAGGAAGACAATGCAGAAGAAAGGCAGCTGTGGAGTGTGGGCAGGGGATATTCTTGTTTTGTGCTTCACATGAATCTGGTTAAGGAAGAGCCAGTATCCCATGCAATGGTTTGATTCTTGTGAAAATCATCTGTTTGGGAGAGGGTCTGGGATCTCTTTTTAATAACCCATCCTCTGCGGGAGGAGAGGGTCTCCCTGAGCTGTGGGTTCCACTAGTGATGGTGCTTTTAAGGCTCCTGGCTCCTACTGAATTGGATGCACAGATACTTTGGAGCAGGTGGTTCTTTGCTGTGTCTGTTGGATGTGCCGAGGGCTTTGTTTGTTTGTTTTTTCCAACAAAGGAAAAAATCTCAGTTGGACTTTAGAGTAAACCAGAACAGTTTGGTCTCAAACTTTCTGCTCTTTCAGTGAAAAGGGGAAAATAATTACAGATGTGGTCGAGAGTCCAAGACTGTTAGGACTGTGGTCCATGAAGTCCCAGTGCATCTGTAAGGCAGGATGTGCAGATCAGTACAGGGAGGTGGTTAGGACAAGCCTGCATCTGCTGTGGCTCAGCGCAGAGCATCCTTTCCAGAACTGGGATTTCCTTTAGTTACCTGATCTGAGGAGTTATGGATTTGCTCTGCTTTCGCTTGGCTTTCATAGCAATGCTTGAGTGACCTGGAATGATGCTTTAATAGTCAGTAGTGAGGAATTACACCCCTTTTCTCTCTCCAGAAAGGAGAAAAATGCATAATTGAAGTTTTAAGGATAAATATAGGCTTTAATCTTAGAAAAAAACACAAAACAACCAACATTGCAGTAATGCCAATGGCCTCCCCTTCCTTCCCCTGATTGCAGTTCATCTCATGCATACATTAAATATGGTGGTTAAGCTTCAGATTTCCTGTCTCGGCCTCTGAAGCTTTGTGATACTTACAGTTACTATTCAGTTAATTAATTTCCTTGCAATTTTGAGTGGGAGAGGAACTGATACCCTGAATGCAAATCACAAAAGGCAGTATGAGTGCTTTGGGTAGTAAGAAAAATGTGTTAATCTGTGTTTGTGGATGGGTTTTCCTTTCCTGATACACAGAAACGGATTCAGAGCTATTATGGGAAAGCAAAGTAGGATTTGGGGACCTATGAAGCCTATCAAAGTCTGTTAAACACTCAGGGGAGCTGCTTCTGATGCCTGGAACTGATGACCCAGTTGTGGGTTGATAGTTTGAGACTGTTTGACATTATCTGCTACTCAGGGGAGCGGGGGGAAGAAAAGTTAAAGCCCAGGGCGGTTCATCCCACCTGGTCTCTCTCCACCTCAACTTCCCCTCTACATTTGAAATTGGGTCGTTTGTTAGCTGTGTTCTCCTGGGCATGGCTGATAGACAGGGGATATGGGATAGCAGGGGTCCCTCGGTGTGGAAGGAGGATGTTGTATCGCAGCCACAGCTCTGGCATCATCTGTCTAACCCTGTCTTTCTTCATAGAAGGCGATCAGTTTGGACAAGCAAGACTTGCTGTGGCAAAATCGCTGTTGACTGTTCCTGATTTACTATCTTGTCCTTTGGGAAAGGGATAACAAGAGTTACACAATTCAGAATAGAGAGAATAGTTCCCTGGGACTCCCTTCTTGTTCTTAAAGATGGGCTGAACATGTGATGGCTGTACTGTTAATGAATATCTTAATTAAAGCACGCAGGCAGTTGCTGTGTGCGTGAAGCTGGAGGTGTCTTTTTTGTTCTTGTCTCATTTTGGTGATGACAGAGGCTTTGTAAATCCAAACCACTTGGGCTGGAATCAGTCTGGCATGTGCCAATGCTACCAAAGTCCCTGTTCCTTCTCGGGGGATGTCCTGCCTCTCATCTCCCAAGGTTGTGGAAATTAGGCTTTACAGGGACTGTTCACACAGAGCCCTGGGTCTGGTCTGGCCGTCCTGCAGGCATGGATGCTCAACAGGGAGCTCCAGGGGGTTGCTGTCTGCATATCTGCACGGGTGCCCGTCTAGCCTTGGTTCCTGGATCTGAAATACAACCACTAAAGCAGTTCAGCAATAAAACCTTTTATTTTTCCTTCCACAAAGATGTTTTTAATAACCTGTTTACCCAGAGCGATTTTCTGTGCATTGCACATGTGTTGGAGTCATTCTTGGTAGGCTGACACCTTGCAGGCAACAGTTCTCCCTCTTTACTGCTCTACTTCAACTTCATTTTCTGCAGAATTTTGGAGCTAGAAAACTTGATGAGCCTCAATGAAACCATGGGTAAAACAAAAGCCCTTTCTGTTCTCCAGCTCGCCCTGTCTGTTCGCATCCTTGGTTCTTCCCAACACTGCAGTGCAACAAAACATTTATTATTTAGAACCAAGGAGAGGAAGAAGCCCTCAGCGACTCCCGGGGCCTCAGGGCTGCCTGTCCTTTCTCCGTCCCCAGGGACCCACAGCCCCCTACGCTGGCTGGAAGGGGACCCAAGCCCCTTCTCTCGCCTCTGCCAGCATCAGGTTCAACTCCTGCAGCTGTTTGTAATGATAGAGGTGATGCTTCTCTCTTCCCCATTACCCAGGAGGCTCAAAGGTGCTCTGCAGTGGTTTGCTCCCTCTGGTTTGCAAGCAAGGTTTGCTTTGTAGGCCCTGTAACACGTGAGAATTTTCCTTTGCAGACCCTCTTGCATAAGAGAGTTTGCAGTGCAGGTCTGTCTTTTCTATCCCTTTCCTGCTCTTCCCACCTTCCCACGCTGGAAGCTTGTGCATGGAAATGTGATGCCAGCCCAGGAGCACCCTCCACCACCCCATTTCTGTTGCTTTTTGGATGAAAACAACTGATATATCAGTTATATAAGGCAATTATATAATTATACCAATAATACAAATCAATGTATAATCACACTTTTCTCGCACCTGCTTCCACATTATAAAGAAGTCTGGAAAATCCTTTCTTAAGCACCAAAATATTTCAAAACCAAGACACTACATCTTTTTTCTTTCATTGCTTCTCCTGTGTGTGCATTTAGGTGTCCTGCTTTTGAAAGCTTTAGTTATGTGTATCTTAGTATGTGATGGTGAAAGAACAGTAACAAAACCAATGTGCATGTGTGAGATATTTTTGAATCATTGGAAGAGTTGTTTGTGTCAGATGGGATGAGCTGCTCTGAGGCTGCCCCATCTCTGCAGCGAGGAGCTGATGGCTGTGCAGAGCCCCAGTGTGCTGCCAAGAGGCAGAAGGGCATCAAGAGACCTATTAAATGCACATTGTGGGCTTAATCTTGCAAAATGCAGCTTGATTTCATATGCAGGTCTGCATCAGTTATCGTAATGTGAAAAGTAGTGTTCTGGTTTTAATTACTTCTTTAGGCAGAAGCTGGGGGAGATCTTGCAGCATCATTACCTGATGCCATTAAGCAGAGTTTTCTGAGTGTTTGTTGTCTGCTTCTGATAATGTCATCCTGGTCCCCTGTGTGACATTTAGGAACCGTTTTTTCTTTGAATTTGTTGTCAGCCACTGGCCTGATTCTTAGCAAGGCTGTGTGAGAAGACACCACCTTGGGCAATGGTCCAGGGCGGCGGAACGCAGCCCAGGTGTAACCGTGTCAGGGTGCACATCAGCAGCTGTCACTGTGAACAGGATATCTCTATCTTCTGGGATGCAAAACTCTTCTGCCAGCACCCGCTGTAGCTTTGTGTCCTTCAGTACAGATCTGGAAGCTGAACTATCATCTCCAGATCTTATCAGGAGCACAAGGCTATGCAGATCTCAAAATGACACAAGTCTGCAGTTCTTCTAGGCCATTTATGCCTCCATCGCCAATTGAAAAGGTAAAAGCTGCAACAAATGCAGTGTTATAAATATATTTCCTGGCTGATATTTTGGTTTTTAGTCATGCTTTCCCTCTGTGTGCTGTGCTGCTTTGGCTCAGTGGGGTGAATTTTCTGGGAGGTTGATTTGTTCAACGCTTCTGCTTCCTGGAAGGTAACCTGAGACTTCTTGCAGTGAGGAAAATAACTCAGTTGGTTGTAATTTCTGAGGCTTTCTGAAAGTGAAATGAGTCTAATTGGAAGCGAGTCACCCAGAATCATGACTGTATGGAGAAAAATTGCATATACCCGTGATGCATGAATAACACAATGACATCCATACAAAATCTTGCCAGAAAAGCCTTTTGGCAGATTGCATGCATTGATCTGATGGCAGAACTTTTGAAATGGGATTTCTTGGGGTGTTTTAAAAACAGAGTTCTGGAGTCCTCAGCACAGGAAGGACATGGATCTGTTGGAGGGTATCCAGAGGAGGCCACGAAGGTGATTTGAGGGCCAGAGCACCTCCTGTATGAGGAAAGGCTGAGAGAGTGGGGATTGTTTAGCCTGGAGAAGAGAAGACTTCAAGGAGACCTTTGAGCATTCTTCCAGTACTGAAAGGAGCTCCAGGAAAGCTGGGGAGAGACTCCTGATCAATGGAGTGCAGGGACAGGATGAGAGGGAATGGTTTTCAGCTGAAAGAGGAGAGATTGAGATGAGATCTTAGGAAGAAATGTTTTCCTGTGAGGGGGAGGCCCTGGTGCAGGTTGCTCAGAGAAGTTGCCCCATCCCTGGAGGTGTTCAAGGCCAGGCTGGATGGGGCTTTGAGCCCCCTGATCCAGTGGGAGGTGTCCCTGTGCATGGCAGGGCACTGGAATTTGGTGGACTTTGAGGTCCCTTCCACCTCAGCCCATTCTGTGATTCTATGAAAAGCGTACGGTGTCTGCAGTGAGGCTGCTGTGTGCCTTGAAACAAGGATGTGCTTCTGGCTAACGGGGTAGCCTGTGGCATGATCAGCCCAGGGATGCTCTGGAGATAACAACAGGTATTTAAAACTGGGCTCATATGGGACTCCTATAAAACTGATACAAAGATCTGTAATTCACCATCTATATTTTATTATTTCATAATAGTCTGTTTTGACAGTTTTGCATAAGTGATGTTGGAGTCAGCTATTGCAGGCACCTATCTCAGATCCCGCCTTGTGGTTCACTTCTGCCACCAATGTCCCACAGCTCATTTCTTCAACATTTATATAGAGCAGCTTGGTTTTAAAGAGACAAAATTAAGTTCTGTGAATTTCTTGAACTAGCCCAGGCTTGCAGGCGACTGCCTGGAGCTTCTTCTCTGGGGTCTGGCCTGAATGCTTGACGTGACAGGGCTCGATTTCCTGCCTTGGCTGCTATTTACTCATCTTGGAGACGTACCGTAGCTGTTCTCATCCCTGCCCTGTCAAAAGTTCATCACGGTCTGATTCCCTGCACCAGCCTGAAGAGCAGGAGAACAATGACTGCTTGGAAAGTCTTCTGTAAGCATATCATTACAGTGTAACGCTATATACGGTTACGCAATTACTCATTTTCTTTAACAGCAGCTGAACTTGATGCTGTAATTCGATTGTCATGGTTCAGGTCAAGTCCTGCATTAAAGCTTTGGGTTGGCCAAAATGTTTTGAATTTGCTTTGCTGAAAACTCAGTGCGTGGGAATGTATCCCATTTTCTTGATCAGCTGTAATCCTAATTTGTTTTTTACACGTCCCATCTTTTGCTTGTGGTCCAGTGTGAGCCCTGATGAGGTAAATATGCATTTAGGACTTCATGTCAGTAGTAAAACCCGAGACATCTCTCTCCCTGCCTCTTCTTAACCGATTTCCTCTGACAGAGCTGCAGGTCTTCCAGTGAGAGGAGGAAAAGGCTGGATTTAACGAGCATGGAAGAGGACTCTTCATTAAGGGTGCCAAACATGGACAGATTGAGAAATCCTTACATGCTTTCCAGCTCCCAAGCTTTATGTTGTCTCAGATCTTGTTCCTCTCCAAAGCCGAGCCTGGATTTGGCCATCTGCTGGTAAATGCACCTCAGAGACAGCCCAGATCTGGCGTGCAGGAGCCTCTAACCCAGATTGTGTGGGAATGTCAAAAGAAACCCCTTTCTTGTATTTTCCTGTGATTCTAATGAGCCTTTAAAGGTCCAGCTGGGTTTCTCCTCCCAAGAATAGTGGTGATATGTGGTGGTCTTCCCACTTTCAGCCACAGCTTGTGCTGCAAAGAGCCTCTGCCCCCCCCCCCCGGTGTCCCTCATCCCAGCCGCAAGCCCCACTGGCTCTGGGGCAGGCCAGGACCTGCAGAGAAAGCTGCTGCTCTGCATCTGTTTTTTTAAATTATGATGTGTATGGATGTGGAGAGGGTGTCTGGAAGAACAGGCGCATGGTCTGGCTCTGTCTGCTGGGTAATTACGGTTTGGTCTTGTCCAAGGGATTTAGGGATGTAAAATGGATGTCTCTCGGGCATCACCACTGTGCTGCCAAGGATACAGCACACTGTTGTTGTCTGGACAGGTCACTGGAGCAGGAGAGCATCTGAGGAGGGATTTTCACATCAGCAGATGCTGCTTGGGGATAACACAAAGGCATCTTTCAGCACTGGGTTGTCCCAGGTCATTAGGGATGTTGTTGCTGTCCCTCTTGCCCTTTCTTCATGGTACTCTGGAAGTCTGCATTCTCCACACAGCTCCCAAAATGCATCACTACTGGGGTGGATAAGAAGGGAAAAGGAGGTGTTGCTCCCTATGCACGCATTTTGTAACAGGAAGAAGACCCACAGCTCAAAGCAGTGTTTTCCTTCATACAGGGGAAACCCCAAATTTCCCTCTCTTAGAGTTGGTGAAGACCAGAGCTTTCAGAGAGGGTTGTGCACACTTGGTTTTGCAAGAAGCTTTTGTTGTTCCTGGGAAAGGCTCAGCAGATCACTTAAATGTCTAAAAGATAAATCTCTGAAGTGCAGTCAACTGCCTGATGTGATGCAGGATTTGATTAGGGTTTTCTTAAACCTCAGTGGGAAGGTTTTTTAGTTACATAAACCTCAGTGGGAAGGTTTTTTAGTTACCTAAACCTCAGACCTGTGGTGGGACTTGGACCCGTACTGAACCTGTGAGACCCACTGGATTTTGGGTCGTAGGGCAGAAGATCTGGGCTGTCCAGACCTTGGGGTGCGTGAGCAGAGAATTTGAGACCTTGTAAGCATCTCTGATAAAATGCTGTGAGGTGTTGCTTTTAAAACTCTTACCTTAATGATTCCTGCTTTCTCAGTAGAGCCCTGCATTTCCAGCCCTTGGAGGGTTCCACAAAGGAGGGAAGTACTGTCATCAGCTGCAGCTCCACCGTTTTCTTTGGGAAGTTGCAGCTTCCTTCCTCTCATTTAAGGTCCCTGCACGGTGCTGGGTGACCCTCGACTGGTGGAACAGATGGACACTGTGCTCTGAGCCAAGTCTTCTCAGCGGGGACGCCCACCACGCAGCGTGGGGTCTGCTGGCTCAGTGCATGGACTTTAACAAATCTCTCCTGCCATGCTGCTGGGGAGTGCTCAGCCCCTGTTTTTAAGCTCTGGGGAGGTGATTGCTGCTGCTGGGAGTTCATCTTGGAGGACACAAGGATATGGGCTTTCCGGTGATTTCTTTTCCCTCCTCCAAACTGGCGGATGTTACTCGATCCTTGTCCCCTCCTCCAGCCCTGCCTTATGGTCTTGGACTCAGCAGCTGCCTGATGGGGGTTTCAGCCACACTTCTGAATATTTAAGTTTTCTTTTCCATCTCATTCTCTGAAGGAGCACATGTAATGGAGGAGACAAACCCTGGTGGGCCTCAGAGGAAGTTTGGGGTCAGCAAAACTTTCCTAGGATAAAACAGGCCTCACCACCCTCATAGGAAAACATTTCTTCACAAGATCTCTTGTCAATCTCCCCTATTTCAGCATAAAACCCCTTGTCCTATCCCTGCACTCCCTGATCAAGAGCCCCTCCCCACTTTTCCTGGAGCCCCTTTTGATACTGGGAGGCTGCTCTAAGGTCTCCCCAGAGCCTTCTCTTCTCCAGCCTGTACAAGAGCATCGTCACTGAGCATTTCTGCATCTCTTGACTAACTTGGATTTAATCATTGACTCTATGCTCTGTTTCTCACTCTTCCTGCTTTTTCTTAAAGTCTGCCACCTTGGAGGTGTTTCCCCTTGGTCCTTGCCTTGTTTCAGTAGTTTGTCTTGTCTGAAACCCAGGAGCTCTGGTTAATGTTTGTACCCACTCTGTCTTGAGTGCAGCTAAGAGCCATCCCTCTGCCTCTGGGGCTGAGGCTTGTGACTTCGGTGTGTTTAACAGGTTACTCCAGGGCTTCCCTTTTCTTTTAAATTGTTTTTACAATTTTATATATATTCCAGCTTCCAATTCACGAGCTTAATATTGTTATCTGAGATACTTCTTCCCTTTGAGAACCCATATATCACAAAGGGGTGACATGTGTGAGAGCAGTGATGAGCAAAAGGTGTGAGGATGAGCAGGAGCCAGAGTGGTGCTCAGCAGCCTGCCCTGGTGTGCTGTGGTGCTGGGCTTGCTGCTTTGTGTTCTGCTTCTGGCCGATGCTTCTCCCTGGGAGGGACCTTTGCTTGCTGCAGGTTGGCTCTCCCCCAGTCCTCCCAGTGACAAGCAATGGGTGTTTGCTAAAATGAGTCATTACTCTCTCTCAGGTACTCTCCTCGGGTTAATCCTTGCTTGTGGCTGGATGTCAGGAGAAGCTGTGGGGAGGTCAATGCTCATCAGCATTTTGGGCTCATTAATCAGTCTCACTAAGTGGACTTCGCCCAGCCCGTGAGCTCTCTGTGATAGGAATGTCTTTGAAATGGGAGGATATAATAGCACTAAATTCTTTGAGAAATAATTTCATTCTCTACTTCTCAGTAGATAAATCTGCTGTCCAAAAACCCGAAATTTAATCTGTCCATCTAAAGTAATTGATGAGCTGCGACTTGAATTCAAATGTGAATGGGAAGGGAAATTCTCTGCAGAGAGGTTTTGTATTGTTTCTGCGGCTGCTTCTTTCCACCAGAGACAATGGGGTGAAGTGAGAGGGAACAAAGCCATGGAAGATTTAGTGCTGTTGGTGGGGGGTGATAGAAGCTCCATTTAAGATTTTTGACTCTTATTACTGTTTCCAAAACTTTCCTGGTAACACCTTGATCTAGAGATGAGCTAGGAAAGTCAGAACCATTTGGAGAGGTTTAGATAAAGGTCATGATGTGCACTGTTTTAAATGCACTTATTTTTTGCAGGATACTTGGATGCTCTTGGACTTTGTCTCCGCTCTTGGCTTTGGAGCAAGCAAAGGGAGCTTTGCTCCTTAGCAATGTCAGAGTAGTGCAGGGAGAGCTCCGCACAACGATGCATCCGTTGGCTTTCTCTCGAGATTCACGCTGTAGGATATCCATTTCCCCATTGATTGTTGCAAATGGTGTATTTTCTCAATGGGAGACCCTCCCTTCCCAGTTTGTGAAGGCTGTGATAAGCTGATGCTCACAGCTCCCCGTCGAGGACTTCACTTTTCGCCTGGTGCTTTCGAGCTGAGGCGGCAGCGAGATAAGAGGAAATCTGACATCACGGTCAGGAAGCGCTAAAGAAAGTCACTTTCGTCATTAACCAGGGGGTTATCTCAAACAGCAAAGCTGCAGCATTCCTTGCATGCTGCAGGGCCCATTTCAAGCCCACGGCTTTGGCTGGGGCTCCAGCACGTGGCTGCCTGCCCGGTGCTATTGTGCGCAGCCCCGCGCTCCCCCGGAGCGCTGACCCCAGCCACCGGCTGCTGCTGCCTCTCCCAAAGGCCCTTGTTGAAAGGCTGTGAGCTGTTGTGTGATCCTGTCCTGCCAGACAAAGCAATTACCCCCTTTCCTAACTTTCTCTGTATTTTATCACATTATTAAATGTCTCTTGGAGTCTGCCAAGCCTTGCACTGCCCTCCCTTGCACCATCCCAAATGCAGGGACCAGGGGCTGAGGGGAGAGCTCCTCCCTGTTTAGGGCTGCCTGAAAGGGGGCTGTGGCAGAGCGAGTGTTGATCTCGTCTCACAAGTGACAGGTGATAGGACAAGAGGAAATGACCATAAGTTGCACCAGGGGAGGTTCAGACTGGATATTAGGAACAATTTCTTTACCAAAAGGGTTCTCAGCCATTGGCACAGATGGTTGAGTCACCATCTGTGGGAGGGGTTTAAAAAACGGGGAGATGAGTTTTTGAAGGACATGGTTTAGCGGAGGATGGGTGCGGTTGGACTCGACAATCTCAAAGGTCTTTTCCAACTGGAAGATTCTATGATTCTATGACTGCTCTGATGCTCACATGAACATCCTCCAAACCACACCTTGGGCTCTTTGTTAGGCAGAGGCTGCTGCATTCTGTGCATTTCTGTCTGCTTCTCTGCCTTCTCCCTGTAGCACAGCAGCTCTTCTGGGAGGCAGGAATGCATGTGGTTTTGCAGCCTGTGAACATCTCTGTGAGGCTGGAGGTTGGTTTCCAACCTCCCCTCAATGTGCTAGAGTAGCTGGGTCTTTTCTAAAGAATTTGCATTGGAAATGGCTCTGTCTAGTCAGTGCAGGTGCCCCTGGCATCCAGTCATAAGGGGGACTGCAGGGGAGGGGTGTTGGTAACTAAAACAAGGGTGTGAGGAGGAGCGAGGTGCTGAGCTGCAGTGCACTCTCCCATGGGATCCTCTCCCACCCCTGCAGCTATAGTTTCCAATTGCACACACATTCCACCTGCACTTCCCATCCAAGGGCTCTATGGGGGTGCAGGAGCAGAGCTTTGAGGTAGCTGGGCATGTCCCAGAGTCCCTCTGCAAAGTGAAGTTATAGGTTGTCCCTTTCTTGATCTTTGCAAAGCAGGTTTCTTCTGGGCTGGGGCAGGATGGGCAGTGGCTCAGAGCATTTAATTCACCTTATGGCATTGTGGAGTGTTTAAAAATAAGGGAAGCTGCTCTGAAACTCAGTGAGCACAGGTGGGGGGCTCTTCTGCTGTGCCAGTGATGCTGCCTCTCTGTGCTGTTGGCTCCCTGCAGCCCTCAGAGGATCACGTCAGAGCTGACCATGTATTTTTCTCATCTATTGACAGGCTTTAAGGGATTTAGTTTTACTGGATGAGTTTCTTGCTCCCTGTGGTGCAGTCTTATCCCTGCCCCCATTGCCTCTTCGCTCTGGCTTTAAAAGCTTCCCTCTCCAAAAACCATGTGGATGGGCTTTGCTGTGCCCAGGGAACTTGCCCCATGCTGAGGATTTGTGCTGTGGCTGATTTCAAAGTCTGGCCAGTGGTACAGTGGGAGGTGCTGGTATCTGTGGAGAATACTTTGGTCTCTGGGGTCTATTCTAGAACTGAGCATCCTGGTTGCTGATGGTGTCCCCTCTGCACAGAATTGCTGGTGGGCACCAGCAGTTTTGGGTGCAGAGGAGCTTGATGGAAGGTCCTGGGATGTGTGGTGCTTGGGCTCCTGCTGGCCTTTGTGCCAAAGGAGGTTGCAGGACTCTGGGAGCGCTGGACTCGCTCAAAGCATATAAATGACACCATTGATTTTGGGTCTGGCAGGTGGTGAATGGGCCCCACGGAGAACATTGATTTCTCTCTCTCCTGTGGAGTGTTTACTCGTCAAAAGGTGTGATTGACTGGTAAATAAAACGGCCTCGGCACAGCTCATATTCAATTGGAGCTAAATTTAACATGTGGCCATCAAGTAACGCTATCAAGCCAACAATTCCTGATCTTCCATCAACAGCAAACCAGCCTCGAACTGCCTGGGAGCAAAAGCACCAGGAGAGACTTTACAGATTGATGGGAGAGAAATAGTGCAGGAGCAAATTGTGCTACTGACAGCCACACATGGGTTGTACTCACCCTGATTTCTTGTGCATGAGCAGTGGGACTAAATCTACAGTTGTCATCCCAAGCAGTGACTTTTCCTGTGGGCATTGTGGTGGCCTTTCTCTGCTGCCAGCTCCTTGAAGGTGGAGCAGGAATGTGGTGCTGCTGCTTGGTTTATTGTGTTTTACTGCTTTTTCAGCAGCTCTTTAACTAGATTACTGGATTCTTCCTTGGTGCTTGTCATCTGCCTGTGCTCAGCGACTGGCTGGCTGTAAGGGGGCTTTTTGTGGACATCACCTGGAGCTGTGGGAAGGGCAGAGGCACTGCTGTGGATGCTTTGTGTCCATTTAGCAGCTGGATGGTTTCCAGATTTGATTTGGATGAGCAAAACCAGTTGGATGCAGCTGATGTTGAACAGCTTGGTTGGTCCTGTCCTTTGTGACCAGGACCAAGCTGAGATGGGGGTAGCTCACCCCAGTCTGAACCCGTGGTGGAGTTGGGGCTCACTCCCTGTTAGAAACACTGTCAGGATAAAGCATTCATTTCCTTGGATGTGTGATCTCTCTGCGATCTTTCAGACACAAGGTAGTGTGAACTTCGAGCTTTTCAGGAATTTGAGTCACAAATGCATTGTGCAGAGGGTTCAGGTTTTCACACCCATCAGGTGTCTTTTGCTTGGCTGAACATCGGTGCTGTGAAAGTCCATCTTCAGCCTTCGCTGCTACCTCAACCCTGGGACGAGCAGGAGGTGGGGAGCGAATGCCACGGAGAGGGAGGGCAGTTCAGGAGGAAGATTGCATCTTGCAGTGTGCAATTACAGCTGTAACCTGTGTCATTAACTTTCAAAACTGGAGGCTTAAAAGGATTTAAAATAAACACGTGCTAGAAATTTGAAATCAATGAGACTGCAGCGCAAGCAAAAATACACTTGGGGTGTGAATTCTTGCAGAGACTCTAAAGATAAAGTTATGAAATAACCTGTATCGGCTAGAGAGGTTGTAAAGCAATTCCAAACCCCCCCCCCCCTCTCAGTCTAGACGGATTATATTTACTGCAGTGTTTATGTGAGATAGAGGAATGCCCTAGAAAAACAGAATTGTTTTCAGTTTCTGCCTCTAGCACTTGCTTGTCTAATGAGAAGGCTCTGATGTGATGGGAATGTCCTGTGCTGGGGGAGCTCTGCTGTCGCTCGGCTGCTCTGGGTTGAGGTGGCTGGAAGAGGGGGAGAAGGGTAAAAGGTTATTTCTTTTTTGTGTAGGTGAATCAGCCTGTTGTTAGTGAGGTCGTCTTGCTAATTCATCACCACAAACCTGATGATTCCGACAAGCTGCATCGCATTAATGTCTATGGAGACATGATGGCCCCAAAGACACTGCTTTGATTCTGTTAATTAAAAGGAAATTAAGCTGTTTTCTTTTGCTTTGAACTCTCAGTGAAGGTTGCAAGTGATTCTTTCGCACCTTGTTGGTTTGATGGCCACTTGGGGAGCAGAGATAGAGCCATGTGACAAACCAAGCTGACCATACCCACCCAAAGGCAGCTCGCATCCTGCGCCTGTTTATCACGTGGGATGATTCACCCCTTTATTGAGTTAATTTACTTAGAATTCCAGCATATTTTTATATTTTTGTAAGGGATTTGCTGAAAATAAGAAGAGTTGTTTAACAATAGCATGATAAATTGAAGGACTTTTGTGGAATAGTTGAGGATGCAGGAAGGAGTGCAATTAATTGGCTTCCTGAGCCGCATCGGTCAGTCCTGATGAAGGATGGAGGTGATGCAGCCACAAAAAATGAAGCCAGTTCTTATTCTTCTCATCTCACCCCTTTGTGCCAAGCATCACTATTGGAGCGAGACCGTCTGGAGTCCCCAGACTCCAAAGTCCCTGACACTCGCAAGCAAATGACCAATTATTACTATAGTCAAAGACAGGATTCTCTTTTAAGAGAAACCTCATGTTGCTGTGAAGGTTGGGCTATCCAATAACCTGGGGTGGTCCCTAGAGGGGTGAGATTTCTGCCTCTTTTAATGGGCTAAAATTAAAGGTTAGCAGAGCTTTGTGGAAATAGTCCCAGAGGTTGCCCTGGTCTTGGGAACAGGATCAGAGCTGGGTCAGGAGCAGCTCCCGTGACTGAGCCCCAGGACTGGCAGCTGCCTGCTAGAAATGGGCTGTGTGTGGATGGGTCTGTTGGTGGTGCTTGCAGCATCTGGGAGGTGTGAGGGTAAGGGAGAAAAATGAGAAAAATCTTACTTGAATAAGTTGTCAATTGTTTAGACCCCAAAACAAAACACACCCTGATTTTCCATGTGCCATTCTCATGTTTGGTCTGTGTGAACGCGGGGATGTGTACAGCAATACATATAATAAGCATTGTAATCTGTGTCCCTTCTGTTGGGAACCAGATGGGATCATGCTGGAAATGGTTAAAAGTTCAACGCTGGGCTTCTGTAGAACATCAACTGTAATTTATATTTGGCTTAGACCTTGAAAGGGAAACATCCTGCCTTGGGTTTTCCAGCCCTTCTGCAATGTTACCTTATGTGAAACTTGTTTTTCAAAAGGGCGTTTGTTTCTGGTGCGCAGCTGAGAACACAGGAGTCCTGACAGGGCACCAGGAGCCTGACATCTTCAGTAACAACAAATAAACTAATGCATGGCTTTTCAGTGCGAGTTTCTAAGTCCCTGTTAACTTGTCCCACGTGGGAATTTAACTCAATAAATCTCGGTTACACTTTGTAGCCTTCTTGCTCACTTTTCCCTCCTCTTTTTTTTTATTTCCTTCAGTTCCTCTGTTTGAAGAACATCCGAACCTTCCTAAAAGTGTGTCACGACAAGTTTGGCTTACGAAACAGCGAACTGTTTGATCCCTTTGACCTCTTTGACGTACGGGATTTTGGCAAGGTAAGAGTTACTTGTGAACTGTTGGGAAGTGATGGTTCTGGCACTGGGTGGTTCTCTTGACTTGTACTGCAGGTTTTGGATGAAAATTGAAGGTTTTGTGGTTTTCTGAGCTGTTTCTGCACCTTTAACCCATGCACTGGGCACCTCTTACTCTGAGCCTGGATGTCTTGGGCTTGATTCTACTGCGTCCTTACGGAAGGGAGATCAAGCCTTCAAGCCTTGTGCTTCAGATTACAAAGCCTCTGAGATCAGTCTCTGAAGTATGTGAGAAATGTGTTTTGAGGTGAATCACAAGCTCAGTGTGCTCATAAGTGTGGTTGGAAGAGGCTGTAGCCCTGGGGATGGAGTGTTGTGCTGGGGTCTGGACTCGAGGTCCTTTTCCCAGCTGGGTGACTGGGACAAAGCTGCACCATCTCCTTGCCTGTGACCTCCCTGTGACCACAGTGCATTGAAACCAGTGCTAAGCATCATCCCTTTTCTGCATAAACCAGCCTGAGGGACTGAATCTTGCAACCTCAGCAGCACATTTCCCTATAGCACAGTTATAAATAATTTCAAGCCTGGACCTGAGTTTATACCAGCTGTTTATTGTCCACAAGTTTTGCCCAGGTGCAAGTGCTTCAGGTTTTGCTCGGGTGTGGGTGCAGACCCTGCAAGGGGTGCAGACCTTGCACATCCTTCTCCAGCTGCTGCCTCTGCTGCAAGCAAAATAGATTCACCAAAATCACCTTTGGTTATGTAATGTGGCCACTGAGTTTCCAGGGGGTCAGGAAGTTTCATGCCAGGGTGAAATTAGTCCCCCGCGTGCTTCTGAAAGCTGTGCTTGGAGTATTTTACTGGCAGCTGTTCCTTGCTGTTGGCTGTGTTTGTGCCATGTCTCCCTTAGATGGGAGAGGAGAGAGTGTGGTTTTGTGTTTTGCTGAACAAGACCCAGCTGCGAGGGAGGAAAATCCTACAGGATTTTGACAAGTGGCTTTTGTTCCAGTACCCTGGATTTTGACATGAACAGTGTCAGGACTGTGCTGTTATTCTGATGGATACTGGGCTCAGGGAAGCTATTACGCAGGACAATTGCTATATTCTTCAGTGGAAAAGGTGTTAAAAGATTTTATTAAAGCTCTCCATTGTTTTACCTATTTTGTGGTACCAGGCATAAGCTGCTGGAAGGCATCTTCTCTTCTGATTATCCAAAGAGTAGATTTTTACTGCTGATGGGGCTATATTATTTGATATTTATTGCCTAATTTATTTCTGGACCATTATCTGGAATGTGCAATTGCAGGGGCTTATTTTATGAGTTTTTTTGATTTATGGAATACAAGAAGACTTTTGTTGTTCTGGGAATACAGACGTACAGAGGGAACCTTTTGGGCTGAAGGAGAAACCATTGCTAATTAAAATGCTGCTTTATGGTCACATTGTCTCTTGCTTTGTGCTGTTTCAAATTGCCTAAGATGCTTGTTAATAGAGCCTGGTGTTTTAAACACTGCTGAGTGTGTCAGCTGAACATGGATTGGTTTCCTTTTTGGTCTGGTTAGGGAATGGCTGCTCCATCCTCCTGTTTACTATTTTGAGGGGAAACTCAGGTTTGTGACTTGGGAAGGGGAGATGATTCGCCTTTCCCTCTTACCCCATGACAATTTAGTGTTTTAGGAGATTTTGGAAAAGAAACTTGTCAGGAAATTCTGGGGAATTGCCCGGATTTTGCTTATTTTCATGTGCCTCATAATCTTCAAACGACATTATAGCAATCTTAGAAGATTTGGGTGGCATAGATTATACAAAAACCTCGTTGATCCTTTTCCCAATGCAGTTTTTTATCAGTTTGGTGGAGGTATCAGCTGTTGAGCTCTGCACCACCCTAAATCCCTCTGGAAGCCTGTCAAAACATCCCCATTGTCTTTACCACCTTCCATTCCCATGTTATCCTCAGATCTGGGTTCAGCAGTGGCAAAGCAAATAAACAGGGAAAACTCTGCTGTGGACCAAAGCGCTTTTCCACTTTGAATCACAGCGAGAGCAAAAGGCGTCTCTAATCCATGTTCCCAGTGACCAAATACAGACTTTACACACAAAAAAATTCTTCCTGGAGCTATTCATTACTTAAATCAATAGAGGTTTTTTGTTACAAGACACTTAGGCAGTTTAGGAGACTTTTGTGAAGGGAGCGCAGTCACAGTCAACTGTTTAATTACGTGGAAACCTTGCTTGGAGGGGTGCTGGGTGTTTCCTTTCTGGAGGCCACTTGAGTAGTTATTTCTCTCCTCCAAACCAGAAGGCTGTCGAGGCAGCAATTAGTAATAGCATTTGGGTTTGCTGCAGTGTAATTACTGAGTGGAAAGGCAGGGGCTTGTATTTGTGGTGCCAACCTACGCGTAAAGGACTTCTCCTTTGGAATCTGCAGGGTTCTTCAGGGTTTTTTTAGCATAAGAGAAATTCTAGTGCTTTAGAAGAGGAGGAAAATTCAAATTCTCAGTCTTGCATTGACCCGCTGGTATTCTGAGAGTGTTTTCCCTGGCTCCCTTTGGCTTCTGAGCAAGGACAAGCTGCTGTACGGTCTGTGGAGGCTTCTCCAAAGGAGCAAGCGTGGTTGGGGACTGCTCAAGTCCAGGAATGTGAGGTTTTAATCCTGGGTTTGCTAATTCCTTGAGTTTTAGACTTGGGAAGTTAGTTTTTCCTTACTATCACCAGGATAACAGCTGGTGAAATGGGATTGTGAACCATGTGGGCTTCTCCGGCCAAAATCCCTGTGGAGATGTGAAAAGCTCCATCTCTGCATCTGTGGGATTTGGGTAATTGGCAAGTGCAGGCTTTTGCCAAATAGATGCATCATGTTTTTTGTAATCTTGGTTTCAGTGTTTCCCAGTTACCCAAGGGAGTCAAAAGGAGAGTTTAAATTGCTCACAAGAAGGTTTTATTCCCAGTGTCCAGTTGTGAAGCAAATCCCATTGTGTTTCGTGGCAGAGGTTTCCAAAACTGCCCTGAGATTCTGTACCTGGAAAGAGTATATCATTATATTGTTTTATACAAATAGGCTCTTATTTTTTTTTTTTTAAGTCTTATCCCTTTAAAGTGGCTGAAAATCTCTCTGTAATCGTTGGTGACATGTGCAGAGGTGTTTTTCCATGGCTGCGTCTCTGCTGCTGGATGCAGTGTTCAGTGCTTAATAATCCTTTGTCCCTAATGAGAGTCTGATCTTGCAGGAGTGAGCACTGGGGTCTTCTGCAGGGATATTGTGTATTCTTTGCCAGTACAGCCTGGCTCCTAAAAAAGGAATAAAATAATAAGCTAGTGCTCGTGTTCGGTGTTGCACAGTACTTCATGCACATTTAATAGCAGTGATGGTATAAAATGGAACTCTTATTGGACTTGCTAATTTATTGGCACCAACTATAATGAGATAAAATGTACATAAATATGGATCAAACTCTTTATCACTCTATTAGTCAGCAGGATCGTAACAAGGTTCATTAAAGAGAGTTACTCATTTTCAATAACTTGCAGTAATGTACTGTTTTTTCTTAAGAAATATAGTTCAAATATTCATAAACCTGTGGAGTGTGCCATTTATTACCCTTCCACTCCTCTCTGCTCTCCTGAAGTACATTTAATTGTCCTGACTTTCTTTGCAAGTTCCTGTACTGTTGGAAAAAAGCTTTTTTTTTTTTTTTGCACGATAAGGGTCTTTCCTACCCTGACCCATGGATACAAAATGATGCTATTCTAAAAATGAAAAAGGGAAGCAGCTCACAGGTCAGCTGAAAAATAAGGACATAGTGATCCTGAGATTAAAGTAGTGTTTTCACTCCATTGGTTCTGGTCCAGAGGTTGGTGAGAGGTGCACCAGCCTCGCAGCTGGAGCAGGGCTCAGAGGAAGGGGGTCTGGGTCAATCCTCCCTCTCAATTAGTTGAATCCATCAAGGTTTGCTGCCACGTGGGCCTCGTGGGTGGCTGACAGAGGTCTTGTACGTGGCTTGTCTTGCATGTCTGAAGTGCTGGGGAGGTGACGTGTGAGCGGATGCAGCAGGGGCTGCCTTGCTGGTGGGAGAGGACAAGGAGCTGGTGCCCGGAGTTAGTGATGTGTGCCATCTGTAAAGCACTTGTGCCTTCAGAGTAATTTTTGGTGTGGATACATCCCTTTTCTGATGTGCATGGAGCACTCTTGGAAAGCCCTGGAGGTATCTGGGATATCCTCAGCGGGTGCTGTTGTAGGTTTGTCTCCAGCTTCATCACCAGCACCCTGTGGCTGGAGAACCTGCAAACAAGAGGTGCCACCTCGCTGGCCGATGGGACAGGGTGCTGGCTCAACTACCATCACCCCCCCATCCCCCTCTGACACACATCCACCCACTCAGAGAGTCAGAAAACTGACTTTTCTGCTTCGTTTCAGATAGGAGGGTGGGAGCATTGTCAGAATTATTTAAGGGATGAATAACTGAGAGTTGGTGGTTTGTGTTTCTGTTTCTCTGCTGAGAATTCCCCTCCCTCCATCACCCATAACTTCACGTACAAGTCGATACCCCTGCAGCAGTATTTTTCAGGGTGCCTATTTAACACAGTTTGGAGGGGGAAAGGGGGTATTTATATGATATGATATGGGTGTTGAAGATTGCAAGGCTTTCAGATAAAGGGCTGCATTTTGGCGCTGTAACAAAGCAAGTGTAACACCTGCCCTCCTGCAGCTGGGAGCAGTTCTCCTTCTCCCATTCTTGACTTTTTGGGGTTCTTTTCTGACCTCTTACAGCCAAGAAGAAATGCAAAGCAGTGTGTTTTCCTGTATGCACTGCTGAGTGTGGGAAGTGGTAGCGGCCGGGAGTGGAGCGTTTGGCAGTGCTACAAGGGAGTCGAGCGTGGCATCCCAGCCCCGGCTCTGCCTCTCCTCGTGGGTATTTCCACATCCCCCAGAGGACTGGGCAGCCAGACAGACCTTGCCTTATTGTGTTCCTCGGTGCCAGTTCCTCAGATGGCTGCTACACTGTTGTTGGATGTGTGTCAAGAAAGGGATGCTATCGCAGATGAAAACGTTTCCCATTGCTGCATAACTCGCACAGTGCGTGTGCAGCGGGTGGGGTGGGAAGTGAGAAGAATTCTCCTGAAGGAGGGCATGTGTAGTGTTTTTTTTTTTAATTCCCAAGAGAGCAGTGGAGTAACTGGCCTGCAGAGAGAATTGTGTGTGTGTGAGTGCATGCAAGAAGCCAGGAACACGCTTAACCCCTTGCCTGCCTGGCTCTTGCTGTTGTCCCCACTGAAGAGGGAGCCGTGGGTGCACCCTGAGCTCATGTTGTCCCTGTGTGTGCCTGAGCAGAGCAGCAAAGCTCCTCTGGGGTGGCTTCTAGAGGACAATATTGTGTTTTTTGAACCACTGCTTCACTTCTCATGAGCAACTGAAACACTTTGCCGAGTAGCTGGCAATTCATGTGCAACTTTGACCCTGCCTTCAGGGTTTTGCCATGAGCTCTAGTGCTGCAGGTCCTTGCTGGAAGGAGAAGCCCCACCTCTGGGAAGCCTGTGGGAGCATGGGGAAGGCAGCCCTGCCTTTGCAGCTCATGGCATGCCTGTGTAGGGGCCCCACTGCCTGCCAGTTGATCATTAACTCTGTTGTTGCTTGCAGGAGCTGTGGGTGATGTTTGATCCCTTCCGTGCTGGCTGGTGCATTGCTCAGCCAGTGTTTGGCCACCCATGGTTTAAATGGAACCCCAGTGGAGATATCGATATTGGGATGAATGCTGCTAATAGGAAAAGCAGGCTGGAACAGCATAGGTTGTGGGTTTGATGGGGTTATTTTTTTCCTTTTCAAAGCTTAAGCATTCATTTGGGCTCGAGGGCTGCTTGTCTCACACTCTGTATTGACCGAGCTCCTTATTTGCTATGACCCTCCAGTGCTGCAGGTTGGTCTCAGGTGATGCTGTTGGACTTGGGGTGATGCAGGGACCCTCCTCCCATCCTCCTGCTCCTGGGCACCCTGAGGACATCAGCTGTGGTTCATGGTGGGACTGCCTTAGCAGGTGCAGTGTGTCCAGCAGATGTTTTTAGCTGGAACACTAAAAGTATGTACAGGAAGTCCTGATGCTGAACTTCCCTAAAACACAGGGTAAATGAATTACAGATTTCTGCAGCTAGTCAAGCGTGTCCCAGACAGTGTTTTCTGCTGCGTAGTGCAGTGCTGCACACAGGATTGTGCCACTTTACCATGAGAGATGTGCTAGTGCTGCCACATTTCTAGTAAGGCACCTTTTTAGGCTCCAAATCCTGGAAATTTCTCCCTGCTGTGCTAGAAATATTGCCCTGACATATCTGGTGGATTGGGAATCTCCCTTGCTGCCTGTCGAAAGGGCCATGCTGGTGCTATTTTGTGGTCTTCAGGGTGGCAGTAGCAGCACCACAACCTTAAATCGTGTGTGGGCAACAAGTTGTTGATAAAATGCAGTTTGTCTTTCGCTGCACCTGCAAGCAAGCCCCTCTGTGAAACACTTGGGCTTTACCAGCCCAGGCAGGGTGGCTGGAAGCTTGGCTCCTACCAGTGCAGCCTCTGCTTACAGCTGGCTTTTTCTGCATGGGATTATGGCTGGTGAGCTGTTGCTTGGCTGAAAGCAGGACCCCCAGTCTCTGGTTATCAGGGCTGGGTTCTCTGCCAAGAAATGCTTTGCAGCACCAGACCTGCTCGTGCAGTTCCTTAGCCCAGAGTAATGTTGGGGTTGGCTGGACACCCCCTGAGCCTTTCACCCGGCTGCTGGCACAGGGCTTCTAGCCCAGGACTTTGTGCATCACTGAGCAGGTGAGAACCAGCACCAGTAAACAACACAGTGGGAGTTACTGCCATTTGCAAAGCTGCTCTGATTTTTGGGGGCATGGAGGAGAGGTGCTCTAAGGTCTCTGGCACATGGGATTGCAAGGCTTGCACTGTCCATGGGCTCATGAGCCCAGTGTTTGAACAGATAAAGTAATGCCCCAGCAACTGAGGAGCAAGAGCAGGAGCTGGGCACCAGTGCTGGTGGCCCTTTGGTATTCACTGCAGCAGAAGTTTTTAGCTGTGCTGTGGCAAATTCCCTCTGCTTTTTCCCCTTCCTCTCTCCCCTGCTTACAAATCTGGACTGTTTATAGATGTGCAGCTTCTCAGTTGAACTGAAAGAGCCAGAAATGTTCGTTCTGGGAAGCTTTGCTTTTTTTTTTTTACCTTCTTGGCTGCTTTCCCCAGTATTTTTCCAAGGGGTCACATTAAGGGGTATTATGTTTCAGATCAAACAAGTTTGGGCAGGATCTTTTGTAACTCCCAGAGTCTGGATGGGAGAACTCTGCTGTTGGGCTTTAAATTGTGATTGAAGTGTTTTAATGTGCTAAGAATCTGAGGTATTGATCAGGACATGGATAAATGCATATCCTTAATGTGTATGAAATTGATTTTCCTCTACCTGGACTTGTCTGAGCAATCCTTGCGGCAATTTTAGACAAGACTGGGGAGGAAAGGATTTTTTTTTTCTCTTGGCAAACCTGAGTGGTAAAATATTTACCAGTCCATGCCTCCAAAAAGGGGAGGGGACAGGGCCTTTTGGGTGAACCAACAGGTTTTAGGCTGTTGTTTGGAAAGTGCTTGGTTTCTTCAGAACCCCTCCAGTTGTTTTTCCTTTATTATGTCTTCAGGAGCTTGAGACTTAATGATACAGCGAGCATCATCGTGACCGGAAGATGTCAACAGGCTGAGCCAGGTTTTTCTTTGTTCTCAGTTAGTGCAGCTGCCATCACTTGAGCTTCACTGTTCAGTGTGTTTGTGCATGCTTTGGGAAAGGAAGGAAATGCATCCCAGGTAATATCACTTAAGGGAGTCTTGTAATAAAAGGAATTTTTTGTTTTCTAATGAGTTCTTCTATTTCTTCATTAAAACCTTCTGCAGATTTTTCAATCTCTTGGAACTGCAGCATCCAACGAGGAGACTGTACCAAGGCCAAATGCTTTGGTTACAAATAATAATTAACATTTCTTGAAGATGAGTGTGCCTGGGGCCCTACTGTGCTCCTACCAGGTCAGTGCTTTGTGTTGGGACAGTCTCTTATTGGAGGAGAAATGTTAATGTTTCACAGCAAATAAACATTGCAGCAGAAATGTGTTGAAACTTCCGCATCTCAGCAGAGAGTGGTTTCAGCAAAGTTTGCTGTTTGCACCCTCATCTCTTGCCCAGTCTCGGTCTCTTCTGAGTCTTGTGTGTTTGGAGAGACTTCAGGTCACTGAGGCTGTGACCTATGGGTCCTGTCACTGGCAGGGACAACTTCAGAAACTGGGGCTGCCCTTGGCTGCAGACAAAGGGGAGGCTTCTCATCTCATAAAATCGTGGAATGGGTTGGGTTGGAAGGGACCTTAAAGCCCATCCAGTTCCAACCCGTCTGCCTTGGGCAGGGACACCTCCCACTGGATCAGGGGGCTCAAAGCTCCTTCCAGCCTGGCCTTGAACACCTCCAGGGATGGGGCAGCCACAGCTTCTCTGGGCAACCTGGGCCAGGGCCTCCCCACCCTCACAGGAAAACATTTCTTCCTAAGATCCTCCTCTCGATCTCTCCTCTTTGAGCTTCAAAATGTCCCTCCTCATCCTGTCCTTGCACTCTCTGATCAAGAGCCCCTCCCCAGCTTTCCTGGAGCCCTCCTCCCACACTTCTTCGTGGGGGAAAACTAAAGGGAAAAAAAAGGGCAGAATCTCAGACTATTTTGTTCCACTGACTGTCAGAATGGGCTGCTTGTTTGTTCTTGGAGGGCTTCCAGATAGGGTGTTTTTCTTTTCCTTGAGAAATGAAGTATTCCTTCAGAAAGTCCCTATACACTCAGGATTCCTCTCACCTGCCTGCTGCAGGCTGGGCACAGTGATGGTGTGCAAACACACGAGGGATAGAGAGGACTCAAAAACTTGTTGAGAAATATCCTGGCTGCAGGGTGGTTGATCTTTGTGCAGGGGCAGTGCTGGGTGCAACAGACGAGGAGCCAAGCAATCATATGGGATTACAGGGCTGGAGTGCTGGCAGGGAGCAATTTGCTATTGAATATGTTTTAAAAAGCACCTCTCTCAACATCACAGGTTAGGCCAGGGTGAGCAAGACATCTGAAAACCTTCTCTAGGAGTTGTGTAATTATCTGAAGTATCAATTTCCCTTTGGAAAAGCCTGAGTGTTTTTCCTGGGGAAAGGTAGCTTTTGTGTTTTCCAGCTCTTGCAGACCTTTTCTTGCCTGGCCCCAAACACTGGTGCAGGAGGGGAGATGGAGGGAGTGTGGCTGAACCCCCTTGGCTGTACCTGCAGTGGGACAGCAAGGATCATCTGCCCTCAGAGCCTTGCTGCTCCAGTTAATGAGCCTCAGATGGTGATGCTGCAGCTGGTTCATTTACGCTCTCAGTCTTAATGGTGTGCATGTGAGTGAGACATTTTCTTCTCTGACATTGTTCTCTTCCTACTAATTATGTATTAAAGCATAATCATGGTAGCAAGAAAGCAGCCTTAATGCACCCTGGGTAAAACTAATGGTGTGGACACACTACACTCAGTTGCATTTGTCAAGGTTTCCTATTCCAGGCCTGTTGTGAGTAATTTAAGGAATTTTAGAGCTAACGTGGACTTGGTGAATGTTTACAGTCGCCCCTGAGTAAGGCTTGTGTGGGAGAGTGATTGAGCTGTGATGGGGATTTCTCCCTGGCAAACAGATGGTGGGGGTTTCATAGCCTGTTACTTAAGTTTTGAAAAAGGTGGTTAATACTTCAGGGGAAGGAGGGATGTGCAAATGGGTTGGAAGTAGCACAAAAATTGGAGCCAGCAGTTTGCATGTTCTCCTGGGGCTTTGAGTGGTGGTGTTTCCTTTCCTAATCCCAGGGCAAGGCTTCATCTTTTTGCCTTAATGTTGATGCTGATGAAAAGAGCTTTCTCTGCCATGTGGGAGGGCTTATTTCCAGCTCTCCACCTCTTCCATTTGCCACATCCCAGGTCACCCTGACTTTGGGCAGCTCTGGAGCACCTATCTGACTTGAAGCACATGAAGGGTGTCACAGCTGCAGTGTGATGCCCATTTGCTCTGCTGCAGGCTATAACCAGAATATGATGGAGCAGTGAGGACATCTTCTACAACAAGAGAAGTCATGGCTGCCCCATCCCTGGAGGTGTTCAAGACCAGGATGATGGGGCTTGGAGCCCCCTGATCCAGTGGGAGGTGTCCCTGCCCATGGTGGGGCGTGGGGGTGAAACTGGATGGGCTTTGAGGTCCCTTCTGACCCAAACCATTCTATGAGTATATGAGTTCTCTGTTTTTTAAAGAGTTGGTGTAGATGCGGCCCAAGAAGCAGCAGTTTGTCCAGGCCCTGCAGAACAATGACAGTGGAGCAGTGACAGACCCAGAAGTCCTGAGCTGCTGCTGTCCCATATCCTTTAAGAGTAATCTTGTTGAAGACAACTAAATTACTCATAAGTAGGGAGAGTTGCACAGATGTTTGCATTGTACGGTCCTTGAAGATGTAGTGGATGTCACTTGTGTAGAGAGTAATGACTGTAATACAGGTGTACTCTTCTATTTGAAAAGTCTTACAGAGTTTTCTCAAGTAAAAAAAGGAGAGAAGACCTTCCCCCATACACAGACCTCTCAGTGTCAGCGCTGTGAGTGAGCACTGGGAGTTTGTTGGAGCTGGAGATTCCGGGAGGATTTTGGATGCAAGCACTGGGTGCGGTATTGATGGTGTTCCTGTGGCATCCTGTTCTCTGGGTGCAGAAGAGGAATCAATTGGAGCTTGTGCTGGAGGACTAATGTAAAAGTGGTGCTTGGAGAGCCAGGGTGTGAGACAGCAGGCTCTGGGGCTTTGCTGTCTGCTGTCCCAGTGATGTACCTGAGTCTGATGGGGTGCAACAGCTCTGCGACGGGGAAGAGAAACTCAGTCTTCCGAGCCAGTGGACTGTAAAGATTAATAAAAAAATGAATATATTTCTTTCATGCGGAAATAGCACTTTAGTCCCTGTGCACAGAGATTTATCAAAAGGACCTCTGTGCTCCAGAAGCGGAGCTGAGATCACAGTTTGTTGCAGATGTGAATTGAGCTGGCCGAGTCCCACTTTCAGCAGATCTGAATGACCATTGTATGGTGTCAGTCTGTCTTGAACTTCACACAGCAGTTCTGCTCCCAGGCTGTCTCTGCAGAAGCTAGATTTGCACAGCAAATTGATTTGTCTTTAAAAATGAATTTTCTGGCTCCTGGAAATAGCACTGTGAAGCTACCTGTGAGGGCTCTGCATATGTGCACACTGACGTGGGACGCTGGAGAGCAGCACCAAACAGTTCCCTGGAGAGGAACGGAAAGCCAGGAAGTGTTAGAGATGGATTCCCCAGCATGTAGGTTTGTTTGGTTTTGTTTCATTTTTCATCTGGGATGTTTCATCCTGTTATAGTAGATGCTGATGAGAAGCTAATTTTAAGCATTTTGAGCCAGTGCAACACTTGGGACATTCTGATTTTTGTAGATGTAGACAACAGCTCCTCTGAAGCAGGAATCTGATTTTTGGAACGAAGTGCTCAATGGGATTAGGCTTTTATGATGTCTTGGATCACGCACAGAGATTTGTTAGTCACTAGGAGAGTCTGTAGCAGGCCCTTAAATTGAATGGAATGAGCTGGAAGGAAAATGCCCCATTGACCTTGGTATTTTTGAGGTGAAGGAAAAGTTGGGTCAAGGTCATTAGCCCATATTTGGACTAAATATGAAATTTTATTTTAAAACATGCATTCATAGAAAAGTCATTTGGGAGGTGGATGAACTTTTAGTTTAAATCCAACCTGCAGGGAACCATGTGAAGGGCTTTTGCCTTGAGGCCTGGGTTGACTCTGTTTGTTTGCTCAGCCCTTTTCCTCCATCAGCCAAGTCCCACTGTGTGAGCTGCCTCCCGCCCTCCCCCTCACCTTTTTTCATAATATTGTTCTAATTACTGGAGTGTGAAGAATTGACTCTTAAAATGCCTCTTGGCAAATTCCATTTGTGCATTGATGAAATTTCCCCTCGCTGCATTCTCACCATTAGTGCCGGCCGTGTTCAGCTCATCCTTAGATCAGAACTTCTCCTCCACCCTTCCCAGGCAAACTGGGACACGCTGGTTATCATGTTGGTTGGAGATCATAAATGTCAACAGGAGATGAAAAAGGAAACAAAATGAGGGATTTGAGGGAGGATGAAGGGTTAACATTTGTCTGCTGGAGTCCCACTGGTGTATTTTCACTGTGTTGTTTCTCCTGATGAGCTCCCCATCCCTGAAAGTGTTCAAGGGCAGGTTGGATGGGGCTTTGAACCCCCTGGTCCAGTGGGAGGTGTCCCTGCCCACCGCAGAGGGGTTGGAACTGGATGAGCTTTAAGGTCTCTTTCAACCCAAACCATTCTATGATTCTGTGAGCTGCCAGATATAATTTTTGGGGGGTGGTAGACTGGGCAGACAGGGATGGCTGTGGGTGCAAGGCTCCAAGAGCAGAAGCTCAACTGGTAGCTCAGGGAAGGGCTTGCAGGAGGGCTGTAGGGCTGAGGAGGTCGAGCTCTGAACCCTGCTTGGAACAGGGATGTTTGTGATACTTCTTTGCTTGCATGTGGTCATGTCCTTTGCTTTCTCATGGGAGATGTCCCTTCAGAAAAGGGGCTTGCTGGCTCTGCCTGGCCCTTCAGCTCCCTGGCTGGGTGCTCAGGCTTGCAGCAGCCTCTTGTCCCTGTGCTGTCCTCTGTTAATATTGCAGAGAATTCGGGGTTTATGGCTTACATGCTCTCCAAGTGGGTTCTTTCTTTCTGTGGGACCAGGACTGGTGGCCAGGCTGGGTGGTGGAGAGGGCAGTCATGGTGTGATGACAGCCCAGTCCTCTGCTCCTTGGCAGGGAACCCAGCAGAGGGGTGCCTCAGCCTCAGTCTGTGCCGCTCAGCTCCCCTCTGCAGATGAGTTGGGCTGTGGGCAGCCTTTCCCTCCTCCACAGACATTCTCTGGCACATAAAGGGGTTTAATTGCCCCTTGCAGGAGCACTTGGAACACCCCTGGCTTCTTCTAATGTGCCTCTTCCCAGTCAATGGCTCACAGAAGAGCAGTTACCCTTCAGAGGAGCAATAGAGGCTGAACTTTCACCGCCTTATCAGCTGTTTTGACAGCTAATCAGTTTTGATCTTAATAGGGGAAGAATTTGAAAAGCAAGGGAAGGTTGAGAAAACCTGCCCTGGACTAGGCTAAGGAGAAACTGGCTGGGAATACAGCAGGGATGGATGTGCTGTGACCAGGGATGGGTGGGCTGTGACCAGGCATGCTCAGCTTTGGGCTTCTTGGTCTCACAGTGTCAGGGACCTTCAAAATGTGGGGAAAGAGCAGTGCTGAATGCCCTGGAAGCAGAGAAAAAGAGATGCAGCCACTTGGGCTGGTGAGTGGAGAAAGCTTTTGGAAAGCAGATCTTTGCTGTGCTGGGCCTGGGAGCTGTTGGGTTCTGTGAAGTCGCACTACAAGCTGCAACAGCCAATTCTATTTTGTTACAAGAGTGTAAAACAGCCGAAACACCTTTAACTTCAGGCACTTTGCCCTTCCCAGATGCCTCTCCAGCTCTGTCTCGCTGCAGAAAGGCTTGTAAAGAGGTAGCAATCGATTAAAATTAGTTGCAGCAAGTTCCTGCTCATGTAAGCTGTCTGAAGGACAAGCAGATCTTCAGATTTTTGTGGTTTTGCTCCGTTCTATTTCTAGCTCCATTAAATCCATTTTTACCCTATTCTCTTCTGAAACATAAACGAGTAAATGCCGTAACAAGGGCACACTTAAGGAAAAATGAGGCATGACTATAAATGTGAGTGACCCAACTGTAAGAGAAAGGTCAGATAAGAGACATTACCCAGTAGTGTTCATTAAGGCTGTTGGTGTAATTTAGCATCCTGGTTTACCCACGTGTTTGGTAAAGCTGGTTAGAGAACCCATGGAGAGAGAGAGGGGAGATGCAAGATATGTAGAGGGAAACATTCCTTTCCTGTGTGTTTGCATTGTAAGCAATACAGCAGGTGAAGTGGAAGAGGGATTTTGATATCGAAGATTCTGTGGTGTGCTTGGAATTTTGGATAAAAAAAACATTCCCTGCTTTGCAAGATAAAGAAAGGAACTGAACAACAGCTCTGTGCAGCGTGAACCTTGTGGTGCTTCTCTTTGGAGAGGGCAGGGCTGTTTGCTTTTCTGCTCTTGGCATGCACTGAGCAAACCTGCACGGAAATGTTTGCAGAGTGCCTGCAGGTCTGTCACCCTGTGCAGTTTAGAGCCTGATCTGGAATGTGGAGTTTACGTGCTGCACTTGGGTGCAGAGAGCTGCCACCCCATCGCCCAGCCCAGGGCTGCTGGGTTCTGCCAGGGGCACACGCCTGGAGAGGGAAAATATCCATCCAGTTACTTAAGGGAGCAGAAATATCAGTCAGGCAGCTCCTGCTGCAAGGGGCTGGGAAGGAGTTTCCTGCAGGAATGTTGGCCCTAATGATGCTTTTCAAGGCTTTGCTGTGTGTGTGGATGCGTTGCCACCAGCCCTGGCTCGTCTCTGCCTCTCTGTGTCTCTGCTCCTGCTCGTTGCCTTGCCTAAAGCTCTCCAGGTATTCACCCGAGTGTGGAAACACATCCAAATGATGTCAGAAAGAAATGACAGTATAAAAAAAAAATCCCTTTTAATGGCAGGAACCAAGTGAATGGGTGTTTATCTTGGAGATTAATGGGACTCTTCTTGTTTTGCTTTTCCTGCCATGAAATTCAGTTCCCTGAACCTAAAAGGCTGCTCTACAGTTCTGCATCATCTGGAGGAGGTGCAATAGTAAAACCATTTGAATTCTCCTTTGTACTTTGGAGGGACAATGATAATTCCCCTGATGCCAAGGTTTACTTTGCTTCATTAATACCTGAGTTTGAACAGGTTCCTTTCTTCCTTTTGTTGCTCAGGGCTCTGGTTTCGGAAAGCTCTCTTCTAAAGGAGATTTAGTGTGTGCACACACCACATGAAGTCGACAGAGGCTGAACTTCAAAGTGGAGCATGTGAATAAATATTATCCTGACTTGAGGCTACTATTTATTCTTTTTCTTCTGAAACAAAACAAATTCATGCATGCCTTCTCAAGACTTAGAATTAATAGTTCTCTTTTTTACCACCATGGTGATGGTAAAAACACTGAAGTATTTACTCTGCTTTGCTCAGATGATGACCTTATCTGCCTTTTTCAAGAGTATGATTTTACTGGTTTACAGCTATTTTTTGAATACAGGGGCAAAAATAGTGTAGACGGGGACAAAATCCTCTGCTCTTGCTTGTGTCACCAAAGGTCCAGACCTCAGTGTGATGGGAGAGCCCTGGAAGATGCTGTGAACCCAAACCTGAACCTTGGAGGATCAGGATGGTGTTTGCTTCAGGGTCCGGGAGCTCAATATGGGTTGTGCCAGAACTGAGTAGTTTGCAGGGGGATTTGCTTCCTGCAAGTGCCTGCAACAGGCAAGTCCTTGTGTCCAAGAAACAAGTAAAGCATCATCCAATCTGGTCTTGAACACCTCCAAGTTGTGGGTGCCCCATCCCTGGAGGTGTTCAAGGTCAGGATAGATGAGGCTTTGAGCAACCTGACCTAGCGGAAGGTTTCCAAGGGGGATTGGAACTGGATGATCTCTCAAGGTCCCTCCCAACCCAACCCATTCTATGATTCTATGAAATCTGGATTGAGATATAACCCACTTTTCTAGGGCTTGACTCACAAAAAATGTTGAGTGCTTGTCCTCTGCAAATCAGTGTGGTTAATACTGCCTCAAGCCATACAACCCAACGCACCAGGTGTTCAGATGATTTCTATCTGCCTTGTGGAGACGAGAGCTGGAGTATTGCTGTGGTATTGCTGTCCCAGATGCTTTTTGCTGTCTGGTTCAACTCTCCTCCGCAGCTCCGTGCAGGGAGAGCCTTCATGCATAGAAAATAATAAAATAAAATTATGCCATCAAATGTTTTATGTATGAGGAGGCACGGGCTGTCAATAATCCGCTATGTTTTTTAATGTGAACCCTCTCCGTGTTTCTGCCAGTGGCTGATGACACCAATTAATTTTATTGTTTGGCAATAATCTGCTGTGGTGTGTGATTTGCACGGCCCTAGCCTTATGCTTTCTAATGATTTCTCTATTAATTTCACTGCTGCCTATAAGCTGAAGATGCCTTTCAAGTGGAAAGGGAAACATGACCTAATACCATGGATAAAATATTAGCAAGAACAAATTAAATCCTGGTTAGCAGTGTTAGGACCTCAGCCACTAAAGACAGAAGAGCTGATGGGGCATAGCAGTGAGTTGAGAGCTGCATGTGCCATTTATAGACACACAGAGTGTGGAACAGGAACTTTTTGAACAGCTTTAAATTGGTGTAAAATCAGTGCTGCGCCAGCACCCTGTTCCAAGGTCAAAAAAAGAGTTGACATCTGATATAATAAATCAGTGTGCCTTCCTGTGTTTTAGAAATTGCAGCCAGGCTTGCCATGCTGTAGCAGTGGCCATGCTCTGCATTCCTACTTAGAAAAGACCTCTAAGATCATCCAGTCTGAAGATCATTGGTCTGAAGATGGATCTGATGAGAGTTTGTCTGCAGCATTGCCTTTGCCATCTCGTGTCTGCATGTAAGGACAATGCTCTGTGGAGGAACTCCCTCTATCCTGCAGGACAGTGGTGATGAGTGGGTGGGTCATACTGCTTACTTCAGCATCACAGGCCTCGTGGGTGTCCTCAAGCCATGTCCTTTTGTGCAACCTGCACCCATCTTGCAGAAAACCCAAAAGCAAGATTCATACACGAGGTTTCCAGTGCAAGCCGAGCTTAATGACTTGGGTACTTGTCATCTACAGGTCCTCCTTTGCAGCACCTGGGTGCTAGCAAGCATTTGAGGGGCTGGGAGAGGGGCTGTGGTTGATGGCAATCATCAGCCCCAGTTAGGGTGAAGAATTGAGATTTTTAATAGTGGTATTGTAGAAATGCTTGGATAAATCCTAGTTGGGCACTGCCACGTGTCCACACAGCCATGAGTAACCTCATGGAGAGATCTTTACCTTCCAGCAAACGTCACTGATTGCTCTGAATCTGCCCCGGAACCAGGAAAATAAAACAGGATTGAAATTACGATGAGGTCACATGAAATAGTCCCTCTTCAGCCTTTGGAAGAAGTCTATATTCATGGTGTGGCTGTTGGCACACTCACAGCTGGGGCTGACTTTTTTCATCCATTTCTTTCTGAGGGGGGAAAAATGTTCCTCCGCTGCACGGAAGTATCATCGCATCAATATTGTCAGAGTGAAGCAAAAAGGGGAAGAAAAAGGAAATCAATGAAGGTTGTGACCAAAATATTTATGTGAGGATTTATATAAATGTACAAATATTTATTGCTTTAATATTTTAGTTGCTGTTCTGTGAGGTTTTGTGGTTCCTGCATAGAAATATGAGGCAAGTGAGTTGGTAATCAAGGATATGGACTTCTGTGCTGGTGACTGGGAAAGGATGAGGGGCTGAAAGCTTTGCAGAGAGATGGGTGATGTGTAGTGCAGATATTGGACTCAGGCAAGTGCTGGGACTGTGAGGTCAGAGCTGCATTTACTGTCTGCTCGCCCTTTCCTTATAAACTTTGCTTTAGGTGCAGAGCTTTGGGCTTTCATGTACCACGACAGTGTTGGTCACCTTGGGTGGAATCATTACTGGATATTTTACATTGAATATGATAGTTTCAGTATTTTCATTTCTCCCCCACATTTTTAATAGCTAAACCATGCATAAACATCAAGTTTTCACAGAACTGGATCATGACAGCGTGGGCAGGAAGAAAATATAATGACCTATATATAAAAATAGTTGTCAGGTGTGATGGGCTGATGCAGGCAAGCTGTCTGTGGGGCTTCTTGGGATGAGGATATGGTAAGGATGGTGTTTGGCAAGATGTACTTCCCTTCCTCCTCCCTCGCTGGGTCCCTCCAGCCCCTCACAGCCTTGATTTAGGTACAGAGGGTCCTTCAGGCCCTTCCTGATCTCCAGCAACAGGCAGGAGCACTGGCCAAAATGCAAAGCAGTGCCGAGGCTGCTTCTTCCCCCCCGGGAGTTGGCTTTGGATGCCTTGGCGGTCTTTGAAACGGTGATAAAATGCTTATGCTGGGATCAAAGTCTGAGCAGGAGATTTCTGCTGGCCTCGAGTTTCTTTGCACTGGGCTCAGGATTACAGAGTGAAATCAAGCCCTCCTGTAGGGTAAGTACGAGCATGAAGCTGGCGCAGCTCTGACTTCACAGGGGAAGTTACCAAAACTCAGTGCCTGCTCTTTTCTGAGCTGCAAACAAACTGAAGCTTCAATATTTTTAATTCCATCGCAAATAATGCTTTAATTCCAAGCAAAACTCTTCAAAGAGATTGGTTGTCAGCAAAAGCAAAAAAGAAAAAGGGCAAAACCCACCCCAAAACCCCAGGATGCTTGCAAAGTCCCTGGTGCCACCCACTGCTCTGGTTGCATCTCTGCTGCCAGAGCAAACCCACGGCAGCAGAGCGCGCTGGGATATCTTTTCCTCCATCACCATTGCTGTGAAGGGAGAATGCCAGCTCTGGGTTTATAATTAATAGTTTTCCAACGTGATTCTGCTGGGAGAACAACGAGGACATTGAGAGCAGGGTCCGTGCTGGCCATGTTGCTGAGGAAAGCTGAGCCTTACGCCTGCTCCAAGTCACCACCATTTATAAAGCCCGAGCGGTGCTTCCAGCCCTGCTCCAAATAAAAACTCTTTCAGTTGCAGGATTAGGGGTAAATAGTGTTGTAGTGCTATGGTGACATTTCCCCCCATGATGTTTTCCTTTCTTTTCTCTCCTTTACACACTCTAATCTTCTGGTATTGTAAGAAGTGAGGAGTAATGGAGCTCTTGGCCTTTTTAAATATGTATGAACTTCTCAGGAAAGCTGGGGAAATGAGGAGCACTGAAGACAGATAACAGATGTGAGATGGTCTCACATCCCTGTCATTCGACATGCTTGGGCTTTCTTTTTCTTTCCTGGTGTCCTAAGTTATTATTCATAGGCAAAGCATAATGTTCCTGCTCTTTTCATGGATAGATTATTATTATTTTGATGAAGAAGACTGTATCTGGGACACAGCTGTGATTATATCATAAAAGCTGATAGAGGAGTTCCTACCTCTGCCTTGCTGGGTTTTTGCTGCTGGTGAACAAAGGTGTTTTCTGTCTCTTGTCAGGGTTGCTCTGGAAGGTGACTCAGTGGGATATGGTGATTTTTGTGACAGACCTGCACACGTGGATTTGTTGTGATGGTTGGGTTTGGCTTCTGATAGTCAAATGGATCTGTCCCATCTCCTCTCTTCTTTGTCCCTAGAGCTGAGCACAGTGGGGCTTTCACCAGACCCAGGGCAGATGCTCTGAGTTGCTTCCGTTTGTTCTTCGTTAATTTATAGAATCATAGAATGGTTTGGGTTGGAAGGGACCTTAAAGCCCATTCAGTTCCACCTCCCACTGGATTAGGGGGGGTCAAATCCCCATGCAACCTTGCCTTGAACAGCTCTAGGGATGGGGCAGCCACCACTTCTCTGGGCAACCTGGGCCAGGGCCTCCCCACGCTCATTGTGAAGAATTTGTTCCTAATGTCTAATCTCAATCTTCCCTCTTTCAGCTTAAAACCATTCCTCCTCATCCTGTCGCTGCACTCCCTGATGAATGACTGTGTTATTCCCAAATACTGGCATAAACAGCAGAGGTGTACAGCAGTGAGCTCTGCTCTGCAGGTGATTCTGAGGGGATGAGCTGTGCCAGGATCTGGCCCATGCATGGAACACCTTGTGCACTCACAACAGAGCAAAGCATCTTTCTCCCTGTCCTAACAGCACTGGCAGCCAGTGGGCTATAGCACAGCAAACCTGTGCTGGCAGCCTGGGTTTTCTCATCTTTTTAGTTAATTAATTATTTTTTTTCCCAACTAAACTGTTAATTGAAATCATTCTTAATTTTGGCTGAAATGCAGCTAATAGTTTTGTTTGGAAAATGATTTTAATTTCATTGTTTTCACACAATGTGCATTTTTTATTCATTTAAAAACAGAATTGTTTTTAATCTCGGGTTACTTTTTTTCTGAGTGCTGGTGCACCCAGCATTGGGAATGATATGGAGAAGAACAGAAAGAGCAGAAACCCTGCTCAGGTCGCCTTCTCCTTCCCTCCCACTGTGGAGCCATCACATCCTCCCCAAATGAATTATTCAGGTGGTGCTTCCAACATAGCGAGGATGCCCCTTGCAGCCAGATATCTGCTGGGAAGGTCACATAAAGGGGGTGACACCCACTTTTTAACACCCCTTTGATTTCACAGCATGATATTGCCCTGTGCAAGCAAAGATTACTCATGAAAGGAAGAGTTACACCAGGGGGGATGAATTTTTTGCTCCGGATGGCCATCTCCATGCAATTGTTTGCAGAATTGGGTCTTCTGGTGTTTTGGATGTGCATTGGGAATGCACTGGATAGAACAGTTAACCTGTGCCAGACAGGTGGGTGTTTCTGGGGCTGAACACAAGTCCATGGCTTGGTCACCATGAGAGGTGCTGAAGGAGTGATGCTGGTGGCAGGGATGACTGGGTGGGTTGTGCTGTGATGTCTGGGAGATCACTGAGCTAATCTCATGAAGCATCCCACCTCCTCTTGAAGGGTAGAACCTGATAATCTACAAGACGCCTATCGATGTAGCACATCTACCATTTATTTGTCACCTTAATACACATCATGTGCATTGATTTTATTTTTGCTGGGGAAGGAAAGCCAATGAGGGTAGGAGCTTGGGAAAAGAGGAAACCAGGGAGGGATGGGATAAAATTTCCTTTCAGGAAAGACACTCATTAGAATAGAGTGGAATTACCCAGAGTGTGATGGTACATGTTGTTCTGTGGTGCTGTGCAATGGTACTGCCATCCTTTTGCACAGTGATTGTGTCTGTTATGGGAGCAGGGTTGGCTTTCAAGCACATGCTTCATTCACTTGGCTTCTTCAGGCTCTGGACCGTGGGAAGGGTGGTGATAACCAACCTTCAGCCACTTCCCCCAGGCAGGAGATCAATACAGCTCAATTTGAGGGTGGTTCTTGTGGTTTGTGCTTTTTCCAGAAAGACTGGGGGAGAAAAGATGCCATTTAAAGAAAATTACTGCATTGCCTATCGACTGAAAACAAAAGTCTTTTGTCCTGTCAATCATTGGAAAGCTTTATCTTGTCAATTACAAGGAAAATGTCTCCTTTTCACAAATGCCAGACTTTGCGTAGACCCAGTGTCTCCTTCATTCAAGCAAACAGGCGTTGGGGGTGGTAGCTTTTTAATTAAAAATATGAAATGTGTATTTTTCTTAAAAATTAATATATTATCAGTGTTTAGACTTAACAGAAAGTAGTAATGCAAATTAGTATGTGTCCTCCTGTCCCATAGCTGAACCTAGGTGATGCATCAATAGTGCTGCAGGGAGAAGTGTCCTCGCTTTCTCTTTCCCTCTGATCCCACATCATTGTGTTATATCAGGTTCCTTGTGCTTGTGCTGGCATGTTATGTACATGCTATAAAAAGTCACTGTGTCTTCAGGCACATTGTACTCTGCTAGATTGATCACAGTAAGGTTTGTGTGTGCGTGTTAAGTGACTCAGCTTCGTTAGTGACGGCTGCAGAAGGAGGAGATGCAAAGTCTCCGGTGCTTTCCCACCGCTGCTTCCAGAGCTCCCTCTCACCAGCAGGTCCCTGACACAGCACAGCATCCATAAAAATGGGGCGAGGCTGGGATGCAGGGATTGTGTCAATCTCTGCCAAATATTGGAAGCTTGTGTGTGGAGGCAGTAGGGGCAGTGAGCCTCGAGTCTCGCCGCTTGCAGGTTGCTCTGTGCTTCTTTCAAAGCTTGGAACTGCAGAGTGACATAAAGTGTATTTCCAAACCATGATCTGTGTTCAATGGATTCATTGCAGGTCCTGGCCATGGCTCTATTTCCACCCATGGGAGCGTTTTGGGTGCCGGCTGAGCCCAGGGATGTTGCATGGAGCACTTTGCTTCTTCATCATGGGTGATGCCAAGGCACTGCCAGGCTCACTGCTGACTGCACTGGCCTGGGCAGACCTCAGGGCTGGTTCTCCACCCCTTGATGGGCTGTGGAGAGAGGGAAGGGGCTGTGGTTTTGTCCCAAGAGGAAACCACAATAATGCTGCACACACCAGGGTGTTTGCAGTGCCCGGATGATGTGGCTTTTGTCACTTCACAGCAGGCACTTGAGTAAGATTTGCTGTTACCCTCTTTGTAGGCTGGATGTTGTGGCACGTTTTGAATCATTTGTGGCTTCTCTTTAGTTCACCAGAGAGAAAAAAATTCCTTTGCACTTCCTTTCCCTTTCATACAGTGTTTTTTCTGCCTGTGCTGCTCTGCAGATGGGCTTTGAACAAGTCCCTACGTGAATAGACGTACTGCCCGAAGTCCAGGGTCCATCTGTCCCTCCATGGTGCTGAGCACAACTTGGGTGATGGGAGCTGGGCACCAAGCATCTCACATGCGTCCTGCAAAGCTAGTAGTTTAGCAGCCTTCCAGTACTGAAAGGGAGCCTAAAGGAAACCTGGGATGTGCTCTTAATCAGGGAGTGCAGGGATAGGATGAGGGAAATGGTGTTAAACTGAAAGAGGGGAGATTGAGATGAGATCTTAGGAAGAAATGTTTTCCTGTGAGGGTGGGGAGGTCCTGGCACAGGTTGCCCAGAGAAGCAGTGGCTGCCCCATCCCTGGAGGTGTTCAAGGCCAGGTTGGATGGGGCTTTGAACCCCCTGATCCAGTGGGAGGTGTCCCTGCCCATGGCAGGGGGTTGGAACTGGAAGGGCTTTGAGGTCCCTTCCAACCCAAACCATTCCATGATTTCCTGAACATCACTGGGGCTTGGTGCCGTAAACCTTTGCAGAATTGGGCTGTGCTCTGACACCCTCGCCAAAACTGGGGGTGTTGTTTTCCAGCTGCCGCGTGGCCGGGGTGTGTGTTGGTGTCCACTGTGGGCTGTTGGCCATCTGCTCACTCACAGGCTGCCTGGGCTCACTGGGCAAAGGCTTTTTCCTGTAAACAGTGCTCTCCTGGGGCACAGCTCGGTGTCAGGAACTGGTATCATTGTTCTCAACAGCCGCACGTTTCCCTTTGCAGCCAGTTAAATAGATAAAGCTGCTAGATATATAAAGCAGCCATATGGAGTTTCCATTTCTTTCGTGGCCCCTCTTTGAGCAGGACACCCAAGTCTTGCTCTTATGCTGTGCCAGGACTTTTATGGTGGTTACATGACTTAGGTGCCTGTGGCTGATGTTTTTCTGCCAAGCCAAGGTGGGATGCTTGGCAAATAGGGACCCCTCTTGTAGCAGGGAAGTGTGAATCATCTCTGTTAAGCTTTTGTTTGCAAACTTTTCTTTTTCTCGAGTTTGTTTCCTCTGCTCCAACCTTGGGCAGACACTGGTGGTGGTGGGGTGTTTCCAGGAGCAGTACAGTGGGGAGGGTGAGTGTGGAGTGCTCCATCCCCATTGTCAGTGGTAGGAGATGATGGAGCTCATGAGATACACAGCCAAGGATGTAATTTGCCCTCTGGGAAAATGATGTTGCTCTGCATCTGAGATGATGCTTGCTCTCTGCTCTGTTTGCTTTCTCTGCCCAGTGGCTGCTCTGCTGGGAGTCTTGGCTCTCCAGGGTTTTACATCAGCTCTGTGTGTTTTACCACTCTTCTGTTGCTAAAAAAGTCTTTTTCAGAGCATGGAATGGCCTGGGCTGGCTCCTGGGTTTGCAGTGTCTCTGGAGCAGAGAGCAGGGACCAGCACGGATCATAACCCACCACCTTCACTGCACATCTCTTTTAAGAAGCGTGGTTCATTCCAAGAAATTCTCCTTATTCTTTCTATACTGGTATTTTATAAATCACAGAGCACCCACCCCTAGCCCAAGGCAGAGAAGTTGGGGCTGGCAGAGCTCTGGTCCCTCAGGATCCTGCCCTGGCACCTGCCTGGCTCTGACCAGCATCCTCCTCACAATGTATCTGCTGTTAGACAAGGACAGATGGGACCTGGCATTCCCTTTCACTTCTCTGAATGCAGAAGACCTGTCTTATCCAGGCTTTTCTTAGTAGAAGACAAATGGAAGTCACTCCAGGGTTTTTTTTCCTGTATCAGTCTTTTTTTTTCTCTTTTCCTTCTGAACCATAACAAAAGCTTTAGTGTACTGGGACTGGTAATTAGCTGCGCTTTTAATTTTCCAAGTAACTCACCTCTGAAGTGTGTGTGTGCCAAGAGGCTCCTGGGCCACGTGCAGGAGAATGGCCTCAGGGCTGAATTTGCATTTCTACTACGTAAATTCAAATTGCTTTTGTACATCAGGCGATTTCACTGGTCAGAGGAACACTTTGTGTTAGAGGGGTGGTTGGATGCTCCATGGCAGGGCCAGAGGAGATGCACTGGCTGCTGACCCCGACTGGACTGCAGCTCCTTTGCAAACAAACAAAAGGGAAAAATCCCAAATTCCAAGTGCAATGTGTGCCTCTGGAAGCGTCTGTGTCCTCAGCCATTGGAGACACCTTGTCTGCAGTAGATATTTGATCCCCAGGCCGTGTGTCTCTGGAGCTGTGTGTGAAGTCTCACCTGGGCGATGCTTTCATCAGTAATTACAGCTTCTTGTTGCTTTATTCAAATATTATTTCACTGTCGTCTTTGAGCGTTAACATCTGGCAGTTACTGAGTGATTGATAGCTGTCAGTACAAGCCTTTACTCTTGGCTTTTATTCTTTTGTAATAATAAAAATTAATACCTTAACATCCCTTTCCTTTCATCCTCGAGTATCCTAGAGCTTCATATGAGCGGTTGGTCTGTAAGAAGGGAGTACGGTGCCTGCAACCCAAGGGGCAGGGGCTGCTCCTGCTCTGTGCAGTTGCTGCTCCCAAGCATCAGGAGACACTTTGACAAACACGAGAACTCCCTCAGGTTTGATGAACAAAGACACTCACCTCTCCCCACGGAGTTCAGCCTTCAAAATAAGAAGAGCAGATGGCATTGAAAGCATCTCACTCGTTGACAGCCAGGTTTGCTGTGGAGCTGGTGAAACACAGGAGGTTACGCTTGATGAGTGCGTGGTTGTCTTGGATGATTTTCAGGTTTTCCTCCTTTGTTTCTTGGTATAAAAACCAGATCTTAATTGCACCCATCTCTGCCTCATCCTATGCTGAAGGTGGTGTGGTCTTGGTGTTTGTGTGGGGTGATGCTGGCCAGGGCGCTTCAGGCTTTGCATGGCATCTCTTGGAGGTCTTTGTTTCCTGTGAAAGCATTTCTCACCCTCTCTTCTAGTTTAACACGAACTGGCAGAGGGTATCAGCTGTGGTTTGAGCTCTTTCTCAAGTGTTTATTGAAATGTTGCTGTTCCTCCCACGCATCTCCTGCCAACAGCTTCTCACCTTCCCACTTAGGTGGAAAGTGCTTCTGAAGTCAACTGGCGGGCAGGGACCTGTGGAAAAGCAGCTTTAATGCTTGTGTTGTCACTGTGAAGTGAGGCAAGGCTGCCAGGGAAAGGAGGTTTGAAAATTATGTTTCTCAGATGATTGTGTTCCTGTTGATACAGAGGGTGCAGCACAGCAAAATGATGTGTCTGCACTCCATCCATGCCTCTGCACTTTGCCCAGTGCTTTTTTGGGGTTGATGTATTGAAAAAGTGTGTTCTTTTGTGGCATTTCCAGTGCTGTTTGTGTGCGAGGAGGTGCGTGGTGTGCATTTAATGTCCAACTGTGTTACCACCAAGTTTGGGTTTCCTCCAGCTGGGTGGGTTGGTACCACTTGGTTGTGAAATAGCATTTACCATCCTCAAATCCCAAATCTTGAGGCAGGGCATCACACTCTTGATCAAACTATGAGTTACTCTGAGGCAGTAATACAGGTCTTCCAGAGCAGGAGCCAAATGGTTATCCTGCAGGAAATTACAGTTTGCAATTTGATAATTGACCCCATGATGGCCTTGCAAGTGGCAGCTGTGTTACAGGTCTGTGTGGCTCTTTTCAGCTCTCCATGCAAAGTCCCTTCCTAGAGCAGGGCTGGCACTTGTCCCCTTCTCCTGCTTTCCAAGAACGTCGCTGCCTGAAAGCACTTGGAGTTTCATTACTACATTAGAATTGGCTGTGCAGGCTGTGCAGCTCATCCTCCTCCAAGAAGTGATTACTTCCCTAACGAGGAGAGGACCAAGCATCTTCCACTTGGTTTGGAGGAGGGAGATAAAAAAAAAGACAGAAAATCAGCTCCTCGCTCAAATTCTTGGTCTCCTCTGCCTCGTCACTTGGGTTTTGGTAATCACTTTAGTCTGCAGTTGGAGTTTCTTGGCAATGTAAGGATTTTTCAGTAACTGTCATTTTCTTTGTTACTTTCAAGTTGGTTGTTTCAAAACTCATTACCCATGGCATTTATTTACCCAGTCTGGAAGCAGCTTGCACCAGGAGCACAAAATGGGAATTGATTTACAGCGACGGTGTGTGATCTACAAAATGTCGATTTCTTTTCCTCTTAAGTCTATAAATTAGTTTTGATTCCAATGAGGCTTTATACTGTACTTATAAATCATTCCCAAGAAGCTATGCAAGTCTGGAAAATCAAAATAGTCAAGCAGCAGCCTTGGATTGTGGTGTTGCTGATGCAGCTTTATTTTGGTGCTGCTCTCTGGTGTGTGGATGCAGGGCTGGGCAAATGCTGACGCCAGGTGTTTGCGTGGCATTTCATTTGGAGAAGGGGCTTTCAATTGGAGAGAAGAAGTAATGGCTAAAATACAACTGTATCGGTAGTGAATCAATTAAAAAATTGAAAGGGTCCAAGCTTAAGGAAGAAAAGGGGCTGAAATGGCTTGTGATTTAAGGATAGGATGAGGGATAATGGTTTTAAGCTGAAAGAGGGCAGATTTTAGATGAGATATTAGGAAGAAATTTTGGATTGTAAGGGTGGGGAGTCACTGGAACGGGTTGTGCAGAGAAGTGGTGGCTGCCCCATCCCTGGAGGTGTTCAAGGCCAGGCTGGATGGGACTTTGAGCCCCCTGATCCAGTGGGAGGTGTCCCTACCCATGGCAGGGCTGGAACTGGGAGGGCTTTAAGATCCTTTCCAACCCAAACCATTCTATGAAAGAAGCCCTGTGCTGAGTTTTTTGGGAGAATATTGATGCCTCGCCACTTCTGAGCCAGCAGACATCTATGAGGACTTGCCTCAAGCTGTGAAACTACTGATGATTTTGGAACTTTTGGGTTATTTAGACTTGCAGTCTCAGCACTGGGAGCATTTGTGCTGTCTGAGCAGTTAATGCGTGCAAGCACTCCTGGGGTGCTCTGTGGGACGGCTGATGTGCAGAAGTGCTGGAGGGAGAGCTGGAAGTGAGGAAATCCACTTCTCAGCTGGTGTTTCAAGTGGTTTGACTTGACACACTGTGGAGCTGGATGCGGAAACCTCTATGGGCAGACCCTGTGGTAGCTCTTCACCGTGTGCCTGCTGGGTGCTATTGGTTGTAAGTGGAGAAGTGGTTAACAGTGTCCTGAAACACTGGAAATTATAAGAATCACTCTCTGCCGTGCTGGATAGCCAAGCTGTGTGATTTTGGCCACCTCTTGGCTGTTCAGCAGGAGGTCAGTTGTGCTGTGGGCTGGGGGGATGAAGCAGGGGTGTTGCTGCCCTCTGGACCAGGGACACGCAGCGCCACGCTTGCCACTCCCCTGCCCCGGTGCTGGGTTTCAGCTCAAGGGAATGCAGACAAGTGATGTGTTTTCTGTGGGTGTGCAGGAGCTGTTACCTGCCAGGCTGCCTGTCTCACACACCGTGCCAGATTGCTGCTGGGATAAACTTAGTTCAAGCTCCATCGACTGCAATATTGTTTTTACATCTCGTCGTTCTGAATTACTGTTCCTGTCTTTAACTTCTGCTGCTCCGCCGTCTGTCTCCCTGAGCCCAGGTGCCTCGACAGCTCCCCTTGCACACCCCAGTGATCTGTCACGCGCTTGGTCACTCTGCTGCCTCCATTTTTGTGCCATAATTGAAACATTAAAGGAGTTAATATAGACCCACGCAAAGGATGTGCTGCATTGCCCCTGAGTTTTCTGTAGACTCCAGAATCCTTTCCTAGAAACCTCCGATGTCCTTGGTCTTCCAAATTAAGTGATTCCTTCTGCTTGGCTGAGAAAACCTCATTCAAGATGAGATCCATTAGCTCTGTGTTTATGGAGTTACTGTGGAAATCCCTGGCATTCACGCTGTGCTTGTTTGTTGTAATGAATCTGTACATGCCAGAACACCTTGCAAAGAGGGGGAAAACCCCCAATTTTCCTTTCTCTTTAATAATCAGAAACTGTGATGTAGAGCAGGGGTGCAATACAGAGCTTGAGTTTTCTTGGGGAGCTTGGTGCATAGTTTTGGGAAGGATCCAGGTACTCGGTTGCCAGGCTTGCACATCTCTCCCAGTTTTGAGGATTCCAGCTGCACCAGCTTCTCATTTATAGTGGCTGCCCTTCACGGTGTGGGAATGATGTGGGTGCCTGTCGGCCAAGGGAGGCTTGGAGGCAAGGTCTTGGTTTTAAAGTAAGAAAGACTCAGGAAGAGAGCTCTTGGGAGCGGCCATGTGATAGAAATCCTCAGACTGAGGCAGAAATGTGTGGGTTTTTCCCTGTAGTTTGTGCTGAATGTTTGTTTGCCAGACTTGGACTGCTTGGTTGTCCAAGCTCTGGGAGTGGACAAGGCTGCCGATGCCTCCTGGACTTCCTTGAGGACGAACCCTGCCAAACCTGGCACACGCTGCTGTGGCTCTGGGTTTGGTCTTCACTGACCTGCAGAGCCCTGGAACAGCAATGGGAGGTCAAATCTCATCTTTATATAAAGCCAGGGGAATTTTGTTGGGACAGTGATGGAGGGAGAACTCAGCTCTGGCTCTCATGTCTGTATGGGGCTTGGGACAGCAGCAGCAGTGATTGGTGTGAGGGACAAACCCTGACTCCCTGGGGAACCTGCTCCTGTCATACTGAATACCTGGTGCTGCAGGAGGGACCCGGCATGGCCCACTGGACTTTCTCAGCATTTCTTCTATTTGTGTTGAAATTTTGGGTTGGCTCTCTGGCTTTGAGCCTGTGGTGAACTTGAAGCAGCGCTCCTTGTGCTTGGGAAATTTTTCAGCTTTACTTGAAACAGACAGAAATTCTATCCTTATGCCAGATCCCTGGCAAATTTGGCAGCCTGAGCATACCTGGTGCTCTTAGGCTTCGAAGTCAGTAATTTGAGCCATCATCCAGGATGTGCTCCTCCAGTAAAGCATAGGTGCTTCTGCTTGAATGCTCTGGGCACACCGTGGGTGGCTCGGCACCCAGTGCTGCTGTGGGTTAGGGCTCATGGCAACTGGAGTTTCCTGCCTGGTATGGGCTCATTTGTGCTGCCTGGTCCATCCTTACTGCCTTTTCCACCTTCTCAATATCCAGAGCTGGATCTCGTTGCTGTCACAGTGTTACCTTTGTTCCTGCTTGCGGACCAGAGAAGCGAAGGTTGTGCATGGCTTGCAAAGGCTGGAATTGTCATATAGTGAACCCTTAGCAAACCCACCCCTTGGCTTGAGCCCTAATGGGGTGATTCTGCTTCCGTTGGCATTCCCAGGGGGAGCCTGTTGCCTCTGAAGCTCAGAGTGGATGGGTTGTAGAGCTGCGGTAGCTAACGACCTCAATGTGAGCCGATCTCATTTCAGCTCTCCGAGCTCACTGGAAATAATATTTGTAGCTCAACACAAAACCTCATAGAAGGTGACAAAGTGGTTTCAACTTCATTGGTTTTTCCATTTGCACAGTCATTAAAAGGCCAACAGCAGTGGAGAGCATCAGCCCTGACCATTAGTGGAGCCAATTTCCTTTCCTGCACGGTGATCACTGCCCCAACATCCTGGGGGTCGGTTATCTCTGACGATAGCAAGTTGCTACCATTGCCCCTACCTCTACCATCCTGCTGCATCTCCCATTCTGCTGGTATTTGTAACCAGCCAGGAGATCTGTGAGGTTATTAGTGCTGATATTTTTAGCTGGTTAGGAAGGAGGAAGGCATTTCATGTATGCGTGGGGGTGTTCGCTTCGCTTTGGGTTCATTTAGCAAATGCTGGTGATTTTTTTCCCTCCTCTTTAATTAAGGAGATGTAAGCTTAGAGCAAATTTGAAGCAGATGGAGTTGGTGACATCACACTTTGTTTTACTCCTGTTAGTGCAGATCAGCTACTTTGGGGTAAATCCTGAAGAGCACGTTTTAAGCTTAAATGTTGTGTCTCCTGCCTTTTCCCATCCCCTGTTTTTCTTGTCCATCTGCTTTGTTCTCTCATTACACCTCCTTCACTCCCTGAAGGCACAGTGCCTGCCTCCATCACATGCAGCTTTCAGACAAAATCCCATAGAGCTGTTTCTTGAGATGGAGATGAGCAACGAGACCATCCCGGGCTTGCAGGGAGGTGTGGGGTGGTGGTCCCCTTGGGAAAAGCCTTCAGGGCTTGGTGCTGGTGCAGGACCAGTGTGCAGCTCTGGTGCTGAGCACTGCTGGATCCTTCCCCAAACCCAAGCCTGCACTTTGGATCAACATTTTATATTTTCTGTTGGCACCCTCTGGCAGCTGCTGCTCTCTCTGTGGGTGTCAGACCCTGCAGCACACCTTGCTTGGGCTCTCCTGCCTCTCCTCTCCCCCAGCATCCCTGGGCAGCTCTTTCATGGGATACTTGTGTGTGGATCCATGCTAAAAGTTACAGCATCTGCACCAAACAGCCTGCAATTCCAGCTCAGTCCCAGCGTGATGTGCTGTCCTTGCCTGCCCCTGCTTCATCCCTTGGCTGGGTCCCCTGCCTTTAGCCCTGATGTGCCGCTACGTTTTCCTCTTGCCAACCATAGCAAGCAGGGTTTAGGTGTGTGTGGCTTTTTCTCACGGCCCTAAAGGAGCAATGGTTTGAGGTTGTACCCAAACCTCTGACCCAGCGAGTGTTGGGAGGATGGAGGCAGGACCCCTCCTCCCTTTGCGACACAGAGCGAGGTTTGCAGCTGCTGCCGTGTTTTCCAACCTGCCCTGATCCTGGCCAGGACCATCACTGCCTCACACCGGGGCACTGCTCCCACCCCAAGCCAGCAGGAATTTGCTTTATCTCCCTGGCAGCAGATGAAAAGCTCTGGCCACAGGATGTGTTTGTGCACATTTTACTGGGGAAAGCAAGGGGAGGGGCGGACGCAGGAGGGAGGGAGCAGAGTTATACTCTGCATCCTCGTATTTATTTGCAATACTTTCCTTCCATCAAAGAGTTAAAACTGTTTTTATTCCCCCTTTCTCCATCAATGCCCTTGGAGCTTTATCCTGCCTTCTCCAACAATAATACCACTGGGATCCTGGCCGTGGTGCGAGGCTCAAGTGGTTGGCACGATGAGGAAGGTTGCATTGCCAAAAGCAAGTGCTCTTCAACCTCTGTGATCCGCTTCCCCCATGGACCTGATGGTGCAATGAATTAATGCACTGGTGTTTTCCCAGTGAGAATCTTGGCAAGGTCACTGGAGAAAATATCCTGAACAGGCTTTGTCTAGTCCTTGAGCTTTTATTTCCCCTTTGCATGGGTGCAGTGAGTTGCCTGCTCCAATTCAACACCACTCGCTGCACGGCCCATGGTGCTTTACACCGTCCCATGAGCACTGGGTATAATTAATATTACTTAAAAATACAGCTATATGTAACCCCCCTTTCCCCTTTGTACTGAGCTGTGTTGGATCATAGCTCTGTGCTTTTATACCTGCTGTTCAATGCTCGTGCATATAAATACAGCTCGGTTTTTCTTGGCTGCTCCAGGAATGACTTGGCTTCCTCCTGGCCCTGTGTGAGAAACACAACCCAGGCATGATCTTCATCATCTTCTCCTGGCCAGATACCTCAAGCATCTTTGGACCTTGGGTTTTCCCTTTAACAATGACATTGACAGTTTGCAGGGATTAATTAATGGCTGGGAAGTGTTTATTGCTAAAAATTGCTAGGAACAACAGTGCTAACGTGTGCAGGACTGAGCAGGGGTTCGTGTAGGACCTCTTGCTGTGAAGAATAATTCCAAAGCATTTTGATTTCTTTCTGTACTGAAAGCAGAGCAGCTCGCTGCTGTCCCAGCTGGAAGCAGGTTGCTTTTGACTTCTGGGAATGAACTCTGAGGGATCTTTATGAAAGTGAGTTTGTTGATATGGAGGAATGCACCCATTCCCCTGAACTTCTGTGCTGGGGCTGAAGAACGAGTAGAGGGCTCAGCAAAGGCAGCTGCTCTGGTAGCCTGGCTGGGTGCCTCCAGCTGAGCCTGGGTAATTCTAAGATAGGTAAAATCTTCTCCTCTGCCCTGGTCATTTAGATCTTATCATCCATGTTTAGCGCGGACAGTCCGTTCCTGCAGCGCCGCTTCCATCCTGCCATCATTTTGCTTAGGCCAGTATCCAAGAAAGAAGCTATTTATTCCTCTGTTTAAATTTATGTACTGTATAAACCATTGTGTCCCAAGCTGTTTATGAAGCACAGAGGCACTTCCTCTTCTCATTTCTCATTTTTAATCAATGGTTTCTGCTTACGAAGAGCTAAGCCACAGACGAATTATTTCTTTTCCTTTTGTCCTTTATTAAATTCAACAGCCCTCTTGCAGGTACCAAAACCCAACCAATTGCAGAGAAAAAGCAACAACTGCCTTTGGGAGCAATAAGCCACTCTGTTACTGGGACAAAGCAAAATGAAATGGCGGCAGCAAGGTGTGCTTCTGGTGAGGTTTCTGGTGCTGGCTGACACCTGACTGAGAGCAGGGCTGGGACTTTGCACCTTTTGCCTCAGGTTTGCTCTGCTGGTGAGCTGAGCCCAGTGCTGTCCTGGCAGCACAAGGGCAAGATCAGCTTAAAGGTAAGATCTTAAATATAAGATTAGGGAAATGAGGCTGCTGAAGGTTCTAGAGAACAAATTTTGTGAGGAGCGACTGAGGAAACTGGGATTGTTTAACCTGGAGAAGAAGAGGCTGAGGGAAGACCTCTTTGCTCTCTGCAGCTCCCCGAAAGGAGATTGTAGTGAGGTGGGTACTGTCTCTTCTGCCAAAGTAGCAACTGATAGGATAGAGAAGATGGCCTCGAGTTGCATCAGGGGAGGTTTAGATTGGGTATTAGAAAAAAATTCTTCACTGTAAGAGTGGTGAAGCATTGGAAGATGGAGTCTCCATCCCTAGAGGGGTTCAAAAAATGTGCAGATGTGGCAGTTGGGGACATGGTTTGTAGGCACGGTGGGGCTGATGGCTGGATGAGCTTAGAGATCTTTTCCAACCTTAATGACTCTATGATCCCTGTCTGCATCCAGCCAGATGCCATTAAGTGTCCAGGTTCCTCTTGACAGTGGGTTTAGGTTTATCGATTGAAGTTTATTGTGAAAGCATTGCTCTGTTTTAATGCAGCGTGCCAGAAAATAATCAAAGCAATTGGTGTGGGGCTGTCAGGAGGTGATGCAGGGGACAGCAGAGGATGGCACTGACTTTTCGAGCAGGTAACTACTGTTGCTTTGCATCAAAGATTTTGCAGCCAGTTGGTTTCACCTTTGTGTCCAAGAGCTTTTCTACACACCGAAGCCCAAAGTGCAGCTGGGTGTAACCTTGATGGAGCATTGGCTCAGTGTGGGTAATTAAGATAATTTTTGCAGCTCCTAATTGATATTGGGAGACATTGATCCTGCTCAGCATGGCAGGAGTCCCCAGCAGGGATGGGGAGATGTCTGACGAGGTGGTGGCTCTGCTCTATGGTGCTTCTGTATGGGAATCGCGACGTTTCCATGCTTATCCTGCAGCACCTGCTTGGCCATAAGTAAATGCAAACTGGAGTGGCCCCACTGATAATGCCAGACTGGGATGAACCAGGCCAGAGCAGACCTCTGCACTCAAATATGACTCTGCAAGCAAGGCAGGTGCACAGCCCCCCAAAACCAGGGCTTCAGCTGCAAAGCCAGGCTACAGGGAGGTGGTGTCTGTTGCGTCAGCCTCTGGTTGAGGTTGGCAGTGGTGGAAGTCTGGAAGGGTTTCCCCATGACGTTTGTGCTCCTCTGGGGCAGGATGGTCCTTATTGCTGTCTCTCTTTGCCCAGTTTTTAGCACAGCTCCCTGTTGTACAACACGGTTTTGCTTCTGGCCTCGAGCTTTCACGCCCAACCTTCTGTAAAGCTCCACCTCCATTCAGCATCGGTCATTTGGGGCCACTGCTTTCATGGAGAGGATGCTTTTGGAAAGGATGTGATTCTGCTGTGCTTGCTAGCAAAGTTTCCTGTCAGGAGTAGTTTTTCTTCCTTTTCTTGTACCACGAGCATCCATGGGCTCAGCCCATTTCCTGCTCCACAGCTCAGGAGGATCCGGTGCCACATGGATGTTCCCGGTTGTCCTGTCCCTACCAGCAATAGCAGAGGGATCTGGAGCTTTGGGATACATCCTGGAAAACCAGTACAACCAGTTAGGTATTTGATTCAATCTGTTATTTGGATTTAATTTATAAACTCTTCAGGGGTGATGAAATTGGTGTAGGATTTGCTGGTGTGGCAGTTGTGAATAAGAACTATTTCTTCATTCCCTGCGAAAGGAAGAGAAAGTGTGCCTAATAATAGCTGCGTGAGGAAGGCTGTACACAATAAAGACATTATGAAAAATATTACACTCATCCATATTGATTTTTGCTTTGTTTGCTGGCTGGTTCCTTTATTACCCTGGCAGAGCCATGAGCAATGTCATCCCAGGCTCAGCTAATGGGCAAACATCAGATGCTGTCAGTCTGGCTTGGAAATTCATTTCCACAGTAATTTTAAAAATAACTAATTGAAATGCCTGTCCTGAGATGAGGGGCTTTCTGGGGCATCTGAACTGGCATGGAGAAACACTGGTCTGAGAAGGAAGCTGGTCCAGTCCTGTGGCACAGCTGATGTGGCACGTGAAATGAGGGTTCCAGGAGTGGCACATCCTGGGAATGGTCCCCATTGGGCTGGAGATGGGGCTGGACTGGGAGCAGCCCCCACTGTCCTCTGCACTCAGCAAAACCTGTGCCTTTTGCAGGAGGAGCCCTGTTAAATGGGATTAAACATAATCCCTCCCCAGGTTTTGTAGGTCATCTTTATTCAATGACCTTTCCTTAAGCGATGCTCTTCACCCTCCCAGTAAGGGAATGTTTGCAAGTGCTTCATTTACTTTAAATTGACCTGAGTTCCCAGTAGCAAGGGCTGGAGGTAGCCCGGGGGTCTCTGGTGGGAAGAGATTTGGGCTGTCATGGAGAGTGATGTGCATAGGTTTTGAATGCCATTAATTAATTAGAATTTTGCAGCCCCTTTTCCGTGCTGGAGCAGCAACTCCCTTCATTAGCAAAGAGATAAACGCTTCCTCCAGACAGTACAGAGTGGTCCCAGCAACCTTCCCAGCTCCTTGCTGGAGAGCACGTTCTCAGCTGGGACTAGATTTACAGTACCATCATGTATTATTCATCCGAAATAATACATATTCTAACTCTGCAATTGTGCAGGGCAAGGCAGAGTAATTTTAAGGATATGTCCAACCTATAAATCTTAACATTCAAAGCATTAGCAGATTTTGCATGCGTACGTGTTGGAGGGTACACAAGTAACTGTTCCTCTTAGCAGAGAGCAAGACATGCACCCAAAATTAAATGTTTTGCAAACAAACAGCACAGCGTTTTGGTGCAGCAAAGCTGGTCAGGTGTTCAGTAACTCTCTACTTTTAATAGGAGAAATAAGTGGTTTGTGCATATTGCATCAATTCTGGACTGGTCTAAATACATGTGCTCAAAAAAAGTGAGAGCTCACAATTTAAGAGTATCTCTTAGAATCACAGAATGGTTTGTGTTGGAAGGGACCTCAAAGCCCATCCAGTTCCACCCCCCTGCCATGGGCAGGGACACCTCCCACTGGATCAGGGGGCTCAAAGCCCCATCCAACCTGGCCTTGAACACCTCCAGGGATGGGGCAGCCACAACCTTCCTGGACAACCTGTGCCAGGGCCTCCCCACCCTCACAGGAAAACATTTCTTCCTAAGATCTCATCTCAATCTCCCCTCTTTCATCTTAAAACTGTTCCCCCTTGCCCTATCCATGCACTCTCTGTCTCACTGCACTCCCACCTTTAGGTCAAAATACTTGGTTTAAATGATGATTGTGCCCAAGTGAGTAATGAACTGATTACTAAAGCTGCAGATTTCCTCACTTATTAGTGGGATAATTTCTGACTGGGGGAGCAGAGGAAGAAGGAAGGAATTAATCTTCCAAAATCCACTAGCATTTAATAAATAAGAAATTAAGTATCTATTAGGAAAACCAATGGGCTGTGGGACTTTTTAAAGGGTGTATCTGTCAATTTATGTTTGTAGTCTTATAATAATTGATATTAAAGGAAAAAGCAGGTATTGTTTATTTCAAAGCCACGTTCTCTGCTGTCATGAAATCTTTATTTTCCCAGCAATGTTACACTTACCCCTAGGTCCAAATTACAGCCTGGAAAGCCCTTTCCTTTAACTGAGTAAATAAGATTTAGCTCCTGTGTGCTATCTACCTGTTTCTATGGAAACCAGATTTTAGTGCCAAGCAAGCTGCTTGGATTTGGCACTGCTCAGCTCCGGTTACAAACCAGACCGAGCTTCTCCTTGCCTGGAGAAGCCAAATTAACAGGGGTGTGGCTTGTTGGTGTGATTCTGAACTTGTTGGATCTCCAAAAGGCTGATAATCAGGTTACTTTTTTGCTGTTCTCACCTCTGCCTGGAGGAGACGAGGAGATGGCTTTGGGCTCTCATCTGCACAGCTGGAATCCTGATGCTCCGTTTATGAATGTGCAAGGGATGCAGAGAGGTGGGGGGCTGGAGGAGGCTGTGCCCAGGGCTCCCCAGAGCCTGGGGATCATCCGTGATGATCCCCAGGGTGGGATCCTGGAGGAGATGAACATGCTCTTGGCGTTACTGTTCAGGTGGAGCTGTGGAATAGCAGAGCAAGCCAAAGACTCTTCCCTTTTGTATTGAAAGAAAATTGTTAAAGCGTAATTATGTTCTTAGACTTGGATAATGAAACATCCTTCTCTGTGGGCCTTAGGGCCAAAATAGATGCATTTTTAATGTTATTTTTAACAGTCCGTTTTTTTATGTGTCACAGCTCCTGTTCACTTTGTATTTAAAGTGGAAAAAGCCAAGCAATGTGATCATCATTTTTAAAATCTCCAGCCTATTTTTGCTGTGTTTGGGATTAGATAATGTAACATGTCTAAGGGTCTTCTCTGGAGACAGGGGTGTGGGTAGAAACCATCAGATGGTTAAAAACAGCTGGTCTCTGGTCATCTTTATCTGATATCAGCGATCGTGTCACGTCAACACTGAATGCTTTAATGAAAACTGGGGTGGAGGTTGATGTTAGCTTGTTTGCTGGTCAGACATCCCATGACATTGGTGACAGTTGTGGTCTTGCAAAGCCCCTTAGATTATTTCTAGAATCCTTTAGAAAGCAACAAAAGTGATAATCTAGGTATTTTTGCTCTCCCTTCTTTACTGTGCTGAGATTTGTGGGATAGTTGGAGCAGTCTTAAGCCAGCTTCTCCTCTGGCAACACAGTGTTTGAGAAATCAGTTGTCTGCTATGGAAAGGGGCTGTGGCAGCACAGAGGAAGCTCAATGGGTAAAATAAGCACTGCATCAACTTAAGGCACCTTGATCTGTGCTTGCACACCAAGATCTTGACCATAATGAGGATTAATAATGTGCCACAGTGATGAATTTGGGGCAGACCCAACGTTTAGTGGGAAGGACTATTGCCCTGGGAAGAATCGTTACCGGCAGCTCTTTGGTGATGGAGAGCATCAACCACCACGTGCTGTGAGCACGGGAGCCACTGCCTCGCTCTGCATCCAGCTCTCACAGGGAAGATGCTGCTTCCTTGCTGCTTGGTGGGACAGGGGCAATTCCTCAGCTGGGAGGGGAAAGGGAAGATCATAAAAATACGTGAAAGGTTTTCTGCAAAATGGGATAGCTGGAAACTTCTTCCAGGCTCTTGCATGCTTTGGGGTTGCTGCAATAAAAGCCATCATGCCCTTGGCCCCATGTGCCAGCCAGCTCTGTTCCAGGTGTCTGTGGAGCAGAGGAAGCACCCTGCTGGCTGTGGGAGTCTCACTTTTCATCCCTTGCTTTTGGCATTTGGCTTTTTCATTTGCTCCATCCACGTGCCTATCCCTCATTTCAGCTTAAACCATCTGAAGGACTGGGGTACCCTCCCTGGATTCCAGCAACTCTGCAAGTGAAAGAACCCCCCAGCCTGTGACCAGTTCAGATCTTGGTGCACGCTGAGTGGGTTAATGAATGGGGAGGGAAACCAAATCTTGAAGGTTTTCCCTTCTTTTTGCCTCAGGCCCTTCTGTAATCTTAATGGAAAAGAAATCCTCCCTCCCCATCCACCTATTCTTTATTGGAACTGCTAAACAGTCATCTTCAGTGACTTTCTAATAAAAGGATGTCTGTTAAATGGAGCCCCAGAGAGCTGGGCTGCTTTACAGGGAGCTGTTTGAACTTGTTTCCGTGCTGGCTTTTTAATATAGTTTAATATAGTTCTGATCCTTTTTCTGCGTCGTTTTTCCCCATCAAAGCTTATCTTTTCCACTCTGTTGTCTTACTGTCACGCAGCTTTGCATTGGTTTTTGGGGAGGGGAAGAGGAATGGCAGATGGAGCAGCACAGCCCTCTGTATTTATATCATAAACTCAAATTCATGTGTGACTTGACTCTGTCCGGGTAGTGAAGTGCTCTGAAGTTAAAATTCTGGTGACAAACAGGCTTGGAACGCCACAGGTTGCACTTCTTTGTTTATTTGTAATGTTATTTAACTTTGTCCTGGAGTGTAGTCTCACTTACAGCCTAATTGCATCGCACAGCGCCGTGCGGGAGAAGCTCTCGGACAGATGTGTCCCAAGGCACTCAGCAATGCAAACAGAGGCAGGAACACAGATGTAGTTAGAGACAGCAGCCAGAGGAGGAGGCACAGAGAAATGTGGGTTTACACAGGTCTCCTGGCCGAAAGCCAGCAGTGGAGCTGGAGGCAGCTGGTGGACGGCACGGGGCTCTCCATGATCATCTGGGAGATGCTCTTGGAAAGACGTGGTAGGGTATCTGTTTGCTTTGTGAGATTCATGGACAGGCCTGGCCGAGCTTCCTCTTCTCGTGTTTCATTTAAAATTCTCTTATAAGCTCTGGGATGTGCATTCGTGTTTGGGATGAAACCCAGGAGAGACCGTGCTGCTCCAGGTGACACCAGGCAAGACCCCTTGCGCGGTGTGCAGTGGCTGTGGGGTGATGTGAGAGCCCATGGCTCTGGGTTTGGTAGCTTCATTTCTCATCCAGAAAACGTTCCGTGGTTTATGAATGGCAGAAGAGTAGTCCTGGTAAAATTTGGACCAAACCAGCTTCACTGGGGTAAATTGGGATAATCCTGGCTCAAACCTGCTCACAGTGTATCTTTAAATGTGAAGAAAGAGTGCAAGATGCAGCAACAGAAGGGTTCTGCTATAAATAACTTGGATAGGCAATTAATAGAAGTCTTAATAAATGCTGAGTAGTTTTGGTGTAAGGCCCTCCAGCTTTTATCCATGGCTTTACAGATATCAGTGCCACCACCTACTATCATGCTTGTGAACATCTATTACTGATAGCACTCATGTCTGTAGCAGAATAAAGTGCTTTATGAAAAATACATTAGTGAGGCCTTTGTTAGCAGAGCGTTGTCTCAGCGTTCCCTGCTGCGATAACTGGTGGGGGCATTTCACTGGGCCTTCCCTCGGTGATGCAGGGATCACAGTTGGGTGTTTCTCTCCCATTTAAACCCTCAGCCTGTCGGCTCCCTGCTCCCACAGCTTGTGTTTCCCACGGCTGCTGTTGCGGTCAGGCTGTGAGCTAAAGAGGCTCTAGGGGTGGTGGGATTGAGCCATTTAGGCCAGGGAAGGGCTCTAGTTTCTGGACATGCAGCAGGCAAGGAGGAACATATCTCATAGGAGATCCTAGCAGCTTATGGAATACATGGCTCAGGTGGTAAATTTACCTGTTTTGCACTGATTCATCGTTTTGGAAGGCTTTTTTGTTTCATTTGTGCCCCTTGATTCACTTTTCTCTGCCCTCTTCTCCGTGGTTGTACATATTGTCCCACTTGGTGTCAGGTAGCAGGTGGTGTAACGAAGATCCTGTGATAAATATTGCAGAGGAGCCAGCATGAGGCCCTGTTAGTGTGGGCTTCTTGGTAGGCAGAGAGGGACAGCTCAAGCTTTTCCTGGGAGCGTCCTTGGCGAGTGTTAAACCAATTGCCCCTCTCGAGGTCCAAGCGAGTGGTGTACAGAGGAGAGCCCCGATCCTGGGTCAGCTACATGGGGGAGAGCCTTGTTGGCAGCTCCTGAACTCCTGGCACATCTTCCTTGCTCCCAAGAGCTATGTTTTGTTGTATCCATCAGCTGGAAAACAAGACTTGTTGACTGATGGCCACAGGCGACCATGCATGATGCTCCTCCATTCAAGAGGCACCTCCAAGTCTGGACCCTGCTGATCAGAGAAGAAACTCAGCTTTTGTTTGACTTTCAAGGTACCCGTGAATGCCCTGAGGAGAGCCCAGCTCCCTGTTCAGTTTATAAGTTGACACACATCACCTCATGGGTTTTTTTTTCCTTCAGGCTGTGTCTGGAGGTTGGGTTGGATGGATGTGTTCCTGCTCAGCCAACCTGCACCATGGTCATAGAATGGTTTGGGTTGGAAGGGATCTTCCACTCCCCTTGCCATGGACAGGGACACCTCCCACTGGATCAGGGGGCTCAGAGCCCCATCCAACCTGGCCTTGAACATCCCCAGGGATGGGGCAGCCACGACTTCTCTGGGCAACCTCTGCCAGTGCCTCTCTACCCTCACAGGAAAACATTTCTCCCTAAGATCTCACCTCAATCTCCTCTCTTTCAGCTTCAAACCCTTCCCCCTCATCCTGTTCCTGCACTCCCTGATCAAGAGCCCCTCCCCAGCTTTCCTGGAGCCCCTTTCAGTACTGGGAGGCTGCTCTAAGATCTCCCCAGAGCCTTCTCTTCTCCAAGCTGTACATTCTCAACTCTCTTGTACTGGAGGTGCTCCAGCCCTTGGGTCATCTCTGTGGCCTCCTCTGGGCCTGCTCCAACAGATCCTGCCACGCTGGGACCACAGATGTTTGATGCTGGAGCTGCCCAAGCACAGGCAGCCTCAGACAGCTCCTCATCCTGCCCTCATCCAGCTGCTGCCCTCACTTTTCCACATCCACGATTGCAGCTGTTTGCTGACCAGCGAACACTTAAAATCTCATTTAGAGCCAGCAAGGGAGAGAATTTGCTCAGTTTAATGTTTTCTTTGCGAATGTAATTTCAGAGTGGGGAATGCTTGCATAAATATACATATATTGTCTAACTGTCTTTTTTCACTTTAGTCACTCAAACATGTGATTTCATCCTCCAGCTGTAAAGCCAAGCGTGCGGATGTTAAATTGTTAAATAAGTCAAACATAATTATTCAAGTACCCAGCATAATGTGTTTCAGAAGCGCAGAATGTGAAATCCAACACAATGCGCGCGGGTAAACGCTTTTGTGGAGGTTGTACTCCTAAGGGGAATGTCATTTTGACAAGAATATATTTTCCCTCTTTCCTCTCGCAGCCTTTCTTGATGCTTTGGTGGAAACCTCATCCGAGCACAGTTCATTTTGATGTGGAATTATTCAGACCTTTTAGATCCATCCCTGTGGACCGGTTTGCTCCGCAGGCTGATGAAATGATAGCGGTGCAGCTCAGTGCAGAGGCCCTGGTGTTAAAGGAAAGATTTGCCTTTGCAAGGTTTTAGTCTGAGCTGGTTATCTTTTAGTAGTGCTATCAAATGCTCTTTTCTGCAGTCCAGGCACATCATTTACATCTGGCCAAAATATGTTGTGGAAAAAGAAGATGTTTTGAACAGAATAACATCCTTTGTAGCAGATGGGGAAAAAGTCATTAAAACTCAATTTTTAGGGACATTTTTTGACTTGTTTTTGTCCAAAAATGGAAAATACTTTGTTTGAGTGTTAGTGGACTCAAAGGAAATGTTGTCTTTTTTCTTTTTTTATTGGACAAACCCAAAATGCTTATCAGTATCTGTCCCAGCCATTTCTTCTTTTCACTGTCTCACTGCTGAATTTTGAGATTTATGCCAGGCTGAGCTTTTCTGCTGAGAATTTCAAGGGTTGTTGCGATTAAGAACGTGAGGTGATTTGCAGTGTGGATTTTGGTAGTGCGTGGCTTCTGGCCGCTGTCTCAGCCCAGCATGAGGCACCTGTGCGAGGTCCCATCTTGACCTGGGCTTTTTTGGGTTTCCATGTGCTGTGGGTGTCCTTGGTTGCGTTGCTTGTTGGTCTGTGGTGAATTAAATGTGCTCTTACAGCCAGTAAGAAAATGCCAAGAGAGCCAACTAAGAACAAATGTTTGCTTCCTGTTCCCTTCCCTTAGAATCACAGAATGGTTTGGGTTGGAAGGAACTTCAAAGCCCATCCAGTTCCAACCCCTCTGCCATGGGCAGGGACACCTCCCACTGGATTGGGTTGCTCAAAGCCCCATCTAGCCTGGTCTTGAACACCTCCAGGGATGGGACATCAAGAATGAGTAAGTACTTGTCAGACACTTCCAGGAGGTTCACTGGACAGAAACCAACTTTACCTGTTTTATTGCAAAACATTTCTATTCTGAACAGGAGCTCCAGGGAGAGGTTTTCTGTGAACCTCCATTACTGACCTGCTCATCCCAACGTGACAGCAGTTATTTCTCTAACGGTTGCTCTGATCTCATCTTCAGATTTGCATGAGTGGCCTTTGGGATGCACTTTTAGGTGTTGGCTTTTATTTATTATGCTGCCTGGAGCTCTGCAGCCCTGCCCTTCTGGGACCAGTAATTCCTGTTTCTTTTTTTTCTGTTTTTTCCCCCAGTAAGTGCATGATGTGGCAGCTGGGGACCCTCCATTCCCTCAGTGTAGGAGTGCATCCATCCTGCTGCAAAAATGATGACCTTTGTCAACGATGTGCATTCCATACCTGAGCCCTTGATACTGACTGTGGTCTTATGTTGAAGTGAGTCTATTAACACAGGGATAGAGCCTTCTTTCCCCTGCAACCCAAGGCTGACCACAGCGCTGTCCGGCTGCCCTTTGTCTCTAATGTCTGATTAAAGGGCTGGCAGAAAGAACACGTGGTGTTAGAGCTGTGTTTCCCTCTCTCTGGATGAACGTGTGATTATGTGTGTGTGTGTTTTTGGCATTTCTTTCCTGTACTGGGGCTGGAGTTCGCTCTTTACAGCCCATGCGATTTTAACATTGCACATTGAAATTCCTCGAAGCTTCTGCGTGTTCCACACTTGCTCAATCTGTTCCTATTAATTTTTAAAGACTCACATTTTAGCAGCAGATAAACAGCTGGTGACACTTCAGCGTTGTCATCCCAGGAGCTGATGTAACGCTCCCAGCACCGCGTGCTGAGTTGGGGAGAGCGAGGACTGTAACGGGGCCATCAGGATCTCCTTCCCTTGGGATACAAGTGCTCCTTGTGGGATGCTTCCCACCCATCTCCAGCAGAGCCAGGGCTCACTAGTTTGCTTTTCCTGCTGTTTTAAGCCATCCTGATATGCTGCAGGTCCTAAGAGCAAAGCTGAGCTCATGTTGGAGGATTCTGCTGGGGAATCTGCCTGAGCATCTTTGACAAAACTATTTACATTCCTTAAATCATTGACTAAAATCATTATGCCTGACTCCTTCCCTTTTTTTCTTGGAGGCAGCCAAGATCTAATCTGATTTTCTTTTTTTTTTACTTTTTTATTTTACAGCTCTATGGGTTTGTTTGGTCCAAAGGGACCCTTAGATCATCTTGTCTCACCCTCTGTACAGTAGTGACCGTGGAAACCCATCCAACTTCCCTTCCACCCTGTAATTTGTGAGCTGTGACTGTGCACACGCCCCTGAGGGAGCCAGGATTTTGGATATCTTTTACTGCAGTTCTTTCCTACCCTGGTTTGCAGGATGCTGGGAGGGATGCATGTTTCAGTCACCCACACAGCAGTAAAAGTGCTGTCTGCAGAAGGCAGAGCAAAGACTAAATTTAACACGCGCCGTCAAATCAAAGCACTTTATGGGTATATTTATCCACTGTTACAATATGCAAGGAAGGGAGGTAGTTCCTGCCTGTCAGAGTCTCTGGAGACCTACCTCGTGGATTTCTTCTCTGTCAGCCCCAGGCTCCTGCCTTTCTACAGGTGTAAACAGATTAATTGATGTAATGGAATTAAGCCATGGAAAAAACATGGCTGTGAATATCAGAGATCTTCCTCCAGTGGTGGCAACCTCTCCAGGGCTGCACTGGGCTCTTGTGGGAGAGCCCAGCATGGGAACTGGTTTGCCCAGGGGTGGGAGGATGCTGTGAGTAGCAAGTTGTATTTGAAAACCTCTGCTGATGATTCTAGTTAATCATTATTTTAGGGAAGTCAGTGTTTGCTATTTTGAGAACCAAACTTTGGGTAACAAATCGAAGGGAAACCAAGGATAATTTCTGCAATCAGAATGTTATTGATGGAAAAACACTTTTTATTTCTAAACTAATATTTATTTCTGGAAGGCATTTCACCAACAGCTTTGCAGGACCAAAACAGAATACATAGACAAAAATAAAACAGAATCCTTTTATCTCATTCCAGGGAGGACAGGGAAGAGGAGGAGTAGCATCCTTACAGCACAAAGCCATCTTGGCTTTCCTTCTGCATTGCACAATGTTAAAAGGTTTCATTTGTAGACACCATTTAATAACTGCAAAGAGAGAAGCTCTTGGTAGTATTTGTAAGCCTGATAGATCCGTCCTTACCCAGGTTAGCCTTTTTCTTTTGAAATAGTTCTTGCAGTTCCTGGGAAGTTGGGCAGAAATTGTGCAATGAGGAAGAGAAAACCACCAAAAGCCAGAGCACATCCCTCGCTCTGATACTCAGCACTGGCCCCTGTTTGTAGCTCTCAGGTTTACAGAATAAGAACTGGTGATTTTTCCCCCGAATAACACAAAGCTGTAGGAAAAGGTGTCACCACTGACCTCGCATGAGGAGCTGGGAATTTCTCCTCACTGCTCTCAACTTCTTGGAGTCATCTTGGTTTGGTTTCAGTGCTGTTAATGCAAAATGAGTTAGGAAAAAAAAAAAGTCATGTTTTATGTTGAGAAGATAGAAGAGAAGGGTGTGTTTCTGCTTGCCTTGCAGCGAGTGCTGGAAATGTCAGCCAAGTGCCTTGTTTCGGGGAGATATTGCTCCTGCTCTCCTCCCGTGTCGCAGGGCAGCAGGGATGTGGTGCTCTTCTGAGCAGCTTGGTTAGTTACTGGTGGCTGCTTGTTCTTCTAGGAACTGGGAATTTAACACAAGTACTTTCCATGTTTGCAAGGAAACCCAGAGGTGACACTTTTGAGACACATAAGAAGTGACTGAGATGTCAGACCAGGCTAATGAAGACTGAAGGGTTGGACCAGCAACATGCTGTTGGCACATCTCTCCAGCTTAGGTGGACAGGACTGGGAGGGACAAGGGAGATCAGGGGATATCAGGGGATAGAAACAGGCAGGCAGACGCGTGGGGGATTTCTCTTTATCGCCCGATGTGGAGCATCTACAGGTTCAACCAGAGCAGAGCATCCTGCAGGTTTGGATTTTAATTCTATGTCAGGAGCAGTAAATTCCTTCTGATGGCTTTAGCATGGAACCAGACAGCTCTGTATTGGGAATGCCTGTACTCATGGTGCTTTTAATTGATTCTCAATAGCCTGGAAAAATTAGATGTTGGTTTCTAATGTGAAATGTTCCATGCCTTCTGCACATGAGGAGGGAGCAATGGGCATGTCCTCCTGCCTGCCTCCTGCATTGCTTCAGCCTTTCCTTAGAGAACCTGTGGTAAGGGAAGATAACAGCGACCAAATTTCCAATACTCGAGGGCTGAAGTTCATGTGTTTTGTTTTCCAGACTTGCTGGAAAGTTCACAGAGCAGCATAGGTGCTGGGTGTACAATTCCCTGTTTACTTACATGCCTAAACCTGGATATGAGTTTTGAGAGTCTTTTCAAGTTCAATATTCTCAGGAGGAAGGGGTGGGTGCTCTCGCTGTAACACAAGTCGTAACCTGAATTAATGCTTCATCCATCTAGAAAGGGAGCTGTGAGGAATACAGCTCTGGTGGGAGAAGTCCTGCATCCCTGGAGACGTGCAGTTCCAGCTTTGAAAAAAACAAAGCAGCAATTCCCAACCAAATTCAAAAAGCTGCCATTTATGATGTGCTTGAAAAACTCCTATTGCTCCGTGCCTCTTGTGTACTTTAGTATTACAGGAATTTCTTGGAGCTTAAATGACTTTTCTACCAATTTGTAGGACGCAGCCGGTCTCAAACAGCTTGTGCTGGTTAAGCTGCTGCTTATGCAGATGCAGAAGAGCTTTAGGAGGTGCTTTGCTTCCATGAAGCTCCCTGGGGCAGACGGTGCTTTGGAGGTAGCACAGGGACCTTACCTGAGTGGAGTCCCTCGAGTTGCAATTACTGTACAGCTGTGAGATGCATCCAGGGCTCAAAGGCTGAGAAGTTGATGGAAAAGCTGCTTCTGCATTCGGGGGCTTTGACCATGGCAGTGCCTGAAGTGTTAACCTGCAGACAGCTTGAGCTTGAAGCAGGATCCTGTGTTTTTATTCAGTGGGACTGTGAGGCTGTACCTTCTGAGCCAGAACCCCTCGCTGTGGCAGGGAGGAACAAACCTATTGTGATCTGCAGATGGGCTTTATAGCTGCTCCTACGTATCCACCTCCTGGGGTGGACATCTCCTGTCTGCTCTGGGGCTGGAAGGTATTTAAAACTCATTGGAGAAACATATCTGGATGCTGTGGCCATGCCAGCAGTCAGGAGCTCTGCAAAATGCAAAGAACTGGCTTTTTAGCACTTTCTGTAGTGCATTTTTTTGGGGTTTTTTATGGTGCTGCATTTTCTTCTTTTAGCAGCTGGAATAACAGTGAAGGAAATAAGCCAAGGAAAATTTCAAGCCCTCTCTCTTCAGTAGGTAAATTAACATTGTCCGAGTGGATTGGTTTCATATGGATGCTTCCAATTTCTCCTGCACATGTAAAAATTCCTCACCCTCGCTTTTTTGTGCTCCATATGTTTTTCTCTGACTGCCCAACTCCATTTCCCAGTAGAGCTGAAAAGGAGACTTAAAGGTATAGTAAAATTTGTAATATTTTCTGCATACATCTGAGGCCTTGATCAAAGGGATTACACTTAATGCAGACTTAAGCCAGTTTCTCGGAAGCAGGTTTGGATATATCAGTGTTTTGCATCTGACTGGCTGTTTTTTCCATCTGTTCTGACAAATCCAATCAATACTGGGGGAGGGAGGATGCTTTCGTAAGAGAGACTCTCCTTGCAGAGCCTTTGTCCGTCTCTGGGGCCATAGGAGCCCTTGCAATCCACTTGGCTGGAAGTCACTCAGGTACCTGAGATGCTTTTCTCGGACTTCCAAAGCCTGTAGAGTTCCAGAGCAGCAGGGCCAGGGTTGGGACCTCCTGGAAACAGAAATGCACAATGAATGCTCCTATCAGCTGGCAACGTTTCTCCTTCCCTTGCATGGAAATGATTCTACTGGTGTTTTCTTCCCTGTGCTCACACACCTTGGCTGGTGTGTCTTTGGTGGCAGCTTGGTCCCAGGTGATGACGTGGAGCGATGCAGGCTGAGCTCTGCTGTGCCCCAGTTACCCGCTGCTGTCAGGGCTTTGCAGACCTCCTGTGTAAATCTGTTTACCAGCATTTTAAGCTAATTAGCCTTTAAGGCTTTTTTTTCCCCCCTCTGTTGTTGCTCCTCTTTAAGCACCAAGGTTCAGCAGGTCTAAGTCAGCACAGCCTGGTGGCTTTCAGCAGAGACTCCATCAGGTTGCACCTCAGCACGAGCTGAGGTCGGGGCTGTCAGCACCCACCTCCTCCTCCGTGTTTTGCCTCTTCCCACGCTTGAGCTAATTCCTTCAGAGTTTTCCTACCTGATTGTCACTTCTCCCCAGAGGGGGTGGCAGGGCAGCAGTGGGGAGGGCTGACATTTAGCATCAGATTCCCTGTGAAGTGCCATGAAGGTGTGATACGAGCTGGATGGTGGCTGCCTGCTTCACAGAGTAGAAGGGCATTCCAGGGCCTCAGAGCAGCCAAGCTTATGCAAGGATGCTTTTTCTGGAAAAAGCAAGAGGAATGAGCAAACTGTGGGAAACAACTGTGGGATCCAGTGGGAGGTGTCTCTGCCCATGGCAGGGGTTTGAACTGGGTGGGCTTTGAGGTCCCTTCAACCCAAACCATTCTATGATTTTCTTTAGAAGTGTAACTGTGCTTCTCCTCACTGCTTTGGGGGTTTCAGACACGATGCAGGATGCTGTGGCCGTGCTTTCTCTCATTTTCTGTGTACCAGAACTGGGCAGAGCTGCTCTGTTTTGGTTGTGCCCCTCACTATTGCTCAGTGATAACAGCGTGACCGTAACATTACAGGAAAGCTACAGGAGTGTAATCTGGCATGCCAAGGTCAGCCCGTGCCGCTTATACCCACCGGAGCCTAAGATGCATCGGTGGGAATTTGTGTTGGGAGTATCAGTAACATTGCACGTGTATTTGCTTACAAAAATCGAAGGGCAGATGTTTTTCTGTGTGACAACAACCCCTGCAGTGCAGATTGTGGCTCATCCGGGCTGTGCAGCAAGGAGGGACATGGGGCAAACCTGCTCTTTGCATTTGGAACACTGTCTTAGTGTTAGGGAGAACAGGGCTGTCCTGGCCTTGTTTGTCCCCTCTACACCCAGTTAGCAACTCTTTTTTTTTTTTTTTCCTTTCTTATTTGAAAGGTAACTGATTCTTTTATGTGCTTTTGGGCTAAGCTGGTGGTAGAGCTCCCTGGTAGATGTGTCTTCACTGCCTTGCCCAGCACTCTGCCTCCCTGCTGCGCCACACGGGGCTCCATCCTCTGCTGCCCAGCTCTTGGCATCTGTCCAGGTTCATTAGGGATCCACTGCAATGTTAATTGGGGGCAGAGGGAAGGAGCCAGCTTGACAGGATGGAGCAGAGAGCGCACTGGGGCCTGAGGCAAGGAGCTATGGCACGTGCTGGTTCCGTGCCAGTGTCGATGGAGCCGTCGCAGCCAGACAGGGAGGTTCCCTCAGTGTGCTCACCTGAGCGTCCACGCCAGCAACCTGAACCAAATTCCTTCTTTAGCCAATTTGTGGGTTTTCCTCTCCTTTCATTTCCAGGAAAGTACAGTTCTCTGGCTTCATTACCTTTGTTTCCCGAAGGACACGCTTTTATAGGCAGCTTTTGTAACTATTACAAAGCTGTGTAAATGAACCCTCTCCAGTTACACACTGCATTTTTTCTAAAGAAGCAATTTTGTAATATCCTTTCTCTGGAAGAAGGCAGCCAACCCTCTGCCTGCACTCCCCGTGCTCAGGGATTTCTGAGAATCCTCCTTGTCTCTATCAGGAGGATGCTGAAATCCCAGCTGTAATAAAAATGAAGCTCTTGGTTTCTTCTCCCTGCTGGCTCCCTTTGCCCAGATATATTGCATTATTGCTCAAAGCAAAGGCAAACCTTGACTGACTTGTGCTTCAGAAGTCAGCAAATCCCATGCTGGGATTGCATGAGCAATGAGGGGTCATGGTGCTGCAGCACCCCCAGGCAGTGGTAGATCCCCAGGAGAACATGGGGAGATACTTCCAAAGGGAGAGAAATACAGGGTCAGCTCTCCAGAAGGCCCTGTGAGTCACAGAGATGTGCAAGTACATGAGTAAAATAAAAGTCTGTAAACCTCTACAAGCACTGCATCTTTCTTCTCTACCTTCTGAAGCCTAAGGAAGGACAGTTCTTCTGTGAGTCTGGGCTGGGGATTCTGTGGTCTGCCCTGTAGGAGTGTTTGATTGCCATCTTTGATGACCAAAGAATGTACTTTCTGCTTCTTGAACGTGAAGAGATGGAGCATCCAGCCAGGCTGGTGTTTAATCACACGTCCCTCTGCTCCTGGGTTTCAGTTTCACGCTCTGCTGCGCGCCAGTGCAGAAATAGTTGAGCTTAATATTTAATTAATGCTGTTCCATATCATGGAGAAATTTGAGATTGGATGGCGTTACCTTAAACCCCACGGTTGTGGCACAGGCTAAGGACTCATTTCCAAATCAGCATTCAGAGGGGCTAACAAGCTTTACGCATAAATAGTTTTGGGATAGCAAGGCTTTTCCTTTTCCCTCCTTCCTCATGCTGGTCCTTAACAGTTGTCTTATTTCCAGTTATTTGCAAGTTCTGTGCAAACTGATGGAGCCAAGCTGAGCCAGGGACAGCAAAGAGATGCAGTGGGACATTTTACAAGAGGAGGTGGGTGACTGCTTGGCCACTTACTCCTGGGTTCTTCTCTGTTTAGTACCAGTGACAGGTGCTGGAGGACTTGAAGTGCATGGCAGCTATTACAGGTCTTGGAGACCCTCTCATAATCTGCTGCCATGATTCAACCCATCATTAGCCTGGCTCATCATTCAACCCATCATTAGCCAGGATGTTTGCAGTAGCACTGGGTCTCTGGTTTCCCTCGCTTGGTCCCAGTGCTGGATGCATCAAGAAGCAATTTCACTCTCTTCTGTTTTCTTCTGTCTGGCAGAGATGTTTGCAGTGATGGTGTCTTTCCATACCCTCGTTTAGGGTGGGCTTGTCCTTGCCTTGGAGCAGGAGCAGGGGATGGCTGTCCCCAGGCAGGAGGGCAGCGTGTGGCTGCTCGCGGGCAGCTGGGTGTGTTTGCAGCAGGCACAGCTCATCTGTGCCTCGTGAATCCCTGACGTTTACAGAAAATCAGTTGCTCCATTTCACCCAGGGCTTCCTCCAGGCCAAGCCCTTGCCTTGGCTCTGCTGAGCGTAATCCTTGCTCTCCTCTCACCCTGTGCCCTTATTAGCACCCATGGGTGCTGCCAGGCTCTCCCTAAGGGCTGAGCTTGCTGATTTGAGTGTTCCAGGGTCACCAAAGGAAATATCTTTTCCCATTTTCAGCCAGAGATGCAGCAGCAGATGCTTTCTCAGTTCGTGTCTGTTGGCTGTGGTGTTAGCTCACTCGGGAAGCTGCTTGGGTTTCCCCTCCCCACAGGCTTTTAAAGTCCCATCAAAGCCAGCTCCTCACTCCAGATAGTGATAGTAAAAGTAACGGAACGAGACAACAGCTCAGCATCCGTGTCGGAGGAGAGAGGCCATTAAGTAGCAGGATAAGTATTTATTGCTGTTGTATTAAAGGAACTCGGCAGCATAAAGAAAGCACTGTCGTTTCAGGGCATTAATTTTTGTGCTTGGGAATTGTGAGCAGTGTGGGGAGCAGCACAGCCAGACCACAGTCAGGCTTATTCGTGGCTTTTGGTGCTTCTCCGTGTTGGATTGCTTTGCCTCTGCCCTCTCTTGCCTTTGCATCATCTCTGTGTCCTGGGGAGGTGAGGGACCCAGCTCAGACTCGGTCCTGGCTTGGTGTGTTTGCTGTGGGATGGGGGCATCAGTATCACAAAGGGGATGGAGGAATCCAGACGTTGGGGCTTATGGTCCCCTAAGAGATGTGACAATGTTCCCCCTGATACTCAACTGCTCTGTCATGGGAAAAGACACATTGATGTCTTAAATATGGGAGAGGGCATGTGTGCATCTGGGAAGTTTGTAATGGTGTGATACAGTGCAGAGCTTTTCTACCAGTAGCTATAAATCCACCAAGTTACTCTTTTCTCCTCCTTGTCAGGGAATGTTGCTGGTTTTGCCATGACTGCTGTTTTTAGGCTACACAATAGCAGACGTTATGCCAGCCCCAAAGAGCTCAAAATAAACGTGGTAAAATGATACAAGCCTTGTTCCCACTGGAAATAAGCAGAGGCTTTGCAAGTGGCTTAATATTTACATCCCCAACAAGTAATGTGGCCAGATCATGAGTTTAATGCAAAATAATGCTGGATTTAGTAACTCTGTTTTAAAAAGACCAGCCAAACAGATACAGTGTGAGGATTTAATAACCCTGTTTTAAAACAGTGTGATGGCAGTGGTGCTTAATGCAGCACACCACAGCTAATGGGCTTCAGGATGCAGCAGTGCTCTGGAAGCAGAGGGGCTGCCAGGTACCCTGGAACATCCCAAGTTATCAGAGCTCCAGTATCAGAGCCTGGGCTGTAAATCAGAGCACTGAATGGGATGGGGGTGATTTTACAGTGGTTAAGGACCGGGTCCAGAAACTCCCTTTCCTGTCTCTTCCCAGAGTCCTGTTCCTCTCCTCTTTTCTTACATAATTTCTCATCCAGGACAGATCTGGAGAGCTGTAGGCAGTGCCACCAACACCGTGGGGAGCACTGCAGCCAGGAGAAAAATCTGCTTCTCCCCTTTGCTGCCTTGGGGATTTGCTCCCTTCTGTTTGAGGATGACCATTCTACATCAGACCAATTTTTGGCCGATTCCTCCTGCTCCCTGGGGAGCTTTGGGCTTTCATTGCATTTGCAGTTAGGGCAGGTGATGCTTCCCAGCACTAGTGGGGTGAAACCTGCAGGTGGTTCAAGTGCTCCCTGAGTCCTGTTACTACTTTCCTCTCGAAGCCTTGGGAACAGTGAGGGAGTAAAGGCAAAGAGCTCATTTACACCCTTATTATACAGAAGTGTAACGCAGTGCAGATCAAATATGGATTTGTGAGGGTCCCCTGAGGACCCAGTGGCCACAGATTGCACCTCTAAAGGATTTCTGGTTTGGGATGTGGGTGCTCAGGGTTACCTTCTTGCTGTGCCCCCAGCGTGGTGAGGCTCACCTCTGCCCTGGGCTGCTGGTGGGGCTCAGTGCCAGAGCTCCAGGGAGCAGAGCTGTGGGCATGGGAAGAATTCTGGTGCCTGGGCACTGCGTGGACTGCTGGGCTGGCTGGGAAAGTGGTTTAGACCTTTTTTCTTCAGATCTGTAAAAATTGCTGTACGTACTCCAGCTTTTCTTTGCTTACAGCTCCTATGAGGGCAGCCTTGCTGGGGCAACACTCCCTCCCCAGCTGCTTTGTAAGGAAATAATCAAACCCCTGGTGCCTTCCTTGTGCTTTCAGAGAGGGGTTTTTGGTTTTGGTAAAGGTTGCTTTCACCTGGAAAAGTGCATCTCTGAGGATGGGCCCTCGTTAGAGGGCTTAACCTCATTATCTTGAGAGGTGTAATCGCTTGTCCCTGTAAGGTGACAGTAACTATAACGCAGCCTGACACAGTGCTCTGAACTGTGGCTGAGAGGTCCTGAGGACAATCTGTGTCAGGTGTTCACTTGAGATTATGTTAACCCTTTGCTACTTCCATAACCAAGAAAAGGAAGGAGTGTGTGCGTCGAACCTGCCTCGCTGAGTTTGAGAAGCAAAGCCCAGGTTGTACCTGGTTTTCCTGCATCCGGAGTGGAGATTGGAAGTTCAGCCCTAGCATCCCTGGCCACCTCTCCCCCAAACCACCACTGGGGCTTCAGGATGATATTTACTGCTTCCCTGAGAGCAGCTCTAAATGCTGCACACAAATCTTTGAGACCAAACCCAAAGGGGTGCTGGAAGCTCAGCAATTCTGTTGTTCCCCACCTGCTCTGGAAAATGGGTTTTGTTGTACATTTCTGCTTCTTCCATCTCCTGTGATTTGATGGGTGCCCTAAAGCTCATCTGCTGCTCCATGGCAATGGCACAAGATGCTGATATTTCCATGAATCAAAAGGGAATGGCAGCCAAGGATCCCTGGAATGGGTATTTGTTGGGCCATCATGGAGTTCCCCATCTGTTGCATTGTCCTTGTAGTGAAACATGGGGAGAGAAGCCTGGACACATTGTCACGGGAGAACTTCCCTGGCTTTGATTTAAAATCCTTATCAAATATGTATCAGCCAAAATCCACTCAGCTGGTGCCTGTCCAAATGCTGCCTGTCAGCAAACACCACGCTTCCCCAGTGCATTGCCTTCCTGTGTGGCACAAGTGGGAATGGGAGGCAAAGCCATGGCATCCCTGTGTGGATGGAGAGGAGCCCCAGGGGAACTGTTCAGACAGGCACATCCGACCTGGAAAGTCCAGTTGTGCAAACAGATTATTATTTTCTAGTTCTTGCCTCCAGCAGCCAGCTGGGTGGATGAAATCCAGCTGAGAGGAGTGAGCCTTGGCTAAAGGAAAATCAAACCAATTTGGTGCTATAGCAGGGCTCTGCCCAACCTTGGCATCCTAAGGAAATAATGCACCACAGTTTAGTTTCCTCCTGCACGACTGGGGGTTGCTGTTCTCCTGCCAAAATGATGTACAGTGATGCTCTTCTCGGGTACCAGCTTGTATCAGGAGATGCTGATTTAAGGAATGCCCAGCAACGTCTGTGGGATGCTCAAGTGGCAGCAATCCCGGCTGCACGGTGTCCAGGGAGAGGGCTGGAGGACAGCTGTAGGTTTAAGCTGCCCTGTGCCTGCTGCACACGTGCTATGAGGTCTTGCAGGTTTGTGCACTGGGCAATAGGATGCACGGAGGACAAATAATTGACCCAGAGCAGTGAGCAGGTTGTGTTTTGTGTTGGCTGTCACACTCAGAGCTTGACTGTGCTGCCTTCTGACTGTGCTGCCTTTCTAGGTATGAGTAAAGGGAGAGGCATATGCAAACAGAGGAGATGGGAGGCTGGAAACTGCTGGTGACACTGTGGTTTGCAAATATCAGATCCTGGTTGTGCACAGCCCAGCGGGTGGGTGCAGCCGGGTGGAAAGCGCTGGGAGATGCCTCAGGTGTGCAGGGATGCTCTGGGTCAGGTGGAGCAGAGCAAAGATGAGGTGACTGACCACCTCACCGGCCATCGCCACGTGCACCAGGGCACTGGTGGGAGAAGATCCAGCATTCTCCAGCACCACAAAGCTAAGGCAACTGGGGCAAATCCTGCTTGCTCCCATAGTTGCTTTTATTTTAGCAACCTTGTCCCTGGGACTCTTCAGTTGGTGTCTTTACTATTAGATGCCGTTATCAAAATGAAATAATTTAACCAGTTTGTCTCCTAATTTGGGGTCAGGCTTCTGCCCACACAGAAACTGGGAATGTTTGGAGATTTCTTTTGCCCTTTATGAATTTAGGGACAAACCAGAAAATTACTGCATATAATTTCAGGCTCTGAAGCCACCTTCCCCCTTAGGAGGGTACATGCCGAGGTGGCAACAGTAAGGTCTCTGCCCAAACTTAATGTAGGGCTCCTGATTTGCTTAGAAGCAAATATTTGCTTGCTCTGGGAGTGCTGTGAGCCTGGCCATAGCCTCCACAGCTTTCTCAGGCTCACACAAAGAGCTGAGATGTTCCTTGTATGCAAGGTGAGCTCCAGCCCAGCTGGGTCAGTTTGTTTTTTCAAATAAGTAGGGAGTTTATTGTGAGAGTTTTCTCCATGCACGGAGATACCATCAGTAATAAACAATGCTGGAGGAAACAGAAGAGCATAAGCATAATAATTTATTTTTTGTTTTGATTAGGTTTATTTTTAAGTCCATAATTCCTGAAAGAAAGTGTTGGTAGGGAGGAGGAAGAGAAGTGGTGAATTTCTTGTGGTGGTTGGGTGGGAGCTTTTTTTCTTTTCAAGACTTCCATTTCTTTACTCAGCCGAGTTTCTTGTAAAGTGACCAGTGGGTGTGAGGAACCCAATTTGAGACTTTTTTTTTTTCCCCAAGAAGTTTTTCCCAACAAGTGCAGAACTTCATGCCTTCTGAAAATGAGGGTCTCCACGAGACCTCTGGTGCTCAGCCTCTGGAGTCACCTGCACAGCTCTCGTGCTACCTTTCTGGTTCTGTTGATTCACAGCGATGATCTCATCCCATGGAGCTTGCCAGTGGGTAAATGATCAGCTTGATTTGCCCCATGTCTAAAAGTACAGAGCAGACTGGAACGTCAGGAATGTGAAGGGCATCCCTCATCTGGAATTTCCCACTACCCCTTTGCAGGTTGACTGGAGAGAAAGTCTTTCTGTGCATCCCCTGCACAGCGTACCTTTGTAGCTCTGCTTCTGGCATCTTATTGTCAGCAGGATGTTATATATAGCTTTTATGGTAATGTTTGCATGCTAAATGCAGTTTTCTTGGAGGAAATCACATTGAGAAGCAGGTGAAGAAGTAATAATAATATAATAATAATAATACTCTGCATAAGCCCGTGCCATTTAAGCCCACAGCCTTCCTTCTCCCAGAAAACAAATGTGCAGATATAAGTATGGTTTGCCCAAGCAACACATTCAAATGGCTTTGTTAACCCTCTCGTCTGCTGGAGCTGAGTGGGTGCTTTCCTCAGGGACAGCACTGCTTTGGGATGGGGCTGGGAGGGCCCCAATGGCTGTGGAGACACAGTGCTCAGGTGTGATGCTGTTTTGGTCCTTGTAGCCTTTTTGAGTGTGGTTCAAGGGACCAGCGTGTTTGGAAGTTCTTTCTTATGGCTCCTGGTGAGCTCCATCAGGACTCTCAATTCTACCAGCTTCCCAGTTCTGAGCAGCAAGCTAGTTTTAAGAGGGGAAGCACGAAGATCTGAGTTTATAAAATAAGCGGTTTAAATCCAAAGGGAACTAACTGCAAGAAGGCTTTGTGAAGCATTGGAAGAGGCTAGGAAAGTGATGTTATTCTCATCCCTGGAGGGCTTGAAAAACCATGTAGATGTAGTACTTGGGGACATGGTTTAGTAGGCACATTGGGGTTGGTCTGTCAGTTGGTCTTGATGATCTTAGAGGTCTTTTCCAACTGTAACAATTCTATGATTCTATGAAATCTGATTTTTGTTATTCTGTTTGCCTTGGGAAACAAAGTGTCTGCATTTCCAGGCTGCCATAAAAGAAAGGGCAGGTATAAATAACCAGTGAACTGTAATTCCACTTAGTGTCACATCTGTATTAGTTGTAATAATGTGTCCTTGTATTGGAAAAGCACTGAACAGCCTGAGATGAGATCAAGGACCCCTTGTGCCAACTGCTGAGTGGGTGCATAGCGGCGCGGCTCCTGCCTGGCCTGGTAGAAAATGATAGCCAGGAGTGGCAGGAAATATTTCTGGGTTTCTCTGCAAATAAGAAGCTGCTTTGCAGGGGAAAATGAGACACAGTTTAGGAAACATTTAAGGATTGACTTACTTTTGAGAATGCTGTTTAATCCTGTTGAAATTGAGAGGATTACTTATTCTTAAATACATGCTTAAGCACTTCCCTGGCTGGGGACTGGAAGAGGAGCTGGGGTTGTGCTTGGCTTTTCTCGCTCTTGGCTACTGCCTTAGCAGGAGTTGTTATTGGAAAAGGACTCCCTGATATTGGGACCGTTACTGTTCAGTCGTGGTTTTGGGGGTGCCAAGCTCCACAGAGGCTCTTTGTCCCTGGTCCCTCCAAGTGGGTCGCTTTGCTTACGTACCTGAGCCCCAATTTGGGAGCCAAAGCGTAGGCAGGCGCGTCTGCGCGTGCTGGCTCGTCGCTGGCACCAGGTCCCAGGCTTTGATGTGCCAGGATGCTCGGGGCTTTTCAGAAAAGAACAAAGCAAAAATTGTTGGCGGAGAGAACAGTGCACTTTTCTCTTAGATTTCCCTGGAAGTCAAACCCTGCGGTGTAACTGTCTGATTCATAAACTGATTTTTGTACTTTAGAAGTCTAATAATAGACTGCAGAAGAGACTCATTCAATCAGTCTAGAACTTCCCGTGGACTATTTTAAGCCCCGTGGAGCAGGGCTGGGGATGCCAGTGGGCTCTGCAGAGCCTCCACGCCCTGTTTGGGCTCGGTGGTTTCAAATACCACTCTCCAACCGTGATGCTCTGCCTTGACAAGCCCTGGAGCCTTTCTTGGGTGCTAATGAACTCAGTCACACCTCCTCTCCCAAACTGGGGAGAATTTTAGAGGCAGGAGAGTGCAGCACAGACAGATTTAATGAAATGCCTCGAGTGGTCTTTAAGTTGCTGACAATTTTGGGTGTAAAATCTGAATTGTTTTTTTTCTTTGACTCCTGGTAATGTTTTAACCTGCTTTCTCCTGTTACAGTTCAAGTAATTTCTAAAGGCAAAGCCAACCTTATTTAAAAATGCAGATTGAAGTGGCAGCATGCACTTCAGGGTGCTGGGAGGGACGTGGTTTGCCTGGAGCTTCCAGGCAAGGCTGCCTTCTGCTTCTAAGGGGGCTCAGCTCCTTGAAGTGTGACGTTACCAGGAACATCTTTGCTTGATGCTTCTGAAAGCCAGAGCAAATGAGAAACCATCCAGAGATCGGGGTGAGAGAGGGACTCGGAGAGCCAGGCTTGCTTAACACCTGCCCAAGACGGAGGTGGGAATCTTGCAGCTCACTGGCAGGAGAGCACGTGGCTGAAGCCACTAACCTTTCTCCATGCTACCTTTTTGTTGGATTACAGTAAAATGAGGACTTTTACTTTATTTACATTCATGTCACTAAATTTCTGCTTGAGAAAATTTACAGTTTAGATGCACAGTAATTATGGTCTGTAATCAGTGGCTCCAGGGCATCCCTGTAAAACCAGGCGTGCCGGGGTGATGGTCTGGTAGCTCTCCAGATGGGCTCTTGAGAGTGAGAAATAGGCCAAAATATGCTCATGACAGCAGCAGCAAAAGTAGTGTTCTGTCTAATTAAAAAATTACTTTATCCACATTCTCTGCTTAGAAGGAAACGTCAGGGGGAACATCTTAAAAGATGAGGAAGAATGTTTTGGTAAAGCTCCGTTTTGCTGGAAGCATTGTGCTGGGGCAATAGAGCATCTGGGGTGCAAGGAAAATTCCCTCTTGCTCTGGAGCTCCTTTTTGCATTAGTGACATTTTATACCAGGGAGAAACCTGGCCAAGCTTCACCATTCAGAGAGTCTCGTTGGCCTTGTTGAATAATTCAGCATCTCTGTTCTCCCTGTGAAAGTCAACTGCTAAATGCTCAACTGTGGCAGCTCCTTTGTTGCTGCCCCGGCTTTGGGTCCACACGTGGCAGCTGACAGCCAGGCTGGAATACATGGCAATGGTAAGAGACAGCAGGAATTAGAGGGCTGAAGGTCACAAAAGCGTGGAGAAGACAGAGTTTAGAGCAGGATGTGTGGGGTCTTCAGGGACCTGTGCGCATGCGTCCCCCCCAAAACAAGCCTGGTGCTTCCGTGGCTTTTGCAAAGGGAAGGATTTGTGTGAGGATCCTTGATGTGACTTGGATTGATGTTTGTGGATAAGGCCATGGGAGGGAGGGAGGCTTTGAATACCAAAGGCAGTCCCAGGAGAGAAGGCACTTAGTGCTCCCCTGGGTGACTGGTCTGCAGGCAGCTTTGCAAGCCAGGGGAGCATCCTCACTAGAGAAAGCAGTGCTCACGGGTGCCTCTCAGGTGGGTTTGGGTGCAGGGCAGCTCCAGGCAGCCCCACAGTGTTTGGGTTTGTGTGCCTGGAGGAGATTCAGGGGCCCTGGACAGCAGTCCAGCAAGAAGTCCTTTATCTGTGTCCTGGATGCAGGCATCTGTATTCATTCCAGTGGCTGGGAAATCAGTCCAAAAATAATAGGTTTGTTTTTTCGCTCTAACTTTGAAATGATGAATCTGAACAGGAGTAAAACATGTTTTGTATCTATAAGGGACTAAACCATTCTTTCTTTGTCTTAATTGGAAATTCTGCATGACAATTAAAACTTCCATCAAAAAAGAAGTTTTCAGAAAAGCTTGTGGCTTTGTGTTCCTGATTGTGATGCTGATGAAAATATTTCCTTGTTGAATCACTTCTTGGCTGTTTTCTGCCAGAAAAGGGCAATGGTCTGCACTCACCTCTGACAAACTGATGATGCATCTTTATAGAAATGCAAGGAGTCAAAACCATTCACTCTTGGCAAGTTTGCCTTAATAAAGATCATATTGTGTGGGGAGAGATGAAAGGATTTATACACATTTTGTAATGAAGTACGAAGTACAAAGTAAGAGGGTTTTTTTCAGTGGCTCTCAGTGTTGCATGAAACCTATTGGAGCAGAAATGTTTGCATTGTGTGAGTATGGGATGGAGTTTCCTCGGGTGATGCTGTTGAATGGACATCTTTATAGCTGAGGGATGAATGTCTTCTACGCTCACCGGTAACACCAAAAGCAGTGTTTGCATTGATAGTGTCCTCCAAGCCCTGCTGGTGACAGTGGTGGCACTGATGGGGGTTACTGGAGCCCATCCAGTTCAGTGGACGTTTAGGTCCAACTACCAGGCTGTGGGTCCTTGAGTTCCCACCAAACCTTCAATAAGCACACCAGCATCTTTTTCTCTCCTTTCCAGGTGATCTCTGCAGTATCCAGACTCTCCTTCCACAGTATTGCTCAGACCAAAGGAATTAGGTAAGACCCTTTCAATATGATGCTTTAAATAATATTTCTCTCTCCCCAGTCTACAGTCCAGTATTTAATCACATCAGATTCTTTAAAAGCATTCATATAGCTGGGATATCTTGGGTTTAAACAGGCATCAAGGGATGCCTTTGGGGTGTAGGCAGGGCACTTGTAAAAGCACCTTACTGGCTGTTCAGGAATAGTGTACAAATAAAGTGAGTGAAAAATGTAATGAGTTGTGTGCAATCTGCCTGCTGAGAGGATAACAGAGTGGGTTTTAGTGTCTCTCTGGAGCTTTTGCTCAGGTCCCTGCAGCAGGGGCTGTGCAGGTGGAGGAACAGGATCCTAGGAAAGCCGGCAATGCTTGTCCCTTTCACCTTGCCCACCAGGTGCTGTCACCCAATGATCCCCACCCATCACCCACCTCACTTTCCAGTCTGTTCTGCTGCAAAAGCAAGGTTTCTGCACCATCTCAGGCTGCAGAAGTGCCCAGGTGGCCTTTCAGTCCCTAACAGCTGGGAAATTCCTTCCTGGCTTTGACAAAGGCACATTAGTGCTGAGTGGGTAATGGGGGTTAATAAGTAACCTGGCCCTGGCACCCAGGGTGGGCTGCCCTGCTGCTGGGCTCCTCCTCCTCTGCTAATTGAAAGAGCCATGGAGAAGGAATTAAAAACAGCAGACAACCCTATTAAGCAGGGCCGTTATCCTGGTCTTTGTTCAATTCCCTGCAAAATTGGTTTGCAATTAGTTTTCTTGTTAGTGTGCATTTTTATTATTAATCTGGCAGCATCTTCTAATTAAGACCACAGATTACTGGGAAGAGTTCTCAGCCTAAATTACTTTTCCTGCATTTTTGGGAGGTTTTTTGGGTTGTGCTTTGTTATTTTTTCCCTAGCTATAGAACACATTTGCTTTTCTCTGCAGAGCTTGTCCTGCTGCTGTTCTGGTCAGGATGCAGTATTGATCTGTGGTTGCATCCTGGGACCAACCACAGCCGGGGCTTTGGTGCATGGACTGGATGCAGGGAGGGGACAACCCTCTGCAGGGACAACTCTCCACATCTTTAGAGTTAAATTTCTACCCCCAGAGAGTTGTCCTAGACCTGCTGGGTGGTGCCCTTGTGTTGGTTCTAGCCCTGCTGCCCCTGCCGACCACCCCATGCCACGATTTTCACTCCTTGAACTTATTTTCAGTGCTTTAATGGCACTGATGTTGCTGGAGGGGAACGTCTTTTCATGTGTAAAACAAACTTGGAGCCTTCCCACGTGTTAAACAGGAATCTGACAGATCCCACCAGGACTCGGGGTGGGGGGGGAGACTCAGGGGGCAGAGGTTTATAAAGCACACTGAGAAATAAAGATGTACTGTAAGTTAGGGACCATTTATTATTAAGGATAGCCCTGAGTGCTGGAGAAGTCTGTAGTGATTATTATTTTAAGGGAAAAGAACATCCAAGGGTTTTGCAGGTAGGGAGTAATGGGGAAACCCACATAAGCTGCAGTGCCTTTGCAAGGGCTGGGTGTAAGATTTGGAGCATCACTGGCAAGGAAGGTCCTGGTGCCAATTCAGAGGATGAAGGAGGTGGCAGTCCTCGGGGAATGCTTTGGCTGAATCACTGTTGTTTCTGTTGAGGTCTCCTGCTGTCCCAGTCATAGCTGGTATCCAAGAGCAGAGAGGCTTTGCTATTCTTGTGGATATGTTGGTTTTCTCATTCATTTTACAACCAGCATTTATGGTTTCCACTAAAATCCCTTATCTTGGAAGCCTTTGGCACCTTAATTACACAAGAATAGCACAGAGCTTAGTGGATCTTTGCTTCTAATGCTGCTTTCCTGCTTATTAACCCTGCTCCTCCTCCCCACTGCCAACTCTGCAAGAACAGAAAATGCTGTCACTCCTGTTAGCTGGAAAATACCCCTCCCTGAGGGTGTCCCTTCCCATCACTGCTGTCCCCTGAGGTCTGAGAGCCCTCGCTTTGTCCATTGTTGCATGTCTTTTCCTTTTAATTAGATGATTTCTTGCTACACCATCATGAAAGCCTCAATGACAGAAACTAATCTCAAATGAATTAATTTAATCTGTGGGAGCCAGCAGCAGCTCTGTCCCCCTGAAGGGACTTGGCCACCCCTGCCCCTCAGCTCACTGAGGTCCCCAGCGATGACTTTTCCTCTCCCAGTGAAAATGCTGCCATTGAAATAAATGAGAAAAGTCTTGTTAGCTCAGACACAGCACTTAAAAACACATCAGACACAGTGATATGAGGATGGAATAACACTTGTATGGTCTTCAGCCCCACTGAATGATGGTGGCTCTGCTCCAGCTCCTATTTTGGGGTCTAAGACTTCAGGATCACGCAAATTAAAAGTGAAATAAATCCCCAATCCTGTTACTCGTCCTTAAATAAGTTTCATGGCAAGGAGGGTAGAAAAATAAAAATCAATCTTGTATACTATTCAGCAGGGGAAAAAAAAGAGCCTTTCTGTCTAATAATTCCTGGATACATGAATCCTGCCAGAGAAACCCTATTTTGCAGAGTAAATCAGATAGCTATCAGGATAGCTCTGTTGAGATGACAGAGTGTCTTTTCCAAGGAACAAGCTACAAGCAGCAAAACATGGCAAAAAGAGATCTTGAATGTGATGTTTGCAGCACCCTGCTAAGGCTGGGCTTAATCTATTGCAGCTGTAGCTACAGCTCGTGCTCTGTCTTTCCTCCTGCTCTGCTCTGGTCCAGCTGCAGGTTTCAGGGGTCCTGCAGAAAATGATGCAGCACTGACTTTCCTCCTAGAAGGTGATGGTCTCTAATGATTGCAAAAATAGATTTCTGTCTTGCACAAGGCTGTGCAAACAGCACAGATGATGTTTCCCCACTAATCAGTTGAAGAACTGTTGCAAGGACCACCACCACCAAATTGGTTTATTTTTCTGACAGTGATCTGTAAGTCCAGTGTCCCTGTTCATACAAGGACAGGCTGAGAGAGCTGAGGTTGTTCAGCCTGGAGAAGAGAAGCCTCTGGGGAGACCTTAGAGCACCCTACAGTACTGAAAGGGGCTCCAGGAAAGCTGGGGAGGGGCTCTGGATCATGGAGTGCAGGGACAGGATGGGGGGAAAGGTTTTATATGAAAGAGGGAGTTTTAGATGAGATCTTATGAAGAAATGTTTTGCTGTGAGGGTGGGGAGGCCCTGGCACAGGTTGCCCAGAGAAGCTGTGGCTGCCCCATCCCTGGAGGTGTTCAAGGCCAGGTTGGATGGGGCTTTGAGCCCCCTGATCAGTGGGAGGTGTCCCTGTCCATGGCAGGGGGGAGTGGAACTGGATGGTAGATCCCAGCATCCTCTAGGCTCTGGCTGTTGTCCACCTCCTAGGAGCAATTTCCACCAGCTGAGTGTGAGCTGGGAGAGTGGAGGGGGCATGTGTTGTTTCATCTCCCTGAGATATATGTTTTTCCTGGAAGCAGAGTTTCGCAAGCAAAGCAGGAGGTTAAGGAATATTGGCTCGTGCTGCCTGCATGCATTTTTAATGTGTGTGCAGTGAAACCATCTGAAAATGGGAAGGAGTTAGCATGTTCAAAGGCCTTTTACTGAGGCCCTTAATCTAAGTAAATCCTTTATATATGAACTGAACCTCTCGGTGACTTTTTTCAGCAGGCACTGCAGTTAATAAAATAGACTTAAAAACATTTGCAAATGGGGAGGGAGGAGTGAATCCTGTTTGCCAAGAGGAGGTTTTCTGATGGAGCAGCAGTGGTGCTTTGGCTGGTGGAAGGAAGGAGGAGGGGATGGTTGTGTTTTCTCCATGCTGGGGGCCAAGACAGGGTCCCCTTGGGGCGGTGGCACCTGGGGGGAGCTGATGGGAGGAATAAGTGATGTTTGGCTTCTATTTGTTTATTTGTTTAAATGCAAGGTAAACCTCATGTGACATGAGTTTTACCTCCAGGCAAACCCAGTGAGGCAAATCCATTGCCCTGGGCTGAGGTTTACCTTGAGTTTAAACAAATAAATAAATAGAAGACAAAATGCTGATTTTCATCAGGTTTGACCTCTGCACATCACATGCCCTGAGGTGACAGAGCAGATTTGCTGGTGGTAAAGAGCAAGCCCTTGGCTGGAGCTGCCTGTTGCCTGCTGGGGAGGTTTGATCTCGGTGAGAGGTGACAGCTTTGGATGCCTGTGAGTCCCCAGAAAGTCCCATACTTTAGGAGCCAGGGTATGCAGTTTTGCTTACTGGAGATGTTAGTGGAGGAGACAAACCCTCCTGGCTTTCCAGATGATGGGCTGGTGCTGGTCCTGATGCTTGCCTGAGCCTCTGGGTGCCCTCCATCCCCTGCAGTGTGAGTGGGTGTCAGGGCTGGGGTCCGGTCTGGCCCATCTCTACAAGGCAAATGGTGAGTTGAGAGAAGTTCAGCAGTGAGATTTGCTCTGGCTGGAGCCACCTCTGGGTGAGTTCAAGGCAATTAAATGAGCTCTGCCAGCATCCTCCCATCAGTGGGGATTTCACAGGATCATGGAATGGTTTGGGTTGGAAGGCACCTTAAAGCCCATCCAGTTCCACTCCCCCCTGCCATGGACAGGGACACCTCCCACTGGATCAGGGGGCTCAAAGCCTCATCCAGCCTGGCCTTGGAGACCTTCAGGGGTGGGGCAGACCATTTAAGGTCTCCTTAACCCAAAGGAGACGTTCCTGCCATCCTGCTCTTATCTGCAAACCTCGTGCCTTGCTGTGGAAGGTCAGTATTGCTCAGTTTTGCCCAGGGTAAGCTGTTAAAACAGGGAGATGTGCTCAAAATGAGATTTGCAGCTTTATCATCTCTGGAGTTTCTGTACTTAACAGCTTGCCAATAATATCAGGATGTGTGTGTGGGTGAGAGGGAGGAGGGATGGAAAGGAGAGTCAAGTGTCCTGCCTACTCCATTCAGGAGGTTGTAAAGCTCTATGCTGAGCAAGCAGCATTCCTCAGGGTGCAGTGCCCTCCCTGCAGGTGAGAGGCTCAGGGGGCAAAGGGAGCTGTACCTGTGTGGTCAACCTTGAGCCCCTGCTCTGCAGAACATGCCCTTCTCTGCTCCCAGTGTGTGTCGGTCACTGGTCAGCTATGTTTGAACTGCAAACTCCTCTGCATTGCATCCACCAGTTCAGAATTAAGCCTAGTTTTGTCCAGGTTTCATGACTTCAGTCCTTTTCCCCATTGGACTGAGCCCCACCACAGTGGCTCCAGTCCCGACCAGCACAAATCTGCAGACCTTGCAGGTGGTGGGCTGAGTGGAGATGGTTTCTTGTGAGATGAGCAGACGTTCTTTAGGAGTGGCCTTAAAGCTTCCTCCTTTGTTGATAAGCAGGATCCTTGGTTAGAAACAGTTCCTTTCCAGCTATCTATGTTTTCAGCACATTTATTTTGGCAAATATGTGTCCTTACAGACTTGCTTCTGAGAGAGTCAGAGAAATGTCGTTGACATGTTTTCCTGTGTGGCTGCTTTGTATGCTTGGGAGATGCTGAGGTCACTTTGTAAGCACCTACTACTAAAAGCAAAGACAATTTCTCTTGCCCCCTCCCCACCAGCAGCTTTGCATAATGAAGATACAGCCCTGATATGCACAGCTTTGCTTAATATTTGCATGTAGGGCTTGCTGGTTTTTGGGGTGTACCTGCCTCGTTATTGCTCATCGACTTTGCCCACATTGTGCTTCTCTCAGGGCTCCCTCTGGCCACCCTTGCACCAATCCCAGCTGTGCTCAGCCCAAGTGCTCTGTTTAGATCTGGTTTGTGTTGCACAGTAGGTCCCTGCTTGGCTGGGACGTGCTGGCTGTGCCTTCATCAGCAGAGCAGGCAGAAGTACCTCTTTAGGTCATTATTTGTTTTTATTGGCATGCATTTCATAGGATTGCAGCTGCTCAGGTACAGCAGGGAAACTCCTGCTCTGACTGGCTAAAAGATTTCCTTCTGCTGCTTTGCTGCAAGTTAAAACTAGGAAGGTTTCAAGGTTTTTGTTTTAAGAGGGTGTATTTGAAGTTTGGGCAGTTGCAGAGCTTTGTGAAAGTGTTTTTGAATAACGTCCCAGGTTGTTATATCCTGACTGTGATTTGGTTTTATGCTCCCTGGGTGAAGGGGTGCCTTCTGCCCAGAGGGGCCATGCCCTGAGCTTGGTTTGGTTGCACTGGTTTGCTGGGATGGGACCTCTGACCATCTCCCTCCGTGGTGGGTGCAGACCCCCTGCCCCAGTGCTGGACTCCACAGGAAACTTTGAAGCCAGTACATGAACTGCAAGAGCATCCTTCCTCCTCCAACTTGCTGCTCACAGATTCCTGGTGGAACCAGGGTGATGGGGGTTGTCCCACCAGGAGGGAGGTTTGCCCATGTCTCTGCTTACTACGTTTGCCTTTGATTTTCAGCCACGGCATTTTCAAATCTGGTTTTCCTCTGAGTTAGAGACTTGGCCTAAATTGTTTCCTACTGATTGGTTGCACTGTTACCCCAGAAGGGTTTGGTTTTTCCATTAGAGAGACATGTTTCTGGATTCCCCTTTTGATTTTATCCTTCTGTTATCATCAGCATGGAGCTGAAGTGAGGAGAAAACTCACACTGCTTTCTCGTGCGAAGCGTCGGTACATGAGAAGTTTTTAAAAATGCGATAACGCGTTGAAACATCAAATTATAGGAGCTGTTATTTTCTTGTCTTGTAGTCTCCAGAAATACTCGGCTCAGATTTGAGCTAAAGATAAAGCTGGGCATGCAGCTAACCCTTGGGCACTGCAGCACACTGTGCTAAATGCTGTTAAGTACTCTCCTGGAAAATCATCATCTTTGTGCTATCTGATGATGCAGTTGGCTATTTCCCCACTGAATTTCTATCAGAATTAATCTTGTGAGAATTTTTCCAAGTTCCAGACCACAAATAAAAGCATATCATAATTTTTTCAGAGGTCCTATCTAAGATTTGGCTCAGCATGAGGTGCTTCTTTCCAGAGATGAGTAATGTAACACGATAGTATGATTTTAATTAAATTCAGCAGCTTTTGGTATGCTCCGATGTGTCTTGTTCTGCAGGGAAAGAAGTGATTCTGTTTTGCTTTATAAAAGTGACTCTTGGGCATTGATAGTGTGGTTTTCATCCATCATGGTTTACCAAAACCATTCTCTGATGCTGTTCCCATTTCACAAATGGGAATGAAAGCTCAAAGGTGCTGCCCAGGTCAAGGGCAGGGCTGGAGAAGCAGCTCCAGGTCACCTCTTTGCCTGCTCAGCTTACAACCACTTCTTGGTCCATCAGTAAATTAAATGCAGCTTTAATCTGCCTAATCCCACTGAAGCTGATGATGAATCCATTTTCAGTTGTGTGTAAATGTCTGCAAACCCACATGATGGTGTTTGGATGGCTTCAAGAGTGCTGTGCTCATGAAGACGTCGTGGTGTGCCCAGTGGAGCTGCTGGGGATCTGGGGTGCCAGAACCCAGAGGGACAGGGTGATCCCGTGCTCAGGGGTTGCCTTGTCACTATGGAGAGAGAAAGGAAGGGGGAAGATTGGAGCTATCAAAATGATGTGCTAAGAACAACCTAGAGTGACCGCTTCCCCTGGAGAAATGGGATTGAAGCAGCATTAAACCTCAGCAGAGGGACAGATGGACTGGTCTGGACGTGTGGGAGTTGAAGCTGGCTCTTAACTCCAAACTCGAACTTGCACAAAAAGCACAGCCTGAAGTCCAAAACCTGGATGAAATCACAGACTTTTGTGGGGTTTCTCTGTTGTGCCACGATGCTTTCTTCAGAAAGGATCTGAATACCCAGCCATGGGTTTTGTTGCTGCAAGGTGTAATTATGGTCTGTAGATACCATGCTATGGAAACCTTCTTCTGCCAGCTCGTGAGCCAGGAAGACTCAGTGAACCCTATCCAGCCCAGCAGGGCTTTAGAGCCCCTTTGCACCAGCTTGAGCTCTGGTCCTTTCCATTTAGGAAGAAATCCCTTGCAGAAGGCGAAGCAGATGGGAGCAGCTCAGGTTTCACGGGTGTCACATGCTGAGCTTGCTTTTTACAACACTGAAGAGTGGTCTCTGGACTTAAGAAATCAAGGAGAGATTGGTGTGCTGGTGTCAGGAAGCTGAAATCCTGCTCCTGATAAGGGATGAGGCCCCTCCTGAGAGTGACAACCTTCTTGCTGATCTGCCTGACGGACTAAGAGGGGCCTCCGGTGGCAACAGCCCCTTGGGATGGAGGACAGTGAGTGGGACATTTCCATCCTGCCTGCTTCTCAACAGGCTTTCTGTTTCCATGGCTGGTGTTTGGCCCTAAGAAATCAGAATGCAGATAGATAAGAAAAATAGAAAATAAATCATGCTAGATTCTCCCTGCTTTGTCACAGCTGGATTTGAGGCTAAGATGCTACCGTATAGAACTATCTGAGTCAAACTGACCCATCCCTGACCCTCTGTATTGTCTGTGATGGTACTGCAGAGATGAACAGCTGGCTTTATTTGCTAGGACAAGGCACCTCGATGCTGAAATATGCTCATAAATAAATAAATCTTTCTGCTTATTGCTGTTAGAGTTGCAGCCTACCTGGCTCTTCCCGTTAAATAATTCAGAGGAGAGAGCAGCCAGGCATCCAGCAGCACCTTCTCCCCAGAGAGGATTATTGCAGGGGAGCACGCGGGGGCGGCTGATGAGGGCACGGCGTGGGATGGAGATTATGGGACAACCCAGTGACCACTGAGGGCAAGGGAGGGTCTCTGCATTAGGTGCCTCGTGAAATATTGATTGATTATTGCCTTGTGCCGTGCGCTCTGTGGGTGCTCCTGCCTTTCCTTGCAAGAGCACGTTGAATTTGCAAGGTGCTGTGAGTGTGCAAGCTCTCCAACCCAGAAAGGAGCCTCAGTAAGATCAAGGGGGTGCTTTGCATCACCTATCCAGAGTCATCATTTGCTGTAAGTCCTGTCCTTAAGAGGAGAAGCTCGCTCTAAACTCTGTAACAAATTACTTGGTCTTTCCTTCTCTTTTGGGCTCTAAAACAAACACATCAGATCGATCCTCCTTGCATTCTCTTCTTTGATCTCAGGAAGCGATGCTGGAATGCTGTGGGGTTTGTCTGTGAAGAAGTCTGCTCTGGGAGGTTTATTATCTCTAAGAGCCTGTTCCAGCGGTGTTTGATGTCGCTGGGGCTTTCACTCTTCATCTGAGCGAGATGGGGCTCACTGCAGCCCAGGCACGGGCTGGGAGGATAAGTGGCTTAGCAGGTGGTTTTTCATCATGGTAGAGTGGAAAATAAAGCCTGATGCTTAACTAATGATATTAAATAAGAGACATTTTCAAATGAATTTAAATTAACGGGGATCGCCGCAAACCCATTGGGCTTCAGTGGACTCAAAATATGTTACTCATTACTGTTAGTCATTCCCAGCTATAGCATTTAATACTGTTTGTGAAGTTGCAATGTGCCTCAATATCTGTAAGAACTTCCCAGGGGATCAGGACTTCCAGTGTTTCTGCTCTGCTTTTTAAAAATAATGGCATACAAACTGGTCCCAAACAATACAGTTGATCTTGGGGAGCTCATGTCTGGAGGAACTGTAGCACCATCATCTGACTAGCTGGAGATGCTTCTCTATGCATGGTTGGGGCTACACTGATAATCTGCATGAAAGTGTCTTGTGCTGGACCTGGATGTACATGAGGGAAATCCTACTGGGTTGAAAGTTCACCCAGTTGGCTTTTCTTAGTGTTGCCTTGATGTGGATATGATGGTGCAGGAGCGAGAGCGGCTCTTCTCCTCTGGCCTCTCCACACCACATCAGATCTCTCTCTGCAGCCAGCTCAGGTGGGAAATGTTGCCTTGAGAGGAGCCCAGCCCAGAGCAGGGAGGCACAAAGGTGATCTGATGGAAAGCAACAAAACAAGCAACATGGGGAATAACTGATGGGGTAGGGTTGGGGTGAGCAGTTCATCCCTGACCCTGGTGTGAGTCTGGACAGAAAGGTGTTCAATATGCTTTTCTGCAGCTGGCTGCCAGAGGTTAATCCTCATCAACTTGGTGCTCATTGAGGATTAAGTTTTCCTGGTTTTGATGAGGAAAAATAATGTACATGGATGTATAAGGGAACATAAGCCAAGAGTAGGGAGAGATTTTAAATAGCAGCCATAATTAGTAGGGCTAAATTAAATTATGTTGCTGCAGAAAGGGCTGTTGGAGAAGAGCAAGACCTGTTTGGGCAAGAGGTACCCAAAGCCCTTGGGTGACTTGTGCTGCAGTCTGAGGGCTGACACCCTGTTTTGGAGAAGGAGAGAGGAGCCATGAGGAGATGGGGAGCCTCTGTTCCTGCAGCGGTGATGTGGGGACATGGGGAGCCTCTCCAGAGCTGCTTGTGGCGTGGGCAGGTGGGGAGAGAGACATGAACAAAGGGCAAACCAAAGACTTTCGCCAAAAAGCCATCCTTCAGCTCCAGGTTTTAGATGGTCCATTTAGTAATCCTCTCCTCGGTGTGACTTTCCGTCTAATTGTGTTCCGTGCATCCTTATTTAGCCATTAGCTGCTGTCGTGGAGATACAGGTTATTAATTCCCCCCTGCTCTGACTTTCACTCCGGTGCTTTACCAATGGTCAAGGTGAAGCTGGGAGGGCTTAGGGAGCTGCTGTCTCCATGAAACTGTCATTACAAAGTATTTTTCTCTCTTTTTTTTATCTCCTTGTCTTACATGGGGGGTTTATCACAAGAACTGATCGCACCTCGAGCCCAGACTTTGGTTAGCAATGTATGGTTGTGATTTTAATATTCTTTACGACTCCTTGACTTCTTTCTTTCTGGCCTGGTGAGCACTGGAGAAGGGAATAGGGATTAAAAGCAGAAGTTGCATGTAAAAGAAAGGAGGTCATGCCTTGTGCTGCGTTTCTTTTTAAATTTTAACAAGTAGTGTTTAGGCAGAGGTCACTTCTGGTTTCTCCTTTGCTGCCAGAGCTGTGTGGGACAGTGTAGCCCTGTGGCAGCACTTGCTGTACCACTCACCCATTGGGGCTGAAGTCTGAGACTGGTTCTCATGATGAGCCCAGCCACGTGGAGGAGGAGCTGGTGGCTTTTTTGTCTGGACTTCACATGACTTTTGTATTCACAGGGGACAGGAAATGCACACAGACACGTATGTGTAAAGATCCTGGGTGCCTCTTGGTCTCTCACTGCACCTTTGAAGCTTCTCTCCAGAATGGGCTTCCCCACACATCTCTCAAACTCGTGGGCAGTTGTCTGTGCCAGATGTTGGGGCCTTGAGATGATTGCCCAGTGCCACCTGCCTTGCAATGGGACTATGAGAACAGGCACAACCTCAGCTGCTCTTCCCACCCATCGCTCTTGTCCCTCCTGCGCTGATGCTTTTCACGTGGGCATGGTTGGACCTGCCAGCCTTAGGTGCTCCTTGGTTCCCGTGGGTTTGCACAGCAACCCTGATAGCCAGTGGAGCATGGAATTGTCCTGATCTGGGGCTGGAGTCACTGCAGCTCATTTCTCTCCTGGGCTCACCACCTGGTCAGGGGTTTAATTGAACTCGCTGCAGATTTGAGCACTGTTTCAGAACACTTGGTCTGAAGCTGCTCACCAAAGGAAGAGTGAAGTATAGCAGAGGAGGGAAGGCAAATTAATGCTGGAGACAGGATCCAAAAATAGCTGCCTTGGGGCTCACCAGGCCATGTATTAGATCTTTCAGGAGAGGTAATCTATTGTGAAACAGAGAGGATGGGAGGGAAGAGGAGGAAATTGCTCTTGGGGCTAGTTAAAAGTTCACTTGTATCCAGTTTTGCTCCTCCACAGCATCACCATCCCATCCTGTGCAGCTTTTAGTCTGGGGACCCCTGTCTGCCCTCGCCACGATGCCAGGGGGGATGGACCCTGCTGCAGCCTCTGTTCCCTGTGCTCTGGCTGGGGCAGGGCTTGCTGTGGCTGCGGGGAGCCCAACCTGACACAGCCGTAGTCACAAGGTGTACCCAGCCTCAGCAGAGCCGTGGCCTTCTGTGGCCCCATGCCAGCAATAATACATTAGGTTTAATTAAAGCAGTATTTTTCATCTCCTTCATACATTATTTGGTTATTGCTTCAGAACGAGCCAAGGAATTCTTTCTTTCTCCCCGCTCCCTCCCTTTCTCTTTTGCTCTGCATCCCCCCCACCCCTTTTGCCCTTTTGGTGTCCTTTCCCTCATCCTGAGGGTTTTAACTTTCTCCAGCTTTCACAAAGTTGTTAAAATGAGAGAGCCCAGGACTCATTCTGGCGGGATGAGCTGCTTGCAGTGTTGGGGGACATTGATGGGATGTGGCTTGGCGTTTCCCAGCTGAGCTGGGCAGGAGCTTGCAGGTAGAAAGGCTCCGTCACAGATGGAGGAGAGAGTGTTCCTCTGTCTCAACAAATCCAGTGCTGGACTTGAATTGGATTTCTACTGAGCTGTTTGTGCAACAGCAGCACAGCGGGGAGTGAGGGCTCAGACATGGGGTCTCTGAGATGCTGTTAGATAGGGCAGCTCCTCACTTCAGTGCTCAGATGGTGCCCTGCGGTCAACCAGCCTCACCACCTGGCTTCGTCCTGCCGTGCCAGCGCTGCCCGCGGGAAGCAGCGGAGATGATGTCCTCCTTGGGAGCTAATGCCTCAGTAGGAAAAAATGTATTTGCAAGGAGCATTTTGTTCCAAAACACCCTCTGCTCAACGGGATGCTCGGGGCTGGGCTGAGTTCAACTGTGGCTGCAGGGGATCTGCTGTGAGGGGTGAGGCACCAATAACACTGTCATTCCTCTCCTTCCCCAGGCCCTTCCCGTCAGAGGAGACCACGGAAAATGATGACGATGTATACAGGAGCTTGGAGGAGCTGGCAGAGTAAGTGGCCTCACCTGCTTACGGGGAGGGGACACGGAAAGGGAAAAATTGCAATGTAGTTGCAGCAAAGTCAGATAAAATTTGCCAGCGGGGCTGGGAGAGCCGAGCCGGCTGCTTTGATTCCCTTGCCAGATTTTTGTGCTCTTACAATAATCTGTGTTTTCCCTGGGAGACATCACTTTTAATCATGATGAGTTTACGAATGGCTCAGTGGGAGGTGAGGGGGCCAAGACCATGGGGACCCTCCTGCCTGCTAAACCCCATCATTAGCTGTGAAACCCCAGGATGTAATTCATCCTCTGAGCCAACTGAAGCAGAGTTGCTTGCTGGGAGTGGGGTACCCATTGCTACCTCAGTGCTGGTCCCCTCATGTTGTTATTGGGGCTGCATCCACCGTGTGTGATTTTGGGGCCACACCAGCTGGCCCCAGGACTGTCCCTCACTGGGGGCCCATCCTGCCTGTCTCTGGGATGCAGGGTGATGCTGCTGTGCTTTCTATGTCTATATTTATCTGGGTCTCTGGTGTCTGTGTTTTGCTGCCCATGGCAATGATATAACAGGCTTTTAAGCAACCTTGAACTACAATGTATATGGAGAAATGCGGACTCTATCGGAATTCGATGGCAGCGTTCCCATCGGCTTCGGCGGGGCCAGGGCTTTACTTATGAAGTGCAGTCTGTTTCATATGGAGGGAAAGTCTGTATGGGTGGATATGTGGCTTTATACAGTTAAATATTATTGTTCCACAACATAAATAATAAGACTCCTTAATCCAATGAGTTCCTTATGGTTTCAGTTATTAGAAAAGTGAATCATAAATTACTGGTGCAGGGAGCGGAGTACCTTGGAATCCCTCACTCACGGTTTGCTCCCAGCAGCTGCAGTTTAATAAAATTTTAACTTATAAAGGGATCCTTTCAAGAATAACGTTGTTTCCCCCATCTACTAAAGTTCTAAAAAAATCCCTTTAATATGGGGGTTTAGAATTCCTGATTCTCACACATAGACGTGGTTTTAATGGGCGGAAGGTTTGTGTGTGAACTCACACACAAGCACTGTGGGGATGGCAGCCCTCTCCTAGAAATGGGGTTGCATGGTACGCTCAGAGCAGGTTATTTGGTGTTGAAGACTGGTTCCCAGCTTTAACTGCTCTGCTGCTGGCAGTGCAGCTCCTGCAGGGTGTCCAGGTGGAAGCCTCCCAAACTGTTCCTCTGACTTTGCTTATGGCTATGAGTTGGTTTCTCTGTGTGAGGGGTTGTGTCCTGTGCTCAGAAGGCTTAGAGGTTGATTTTTAGTGATCACCTCGTTCTGTGCCACATTGTCTCCAGCTTTTAACTTTCCCTTTTGTCCCATTCTTTACAAAATCCTCTTCTTTACATCTTTAGATGGGAGTGCTGGGGAAAAGCATGTGTAAATCAGCATGGAGGTATTGCATAAATGCCTTCTTCCAGATCTACATTCCCAGCACAACCAGGTCGTGCACAGAAACACAACCTACAAAACAGAGACAGAATTCACCCATAATCATAAAAACCCAGAAACACCCTGGAGAGCCCCTTACCACGAATGTTGCTGCTCCTGCTGTCTGGAGACACATCAGCAATAGTTTCTCTCCCTTTGACAGGGAGCATCTCTCTGTGCTTGGCAAGGAAACTTTGACTGGGAATTTGCCAGTCACAGTGGTCTGTACTGGGCAGCGATGCTGGGCGCTGGCAAACCGCGGGGCCGCATGAGAAAGCTCTTTCTTAGCTGCTGCCGATCTCCACACAGCTGAACAAGGGCATCATTCATGAGCAGGGAATGATTCAGTCCATCCAGCATCTTTGCATTTAATATTGCTGATGATCCAGCAGCCTTCGGGAAAGCCGAGTGCATCCAAAATGCTTTCTTGGAAGCGAAGAAATGAGTTTTCACAGCAAGCAGTGAGGTGACCCAACACGTGGAAGGAACCTCTACAGAACACCACAACCAGGCACAGCAATTGTCCTTTTTGTAAGAGAGACCCCTCCATCCCTGGGTGTTTTTTTCTATGTTAATTTGCTGAGTGATTGATTTTGCCCTTTGAATCATTTTGAAGGGATGCACAGTCCTGTCCATAAAACCACTGTGAAACGTGTGGCTGCAAGGGCCCAGACTGCCGTCCCCAGTGGCCTCTAAGGGTCAGGGTGTGGGTGAGGAGGGACAATCCTGGTGAGCTCTGCACCACCAAGTTACCCTTCAGGAGAGAGGAGTCTCCCAAAGGGAGCTCTTTTTGGTCTTGTGCTGCTGGGATAAAACACTGAGGATGAATATTGAGCTGGTTCTGACAAGACATTTGGGGGGCTGGTAAAAGTAGGGTTTTTGGAGAATGTCAAAATGCCTCATTTCAACCTCATCTGCCTAAATGGAGCGGTTTGGTGTCCCTCAGTTGAGATTTTGGATGAATTCCCATTCTGTAAAGCATTGAAAAGATAAAAACATTTGTGATGGAGGTGCAAATTTGGGAAGGAGAAGTAACCAGGCTTTGTCTCTGCTGTCCCCATGATGCTATAAAGAGTGAGGACCTTCATTTCAGCTGGTGGTGAAATCCCTCCTGGTATGGAGGAACCACAGCAACTGGGAACAAAAGCCAGAGCTGGAACTGGGATTGGATCAATAGTAGCGCTATGAGGGCCGTTTACATGTGCTGCAGAAACAAGTGTGCTCATGTGTGTAAAGGGTGTTTGTGCCTTGCTGAACCCATTGTGCTTTCACTTTTGGGTATTAAGGAGATGATGCTGGGCTGCACGCAGCTCCCCAGTGCTGGGACAACCATCCAGCAGATCAAGGCAGATAATTGCCTGGAAACAGCTATTTATTTAAAGAAAAAAAGTGCAACCCCCCAAAAAAATCCAAAATAACAGTTGGTGATGGAAAGGGGAGGGGAAACTAAAAGGGAGCTAGAAAGTTCTCAGATTCCCTGTCCTCAGCCTGCTGGCCCCTCGGATGGCTTTGCCATCAGCCAGATGGCAGCCTGCAGAGAGCCTGGGCAGATGGTGAGGGCTGGCCAGTTTGCAAGTGGTGCCTGATCAATACTGGGAGGAACAGTAAAGGGACGTTTGCCCTCTGCTGCCTGATTTATTTCTGCCTGCCCTAATGCCAGACCCTCGAGCAGCAGCTGGGTTGGGGGGGGGAATTTGCCCAAGAAATGAGCAGGGCTTTTGCAGTGACAACGTGCAGGTACATCCACTGCAGCCAAAAATTAAAGAGACCCTTGTCCTGATGAAGCTCCCATGGGTCTGCAGGGATGTGAGCTGCCACCTCCTACATGGCTCCAGCTGCTGGGCACTGACAGCAGCAGGCAGTTATCTGCCTTAATGCTGAGCATCTTCCCCACCAACTGCTTTTCCATCTCTCTTGATGGCTGTTTCAGCTGCCCCAAACCATTCTAGTACTTCTGAACTTAACATTTAACCTAAATTTTCTGTTCTGCCACTTAAGCGTTCTCCAGTTATTTTGTCTCATTAAATTTATGAGTGGAATTAATCCTGGACCTTTTTACAGCACCAGAATTTTCTTTATCATGAACCTTCTCCACTTTATGGCACTGTCTCTCTGTGGTGGCATGAAGCCTGGCAGGCTCAGCTGGGTTACACATGGGGTGGGTTTTGGGTTATTTGACATAATTTGACATGAAACATTTAATTTGCATAACTTTTACCTCCTTTTCTCCTTTAAAAGTTAATTGCTTTGAAGGGCAGAAGTTGTGGTGCAAAAGGGACAGAGAAAGTGTTTTAAACAAAGCAGTTCCCCACCAAACTTTGTGCTGCAGCTGTTTTGTGCCCCCTGGGGGGCTTTGTGTTCCCCAGTCTTGTTTCAAGCCACAGCTCACTGGGGATTTATCCCAGCAGAGGTATTGAGGATACCGGTGTATTCCCAAACTTTTTGTCCTAGAGAAGGGGAGTTGCAGGAGATCTCCTGCCTGCCTCGATTTCTCAAGTGATGCTACTCATTTGGGCACAGGCTCTGCCAACAACCTGTCTCCTGCCAAAAGCTTCTCACTGAAGTTTCTCCTACTTCTTTCCCTCCTGTCGCCACCGTTGCTTTCTCCTTTCTTCCAAAATAGTGATGTAATCAGCAGAATTCATCAAGTGTGTTAAAAAACAGTAATGGATAGAGGAGCCAAGGTGAGATGATAAGTTAGCTGCCACTTTTCTCATTATTTTTGCTGTGGTGGAAAACCCACACATGCCAACCAGTTAAATAAATGGCTTTGTGGTCCAAGGCACTTGAGCCACAGCACTTTGAAACGTGTCTTTTCTTCTTGGTCACCAGTAGAGATTTTTATATGTCCTGCTTGTGCCATCTCTAGGATCGTGTTAGCTGCTGTAACTGTGTGAGGCTCATTCTTGGAATTATAATGTTCCCCTCTGAATGGGGAATGTAAGACCTGAGTAGAATAGATGGCAAAGAGGCCTTTCTTGCTATTTCCAGACGTGTGTCTCCGTCCAAGAACAATCTGGCTAATTAAAGCCCCGCAAGATCTCGAGTCTGCACTGCACATCTTGCAGTCCTTCACCCTGAAACCTGAGCCTGCCAGAAGTGCTGCAAATATAGGACTCTGCTTGTCCTTGTCTGACGGAGACCAGGAATGAGGGGGTTGGTTGGATGAACTGTCTATTTATAGCTGTAAGTGCAGAGTAAGGATGAGAAGGTGGAGGATTGATGGGGTGAACCGGAGCCTCGCAGCTGCTGGGCAGCTGTCTCAGGGAACCCTGCACATGCACTTCCAACCTGAATCCGGTGGTGGCTCTGGGGTCTTCTGGCTCTTAACCTCAGCTGGAAACTTGGGTTTGCCTTTTGATTGTCTTGTTTTAGCTCTTCTCCCTCCTCTTCCTTTTCCCTTTGCTCTTATTGGTGGTTCTTGCTCTTTCATCAGCTGAGCAAAAGCGCTGTGGTTTGGACAGGGTTTTGGTGTGGTGGCTTTGCCCTTTAGGGCCTCTCTTGGGCTCATCCTTGAATTCTTGAGGTGGGTACAAACTCATCAACTTCCCAGAGCCATGGAGAAGCTTTTATGGATGAAGAGGTCCTTCAAGTGGCCCTCAAGATTCTCAGAGCTTCCCAATTACCTTCCTTATCCATGGTGTCATTGCAGATGTGATATGCAGCATTTCTTTGGCATAGTGGACACGCTGCAGATTATTTATTGGGACATCATGAGCTGTCTGCACCCATCCCCTGGTGTGGACAGCCTACTCTGGAGCTCATCTGCTCCCTGAGCCCACATGCAGACTGTACTCTTTGTTTTGACCCAGTGCTGAGCTCTGGAGAGCTGATTCCCAGCAGTGGGAACCATGAGACCAAGGTTCTCACCCAGGGCAGTGAGGTTGTTTCTAACTAATTCAGGTTTGCGTCTGGGGAGATGTGTTTAAAATTTGACTGCACTTAGGCAGTTGGTGCATGCTGGAGGTGCCAGGGGTTCTCTCATGGAGAGCTTGCTCCTTCCATGTCCCTTACTCCAAGGCAGCAGCCTGGCGTTGGTCCCTCTGTTGAGGGAGCTGCTGCTTGGCATGGCTGCTGCCTACTTGGGAGGGAATCTGTACAGAGCAGGCTCTGCTAGGAAGGAAAAGCTCAGCCAAAAGCATTGTTTTTGCCTGAAATTGCCTTAGATATGAAAAGCTTTATTCTTTGTGCTTTGAATGAGCTTCCCTGGTCAGGCAAGATGCTGCCAGCCCAAAGCTGGTTTCATCCATCCTAATAACAGTAATTGTAAATGCTGGCGTTAACTCTAAAGGGCGGATAAAATCCCGTTCCTAAACCCAAAGCTGTCAATGAATCTCCTAATCCAGGCAGTAGATCTTAGGCTCTGATACCCACGAGTAATTCACAGACTCTGCTGCTTTTATTGAAGGAGTAAATTGCTTTTCTTTGTGAAGAATGAAGTGAGGATCTGGCCTTCTTACTCAAGTTGCTCTGTCTATGCGTGACATGCTTGGGATGCTGAATTTATTGCCTCCCGCAGCAGGGGACTGTGCTAAACATGGAAAATACCTGCCCTGCTTTCCCTCCCCTCCTGGCATTTAAAATTTAGTGTGGTTTTAGTGTGGCTGGAATCATCCTGATGCCTGTTCTCTTTTTTTGATGTTGGGGAGGGGGCATATTTTCAGCTCTGTCAGACGAACTGCGGAGAGCGATGAAAATCAATACGTGCAAAGCAGCAGCGTCAACAGCCGAACGCGCTCCGGGAAAGCTTGGCTGCTCTGGGAGAGGCTAATCTTGCACATTTTACTGCTCTCCATAAAACTGGCAGCCTCTGGTGTTTCTCAGGGTTGTACTAGGAATGTGTTTTAATAAATAACGGTCTGTTGGACAAAGGTTATTGCAGTTTTAATACCACCACGGCCGCTGGGTTTGAGCATCTCTCCTCTAAGCTCTGAAATAGAGGTGGCCCCAAGATGAGGGAGTTGTTGCTATTTTTTGCCTGAGGCCAGACATTGGAGGTGGGAAGGGTTTGTACTGGTGGTGATGAGTAGGAAGGAGAGGGCCAGCAGGGACTTGACCTCTTTTTTTAGAGCATTGAGAGTGTTGAGAGGCAAGATATGTCCTGCTGTGATGGCTGCAGTGTTAATGTCAGATGGCTTTTGGTTGCTTTGTGGTCAGATTTGCTGTGTTGTCCCTCCAAAGATGTTTCTGCCCCTTTCCTGGTGGCCCAGAGGAGTTCCAGGTAAGGCCAAGCTGCACCAGGTCCATGGGGCACCTGTCCAGGCAGCCTGTGATTTAGCAAAGCCCCTTCAGCATCCCATGCTGATGCCTGGGTTTCTCACAGTGATGTCCTGCTGTGTGCCCAGATGTGATCCAGAGTTATTTGATGGGGAAGAAGAGAAGGACTTGTCCAGGCTGGGTTTGCCATGAACCAGCAGGCTGGTGTCTGAGGCTGGATCGTGTGGCACCTGGTTGTGCTTATGAGCAGAAGAGCAGGTCTAGATGATGCTCAGGATGCAGGGCTTCCCAGGGACTCCTCAGGATGCTGTCTTCTCCTTTTGCACGTAGCCCATCAGTTGCTGGTGATGAGCAGGCATCGTGCAAAGCACCAGCAGCAGCATCACGTGGGTCCTGTCACCGCGGCTCCCGCTCACAACATTAACCCAACCATACGTTTCCTAACGGCCCTGGAGCCAGGGAAATGATGTATGGAGAGATAGCCAGGGAAATGATGTATGGAGAGACAGCCAGCAATCCAAGAGGTGAGAGCAGGAAGGGAAGATTAATCAGGAACCGGGAGTTACTCGCTCTGGATAAGGAGAAGAGCTGAGAATATAAATATTGGTATAGATAATAATGGTGACAACGACGCTTGGGAAGGGAAGATGGATCACCAGCTATTAGTGGGCATTATTACAGCAGCTGCAATGCATCACTCTGCAAGAATGGGACAGATACATCGTGCCAGTGTATTTATTTAAAATCCCCAAACTTTTATTAAATAAATCTGCTTTTAAAAATAGAAAGAACTGTATTTAGAAAAGAAATAAAGCCCAGTTTTGCAAACAGATGTGCTCTGCTCCTCCGTGCTGTATAATACAGAGATCTTGAGTGTTACAGTTTGAACAGTTTTACACCTAAATATATTTCTATGTAATTAATCCCCATGTTGAAAGAGACAGCTTGTAAAATAAGCGAGCGCTGTTTGATATTCCAGCGCTTCACGCTGTCCTGATCCCATGGGCTTGACTTCAGTGGGAGCCCTTAGCAATCAGCACCTGTAGATCTAAGCACTGAAATTATTATTGTTAATTGGTATTTATTATAGGCTGAATTTTCAAGTGTTCTAAGACTTAGGAGCCCCTGGGGAGGGGTTGTAAAGGCTCAGATGGCAGTTAAGTACCTAACACCATCACCTTTATTATGAGTTGGGCGCTGTGCTTTGGTGATGCCTTTAAAGCTCATGCTTGCAGGGGCATCTCCTCAATGATGTGTGCAGTTCTGAAAATGTGACTTTTTTTGCTGCTTAACGTTAACTCTGATGTAAATATTATTACTGGGCTCTGCTCAGCATTGGGACTGAGCACCACTGAGCTGTGTGTCTGGTGAGATTGCCTTATGGTGATTGGGAGAGTCTCCACCTCCTCTGGGCCACGTTAGGTTAAAAATAACCCATCAAGGGCAGGAGTTGTGCTTTATGGGAGTCAGTGCATCACCTGGTGAAACTGAATCCAGAGATTTTAAGCCTTGATGTGGTGTCTGTGGCACCAAGGAGCACAGGGCCATCACTGGAGGTGGCTGCCTGGGCCGGGCTGAGCGCATCCCTGCGCCCCACAGGCTTCATCCCTCAGCGAGGCTGACTGGGATGCTTCTACCTGCTGCATGGGGCCATTGGGTGATTTGTTTAGTGACTGCTTACTGCTTTGGGTGGGTGTGGGCTCCTCCAGCATTTTGTAGCCCTAATGGAGGGGAGAGAGATGGTTTCTTTGAGGGCAATGGAGCTGCTGGAGGGTCTGAGGAACAAGTCTTATGAGGAGCATCTGAGGGAACTGGCGCTGTTTAGCCTGGAGAAGAGGAGGCTGAGGGGAGACCTTATTGCTCTCTGTAGCTCCCTGAAAGAAGGTTGTAGCAAGGTGGGTGTTGGTCTCTTCTCCCATGTGACAAGTGATAGGATGAGAGGAAATGGCCTCAAGTTGCACCAGGGGAGGTTTGGTTTGGTTATTAGGAAAAATGTCTTCACTGAAAGAGTGGTGAAGCACTGGCAGAGGCTCCCCGGGGTAGTGGTGGAGTCTCCATCCCTGGAGTGGTTTGAAAAACATGTGGCCATGGGGATTTTGAGATGTGGTTTAGTCGGCATGGTGGGGTTGGGCTGATGGTTGGACTGGATGAGCTTGGAGGCTTTTCCAACATTAATGATTCTATGATTCTTTGTTGTGAAGGAAAGGCAAAAGCAGACCAGGAATGGGCACAGGGCTTTAAATATACCAAAATCCAGCCCATTAAAATATATTCTCTAGGTATAATATGGGTAAAGTCACTGGCACAAAAGCTGCTCCTTGTCCTAAAGAGGAGAAGCAGGAGATGAACGGGAGGCTGTGGGCATCTTCGGAGGCAAGCGGAGCTGGGCCTGGCAGCTCAGTTGGTTCTTCTGGGGTGCTTGGCTGGTGGGTTCATCTCTGTTGGGCCAATTAGCACTGAGCAAAAGCTCTGCAGGGGCAGACTGGCAGGCTGGCATCACAGGCAGGCCTGGCACGGGGCTCGGAGCCGCTTCTTGGCTGCGATCCCTGCTCATGCCAAGCAGCGTTTCGCCTTTTCCAGCCTCCAGCGAGCGGGAGGAGATGTGCAGCAGATAGTGACCTGGGGAAAACCAAGGCTTTCTTGATGCAGGGAATTGGGGACTAAACATGGGCCTGGAGGGTTCTCTTCTTGTCATGGGTAAGCTCCCTGCTTGGTGCTAGAGCAGTTGTTGGTTTGCCTGATCAAGTGACAGCACTCATGCCCTCTTTATTATCGCTAAATCGCTCTCCTTCTCGTTCCAGCGAACATGATCTGGGGGAGGATATTTATGACTGCGTCCCCTGTGAAGATGAAGGCGATGATATCTATGAAGATATCATCAGAGTGGAAGTTCAACAGCCCATGGTAACAATTGATATGCATTTTATAAACTAAACCTTGGTGCGAGGGGAAGGGGGAGGATTCAATTAAATAACTGTCTGCCAATGCCAGGTGATGCTGCAGGGAATCACTTAGCATCTCTCCTCGAAACCAAGCTGCCGCATGAGAGGGAACAATAAGATGAGCTGGGATGGCACAGGCTGGAGGGAGTTCTCCATGGAGTTTCCCAGCCCATCCTGTCATCCGAAGGTGTTTGGGGAGGAGGGAGGGAAAGAGAGAGCTAATAAGCCCTAAAAGATAAGTTATAAATAGCAATTTGCTGCTGAGCCAAGGCAACGTGTGTCACTTCAGCCCTTTCTGGGGAGAGGGGAGTGTGGCAGCTCTGCCTGCTCCATCAGCCAGATGTGCTGTGTCTGCCATGGGTATTTTTAGATGGGGTATTTTTTAGATTGGCTGACAAATCTGTGCACGGAGGATCCAGCACTTGTTTGTGCCTGTTGCTGCTCCTGCCTGGGTATGGGTAGATGTTTACAGCAGAGCTTTCTGAGTTAGCAGAGACCCACGTGCCTTTAGGGTCAAGCAGCTGACTCCATTCATCATCTCTAAAAGCCTTTTGATGCTGGAGAAACCTGGTGTGCAGCTTGCACAGCCTCATGGAGGGACTTGTATTAACTGCAAGGACTCTGGTGCAAGTGTCATGCTCTGTGGTTGAGCCAGGAAGGTGCTGGTGGCCTTGCATCTCCCCAGAGGTGCTCACAGCCACCCTCACTGCCTGTGTCCCCAGTGCCAAGAAGAGTGCCTGCCCAGGCTTCTGCTGGTGCAGAGCTGGAAGGGACCTTTCCCCCAGAGTGTGACCTTCCAGATTCTCTCCCACTCTGACATCTGCCACCCCCAGGCTTTGTGGAGAGTCTAATTGCTCTCTCCTGGCTGCAAACAGCGCTGACAACAGTACATACCACCCATAACAAAGCAGGATCAATGGACAAGTTCCCTGATCAATTAAATCCCTGGAGCAGGGTGCGTGGCTGTGCTGGATGCGGTGCTGGGAGGCTGAGAAGGCAGAGCTTCACCCCACAAAGCCCAGCAAATGCACTGAGCAGTGCAGCAGCAATGCCCACGTGGTCATTTCTGACCCATCCTGAGCCTGGCTGCGAGTGCTACCAAGACCCTGACAACGGTGGTTGAGGCATTTCATCCCTTCATGCCTTGTCTGAGGCCTGGGGAGCTCCCTGCACACTGAAAACCTGTCTGTACCAAGGTGTTGGGCACAAAATATTCTCGTTGATCCTGCCAAAGCACTTGGAGCTGTTTAAGGACACAGGTGGCAATGCTGAACTCTGTACAGCTTGTTGGCCACCAGTGCTTTTACTGTGTTGCCATCAGCTGCAGAAGCCAGTTGGCCCAAGGACTGGCTCTTGGGCAGGTTTAGGTTGGAATTTCTTGCATAAAAGGTGAAAATGGGGGAAAATTCCCACTGTGTGGGTCCCTCACAGCTGGGTAGTGCAGGATTAGAATGAGGGGAACTGGCAGTTCTTCACTATTCCCTCCCCAAAATCTTATGTTTTCTCGGACACCGCTGAGCAGTGATGGAGGTGGTGGCTTTGGCTATTTTTCCTCCCCTTCCCTGAGCAAGAGAGTCTGTTTTTAATCCAAGCATCCACATATCTGTCTAAATAATGGCTTTTTAAAGATTTGTTGCAATAACAAGTGTATAATACTAATTGGTTTCTTGTATTTCTGCATGCTTCAGATTAGATATATGCAGGTAAGATGCATTGATTAAAATATTGGGTTCCATCCAGCTGACAGGTCTGAGCTGGAGTTTTAAGGGGGTGTACGGAGCGTGTCCTTTCCTGTACATGAGTATTAAAACCCAGTCACTAAATCACTTCCCAGGTTCAGAGACTGCACTGACAATTGCAGCGCCTCCCGACACGTGTTTTCAGCTCTGCTTTTCAGATGTAGAAGCCAGAGAAGTGACTCCAGGAGCTGGAGCTTTAAGAAACACATGTATTATCTGATGTGACCTAAAATCATGAGAACTGGCAACCCTGCCAGCAGATTTGTATAAGTCTAACGTATTAGTTATGACCCACTTAGGCTCTGTTGTGACTTTCATCTTTAGCAAAAGTGTAGGGGAAAACCAGTGTTCATTTCTCACTTATTTTTTAGGTGATGGTCTTTGTGATCTTGCTATAAAAAATGCAAAAAATTTAATGTTTGCCATATTGAATAGTATAGCCAGGGTTCCTTCCTACTTATTTGGGGTAAGAACAGTTTTCTTTAACATAAACCAGTAACAACACTCCCCTGACTTTCCAAACGTGCACTTGTTTGCAGTTTACCATTGCTGAAGGTTGAACTGGAGCTCTGCTCCACATGAGCAGCTTCCTGGACCATTCTTAAGAGACCATGCTTTATTTTTCTATGCTCTAGAAAATGGGAATGACAGAAGATGACAAAAGAAATTGCTGTTTGCTAGAAATCCAAGAAACTGAGGCCAAATACTACAAAACACTTGAAGATATAGAAAAGGTAAGAACTGAGCCATCTTTTCTACACCCTCGCCTTCCACTTCATCACTTGATCTTGCGTTTTTCGTTTGTGCTGTGAGAGGTGGCAGATGTGATGAGGCAGGATCGATGCATTCACATGTGAAATTGGAGAGAAGGGGGATCCAGAAAAGCCATAGTGACAAGCACAAATGTGCAGCCTGTAACTGTAAGAGCCAAACAGCATATTTTTCTGATCACTGCATATTGAAAACCATCCTGCTGTGTCCCTGCTACCCTGGGGTTAGAGACTCCCACTCCTCGCTCAGCCAGGCCAGTCTTGCTGATAAGAGCAGTGTTTGCAGATATCTTATCACTTTGATTGCCACGGAATAATTTCTTTATTCTGGGTGTATTTCAAAAGTGCTGAAGCTCTGCTGATTTATCATCGCAACTAATTGGATTAAAAGTAACATTTTGCTGCTTGAATTCATGAGCTTTAATTAGTTTGGATGAATTATTGTTGTGCCCTTCTTTTAAATGAAAATAAAAATGAACACCTCAGCAAGACAGCGGAGTCGTGGGTATGGCTGGAGCCTGGAGGTGGTTTCTGCTCCAAGGAAAGCAGCAGGAATTGAGAACAATAGTGAAAATCAAGCTGCCATTTCTAATCACCCCAACGCTTTTGTTTCCTCCCCTTTTGCAATTATTTGCCTGCTGAAAATTCCCACAATGATGCTGAGTGAAACAGGCACGATGGGATGATGTTTCCTGTTTTCCATGGAGATGTCCTAACGTACATATCCTTTATGTAAATAGCCCTTGTTCCTTGGGAGCAGCCACAGCCCTTCTGGTTCAGTCTAAAGGGTTAAATTATCACTTTGATTTCTTTTAAAAAGGCCTGCGAAGGCTTAGTAGGTTCTGAGGGAGTGTTGTGGGTAGAGGGTGCTGTCTTTGGTGCATTGCATCAGGGTTTTTTTGTAGTTACAAGTCATGTAGATGTTTCTATTAATATGTATTTGTTCAGAAGGGCATTTCCCATGTAATCATATCATCCACGCTTTTTCAAGGGCAAAATTCGAGTGAGATAATGGAAAAGCTGAAAAAATGCCTCAGAGCTCTTCCCAAGTGCAGGCAGAAGAAAGTGTGTGCATTTAAATCCCCCTCCCCACAGGTTCAGCAGGGGAGGGGGTCTGTGCCCACACGTGGATGGGGGTCTTGCACCTTCCCACACCTGGAAGTGCTGCGGGAACCAAGGGGGAGATGCACCCATGGGTGTTCCTGGCTCACACTTGGTTCCCTGGCACATCCCAATCTTGAGAAATGAATTGTAATAATTCATCTTCCTTTGCAAGTGCTCAAATTCTTTACCACCTGGCTTCTCCCTGTGCAGGTAAATGCAGTTGGTGAAGTAAGGAGAAATAGCCCCCTTGCACAAAAACCTCCTTGCTCACTCCTCTCTGATATTCCAGTCCCTTTTCCATTTACCTCTTACAGAACTACATGAACCCCCTGAGGCTGGTACTGACTCCCCAAGACATGGAAGCTATTTTTATCAATTTGGAGGTAAGGACATAGACATTGTGGCTTAAATCTTGGTTCTTTTCACGGCAGCTCAACCACCTTCCTGCTTAAGAGAAGCTTCAGATTTCCCATTAGATTTGTGCATTCACCTGTAGAGGTTCAGTCCTTCATGTGCTGCAGAGCTTGAGCAGGTTTAGGAGATACTCTCTAACACTCAATTTTAGAATTGGGGATTATGTGAACTCTAGGTAAGAAAACAATTTTACACAGAGGATGTTCCAGGGCTGGAGCTGTGTATTTAACTGCTTTTAGAGATGGTTTGGGCACACCACAATGAAGGGATTTATTTCTACACTGGCTTGTACAGAGTCTGGGTCAGAGCCTGGATGTCTCCTCACTCCTTCCAGACCTGCAAAAAGGACTTCAATACACACTGAAATCCTGGGGCATTTATTACTGTTTAATCTCCTGACAGAGTTACACCCTGGCCGTTTAGAGCTGCATCTCACTAGAATTACTTTAAATAAGCAAAAAAGAAAAAAAGAAAAGAAGAGAAAATAACTGCCTGATTAAGTAGTGAATGTGCATTTCTTTAGGCTCTGTTTGCCCACTTGCTTTGGATCTATTTAACGTATTGATTGTTTCTTGGTTTTAGGACCTAATTAAAGTGCACTTCAGTTTCCTGAGAGCCATCGATGTCTCTATGATGTCTGGAGGAAGCAGCCTGGCAAAAGTGTTTCTGGAATTCAAAGAGAGGTAAATGAAACCCAGTCTGCAGGCAGCTCCAGTCTAAACAGAAATGGATTAATACTTCCAGGGCCCATCACAGATTTTGGAACAGAAATGCCAGTTTTGTATTTTAGCCAGCAAGATGCTCATGGTCGGCTGAAACATCGCTCAGTGCCAACGCTTCAGCAGCCTCAGCTGTGCCAAGTTGCCCAAGGGCAGAGCCTGGGACACTTCCCCTCTCTGACCGACCTGGCTAAGCCACTGTGGCTCCCGTGGATGTTTGTTCCTGCAAGTCCCTGTCTGCTCCTGAATTTTATTGGGCTGACTGACTCGTTCCCACATGGAGCCAACCCTTTTGCAGGCTGAACGTATGATGTGTTCACGAGAGGAAATGGTCTTAGGTTGTGCCAGGGGAGGTTTAGATTGGATAATGGGATAAATGTCTTTGCTGAAAGAGTGGTGAAGCACTGGAAGAGGCTGCCCAGAGAAGCAGTGGAGTCTCCATCCCTGGAGGGGTTCAAAAAGTGTGTAGATGTGGCATTTTGGGACGTGGTTGAGTAGGCACGGTGGGGTTGGGCTGGGTGAGCTGAGAGGTCTTTTCCAACCTTAGTACTTCTATGATTCACAGGGATGTATCAGAGGGGATAAAGATGGGAACAGCTAAGATTATATCAAGCCAGGATGGAGTAAAACCTCCCTTGCCTTCAGAGGTTTAGTATAGTCTTCTGCAGGCAGCAGCGGGCTCTGAGGGCCTGTGATCTGTTAGGATGACTCCTTTGCAGGGGAGACTTTGCTCTGGTGAGATCAAAGTGATTGCTCACTCTAAAAAATTGTGTGTTTGGCACTGCTGTTGTCCCACACCTATCACATGATGAATAAATGTACAAGTTGCCTCACAAACATAATAGATTCTGTGTTTTGGCAGCTGCAAGCAGGAGTACCTCAGAACACAAAGATAAGGTTAATAAAATCCTTTAATATCCTTAATACTAATCAAAGGCCTGATTCATTGTGGAATCATGCCAGGGTGTTATTTCACTGTGATTAAACCAGCGTCTAGACACAGAAATGCCATTCAGAAGTCAGTAACTCCAGAAATACCATCTGCATTAATAACACACCGTAAGGTCAGATATTCCATCATTCTCGGCGCCTCCTTCTAGAAAGGGAATATTTTCTGGATTGAATTAAAACAGGTTTCCAAAGAAGAATGCAAATACATTAAAAATACTCATGAAATTCACTTAGGTGATTTAGATCCCCTAATTCCTGCGTGCTGATGCTGTCCCCAGGCAGTGATCCCTCCCTGAGCTGCCGCTGCCTGTCCTTGGGGTACAGCTGGGCACACCAGGAGCAGGGAGGGGCACACAGGAGGAGTTGTGGAAGTGGTACTGCTCCCCAAGGAGAGCACGAGGCTCGTTTTTGGGCTGACAGCCTTTAAATAAATGTTTACTCTGTTAATTTGCTGGTGGGAGCACAGCAGAGTGCTTGTAGCTGATGGGTTTCATGCAGGACCTAAAAGCGAATGGAGCCAAACCAAGGGCTGTGAGGTGGTAACAGCAGCTCCGATGCTATCTTCAGCCTGTGGGGATCTTGGGGACCTCAGCATTGTGGGAAACTGCTGCTCATGCAGCGTTTGGACTTGGAGAATAGACCAAAACAGGGCTGCCAGGGATGAAGAGTTTGGAGCAGTGCGATGTAAATAGGCAGGGTCTGGAAAGACAATAATACCACGTTTTACAGCAAGGAAATGGGGGTGAAGAAGGATAAAGTGAGCTCACTGGAGAGAGTTTTGTGCCACCAAAAGGGAATGTGGACCTCCAGAGTCCCTGCTTTGTCCCTGTATGTAAAACCTTCTTCCATCAAATGTATCCATGACAAATAACTCTCGCTTCCCTACACGTCCTCAGAGACGTCCCTGCAAAATGATGTATCGCTCCTCTGCTTTGCAGGGGCTTTGTTTTGGAAGGGAATAGTTTGTAAATCTCTTTCTCTGAAAGCCAGAGGTTCGAATTTATGCTCCTGAAGCCTCTTTGAAACTCTCCAGGTGCTGGCAAGGTAGATATTATTGTGCATGTTCAGAAGTTGTCAAGGGAAAAAAGCGGAAGAGTAATCTGCGTTGGCTCCTGCTTCGCCGGGGACTCCGACTCCCATAAATCTCTCTATTCTGTTCCCTGCTGGGGTCTGAGAGTCCCACATTTCCCGAGTGACACTGGGTCAGGTGCTTCCAGATTGTCTCCACTGAGAGACGAGGCCCTGAAATAATGGATGAGTTGCAGCGTGTGATGGAATATGTGTCTTATCAGCAGCAATGCAGTTAACGGCAAGGAAACGGGGGGAAACCTGAACGTGTCGTGCAGGATTAATGAGCAAAGTGGAGGAAAAAAGGGAAATCCACAGCAAAACTGCTTGGTTTGTGACATGTGTTTAAATTTATAGCCCAGCGTATCTATACAGAGCTTCACTGTGTCACCAAAGGCTGTGACAACCTTCCTTCCCCAAATTACCCTGTCTCTTGATCTCTAGGTCCCTGTGGCCCATTCTTCAAGGAGCAACAAGCTTTCTAAAATGTGTCCTTGGCTTTTAAGGGGATTTGAAGCCTCTCATTCTCTGATGAGGTGCAAATTACCATCACCCATGTCCATTCCGGGCATGTCTCAAGAGTTTCTTGCCTTCTTTCTTAGTTTCTGAAATATCCAGAAGCCTGCAGAGGGAAGGGCACACATCAGCCATCGATTTTTGGGCTGTGAGCTGCCGTGAATGGCAGAAACAAAGACTTTTTAGATGATGAATACATGGGCTGGAGTGAGCTGAATTCAGAAGTGCTCTCAGGAAGTGAGTTTTTGTTGTTCAGTCTTGAAGGGCATCACTGTCCTGCCTTCACGAGCCTTGAGGCTAGCATGGCATGGCCCCACTGGTGTGGGGCTGTTAGGGCAGCACAGCACCTGTGGAGACATCAAGGGGATTACAGTGATTGGTGTAGTCTTGAGAAAAAGCCAACTCTCAGCCAAGGAGCCACAGAGTTGAATTGCAGATGTTCAGTGCTCACCCCTTCCTTGTGTTTTTGTAAATCCTTTAAGTTTTAGTTTAATTGAACACTCGCTGGGTTTGGAGCTGCTCTCCAGGAGATGCAAGCTCCAGTGGTGACCGGCAGCTTGGGCAGGGATGGGATCCCAGCTCTTTGCTATTTCTTTTCATGTTTGGGCTGTCACACCTGGGATGCAGGTGCTTCTTGTAGAGCCACGTTGTAGCCCACTGTAGGAAAAGTCTTGCAGTGTGGAGCTGGGTTTCCCTTTATTATCCCAGTGGTGTAAAAACACAGCTCTTGGGGAGCAGTGGTTAAAGATATCACAGATGGGAGTGATGGGATTGAGCCATTGTAGCTTTAAAATAGGCTCCTCTGGCCACTTGGCCCCTTCTGCTCATCATGAGCCGAATCCCCCCCACAGACTCCAGCTCTGGAAACTTCAAAAGATTTAGATGTTAAAAAGCCCTGCTGTAAAAGAGTGTTAATACTTTCCTAAGCAGTTATATGGGGGAATAGCTGCTTGCCTTGTCCTTTCTCTGTATGTAAGTTATATATCTTTTATAACAGGTTATAACTGCCAGCAAGTGTTTCTGATTAAATTTGTGATTTCCCCCTCCACAGGCTGCTGATTTACGGCAAATACTGCAGCCACATGGAGTACGCCCAGAACACCCTCAACCACCTCCTCGCCAACAGGGAGGACGTCAGGCAGAAGGTGGAGGTGAGCAGGCACGGGGGACATCGTGGCTGAGTGCTGCCCACTCCCCTTGTCATGGGTTTTGAAGGACTTACTGGATCTGAAGGGAATGTTTGGTTTGGCAAGAGAGGGGAGGGATGTGGAGGTGAGTGCGTGCTGCCCAGAGAGGGAGCAGTGCTGGAGGTTGTCTTGTTCAGAATGCCTTCATCTCCCCCACAAGACACACTCTCCCCCGTGTCCTGACTCTGTCCTTCCCCCCTCGAGTTTATCCAAGTTAAAACAAGCCAGGTGACTTTATTTGAACAGGACCAGGTGTGGATAAATTCCTCTCTGAGTCATGCGGGGAGACCCAAAGGCACCGGGCATCCCTGAGCCAGGAGCCAAGTGTCTTTCCAAGGTCCCAAACAGCATCAGGGACAGCCAGAGATGAGCCCAAGTCCCCAGGCAAATGTCTGGATTACTCCCCTGTCTTCCTTCCCCAGAGTAAAGGCTTAGTGTAAATAGAGGCTGATCCAGATATTAAATGAATCAAAGGAGCCCCAGAAGGGATGCATTGTTTGAGCTGCTGTTTTTATCCAGATTTATTTCCTGCTTTGGTTTTGATGCTAATCTGAATTTGTTGGGCTGTCTGTACACGTTAACCTCGTTTTCTGCAAATGCTCTTTGATTTTCCTTGCAAAGTAGCAACCCAATTCAGGAATAAAACTGCATTTAATAATTCTTTAAAGCACGTTCCCTGGGTTTTGTATCGAGCCATCGTGATCCAAGTTGCATCCTCTGCTGAAGGAGCATCTGCTGAAGCATCCAGTTGCTCTCACGCTTTTCCTTTCTCTCACTCCCTCCTGGCAGCTCTGCTCATCCTCCTGGGGGGACACCCAGGGGTCTCAGCCAGGGGGGTGATGTGTCTGAATGGCTCTGGGTGAAGGTAACAGTTACAAAACTTCCTGCCATCGCATTAGCTCATCTTAATGCCGTAATGCTTATCAGCAGAGCCGCAGCAACCGCCTGCGTGCTTGCTGCCAGCCCCTTGCAAATCAAATGCATTAGTTTGAGCCATCGAGGAGGTGAGTTAAGCTAATGCATTTCATTTAACATTTCCCTAGGTCCGAGAGCATTGTGTGCTCTCCTAATGAGCAGTATCTCGTTAAGCCTGAGGAGCTGAATTGCATGAGAATGTCTGTATTTCAGGGTCCAGACCTTGTGTCCTATTCCTCGATAACCTCTGCAGTGGGGCTTTGCCACCTTTCCCCAAGCCATTTTGCATCTGAACTGAGTTTAGAGAAGCAAAACGTTACAGACACAGGGCATTTGAGGCTTTTTCTGCTGCTTCTCCACTGATTTATTGATCTCTTTAATAGGAATGTACACTGAAGGTTCAGGATGGGAAATTTAAATTGCAAGATCTGCTGGTGGTTCCAATGCAAAGAGTTTTGAAATACCATCTCCTGTTAAAAGTAAGTATTTCAGCACTGCCACTTCTCTCCAGCTGCCATCCTCACTGTAGCATCTTTCAGCTTATACAGTGGAGAATGAATCATTGCCAAACGCAGAGTGAGGGCTTTTTTTTCCCCCCTTCAAATGAAATAATTACTAGAGCTACTTAACACGACATAATATTTGTGCTGTCTTTTAAAGTACAGTGACCTAGGGTAATTCTGCACTTGTTAGCCACAAGAGGCAGTTAATGAATATAAAATAAGCTTGCATATAATCTGATTATGTGTGAAATTCCTCCCGTCAACTCCGTGTAACGGATCTCTTGAGCACCAGCCGCTTGGCGTGTTCCCCATCCTCTGGCTGCAGCCACCTGCCCCGGCATCGCTGCCACCCCCCTGGCAGCAAGGCAGCCTTTGCCCATGGGTCGTGCCCTGCCTGGTGCTGGCAGGGTGTGGGCAGCTTTCCTGGCACACCCAAACTCTTTATTTTTTGCTTCAGGAGCTGCTCAGCCATTCATCAGACCGACCAGAGAAGCAACAGCTGAAGGAGGCTCTGGAGGCGATGCAGGTACGGGAGGGTGAGAGCAACCCCCCAACTGGGCTTGGGGTGCAACAGGGCACAGGACTTGGATCTGTTTGAACGAGTCCAGAGGAGGCCACAAAGATGATCTGAGAGCTGGAGCACCTCTGCTGTGGAGACAGGTTGAGAGAGTTGGAGTTGTTCAGCCTGGAAAGGAGAAGTCCCTGTGGAGACCTTAGAGCAGCCTCCCAGTACCTGAAGGGGCTACAGGAAACCTGAGGATTCAGGGAGTGCAGGGACAGGATGAGGGGGAACAGTTTTAAGCTGAAAGAGAGGAGATTGAGATGAGATCTCAGGCAGAAATGTTTTGCCTGTGACGGAGGGGAGGCCCTGGCCCAGGTTGCCCAGAGAAGCTGTGGCTGCCCCATCCCTGGAGGTGTTCAAGGCCAGGTTGGATGGGGCTTTGAGCCCCCTGATCCGGTGGGAGGTGTCCGTGTCCATGGCAGGGGGGTGGAACTGGAAGGGCTTTGAGGTCCCTTCCAACCCAAAACCATTCTGTGATTCTCTGATTCTTCTCCTGTAGAACAAAAACTTAGAAACCCCATCCAACAGCCCGAGGGAAGGCAGCATCTCCTCCGTGTGGCTGTGTGTGTATTGATTGCCATTTGATGCGATTGCTTCTCAGCAGATCTGTAGACATCACTTCCCCCTTCCTCCTTAAGCAGCTGGGGAAGCTGTTTGTTGACATGTTACAACTTTTCACCAATTGCTCTTGTGTGTAGAGAAGCTGTGCCAGATTCGGCTCTTGCTTTGCTGGGAGGGATCTGGAGGAACTCCAGATGTATCATCAAGTCAGGGAACCTGTGTCTGTGCAGACCTTTCCCTGTGTGCTGTTATCCAGGTGCTCCTTGGGAATCCTTTGATCCAAGTTTTTTTTTTTTTATTAAGGAGGAAAAGTTCTTTCCACAAATGAAAGCTTCTGGTGTCAAAATTTGGCTTTGTTTAAAGTTTTTTGGAGCTTTCAGCCCCAGGATCTCAGGAAAACTGTCAGCAACAAAGAAATAAAGTCAACCAAATGTTTTCTGCCTTGGCTGCATCCTCCCCCGCACGCTCATGCAGCAGGATCATCATCAGCAGAATCTGAGGATGATCATTAAATCCAGGTTTTCTCTCTGGAGAGCGTTGGAGGATTCATCCCTGGGCTCGGTCCTGTGTTCTCAGGTCACTTTGTTTTCTGCCTCGGAGCTACAGCGTTTGTAATGACACTGCATTTCCCAGCACTTACATAAGTTGAGTGACCTTTTCAGCCCTTATCCCTGCAAGCCTGGGAAGCCAGAGCCTGTGTGGAAGTCACTTTGAAGTTAAGGTTGTTCAAAGGACGTTGCATTCACAGCCCAGCACAACACATCACCGTGGCCTCGAATGAACATTAAACCCAGTGACAGTTGTTAAACCCTGCTGATGGGCTGATAATACAGCACCCACTGATACAACTGCTAATAAATAAATGTATATATGCTCCAGCTCCACTGCAGACTCAGCACTTTTTGCCAGAAGCTGCCAATAGCCATCAGCAAGGGTTGTCTGTTTCGTTGCCCCATGGCCAGGAGAGCGCAGGTGCAGCTCTGACCGCGCCGGGCTCGGCAGGGGCGTAGGAAGCTGTGTGGTTTGGGTTTAATTGATCTGTAAACCAAGGCTTAACTTACAAGTAATGTTTTTCATCACGAGTCCAGCCTTTCTGTCTGCAGTGCTGGCGGGCAGCGGATGTTGCTGCTGTCTGGGGCAAGAGCCATGCGGGCAGGGGAATATCTACAGCCAGAGCAAAATTTCCCAAAAGGCTTAATTTCCCTTTTATTTTGCGTAGGTAGTTGTTTGCACAAAACAGGGGCAGGATTTGCACCAAAAAAAATTGCTCATGTGGGGGTATTTGGTGCAGGTACCAATGCTCTACCTGAGCACACAGAACCAGCCCCAGGTGATGGTGGAGACAAAGCAATGTCCCAGTTAAATCCCACAGCCCAGGTTTGTACATTTCTGTAACCGTTCCAAGTCATGGTCAGTCCTAGGATTGTGTTTTCCATTTACATAGGAGACAGGAGGGAGCAAAAGCTCAAGAGTGATGAAAGATGCCACTTCATAAGGCTTTTGGTTTTGTCTTTCTTCGTAACCATCCCTGCCACCACCCAGCGGGGTGTTCTGTGATGTTATAAGTATTGTCAGGTAGATTTGTGGTTATCACCAGTGATTAACCCTTCTTATGTTGGGGAGCCAAGGAAGGTCTGACCCCGAGGGGATGCCTTAAAAAAATCCCATGTTCAGATTTAATCCAAGTTGACAAGAGCTGTTGTTGAGGACAAGAAGGCAGGGAATGGATAAGAAGCAGATAGGAACAGAAAACACACTCTGAAGGCTGCAAGAAGTTGTTTTAGTGGAAGGGATAGGGTTCCTTCCCTGTGATGAGTCAGAATTCGGGTAAGCAGGGAATTTTTCAGGGTAGAACAAGCTCCATCAACAGTTGTCTTAGTTTAAAATAGAGCCTTTGTGTGGTGGGAGATATTGGGAGTCCGGGAGGTGTTGGAGAAGGGGATGCTCTCCCAGGGTGTCCCCTGGGAGGACAGAGCGTGAGCATCCCAGCCCTTGCACCAGCTCAGGTGCCACCCTGAGCACCCAAGGAGGTTGGCTGGAAGCAAGCAGGGCAGAGCCAGGTCAAGTGCTGCTCACAGCTGGTGTGCAGTCAGGTGTCCAAAGTGGGTGTTTCACACACACAGAGGTTTTGACAGCAGAGACTGGCTGACAGCTTTTGTATCCAGGGGCATGAAGGGAGTCACAGTGATGAAAGCTGCGAGGCAAGGATGCTGCTGGGGCAGAGGTGCAGAGCAGGGCAATGTCTAGCTGCTTGCCTGAGCTCTCACCAGGTAAAAGCCAAGGGCTGTGTTGGCTGCACTGCACTGGATTCATGCATTGCCCTCTTCTGGGAAATTATTAAAATTGCAGCACCTGCCTGGGTGAGCAATGCAAGCACAAAAAGCCTGTGCTTTCCATGGTCTGGGCTGCTGACTCCTAAAGGTGGAGGGGAGGGTGGCTTTGGTGAGCTGGGGTCATGTGTTTTCTGCTTTGCTCAGGTGCTAGTTTGATCTGGAAAATAAAAAAAAATATTCACTTTTTCTTTTAAGGACTTGGCCATGTACATAAATGAAGTAAAGAGGGACAAAGAGACTTTAAAGAAAATAAGTGAATTTCAGAGCTCTATAGAAAATCTGGTAAGTTGGAAAATCCTCTTGTTCCCCACTTTAATTTAATTGTTATTGATTTATTTGCTTCTTCTGTGCAATCACTACTGAATCCAGTGTCCTACCCAAGAAAAATCTCCATGTGTTTGGACACTCCCTGCTCTCTGACTGGTTTTGCTGATGGTCCAGAAGCAGTTGCCACGTTACAAACCCCATTTGGCTGTGGTGGAGGGTGGCTTTTGTTGATGATGTTACACTGAGATTGTTTCTCCAACTTTTTCTCCTGTTATTAGTGTAGGGAGGGATCCAGGAATTCCCCAGACCTGCTATTTAATTTCCTGCCTGCTATTTAAAGCGGGTTTTCTTTTGCTGTTAAGAAGACAGTGAGGTTAACGGAATGTTCTTCCACTTGAAAGTGTCCCAAAGCCCATTTGGAGGAGGAGGGTACATGTAATATGCACCTAATCCCCAAAATCTCAACCATATACTTTAAGGAGAATCTCATCTTCCAGACTCCAGAGGTATCAAAGACCTGCCTCAGCCCACCCTGTGCATCCCATCACTCACTTTAGCTCCCAAGAGGCCCATTAATTTAATATTTAGTGACAGAGCTTCAAGCTAAGGAGCTTTTTCCCACATTTGCTGGAGAGAGCAGGTCAGCTGTGGGCACAGCTGCTCCTCAGTCATGCTTTATGCTGGGGTAATGCAATCTGGGGAAGGACACCTGAGATACCTCAAAAGGGCTGAGCGAGGGAGATGCGGGGCGCCGCCCACCCCGCAGGCTTCTCATGGGGGTGCTGGCTTTGGGAGTATTAAGCCTTGATTTTGTTTGAAACCAGTGAGCTTTTAATTGATGATTATTGTAACAGACAGAGGTAAAATCCTTAATTTTCAAGAAAAACCTGCAAAAACTCTCTGGTGGGCCGTGGGCCGTTGCGGCTCATAGGCTTTGATAGAAGCAGTCATGATAATCTTCATATATGCAAGCAATCAGATATCATGCTCCATAAAAACTGGGAATGTAAATGGGGCCGTGAAGCAGCCACTTCTCCTTGCAGCACCAAGAGAGCAAGTCTGGCACGCAGGAGGTGAGAAGTTAGTGAAGCAGTTGCTGCTGTCTGCAGATCAATCCCACGTGCATGCCTTTCCTTCCCATTGCACTGGGAAGACCTTGTGGAGCGATCGGTGTTGTATATACGGAGCCCACATGGCCCAACAAGGAGAGAATTATGGACCATACACACAGCTGCCCCAAGTATTTATTTTCTTGACCAGTGGTGATGCTTCACAGTGTATTTTGCCTGTAAGAACTGTGCAGAAGGATTGATTCCCATGGCTTGGTGCACCAAGCGTTTGCAAGGGCTTTTGATTTGAAAGAGCAAACCCTTAGGTTGTGTTCCAGCCTCCCCAAAATATCCAGTCTTGGTTCAGGATGGGAATAGAAACTACAATAACCTTGCTTCTGGTTTTGTAGAAAGCCCTGGAAAGTCACAGAATGGTTTGGGTTGGAAGGGACCTTAAAGGTCATCCAATTCCAACCCTGCTGCTATGGCAGGGACACCTCCCACTGGACCAGGTTACTCATGGTGTATTTTGTGGGGAGGTTGCTTTCTGGGTCCCAAACCTTGCAAACATGCTTTGACTCCTGAGCCTTGCCCAGGCACACTGGTGCTGGAGCTCCAGGGGGTCTCGTGTGGTCCTGTTCCTGATGCAGGGGCCATGCTCCTGCGTGGGCTCCCTTTGGTGAGGGCCATGCTGTTCCCAGGAGCTTCTACAACTCAAGATAGGCAGATTTGGGTTTCGGTCTCCAAAGCATTGTCCCAGCCCTGGCTGTGGATCTCAGCCCTGCTTTGCTTTCTGCAGCAAGTGAAGCTGGAGGAGTTTGGGAGGCCCAAGATCGATGGCGAGCTGAAGGTTCGCTCCATAGTCAACCACACCAAGCAGGACAGGTGAGTGAGCAATGATACTCTGAAGTTTTCCCAAACTCAATGTGCATTCGTTTGGCAATTCCCTGTGTGCTCATTTATTCACCCTGGAGTTGCACCGACAGAAAACACCATCAATGTGAAATTGCAGCACAGTTTGAGCATTGAGCTGCGCTGGCTGGGAAGCTCTGCAGAGCTTTCCAAATATTCTTCTTCGATTGGGGCCTCAGTGAGATATTTGGCTGAGTTGTGTATTTGTTTCCTTGCTTTGGGCAGGTATTTATTTTTATTTGATAAAGTAGTGATCGTCTGTAAAAGGAAAGGATACAATTATGAACTGAAAGAAATTATTGAGCTGCTTTTCCACAAGATGACTGATGACCCTATGAACAACAAGGACATTAAGAAGGTAGGTGGACTGGGGATTAGCTCTGCTGGAGAGCATTTTGGAGCTGTTTGGGCCAGTCCTTGGGTAGAACATTCCCTTTAGCCCTTTCAAATCGAAAGGCTGGAAAATAAATGCTCAGCTTTCAGAGCAGCCTTACAGAGCGTTGAGAGATGTTTATTAACGTGGGGCTGGGCTTGATCCTTGACCTCTGTCCTGAAGAAGCTGAGATGATTTGAGTTAGGAGGGAGGAAGCTGCTCCCTGCCTTCTGGCCCGCTGACAGCAAGGGATGGGCAAGGAGCAAACGTCAGACGGGGCGGAGAGGAGGCAGGGAGGGAAGGTCCATCCGGATGCTCTCACTCCCACGAGTCATGGGGAGGAGAAGCCTGGAAAGGCAGCATGAGTGTTGCCAACCAGCCTGCCAGAATTGGCACTCGAAGCACAGTTACCACTGAAGGAACATCATTTTGCCAGTGCTTTGGGGCTTGGTCTGCAGCCATGAGGGAAAAGCTCCCAGCTATGGGTTCAGCAGAGACCTATTGGCTTAATCCACTTACATGCAATGGGAAGAGCTATTTTACAGAGGGGATAAGTGACATTTGGGTGAGAATGGCCAATTTTACCTCTTGGATGCTGAAGAAATGCTGCTAGCTTTGTGTTTTAATGAAATCTATTTCCACTTTGCTCTCCTATGCTTTCTAGTCTCATGGAAAAATGGTAAGCAAAGCACACAATTTTGTCTCGTGGTTTTCTGTGTGATGTTTTAATGAGACAGGCAGAGCATATGTGCAGTGGGCAGGTCAGATGTTCTCCTGGGCTGTCAGTTGCTGTCAGGGAGAGATATAATGGCTGAGGAGGATCCACTGGAGCAGAAAAATCTGGGTTCTCTCATCTGCCACCGTACAATCCTGTTTGGCCCTAGTGCACAGCACCAGCTGATTCAGGCATCATTAGCTGTGATGTGTTGGAGAAACACGGAGCTCTTCTTCCTCCTTCCCTGCTGTCACCTTTGCAAAGGTTCAGCAGTCCTTCAGAAGAAGGGGCAGGCACTGGGAGCAATTATTAAGAGACCTGAATAGAAGTGTGGTGCATTTTGCTGCTCAGGTGTTAGGGCACAGGGGTCTGATCAGCGCTCTCGTTTCCTCTTGCAGTGGTCGTACGGCTTCTACCTAATTCACCTCCAGGGGAAACAGGGCTTCCAGTTCTTCTGCAAGACAGAGGAAATGAAGAGGAAGTGGATGGAGCAGTTTGAAATGGCAATGTGAGCACAAGTGACCATTCTGGTCCTGGCATGTCGTCACCAAGCCTGGGGGAACAGTGTCTTGGACCAGCAGATCGCTGGAGACTGGCTCTGAAAGCAAAACTTGCCATGGGGAAGCTCACGTGGGTTCTTGTGCAAAGGGAGCTTGAATCCAGCATGGAGTAATCTACCCTGAGTGTCCACCAAAGCATGGGTGATGCACGTTTGAAATGACACCTTGTCCTGGTGCCAGGCCATGCGTGAAGCACCAAGCTGGGGCTGGAGGGAGGTGCAGGAGCAGGGCTGCTGCTGTGGGGAGCTGGTCCTGAGCAGGGCAGGAGTTGGCCCTGCACTGGTGAGTCTGGGCTATTGATTGACTCGGGCAAGGGCCAAATCCATGACCGTTGTCCCAGGGAAAGGTTGATGGGCAAAATCCTCTCTCTGCACAGCCGAGCATCGAGTCTGCTTTCACACTTGATTTCTTATCTGCCCATGTGGTTTCCAAACTTGGACTGTAATGCAAACAGCAGCGGCTGTGACAGGTCACGAGTGCAGTGTGGCTCGTAGGGACAGGTTGATAACCCCCTGTCCTTTCCCTTAGGTCCAACATAAAGCCAGAGAAGGCCAATGCAAATCACCATAACTTCCAGATGTACACATTTGAAAAGACAACCAACTGCAAAGCCTGCAGGATGTTCCTGAGGTGAGTAACAGCTTTCCAGCTTTTCTGGATCTGCATTAAAACACGGAAAAGGAAAACCTCAAAGCTGAGGCTGAATTAGGACTTTCTGACTTCATTTTTTTTTTGCACAGAGGAACCTTCTACCAGGGCTATCTTTGCCCCAAATGTGGAGCAGGTGCTCATAAGGAGTGCTTGGAGATCATTCCTCCCTGCAAGATTGGTGAGTTATTTCACATCATTAGTGGTTTGTGCCAAGGAGGTGAATGCATGTGAACGATCTGATCTGCTCTATAAAGCAATGAAGTTTGTTAATACATAAAAAAACCTGAGTGTGCTCCCCCTCAGCTCCCAGGGCTATAATTCACAGTGGCTGTTGGTTTGAAAACCAAACAAACCAAGACCTCCAAAACAAAGAGCTGAACCCCTTGTATGCCAGAGGATGGCAGCAGCTCTATGTGCAAGGTGGGATGCACCCAGTCCTATGCTGGAAGAGCAATTAAGGGGGTTGATGAGTTCTTCATCAGAAGATGCTGGTTACTGAAAGCAGGAGGGTCTGTGCCAGGAATCAGTTTCTGATGAGGAGAGAGACCTGAGTTGAGTGTTCATCCATCAAGTTCAAGTGCTGGTGCCAGTTTATTGATACTTGTGGCTTCAAGAGAGGCAGAAAAAAAGGGGTTTGTTGCCTGTTAAATTAACCATTATTTCACCCTTTCTCTTGCAGGTTCTTCAGCAGACCAGGTGCGTTGTTTGATGGTCCTTTTCCTCTCTGCCTGGGGTGGAACCTGTATTCTTGCCCATTCCAGGGGCAGGCAGCTCTGGCAGCTTGTGGGTAGAGCAAGCACTGGCCTCAGAGGGTCCCTGTAATCCGGGGGGGCAGGGCTGGAGGTAGATGGTCTCTCCTCCAGCCTGAAACTGTCTTGGTCTGGGTGCCACCATGGCCTTTGGGAGGTGCCAGCACCCAGCTGGAGCGAGCTCTGGGTGCCAGGGAGGTTTCAGGAGAGGATTCCTTGTCCTGGTGGCTTCAGGCATGTGCTTATGGAGGGAGCCCATACTGCCGTGTGCTCATGGAGACCTCTTCTTCTCTCTTTGCAGGATTCTATGAGTGCTGGACCTGGTAAGGGCATGACTGTATTGCAGAAGGGCAAGTAGAGATGGCATCTTGATTGTAGCTGCAGGTGCCCCTAACAATGAGCACGTGACAGGGAGAAGCTCCTTCCAAAACCAGAAGGGAGCGTTAGTGGCTCCAGAAGGGTCCTGTGCCACCCTCACAGCACCTGATGGGGCTCTGAAGTCTCTCCTGTCCCTGCTCCACAAAGCAGTGTGGTTCCTTCTGGTGCTTTCGGGCCCCTGGCCTGCTCTGCCATGCAGTGAAGCTTCTGCACATCAAACCATTAACTGAGGAGAGCCTGGCAGATTCCCTTGTGCCAGATCAAACTTCAAAGCAGACCAGATACATCCTGGCAGTGAACCTTATTGGTGATGGGAGAGCATCTTCCATCCAGCACACTGCGGGCACAGAGTCATAGGGTTGGAAGGGACCTCAAAGCCCATCCAGTTCCAATCCTCAGGTCATGGGCAGGGACACATCCCACTGGATCAGGGGGCTCAAAACCCCATCCAACCAGGGTTGAACACCTCCAGGGATGGGGCAGCCACCGCTTCCCTGAGCAACCTGGGCCAGGGCCTCCCCACCCTCACAGGAAAACATTTCTTCCTAAGATCTCATCTCAGTCTCCCCCTGCTGGGGCCGTTACTCGTGATAGTTGCTGCAATATTTGGTTTTCTCCTTTGCTTAAAGCCAGCCGAGGCAGAACCTGCCCTGCCCGGGCTCTGGCTCGAAGGAGAAGGAACAATTTGTTTTTGTTCTTTTTGTGTTAAAAGGAAAGCCAAGCCTGGCAAAAAGAAACCTGAATCAAACTGGTGGTTAAAAAAAGAAAGCACAGAATGCTCTCTCTGAGCAGGGAGAGGCAGAGGTGTGGAAGCATTTTCAGGATAAACACTGTGGGTTTAGTGCAGTTGGGGAAGCTTATTTAATGTGGAACTGTTGGCAGGGCAACTGGACTTTGCAAGCTTCAGAGACATTTGGGTCCCAGGTCTGGCTGAAATGCCAAGTTTTTGCTGGTCCCTTTGGCAATCACAGGTGTCACCACTGAACCCAGTAGGGCTTGGTGCTGGCTGGGCATTGTGCCATGAGAGCCAGTCTGCCACGGCGAGGTTCAAACCCAGATGCAGTACTGGGAGCTGGAGCTTTGGCTTCACTCAGTCTTTCATGGGTTTATTTTTGCTCAGTGAACCCAGCCATCCGTGTAACTGCACGAGCCAGGACCATTCTCTTTGGGCACCATTTCTTTCTGCTTTCATGCTTTCTGCCCCAAAATCCTACCTACTGGTACCGTTATGTTTGTGGTTCACAGGATAAGGAGCAGCAGGCTTTGAGGGGGGTGGTTTTGGTTTGCTTCTTGTCAGCAGGGTCTGGGTGATGAAATTGGTTTGCATGTGTTCCAGGTCCCAAAATGGTAGCAGTTCAGAATTACCACGGAAACCCAGCCCCTCCCGGGAAGCCGGTGCTGACGTTTCAGATCGGGGATGTGATCGAGCTGCTGAGGGGGGACCCTGACTCGCCGTGGTGGGAGGTGAGAGCGATTCCCCTCACAAAATTCCCTGCAAGTTTTAAACCAGTGACTTCTCCAGTGTCCTTTGTATTTGTGGGCTGTCCTGGAGCCCCGGAGCTGCAGCAGTGACCGTCCCCATCCCTGCATGGCAAGAACATTGCTGCCCCATGCACGGCCCAATCTGATGCCCACCTTGGCTTTGCAGGGGCGGCTGCTGCAGACGAAGAAGTCGGGGTATTTTCCCAGCTCATCAGTAAAACCCTGCCCCGTCGATGCGAGGGTGAGTGCTGAAGAGGAGATGAAGCCAGGAGCGTGGGGATGGGCGCTGGGGGCTGCCATGGGAGGTGCTACTCTAGCAGTGCCCGTTGCTCTTCTCAGCTTTCTGCTTGAGACCTTGCTCTTCCTGGTTAGTCCTGGACCTTGAATAAGGCCTTTTCATGTTGCCTAGTTAGTGAGGAAGTGGATCCATCATCCCATAGTTGCAAACATCTAGTCAGGTTGGTCTCAGCCTTATTCCCAAGGTTGGCATGACTGGGTCCACACCCGTTCCTCCTCTGCAGGACTGACTTGGGTGCAGAGTGCTTGAGATCAGTCAGGAAATCTGCACTTTTGAGGTTTTCCTTCAATGTTTTGTAGCACTGCCAGCTGCTTCCCAATTAGAAAACGCTCAGGTAATTGAAAACATGCAGCTTGCTCATCCCATCTGGGAGGCTGAGGGAGAAATGCTCAGCTACAACAGTGCCCTCCGCTGCCGAAGCCCATAATTCAGAAACAGTTTTGGCAAGATGAAAACCCTCCTGTGGAGAGGAGCATCTCACACGTGACCTATAACCTGATGAGGTTCTCTCTTTGCAGCCTCCCAACAGCCGGCCGCCCTCGCGGGAGATAGACTACACGGCGTACCCGTGGTGAGTTGCCCTGCCTGCTGCTGGGCACAGCCTTCCTCGTACCATAAAGATACACTGACCTTGCCTTTTAGTTGTTGTTTTGTCAGGAATCCACTCTAATAACTCGTTATGAATGCAGGTTAGCAGTGCTTTGCACCTCACCTCCCCCCCAGCCGTTACAGTGGCATTTGGGTGTTGCCACCTGGGCTAGCCCTCGCAGCATCAGTGGGGATTTCTTCACTGATGGAGAGGGTCAGAGGCAAAAGGAGAGGTGCTAGTTGCTCGTCCCATTCTGTGTGTTTTCTGTGCCCAAAAACTATGTTGGGAAGAAGAAAGGAATTCCTGCCTTGGTGTGAGGGGTCATGCTTTGCTTGCATCCTGCTGCTTCCTTCCAGCTCCAGCAAGGTTTTCAAATTCATGGGTCTAAATTGTCCCCACTCGTTCACCTGGGAAACAATTCCCAATTAGTGGCATTTTCTAGGTACTCTGGAAATATAAAAGGGAAGAGGTTACACTCTGCATCTTCATTCTCTCTGTTCAATGCCTGGGGCCTTGGGCAGCATGGTCTATTGAGAAGTGTCCCTGCCCATGGCAGGGGGGGTTGGAACTGGATGGGCTTTAAGGTCCCTTCCAATCCAAACCATCCTAGGATTCTATGAGCAGCTTATTGTGGATCTCTGGGCACTTTCTGCTCATGAAGTTTTGGATGAAACCTGTTTCTCTACTTGCCCGAGCTTCGTGCCTTTAAAAAAACGCATCTTTTTATCTAAAACTTGCCTATTTCAAAGATATGCATTGATTTTTAATTGATTAATTTAATTAATTAACCTCTGGGCTCAGGTTTGCAGGGAACATGGAGCGGCAGCAGACGGATAACCTGCTCAAATCTCATGTCAGTGGCACCTACCTGATCCGGGAGCGGCCAGCTGAGGCCGAGCGCTTCGCCATCAGTATTAAGTGAGTAATAATTAGTAATAGTTCATTTAGTAATTAATAGTTAATTTGCTAATTCAGTATTACCCATGGAGGGCGAGACATGGCTGAAACACACAGCTGCATTTTTTTGAGTGCCTTTGCTACCATTTGCAGGTTCAACGAGGAGGTGAAGCACATCAAGGTGGTGGAGAAGGACAACTGGATTCACATCACAGAAGCCAAGAAGTTTGAAAGCTTGCTGGTAGGTTTTTGTAGCCCTTTTGAGCGTGCACACCACCCCTGCAAGTCCTGCAGAGGACAGCAGAGACAGCTGGGTGCCTCTCCATCCTTCTCAGGAGCTGGTCGAGTACTACCAGAGCCACTCTTTGAAGGAAAGCTTCAAGCAGCTGGACACAACCCTGAAATACCCCTATAAATCTCGGGAGCGCTCTACCTCCAGGACCTTCACCCGCTCTCCAGGTAAAACCCAGCTCAGCCGTGCGAGCCATTAAACCCCTGATGGAAAATCTCACCTTACAACAAGGCATAGGAGCACCTTCTGGATGAAGGGATTCATGGCTTTGCTGTACAGCTTGAGCCCCCTAATTTCCAAATGAGTCTCCCACTTGGCTGGTGGCATTTTGTGGACAAGTCTCACAGGAGGTGGTGAGGGTTGGGCTGTCCAGCTGAGCTGGGGCTGCCTGGTGCTGCTCTCTGAGCTCATGTAGTGGGTGCAGCCTCCCAGGGAGAGCTTTTGCTGGGGGAGGCTGGATTCCCTCCTGCAGTTTTGCACCTTCCCACCCCTGGTCCTGCTGGGAAAGGAGCTGCAGCTGCTGTTAGTGAGCCGAGGAGTGATGCTCAGCTAGTGGGACTTCCCAGCCCACGAGAGTTTTGTGCATATGTTCTAACGGATCCAGTTCTAGTGTCACTTGTGATGGTTTGAATCCCAGTGGGACTCCTTTAATGGAGATGATGGGAGAAATTGTAAGTCTGTGCCTAAAATAAACAAAACAAAAAAAAATGGAAAGAAAAGTGGGCATTAGTGCAAAAAGCTCTGCTTTGTCTAAAAGCCTGAGCACAGAAATAACTACTTGGTGGGGGGAAATGGATTTTTAAAGTTTTCCTTTGGTGTTATTTTTAAAATATACTAAAGTATAGTGTAAAAGAGATTCTTTAAAGTTGATTGAATATCTTTTCCAATGAAATACAACCCTAGGATATAAAATACAGCCCTAGGTTGACTTTGAGCCCCACACTGGCTGCACAGTGAGGCCAGACCTGCCACCAGCTATCCCAGCTCTGATGCCCTGCACAAGACCTTCTGCATGCTTTGCCCCTTACTTTGCCATCAGCTTTTAGAACATTGTGCATTATAATATTTTTTTTTTAATTTCCTTTTTAATGTGTGTTCTGCCTCTTTCTGTTTCTCTCTAACCTCTTTACAGCCTCCTGCGCTTCCTACAACTTTTCTTTTCTCAGTCCTCAGGGCCTCAACTTTTCTTCTCAGAGCTCCTCCAGTCCCTTCTGGTCAGGTACCAGTGCCTCTCCCTGCCGGAGAGACCTGCCACCTTCCCCAGGCTGCAGCATTCCCAGCTTGAAAGCCATCAGCCCACGGGACCTGCAGGGTCCCTGCTGTCACCCCATCACCTACAGGCAGTTCAGGGGGTCCCCAGTGCTGCCCGGGGGTGCAGCCTGGAAACCAGCTAATTAACCATGGCTTGGCTGGGAACAACTCCCCCCTCTCCCTAAAATTCAGACAGGGAGAAGATGGAGTTGTCACTATTGGAGAAAGTGGGCTAAAATTACTAAGTGAATCCAGTGCATTGGGATCTCATGATGTACTTCAAGCTTGACCTGCTTGTCCCATGTGTTTCACCGAATGAGCATTGGCATCACACCATCTTCCAGACCATTTCTCCTTGCTGCACAAGGAGAATATCTCAATGTCCATCAGTGTTTGAGCTCTGGTGTCAGAGGCTGCTCAGGAAGCCCTTGCTCAGGAGGTGGGGGGACTTGCGCTGTCAGATGTGTTTTGTGGCTCAACCTCCCTGCAGAGTCTGCTCTGGCCTTTGAACCCCATTGATTTAACTATTACAGAGTGGTGTCTCTTTGGCAGGGATCAGAGTAAACTGTGCCAGTTCATTTCTTCCCGTTTAAGCTTTTACATTTCAGCATTTTCTTTAGGCTGGGTAGGGAAAATCATTGGTAAAGCCACACGTGCTTTCCTTGGTGCTGTGTTTGGGAAGAACTTAGCTCTTCAGGTTACTAGAACATAATTCTGGAAATTTGGGATACTTTAACTGCATACAAAGTATTGCAGAAAGTGATTTGTGCAGCAGTGGGCTCTGAGCAAGCTCCTGATGGAAGAGTTCAAAGCTGCTGTGACTCTTGCTCCATTCTCCAACCTGGCAAGGACAGACGAGCCCTCCAGTGATTGCACATTGTGTTTGGACCGTTTCCATCGCCATCCTCATCTCCTTCCATCCTGAGAGCTGAAAACCTGGGCAAAGCTTTTCCTCAAACTTAGTTCAACCTTGGTTTGCAAACTTTATCAATTGAAGTTAGTCCTTGAAACTCCTGAGACAAAAAGGGGAACATCACTGAAACATGATGTCCCTTCAGGGTGGGGTGGTGTTTTTTTGCAAACTTCAGAGGAGGTGCATTTTTCTCCTCTTCTACCCTTTCCATCCCTCCCATCGTTACTCTCCAGCCCTCCTTCCCCCTGCCCAGACACTGAAGCTCAGCACTGCCCCTGCCTTTCCCTGCTCTGCTGCTCCTCCTTGTGCCTCCCCTGAGCATCCCCTGCCTGGAGTGATGGAGATCCGTGGTGCTGGGGCTGTGCTGGTGCTGGTAGAGGCCAGGTGCTCACAGGACCATGCGTATTATCACAAGCTGTTGGTCAGCATTAGGGTTTGCAAAGTGCTCTTGATCTGTTAGGGGACCAAGTTTCCAGGGGCCCTGGCTGCTCCCTGGCAAAGAGAGGAGCAGGGAAGATATCAGGTTAGCAGGTTATTCCTCCTCGTGGTGAAACATAAAGGTTTTACTCAGCATCTCTAGGAGAATCTGATCCAAATAGCTCTTGGAAGTAGTTTTAAATACAAGTTGATAAGTGAAATCATTTGACAAGGTTGTCCCATCAGATGCTGGGAGCTTAGCAGCAGCCAGACCTGATATTCATGGTGGAACAGTTTTTTTTTCTATGATTTCTTAGTTAATGACAGTGTATTCTCATGGAATCTTTGCTTCCACCACCTTCCCACAAAAGTGCCCCTCAATCCAGCGATCCCTACCAAGCCCCTCCTAGATTCTCCTGGCCAGCAGAGAGGGGCTTCCCAAGCCCACAGAGCTGTTTAAAACCCAACAGGAATCCAGTTTACTCCTGATTGCCCCAGTCCACGTGGGGCTGAGCAATTTGGATGAGGCCTGCCTTGACAGCTGAGTTGATCCAGGTGGTGGCGTTGGAATGGGAGCCAGCGCCGTGGTGGAAAACCCAGGTTGAACCTCACCAAGCTTTCCCCAGGCTTTGGCTGGTCCCAGGGCTGCTCCTGACTCCTTCTGCTTCGTCCCCTCGCAGTGTTCACCCCACGGGTCATAGGGACGGCGGTGGCGCGGTACAACTTTGCGGCGCGGGACATGCGGGAGCTCTCGCTGCGAGAGGGCGACGTGGTGAAGATCTACAGCAGGATTGGTGGGGACCAGGGATGGTGGAAGGGGGAGACAAATGGAAGAGTGAGTACATCCAGATAACATCCCATCCTGTTTCTGCAGCACATGGTCCTCCTTGCTCTCTGCCTGCCCAGCCTGAGCACAGCCTGCTGGACAGCAAAGGGCAGGGGGACACGTCCCACTCCCTGTTGCTCTTTTCCAGCTCGTGGATGGGCTCTCATCTCTTGAGAACCACCACTGTTTTGCCAGTTGGTGCTGTGTGACAGTGACACGGGATGCCCAGTGCACACAGGCAGATGGGAACATGCAGGAGTGACTCTGCAGATGAAAGCCTCAGCATCCTGGGAAAAAGCAGCAGGCTGATGGCTTGACCTGGTGTCCTACACCCTTTGTAGCACTGGGGACAGATTCTTCATGCCCTGATCCCTTACGTATTGCGGACAACCCATGTGTCCAAGGCAATGTGTGGTTGCTACCTCCATCCTAGACTGGGGTAACAGCTGCACTGCCAGCACCACCATGCCCTGGGGTGTGGTTCACTGGGAACAGCGTGTGGTGGCGGGGGAATAGTCCCAGTGATGGGACAGGAGGTTCCTTCAGCTCCCCAGTCTCCAGCTCACCTCTCTGCTTCCCCACCAGGTTGGCTGGTTTCCCTCAACATACGTGGAAGAGGAGGGGGTGCAATGACTGCGGGGACGTCTGGAAAGTCACCGAGTGCCCAGAGAAGCCGCTGCAGACCGTGCACACTTGTCCCAGGGCCCGTGGCTCCCCGTGGGAGGCGGCCGGGGGCCTCCCAGGACTGCTCTCGCAGCCTCCCTAGCCATTTCCTCCGTACAGCCGGGGCCGCCGCCAGCCTCGCTCCTGTTACCTCTGTAGAAGATGGATGGGCTGTCAGATAATGTTGGGGTAGCAGCTGTGGAAGAGTCCTGGGAAAGCCACGCTCTCCTGCATGGACAGAGCTGAGAGACTCTGTGAAATGCCCACCAGAGATTGGGGTCTGAACCCCTTCTAGTAAAGGTGTTCTAAAAGCCACCGTGGTGATGGTGGTGGGAGGGTGAGGCTGGAGGTTCGCACCTGGGCTGGCGCCTGGGTGAGCAAAGGTGAGAATTTGGGGGTTTCTAAGAGGAGGGAGTGACTCAGCCCCGAGGAGGTGGCACAGGCTCCCCAGTGCTGCTCGGGTGGGCTCTCCGGGTCCGGATTTTGGCATTCTGCCTGGCAGCCCTGTGCCAGCGTCGTGTTGTGGCCGGGGTGAGGGGGCAGAGCGGGGACACCTGACCCAGGAGGAAGACGTGGCTGTTGCTCATCTCTGCAGGATGCCAGCTGTGGCACCAAGACTGCATTTTGACTGTCAGTCATGGGCTGGAAGTGGACTCCAGGTCAGACAAGAGGGAAAAGAGCCACTTTGGCATCCCAAGCCCATTTTCTTTGCAACCACCTTCTGTCCCACCAGCCTTGCTGCGGGCGGCGGGGCAGCCTGGGGTGCTGACTGGTCCCACTGGTGAGCAGGAGGTCTTGGTGCATTGCAGGACTGGAGGCTCTCTTTGCCACACAAGGGTTTTGGTGGCCACCAAGGCACCAGGTGCACACAGAGGAGTGGACAGGAGTGTGTGTCCCTGGATCTGTCCTCCCCTCGCTCCCAGCTTGCTCCTGCTTGAAGCCAGGCTGACTTGCCTTGCATCCATGGCACGTCCCACCTCACTGGGCTCAGGGGGGCAAACCCACCTGAGTAAGGGCTACAGTATGAAGACCTGATTTCTCTCACTAAGTTGTGAAAGCATCTCTTTCTCTCCAGCTGTGTGCACTCTGGGGGGCTGTGAGCATTGTCCCCTCTTCCTCCCACAGGCTGTTACTGCTGCTGTCGTCAAGTAAAGGTCCATCTGTCCTGGCATTGCCATTGTGTCCTGAGCACCATCCATCTGAGTCTGTTCTTCCCAAAGTGCAGCCCCTGTGGTTGGTAGGCAGAGCTGCTAGGTGGAAATCCCAGCAATCATCTTCTGCCAGGCCCTGGCTTTGCTGTCCAGCTCCAGAATTTCCTTCTGAAGTGCAAATATGAACAAATATGTGTGCGGATGTGTGACAGGGAACAACTTTCCTCTATCCAAGCCCCAAGAGATGCCCTCCATTCTCTCTGAATAAGTGGCATTTTGAGCTGGTGCTTCCGTGCCCTGGTGTTGTTCCCCTTGGACTCGTGGTGGTCCCACCCTGTCCTGGTGCAGGCTCTTGGAATTGTGTTGGTGCAGGTCTGGGAGACACCAGCGTTGGGTGGGTGAGCGATGCTGATGCCCTCAGTCCCTGGCATAGGGGTACCCACAGCTGTATCTGAAGCCTTGCTGCAAATGGAGCAGTGGTGCCTGCTCGGGATAATAAAGAGTTTGGGCCTCTCAAGGAAAAGAGAAAGATTTTAACTTGGAAATTAATTGTTGCTGCTCAGTGACAAGTCTAGAGCTGCCCTGGTTTGCTGCCTGTTCCTTCTGGAGACTCAGCAGTGCCCTTGCTCTCGGTGCTGGGAGGCAGTGGGGTGGGTGCCCACCAGGGTGTAGCTCTGCAAGGTGATGGGGATGCAGAGGGGCTCAGGGCTTTTCCAAGGTACTGTTTGGTGCTATCCTCTCCTGGCCAGCCCGTTCGGGGCGAGCAGGGAGCTGGCAATGCTCTGCTCTGGTCCCTGGAGCTGTACTGGAGCTGAGGGTGTATTCAGGGGGGACGAGGTGAACGCACACACCCCCAAGATAAACTCGTGTTATGCCTCAGATCCTAAAGCCTTACATGACCCTGTTTAACGTGGCTGATTTTGTAAGGCAAGGAGGGCATCCCCTTTGGAAGAGCACGTACACCCTCATGGGGACCATGGCACTATCTCTCCCTTAAACCCCAAGGGGATCCCCAGCCCCCACCATTGCCTGTGCCCCCTCCTGGCCTTGCCAAATCCCCCTTCCCTCCAGAGAGCTCTCCCTCTTGTGTTTACTGTTGTAAGAAACTTGTTAAAAAGATTGTCCTGTTTGTAAGTAATTATTCAACCATTTGCCACAATATATATCTGTGAATAAGAAAGGGAAATGTTTTTTTTTATGATGGTGAGAAAATTGTATATATATTTTAGCTCATCGCAGATCATTCGGAATTGCAATGGGATACGTTGGAAAATAATATGTAAATTCCTTGGGATTTTCCTTTGCACTGCACTAACTTGGGGTAGGGTGGAGGGGGTTTGAAGACCAAGCTGTTTGTTTATGGAATAGTTTATAGCTGGGAATTTGGAAATCATTTGGAATAGCTTGTAATGCTGGAATAGAAATTTTAGCTGCTACTTAGAAACCCTTTTGCATGTGGTTTTTCCAGACCTTTTTAAGTTACAATACATCAAAGTAAATTCCACAACGAAAAAAATAAAAGTGTAATTTTGCTGATAGGGTTTTTTTTTTTCCAGCCATGTGTTTTACAGTGCCAGAGGGCTCGGGCTTGTGTCAGGCTTCTTGTTCCTAAAGCCCCTTTGGCTGTGCTGGGGCTGAAGGGGTGGCTTGGCCAGTCCAGGGGAGGTCCTGCTGACAGGGATGGATCCTTTCTGATTCCTGCCCTGAACCATAAGTGTTTGTGCCCCTTCCAGACCTCAGAGTCGACCCCTCCTGCAGCACCAGACACAGCTCTTTGCAGTGAGGCACCACTGAAACCAACCGCTCGCTTGTCGAGCTCCTTCTTGTTCCTTGAGCAGCTGCTCCTGTGCAGTTGTCTTTCACTCCTGCTGGACAGCTTTTCTGGGGCTCCTCTCCCTGCTGGAGCCAAATGCTCTGGGGTAAGAGAAGGAGCATGATTTTCCATGATGTTTATAGTCAATCCCAGGTATCATATTCCAGAATCACTTGCAGCAGTGTTTTCCAGAGCAATAAATGAAACAGCACAGTTGCTTCTAAAATACCCGAGGCATTGCTGGAGATACCATCCCAGAGCAGGAACGTGGGATATCAGTGTGAGCTGCCATATCAGTTAGTTATTAATAACATTAATTATTTTCTGCTCTTGGAGTCCCCAGTGCTTTCTCCTTCTCACTTTTGCTTTCTCAGGGTCAGCTGAAAGGGGCTTTAGCAAGGAGCAGAGGTATTTTACTCAGAGAAGCAGGGCATGAGCTGGGCACTAACTGTTGTGTGCTGATTTGGAAGGATGCTGCCCAGGCAGGTATTGAGCCTTGGCTGAGGTGACAACACGTGCCTGGGATAAACCTGTTCCCTACCACTGCACTTGAGTCCAGGGGAAGCTCTCTGACACACGCCATGTATGAAAGCTTGGACTAAGGTTGCACCATGGGAGGTTTAGATTGGATATTAGGAAAAATTTGTTTAATTACAGAGTGGTGAAGCCCTGGCAGAGGCTGCCCAGGGCAGTGGTGGAGTCTCCATCTCTGGAGGGGTTCAAAAGCCTGTAGATGTGGCACTTTGGGACATGGCTTAGTAGGCATGGTGGGGTGGGGCTGATGCTTGGACTGGGTGAGCTTAGAGGTCTTTTCTTATCTTTATGATTCTATGAAATACTGGGTTTTGGTAGCCAGGTGCTCTCCTGCCAGCAATGAGCACAACTCAGTCCCAAATGGATCAGGTATCATTGTCGAATGTGCACGGTGGAGCTGGGCAAGTGCTGCTTTGGATCCTGGAACCGACTGCGAGAGCAGGTAAGTGCAAAAATGTGCTTCCATGCAAGGTGCTGCCTGTGGTGACATCCCTGCCACCCCGGGGCTGGCTCCTTGGTGACAGCCAGTGATGTCTAACCCTCAGAGGGTGGATGGAGCCATCAGTGTTGCAGCCTCAGCGAGGTGGGTGCCTTTACGCATCAAAATCTCCCCCTGGGTCTGCACCAACGTGAGGGCTGATGTCTCGGAGATAAATGGGGCATTTATTCACCGTGCCTGGGTGCCCGGCCCTGGCTGAGTGATGTATCCAGACCAGGAGCAGCATTCCCAGGGCATTAACAGGAGCATAATCTTCAGTCACAGCCAGCACAGCTGGCTCCAGCCCTGCACAGACCCTGGTGTGCCCCAGGAGGGTTTAGGAACCAAATACAGATTTCCTTTTTATTTAGTTATGATTATTTCCCCAGCAATAGCAGCTGCTGACATCATCTCCCACGTGAGCTGGGCTTGCCAGGGTGCTGCCTGTGCTCTGAGCAAACACAGTGCTGGGGGTGGTTGCATTTGCTGCCTGCCCTCTGCAAACAGCAGGTCCTGCTCTGTGCCGTGGAGTGACGGCCGCCCCGCGATGTCCCTGTGGCTGGGCCATGAGCACGCCCTGTGGCCGGCCAGCACGTGGCCACCTCCCTCTGCCACCTCGGCTGGTCCATGCCACCAGCAGATGCCCTGCCTGGCCGCAGGCACTCAGGCTGCCCAGCTCAGTGCATCCCAAAACAAGGGCAGAATGGTTGGGGTTAGAAGGGACCTCAAAGTCCATCCAGTTCCAACTCCCCTGCCATGGGCAGGGAAACTTCCCACTGGATCAGGCTGCTCCAAGCCCCATCCAGCCTGGCCTTGAACACCTCGAGGGATGGGGCAGCCACAACTTCTCTGGGCAACCTGGGTCAGAACCTCATCACCCTCACGGTAACAAATTTCTTCCTAATATCTCATCAAAATCTCCCCTCTTTCAACTTAAAGCCAGCAGTCCAAACCCCTGTACAACCAGGGTCAGGAAACTGAGGCCAGGAGTTGTTAAGGGCAGAACTCAAGAAAAGCTGTGCCCAGCAATATTGAGTCTACTTTAGGCTTGAGATCACAATCTGGTAATGCTTTTCCAAGACCAAATTCAGATTGTAGTGCCGGGGAGAGCAAGGCCAGCTCTGACAGGGGTGGGGATGGTGCCCGTGATGACGAGCCGTGGCTCTGCAGCACGCCTCACTAATTCATTCTTGCATTAGCCATAATGTTTTCTGTGACCTAGAAAACTCCAGCTGGTGCACACAAACCACTGTGCTCCTTTATTTCATTATTAATCTCAGAACTACACAGAAAAGACTGAGCTGGCTTAGGCTCCACATTGCACTGACCCTCATTGCTGCTCAGGGCTCGAGGCTCGGAGGGACTGAAATCACCGCCACTTTGTTTGCTCCATCCTGAGCCTGGTGAACAGCTCAGGCTGCTGAATGCATACCTGGGCTTGTATTGTTTTAGGTCTGGTCTAACCCAAAGGTCATATTTATAATTAGTGCACACTGCTGAAGTGGTTCTAGCCCATCAAAGAGCAACACCCCACTGCAAAGAGGAGTTTAGACTTGTTTGCATCTCTGTGGTTATTTTGAGCAATTAGTCCATGGAGAGGTCTGGAGGAATTGGGGCTCTGGCTTTGAAACTTAGAAACTGATTTTATCATTGGGAGAAGGAGAGAAATGCTGCCTGAGACAGGGGCTGATGCTGGAATAAGCGAGCCCCTCTGCTTCTATCCAAACCTTTCCCAAACTGGGGGAACTGGGGTGCAGACTGGGTACCGCAGTGTGTTCCATGTGCAAGAGCAGATGCATGGGATGGTGGGGAGCAATGGGGGGCATTCGAATGCTATTAAATGCTAGAAGTCCCCCAAAGCACCACCCCTGGGCTGTTCCCCCTGCAGCCCAGGGCTCCACGGGGCCAGGGCTGTTTTGCTCCACTGTGAGCAGGCGATGCTGTCTGGGGGACACAGTGGGGACTGTGATGCTGCTCAGACCCCAACCCCACCCACCGCCCGCCAAACCCCGGCTCCACCCAAGCCTGCTTCTCTGAGATATCTGAACCAGATCCTTCAGAGCTGCCTTTAAAGTACTTGCATCGCCTTTGTATCCTGCCTGAACAGGCCCTAATTCCAGGAGTGAGTCTTGGGCAGGAGGAACAATGAACCTTTGGGCTGTGAGAACTAAACCAAATGGGTTTTTCTCCCCCTACCTCCTCTAAATTAAATTTTTTGGTGTTCTTACCTTCACTTTGAGCTGTCTGGTCTTGCTTGAGGGATGTGTAAATCTATTTTAATTCTGCTCTTCCAAAGCAATGTCTGGGAACTCTGGCAGAAGGGTCAGATGGTGCCTTTCCTCGCCGTGTTTGCTTTCTGGCATCCAGCTGACAGCTCCAGCCAGCGCGGAGCGAGCCCGGGAGGCTGCGAGCCCCCACTGGCCCCAGCTGGGCTGTTTGTTCTCTGCTGGGCACCAAGCCGAGGAGAAAACCCAGGATTTTCCTCCCTGTTTTGAATTTCTCCACTCTGCCTGACTTTGCTTCTTTGTCGAGAAGCAGCAGAGCCACAGGAAGGGCTACGAGGGAGGTAAGCCCCTGTTTCTTGGCTGCCTGGTCTGGCTCTGCTCCCCTCCAGTGCTGGTTAATGTTTTTTGCAGCAGGGGCCGAAGGGACGACTGCACGGAAGAGGAGGAGGAGGAGGAGAGCATCAGAGGAAGGCAGGGGCCCCACGGCTATCGTGACGAAGAAAGCCAAGCCCAGAGGGAACCTCTCTGGTGAGTGGAGGTTGGTGGGAACCTGCCATGGGCTATCCAAGAAACTCCTGTGGGATTTCCTGGGTGGGAGTTGGCAGCTTTGCTGGGCTACAGGGGGACAGCGAGGGAACAGCGGGGGGGGGGGGGTTTGGAGGCCACGTGGCAATGAGAAGGGGGTCTCGGTGGGGTGAGCTCTGGGGTAGCCCATGGCTTGCACGGAGAGGGTGGTGCTGGCCTGTGAGACCCCGCTGCACACCCACTTGTGCACCCAAACCAAACCCTGAGCTGCGTTCTCAGTCCAGAGCCCCGGGAGCAGGGGGGTCTGCAGATAGGATCATCTGTCCTTGTCCCCCCGCCCCCAGCAGCCATTGCACCACTCTCTTTGATAAGGAGCAAACCTTGAGCCTTCGTTGTGGCCGAACAGCTGAATATAAGGGGGGGAAGTGGTTTCTGCAGGCGTGAGCGAGCACAGGCGTTCCCTGGGCATTTCCAACCCCTTTTTAACTTGGGGCCCTTCCGAAGGGTGTTTTGGAGCCACCCACATGTGCAAGGGGGATCCCCTTTCCCTCCTGGAAAGGGGTCCCAGCAGCCCACAAGCTGCTCAGCCCCTTGTACAGCACCCTGAGGTGCTGCTACCACCAAAACGGTAACGACCCCTCAGGGTGGCTGGGGATCCCCTGCCTGTGCCAGTGCGGTGTTTTGGGGACTTGCAGGTGGAGATGTCCTACATGAGCTGTGCCTTGCGGGTGGCCACCCCTCGCCACCTGCCAGCCCCTTGGAGAAGCCCCCGGCCCTTCAGCAGTGTGACGGGCCCCACGGCGAAGAAGAGCGTCCCGTACCAGAAGACACTGAAGGAGGAAGGTTCTGGGAGCAGGGAGCCCAGCCAGCCCCCGCCAGCCTCGGCTGAGGTGGTGGTGGTTGGAGGGGGCAGCCTGGGTTGCCAGACCACCTACCACCTGGCCAAGCAGGGGGTCACCAATGTGGTACTGCTGGAGAGGGACCGCCTGACCTCAGGGACCACCTGGCACACAGCTGGTGAGATGGTGGGCACCATATGGGGGCTCCCCAGGGTGGGGATGGTGAGCATGGAGATACCCATAGCCTGGGATGCGCTGTTGTCCGTGGAGTGGATCCATTGTCCAGGCTGGCTCTGGATGTGCCAGAGAGTTTTGGCTTTAGATGCAGAGAGTTTCAGGGTTTCTGGTTTTCCTTTTGGGATAAATTTTAGGAAAATTTTCTTTTTTAAAAAAACAAAGTTTTAATGGCCACAGGAAAGCAAACTCTTTCTTTCCACATTTCTTTTTTCTTCTGCGCTTGAGCATCTCTCTCACAAGGAATGGTTCTGTGTAGCCTGGAAAAGAGAAGACTGAGAGGAGATCCCATCAATGTTGATCAATAACTAACGAGCAGGTTTCAAGAGGATGGGGTCAGACTCTTTTCAGTGATGCCCAATGATAGGACAGGGGGCAACAGGCACAAACTGGAAGTTCCACCTGATCATGGGGAAAAGCTTCTTTACTGTGAGAGTGAATGGAGCCTTGGCACAGGCTGCTCAGGGAGGGCATGGAGTCTCCTTCTCTGGAGATATTCAAACCTGCCTGGATGTGCTTTTGCGCATCCTGATGGAGGTGACCCTGCTTTAGCAGGGGGGATTGGACTGAATGTGTTCCAGAGGTCCCTTCTAGCCCCCACTTTTTCATGATTCTTTAAGCCAGTTTTCTTTGGCAGGACGGGGGGAGATAGAAGGGGTTAATTCGATAAGCTTTTGGAAGTGCCTGTCTCTTTTGGGGTACTCTCCTCCAGAAACCCTTCTATCCCATTCATTGAATGCCCAAGGAAAACAGAAATCCACGATTTGTAGCACTCCGATGTCACCACGAGATGGAGCGAGAGCCTCAACAGCGTGGCCACACCACCGTGGACAGCAGCGCCTCCTCTTTGGGTGACGGGAGGGGTGGTGGGACCCCCAGTCCCACCCGTGGGCTCCGTGTGCGTGTCTCCCGCAGGTCTGCTGTGGCAGCTGCGTCCCAGCGATGTGGAAGTGGAGCTGCTGGCACACACGCGGGACGTGGTCAGCCGGGAGCTGCCAGCCGAGACGGGGCTGCACACGGGCTGGGTGGAGAACGGGGGGCTCTTCATCGCCTCCAACAAGCAGCGCCTCGACGAGTACAAGAGGCTCATGTCGGTAGGGAGAAGGCTCTCCGTGTCCCCTTTGGCTGGGTGGGCTGCAGGAGGTGGCGTTTACCTCCCACCCGTGGGAGCAGCAGAGGCTCTGGGTTTCCAAATCGTTCATCCATCCATCTTCCCACCTGGAGAACTGCACGTGGCCTGGGTGATGTTTCTAGGGAAGCCTCCTGGCTTCTGTAAGGCTGCTGAAACCAGGCAAAATGCTGGCAAAGTAGGCAAAATTAAATCCAGCTGTGGATTTTTCTCCTTCCTGGTAGTGGCTGCATCATTTTTCCAGTTGCACTGGAGTGGTAGCATCGTTTTTCCAGCTGCACAGGCAGCTTGCATAGTAATATGGGACCATATTCCCTCAAATCTGTGCAGACTATCCCACCTCATGCAGAATTTCAGGCTTGCCTTGGGGCAGGAGTTGCCTCATCTGGGAGCTAAACTTGTCTGGAGGGTCTCCTCCTCCTCCAGCAACAAATGAGGAGAAAAGCTTTTGCTGCCTGCTTGAGCCCCCAGTTTTCTTGTCCTGTTGGCAGCTGGGGAAGGTGTACGGTGTGGAGTCCTATGTCCTGACCCCGTCACAGACCAAGGACCTGTACCCACTGATGAACATCGATGACCTGTACGGCACGCTGTACGTCCCCAAGGATGGCACCATGGATCCAGCTGGTACCTGCTCGACTCTTGCCAGAGCAGCAACTGCCAGAGGCGCTACGGTAGTTCCTAATTAGTAATTACTCATTAATGGCTGTTGACCTGGGAGGAGATTTCATCCTCTGCCATTGCCATTTCCTCTTTTCCCACTGGAGCAGAGGTGCTACTGCAGCATCAGGCCTTTGCCCAGGAAGAGAGTTGTCCTGTTCGGCTTTGGTGACTGTGCCACAGTGACAAAGCTGGCAGGAACCTTGAGATCCAGGGAAAATACAGGATGAAAGAAAGACCTTTGGGAGCAAGACAAGGCAGTGCCCAGGGCAGGTTCCTCAGGAGAGGAGAGGTTTTAAGGTCAGGTAAAGCAATCCGCTCCTCAAAGTAGGGAGTGCCAGCCCATCCGTGGTGCATTGCTTGGCTCATGTGCATGGAGAGACTAAACATCTTCTGCAGCTGTGGGTGCACAGAGCAGGGGTTTAAACCTGCAGTTAAGGGAGGGATGTTATTACTAGTAGTAGCAGAAGTAGCTGTTGGGAAAGGGAGTGCTAGACCACTGCTTGATTCACCTTTCCCAGATTTAGGAGGTAGTGTCAGGCAAGCTTGGTTATCCCACTGCCCTCCTGCCCCTGCAGTGACTCTGCTGCTCTTCCTCTGCCCCCAGATCATCGAGAACTGCCCAGTCACCGGCATCCAGGTCAGAGCTGATGATTTTGGGGTGAAGAGGGTGTATGCAGTGGAGACAGCCCATGGGACCATCCAGACTCCCTGTGTGGTGAACTGTGCAGGTATGGTGGGGGACTGGGACTGCAGGGCAGGGGGTGGCTCTGCATCCTGTGAGCTGGAGGGTCTGCATCAGTCCTTGTCCCCCCCCGGTTTGGCTGTCACCCCCAAACCAAGTGATGGAGAGGTACAAAGAGGATGGAGAGGTTCTCAGTGTTGGGCTGCTCTCTCTGCAGGCGTGTGGGCGCGAGCCCTGGGCCGGCTGGCTGGTGTCCACGTGCCACTGGTGGGGATGCACCACGCCTACGTGGTGACCGAGCGCATCGAGGGCATTCAGGTCAGTCCCACACAGCTCCAGAGGGCTGCTCTGGCTCCTGTCTCCCTGCACATGGCAGGGTGAGATGGGCCAGACCCCGCTGGTACCCTTGGACCTGCAGAATTCCCCAAATGCATTCCTGCCTTGAGCAGGAGACTCCACTGTTGGGCCAAGCTCTGCACCCAGGCAACTGCACACCCAGCATCTCCTCCTAGCAGGACTATCAGATTGTCTTTAATAGAGCCATATTTAATATTTAACAATGTTATGACTAGCAGGATAATTTTCTTCAATATTTTTCCTCTCAGTAGAATTCTTATAAGGTCTGTGAAGTCTTTGGTGTGTGATAGCAGTGTTCATGAACATGTCAATCACTTTCTGAACAAGCCCCAATCCCTGGCACGCAGAGGTGTAGCTCTTCAAGTATTCCTAAGCTGTCCCAAGAAATCTGTTCCTGTTGTCTGGCTGCAAAGAATTGTTCAGGAGTTGAAGGAGGCTTCCTTCACTCAGGCACCTGGACTTTGAGGGTGACACAGTATTCAGTTTCCATCCCGCTGACACAGTCTGTGTCTGACTTTTCAGTCCGAGGTGCCTCATTTTAAAAACTGCTGCTGTCCATGATTACATTTATATCCCAGTAATTCCGCTGTGCCTACAAACATGGTGTGAAAGAGACTTTTCAGAGGAGAGGCTGCATCTTGCAGAGCCCGGTGCCTCCTGTTCAATCCACTTAATTCCATTTGTCAACAAGAAACGCGGTAGGCCCTACACCGATACTTCTGTGCTCTCTAAATGTTTCTCTATCCATTATTCATGAGAACAAATTCCTCATTCTTTGCGCACTGCTGCCTGCATCTTGTGCTCTTGCATCCTCTTGCTGAGGTGGGTGGTAGAGGAGTGATGCTTTCCAAGCTGGGATCCAACCGCAGCGGCTGCTCCGGCTTCCCCCAGCATCCCTGGTGCTGCCTGTGCCGTGGAGGAGCAGCCAGAGAACTGAGGTGCTGCTGCCCTGGTGCAAACACAATCCTCGTCTGCAGCACTGGAGTCTGCCAACTGCTAATTAGGCAGGATTTGTGCAAGGCTTGGCTTCCAGCATGGGTGTCTGAGCTCAGAGCTGTTGAACAAGCTCGGGGCTCGCAGCATCACTGCCTCCATAAACTGCTGTGGTTTGGCCCAGATTTCCTGGAGCCTGACCTGGGTGCCTTTCTCTTGGGGCAACACGGGCACTCAAGTTTCAGGGCTGTGAGAGCATTCCCCGAGCCACAGCTGCTCCCATCCTTGGTCACTGCTGCAGGTGTTGACCCTCTGCCCCAGACCCCCAGCTCATCCCGCTCAGCCTCTCTGGGGCACAGCTGAGCTCTCCCCACAGCTCCTGGTCCCCTCTCATCCCTCTGCTCCCCCTCCGTGTTTTCCAGAACATGCCAAACGTTCGTGATCATGATGCCTCGGTGTATCTCCGTCTCCAAGGCGATGCCCTTTCCGTGGGTGGATATGAGTCAAACCCCATCTTCTGGGAGGAGGTGAGCAGTGCCGGGAGGTTTTCCAGGGAAATGAGACACATTTTCAGGGAACACGGCTCAGCCCCTGGTTCCTGTGGGAACCAACTTCCACGTGGCCAGTGGAGCAAGCACAGGGCAGCATCTTCTCTTTGAGTCTGTCCGTGATGTAGATCCGAGATGCACAGGCAACAGGAATGAGAGGAAAAGGCTGGGCAGGGGATTTAGAGGCCACTGTGCAGTCCCTGTATCATCTCTTTATCCAGTTGCACGCATCTTGATTTGGGCTCTGTGAGACATTTGCCTTGGCTGAGCTGTTTATGGAAACCCAAAGAGACCAGAGTCTGCAAAGCAGCCTTGATTTTCTCTGCCAGAGCTAAGAAATTCTTACACCATTTGCAGTGCTCTGTTTTTTATCCCAATTCCTGCTTCTCACCTTTAGGTATCTGAAAAGTTTGCTTTTGGCCTCTTTGATCTGGACTGGGATGTTTTCACGCAACACATTGAAGGTGCCATCAACAGAGTGCCAGTGCTGGAGAAAACAGGCATTAAATCCACTGTCTGTGGGCCAGGTAATGCGCTGCGTTCCTCCAAAGACCTTGCTGGAGGCAAGGAGAAACTTCATAACCTGGGGAGAAGAAAAACTCGATGCAGAGAAGTGGCTGTGGTGGGGCTGCAGTGGTGTCATCTTCCAAGGGGTGGCATCCCACGCTCAAACTAGGTGGAGAAATACTCAAGGACTTCATTGCCTTGGTGGAAACTGGGGGGTGACCAAGGCAGATGTTGCAGCCAGTGGACAAGGGGAATTAAGGGACAGTTTTTTTCAAGCATTGTTTAACCAATCATTATCTCATATTATTTTTTTTATTATTTGCTTTTGAGCCAATGGCATTGGATTTACCCAGATTTACATCCCAGGCTGTCTGGTGTGGAGTTCAAGGCCACAGCACTGCTGCAGGATGGTCCAAGTGGCAGCTGAGAGTGATGAACCTGAGCCCTGTGTGCTTGGTTTGGCCTTGGACTACACTGCATGCTAAAAAAAGATGTTAAAAATTGCTTTTTACTGAAGAATTTAAAGGGAAACCTTGAGGAGGGAGCTGTGCTGCTGTGCAAGGGCAAAGCAGGGCTCATCTCCTGCCCCACAGCAGATAGAACATGACATGGACAAGGTGGAGACCTTGGCCCTGAGTACCACGGTTTTGACCAAACTGCTGTGTCAGCAGAGCTGGTGGCCTCTGGCAGGGAGCTGGGTCCTTGTAGATCTATATCTGGTGCCTGCAATACCATAATGTAATTTCCAAAGAGTCAGCCATCCTCCTTTTCTACTTCTTGATTTAAACTCACAGCTGGTTTGCTTGTGACAGCTGAGTCACCCGGTGCCGAAGCAAATAGCGAACGCTTGTCCTTTCTGCGCTCCAGTAAATGTGTCACCACCAGAACAGTTACCGTGCTGTACTCCAGGGAGAGGGCATGAAAGCAGACCAAACTGGGGTGGCTTAAGGTGTGTGTTTCTGCTCCAGCTGCTGCCCCAGTCCTGCAGCCAAGTGGGGCAAGGTCCAGTGTGAGTGCTCAGCATCCTTCCCAGTGCAAAGTCAGCAGGGCTGGTGTGCACCATCGGTGAAGGGGAAGCACTTCAGGTGTTGCTTCATTATCTCAGTGAGTTTGTAGCCTGGTGTATTGGTAAGGGGTGTTGGAATATGAGAAGCTGCTTTGGTTAAAATAGGAATGGTCTACTGGCTCTTCTCTTGCCTTTCCTGACCCCAGAGATCATGTGAAACAAGCTGGGCTTTGCTGGGAGAGGAAGACCCAGACTGAACTCTGTTTCCACTCTTTGTGTTCACATGGATGGATGGACCAAAACAGGGAGAGGATTGCACAATTCCATCAGGGTGTCTTGCTCAGTTCTCCTGAGGGGGGCATTTGCAAGCTTGATAGCTCTGTGGGGTGCAGCATCTGACAGTATGAGACAACATTAGCACAAGAGCCTTGGGCAACATCAGCAGCAATCCCTTAGCTGAATAGAGTAGCTTAAATTAATGGAATTTCTCAGCAGGAATAGAGTACGATAAAATATAGTCATAAAAATGAAATATGGCCTAGATGTTGAAGAGACACTGTTGGAGAGGTGCAGATGGGAGATGGCCATGCTGAGTTACAGGGAAGTTCTCTGTGTTGGTCCAATTCTGGCCCCATAGACCTCTCTGGCAGCAGGAGCAGCCTGAGGCCAGCATGGGAAGCTGTAGGAACCCTGCTCCTAAAGTGTGTGATGTGTGCCCAAAACGCCTGTCCCGGCCTCACTGGCACATCCCCCTCTCTGTCTTACAGAGTCCTTCACAGCCGACCACAAACCTCTCATGGGGGAAGCCCCAGAGGTCCGAGGCTTCTTCCTCGGCTGTGGCTTCAACAGTGCTGGTAAGAGAGACCTGAAAGGGTCCCACCTTGGCCATCCCAATGTGGGCATCGTGTCCTGGGCAGAACCCAGCATCCACAGCTGTGTTTGGCCTCCTGGCCTCATGTGGGCCCTCACCTCTTCCCCTAGGGATGATGCTGGGAGGTGGCTGCGGGAGGGAGCTGGCTCACTGGATCATCCACGGGCGGCCAGAGAAGGACATGTATGGCTACGACATCAGGCAAGTCACCCCAACTGCCCCAGCAGCTTGAGGGCTCCTTTGCTGACACCTCTTGTTCCTGGGTGGTCCTTGGGGATGGGTTCTGAGGTAGGGCTGGGTGCTGGCATCAGGAGTGGGTGTCGGGCAGCATATGTGCTCCAGCCTGTGTCCCTCTGAGGAGCTGGAATCAATTATGCTCGATGCCTTTAATGAATTTACACGTGGGAGTTTATCTCATTTGCCTCATTCTGCTTCTACGCACACAGCTTCCATCAGACACAAGGAGATTGTGGTGATGGGAAAGGACAGGGTAATTATGTTTGGGTTTTGTTGTTGTTAAATTAGTGCCGTGCCTAATCCTCTAAGTTAATAATCGAGGGTGATGATTTCAACAGGAGGAAGATTAGCTTTCCCTGCTGTCTGCAGCACAACACGGGCCAGGAGTTTTGACTGTGCAGATGTTGGCTCTGTAATTGCTTTTGACTTGCACAATTGTATCTGATTTGGTTTGGGCTTTTTTATAGGGCAGTTAGTGACAGCAACCACCTTGTCAGGGACAAAGCTTTTAAAATCCTGTTGTGTTGTTGGCAAAGCTGGTGAACTCCCCACTGACTCGGGCTGGGAGGAGAGAAGAGTTGGTGCTGGTGTCAGTGGGCAATGCCTACAGCAGCATTTCTTCCACCAGCCTTGCAGCAGGGCCAGTGATGGGCCAAGTCTGGGAAGGAGAAATCTCTGGGCTGAGCAGGCACTGCTGCATTGTTAGACAAGCAGGTTTATAAAATTGTTAAGGTTGGAAAATACCCCATCCAGTCCAACCGTCAGCCCAACCCCACGGTGCCTACTAAACCATGTCCTGAACACCACATCTACACACTTTTTGAACCCCTCCAGGGATGGAGACACCACCACTGCCCTGTGCAGCCTCTTCCAGTGCTTCACCTCTCTTTCAGTAAAAACACTTTTCCTAATATCCAATCTAAACCACCCTTGGTGCAACTTGAGGCCGTTTCCCCTTGTCCTAGGAGGCTGGCACAACCACAGCCATTGTGGGGCTGACTTGTGATGTGGGACTCCAGCCCCACTCAGAGAGTGACCTGGGGCCTCCCAGCCTTGCATCTGAATTACTCAAGCATCCCATGTCCCGTTTGCCTCATCATCAAGCTGATGTCAGTCCCTTTTTTTTTTCCTTTGGTGGTGATTACTAAGCTTCTCTTTAAATAACTTCCTTTCCCTCTCATTTAAATATTTATCCTCTCAAAACACTTGTAAATATTTCATCTGGCAGCTGTTACTCCTCTTGCTGTTGTCAAAAATTCAGCATGTTGGGGAAGGGGCTGATGGGACAGCTTGGAGGGGGGATGGTGACATGCCATGTGTCACCTGCTGCTGTCCCATGCCAGCAGAAGAGGCAGCTGCCTGCACAGTGAGCCCACGGCACCACTTGCATTGCATGGCAGAGCTCAGCTGCAGTGCTCTGTCTCTCCTCTGCACCCAGAAAGCAGGGAGGGAAGCCACAGGTTTTAGAAGGCCCTAGAAATGACATTTTCTCTTGCCTTTCACCTGCTGCCAACCTCTCTTTTTCCAACCCTGGAAAGGTGCCACCGACACCCAGGGCTGCTCTCCGTGAGTTATAAGGCTCTGGTAATAACAACCCGAGCGTGTGCTGAGCTGGCACATTCCTTCAAGGAGAAAAGATGAATATATGTCAAACACATTTAAAATGCTTTGTGTTTTATTTATATTTCAGCTTGGGGAGAATTGGATGAAAATGTACGGAATGTCAAGGGCTCTTTCCCTCATCAGGGCTGCGTTTAAGCCCATCTATGTGTAGGGTGTGCTCTGAGGCCAGCCCCACACTGAAACAGAACAGAATCAACCTCAGGTTTCCTCTTCACCTATTTTCTTCCCAGCAGGGCTTTATTCTGCTTTCAGTTGCTCTGGGGTAGCTGTGCTTGGAGCAGGGCTGAGGAGCTCAGTGGGGGCTGTGATGAATGCCCAGCTCTGGGCAGTGCTATGCATCACCAAACCCCTCTCTGTTCCTCTCCTCTCTGACCCATGAAACGGGGACAAGAATAGCAATTTTACACCACAACACCTGCACCCACATCTAGGTCTGGCCAAGAAGGGCCATGCCTAGGGGAGAAGGTGCCCCATGAGATGATGGGCTCATGCAGACAGCTGCCCTCTCCCTGCCTTCCAGGAGGTTTCATCACTCCCTCACTGACAACAACCGGTGGATCCGGGAGCGCAGCCACGAGTCCTACGCTAAGAACTACTCTGTCGTCTTCCCCCATGATGAGCCACTGGCAGGGCGCAACATGAGGAAGGACCCTCTGCACCAGGTGAGGACTGGTGAGAGACCCTCACCCTTGCAGCAAAAGTGAGGTGGCAAGGATTGGCTGCAGCCATAATGCTGCCCAAAGATAGGTGCCACAGCCTTACTGCCACCCATCCATCCTGGGAAGACCCTTGGTGAATCCCAAAGCTTTCCAGATACGTTCTGGATGGCGTTCTGGGGCCATGGTAGAGATGCCAAGTGTTCCCCTAGCAGGTATGGCTTAAGGGCCCAGTGATGGTCACTGGGCAAGGGAAAAGTGGAGAGAAAGACTCAGAGGCTTATTTCATTCATGGCCAGTCCATCTCAGGGGCAGATCTTAAGGCTGCTGGATCGCCCACCGTGATCTCCTGTGCCCCTCTTGCTGTGCCTCACTCATGGCTCAGCAGCAGCTTTTCCTCCCCAAAATGATATTTTGCAATGTGGAGCAAGTCCAGGGCATGGAGAGGGGATGCAAGAGCGGGGAGCAGCTGTGTCTCTATGGAGGTGGTTTTTGCTGGCACCTCTTAAGTCCCCACTGGTTTTGATCTCTGTAGCTGCCACACAGGGCTCCTCTGTGCTCCCACCTTCACCAGCCACTTCTTTGCACAAATCTCTGTAGGTGAGCACTTTCAAGATGCAGCACTTGAGAAAAAAAAAAAACCCAACAAAACAGTTTTCAGCAATTTGCTGCACCTGCTGTGACTCAGAGCCCCCCAGATCACCCAGCAATTCCAAATGCTTGGGGTGACCTGGGCTGGTGCCTCATTCCGCTCCATCACTTCCAGCCCCAGTCCCAGCAAGGAGCAACCACATTTCTCCAGCCCCTTTCTGCTTGCCACTAATTCACATCACACAATCCCTCTTTGGATGGAGAGCAGAGGCTCAAGCAGTAAAACAGACGTCCCTCCCTGTCATCCCCCGGTGTTTAGTTGACAGCTCAGTTGTTTTCTGTCACCGAGGATGCAATTTATTCTTTAATAGCACGTCTAATAAGCAATGCCCATTTGACTGACAGCCTGGTATTTCTACATGCAGCTCCAGAGCATGTGCTGTGTTTTATAAATAGGCCCTGAATCATTTCTGAAACGTTCAACAAAATCTATTCTTCTTCCGAACCGAGGCACCAAACAAAAATATCTTAATGGATCCCTAATTAATTGCGTGCAGAGAGATTTTCCTGAGAGCACAGAGGAGGAATGAGAAGGTTGCCATGTGAATGTTGTTGTATAATTACTCTTGTAAACATCGGGGGGAATCTTGCTCTCCAGATTCAGCATCTCTTGGTCAGTGATTCATGCACCGCAGCACAAGCTTTGATGGGATGCACAGCTGGGCTGCCAGGCTCCTGCTCATTGGCTGCCATGGAGGCAGAAACCTTTCCTGGGGGGACATAAATATCAGTCAATTTGCAGGCAACTGGGGTTTGCCACTGTTCTAAAGGGCAAACTGCAGAGCTGATTTTGGCTTCTGATAGCCAAAGCCAAGAGGTCACAAGTTGGATCTTAAGCATGGACTGGTTTCTGCTCAAAAAGCAATGAAAAGGTGCTGGTTTTTAACCATTTATTGTTTGCTTGTGTAGGAGCTGCTGCAGCAGGGCTGCGTTTTCCAGGAGCGGCACGGCTGGGAGAGGCCAGGCTGGTTCAGCCCCGGGGGAGCAGCCCCGGTAAGCATGGTTCATGTTTCTGGGGATGTTCAGCCTGGAAGGTACTGGCCATGCCCATGTGTGCAGGATGCATCCGGTGTGTGCAGGGTGTGTGATATGGTGCAAGCAGTTGCATGCTCTCAAAATGAATCCATAAAAGCTGTTGGGCTTTAATTCACAATAACAGTGGTAAGAGACGCATCTGTGTGTGCACCTCGTGTCTGTCTGTCTGCCTGTCCCTCTGCAACTGGCAGCATCTGCCTGCAGTGTCCCAGAACAACAGGCACTGATCTCACTTCTATATATTGAAGAGAGTGACAGGCAGGGATGCTGGAGTGGGGACCCATCACTATGGGCAGGGATGCTGGAGTGGGGACCCATCATCAAAGGCAGTGAAATTGGGCTGGGGACCCACCACTGCAGCCAGGTCCTGTATGGACCCATTGCTTCTCCCAGCATGGGGTGAATGCATCTGAGATGCATTTGATGCCCTTGGCTTCAGCCTCACATCATCTTCCTCACTGCTCCCATCCTCCTGCTTCTCCCCCAGGTCCTGGATTACGACTACTACGGCGCGTACGGGCAGAAGCGCCACAGGGATTACACCTACAACCGGCTGCTGGGGGACGAGTACACTTTTGACTTCCCTCCCCACCACGACATTGTGAGTACAGGGGGGATACCTCACCTGGCCAAAACCTCTGGGCACATCTGGAGCTGGGGGTGTTGGAGGAAGCAGAGCCCATGTCACACTGTCACTTTGTGTGTACTTTGTGAGGCTCAGAGGGGAAAAAGCAATCAACTTTGCCCAAAACTGGAGAAAATGTCCCAAAAAGATTAAGAAAAATGTGTGGCCTGTGCTTGGAAACCTCGGTAGAGAGGCTGTAGGAGTTTTAATGCTGCTTGCCCATACAAGAGTTGAAACCAGATTGGGGGAAAACCACGATTTGATAAAATTCAAGTATTATTGTTGAAAACTCACTGTATTAGTGGGGTAAAGAATGGTGCTGAGCACAGAGGAAGGCCTTGCTCCATTTATTATCTGATTTTTCCGGAGTGTTTTGAAGCCTTACAGCCTTTTTAAAGGCACCAGGCCGGTGTTCTGGTGTTTTTTCTTGTTACATAACTGGTTCTAATATGTGTCTCCCTTTGTAAAGTGAGAATATGGCTCAGTTTCAGCGGTCTCTTTGCTTTAATTGTAGATCAAGAATGAATGCTTGACGTGCAGAAATGCCCTGGCACTCTTTGACATGTCTTATTTTGGGAAATTCTACCTGGTTGGTCCTGAAGCAACCAAAGCTGCGAACTGGCTCTTCACTGCTGATGTGAGCAAAGCACCAGGTACCGGCTCAGCCCCCTGGCTTTGGCTGTGCTGCCTCTGCTGAGCACTGCCCTGGGAATCACAGCTTACACCAAAACAAAGCAGGGAGACCCAAACTGGGTGGATGGAGGGGAGGGATGGCTCAGATGGACGCCAGATTCTCGTGTCAACAGCCGTTGATGTGACTGCTTTCCCTGTCCTCTCTCACTGGAGGCTGGATTCTTCTCTCATTTGCACAGGGGCAAATGTGCTCTGAGCTGGGGAGGGGAATGTCTTGTCCTCTGGCTCCAGCTGTTGTTCACAGCTGGAGATGTGGTGGGTACCAGAGTAAATTGAGGACAACTGTCGCCAGGCACGGTTTGCACAGGGAGAAGCTGCCTCCTTTCCCCAGACTGGGAGACAGCTTAGGGCATTTCCGAGGATGAAGCTTATGGCATTTCCAGCTTCAGATCCTCAAGGGGAAAACTCCAGCTCTTTGTCATCCTGCTGCTGCTGGGACATCCAGGGTCAGCCAGGCACTAGCAGCTGATGAGTTTCCTGCTGGCTCCCTCTCTTCCCCCAGGCTCGACCGTGTACACCTGCATGCTGAACAAGCGGGGCGGCGTGGAGAGCGACCTGACCGTCAGCCGGATCAGCCCTGGGGCTCCATCCTCCCCCTTGGCCCCCGCCTTCGAAGGTAAAAGCCCTGAGCGTGGGGATGCTGGAGGCTGGCACAGTTCTGGGGCTGGGGGGGGATCACCAGCTGGGTTCATTCAGCTCCCAGCCTCTCCCAATGCCTTTTTCATTTGCATCAATGCATGCAAAGACCTTTCCAGTCCCGGGTAGCCATGGAGAAGGGTTCGGTCTGAGGCCTGCCAGCATCTCCACCATCCCTGCCATGCTCAGGGATGCTGCAAGTGTGGGAGTGATTGTATTTACCTAATGGCAACCACCTGGCTTTTTCCACCTCCGCCCCTTGGTCCCTGTAACATAATTATCCTCTTTGTCCCTGGGGGCCTGTACTGTTCAGTGATGTTATTGGGTTTGGCCAGCCCTGGCTGGTGGCTTTGACCTCTCCCCAAGTCCTTATCACTGCAATAAAGATGAATTGAAACAGAGCAGAGCAGCCAGCCCAGAGGGCAGAAATGGCATTAAGCAGCAGCGGAGGAGGGAGCTGAGCTCAGCCCCATGCCCAGTGACATTGGGCTCTGCCAGGGCTGCCACCAGAAGGGACATCTACACCGGATCCCCATCCCCATGAGATGTTGTTGCTTGGAAAGGACCAGCCCTGCAGCCCCTGGGGTGATGGGTGCTGCAGGGGCGATCTCGCTGCCTTTGCCCCGAAGTGGCTGGATACCAGTGAGCTCTTCCCTCCCTGTGGGAGAACCCTGCATCCTTCTCATCTGGGGTGCTCGTGATGGACAGAAGGGTGATGGGAAGCAGATGGCAGAGCTGCAGGGTTTGTTGGGCGATGGACGAGTTTAATCATAGCAAAGTCTATTTTTCCAATTACAGTTGGTGGCTGCACTTATCGTTATGACAGATTATCAGAGAGCAATTTTGTAGTGGCAGGAAAGACAGAGAGAAGATTGATTACATATTAATCAGCTCTCAGTCGCCATCTCTAGGGATTTTTCCACCCAGAATTACTGACGAGATGAAATTCTTCCTTTTATACAGTGCAACCCCTGCACTGGCTCTGGCTTGGTTGTTGCAGCTCTCCCTGTTCCAACTTACAGTTCCCAGTTCCCTCCACACTTGGGCATCCATTCAGTACTGGGACAAAATAGCAGATGCTTTTGCTGTTGGTCTCCAGGGACAGAGTTTTTCCTCTTTCCGTGATGCTCACACACAGAGAGGCATCTCTAGGGCTTGAATAACTTTCTTAAGTTTTTCTTCTTTCAGATTTTAATGGGCCCCACAAAAGGCAATGTGGTTGTTAGCAGAGCCCCCAAAACCCTCTCGTGCCCCCAGCACTATTTAACCTCCTCTGTCTTGGCAGTCCCCACTGGTCTGTGCAAGCCAGGGAGGCTCAGGGCTGCAGCTCAGCCTCTGGAGAGCAAAACCAGCCCTGAGCCAAGCTGGGCATCATCCCCAGCTCGATACTCTCGAGCCTGAAAAGCTGCTGGGGGGTGTCTTCCAGGGGATGGCTACTACCTGGCTATCGGCGGGGCCGTGGCTCAGCACAACTGGTCACACATCACTGCTGTGCTGCAGGACATGAAGTTCCAGTGCAAACTCCTTGACTGCTCAGAGGAGCTGGGCATGATGAGCATCCAGGGCCCCCTGAGGTGAGTGCAGAGAGAGCGTTCTGGCCTCCTCCTTGCACCCTGCCCATAGAGGGGGGAAGGCAGGGATGGAGGGAAGGAGGAAGGGAGGAATTCCTCAGGTCCTCGTGTCAGGCAAGGGTAGCTGTGAGCCCCACGGCACCAGGTGATGGTCTGGCTGGGGAACTGGCATTTCTTTCAAAGCTCTCGCAGCGGGACATATCACCCACATTCGCTCCCTTTTGGAGGGAGAAGCCTGTCTTGCCAAAGGGACAAGAAAGCAGGTTTTGGTGGTGACCCTCAGAGCAGACTGGTGAGATACACCCTTTCAGCACAACTGCTTTGCTGTTTCTCAACAGCCGTGTTGTCCTCCAAGAAGTGCTCGACACCGACCTCAGCAACGAGGCCTTCCCCTTCTCCACCCACAAACTCACCACGGCTGCAGGATGCAAGGTAGGATGGGGCTGGTCCTCCAGCTCCCCGGGGATGTCTGTTCAGTGGGGTGCCCACCTGCCAGCCTGTGCAGCCGAGCATCCTCTGCTAGGGAACCTCTCTGCACCCACCCACATTGCTGCAGTGGGCAGCCGGGAGGTTTTGTTGGGTGTTTTTTGTTGCAAAAGCCCAAAATCTGGGATGTTTTCCTCCCTGTTTGCTTGCCAGGTTCCAGCCTGCTCTCCCAGCCTGCTTGGCAATGTAGCCTGGGCTGAGCTTGGGGAAGGGACACGGTGGCTTATGGCTTTGTGATGCTGTCGGAGGAACAAGAGATGCCTCCAACGGATTAGGGGCAAGTGCTGGTGATAAAGAGATTAATTTGATATTCTAGATCCCCTCCTTTTCCCCCTACTCATAAGAAAAATAGGGACAATTTAATGTAAAGCATGTCAAGTACTGCTGGTAAGGGCTGGGCAGCCTGCAGAGACGGAGTATTTGATCATAGGAGAAGTCTGACAACCTTAAGCTTTCTGTACAAGCACAGCTCATCCTGCCTTTGCCCAGACTTCAGGGCTCATGACAGCAGTTATGCAAGAAAAGCACAGAAATGGTAATTCTCTGTTCTAACACCTTGGGCTAAGCCCCTCAGCGTGAGAGTGAGGGGACAAGAAGCCCTTTAGGGTGATGCTGGAAAGTATGAGCATGGGCCAGGCGCATGCATTCCATCCTGAGTGCCACAGTCCTCAGCAAGCCATGGGAGATGCACCTTGCCCAGCCAGGTGCCTCTGCTGGCACCCACAGTGAAAGGTTGAACACATTGGGTGGCATCGCTCAGAGGTGTCGAGGGAGGAAGGCTCAGCCTAAAGTGGTTTAGAGTTATTGGTTGTGTTGCAAAGAAGTGGATCAGTCCCCGGGGTTTGCTGTGAGGTTTTGCAGTGTTGTCCACTTGGTTGGGCTCCTCTACTGTCTCACCTGTTGCAGAGCAGTGAGAAAAGCACCTGAAATATCTCCCCAGCCTTGCCTGGCAGATATCAGCATAGTCTGAAGTTATCCCTGGGGGAAGATTGCAGTTCTTTTGGGAGTTTTGTCGTGTGTGAAGCTGCTGATTGAGCCTGCTTGAAACACCCTAAATAGAAGAGTTGGTGACCATGAAGAGTTATTTTGTCAAACGAGAAACATTCTGGGCAACCCTGGTGCTGGTGAATTTGGTATCAGGGAAAAGCTTTTGCAAGGTTTGCCCGAGAAGGTCGGCCTTGCTTTCTTATTGATATTTACACCACAGGAAATATTTCTTCCATTGCAAAAACACCCCTTTGGGAATGGGGTTTGAGTTTATATCCCATCCTTCCCATGGGAAATCTGGGCAGGCAGCAGTCTCAAGGCATCTTTTTCCTGCATAAAGGAGCTGGCTGGCAGGAGGGACCATGCTCAATGTTTGCTTTGGCTCTCAGGCCTGCATCTGATGGGAGACAAAGAGACTGAAGGTGAAGTGGTAAATCTTATATGAGGCAGGAGGAAAGCAGGGAGCCTGGGGCAGGCTGGATATTAGTGAAATTGGGTTAAGCTGCACGCGGGCACTTTTCATTCAGAATTAAAGTGGCTTTAATTCGAATGCAGCTGGCTGCTGGAGGGATTGCTGCTAAATCAAATTAAGGCTACTTGATTTGTGAGGAGGAGTCTAGCCAGGGTTTAGGGCAGTTTAACTAAGCCATAGATTTTTCCCAACTCAGGTTCATTCTCCAAACCAGTGCTCTCAGTGCTGCGGGTGCCCAAACCCCACAGCGTGTCCGGTGTCCCTTGCCAAGGGGCAGTGGCACAGGGGACCCAAAGGCAGATCTCTTGTTGCAGGTTGTCCACTATATTGCATTTTAGTCTCGACTGGTGGGTTATAACCATCCCCACACCCTCTCTTGTCACACCTGCAGCGAGCTGATAACATCTCATAATAATCTACTTATCCTCTGAGTTGTATAAAGGTTCCCACCTTCAAGAGCATGATTAGTTTATTTGCATTCCCCTTCAAGTTTATAATAAATAATCTGATCCTGTGAGGAAGAAACAGCTGGTTAGAAATTCTGTGGCTTCTTTGAATGTAAATGCCTCGACTGTCAGAAAACAGCTTTTCAGCCCAAGGTGTGTGTGAGCACTATGGGCTGGGGGGGCTCCTGCCTGCTGCCAGAGCCAATCCTTTGTGTCCCCGTTGCATGATGAGCAACAGGAGACTCCATTCCACACCAAAATTAGAGTCAGAGGGCTTCTCAGGACAGCAGGCTGAAGCCTTCACTGATATTATCATCTTCCAGGGGGGCTAAACTGAACCCAACATCTTTAAAAAGTTATCACTGAGATTTTAAGGCATTAACTCAGTAGTTGAACAAAATCAGCTGGAGTGAAAGGAGAGCTCCAGCAGAGTTAATGACTCTGGAAATTACCGATTGGTTTGTGAGTTTATATATAGCATCTCTCATTGTTGAACAGCAGAGAAAGGTCCCCCTTTGAATTTCACTGCTGGATACAGGGTAGAGTTCAGGTTTTCATTTTCTAAAATACTTAAAAGGCTTTTGAATTGTTGCTGAAAGACCCAGCAATCGATGCTATTTCATAGCTGCTGTTGAAATCTAACAGAAAAACCTGTTCCTAGAGGGATTCAACAGAAAACTGGCTGGAGAGGCGGAGCTCAGCCCTTCACATCCTCCTTGGCATCTGTGGTGGGATGTGCATCCCTGCCTGGGTACAACCTCCATCCCCTGCCTGTGCAAAGCTAATAACTGGCACCCCAATTTTCCTGAGGATATCTGGTTTCTATTGTGCGCTGCTCTGCCTCACCACTCTTGCAGGATGCTCGTTCCCCCAGAGCAGCAATGGTTTGAGGGGAAGTTTCTCCCAGAACTAACTTGCTCCTGAAAGTGAAGTGCAGTTTAGCACTGGCTGCTGAGTCGCAGGCAGGGTTAATGAGCTGCGAAGTTGTCTGTCAATCCCCAGAGGATCTCCTGCCCGGGAAGATGGTAGCTGGCTGCAAGGGCTTGATCTCTGGCTGTTCCCTAATTAGGAGACACCTTTTTGCAGAGGTAAAATCTTCTCTGCACCCCCTTGTGTCTGTGTGCCTCAAAAGGCCATTGCCAGCCTTTGGGGGAGGCAAAGGGCAGGGACTGGGTCCCCGGCACATCTTGTTGTGAGGAGGCTTAACATAAATTCCCAATACCTATGGTGTTCCTTCCTCCTCTCCATTCTACTGCAAAGGATAAAGTATCTTAAAAGCTACCTTAAATTCTGCTTGAGAACATTATTTTTGCAGTGCAGTTAGAGGACGTGGGGGTGCTGGGGAAAGCAAAGATGGATTTGAGTTCTCAGCCTTCCTTGCAGCAGAAAGCCCAGGGACACTCTTTAGTACATCTTGTGCCTGTCGCTGCCTGTTTTGGGTGGTGGCTGCTGTTCTCTGTTGTTGTTTATACCTGGGATTAGAGAGAAGAAGTGATACCAGGCTTTAGTAAGAGGTCAGCAAATGGCAAGATGCAGCTTCTGCCTCGATGACATCCAAAGCCAGCACGGGCAAGACAGCCCCAAAGCTTTGGAGTGTGCCTGGCCAACAGAACCTGCCTGGGAGTCTCTTCCTGGCTGAAAACCCTTTTGTTAAAACTGCAGATTGTAATATGGTGTGAAAATCTTCAGTTAATCTCTCTCCCAAAGCAAGTTATGCATTTGCAGTTGATGTGCATCTGAAGGGATGAACCAGAGCGGTTTTGTGGGGGAGGAAGGGGAGAAATCCAAAGGGATGAAGCAGAGGGAAATCAGCTCAGACTCAAGGGGTACCTCCAGGGAAGATGCCCAAGTTTGGCTGTTCCCAACCAGCCTGGAAAGCTTTGGGAATGCAGACTGTTTCAGCAGGGAAAAGAAGAGGATGCAGGCAAGGCTGCGGGGCTGAGAAGCAGGGGGACACGGGTAGGGCATTCCCAGCACAACTGGGATGTCTGTGCCCCTGGGAGTGCAGGCAGGCAGGCAAACCTCTGAGGATGAGGCTTCCTCTGAGAAGCACTGAGTCCCCTGTGCTGATCTGCTCATTTCTCTTTGGAGCTTCATGCATTCCATGTGGCAGCAGAGAGTAATGCTTTGGGGCACAAACTCCACTGGGGGAACCCTGAGAATCCCCCTGGAGAGAGTGGGGTGTGGTTTGGGACACTGGGCTCAGTCCCTGTGAGGACAGTAGGACATTTGGGTGCCTCTGCCATGGGACCCCATCCCAAGTGGGGGGATATCCCCAGGGGACAGCAGGCATGAGGTGCCCCAAAGCAGGACAGTCCTGCTGGCGACCCGCTTCCCCATCTGATGGGTTGATTTGGGGAGAGGTAGGGATGGGAATGCATTGTGGGCTTTCTTCTGGCATTGATGGATCAGCAGAGGGAGACAAAAGCCCAGCTGGAGCCATAGCATCACATCTAACCCTGGCCTGGCTGGCTGTGACAGCTCTGGGATTGATGGCTGGAGGATGTTGAATGCAGCCACCTCCTCCCACAAGCCATCCCTCCTGGGTGCTGATGATAGCTACAGTTGAGTCCAAAGCTTAGGGTGACCAGGGATGAGACCTCCAGTCTGACCCTGGCTTCAGGCACTAGGGAGAGGTTCCTGTGAAAGCCAGCTTTCCTCCTACCATGGCAGCACATGGCTCCACAGCTTCTCGTGCTCTGCCCAGCCCGGCTCCACCTGTAGGGGTGTTTGGCTTCTTGTTTTGTAGATCCGTGCCATGCGGCTGTCGTTCGTCGGCGAGATGGGCTGGGAGCTGCACGTGCCCAGGGGGGACTGCGTGAAGGTTTACCAGGCGGTGATGCAGGCGGGTGCCAGGCACGGCGTCACCAACGCCGGCTACAGAGCCATCGACAGCCTCAGCATCGAGAAAGGTTTCTGGTTTTCCTTACAGTAGTGCTCATTTCTTCACCTCTGGCCAGAGGGCCAGGGCAAATGAGTTTTTCCTGGCTTTGAGGGTGGGTTCGTGGGACTGGAAGTCTGGCAGAGATGCTGCTGGCCCCAGCACTCCTACTGAGACTTTCCCTATATGGATTTCTCTCGAGAGTGTTTTGTCCACGGCCAAGGAATTGAGGGCAAGCGGGATGTTGAAGAGGCAGGGGTGATGTCTTGGGCTCCTGGGCTTGCTGCTCGGCCAGGGAGAGGCTGGTTGACCTGTGCTTGCTCTCTGCAGGGTACAGGCACTGGCACGCAGACCTGCGCCCTGATGACACCCCGCTAGAAGCAGGCTTAGCCTTCACCTGCAAGCTCAAGTCCAGCATCCCCTTCCTGGGCCGGGAGGCTGTGGAGGCTCAGAAAGCCAAGGGCATCTTCCGCCGCCTCGTCTGCTTCACCACGGAGGAGTGAGTACCACTGCAGCACCCAGCAGCAGCACCACCCCAACTTGAGCACCTTCAGCAGTCCCCATCCACTGCTGTGCCCAGACATGCACGTGGGGCTCAGATGCAAGCAAGCTCAGCTATTTTCCATGCTCTAATTCCACCTCTAATTTAAATCCCACTGAAAATTCCCTCTTGGATGTTTAAAGGGAGCTGGAATTGACGTGATGGAGAGTGGGTTTGTTTCACCCAGAGCAGCGGGAGCTTTCGGAAATCAGGCTGGAGGGGCTTTGCTAGTGCCTGCGATTGGACGTTAATGAACCTGTGGGTGGCAGGAGCCCTGGCACATGGGCTGGCCCAGGGCAGAGCTGGGGTCCAGTCCCCCCAAGCCCTTCTACCCCTTGGCTCCTGACGTGGGGCTCTGCCTTCACCCTGCAGGAAGGTGCCGCTGTTCGGCCTGGAGGCGGTCTGGCGGGATGGCAAGGTGGTCGGCCACATCCGCCGGGCAGACTTCGGATTTGCCATCGACAAAACCATTGCCTACGGCTACATCCGTGACCCCACGGGGGGCCCGGTGAGTACAAACCCCCTGCCCCCACCAGCCCCTGGGGATGGCTGTGCATCCCCCTGCAGGGCAGGGGGGTAGCCCTTGGTTGGCTTTGAAGCCGTATGCACAAGGTGATTGCAACCCCGCTGTTGTCTGGGGAGCACATGGGGCAGCCCCCTTGTCCTTCCTCCGTGGTGGGAGCTGGAGGATGAGGGGTGCTGCAGCTCAGCGGTGAGGTCAGTCACAGTGGGTGCTGTTCTGCAGGGCCCTGGTGATGTTCTCTGGCTCAAGCACTGCCTCAGATGTTAATTGCAAGGAGTACTTAATTGCAGCAGTGAATTAACTCATGTTATAGGGAGTGATGGCCAATAGGAGCACAGCAGGCTCTGAATTAACCCTGGGAGACTCCTGGACAGTAAATCAGATGCCCTCATTATGCAGCGTGCTGTAGGCAGAGGCCAGGGAACCCGTGTGAGGACAGAGCTGATGTCCCCAGGGACCCTCCCAAGAGCAGTGCACATGCTTGTGCTTTCATCCCCTTGCCTACCTGGCCTTTTAATACTGCATCAGTGCAAGCCTCCCAAGTCATAGAATCATAGAATCGTAGAATTATCTGGGTTGGAAGGGACCTCCAAGATCATCAAGTCCAACCCTTAATCCAACACTATCATCATTACTAGATCATGACCCTAAGTGCCACATCCAGTCTTATTTTATACACCTCCAGGGATGGTGACTCCACCCCCTCTCTGGCCAGGCCATTCCAATGCCTGATTACTCACTCTATAAAGAACTTTTTCCTGACATCCAGCCTAAACCTTCCCTGGCAGAGTCTAAGCTCGTGCCCTCTTGTTCTGTTGCTGGTTGCCTGGGAGAAGAGACCAACCCCCACCTGTCTACAACCTCCTTTCAGATAGTTGTAGAGAGTGATGAGGTCACCCCTGAGCCTCCTCTTCTCTGGGCTAAACAACCCCAGCTCCCTCAGCCTCTCCTCACAGGACTTGTGCTCAAGTCCCTAAACCAGTTTTGTTGCTCTTGTCTGGACCCGCTCCAGCACCTCAAGATTTTTATTGAGCTGAGGGGCCCAGTCAGGTGGTTTTGCGTTCCGGTTGCCCCCTCAGCCCCCGGGGATTACCTTTTCTCCCCACGGTGAATGTCTCTCCTATAGAGCTGCCTTTCCTTTCCCTGTTTCCCACCGTCTCTCTCTCCTCCCCGTCACATCCCTCTCTGCCGGCCGCCCCCGCGGGCCCCGGGCAGAGGGGCAGAGGGGGAGCCGGTCCCGTCCTGCCCCAGGCGAGGCGCTGGCGCGGCGGAGCGATGCTGAGCGCATCCCCGCTGGGCGCCCCCAGCGCTCCGCTCGCATCCCCGCTGCGGGGCTGGCAGCAGGAGGTGCGTGCTGGGCTTTGCGGGGGCCGAAGTGACAACGGTGGGGAGAGTCAGTGCACACAGGTGGCCGCATCGTGGGGCCCCCAGCCCTGCCAGATCCTTTGCGTGGCCGCAAATAGAATCGTTGAATGGGTTGGAAGGGATCTCAAAAGCACATCCTGTTCCACCCCCCTGCCATGCGCAGGGATGCCTCCCACTGGATCAGGCTCCTTAAGACCCCATCCAACCTGGCCTTGAACACTTCCAGGGATGGGGCATCCACAGCTTCCCCTTTTCCAGTGTCTCATCACCCTCATTATGAAGATTTTCTTCCTAATTTTCTAACTGAATTTCTAATTAAATTAAATTTCCTGATTTTCTGATTTCCTCATCTTTCCTAGTTTTCCTGCTCCCTGGGACATTTCCTTCTTCCTTTGGGCAGTAATTGCAGAAGGAGGGGATAACTGTGCTGTGCAGGGTGGGGAGGTGGCTTGGGGGCCCTCCCCATGCCATTCCCATCAGGGGCTTGGTGCTGCACCCAGGTCCTGTACCAATCCTGAGCCCCTGGAGGAGGGCATGCAGAGCCTCCCTCTTCCCAGCTCTCCAGGAGTGGGATGCCCAGCACGGCCACGCCAGACCTTGCCGTGTAGCCTTTTAGTGTCCTTCCCATGGATATGATCCTTCAGCAACCAGGTGCGAAGCTCTCTGGCTCCAGGGCTGGGGAAAGGGAGTGCAGGATGGGGATGTCTCTTCACCATCTGAACTGAAGAGCCAGAAGAGCAGAAGAGGTGCAAGAGGAGTGGAAGCAAAACTTGTGTTTGTTGCTGGATCACTGATAATTTCCAGGTGATAAAAACACACTTGCACTGTGAGACCCCTTGCAGCACTGGGGTGTCTCAGCTGCTGGCTGGCACTTCTTGGCATTGGGAGGAGCCCCACAGGTTGAAGGGACAGTTCAGGCTTGTTCTGCCAAGCAGTGACATCCTGGCTGCTACCATGGTCTCCTCCTGCAGCCAGGGTTCAGCTCAGGGCAGTGGGGCTGACCCCACTCAAGTGTGCTTCCCCTCCAAGCCTGCCTGCTCTGGCTGCTTTGGAAGGAGCTCCTGCAGCCTGGCTGTGAGTGCCACTGAAAAAAAGTCCATAGGAAAAGAAATCAACCTCCAAAAAAATTAAATACTGGATTATTTTTTTTTTTAGCTGAGTGCTTTTAAAAATGTATTTTCTTTCTTTGTGCAACCTCCTGGGATGGCAGAGCCGGGTTTTCTGCAGAAAGCACATTTATGGGGTCGTGTGGGAGCTCACGCAGTGGTGGAGTTGGGATGATGGAGAGGGGCTGGTTCCCCACTGGTTTGTCACAGCTCCTCATGGGGATTTCACTGTGGTTCTGCCTTGCAGGTCTCTCTGGATTTTGTGAAGAGTGGCAGCTACGAGCTGGAGCGGATGGGAGTGACCTACCCTGCCCAAGCACACACCAAGTCCCCGTTCGACCCAGACAACAAGCGAGTGAAGGGCTTTTACTGAGAGTGTGGCTGCTGTGGATGCCAAGATGGGGAGAGAGAAGATGCCATTAGGAGCTGCCAGCTGAATTCCCAGCCCCTGGGTGCCCCAACTGGCTCCAGGATCTTCTGGGAGAGCTGGGCAGATGTGTGCAGTGAACTCACCAAGCAAATTTGGGTCCAATAAGAGGGAAAGAGGAGGAAGAGATTCCAACAAGTGCGAAGATTTTCTTCTTACGTTTTCTAAATGAAGCAGCACACTACAGCAATAATTCTTTTCCATGGGTTAATTGGCCTGAAAACAGTGTTTTGCTCGACTGCAAATGAAGTGGTTTCAATTTTTTACTTTGCTGGAAACTCTTTCCCCCAAAATGTAGTTTCACGCTGCCTGGGAATGAATTTTTTAAACTAGCTCTACTGTTAATACAGCTGTAGCCTGCAAACCTCTTGTCTCTCCTGTCCCTTGCATTTGTCCTTGCTCTGATTAGTGTCACCTTGTCCTGGCTGGAGTGGGAGCACACGTGGGAGCCATGGAGGGAAGGGGCAGGGAGTCCAGGCTTGCACTGTGGATGCGCTGCCCACTGCAGGATTCTTCTGCACCATGAAATAGTTGGCTTTACCCTGGGGGTTTCCAGGCATGTTCTTCACACATCTGCAAACACAGGCTCATCCCTCCATCCTGTCTTGCCATGGTCACAGCCTGAGCTTTGGGTCCTGCTTCAGCAAAATGTGTCTCCAAACTTCAGAGGGATTTTAAGCACCAACTTCTGATGCCTTCAGTGGTAACTGGCACATTACATCCCTGGGGTGAGAAATGTTCAGTGTTTACTTTGATTTTGTTTCTGGCACTCCAGTGCTGTCAGTGTGTAATGGCTGGAGGGTTGATGCTCCCCAGATCTGAACGATGACCTTGTTCATCTGTGGCATGGCAAGAGGAAAGGCAAGTCCCAGTTTTTAACTGTGGCAATGGGAGTGTGTTGGTGCCCAGGGAGTGCCCAGTGCCAGCCCTGGGGTTTGAAATGGAGAAAACACGGTCCTATGCAGCCCCTTGATCCTTAACTGGGGAGAGAGTCTTCCCAGAGAATGAAAGAAACTCCCAAAAGTGAGTGCTGTTGGAATCTGAGTCCTTGCTCTGTGTGTGTAACTTCTGAATTCATAGGAGAAGGAAAAGAGTTGTGATGGGTTTTGGCCCATGGCTGCTTTGCCAGTACTGTTTGTGTTTGTGTGTCCTCTGGGCTGCTCTTGGTACAGGCAGGACCAGCTCAGCACTGGGGTGTAACCTTGCCAAGCAGGGTACTGACGCCCTTGGCCCCAGCTGCTGTCTGCTTTGCTGGCATCTTCCCAGCTGTCACCTTGGAGGTGGCTCCTTTCAGCTCCCGACAGAGAGGGGGATGCACTCAGAAGCCGAGCCGTGCGCTGCCCCCCCTGCAGCCTCTGGCAGCACAGATCCAGTCTCAGAGGTGTCAGGGAATGTTTTTATTGCATGCACGCAGCCCATCAACCTCCCTGCTTAAAGGAAAGGGGCGAATGCTGCCTGCCCATCCCCATAAATCATCCCTGTCTCTGGTCCCCTTGCTGGGCTCCATCTCCAGTGGCTCAGCAAGGGCCTGATCTCTGCTGAAGCTTTCACCCGCCTGAAGAAGCAATCACACTGCACGCTTTCACTTTATTTCCCTTGACTAGGTTTATGCCCTCTTTCGAGCTCATTTCAATTCCTTAGCCTCGTGCAACAAGCGCCATGGGCAAGAGTTTGAACTCTTGAATGCTTTGGGTTTACTGGAAATATTAACAAACAAGACTGGGATGAATTTGTCTCTGAATAGGAGGTGATGGTGCTCCCTGATTCTGCCCAGGCAGGGGAGGGGCCGCAGTTCTGGAGGTTTGTCTTGGGGATAAGTGAGGGTCTGAGCACACTGCCTCCCTGCCAAGCCAGGGATCCACTGTATGCCTGTGAAGATAAGGTTTTCCTTCAAAAAAGGCTTTTCTGATCCACAGCCCTCTGATCTGAGATTGTTCCTTAAACCCACGGTGGCCAGGAGGGCAGGTTTTGGCTGCCACCCTGCCCTGGATCTCACTCGCCCCAGGGCAATGAGGGGCAGATGCCCAGATGTGAAGGACAGGCTCTCCTGCAGCACCATTAGCCTTTTCTCTGCTCCTCCCAAGGACTTCCCTTTGGATCTCAACAGCAAAAAGCAAGTTTTTCCTTATTTTTTTTTTAATTTAGGTATTTAATGGAGTCATTTTTCCTGCCAAAAGCTTTGTCCTCCCCCCCCTCAGTGTTTCTCCCCACCATCCCTCCCCCTTTTCTAAACCCCATCTCAGAAGTATCATTTGTTCCCAGCCGTTGGCATCTGGTGGTGTCAAGAGGAATAATCCCCAGCGTGGGGGAGTGGGAGGAGGAGCGTGGCGGGAGCCGCAGCCCCTGCAGCGGGGAGGCGAGCGCTGGATGGGCGACGCAGCATCCCTCCCTCCATCCCCAGCACGGGTGCCAGCGTGGGAGAGCACCCGCGGAGCTGCCCCGAGCTAAACAGGACCGTGGGGCACTGGGAAGGCTTGTGTGCCGCTCCCACGCAGGTCTTTGCTCCTTGCCTCAGTTTCCCTGCGGGAAAAGAGGCTTCTCCCCACCTCCCCGGGGCCGTGCTGGGTTTGGCACAATAGCAAACCTCCCCGTTATTATTCTGGGGGCGGAAAGCAGGATTACTCAGAGCCAGGATTGCTAATAACACTCTAAATATAGTGCTTTCCATCTCCAGAGTACTTTCTGAACTCTAGCTCACGAGCCCTAACCCTCTTCAGAGACAGAAGCCAGGGCAACGGCATCGCTGTGTGGACAGGGATGCTGAGAGAGCCATGGGATGATGTTCCCCGTGGATGCTCCTATCTGTAGATGCTTCTTGTGATGGAAGGAGCAGATCAGTCCCTCCTGAGCTCACCCAGGTTGATGGGAATGGGAGCAGCAGGCTGATGCCCCGGGGCAGGCGGGCAGCGAGGAACAGGCTCCCGCAGCCTCTCAGTGATGGTAGGAAGTGGCTGCTTCTCCCATTCGCCCTGCAAGAGAGTTTGGCACCACGAAATCAAATCAAGGCTTTGGGAGCTTGGATGCTCCATGTTTCTTCCTACTTGTTGAAATGAAATGACATTTAATATTTGAGGTATTTAGCCTGAACCAGGATGTTTTCTTATGAAATGTTACTAATTATTTGTATTGCAGGAGCACCTACGCATCCTCTTAATGGCGCAGACGTCTGCGGTTGCCCACGTTGCACAAACCCACCTCAATTAGGGAGTTTCCACCCCAAAAAGTGTTACCCACTGAATCGGATGGAGACAACTCCAACCAGGAAGTCCCAATGACCCACAATGCTCTCAGCCCATCCCTGAAAACTGGTCTCTACAGGTATTGGTAGGAAGGCTAGTTGGAGGTGACATTTGCAGTGTTCCAGCGTGGATATTCGTTTGTGGCTGTTCTGAAATGGGAGGGACCCAGCAGCCTGGATGAGATGCCATGGGGCAGAGCTGGGAAAAGGCTGTCACAGCCACTGGGGCTCAAGGTGACCGCTGCCAGGACAAAAATGTGGTCCATGCATGTATGGGGACACCTTATCTTAAGGATGCTCCCTGCAAGGAGCAAACTGCCGGAATCAGACAGTGCCGAAGGCTGAGCCTGCCAGGCAGGATCTAGCTCAGGCATGGCTTGTTGGTCCTGGTTGGTGGCTGAATGAGATGCAGGCAGGGGCTGTGAGGGCAAAGAGGGACTCAGTCTGGGCTGAGCTCTGGTTCGGTGATGTTACGGTCTGGCTGCCGGCTGCGCGCTCATGCGGAAACGTCAGCGAGAGGCTGAGCTGCAGCGTGAGCAGGAGGAGAGAGGTCTGGAGAGAAGAGGTAGAGCTGTGAGTCATAAGCAAGAAGATGAAAGCTGAATTTGTGCTTTCAGATTAAATTCCTTGTAATATGTCAAGCGAAATGGGCCAGAGCCTAAACCAGCACCAGGAAAACCCTGGAGAAAAGTGGACAGGAATGGAGGGACCCTCCCAAAGCACATGGGGAGCAACAGGAGAGGGGAGAGCATTGCAGTGGAGCACCAGCTGGAGAAATGACCATCTTCTGGCTTTTAGAGAGCAGTTAAGGATGTTTAGGGTGCGCCTGCTCCAGGGCTCAGCCCTAGCCCTAAGCCCATCTGTGACAGCAGTCTGCCCTGCTGATACATCCCAAACACTGTGCTTGTGCCTTTCCAGCTTTTGGGATAGATAAAAGCATTTAGAGTGTCTTGATAGTTGTTGTTTTCAGTGCTTTTGAGTGGAAATCTCAGTGTAGAGAGCATAAAGAGCTCACTGTGAGTGCTTGCAGGTGCAGGGGACCTGGGGATGGTGACATCCCCACAGCTGCTCACAAGTGTTACCTTGAGATTTTGCTCAGTAATTAACAGCACTCATTCCTTCCAGAAATCTTGTCAGGTTTGGGATTGCTGAACTGCAAAAACACGAGCTTAATTAGAAGCTGGTGTTTTTTTCTCTTGGCAGAAACAGTGTGGAATAAATGAGATGTCTTAAAATTGGGCTCGCTCTGAAAACGCCAGCAGAGCTGGAGGGGCAGCTCAGCTCCTTTGCCCTCGCTGCGATGCTCATGACCCACTTTGTGCCAACATCAGAACTGCTCCACTCAGGCCTCTTCCTGGTCACCCTCCAGACCTCTCTGAAATCAAGAGAGTAGTCTGGGCCATAATTAAGAGGCTTAACTCATAATCCTGCTGCAGCACAAAACTTCTGCACCACTTATGTCCCTGCAGCAGAGCTCTGCATGGCCAAGAGGTGTTGGGTCTCCAGCTCCAGGGAACTGGAAAGGTTTCTTTCCCATCCAGAGTAGACTTTGCTAAAGGGGTTTTACCAGGACAGAAGCTGATGGACTTCCCTGCAATCAGCTTGGCATTCTCCAGCACCACGATGGGTAGCACTGGATCCAGAAATAGTGTATAATGTAAGCTTATTACACTGATAAATGGTGTCAGGATCTGATGGTGATAAGGCCTATCAGTGGTTTTAACCATCATCATAGCCTGTTTTTTCTTTAAAGATCTCCCAGCCCTTTGTCTTTCCCGTTTTGCTGGATCACTGCATTTGGAGGCTGCACAGATGCTGCGCGTAATGAGCTCGCTCTGATGGGACCTGATGTGATTTGCCCAAATCCTAAAATCACCTCACATTTCTCCTCAGCTCTGGGCCTAGCCCTGCTTTAATGCTCAGGATCACCTTATGCAAATTCACCTCCTAATTGAATCTGGTCAAGCACACCCACAGAGAGCTCATTCAGGTTTGTGCTGAGCTCATGTCCTGCCGATGCTGGGGTTCCCCAGGCAGTTCCAGCTCCCTGTCTTCAGCCTGCTGGGTGCAGGCACGTCCTGAGCTCTGGGGACCTGAGCCTTGTCATCAGGGTCACCCTGTGGCACAGCTCTGCTGAGCTGCTTTTCACCTACGACCGGAGTTTTGCTGTGAAGCTTTGGTGGTGAAGCTGTACCTACCGGGAACCGGACAGCGGAGGATTTGTTGCAGTGCATCGAGATGGGAGCAAAGCTGTAGAGGGATTTCAGCACATCTCTGTTGAACGTGTTCCAGGGGACAGAGTAAAATTGCTGTGGGACAGACACCTGTGGGCACATGCAGACCTCCTCGTCGTTAAACCTGAGGCAGGAGAAATGCCACACTGAAACACAGCAGGGACGTCGCTTTTCAATCTAATTCCTTCCTGCCTCAAGCTCAGCCTGAAACAGCTCTGAAGTTGGTGCTGGGAGAGCCTAGTGCAGACAGCACCTGCAGGGGAAGGTTTGGGACCAGCCAGACTGCCCGTAAGTAGGACACCCTGTGCAAGGACAGCATCTCATCACGGGTGAATGACCTGCAGCCTGCTCCTCTGGCAGGGATGCTTGGTGTTTGCCTTGGGTTATAAGAGGTATTTTGCACATATGCACTGACTCTTGCAGGGAAGTCCCTACTTGGGAATGCTCTCCCTTGCTGGTGCTTCTCACCTTAAAACCATGGGCTGGGCTGCCTTCTCTTGGGGCAGGGGAGGGCAGGGCTGTGCTCTAGCAGGCAGATACAACTCCTGAAACCCACACTCCCTGAGTGACCCCCCACACTTACTGCACAACCAGGACCCCAACCTCCACTTTTTAAACCTTTTTTTCCAGCCTTACTAGGAAAAGGCTCTGCAATGGTCCTTCTCTGCTGAGCACCACCGTGCAGGGCTCAGTACCTGTTCACGAGGTTGAAGTATCTGTGCAGGTAGCCTGGGTCCACAGCGCTTTTGCACAGCTCCAGCTGTGTCTGGGGGTAGTAGTGCACGTAGTTCACACACATCTCCTCCAGGATGCCAAACCCACCCTGTGGCACAGACACAACCGTGCTGGCAGTGAGGTCCAGCTCTGCCCTGCCAGGGCAGCACTCTGCTCCCATCCACCCTTTATACAAGGACAGCCTTTCAGTCTAGATCGTGTGTTTTACATTAAAATGCAGATTTCCTTTAATCCCTCTGCTATATTTAGCTTTGTCCCTATTGATGGTACCTCTGACAGGCTCTTTTTTTTGCTGCCTATATAAGAAAATAACATGCACTGTCAAAAAATGCCACTTCTCTTTAATTACAGTTAATCCCCAGGGGAACAGTTTGTGATGGGAATTAGTGACACATGCTCCTGCTCAATTAGCACCTTAACATCCTCCCTACAGGCAGCAGAGCCTTGGCTTCTTTACCACCTTCCCTCTGGTTTCTGGCTGTGATTCAGCTCACGTTCATGCAGGTACCAGCCTTGTGGATGCCCCCAACCCCTGGGTGCAAACATGCACCAACCCCATGTGGGCAGGTGAGCTCCCCCCTGCACTCACCACAGTGGCTCGGCTCCTGTCCTCTGTGTTGTATGTGCAGGTCGTGATGAGTTCATCACCCTGGAGGGGTTTGAACACAGACACGTGTGGGTGTGAGAGTGCAGAGTTTCTCCTCTCCAATCCACAAATTCGGGGATCAGGGAGTTTGTAACGTAGCAGATCTCTGTTCTTCACAGCAGTGCCAGCCCACGGGCAGCCTGTTTCCCCACCAGCACCAGCCGTGGTGCCGCAGGAGCGCTTGCTAAACGTGTATCCCCTGGGGAGATTCCCTAGGGCTGTATCCTAGGGACGGCATTTCCTGATTTCCTCACTTTTTAAGAATTTCTGCAGGGCTAAAGCATCTAAAATAATGCATATAGGCAACGTTTTGTATTGCCAAAACTGTCCCCAACTTGATGGCACAACTACCTCCCCAGTGCCAGGGCCCGTGGTGACACCCCAAAGCACAGCCCTTGGGGTGGTTTCAATGGGCAGCTCCTGTAGGCGCCCTCTGCTTTGCAGCTGGGTCCTACCTCACCTGAACAGCCCCGGGACATGCTCAGCATCTGTTTCACCACCCAGTCTCACCACATTTGCTGCTGAATCTCTTCCTCTCCTTCTTCCAAGCAAGGAGGGGAGGGGTCACCTCCACTTCGTGCACGGTTTGCCATTACTCCCAAGGAGGATGCCTCTGCTAGAGGAAGCCCAGCTAAGTTAAGTGCTTAATTTAACTCCCAGCATGGTTTGGTTGCCCACACACTCGTTTCATGCCCTGGTGTCCCCAGGGTATCTGCTCAGGGCATATCCCGTGGGACACTGCTGCTGGCAGTGGAGGGGATAAGGTGGCGTAAAGGAGTCAGGGGTGTCAGGGGAAGGTCTCGTGCTGTTTGGAAGCTGCCACAATTTTGGATACACTCACTGGAAAAACTGCAACCACCTCCTTCAGCATGCGAATCTCCTGGGAGAGAAGGAAAGGGGCTACGTCAGATCATTGCCATGGGGTGTGCCCAGGGCAGCTCTATGGGTGACATCCACCCAGGACCCCCAGCCGCCCCCACAGACCCCTGTACCTGGAAGTGAGGGCTGTAGTGACCATCAGCGTTGATGACCTGCTGCTCTCTCCCATCCCGGGACAGCACTGTCACCACTTTTCTTCCTGCCAGGTGAGTGTGGAGCTGGGAGGCGAAGATGCGGATGCCGGCAGGGGGCAGAGCCTGGGGGAAGGACAACGCGAGACCCGCTGCGCTCTCCTTCTCCTCTCCCCCTCAGCCCATTGCTGTGTGTGTGGAACCAGCCCTCCCTGCACCGGCTCTCACGTGGGGGTTTGGGGATTGCTGTTTCCTTGGGGGCAGCACAGAATTGAGGTCCCTGCAGAGGGACAGATGCTTGGTCCACTGCCAAATCCAACTCATGTGCTGCTGAGCCCTAAGTCAGCAGGAGAAGCTGAGCAGGCGCCGTTTGCTTCCTTGCATTCCTTAGCGATGGCACTAACGATTCCTTTTGGGTAGGCCCTACAAAAAACATCCACTAAACCTCCCCTGAGAGCAACGTGGGCATTTTGAAACCGTACTAGAAAGAGTTCTTGGGAAGTTCCTTGGAAGCAGAGACCGATCTTCCCGTCTCTGAGGGGGAAAGCACTGCTGGGGCGCAGCCAGCTTGGCAGCAAGTTTTATGAGAATGGTACCCCAGGGAGCTGGAGCAGATGGCTCCCCAGGAGAGCTGCTTTGAGGGGGATTCAGCACATCCCAACCAGCTGCTCGCTGTTTGTTGTACACGGCAGAATTTTTCTTTCCAGCACAAACTCACGGTAAGGGGTTCAGGGAGTTTAAAACTGGGAACAGGGGACCCAGAGCTCGGTGCTTTATCACTGCTGTTTGGGACCTGGGAAAAGCCATTTGCAACTTCTCTGAGGCAAAACCAGGGTGGAGAGGATGGGTACTCACCAGCTGGGTGCATTTGTCAGTGCAGTAGCCTGTGAGGATGAAAGAGTCCTCGCCTGGGGGGATGGCCATCACTGGTGTGTAGACCAAGCCCAGCTCCATGATGCCGGCGTCGTAGGGTCGCAGGGTGGCCGTGTAGTAGAGGCGGATCCCTGAGGAGTCGCGGCGACCTGGCAGGAGAGAGGATGAGGCTGCAAATCACTGCGAGAGGAGTCACAGCTGCTGGGACAAGGTCAGGCGTGAGAAATGACTCTGTGCTGCAGTGGGTGTGGGGAGAGGCGTGCCAGCCTCTCACTCACAGCTTTCTTCATGTGTGCAGATCTTATTGGTTTTAAATCCTAGATATTTTCATGCAAGTCTTTACTGAGTGGCCCCAAATACAAGCCTGGCTGCCTACAGAGGTCACTGACCTGAGACTGAATTACTCCAAAGAGAGGTAAGGAGCACCTTTGGAGAACTCAAAGCAGAACACATCATGGGGTGCTTTGGAGAACTCTCTCAGAAATGTGGCTCATTGCATCTTCTTTAACTGATACATCTAAAAAGCTAAGGCCATGCTGTGATTGGGACCCTGGTAGGAGCTGACTCACCTATGGAACAAGTACTCTTTGCATTTTGAAAGCTTCTGGTCTCTCTTGCATTTGGGATTGCTCCATTTAACTTGCCCCAAGGAGCTGGTGGGGGCTGGAGAAGATTCTGTGCCCACAATGTGCCCTGGCAATGCTGACCATGGGGCTGGCATAGGCCGCAGTGAGCTCTGCTAAGATGCAAAGCCAAGCTCTGGCTCTCATTTGCCACCCAGTTTTGTGAGCAAAGGGAAGGGGCAGGCTCAGTAGATCAGGAGGGGTTTGAGCTGGTTTTGAACCCTTGTCTCTGGGCTGGAGCCCACCCAGGAATAAGAATAACAGGGGAGACACAATTGGTTAATGTGCAAAAGCAGAGAAATTATGAAAGACGTGAGCTCCGTATTTATAGATGTGTTTCTTCTTGAGTTGCTGAATGTGCTATGATTGATCTACAGTACATATGCTCTGGTCTCCTAAAAATATACTTGGGTAGTCAAGAAGCTACTTGTTTTTATGTAAATGAAGAAATTGGGCTGTTTGGAATCCTGTTTTTTCAAATGTGTTTCCTGACAATGTTATTGAAGCAGGAGTACCAGAAAACATCATCTGAATTTCCCCATCCCCAGCCAGGCTGGTGCTCCCTCTCTGGTGACTTCGGCACCGCTGTTGCTCTTGGCTCTGAGCTCAGACCAACTGCCACCTCCTTGCAAAGAAATTAGAGGGACATCCTGTGACAAACTCAACTAAATAATGGTGTTGCCTTAGAGCATTGTCTTGCAGGAATGATGTCTAGAGCAGCTTTCTGCCTGGGGGAGAGTGGGCTCAACCAGGCTCCCTTCCCTGAGCATCCCTCCCTGATGCTGAGCATGCACAAGGATGGGGTCCAGAAAGGCAGGAGCACAGTGGAGATTTAATGTATTCCTCCCACTGGAGGAATCTGGACTGTGAAGTCTCCAGAAAGTTGCAAACAGGGCTATGATTTTGGTTAAGTTTTCTTCTGTATGAAGCCCACCCTGGTAGGGTGGTGGTACCTGGTTGTTTATCCAGGTCTCCTGCTTCTGCCTTGCCAGGGAGCCACTGGACATTGCCCTGTGTCCACTCACCTTGGAACACCAGGGGATTGTGGTAATGAATCTCCAGGCGCAGATATCTGGAGGAGCCTGGGCCACCGAAGGCAAGACCTGCTTCTTCAGGGTAGTAGAAAGCCTGGAAGCAGAGGGAGGTTGTTAGAGGAGGAGTGGGGTGGCTTTTGTGGGGACAAGGCTGAAAAGCCTAAGGCAGCTATCTAGGAATAATCCTGACCCCCACTATGGGCTGATTGACTTGAGTTGTGCTCTTGGTTGAGCTGGTCGTGCTTCCAAAGGCTTCTTGCAGGCCAGCACACACAGGAAATTGTACAACCACCTGGGGCACCACACCAATTTATGGCACTGAGGAGGTGGGCTGGGGGTGAGGTGGAAACTCAGACGTATCTGAGGAAGCTCAGTCAAGGCTGGACAGAAATCCCAGCAGGGGCCAGGCCTGGGGCATCCCTAGGGGACAATACCAGAATGGGATCAGGAAGGGTTGGGAGGCAGCAAGAAAGTGCTCAGGAGGAAAGCTTTCACCCAGGGTGGCAGGTCCTGTCTCACACCCACCTGTGCTCCCATGGCCCATGCTGCAAGCACGTGCCTGCAGTAGTTGAGCCGGTCTGGCTTCATCTTGGAGTCGCAGGGCCCATTGTAACGGGGGAAGCTGTCAAACTCTGCAGCACACTGGAAGACTTCCATGTGGTGGACCAGGGCCTCGTTGCCTGCCGTGATCACTGGCTCATACTGCAAAGCAGTGTCCGAGAAGGAGGAACAGATTAAGACTGTTGGTGAGAGCCCATCCTTGGATCTACAAGAAGCCCAGGGCAGGTATGTCTACTGTCCACTACTGAGTGAGGGACAGATTCTGCTGTGTGATGGAGAGGGAAGGTTACTTGGGGCATGAGGCACCAAGGGCCAAAGCTCTTGGCTGGTTGCGAGTCCACCAAAACCCACAGCACAATATCCCATCCCTACTCCAGCAACAGATGTGCCTGATCAGAAGGATCTTGACCTGCTTTGTGATGACTGAGTCCTTTGCCTGTTTTGCAAGGCAGAGGTGACCCTGGAGATATTGTTTTTTCCTAAAGCAGATCCTGGTCACATTTTGGTGGCTGTGCCTGCAGTCTTTGGGTTTTGTTTCTGGTCAACAGCTGCTTGGGGCATGGAGATTTGGGGTAGAAAGAGTGACTTCAAATAAGCCTGAGGAATGGCTCTGGCTACAAGTGCCAGCTGTAGAAATGATCTGCAGCAGCGGGAAGGTACCAGGAGTTATGCACTTTTTACTTACACACAGATGATTCATTTCACACCATCTGTTGAAGAGAAAATCCTCTTTCTGAGCTTTCCTTTGCAGCATCATCTCCCCGTATAAATCACTAAGCGCTCGCTTTGGCTCCTGTGTCAGGTTTTCCCTCTCCCCATCGTGTGGTTTTGACTCTGGCTGTGCCAGGTCCTCTGCTGAGCCACCTCCGCTCCTGCCGGGGTGATGCTCTCCCAGCAGCTTGTGATGGGCACTCAGACTGGCTTTATGCCTGCCTTTCCCTGGCACTGGAATGCCTGCAGGATTTTCTGCCCCTCCTTTGGGGAGGTGACCCAAGGATGTGCAACACATCTGGGCAAAGCACACAGGTTGCGTTTATGTCTGTAATTGTTTGGACTATGCCTTATCTTTTAGAAGCCAGTTCATACCATGGCTTGCCTCTACCCTGCTCTCACATCCCTGTTCCTTTGTTTTCCTTGTTTAGATGTTCCTTGTGCCATGTAATGTGCCATAATCCTGCTACAGGTCCATCCCTGATGGCTACGGCTCTGCCTTCTGCAAGGGAGCTGCTCTGAGTATGCCCAGACACCTGGTTGTTTTGTCAGATGGAAAGTCACCAACCTGTCACCTCCTACTGAGAAACTTCAGATTTTGGGCTCTCTGGGAGATATGAGGATGCCAGTGGCTGGTGGGATGGCTCTGGGAGATGTTTCAGTGCTGTGTTGAGGGTCTGAAAGCCTCTCTGTGAAAGGGCAGGGAGGTTGTGGACTTCCCAGACTGGCTGAACGTGGAACACAATTGCTGATCTGCACCAGGGAAAGCAACGCTCTTCTCCTGCCTCTTACCATGATAATGTGATGTTTGGGGAAGCCATCTGGGAGCTCTACCATGTAACACCAGTAGGTTGTCTCCTGGCTGGGAATGACTATGTCAGGGGCTGTTATCTCCATAGTCTTCTTGTCACTGGGCAGTTCAGGGATGGTGATGTTGGGCTTTAGCAGCTGCACCCTCTGCAGTCCCTTGTGGATGGCAGAGATGTTGATGGCTTGGAGAGAGTGGACCGGTTCCTCCAGGATCCCGTAGATAAGGTGCACGGTGCCATCCTGAAGCAAGAGCAAAGTATATCAGGTAATTTTTCATGCAGGAATGTGAACTGCACCAGTATTGGTGGCAATGGGTCCAGGATGGCCCTTTTGACCCATCCCCAGGTGGGAAGCCACCCTGACTTCACCAGTAGCTCATTTTGCTGGACTGTCCCAGAATGACTGTAGCTTTGGGGGACTTTCTTTGGCTGATGTGATCACAGAGGGTTCCCTACCAGTTGGGAGAGGCTGAAAAGTTTTCCCTAGATGGCATTAGTTCCTTGAGGGAAACATCTCCTCTCTGCTCTTTCAGAGCCCCTCATCCCTCCTGAGGGCTCATCCCACCCTGCAGCCCGGCCCCAGAAATGACCATGGGCAGCAGGCCATTGTTTTGTTTAGAAACAAAACTTCTCCCTGAACTCCTCCCTTTCATCCACCTTCTCCTGCTGGGTACCACAAGGAGTTCTGCTGAAATTCTACTGCAAGCAAGGAAAGTGCTGCTCAACATAGTGAGCTCTGGACAGGAGACAGGGAGGAAAGGGAAAAGAGAATATTTTTCTCTTAAAGGATCAGAGAATAAAGACCTGCAATTCTTTTCCCAATTCACACAGATTTTTTTCCTCCAGGGCTCTCTGTTTTGGCAGACAGCAGTCGTTTCTCACCACAAGACAAGCTTTTGAAAACCAGCAACAAAAAACTCAAGGACACTCTGTGCCCACGTTGGCTTTAAAATATCCTGCCCGTCAAAGCCTTCCATCTGAAATGAGCCTTGCACAGGCTCCTACCCACACCCGAGGTCCATGGCTGACACCCCAAAGCTCTCTGACATCCCTACTTGGGAAGTTTCCTCCAAATCCCATCTCTCAAGGGAATGGTGAATGCAGACCCAGAGAGACTTCATTGAACCACACACAAGCACTCTGCAGGGGCTCTATTTACCATCCCTTTGCTCTGGCTCCTGCCACAACTCTCCTTTTTGTCTCCCATTGAGCAACACCAACACCTCTTGGTGACACTCCAAACAGTTGGCTCCAGACTGCAAACAGGAGTGATACAGGAAGGTATTTATATAGACCTAACACATGCTTAGCAGGAGCAGATGATGCAAACGAGCTAAAATCTACACTTTATAGAGGTTTATAAGGGGTTATAAATAGATAGTGCCAAACATTACTCATGTCCAAGGACTGACATCTGTAGCACACTTCCTTTCTGCCTTAGACAGCACAAACACCTGATGCTATCCCTAAACAAAGCACTTGTTGGGTAGAACCATGCAGGCTGGGGTTTGGAGGCTTGCTCCAGGGCTGGGATAGGGCTGAGGAGTGCTATAGCAGGGTGAAGGTGATGCCATACCTCTATAAGATAGTCCTTGGGGTCGCAGGTGCTGAAGGGTCTTTTGAAGAGGAGGTAGAGCCCCTTGGGAGCTTTCCGAGCCCCGAGGAGCTGGTAATCCTGCTGTGAGTCCATGTGGAGCTGCCCCTTGGCATCACTCCAGGCATCCTATGGGAGGAAGAGCACCTCGCTAAGCCAAGAGGTTCCACTGACCCCGCTCAGCCCAAGGAGCCCACAGCAGTGACCTCCAGTGGCTGTGAGGTCCTCTTCCCATCTCCCAGAGGTGGGAGGGAGCCTGTGTTTTGGTTGCCTTCTGTTCCAGTAGCCCATGGGCAGAACCCTGCTGGAACAGCTCTGCCACAATGCCCTTGGTGCTCAGCACAGGCCGACCTGTGAAATATGTGACCCAGCATTAATATTCTGCAGAAGAACCTTTACAAGAAGAGATGTGATTCGAGGAAAAGATGTGGGGGGAGGAAAGCCCGCAGGGGCACATGGAGTTGTTTCATCTGCCTTTGCTGTGTTTTGGTGTATCTGATGAGGGGACCTTCTTCAGGGTGCAATATGTTCTCCAAAACCCTTGCCCAAACCAGCTTCTCTCAACTCAAGATCAGACCCTTGCTAGGCTGTAGCGTCAGCCTTAGAAACCACTCCCTTTCTTCAAAATCCTTCACTTGTTGTGGCCAGGTTGCTTTGGTAGCACAACAGGGCCTCCAAAAACTGCACGTTGGTGGTGGTGGTGGTGACAAAGCCACACTGAGAAGCAAAGCAGAAGGTTAACCTGTGCTTAAGAACTTGAAGGTTTGGAGTATGAAATTGTGCAATAATTTTGATTCGAACAGTGTTGTTGTCTTGATCTTTTGCATCTCCCGTTGATATCTTTTGTTAACTGAGAAAAAGCACCTAAAAGTGCCTCACTCTATGTGCACAAGTGGCATTGGGTCTCTTATCTTGGGAAAAGAAACAGAAGGAAAAGAATAAAGCGTCTTGGCACTATTTCAGCCAGAAGTATAGAGTGATATTTTGAGAACATATTGTTCTTAGAGGGGGAGAGTAAAATCAGCTCCATGAAGCTAGCATGACATTTGTTTTCATAGGAGTATGGTGTGCAAATTAATCTTGTAGTACATGGGGGGTTAAGCAAATTTGGATCCTTTTAACAGCTGACATACTTATCCAGAAGAAAGGCTGCTGGGAGAGAGAAAACCAGGACTGGAGAGATATATAGAAATCTCCTTGCAGGATGCTGTTCAGCAACTGAAGGAGAAAGCCCAAATGCTGCCCAGTGCTTAATTCAGCGCTGTTTGCTTTTCACTGAGTTCATGAAGGCAGATTAGAAATGATCCTTTATGCTTTTTTAACATGATGCTGTGATACCCTGTGGCATTGGGGCCACCACACATCCTGAGTGGCTGATAATTAGCAGGAAAACAGTACAGATAATAAGCCCTGCTTTTTGTCCTTTCATTATGCTGCAGATCATATTGTGGCTGATTGTGAAAGAATGTATTTTATGGTTAATTTGCAGTAAGCAGAGAGGTAAAATTTAACTTACTGGAAAGCCTCACACGGGGATAAAAGAGAATTGCTTTCTGCAGCCAAGTGCAACAGCAATAATTCTAACGTGGTGGTGAGGGGATAGGCAGCTGCTGGGGACCATCGGGGCAACTACTGTAACTGCAGCCCTGGTGGAAAGCCAAGCCAGAGGAGAACCTGGGCAAATGGTCTGCATAAGAAAAGGCAATTATTTGCAGTGAAAATATCAAACAGCAACATTAGAAATTAGTTCCATAGAACCATGGAATGGTTTGGGTTGGAAAAGACCTTAACGCCCATCCGTTTCCAATCCCCTACCATGGGCAGGGACACCTCCCGCTGGATCAGGGGGCTCAAGACCCCATCCAACCCGATCTCAAATACTTCCAGGGTTGGGGCACTCACAGCTTCTCTGGGCAACCCGTGCCAGTGTCTCACCACCCTCATAGTGAAGAATTTCTTCCTGATGTCTAATCTAAATCTTTCTTCTTCCAATTTAAAACTATCACCAGGCATCCCCCACCCGAATACATTTGCATGTTTAATTTCTGGTAACAGTGTGCTGCTGGCAGGCAGCCGTCGGGTTGGGTTTTCCTGTGTCCTGTTGATCTCTGTGGTAACATTGAAGGCGACGCACAGCTGGGTTATTGGTGCTGGCAGGAGTGGCATTTCTGGCTGATGCTAATTTTTGCACTGTCTCAAAATCATTAATGGGAGCTGTGGTTAATTTTTGAGGCGAATGACAGCAGTGCACAAGTGAACCAAGTTGTTGATGCATCCTGCAAGTGTGAGCTGGTCTCTGCTACACCTCTTCGCAGCGAAGCGGAACAGAGACATCCAGCTTCTGGTTCCACTCAGCCCTGCTGATGTGCTGCTGTATTTATTCTTTTCTCTTTAGGTTTAAGATCCTACACCAAACCCATAGCGTAGACCTGACTTTGGATGCTTCTGGGATAGAAACCCTCAAGGCTTTTTGGACCCCTTCCACCTGTGCAGCGGGAATGGTCCAGCTGTGCCCTGGACCAGCCACACTCTTCCAAACCACAAACCAGATTCACTTGTGGGGAGGCAGCCCCAAAAGCAGAGGTGCAAGCACACAAGCAACTCACCCCAAAATAGGAATTGTTCCCATCACTCCAGAGCACGGCCAGGTCTGCATTCTCAAACTCGCCCCTGTCCGACATCCCGAAGAGGAGCCCGAACTGCAGGTGCCTGATGAGGAGCTGGAAATGCACGACTTGCTCAGGGTAGCTGACATTCCAGGAAAGCTCGAGCAGCCCCTTGGGATCAAGGGGCACCTTGTAGGGAAAATCATTCCTGCGAGGTACCGAGCCCTGCAGGGCTGCCATCAGGATGATCAGGAACAACATGATCATGGAGAAGTATATGGATGCCACTTCCCGCAGCTTGAAGCTGGGGCAGGAGCAGCGCTTGCTCCTGGAGGTTTGCATGTCGGCACCCGCACGCCTGGCTTTGCCCATTTATGCACTGGCCCTCCTGGGCAAGCTGGGTAAGCAATCCTCTTTAATTGCATTTGGTTGTTGGGAAATTGGATTGTTGTATTGACCCCCCCTTTCCTGGCTAAACACTTGTCATTCGCTGCCTCCCCTTAATTGGCTCTAATTGCACATGGACATTATCAATAGCAATTGAATTTGACTGGGCTGATGTTATTCACTCTTAAATCTTCCTTAGTGGCTGGAAAGGGCTGTTTACTTGCAAACTGTGCTTGCAGAGCCCTGTGTGGATGCGCTTCTGCCCTGCTCACAGTGCCTCTTGTCCAGTTCTACAGCTTGCTCTCTGCAGGGCAAAAGCTCCTGGATAGCCCCAGGAGCAATCCCAGCCACAGCTCCAGATGTTCCCCAGGCTGGGATCATTTACCACCAGTAAGGTGGCCAGTCTAGGTGGGCATCAGATGTCTGATGGACACAAAGCCCTGGTCTCACTCCCTGCCCATGCTCTGCAGGGTGCATGTTGGGGGATCATTCCCTTCATCCTTGTTTTCTTTTTTGCTCCTCTGGGTACCACACAGGTCAGTGGCTTGCAGGTAAGCTGTCCTAAATGCACTCGGGGGACCTCTTGGCTTCCCCCAGCCCTCCTGCAGTGTGATGCTCAGGCTGTGCCAAGATCAGAGCTGCACCATGGGGACCTGTCCAGCTCCACATTCTCTCCCAGAACCCCTGCCAATGGCATGGAATCTGGGAAGGCCTTTCTGTGTTTGTTTATTTTTGGAGGCTGCTCCTCCCTGGGGATGCGTTTGCATGAAATGCTGCGAAAGCTGAGCCGAGTCAAGTGTCTTGGAGCTTCCAGGTCCTTTAGGCACTGCTGGGCTAAAAATGAACTTCTCCAAGTTGACTGTGATGGTGTTTGCTGGAGCTCTTGTGGGTGTCTGTGCAGGTCCAGAGGGAGGGTCCATGGAGAGGACATGTCCTTCCCATGGTTTGGGTAGTGGAAACAGTGCTTTCTGCTCCAGTGAGCCAGCCCAATAAGTGAGCTGGAGACAGTGTGGGAGATGGCTGTTCTCCTCCCAGCCCAGCCTCCATCCGTTTTTTAACCTGTTAATAATAGTTTTACATGTAATCGTGATCACACCTCCAGGAAAATGCTTTAAGAGTTTATTTTAGCAGAGTAGAGCCAGCCTGGCAGTCCTGAGCTGAGGTCCTGGCATCTCACAGAGTCTTTCCTGTGCACCCCAGCATTGGAATCAGCCCCACAGGCTCCCAGCAGCCAGGGACAGGAAAGGTGCAAACTAGAGCAGAGTCACCCCAGCTTGTTAATGCTCAGAAAAATCAGGGAAGAAAATTAGAATGAATGGCACGTTATGAGCAGCAGTGCTTGGAGGGTCTTGAAGGACGTGGGGAACATGAACAGGCTCAGCCACCACGGCTGGAGCTGACGGAGACCACAGTGAGAAAGGATACTGGGGAGTGCAGACCCCTTCTCCCATCCTCCTCTAAAATACCCCTGGGGATGTGTTGCCTGTGAGGGCACCCTGGGGACTGAATTTACTTTTCCAGGTGGAAAATTACATTTTTGGTTAATACCTGGCACAGGAATTGAACTCAGCCCTTCTCAGCCTCCAGGCTGCTCTTCTCTCCAATCCAGCAGCACCAGGGAATGCTGCCCTCACACTGGTGGCCCCACAGGCTTTGCAGTGTCAGCATTGTCCAGATTCAACCCTGAGAGCACCTGGGAGAAATAAGAGCCCAATGGTGCTGCCCTGGGTCTCAGGTTGCATGGCTGCTGAGGACACGGTGACCCAAGTACAGGTGAATGTCCCTGTCCACCTGCATTTTCCTCTTGGGAGTTCCTCCAGGTGGCCAGCACCTGGGACGTGCTTCTCTTTTCAGATGGAATTACTCTGGGATGGGACAAGGAGAGAATATCTGCCATGGGCTGGTTATTTAGATAATTATCCCATGAGGCTGAGTATCTCAGCATTAGGAAATCGAACGGGAGGTGCTGCAGCCTTTGAGAATTGTTCTCCTGCTCTCTAATGATGCAACAAGCACAAAGGAGCCCTGATCACAAGCAGGGTCTTGTCTGAGTTCCCAGGCATTAAGTAATATTGACCGTGTTTGAAGTATTTTCCCTGCAAAGCTAAATTCCAGAAAAAAAGCATTGATTTCCCCCAAACAGCCAGAATTGAAACCTTCTCTTCTCCCTCACTGTTGTGTGATTTATTTCTGGCCCATCCAAACCCAGCACAGCATTTAAGCATAGATAAGGGTCCCTGTGTAAAGCCCAGCTCCTCTTCCACCCCGGTTTAGTTCCCATCCATGTCCTGCCTGCCTGGACTTTTGCATTTGTTAAATATTTATTATTTCTTTGCTCTGGGACTTGGGCTCCAATTTAAAGATATCTTATATCTCTCCCCCTCCCCCTTCTCATTTGTTTAAATTCTGATCTTCTTTTTTGTTTATTAGCTTTTCTACGTTAATTGGAATTATAATGAACTGCCTCAAGTTGTTTGATACACACTCTCTGCCTTGCTTTAGTCTTGGAGTCTGTGGTCCTGTTTTATTAATGCCAGCTCACGTGACGAGCGGTGCTCTCAGACGCCTTCCGTGCGGAGTCCCCTTCGGTCCCCTCTGGGTCTTGAGTTTCACTCGTGGTCCTTGCAGCAATGTCACGGGGACAGATCCACGTTTCCCAGCCTGTGTAATGAGAGGAAATGGATTCAGCTCAGTGCCTGGGTTTTTTAATGAATCATCAACGTGTGCATCCCTATGGTAAATTTGATGAGGTTTTACTGTCCTAAGACACAACCATTGCCCATGCGGCAATTGATCGGGAGCAGCTCTCCTTGTCGCTTGACCTGATGGTAAGAGGTTTTCGTCTTTCATTCAGCTTTATCAGGCAAAAGGCCAAAGCAGAGAGAAAGCCAGAGAGCTGAGCTCTTCCAGATGAGCACATCCCTCGGCCCCATCCTGCACCCCATGGGAGAGTAACCCCAGTGTGCAGCTTGGCCCCACACCAGCCCTCCTGCTGCTGCTGGTGTCAGCTTCAAAAGCACATATCCACATAGCTTCACGTGCTAATTGGGTAAGGGAGACCTTAGAGCAGCCTCCCAGTACTGAAAGGGGCTACAGGAAAGGCAGGGAGGGGCTCTTTATCAGGGAGTGCAGGGATAGGACAAGGGGGAAGGTTTTGAAGCTGAAAGATGTGAGACTGAGATGAGATCTTAGGAAGAAATGTTTTCCTTTGAGGGTGGGGAGGCCCTGGCACAGGTTGCCCGGGGAAGTCTTGTCTGCCCCATCCCAGGAGGTGTTCAAGGCCAGGCTGGATGGGGCTTTGAGCCCCCTGATCCAGTGGGAGGTGTCCCTGCCCATGGCAGGGGGGTGGATCTGGATGGGCTTTGAGGTCCCTTCCAACCCAAACCATTCCATGATTCTATGCAGAAGGTTTTTAGAGCTGCCCAGGAAGGCTCCCACCCCGACAGCTCTTGGAGCCATTCTCACTGGAGGTGTGAACCAAACCCCTGTGGTGCCCCTGGCTGGGTCTGCACCTCCACGGCTCAACTGATCCATAGCTCTGCTCATCTCCCCAGAGGAGGAGGCAGCATCCCCTGCTTTGCTCGAGGCTCCTGGACTCATTCCTGGATGCACTGTTCTCCGAGATCCTTGTCTGAAAGCGTCAGATGAATGTCTCTTGACCTCCAGCCCTGGCTGCTTGGGTTCATGTCTGGCTGTGTTACAAAAGCCCCTGGGAACAGGTTTTTTTTTGCTTTGCCCTGTTTCTAACCTCCTCCAAGTACAGATTCACCCACTTCTCTCTTGGCCTTGTTTCCTCATTGTAAAGGGAAAGAAGCTGAGTTCCCAGCATGGCAGGAAGGCAAACGGTCCTCACCGAGGGGCGAGAGGGGCTCCTTAGCTAATGAATTCTGCCTCCATCTATTAGAGATGAAACCCCAGGTTGTTGGCACATGCTAGTGGAGCTCCTGAGCTTTCCTGTGTGAAAGGAATTAGCAATGGAACAACACAACATGGGCAGGTCAGCTTGAAAACATCTGAACTTTGCAGATAAGCAGTGAGAATTTATTTAAAGAGAAAAAAATTATGTATATCTCTCTTTTCCCCCCTTCAGTTTCTCCCCAGTCATTGCTCATAAATCCAGGCGAGGAGCGAGGATCCAGCTTTCCACTCATTGCTCCGGGTGTTTATTTTAAGACTTCAATGAGATGTAGAAATGCCAGTTTCCTGACTCCGAAGCTCAGTCCTCTCGGGGCTGACGCAGAGTTGTCTCCCGCGGGCCGGCTGCCTGGAGCAGCACCGGGAGGGCTGTGGGATGGGAGCTGTGAGTTCGGCCCCTTTCCTCAAGGCAGAGCAGCCTTCTGCCCACTTGTGAGCTCTTGACCAAGCTAATGCCAACACAATTGTGCTGGTGCTGGCATGGGAGCATCCTGTGCTGGAGACAAGACTGGAGCCTACAAACCACCCCCCCGGAGCGGAAAAGAGCTGAGGGTGCAGTAATGCACAGGGAATAGCTGGAGCGTGCTGTCAGCCCCTGGAGAAGGGTTATTTTTAATGGACAGATGTGTCCCTCAGGCCCCAGCTTGGCTCTGCTGGATGCCACATGAACCCCAGCAGCAGCATTAATCCCCAGCAGGGTGTTGCTTGCCCCATCCTCTGCAGAGCCGCAGAGCCAAACCCTCCTGGTGATGTGCTGAAACTACCCTGACCTTTCACTGCAACGAATGATCCAGGATGTAAAGCCAGCCCTAAAGAGAGAAAAGCGGTGATTTCCAAAGCCTTGAAAGCAGCAGTGCCTGACATTTGTGGTGAGAAGCTCGGGGAAGCAGCTGCCTCCATCGGCAGGAGGTGAGGGCTGCCTGCCTGGAACCGAGACTGAATTATAGGTAAGTAGGTTTAAACACAACTCATGCACCAAATTAGGGACCGAAGCAGGCAGCACCCCTCCGAGCTATAATCCATTGCCTCGCCAACATAAATGGAAATTCAATTTGGGTGAGGGCGGGGAGGGAAGGGAAGCTTGTTTTCTGCTCCCGCATGGCTGGGCACAGCCCTCTCTGCCCCAGGGGCTCTGCAGCCCCTGTCTGTGGGCAGCCAGAGCCAGGATCGAATTTGCCTCAGTGCTGATGAGGTTAGGCAGTGTCTGACTCAGGCTGGACTGGACGTGGTATGAGATGGAGGAAGAGAGGGCTGGCACGTAGGGAAGATGTTCACGTGGACGGAGAATCACGCAGGGTCCCAGGGACCCCTGCACCGGCTGCAGTTTCTCTCATCAGATCCACACCTCACCCATCATACAGAGCTGTAGAGCCTGGACTAGACCCATGGCTCACAGAAACTGTTTAATATATATATATCCCAGAACTGTTTATTATCCTTTTAAAAGTATCACTTTGCTCAGTCCTGTTTCCATAACAAAAGAGAAGGGATCTGCGGGATGTTTTTTGGCTTCGTCATGCACCGAGAGGGTGCTGGGGCTGCAAATCTGAGTTTGTATTTGCCCCACAGAGGCACAAGCGAGTAGTTAATGTCTCTATGTTATCTGGGCCTTGCTGGCCACATCACAGATGATTTGGGGTGGTTATCTCTGAGCTGCATTATTTTGCATGGGACTGCAGTAGTTGCTATTTAACCCACAGATGTGTTGGATGCACCTTGGAGAGTGTGACCCAGCAGCAAAGGGTGGGAAGAGCCACTCCTTCCTCCTGGCATGTGAGTTTGTGCCTTTCCACATGAGAGCAACAAATCCTCTAACATTCCCCTTCCTAAGACTGTGCTCATCACACCTTCTTGCTTTCTCTTAAATTCTTTCTCTTCTTTGCCTTCCTCAGGACTGAATGTTCTCTCTCTTTCATTATTGTCCTCTGCCTCTTGCCCCATGAGGACCATGTCCAAAGGAGACCCAGCCCCAACCATGCAGCCAGACCTCCCCACTGCCACCACAGGAGTCTCCCCAAATTAGAGAGAGAATTGGACCTCAGTTGCCCTTTATGGCTCAGTCCCACTGCTCCTGCTCTGGCAGCAGAGGTGAGGACAGCCTTGCATGGAGAAGGCTGAGCAGCTCCCATCTCTTCTGCCTCCCCTCTCAGGCCAGCCATGCACCACAGCTCTTCTGCAGCATGAAAGGCTCGTGGCTCCCTTTTCTGGGAAAAGGTCAAAGTTAATGAAAGCAGAGCATCACTTGCTTTTTGCCTCACCAGGCACTCAGGGAAGGTGGGCAGCCAGGCCCTTTCCCACCAGGCTGCTTGCAGAGCTCAGCATCCCAAAGAAACTCCTTCCCCAGTGCTGCTGCAGCTGAGCCACCTAATGAAATGTAGTTGCCTGTGCATGCTATATTAGGGTTACCATGGATATGATGCCACAAACACTGGGCTGTGGCTTTGTTATATAAACAGGAGAGATTGCCACAAATACCCAAAATATCTGAAAAGGACAGGAAGAGAGAAAAGCATGCTCTGGGTTTGTTTATAAAGAGTTATGTGATCCAGTGGATGCTGCCAGTGGGAGGTGGGAGAGGTCTGAATCAGCTTTGAGAAGTGGAGCATAAGCAAACAGTGGTCTGAGACTCAGGAGCTCTGGAGACTCTCCAATCTTCAACAGGATCATTCTAAATTGATCCAAAAAAGTGCTGCTGGCCACTCTGCCTACTGACGGTGTTCATGCCTGAGAGCTGGGCTCCCTGCAGATCATGGGGTGAAGTGCATCGTTCTTCAAGCTCGAGTTCATCTTAGCTGAGTTTCATGCAGATCTTGGCCCTACCCTATATGCAAGGAGAGCCTGCTGTCTGCAGCTGGGGGCCAGGACTGGTGATGGTGGTGGAGACACACAGCCATCAGCTCTCCCAGAACTTCCCACACCTGGCCTTACTCAGCGAGACCATCCAGCTAATCTTGTACCCTCTCAGGTACAGAAAGTCCCTTGTACAGTTTGACTAATCATGTAATTGAAGGAAAAAAAAGACTGCTCTAGAAATGGAGGTGGGATGTAAGGGAGATGGAGACATCAGAGTGGCTAAAATTGTATTGCACTCCCACTCCCCTGCCAATAAAACCACCATAAATAAAGTGGCTTTGAGATAACCATCTCCACGCATTGTAACACAGATTCACATGTCCCTGCAAAAGATGCTCCAAGCAGGATAAACCCTACTCTAGCCCGTTCTGTGGGACAGACACGCAAGATCACTCCAGTCCTATCATGGGGATGGCTTTTCTCTTCCCAGCAGATTTTACCCCCAAGCTCCCAGTCTCCACCAGTGGCTTCCTCTTCCCATCCTCCGTGCTTGTCAGTGGGTGATGTCACCAGCCCACAGCTGTTTCAGCTCCCTCAGGGCCTTCCAGATGCCCTTCACCGTGAGATGTCCATTCATCCATTTCTTTTCTCTCCCATTGCTCTCCCTGTGAGGCCAAGCAGACATCTTACCATGCTTCACTATCTGGCATGTGGTGGAGAATACCAACTCAGTAAGGAAAGATCTGCTTTAGTGTTTAAAAACATAATGGCCAGTTTCTGCTGTTCAGCTCTAGAACACCCTGCATTGCCTCCCTGCATCACCATCCCTGATTTTGCAAGGCCTGTCTTAATTTTCATGATGTCTCACTTCTCTGGAGTGGTGAGAAAGAGCTCTTCTTTGATTTGGTAGGAATCAACAGCAAAAGGAGCTGGAGTCTGCTGTGGGCATGGCTCCAGGGGAAGGGCTGTCTGCCATGTGAGTTCTCAGGGGGAGTGGGTTGGTGCTGAGCCCTTCTGTGTGGGGCTCTGCTCTTTGATGCCAGCCTTTCTTGTTGCTTTTCCTCCAGCCATTGCTTTCTGGCACTAAGCTGCTTCCTGAAGATTACACAGCAAGCCAGGATCAGCATCAAGAGGAGCCGATCCAGGCGAGGACACGAGGCCAAAAGAGCCTGAGGAGTCTGAAGATGGAGCTTTAGCAGCTTAGCAAAAAAAAGGATTGGTGCATTGAATGACAAAGGCTGCAGGCCCTGCATGCTTGAGGTTTGTAACAGGCAGGTTGGCAGAAGGTCTAATAAAAGGTAGAAAGAGTGGATAAAACATGATTTACTTCAGAAAACTTAACATGGCTTCTGAACAGGGAGCACTTGCTCTATAAACATCTTGACAGCTTTAAAGGAGTCAATAAGATGAAAGAGGAAGGTGTTTCCAGGAGATACGGTCTCTTTGGCTTTCCAGGGCTGTGACAGAAGGCTCTGCACAATTCCCACCATGGTCCAGATGCCCATGGAAGGATTATTCCCCCAGTTCCTCCTATGGCCCTTCAAGCTATCAGCCCCCCCGATATTCCTGCGTCTGGGATGACATCTGCCCTGTGTAAAGGACACGAGGGAATCTATGGTGAGTATCCTTAGGCATCCCCTGCCTCTCTCAGCCCTGCCTTCTGTTGGCACTTCCATCAGAAGCACAGGATCACATTCCAGCAAGTCTGGCGTGTCCTGTTGGGTGCTGAGGCACAAGCTGATGGGTGTGATGTGACATGATGTGCCAGGCAAGCTCTATCATGGAGCAGCTTTTAAGCTCAAGTTCCCTCAGAGCAGCTCTGGCTGAGGCTGATGTTACCCCACCAGCCTTGGCATAGGTCATGGGCTGGGGATGTTCAACATGGCGAGAGGGAGCACGCTGGCTTGGGGCACTGGGTAATTCATTTCTTTGGGTTAAAACCACTTATTTTAAGAAGCAGTTTCTTTCTGTGGTTGCTCTGTTAAATCTTTTGAGCTGAAGCATCCCTTGGCAATCTGAGGTTGTTGCCTTCAAGGACAGAAACCTCTCAGAGTAACAGCGGCTGGCAGACCTGGCCCCAAGGGCATCTTCAGCTCCCTACCTGCCAGAATCGGTGCTGTAAGCCATGGTACTGGGTGCAAGATCCCAGTTATGTGTTAAGGAAGCGTTTGTAAGCCAGCTGGTTCCTACATCATGGATAGTTAAGGCAGAGGGGAGAAAGTCTCCTATGGAAGAGCATAAACCTAGGAATCAGACTCCTCACTTAAAATAATTTGCATTTAAATCCAGTGAAGGTAACTGAGGTGCCATGAGCATGTGCTCACATCCCAGTGAGAGGAGGATTGTGCAGCGGAGACCTTTGAGGCTGCTGTCATGAATATCTGGGATCAGCTTGAAGAAAAGGCACCTGCATAGTCACAGGGAAGAGGCAGAGAGAAGGGTCAGGTGTTTCCATCAGGAGCAGCTGCCACTACAAGCAGGTAAGTCTCCTCCTGCAAAGCTGCATGCATGGGGTCCTATTTACTCCTGGAGAGCTTGGAGCAGCAAAGGAAAAGGCCCTGCCCTTAGGAAAGGAAAAAGAATATTTGGCAGGTGATGACAAGGTCATGTTGTCACTGTACCCAGCTGCTTCCCTCAACCCACTTGCAGGGTCTGTGCAGGCAGAATGCGCATGATGTGTGCCTGAAGAACATGTTGGGGTGGTTTATTAGAGCCCTAAAGCTGTGTTTCCCTGTTGGAGCAAAACATTGGCAAGAACAGCACAGTCCTTTATGATATTAAGTGCCTTCTGCTACAGCTCAGCCCTGTTTCAGGTGTATGTGTTTTACTGCACTCCTGAGAGGCCACAACCTTGGTTTGTGTTGTGCCCACCAAGCTGCAGCTACTGAGAGAGGTCTTAATCTAGAGGTGGCACTGCTGCCCCCAAGCCTGGTGGAGCACTGGGAATATGTATGGAAACTGGGCAGCATTTCAGCAGCCCATTGCTCCCAGCAATACCCAGGATCAGTTGGGGTTTGTGGTCAGGTGGCCCCTCAGTGAAGGAGAATCTCAGAAGGAAGTTATCTCCAGGGTCATGAGAACCAGATGAGAACCTGCCCTTCCTGGATGGCACCAAGTTAGGAGTTGCTCCTTGGGGATGGAGCAAGCTGGTTGTGGGGGAAAAAAAGCCTAGAGAGCAGCCTTAAGATGCTGAGTGAAAGGAATATCATGCAATATTCCACTTTGATCCCAAGTCTGGAATCAAGTGTGAGGAAACCAAGAAATTGTGGGTGCAGGAGTGAGAATGCGTGAACTTACTGAAGGATTTACACAGAGAACAACCCAGAGGTGGTGGAGGAAAGCAGGTGATTATCACCTGAACACTACTTAAAACCTACAAATGATTTGGCTCCTGGCTGCTGCTGGGCTGTTTATCCCGCAGACTTGGCAGGCGCAGGACACTTGCGAAATGGCAAGAGGGGTTGATAAAAGTTGTGGCTGGCCAGCTGCCAGCTCTCGAGGCCATGGCCTTGGCTCCCAAACTGGGGATGCTAATTAGCACTTTCCATCTGTAAAAGCCCATATTGCTAAGTCTAGGGGCTCACAGCCCTTCGCCCTCTGTGTTTGCACAGCCCCTAGTGCGACACGACCAGGCGCACAAGAGGTCTTGCACACTGCTGCAATGCAGAAATATCTTATAAAAAAGCTTTATCTCATAAAATCATAGAATCATTAAGGTTGGAAAAGACCTTGAAGATCACCCAGTCCAACTGTCAGCCCAACCCCACTGTGCCTACTAAACCCTGTCCCAAAGTGCCACATCTACCTGTTTTTTTAATTCCTCTGGGGATGGAGACTCCTCCACTGCCCTCAGCAGCCAATTCCAATGCTTCACCACTCTTCTAGTAAATTTTTCCTAATATCCAAACTAAACCTCCCCTTCTGGAACTTGAAGCCATTTCCTCTCTATCACTTGTTATTTTTTTCTCATCTCCTTCACAGGCAACTGATTTTCACATAATTGTCCTTAGAGTCTAGAAAAGAAGCTCTACACCTGCACAAAGCAGCCCAAGTGCTTGATAAGTCCTTGTTATAACATTGTTTTCTCCTTAGATGAGTGGAGAATTGCTTTGACAGATTCACTGAGAGGCAAAAAAAGCTGTTTATTTGCAGTATAGGAGCAAACCCCACAATGAATGACCCAAGCAAAGAACTTCCATCATTCATATTTTGGAACAAAGATACAATGACATATTGCCAGACAACGACATTTGACCCATAAAGCAATGAAAATCTAAAACTGTTTTATTTCCTGGCATAGATTTCCATATCTTTTGCACATAGTCCAAGCAACCTTGAAGCAAAACTGAATGGCAACCATGGTAGAGACAGTTTGCTACCAACCAATATGGCCTGTAATAATTAAACAATAATAGTCTTAAGCAGACTCTCTACATATGAACTATATTTTGTCCCCTTGCTTTCATTCCTTGCCATCAGGCTGGTCGTTGCCTTTCAGATCTCCTCACAGGCGTTTGAACTGCATGCAAAGTGTGCCGAAATTACTGGTAGTAATTAGTTTATTTAGGGAGCAATTACTTAAATGCAACTGTTTTCCTCTCTATAGATTAAAAGAGTGCTATAAGCGATAGCATCTTAAGAAGAGCAGATGTGCTATAAAAGGACCAGAGACTGATTATTCTCATCAGTCAGCGAGGACAGAACAAGTATCGATGGGCTAAAACTGCCGAAGAGAAAAATGATGTTGGCTTTTAGGAATGACTTTGGGGCTGCAAATGCAAGTCAAGCTGGGAAAATGAAGGCTTCGGGTTGGAAATCACGCGTCCTGACAGATGGAGGCACTCCAGGCTGGTCTTCCCGGCATCATCACCAGGAGGCTGGAAGGGGCAGTGGCCTGCAGAAGGGTCCCCGCTACCCGAGGAGTTTGATAGCTTGGAGATAAGGTGGGTGACAGCAGCCGAGGGTGACGGCAGTGGGTGCAATTAGGCAGGGCTCAGATGCTCTGAGCATCTTCTTTGCTCTGCAGAGAGCGCAGGGAGGAATGGCTGCTGAGCCCTGGGGATGCAGTGGGAGAGCTGGGGTGGTTCTTGCATCCCTGTCACACCATCTTGGGGATGGGGACGATGGCCATGCGTGGTTGTGACAGTCCTTTCCATGCCGGTGCCTCTGCAGGTTGCCCACTTGCTAGAGAGATAATGGTGACTGGAATCACCAGGTTTTGCCCCAATTCTGCTATTACCAAACACAGCTTTTTACAGCTCTGGGACACGATAACCACCTTGACACTAACGAACTCTTGTGAATCTGCTCTGCTGGTGCTGATTGTGCCCTGTGCAGCGCTGGCAGCTTCAGAGAAAGTTGTGGGCAAAGACTTCCAGGGTAGGGGAAACTGTGCTGGAATTGGCATGGATTTGGGAACAGAAGAGATGCTTCTGTCCCTGGGTGGCTGTCACTGAAACCAGACAGCAAAATCCTCAGCACAGCTTCTGAAAAACAGTGCATGGGACGAAGTCACAACATGAGGAAAATATCCCTGGACCCCTCCTCATAAACGAGGGATGCTGAGGGGTTTGTCTTGGGTTTCTCTTAGAAATATTCAAGGCCAAGTTGGATGGGGTCTTGAGCCCCCTGATCCAGTGGGAGGTGTCCCTGCCCATGGCAGGGGGAACTGGATGGGCTTTGAGGTCCCTTCCAACCCAAACCATTCTATGATTCTCTGATTCTCCCCTATCTCCCTGTGGGGATGGGGGGTAGGGGCTGATTGGGATGCTTTCCTGGAGCCAGCAGCAGGGATGAAGGAACCCTTGGCCAAACCACCATGTCCCCCAGCTCCATGTGGAGATGACCTGGATTTGTGAGGGGGTGAATCGTCTCCTTGAGGAGTTCCCCAGCCCCATGGTGGAGGAGGGGGATCCTTTGGCTCTGTGATGGGGTGATCCGACTCCTTGAGGGGTGCCTCAGCTTTGTGAGGGGTGACCCAGCTCCATGAGGGGTCTTCTCCATGATGGGGTGATTGCCAGCACAGACCTGCATTCCAAGGGGGCACCTGGTGCCGGCTCTGGCCCCGCCGCAGTCCGGAGCTGGGGTTGCGGGGGGTGTGTGTGTCTAGGAGGGGTGCGGGGATGGGGGATGCGGGAGGGTGCAGGGGGGTGGAGAGAGGGTGCGGGGCTGGGAGGTGCGGGGTGGGTGCAGGGGGATGCAGGGGGTGCCGGGAGGGATGCGAGGTGAACGCGGGGAGGGTAGCCCCCTGGTGCGGGGCTGGGGGAGGGGGTGCAGGGAATGCAGGGGGATTGCGGGGCTGGGGGCTGCAGGGCTGGGGAGTGCGGGGTGGTTGCAGAGGGGGCGAGAGCCTGAGTGGCGCGGAGGGTGCGGGAGGGGTGCGGGGCCGGGGGGGTGCATGGGGGTGCGGGGCTGGGGGTGCAAGGGGGATGCGGGGCTGGAGGGGTGCGGGGCTGGGGGTGCAAGGGGGATGCGGGGCTGGAGGGGTGCGGGGCTGGGAGGTGGAGGGGGGGTTGTTGCAGGGCTGGGGGGTGCGGGCTCGGCGCCCGTCATTGGCAGCCCCGGCGGCGCTGGGCGCGGGGCGGGGAGGGAGGCAGCGCTCCCCCCGCAGAGCCGGGCCCGGCCATGTGCCGAGAGGGTGGCTGCTGCCGGCTCGGCTGCTCGGCTCCCTGAGCTCCTGTTTATCCTTATTTTTTTATTATTATTATTAATTTTTTTATTAAATTTTATTCTTATTTTTGAATCGTTTCTTTTCCGCATTGATGCTCTCCGAGCCGGAGACTTCGGCAGACGCGGTCCTCACCTGAGAGATCCAGCCCCCATTCCCCCGTTTGAAGGTAAGCGGCACAGAGCCTCCCCCGGAATCCCCCCGACTTTGCCCGGGCTCCTTCTCCCCATCGCCGAGGTCTTTTGCCCTGCTTTCCGCCTGTTTACTTCTCTCCACCCTCCCTCCGGTGCATCCTGAACTGCTTTCCAGCTGCGATGGGGTTGATGCTCCCGAGGAATCGGCAGCTGATCCCGAGGATGCCTGCCTGGAGCAGAGCAGGCAGAGGAATAACCCCAGCTGCGGGAGTTGGGGCTGGGAAGGGGTTTGGAAGGTGGGGAATTGCACAGCATCGCTCCCCGAGGACCTGTCTTGGGGGACTGGTCGAGTCCCACCACCTTAGACCAGGATGGAAAATATCAGGGTGCTCCACGCTTGGTTTTACTGGTTCATACAGCATCTTTAGATTCCTTTCATGAAGGAGGTCATGAAAGCATCTCTCAGGGCTGGGGTGGGAAAGCTGCCCTCGTCCCGTGCCCTGCCTGGCTGCACGGGTTGTGTCTTCTCTGCCCTGGGGACAGTTTGTCCTCTATTCCATGAAAGTATGAGCTTTGAAACTGGCCTCTCTCTGTCTGGGCATCTCACCTGGAGGCATGCATCTAGGACAAGGTTTTGTCCCTATCTGGTGTCCTGGTCCTGAAGAACTTAGGAACCCCTTGCTCCATTCAGATGAGTTTGTAGTGACCACTCAGCCCTCTCCACCAACCCACTAGCTCACGTGCAACAAATGGGGATGGAGAGGAATCCAGAGGTGAAGGTGAGGAAGTGTAATTCTTTGTAGGTTGGTTTTGGCAGTGTTTGGTTAATACAGCAGCTGCTTGGGTCTGTGCTCTCAGAAGCACATGGACGTTGTTCAGTGAGTTAAAGGTAGTCTGCAGGCTTGGGGGGGGCTGTGGGAGGGAGAGAGAAATCCCCCAAGGGGAGATGGCTTTTCATTTCCACATATCGACTGGTTTCAGACAGGATTATTTATATTTGACATAACAGATCACCAAACTTGGAAGGTAGTGGGGGTGTGCTCATACTCATTAAGGTAGACAGTTTTCTGACAGAATAAATTAAAGGTAAGAGAAGGCTGCACTTCGAGGTTCAACAGATTGTCTTCTAGCCTAAAACGAGCAGTGAAATCAGCATAAAACCTAGATGGTAAAATCATGTGCTTCAATCTTTCCTGATGGATGGCTGTTATTGTAGGAAACCTGGTGGATATCCCCGTGTTTAGAGTGCAGGCAGTGCTCCCCCGTGACCTCGTTTGAGCAAAAGTACTTAGAATGATGGGTTTTTTTAGTAATTCTATCTTGTCTTCACCGAGTAAGCATCTAAATTATAATGCTGAAAATAGGGAAAATAGTTTATGTAACTTGTGCCTGAACTAAGTGCACACCTTTTGCCCTGTTGCGATGGCGTGTGAATAATGGGAGGTTGTTTGCTGCCTTTTGTGGTTGATTTTCATCTTGTCTGAAATGAGCAGAATGACAGCATTACGGCTGTCAGTTGGTGAAAGGGGATTTCAAACACCTTAAAGACGGCTCAGCTGTAATTAGAAGTGTAACCTCCTTCCTCTGCGTGTCAGGATTTCTGTGTGTAACGATGACAGGACCTCTTAGGGAACAGTGCAGGATGCTCAGTAGATATAAAGAACTTCAACAAAATCCCCCGCAAAGTGGCTGATGTTGATTTATCACCCCTCGGCACATTGGTTCTCACTTGTGAAAGATGCGGGAATGTGAGCGGAAAGGAAGGAAACAGCATTTATTTGTTCCTTTCTGCTCTCTTATCAGAGAACACAGATTACAAATACCAGCAGTTCTTGAATACTTGTGCCTACCTGAGCTCAAAAGAGTCGCAGAACATTCCCAGCGCCATCATTACTGTGTCTCCACTGTGTTTCTCTTTGCTTTCCAGCAAAGCTGAGTAGGTCAGTCTGGCTGTCGCATCTCCTCCTGAGCCTTTTCCATTGCGACTGCAGCAGTCCCCAAACTCTCATGCAGGTGACACGAGAGCCAAGCCTCAAGGTTTGGTCTCATGAGCTTTGCAATCTAAGAAGAACATGTTCAGAAGTGGCTAAGTGACAGAGGACCCACTCGCTGTCAGTGGCGTATCGACCCAAGTGTTTGTAAAGGTATTGCTATGTCTAAAGCTAAAGACCACCTGCTGACCCCATAACTATAATTATGCACCCCATTTAGGCTCTTTAAAAGTTTTGCTAAGGGCTGAATTCATAGAGGTGAAAGTACTTTTTGCCTTGGGCATTTCTGTAAAGCCCAGAGAGCTTAGCTGCATCCTCACAGGCTGAAGAAGTCTGTGCACGTCAGGATATGTCCTCAGTGCACAGCTCGTGGGTCAGGGAGAGGTTTTGCAGTTGACCAAGCTGTAAGGTGTTTACATAACTCAGAGCTTTTCATGTAGCTGCACAGTGCCTGTCTGTGTTAGTGCTGGTGTCAGGAATGGGAATAACTCGGTACCTTCTCACTGGTACCTGGCTGTCGCGTTGTCATGGATATGGGTAAGGACATGGCCAGTGAAGAGGTGCTTGTTGCTGGCAGGGCTCCTACAGCCATGGCTTGTAAAGCAACTCATTGAAGAAGAGCATGGAAGGGATGGAGGAGAAGTGGCAGATGTTGAACCTACAGCTCATTCCCATTCTAATTTACACTTCTTCCCGTGTTGTTGTCTGTTATCTCCTTCTCTCCTCATGATCTAATTTAGTACAGCAGGCAGGATTGGTTCACCCTTTGTCTGAGAAAAAAAAAAATCACATACCCCAGCACCACAGACTGGCAGAGGGGTGACAGCTATGTTGGATGATGGACCCTGATCCTCTTCAGTTCTTCCAACCACATTCAGGTCACATCTGAGGCAAATCCAGACAAGGCTGGGACCTCAGAAACCCGTGAGTCCCACAATCCCCTCAGAAACAACCCTGGGCAAAGATCAGCATGAGGAACAAAATTAAAAGTCACAACAACATTTTGAAACAGCTTTAGACCCATTCTTGGTTGGAAAGCTTAATAGCAGCCATGACCCATTAATAGCAGTTCAGGGCACCAGAGAGAGGACTTGGCTCTTGTGGACTGTGCGGTTCTCAAGGTGCCTGTGTTAGAGGTGAAACAGAGGGAGGATGGGAGTGGAGCTGGTTTAAGCCAAAATCTGAAGAACAATGATTTTACCCTATCCTACAAGGCTAGGAATAAGGATTTCTCACTGGAATTGGGGCAGTGGGACTCTGTCAAGAGATGCAGACATCTCCCTCGATCTGTGCTGGAGGTCCTCTTGGCAGGCCATGGAGTGGATGAGAAATGGTGCTGGGAGAGTTTTGTTTACCCTCTGAATTCAGACAGAATTTTATCTGAAACAAGCAACTGTGACGGTTCAGAGCTGCTGTTTGGCTTCATTCAGAGTAATCATAGAATCATCTGGTTGGAAAAGACCTCTGAGATCAAGTCCAACCATACCTTTCCACTTACTAAACCGTGACACAAGACAGATCAAGACGTCTTCCCCGAGTTTGCCTGGTGTCCTTGCTGTCTCCAGTGCTCCTCTCCCAATCTCTAACTTCCAGGACAAAAGCCACCTTCAAGGACACACCACCCAGCGTGGCAGTTGGTGAGCATGCCAAGCTCTGCTTGAAAGCAATGCTGATTTTCTCCCTGGCTGGAGAGCGCGTGCCGCTTGTACCCGCCCGTGAGGGATGCTGAGTTGAAGGTGCATGCAGCTCTGCCGCCCTGGGAAACATCTCTCTGCTCCGCAGCATTTATCAAAGAGATGGAAACTTGTCACATTCTCTGCAACAATATCTGACATTATCCAAGCAATTTGCCCTTGGTGTGTTTCCAGAAATAGTTAGGCCTACAGTAGACACGGCTGACATCTGGATGCATTTCTGTTGAGTTCAGAAACGTTCAGTAAACAAGACAGGATCTATTGTTTAAAGGTTTTTTCAGGAGGCTCCTAGCGAGTTATCTGGCCGTGAAATGGGGAAAGCCTTAATGGCACTGTGATAATTGCCTTTTTCTGAAGGACATTTTAGAGGCAAGTTCCCATGAACCCAAAAGGAAGTCTCAACCCATCCTTGCCAGGCCAGGAACCTGATCCAACCTGAAAACGTGAGTTTTTCTCTTTACTTCAGTGCGGATCAGATCAAGCCTGGGAGGTGTGCATCTGGCTGTGGGAAGAGCAGGCTGGGGGGCACAGGTGGGGGATGGAGGGGAGACCACCAGCAGTTCAACAGCAAAAAAACAACTCAGATCAGCATAATAGGGCAGCAGGCTTCATATCAGCAGGGAGAGCGAGAGAAGGAGTCTTCCCCGTGGCTTTGAAAAGAAAATAAATGTCATTAGCAGCGGGTAAAGCAGCCGCCTCTGAACACCTGAGACGAGGGTGGGAGGCTCTGCAGGGAGAGGGGGGCTGGCAAGGTCTGCCAGCACTCAGAGGACTCACAGAGGCCGCTGTAGGAGACACTCTGCAGCCCACGCCTTTATTCATCACGTCCCCATTCAGTTAATAGCTTCCTTATAAAAAAAAAACAAGAGAAGGGTGAGTGAATTTTTGGCAGAAGCAGAGTGCCAGTCTTCATCCCCTTCCCTCCCCCAGGTGACAAGGTTGCTGCTCACACGTGGCAGAAGGAGAGAGATGTGACTTTGCTGTTGCTCACACCGGCCTTACATCTGCACACACTCCTGCCAGAAATCACTCCTGACTTCTCACCTTGGCCCCAGGGCAAAGAGAATTAATTCTCACCATTAATTCCATACCCCTTGAAGAGCCGTGGTTGGGGAGAAAATCATGTCATGGCTTCCTACATCCTTCTGTTTTGCCACTGATTTTCTCTGAGAGGAGAATGGAGGGGAGCAAGGTTGAGGGGTGCCCATGGAGTCTTGGAGTCAACAGGAGTGCTCTGCCTGCAGAAGGACCGTCTTGTCCCTGATGCTGGCTCCAGCCCTCCTCTGCCTCATCTGGTGTTGCTGAGTCTGTGTCAGTGCTGCAGAGGAGCCCTGGCAGCGGGTGCCAGCAGAGAGCTCTTGTTCAGAGCTGTTCAGAGCCCACACAACCCAGCCTGATGCTTCCTGTCTGCCTTCTCCCTTCTGTCCATCTTGCTGGTGCTCCAGCCCTGCCCTCCCGCGGATCAGTCACTGCGATACCAATTTACAAAACCTTAGGTGGTGAGAATAACCATTAGAAGCTGCCAGACTGAAAAACAGGCTCTGGTGAAAAAGCTTGCAGGGTTTTTTTTCAAATTGCCCCTGAACTCTGGATTAGGCACTTCCAAAGTTGGCCAGGAGTAAAGGAGATGATCTTCTTGCTAGATGGGGGATGAAGCCCTCCTCACTGCCAGCTTGAGGTATGGCTTTGAGGCCACACTGTGACTTTTCCCTAGGTACAAGTTCATCAAAGGGTCTGAGCCGTGGAAGCTCATAAGCTCATTATACTGGGGGAGTGGGAATGCTGCACAGCTGGGGTTGCCTTCCTTTCTGCTGGAAGGGACTCAACGCTGGGAGGAAAAGTCCTTTGTGGTTTCACTTTTTCCTGTGCAGATTAGTCCCTTCTTCCTCAGCTGCCTGAAAAGTCTAGGCTGGACCATAATGGACGAAAGTGACCCCTGGTAGCACTACCTGTTGAGCTTGGACCTGGCAGTTTGAGGTGTAGTTCGATGTGGCACCTGGGGACATGGGTTAGTCGGCACGGTGGGGTTGGGTTGATGGTTGGACTGGATGCACTTAGAGATCTTTTCCAACCTTAATGTTTCTATGATTCTATGACCTGCGGAGGTGGCATCAGGCAAAGTCAGGTTGTCTCTCTACTCATTGAGAGTTTTGGACTGCTTGAGGTTACAGGGGAAAACACATCAGCATTAATGAAAGGAAACTGGCTGCCTGGAGGAAGATAAATACCCAGATTGCTGGGTGATGTGGCTGCTTTGAAAGCCTCCAGGGACCACTGCAGCCTTGTGGCAGATTCAGAAGCAGTCGTCTCACCGACCTCTCCCTGGCTCAGGTCACTTCAGCTGAAGTGGATCAAAATGTCTTGAGGTTCAAAGGCTCATAAACCAGCACTGATCACAGCAGAGAGATGTCTTGGGCTCTGTTGTAGAAGATGATACCCGGGCTCAATCAAAGAGGATATTTGCTGTGATGATGCAGGAACGTGCCTGGGGATGGAGTTCACAACAAATGTCAGACGAGTTCCCAAAGCGGCTGCGTTTACAGCATGTGAATCGCAGCTCTGCTAAAACATCCACTTACAGGCTCCATTTCCTGTGAGAAAAATAACTTACCTGCTAATAGCTCAGCTTAGTTTTATTCCCAATATTCTGTCTTTGCTCCTCTGTGTTGTTTGGGAGTTTTCCTCAATATTTTCTGAGGTGCCCAGCAGGGACAGTGCAGTCCTTGTACAGAGTGGCTGTGCTGAAGCCCATGTTTGCTTCCCCATTAGGTGGACAGAGTTGCTTGGGCTTTGCTGTGCGGTTTACGTCTGGATTCCCTTTGCTCTCAGTGTGGATTTGTTTTAAGACCTGTCATGGGTCTTCTTGCCTGAGCTGTGGCAAGGCATTAACTCTCTCCTTTATCTGCTGCCTGCCTTCCTAGCTTGATTACAGCTTGTGCAGTGCAGGGAAGCTCTCCCTAAGGGGTGTCTGCCTGCATTGCCCCTGCAGGCAATGATGCTTGTTCTTCCTCCTGGTTTCCTATCCTTGCAGCTGCTAATAGCGTGCACCTTGTCTCTCTTCAGTGAACACAACATACATGAGTTACCTAGAAAGTCATCATGCCTTTTGTGGCAATCCAAGCTAAACTTTCCACCCTGGGGAGAAAATAAAGTATGGAGGCTGACAGAGGCTCAGTTTTGAACAAGTGCTGGCAAGGAGGGTGGCCTGGGAAATGCACGGCCTTGCTCTTGGGGATCTCTCCCTGTCTCCTCTGCAAGCCAGTGCGAGCAGGGATTTACAGGGATGTAATTTATAAGGCTCTCATGTGGAAGGAAAAGGAGGTGTCTTGGTTTGATTGGAGTCGCCTGCTGGGTAGCTAAGCCCTGGATAGATTAGTGGTGGGATCTGGGGAAAAATAGCTGTGCTGCGAGAGTGGGAGTGGAGTTGGGAGGGGATGGATAGTAAGTGGGTTTGCCATTAGGTGAATGTTGTATTTTTATTGTTATATTACACAAAGGAGGGGCTGGGGGAAATAATTCAAACTTGTATCTGCCCTGTGGGTTTCCTTTGAGGTGCCTTTCCTTGTGCAAACAGGGACAGACAAAAAGCTGCGTGGTTCAGCTGCTGCCCATGGCCACAGCTCTGCCAAGAGCGTGTTCCTGGCAGAGAGCAGGGCCAGTCCTCCCTTTCCCACCTAAAGGCACTCGAAACGTGATTCTCAAACTCCTTCAGCTGTCACCAGAACCACTTTCTTACTGATTGCACCAGAGTTAAAGATGTACTTGGAGAAGGGCTCTGCTCTGCAGCACCGGATGCTGAGCTTGCTCCAGCTCAGGTAGCAGCTCCCAGGGTGTTCAGCATCTCAGGGACACAACCGCCCTGTGCCTAATTCTGGGCTGTACAAAGGGCCAGAGGTGTCCACTGTGAGTGGGGTGGTCCTGGCTGTTCTTCTGTGGGTATCCCCTCTGGCCAGTGCTGGACATGGCATCCCATGGGCAGGCGTATCCTCCTGAGATAAAGCCAAGCATAATATGCATGCAATTAATATTAGGCAGTTCCAGCTTGCTTTTTCTCATTTGCAACATTTTAGCATTACTGACTTTTCAGGAGTTATTCCTGATTCTCACAGCAGCTCGTGGGAACAGATTCAGCCCACAGAAAACGGGGTTTTCTTGGTTTCATCTATTTTCCTTTGTGTTTCTGGCACCACATCTTTGTTTTTATTGTATTTTTAAATAAAACAACATAGGTTATAGAAAACACAAGACTGTGATACCGGTTTCTGAGAAACAAAGCACTGATCTTACATGTTTTCTGGATACCTTTATAAATATCATAGAACTGAAGTAGCCTGTGAGCACAGCAGAAGTTCCTGGGCTCCCACGCGCTGCCCGGTCTCTCTGCTGTCAAGCCCAGGAGCAGTGGCAGCCGGGTTGAAGGGTGTTTTATTAAGCAGGCTCATGGCTTGAATAAATGTATTCCCAGTTCCCAGAAGAGACCTGTGGTCTGTTTAACCTTGCAAGGGGCATCTCCTGAGGGCAGAGCTCCATCATGAGTTGGGCGCCTGCATTTCAGTGGGCTCTGGTCTGCTAACCAGGCCCAGTGAAGATGCTCATATTTGCAGGTCTGGGTTTTTTAAGACGTAAACTTATCCGTTAGGCAGGTTTCTGCATGGTTTACCGTTGAGATGGGCTGTTAATGAAGTGTTTGTTGTGGTACTGCAGCATCAGCGTGGCCAAGGTGATGTTTAGAGAGCTCAAACATCAGTGCAGGTTCAATGAAAGGGTTTGCTGCTTTGGTTATCACAACTGCAACTTTAACTCTGGGGCAGAAAGAGTTCTTTAATGGTATAACATACCTGCTTCCCACTGAGTTCAAGCAACCCTGTTCAACTGAAGAGAGCTCACTGTGTAAGTGAAGAAAGGTGAAATCCAGCCGGGATTCAGAGGGTGGAGTGGGACAGTGCTGGCCTGTGAGTCTCTTCCTGCTTTCCTGGATGGATGGAGGCATTTCTGCATGCACATCCCCAGGCTGTGTGACCTGACCCCCGTGGGGCTGTGGGAAGCACAGCCCTTCCCACAGCAAGCACGGCTGCTCTTGATACCCTGAGCCTTCCACCCTTCAGCAAGGCCAAGGAAGGGCTCAAATGCTCAGGGGTGATTCAGAGCGTTAGTCTAGGGCTTGGCTTTCAAAGAGAAGATGCTTGGCATTTTCTAGTGCTTTGAAGTGCAGCAAGTCAGGCATCATTTAAGCAAGACAGGCAGAAATTGCAGCCTGCTCGGGAAGATGCTGGCACTGATCTGCTGCAGACACAAGGAGCCGGGGTGCGCAGAGCCTGACGCGTGCACGCACCAAACACCAGCAGAAGTGGTGGGAGTGCCCTGCCCCACCAGCCTTCCCTGCCTCAGTCTCCTGTGCCATCCTGTGCCAGGAGTTGCCTTGCTTTGGCTCCTGGGGATTGCGAGAGGATGGGAGAGTGAGTTTGTGTGGAGCACAAACCACCGCATCGCTCTCAAGGGCCCCTCTAGCATCAATGAGTCGTTTCAAAGGCAGGGGTTGCGTCGTCCTAATGCTGACGCTAGGCAAAAAGATCCATCACATGTGTTTTGATTTCTGAAAGATGCTGTCCCTGGGAACAGTCGATATTTCAAACATTTGATCCCAGCAGCTCTATTAAGCCCACATGGTTTTGAGTAGAGCAATTTGTGTGAAGGTTTTTCTGTTTCTTTATTTGCCTAATGATGGTTTTCAGCAGAGCTGTGTGAATTACTTTATCTTCTCGGCTTTTTTGCTTATGATTTTATTGTTGTGGGGTTTCTTTTTCCTCTGAGTTAGATCTTTCCCTGTCTCATTTCTCAGGAAAAGCTGTAATAGAATTAAGGTGAGGACCGAAAGGAAAATTTACTGGAACCGGTTCAACGTAAGTTGCCAAGAATCTGAAAATTACCCTCTCAGACAGGTCTGTATTAATTCCCCTGATGCAGCAATGATAAATCCTTATTAAAAAGGATAACATAAGGAGATTTTACTGCCTGTAGGAAAACTGCTGGTCGCAAGCAATGAGGAAGCCCATCACCCTCTTGTTCATGATCAGGGCAGTTTGCAAATGCGTGCGTCCTTCTCTACGAGCTGTGGTGCTGGCACCAGCCTGGCGTGTGTGACGTCAGCTTGTACGGATGTGAAGCAAGGCAAGCCCCACGTCTCCAGGTCATCTGAACAGTGACTGTGTTGGCAGCAGCACTAAATCTCTGCAGATTCATTGCTTGCGCCAGCTCCTTGTCTCTCTGGAAGTCCAACCCTGGGAGCACCATACAAACACTAATTTAAATGTAAACAGTTTTTGGCCTCTGACCACTTCAGGCTGCCTGGAGCTGTGTGTTTCACAAGCTGTGCTGATGAGATGGGGGCTGTGAGGGCTCCTTCCCTCCCCAGCTGCAAACACAAATGCAACTCGTGCCCCATACAAGTGATGGGTCAGGCAGGGCAGGGAGCACAGTGCCTCACATGTCAGTCCTTAATATTTGTGCTGTTGTTTCCAGAATCTCTGAGCTCCCTCTCTCCTCTTCACTTCTTTATTCATGCACCATGCTACCTTGCTGGGCTGGAGTGGGAAAAACACTCTGCTTGCTTCTTGTTACACGGGCTGAACCTTTGCCAGAGCGATGTAAAGCTGTAGCTATGGAAACTCCTTACCCTTTTTTTTGTGATTTTTATTTTTCTTGAAGGCAGCAACATATATCTCTTTGGAGATCCCAAGCGGATCTGCTGGTGCCTGGGCGGTTGTTCAGGCAGCCCCGAGGGCTTGTCGTGGGAGATGCTGGGTGGCCAGTTGCAGCCAGCACCCAGGGATTCACCCAGAGTCATGCAGCAGCAGCAGGAGCTGGAAGCACAGACCTGGATGGAGCTGGTGTCACAAGGGCAGAGGAGCAGGGACAGATGAGGAATAAGCAGGTTGCATGGAGAGCCGAAGGCCAGGGCAGCTCGGGAATCAGTGTGTGACAGCGGGGTGCTGGGGGGACAGTGTGGGGCTGCTGGAGCTGTCACCAGCCATCAGCCACCCACCCACAGCAGGGGGAGCAAGGGCAGAAGGGTGCTGGTCCCCCTCCTACGTGGTGGGCTGGAGAGTGGGCTCTGGAGCTCTCAGGTTGCTGCATTTAAAGAGGAGATGGTGCTTCCTGCTGCCTCCAGCCCAGTCTGAGTCCAAGAATCCTCAGCAAATGAGAGGGAATTTTGCAGCTCACAAAGACTTTAATCTGCCGAGGATCTTCCTGTCCCGCAGAGCTGTCTTCTTACCTCTTGGAAGTGCAAAGCTGTTGTATTTACTGCCTACTGGAAATGTACACTGTACGTGTCCTTCCTTCCCCAGCCCCTGATCGATGGCTCATTTATGTCTCAGGATCGATGGCTCATCAGTGTCTCAGAGCATCTGCAGAGGCCACTGGGTCAGGCATGGGGACTCATCCTTCCCAACCAGCAGTGCAGGGGGTGGAAGGAGAGCAGAGCTGACCCCTGCTCACTGCTTACCCAGTGCTTGGCCTGGGGGAAACCACCTTAGTCTGGAAATGAGCTGATATTTGATAGATTTCCAGCAATCTAGCTTGGAAAGCAGAGCCTTAACCAGCCCAGGGGTCAGTTTCCCTGTCTGTAAAATGGGTATTGGTATAGAAATACTTTCCCTCTCCTGCACGGCGTTGCTTCATTTGCCAGAGGCAGAGAGGAGCAGGGGCTGGAGGGACTGGGCTGAACCAGGGCTTTAGCTCAGATCTTGCACAAAGATTGAATGTGCAGCTGGGGCTGGTTGCTGGCTGCTGCTCTTCACGGGCCGTGCAGGGGTCTGCCTGACTTTGTGGCCACCTGAGGTGAAAGCTAAAAGGTGCAAGCACAAGCTTTGAAACATGTAGAGTTTCTAATGGCACAGGGCTGAATCCCAGCAGGGCTGACTCAGTCCATCTCCCCCAGGCCAGTTGCTGCAATGTCTTGCTGAAGAATGAGGCTCTGTGAAGATGCCACTTCACGGTCAACAGAAGCTAAGGCATTTGCTGCTGGGAGGGCCACCATGAAAGCTGCTGTCCCTGTTGCTTTGCTTGGCCATCAAAGGGTACCAAGACCCTCTGCACAGGGTCTCTTGCTCGTGAGCACCTTGACCCAGCACCGTCATGGATGGGAGTGCCAGAGCCACCCCAGCTGTGGTGTCAGTATCCCTGGGGCCACGAGGCAGCTCCCGCTCCCAGCCAGGGTTGTAATCTGCTAAGAGCTCAGCTGGAGAGTCTGTGTGTCTCTTCCCATCCTTGTGTCCCAGCAGTCCTGTCTGAGCAACAAAACTCTGCTCTCGAGGCGTTTGCCAGGAGCTGTGACAGTGACAAAAGTGGTGTGAGCTGTTGGTGTAAGGCACTGGGTCCCACGGGGCTTCCCTCGCTGTGCCGGGCTCTTGGGGCAGCAGTGCCTGTTTTTCAGCCTGAAAAGCTTCCAAGATCCAGGTGAATGGAGCAATTGTGACAAGAGCTCCTCTTTCAAAAGGATAGATTCCCTTTTTTTTCCACCTTTGATGCATCATTTCAGCAGCATTTCCTGGCAATTAGGGTTTTTTCATCTTTCCACAGGCACTCCAGCAGGCTGTGCCTTGCTGGGGAGCTGTGGTGAGCTCCTGCTGATGGGGGGAGTGATGCCTGCTCAGTGAATTGGGCAGGAAAAAGTACTGATCAGAAGCAAGACTTATTATTATTTCCCAGCAAGCTAAGCCAAGCTTTTCAACCTGTCCAGGGCACATGGGGAGAACCTTGTAGAAGACTTCCAGTACTTAAAAGGAGCCTATAGGAAAGCCTCTAGGAGGGGCTCTTTATCAGGGAGTGCAGGGACAGAACGGAGGGAAATGGTTTTAAGTGGAAACGGTGGAGATTGAGATGAGCTTTTAGGAAGAAATGTTTTCCTGTGAGGGTGAGGAGGCCCTGGCCCAGGTTGCCCAGAGACATCGTGGCTGTCCCATCCCTGGAGGTGTTCAAGGCCAGGCTGGATGGGGCTTTGAGCCCCCTGATCCAGTGGGAGGTGTCCCTGCCCATGGCAGGGGGTGGAACTGGGTGGGCTTTAAGGTTCCTTCCAACCCAACCATTCTATGATTCTATGACATTTCCAGGCTGCAAAACTTCCGTGCTAAGAGAAGGACACTGGGGTGGGTGCCCTCCACCCTCTGACTTGTTTCCCACTCAGCAGTGATTGCAGAAGCTTATCTCAAGCTGCTAATACCAAAACCTGCTCTCTCTGATGCTAATATCTCAGGCTGACTAAACCATAACTTAAGAGGTGATTAAGTGGTGCAGGGTAGAAAGACAGCATGTCTTTCTATTTTCTTTTTTTCTTTTTTTTTTTTTTTTGAAGGAGTTTAGGCTGCTTATGTGTGTTTGGGATTACAGCCCTCTTTCCAGCTGATGTATGGAAATAATTCCTGGTACTTAAGCCGTTTGTTATTGTTTGGGCAGTGAAAGGTGGGATTGGGGAGGGCAAAACCCTCTGGTGTGGTTTGATAGCAGCTCTCAAATCCTGACAGGGACTGACTGGCCAAGAGCCCCTGCTGCAGCAGCTCACTGTGCGTGGGGTCAGATCTGGAGGTGAGTCCATCACGTCTTCACCAGTTCCTTCCTTCTTTTGGGTTTACCCCTCCTGGACTGATGCCAGCAGAGGGCTGGTGTGCAGGGATGCACCACTGGGCAGCGCCGAGTCGTTGGCATCCCGACGATACTGATAGCATCCCTGTCAATGATTTTTAGGATGTATTCTGTGCAGTTTTAAAAGGGCCAGAAAGCCAGAGCAGGGTGAACATACCCTGCTTTGTTCCAGGCAATGCTGGAAGTGTCCACAGACACTTTTCCTAGTGCATTTGGGATGGATATAGCAGCACGTTTGGGATGGCTCAAGTGAGACTGAAAGGGGATGTTCCCAAGGGTAGTGCGCACTCTGTCCAGGTGATTCAGTCCTTTCTCCTGTCTTTCCCCAGTGGCACCACTGCACTCCATTTAGCATTTACCATCATTTAAATTCATGCCTGGAACTGTGCTTAGGAAGCCTCAATGCTGCTTTGATGAGCTGTGCAAATATTATTTTTCATTAGGCATGATTTGGTTGTATTAAATGACATTATTGCCTCATTATTGCAGAGCACATATTCCCTCTCGCACGCTGCTGGGACAGGCAAACCCAAGATCAATGTGCTTTGAAGGCAGCCTGCTTAAGTGTGCTGAAAATTCAGCCTCTCTTTTAAAAACTAATAATTGCAATTGGTTGGAGGTGATCCCTGATTGTGCCATTAGCTTCTTTTTTGTTGTTTTTTTAAGCTTCAGGAATGCCCAAAATTCGAAGTGGCTCTTTCTGGGTGATGCTGGGTTTCATTGCCAATGAGCTGCTCTCGTGCAGTGCTGCCCCTACCAGGGATGCCTGTAAATTTACATACACTCTGTGAACTCAGCATCTGGAAAAAGCTTATACAGCTTATAAGAAAAGCAGTGCTCTACTCTAAGTTTTTGGGCTGCTGTGCAGTATTTCATGGAGAGCTTTGGGCTATGGAATTGTTTGGGATGATAGTAAGAGCAGACAGAAGGAGCAGATCACTGTGGCAGTTGATGGTCCTCATTCCCCGTCTCAGCCTGACCATCGGGAGCACTGGGGGAGCCTTTCTGGCTGTAAAGGGCTGAGCTGAGAATGGGAAGAGAGGAGAGGAACAGTCCCCAACCTTCTCCAGTCTCCTGGAGGAGTTTATTCTGCATTATGATTGATGCAAATACAGGGAATACGTTCTTGTATCAGCCCAACGCTCATCTTGCCTTGGCTGATGTAACTTCAGGCTTAACTCGCAATGCTTTGCCCAAGAGAGCACTGAGCTGGCACCTGTGGGCAGAAAGGACTCTCTTCATCACCTTTCCATGGCCATAGTGCTCCTGCCCTCAGCCATTCCCAGGTGCTCCATGAGCCCTGGTCCCCAGCACAGCCTGCCCTGAGCTGCCACCCCAGCCCTGCCCGTGCAGCACGGGAGCCTGGAGGTGGCCGGGATCATGTTCTGCAGAGCTCAGCACTATTCCAGCAATGTCCTGTCTGCTGAATAATTTATCAGGCCCTGTGTATGGATTGCCTTTGAAATGTGTTGTTTCTGGGCTGGGCATCAGTGGGAACTGAAGTATCGGGGTCTGTCCCAGTGGGTAGGAGGGCTGAGGGTGCATCAGCAGAGGGGGAATCCACAGGGGTCACAGCAGGTGAGGCCAAACAGCGGGCAGTGAGTTACCTGTAAGGGTGTTGGTGACCTCAGTAATTGGCTTCAAACCAGGTTATGGCTCTAAGGCCACCAGAGGGGCTGTGCAGGTTCAGTTGGGCGTGAAGTGTTGTGTCCCCCTTTCTGATTTGTTGTTTAAAAGCTCACAGCAGCTGTACAGCCTGCAAGTGGTGGCCCAGGCTTGGCTGCATCTCCCAGGCAGTGGAGCCCTCTATAGTGTGCCATAGACTCGATTCTGAAGGTCCTTCTTGTTCCAGGGACTATCAATAGTGGTGCAAACCCCCATTGTCAGGGTATGGAAAGCACCTCCCGAGAGCAGGAGATGCTCTGCAAAGCGTTGGGGTCCACACAGAGATAGGAGTGAGCACAGTCCTGTTGGGTGTGGATGGGAGGTTGGGGCTGCTGGGGCCTCTGAGCCATCTCCAGCACCCAGGAGGACCAATCACTATGGATCAGCCTGGGAAACTGTGAGTAGCATTTTCCAAAGAGGGGACAGCAGGGAGTTAAGTACCCTCTGCTCGTTATACACGGAGAGGTCTCGCATGGGAAGAACTTACGCTGAGATAGGGGAGCCTTGATTGATGAGACACATCTCACCTTGTCTTTGTGTTTAAGAGTTCTCAGATGGTCTTGTTGAAGGGATGGGTCTGCAGGCACCGAGCCCCATGTGCGGTCCAGCCTGGCTGTTCAAATCCTTGCTGTTTACGCAGAGCACCAGCCCCCAGGCCAGCAGTGCTGCTGTCAGGAGGAGGAGAGTGAAAGCAAACAAAAGTGATGCGGGCCTTCTGCTCCAAGTGTTGTTCATAGGGAAAGCCACGTTCTCCGCCCGTGTTTCTGGCAGCTGCCCTGTCCGCTGGCTCCGTAAAGGCAAAGCCCTTTGCTGGCTCGCTGCCCGGCTGTTCCTAGCAGCCCGACTCTTATTCATTGACTGGGTAGGATTACAGGAACTGGGGGAAATGCAGAAATAAGGCTGTATTTGCCACCAAACTGGTTTTGGCTTCTGGCTTGTTTGCTGCTTTCCCTCCTCCCGGGTTGGTGGTTGCTGGCCGGGCAGTGGATTTCCTTCACGTTGATGCTCTCTGGGGTTTGTTCTTGAGCAGAGCCATGGTAATTAAGCAGCACCAGGGGGAAACTGGGGAGCATAAGCCAGGCTCACCCTGAAACTTTGCAACGTCAAGGGCTCGGATCCAGGCACTGCTACCCCAGCCAGTTTATTACAGTGTGATTTCTTCTTCCTATGGGCCAAGATCCTGTGTCTGAGCAGCAGGCTCAGGGAAGAAACATCTCAGACAACTGCCATCACTCGCCTGTTCTCCCATTTCTCTGGCCTCTTGCTGAGCTCTTTTCCTTTCTTCTGAAGTATGGCTTGGTCAGAAGAATCAGCATCAGAGTTTGTTGTTCTTGGATGAGCTGGGAAATGGCCACGTTGCCCTCGCAGGACAAGACCCACAGCACTTGTGACCCTCCACCACGGAGGGTCAGCTCCATCCTCTGCCCATACACAACTGCTCAACTCCCAATTTCCACATAGAACTAAATCTTCCCAATTGTTCCCCCACATTGAGGTTCCTCCCTTGGGTCTTCTCCCCAGAGTGACCCAAACAAGCTGACCCATCACCAGCCATCACTCGTGATGCTCAGAGGAGGGTCAGTGCTGGCAGAACGAGGACCTTGCCTGGGGTGGGATGTGCTGGAGTGCAGGGTTACTCCCCCTCTCAGGGCCTTCCCGGTGCAGGAGGACACCCACGCACTGCGGCGGGACTCGGCGCGGAAACGACTCAGCCAAGCACACAGCATGGCCAGGGATGTGCTCGTGCAGAGCAGAGCCAAGACAAGACAGGGTGGTGTTACTTCAGGACACGGTGCTGGCCTCCTCTGCTCCCTGGGAAGGGTGAGGTGGTTTGTTTTTCCTTTTTTTCTCTCCTTTTCCCTTCTTGACCACTTGGAAGCGCAGGGCAGAGCTGATCCCCACTCCGCAGCGAGACCACCGTTGTTCAGCAGAATGGCTGGGACAAGGGACAGAGGTCTCAGGCAGAAAGTGCATTTATTCCTCTGCATTTATTGTGGTGGGGTCTAGGCTCCTGCCTGCTCCAGTGCAGGGGTATCAGGTGCGACTAATCCTGCCAGCACCAACATCTGTGCTGCCAGTTGTTAATTCATACCTATTTTGGCTGTTTTGTTTAAATCTCCAGCTTTTGAAGTGGTGGGAATAAGGGAAGTTCTCAATTTCCTTCTTAAGTAGAGGGCTATGCTGCTTCTGGCTGCAGAGGAGGCAGATCCCAGGATTGGTGTGGATGCAGGTGGCCCCACAGTAGGACAAATTGGAGCTACAGCCCTTTGCAGATAAGACCCAGTCTCATGATGCAGGCACAGTGTCAGTGGGACCAGCACTTTATTTGCTGCTTGCCATGACACCGCTTTCAGCAAGTGCAAAAGGCTTTGGGGTGACTGTGTGCCCTGGGAAAGGGATGGGATGGGATGGGATGGGATGGGATGGGATGGGATGGGATGGGATGGGATGGGATGGGATGGGATGGGATGGGATGGGATGAGCAGAAGCCCCATTGATTTAAAGGTCTGGCCTGAAGATTGTTCTTAACACCTGCAAATCCTAAAGCTGACTTAACTGGGCACTTTTCTTAAAGAAAAGTTGGATTGGTCTCTGTTGCAGTCCCCATGTCTCCTTGTCCCACAGCTTCAGGAGGCAGGGTCAGGCCAGTCCACATGAGCTGGCCGTGGCTGGAGAACTCCAGCACCTGGACGTGGAGCTCAGCGTGTTGGAGCCGTGGTTAGCCGGGTGTTAGCTGGGGCCTTTGGAGGATGGGCTGAGCTCAGCTCCCCTGGCTTCTCTGAAGCTTTCCTCCCACGCAGGGTCCCGAGAGGCGCTGGCTGCACAGCCGGTCTCCGCAGAGTCAGCCCAGGAGTGGGATGCAGCTGTGAGCAGCTTTTCCCTGCACTGAGCACCCTCAGCAGTCCAGGGACCGTGTTCAGGATGCTGGGAGAGGGGGTGACTTAGTAGGATTTCTCCAGCCCCCTTCTCTTCTCTGCATTATCAAATGCAGTGCTGTGCCATGCCATTCTCTATTGCTCATGAGAAGCTTCTCCCAGCCCCCTTCCATCCCCCTGGGTTGGGCTGCAGTGTGTTGGGAAGGTCCATCAGTGCCCAAGCAAAGGCTGATGCAGACCTGGCACCTAGTGAACAGCGTGACCTCAAAGCCCACATCCTCGGCCATGGCAGGGACATTCAGGGGGTGTCAGTGAGGAAAGAAGTCACCAGTCTGGAACTGGAGCTGATGGGAGCTCTGCTTGTGTCTTCTCCAGGCTGCAAGGGGCAGAAAAAGCCATTTTCTCACACCCTGTGACTTCCCACCTGGGGCAGTGATGGGGCTGCAGTGGCTGTAGCAATAGATGTCCTGGCAAAAGCAAGCAAGGGTTGTGCAGGATTGTGTCTAGAACCAAACAGCTCATCCAAGAGCATCCTGTAGCAACCACGTAGTGAAGTGTCTTTGGTTTGTCACGGCCCAGGGTGTCCTTTGTGCTCTGGGAAGGTAAAGCAGGGTGCCTGGGAAAGTGGGGAACGTTGCATCCAAGCTCCTGTCTGCCCCTAGTAACCCCGAGAATCTCCATCCCCAGTCACCCTGTGGTGCTGGGGACCACTTTCTACAGCAAAGGGCTCCTGTGCCGGGGGCAGACAGCACATGTGGAGTTAACATCCCCCCCCCCAACCCCTTCCCTGCTGTCTGACAGTGATGGAAGATGTGCTGGGGGTGGGTTTGGATGGAGCAGGGGGGCTGGGGGTATTCAGGCATCCTTGGTAGCTGGAGGGCTCCTAACAGGGCGAGCAAAGAGCCAAGGACTGTCTGCTGGGACTGCATCTCTCAGTGCCTGCGTTCCTAATACCAAGGCTCCTGCATACTTTCTCCAAGACCACAGTGGAGCTGCAAAACACTTCCTTTTACCAGGATATTTATTACTAAATATATGAATCTGGGAGCCTGTAGAGCGTGAAATTAGGAACAAATGTAAAAAAAGAGGTCTAGACAGGAATTGTTCTGCTTATGGGCCTCCACGCGCTCTGCTTTCCTCCCCCTTTGCACGCTGGAGAGTTTAATGCTTTCAGGTACCCAGCTTAATCAGACAAATATGTTAGAGGAGAAAGGAAGAAATGCAAATGGTCTTGCTGTGGATGGAGCAGTGGCTGTGATGCTATGTTTGCCTGACCACAGCTGGACAGAAACCATGAAAATTGGCTCTGTGTGAGCCTCACTGTCCCCCTGGGGTAGGCAGCTTTTTAATTAACCATTGAGGAAGCGAAGGAACCTTCCCTGCCTGAGCCCTGCCTGATTCCTTTCAGCTTGGGCTGTCGAGGAGCTTGCTAAGATGCTGATCCTCTCTGATGGGTGCAGCACCCGTCCCTGAGAGGCTGCAGGACTGAGTGGCCACCTGAGAGCAAAGCCCTGCACCTGCCCCTGCCCTGGGCTCCGAGGCAGCAAATGGGAGCAGCAAAGCACCCACGGATGGGCATTTCCATCCAGCTTGATGCATGCGCCCAATGCACCCTGAGCCTGCCTCCGAGTGCCTCCATCCCTCTTTAATCAGGAACCAAAGTCTAAACCACTAATGGATTTTTTGCAAACCCTTCCCCTGGCTGTTTTCCACCCCTTGAGCCTCCTGAGAGCACTTTGCCTGAGGAATGAGGGCAGGATTTGGCCTGGCGCTTGCCCTGTGGCCGCGCGGTGCGAGAAGGCGTTCAGACGTCGTTATAAATTAGCTTCCCTCCTACAGCGCTGCTCAGCTGCAACATAAAATGTGATACTGCTTTATCCATTCAGCACTTACCCAACTTTAGCAGGACATTAAGCGCCTGAAAATATGCCACAGATTTATTTTCCTTGGAAGCGAGTTAAATCCCTGACAGATACAGTTGCTTTTCCTCGGGTGCTGAAGTAATTTGGGGCTGGGGTGGCTGGGTTTTTTTTTTTGTTTTAACTTGATAGCATGAGCTGGAGGCCAGCTTTGTGAAAAGAGCTTGTAGAGTAGGTGGTCAGGGTGCAATTTCTGTCTTAATTTATGTTGCTTCTCCTGTTCCCAGCCCAACGGGTGCAGCACTGAAGGGCTGCTGGAGCTGGAGCTGCTGAGCGGTGCTGGTGTTAGTGTGTAGCTGCAAGCAGGTGTGTGCAGGCAGGTACACGGCTCCCCAGCATCCTGCCTGTGGCAAAAAGAGCTTGGTCTTATGCTGCATGAGATGGAGGGGAATTCAGGCCCTCTTGTGAGCTCTCCAGACAGGGATGCTCAGAGCAAGACCCGTGCTGGCATTGTTGAGGCTCGTGTGCTGTGTGATGTATCTGCCTTCTGGGTGAGCCAGTGGTGCAAGAAGCAGGGATCTTCCATCGCTACCGGTTCTGTGGCAGAATCCAGGTTCCTCTAAGGGGCACTCTGGGAAGAGAAGAGTGCTCTGGTACCCTAAAACACAAGTGTGGGGCCAGGCCGAGCCACAGCATCTTCATGGCATGCTTGTTCCCAGCTGTGATGTTTGCTGAGGTGGAAATGAACAGCTCGCCCAAGGCTGTCAGAAGAATCGTCCTGGGGTGTCCTTGCAGCACCCCCAAAACTGCATGTTGATCATGGTGAAAGTGAGGAGCTCAGTGCCTCCTTGCAGCAGGCAGATTCGTCCTGTACCCCCAGCTCACTACTGTGGGAGGGGAGAACGCCTGTCCCTGCGGTCATTAAAGGCTCACTTAGCAGCTCCAGTTATTCCAAATTAAAATACCACATTGTTTTCATGGGGAAAATGGATTATAGGCTCAGAGAAAAATGTGTACAGCTCAGAAATCCTTACTGTGAGGCTCCTTCTCCCATCACTGAAGCTCTCTGCCACTGGGCAGGAGATGGGATGGTGCCCTGGGTGCCACAGGCACGCAGGAGAAGGTTTTATTTCCCTTGGTTCCCACCCCCACATGCAGAGCTGCCTGGTGTGACCCCAGAGCTGCTGCTAAGCCTCTCACTCACTCTTATGAAGCTTTTTTTTATTGCCCTGCACCTGCAAGGTGGCATTTAGTGGGGATGGGGACTCCCTGGTGCCTTTCACAGGTACCCAATGCCAGGATCTGGCCTCATCCTGCCCATCACCTCCCACAGAGATTTCCTGGTTTCCAGCCCCCTGTAAATGGGGGTGAACTGAGGGGTTTTGGGGATGTGCATCCCCCAGCACCAGCCTCACCCCGGCCCCCACTGCCCCCCATCACCTTGTGCTCTTGCTTTTGCAGGCTGTTAATGGAGAAGAGGGCGGATGACAGCCGGGACTGTGGTCATCACAGGTGGAATATTAGCAACTGTCATTTTACTTTGTATCATCGCCGTCCTCTGCTACTGTAGGCTCCAGGTAAGGCTGAGGGGGGCGGGGACGCAACCCCAAAGGGTGCTGTGATGGGGAAAGGAGCAGCCAAGCAACCCCTGCCTGCCAGTCCCTGGGCTGGCGTGCACAGAGCAGCCCCTCGTTGGCAGGGGTGGGCGGTTTGGGATGCCAGCTGAGCCCCAGCTCCATCCCATTTCAGTACTACTGCTGCAAGAAGGATGAGTCCGAGGAGGACGAGGAGGAGCCCGACTTCGCCGTGCACTCCCACATCCCGCCGCTCCACTGCAACCGCAACGTAGTGCTGACCAACGGGCCCTCCCTCTACGCCTCGTCACCCTTCGGCAAGAAACCGTCGCAGAGCAGACCCAGCTGCCCCAGCTGCACCCCCTTTGAGCCCCCCACCTTCTTCCTGCAGGAACCCCCCGAGGAGCTGCACAACGGGGGGGACCGGGTGAGCTTCAATACGGTGAGCCAGGAGGATCTCGACCTGCCCGTGAGCGTGTCCAACCTGCAGGCGCTCAACCCCAACCGCCTCTCGGCCATGCGGGAGGCCTTCTCCCGCAGCCGCAGCATAAGCACCGACGTCTGAGGCACTGCCTGCCTTTGCCCAGCCCGGAGCACCACGTCACACCCCGCCACTGGGGCTTTTAACAGCAGGGGGAACTTTCTGAAATTCACAGAAGTCTTTCGAAAAGGCAAGGAGAAGAAAAAAAATTGAATGTATTTCTGCGTTCTGTAGGCAGAGACGAGCTCAATGGCAAAATAAAGGGGTGGGAAGAAAAAACCCCACACAACAAAAAGGGGAGTGAGGGGGAAGAAGGTTGCAGCTGGGACACAAGGTTTTCTAGTGCTGCATTGCATGGGGTTTTTTTATTTTATGAAGAGGATTTTAATATTGTGCATCCTTTTGTACAGAATAAACCCCCCCTTCTCAACATTTGGCAGGAGCATCGAGGGATGAGGAGCAAGTAATGGGGCACAGCGTTGGCTGCAGAATGGGGCACAGGGTTGGCTGCAGAATGGCTTGTGCTGTGAGTCAGAGGGTGCCTGGCACCCTGCTGTGGGGAGAAGATGCATCCAGCTGCTCTTGGCCCTAGTGCACACACACACACACACACACACACACACACACACGGTCCCACAGCAAAGCAGGGCTGTTATTGCCCACCCTTCTGCACTGCTCCTTGCTGCAGCCATGTGTGTGCGTGTGTGCACAGCCCTGCCCTATTCCCAGGCCTTCTCACACCTCAGGTTGGTCATTTATTCCTGGGTGACGGGCACAATCCCCTCAGGTTAGGATGGCTGGTGGGTGCACAGCCTGTCCGTGGAGCACCTGGGGCAGCGCCACAGACCAAGGCAAGGGGAGCTTGGCAAACCCATTGCATTATCTGCCTATGGAACTAACACACAGTGCAGATGGAGGAATATACCCATAGGTGCCCCTTCTGAATAATCAGCATCCCTACTCCAAATAATGCCATACATCTGATTGAGGGCTGGGCGAGCAAGCATGTGACCATGTATGTGCCCACCTCTCTGCATGCACGTTTTTACATGGATTTGTGCCATGACACTTTCTCCCCATCCAGGAATGTGGCAAAGGCCCATCTACGTTTTGATTTTTCACCGAACCGTTTCCCACAGTCAGGCAGCCTGGCCAGGGCTGTGGCATCAGCTCTGTCCCAGCTCCACCAGCCACGCTGGATGCGGCCAGGGCGGTGCTGGTGGGGCAGCCAAGTGTGTCCCTCTGCACGAAACATGCTGCAAAGGAGCCCTCTGGTTATGTCAATGCTTCATGGAGAAGAATTGTCCATTGCAATGATGTTTATATAAGGACTCTTGTGCTGTGGTTTCTCCTGGCTGTCATAATTCCTCCCCTCCAACTTTGCAATACACACAGTTTGTCAAAATGCCCTCTTTCTCCTGGATTGTGCATTATTCAGATTAAGAGCATCGTGCTGGGCTCGGGGACGGCCGGCTGAGCCGCACCAGAGGATGGACTGGCTGCAAGGAGATTCTCGTGGCCTCAGTGCTGTGCTCTGGCTCAGCTTTTCCTTTTTAAAGATGAGCTGGGAAGAAGCCGCCGTTGCTCCTGCCCCCTCGGCTCACAGACACTGTTTGCAGCCCGGCGGGGTATTTTACTTCTTTTAACCACGAGGGCTTTTGTTTCCACAGGAAATCTTTTGAAGTACAAGTCAGTCTTTGTAAATGAGTATCTTTGACTTTCTTGGGGTGTTCTGTTTGGGGCAGGGTGCGGGGGAGGGGTTGGGTTTCGTTTCCTACCTGTTTAATATTCTGGGCTTGGTCCCTGCGGCACTGCATCCTGGGAGGACGATGCTCCGGGGATGGCAGCGCTGGGGTCACCCTCCTGTGTACAGTTCTCGCTGGGGTTTGTTTCCACGCATCAAGCTCTCTTCATTGCATTTCTCATGACTGTACTTTTCTTGCCACCCTTCCTTTCTTTTCTTTTTCCCTTCCTTTGTAGTTTAGAAACTAAGCAAACAGTTGGCTTTCTCTAATCTTCACCTGGTGATCTGTTGTACAGGACTTTGGGAATTGCAGGCGGGGGGGGAGGAAAAAACAAAAAAGGCAGAAAAAAAAAAGAAATAAACTGCTTTGACATGGTTTTTGAGGCTGACCTTTTTATTCCTGTATCTTCAAACATTAGGTGTTATTTGCAAAGCTTTCACGTAGGCACAGGAGTTTCCCAGCTGCTGAGGGGAGCGATGCAGCAATAATGGGGGATGCTAAAGAGCTTTTTGCCCAGCTTCAGTGAGTCATGCCCACAACAACGTGGAGCAATCACCCTTGGGAGCGGGGAAGAGCCCTTTTCTTGCTGGCACTGTATCAAAACCTCTCTCCTTGCTAGCTTCTGAGAAGGGAGGGAATGGCTTTAAGCTGAAAAAGGGAAGATTTATATTAGATATTGGGCAGGAACTCTTCATGATGAGAGTGGGAAGACCCTGGCATAAGTTGCCCAGAGAAGTGGTGGCTGCCCCATCCCTGGAGGTGTTCAGGGCCAAGATGGGTGAGGCTTTGAGCCACCTGGTCCATGGCAGGGGTTGGAAGTGGAAGGGCTTTGAGGTCCCTTCCAACGCAAGCCATTCTATGATTTTGTGACTCCAGTGTTCCCAACCCATGGGGCAAACGCCCACTACAAACTGGAGAATAAAACAAGATACCACCATAAATATGACAACTTTATTAAAATATACATATGAGTACAAATTAATGATTATATGGATAAAGTTCACTGTCTGTAAACAAATATATTAAAAAAGAGCATGTCTTTTTTTGTGATATAAAGTGCAGTTATGTTTCCATATTATATACAATATGTCAGCATTATGAGGGGGTGGGGTTGCGAGGACTATGGAACTACCATTTGATTATAAAAGTCTCTGAAAAAGTATACACCTACATATTACAAAAAAAAATAAAGGAGGGGCTTGGGCTTGACTTGATTTAGCAAATGACAATCAGCTTCCCACCACCTTGAATGCAGCTAACAAGAGCACGCAGGTCTCAAGGATAAATTAGGAGGGAGGCACTAACCCCCTTTGAGAAGGAAAACTTGCTCTTCACAGAGTTCACACCTTCCCATCATCATCCCCAAACTTGCACAGAGGAGAGAAACTGAAAGGACAAGGCCTTGTGAAACACATCTGCAGTTGGGGGGGGAATCAAATATACACGAAGTTATGTACAGCTCTGGTAACGGGGCCACCAATGTACAGCAGAAAGGGCTTTGCAGCCGAGCTGTGCCAGCACCAGTCCTCTGCAAGGGAGAGGGACAAGGAGTTCTGTGTGTGTGGGGAGGGGGAAACAACACCCCAAAAGCATCCTTAACACCAGTCTGTGGGAGGTGTAGTGTTTACTCAATGGCACATGGAGCCCTTGCAAAGGGAGGCACAGCCCAGGGGTGCTGGCACTAGGAGTGGGGGGCGCGGCAGGAGCGGCAGCAGGCTTTGCTGTAGTACCAGTGGCTGCACAGGTTGACTTTGATGGCCAAAGCACAGTTGGTTCCTGCCTGGTCTTGGCAGCTGTCGTCTGGGGAGAGAAGGAAAGGGGCACCGATATGGAGAGGGAAAAGAAAATAAACCATTGCAAACTCATTTTCCTCCCTGCACAGCCTTCTCTAAACAGAGCAGGATGTGCAACAAATCACCTGGCTGGGACTGCCACCTCCCTGATATCTGGCAGAGCATCACATGGAAAAAAACATAGAGCTTCTCCATAAATGTCATCAGCCTAAGCAAAGGCATGAAAAGATTGACCTGTTTCATCACACCTGGCCTGGCGAGTCTCATTTGGTCCCAGCCCCAAAGGCAGGACCCTCTGCTGGACCCACCAAGGGAGCCTGGCACTAAGCTGCACCCAAACCAAGGGTGTCCCATGGTAGGGCACAGTGGGACCCAAACAGACTCGCCATTTCTGCCCCAAAGAGGCTATTTGAGAAATTCGGCAGTGTTATAGGAGAACTTAGGGACAAGTGAGGTGCTGGAGAGAGGGAAGAGACCAGAGAGCACTTCACCACTCTCCCAGTCCCCTTTCAGAGTAGGACTTTGCTTCAAACCCAAAGTATTTACAGTTGCATATATGTATATAACTAGATATTTTATAGATATGTATTTAATATTTAATTGATATGTTTTATTTTTTACTTTAAAATCCATAGGATGCATGAAACCAGGCTGTTCCCAGGGCAGGCAGCTTACTATGAGGAGGCCCCAAGGCACCTCACAAGCACCATGCCATATCCCAGACCCTGCAGGAGACCAGTTGAGGGCACCCAGCAGGTCCAGAGCTGAGCCAGGAGCCAGCCCCAAGTCTGTCTCCCATTTTCATGATTTTCTCCCACACCATCCTTATTCCCAAATCCTATTAAAGAATTAGAACCACGTGTTCACTAAAGATCACAGGGGCTTTGAGCCAGCAGACAAGTCAGATAACGAGATAGTTACAAATCCCACAGGACATTTGGAGACCAAAAATCATTAAAATAATGGCACAGACAAAACTTCCTAGACATTGGCTGGAATCACACAGCAGCAGCACTCGAGTCAGCTCTCCGAAGCTCCCTTTTATTTCAAGAGTAGAGCATGGTTCTTTGGAACTCTACCCTTCATTTAACAGGGTTACCTCCAGAAATAGCCAGTGCACAGTGCCACATTATTTGGGCACAGAGGGAGAGATATTCCCTTTATATTCTCCCTGGGATGACTATTAAACCGGGGTCAGTGGAAGCTCAGATGCCAGGCAGTGCTGCTTGGGGAGGGGATCAGTAGAAAAATCAATGCTGGGGGCTGCTGCCAGCAGCAGGGCTCACCTGGGGGCTCCGTGGGGCAGGGCTGCAGGTCACAGGTCTGTTTGCCAACTGGTTTCACCAGTGGGTCACAGCCCCGGACGATGTCCTTCCCTTGGTAGCATTTCACATCCCGCATCCTCACGCCGATACCACAGGTTTTTGTGCACTGGGGAACAAGAGAGAGGGGGTAAGGCAAGATTCTGCCATCACATCTGTGCTAAGCCAGAACCTGCTAAAAAAATGTGCTCTCTGGACACGAGGTGAACTCTTCCCCATGTTGGATATCATGTGTCAGCCCCACACTACCGGCCTCTTGCTCCACTTTGCTGCCAGCAACATCAACCACCTGCAGCAGCCTCTGCCTGAGGATACCTGGATCCCATCCTCTGGCACTGTGATCCTCCCTCGTCCTGCTGCCCATGAACGAGTTGGACCAGTCCATGCACTGTTCCCAGGCACCAGGGTGGTTGAAGCCCCTCTAGACCCACAGGACCCCTCACCAGCACCACAGGCGTAGATTTGCAAAGCTGCTCCTGGGCCCAGTGCTCACTGCCTGCTGCCCTTTGGATGCCTCATCAGGCTGGGATTACAACAGGGCTGCTTTGGCTAATTATAGGCTGCGACGGCGGTTTGCAAGACTAAACAAAACGAGGTGCCTGGAGCTTGGACAAGGAGGGCTGTGTCAGGAAGGGCTCGCAGGGAGCCAGCCGCAGCCTTTCACAGCTCTTCACCCACGCTTGCTGGGCTTGTCCCCACAGTCATCGAGCACTGGCTGCCTCTGAGGACCTCCTAGGCTGCTGGGGCAAGCTGCATCCCCAGCCCCTGCATCCAGCAGGCTCCAAGCACACCCCACCAGCAGCTGTAGGGTAAGGTGAGAAAAAGGGGGGAAAAAAAAAGGAGGAAGAGACAAAAAAAAAACCAAAAGCTGACCACAAACACCTCCTCTCATTCCTGTTCTCCCTGAGCACAGCCAATTGCACTTGCACCATTGCAGGGTGAGCTTTCTGCCCTGAGCTGCCAGTGCAGGAGATGGGCCCTTCTAAGTGCTCCCTTGGGGTCATCTCCTTGGATTATTCTGCAGCTGATGCAGCCCTGGGTATGAGGGGATGGGGCACCACAAGCTCAAGGCAAGCATACGTTGAAGGAAGGGTGCTTCTCCCCTACTTCTCCTTCCCCCAGATCCCCTGAGCCACCCCTGCCTCCCTCCCCGCTCACCTCTGACCAGGGGGTCGTGTACCACTTGAAGCACGGTCGCTCGAAGCACGTTGTCTCCTCCAAGGGCTTCTTGGTAATGTCACAGTCTGCAGGGTTTCTGGTCTTGATCTTGCCGTTGACGATCTCCAAGCAGAGCACGATCCTCTTCTTCACACCCCGTCCACACGTGGTGTTGCACTGCAGGGGCACAAGCAGGGCTGGCTGAGACCTGTGCATCCCTGACTGATCCCACTGCATCCCTCCTCCATCACCCCCCAAACGAAAACCTTGCTCCAAGCATCCCTCCACTGCATCCCTCCCTCCATCACCCCCCAAACGAAAACCTTGCTCCAAGCATCCCTCCACTGCATCCCTCCCTCCATCACCCCCCAAACGAAATCCTTGCTCCAAGCATCCCTCCACTGCATCCCTCCCTCCATCACCCCCCAAACGAAATCCTTGCTCCAAGCATCCCTCCACTGCATCCCTCCCTCCATCACCCCCCAAACGAAATCCTTGCTCCAAGCATCCCTCCACTGCATCCCTCCCTCCATCACCCCCCAAACGAAATCCTTGCTCCAAGCATCCCTCCACTGCATCCCTCCCTCCATCACCCCCCAAACGAAATCCTTGCTCCAAGCATCCCTCCACTGCATCCCTCCCTCCATCACCCCCCAAACGAAATCCTTGCTCCAAGCATCCCTCCACTGCATCCCTCCTCCATCACCCCCCAAAAAAAACCTTGCTCCAAGCATCCCACAGCCCAAGGTGGGCTGCACTTACCAGCTCCCAATCCACTTACCCGTTCCCAGTCCTGTGCCAGCCAGTGTGAGGGGCAGTTCTTGTCCCCACAGGGATGGATGGCCAGTGGCTTCGTCTCCAGGTTGCACTGTGACTCTGGCACCACCCGCCCGTCACTGGTTTTGCAGTACACGTGCCGGATCATCCTGCCCTGCCCACAGCCACCACTGCACTGCAACCACAGCCAGCACGGTGGGCAGTCAGTGGTGGGGAGGGCAGCAAAGCTCCAGCTTCATCCCTATCTCCATCCCCAGCTCCATACGCTCCCCACAACAAGGTCCAAGATACCTCCATGGGGCTCAGCCAACTCCCCCACTGCACCTTCCCTAAATCATGGAGGGATCATTGGGGTTCAGCTTAAAATAGCTGCTGGGAAGTCAGCACATCCTTCCCCAGCCAACCCTTCCCATGGCCCCACCATGCTGGTGCTGAGCATCAGCTCGGGCCAGGCAGAAAGGGAAGTGCTGCAAGCAGGGGGACCTCAGGGTGACTCTTGAAGAGGTCAAGGCAAAGGGGATCAAGCAAGTGGCTGCAAATACTCCTCCCCATCCCCACAAAGGGCCAGGCAGGTACTGCCCAAGTGTCAGTGGAGGCAGGAGTGCTCCCTGGCTCTTTTGCTGCCACTCTTGCAGATACACAGTGTTTCACAGCGCCTCTGCTGCCATGGAAACCACTTATTTTTAGCTGATGCTAATGTATCAAAACCTGGGTAAAAATAGCTTGGGATAGAGTCTGGGGTTCTGTAGAAGAATTGGGCAGGAAGGGGCAAAAAAGGGAAAGAGTGGGCAAAAAAAAGGGAAATATTCATTTACTGGAAATGGAACATCAGCATTGCCAAGGTACTCTGTGCAGCAGACAGACAAGGGGATTTTGACACCCACTAAGGCCCTCACACAGGTCACTTGGGGTTTAACCCCTTCTGCATCCCATCCCCTGCAACACAGGAGCACCAAGGGAGGACCTCTGTGGAACCCACTGGGATACTGGATCAACCCCTGTGCTGGAGCTCATCCCTGCCCTGAGCACAGAGGAGCCTTGGGAAGATAAGGTCTCAGTGCTCAACCACCACCACACTCTGGTGCCACAGGTGGTCAGTCAGGGTGACCCAAGGTGACAGCGCTGCTGGGCAAGTCCTGGCAGAGTGACAGAGGTCCTAGGAGAGCTGGAGAGGCCAAACTTCCAGGACGTCAGCTCAGGGCACAAGCTCCCTGGGGGTCTGTTGGAGCTGGGAGGGTAGGATGAGCCCAGCTCCAGTATTCCCAGCACCAGAGACACAAGCAAGCCTGCAAGTGGACCCAGCTGCAATGGGTCACCACAGTCACCCCAGGATCTCACCGGTCCCCAGTCAGAGACTGTCCACTGCCGGTCACAGGGTGGCCCTGTACAGTTCTTCTCAGCCAGAGGCCGGGCACTGGCATCACACAGCTTCTCCTCCTCTGAGCAGCGGATGTCCCGTGTCACTACGCTCCGCTCTCCGCACCGGGCTGAGCACTGTCGAGAGGGGACAGCATCAGCAGGGGCTCCTGCTCTGGTGGGAACCAGGAACTGCCTTCTGGGTTTTGTACATTTTTAACATAAAACTCCAAGAACACACACTGCTAACACATAAATGACTAAAACAATCCACATCAAACCCACCCTCCTTCCCCCAAACCCTCTCAATACCTTCAACAGCCAGGTTAGGGTGCAGGAGGGCTGTATCCTGCCTGGGTGCTGTGCGAGCTCTCTGCTGAGTGATGCCAAAGAGTGAAAACCCAAGGCATCAAAAATGCCTGATCAGAGCTGAAGAGTTTTAGCTGTCACTTCGAGATGGGGTGAGATCTCCCTCGCCTCCTCCCCACCACCAGTCAGCTCCTTTCCACCTTTCTGGAGAATGTTTTCCCCAAACCGCATGACTGAGATTTTTAGGCAGTGGATAAACTTGGCACTGTGCAGCCCCGTGACATTATTTAGAACTGGATTTGAGTTACTACAGTCTCACATACACATATTTGCTCCATGCATAACGTAAAGCAGGGAAGAGTGTCAACAGCAGAGCTCTCAGCCACACTGCACTGATATGTTAATCCTCAGATCCCTGAAACGTGCTTTTTTTTTTATGCCTATTTCCCCAGCCAACTTGGCACCCAGCTTCAGATGGGATCCAAATGAGATTAGCTTTGCTCCTGGCTAAGAACAAACTACTCTGGGACTGTCTCAAGCAATCTGTCCCTGACACATGCTGGAGGAGAACACAGATTTCTGTAAAATAAGGCGCTCTGGTTTGCTCCACCAGTCAAAATAACGCACCAGCACGTGCACAGGGAGCTCCTCTCTACCCAGCTGGGAAAGTCAAAACATCCTGCAACACCAGGGAATGCACCAGACCCTCCATAGGCTCAGGGGAAACAACCCAGCCCAGCTTGTGGAGGAAAAGAGACATTTAGATTATGACCAAAAAGTGTTTTGGGAGTTTCCCAGGAGGAAGGATCAGCATCACAGGGGGCTGGCTGGTGGCACCCCAGGTGAGCTTGGAAATGGACACAGAGCCATGGGCTCCTGCCCTATCTCAGTGGGCATTGCTAGCAACTTGTGTGGGTCAACAAGCCCATGAGAGACCAGCAGGGGTGTCCATCCTGGAGGGAATCCATGGCTTCATTTTAAGGAAAACAACTACTGATGCACATTGGTTGGCGTGCAACGCCTGTAACCAGCATCCTAAAAGGCAGAGTGTCTGGTGGCCACGGATGAGTTCCAATCAGAAAAGGAACAAAGAAGTGCAGGCACACGTGCGCTCTCCTGCAGCGCTGCCAGGCCAGCAGTCCCTGGGCACTTACCTCGGACCACTCAGACATCTCCCACTGGGGCCCACAGGCTGGGTTCTTGCAGATCTTGCGCTCGTCCGGCCGGGTGATGTCAGCAGACTCGCAGAGGTCGCTGTAGACAGAGCTGTCAAATCCTGGAGAGATCATCTTCCAGCAGCGAACGATGCGGAACTGGTAGCCCTCCCCGCAGGTGCGGGAGCACTCGCTCCAGCTGCTCGTCTCCCACCTGTGGGGACAAGAGAGGCCATTGCACAGGGCACAGCATCCCATGGGAAAACCCTGCTCCCAACTGCAGGCTGCAACAGCAATGAGCTACAGGCAGGCTGCCAGCATGCAAGACATTCCCCCACAGGATGGGATGTATTCATCTCTCGTGGCTTTATTCAGAAGACCTGAGCTCATGCCCGTGGTGGTGGATGCCAAAACCAGTTTGCCCAGAGGAAGGAGGTGCCTGCACAGTGAGGCACCAACCAGTGCACTCACTGCTGAGTGTTTGTCACCTGCAGGCTGCACACTCCCTGACTGCAACCCGGTGTGGGCCAGCACGTTTCTCTGCCATGGTTTTCACCCACATTTGACCTCTCTCTTTTGCCTGATCAGCTAAAGTATAGAGAGGACACAACCATCCATCACCGTGCAAATCCCAGTAATAAAGCCACACAAAGGCGTCTGAGCCCCGCTGGGGCAGACATTCGTGTACCACTGTCAATCCAGCTCTGCTAACACCATAGACTGGGAGAGCTGGGATCTGCCCCGAGACACTGCCTGCCCCTTTCTGCCCCCTGCCACTACTGTTCTTGATGTTACAAGAGGGGAAAGCCTTGTAAACCAAAGGAAAAAGGCATAAAAAGTCAAACTTCTCACAGTACAGTAAATTATAGCAATTCTGAATTAAGAAGCAAGCTAAAAATGTAAAAATCTAAATTTTTCAGATCAGAATTCACATCTCCTCTGGACACAGGCTGCTCCACGCAGCTCCCAGGGCCACCCACTCTCCAAGTAAGAGAGCCACGTTCCCTGACTGCACGGTGGCCTGATGCCCTGCACCAGGCTCCAGGCACAACAAGCACCTGTAGGGAGGTGTCACACATTTGGAGATGCAGGGAGATGAAGTCAAGGTCTCATCAAGGTCAGGCAAAATTCTCTTGGTGTGTTCTGTTAGAAAAATCTTCGCCAGCCCAAGCAGACCCTCATCTGCCCGAGTACCAATGGATGCACTCAGCTGCTCCCTTGGAGCTCCTTCCTTTACCCACCACCAAGCTGCAATCACTGGTAAATCAGAGCAGCTCTTCTCTCACAGTGCAAGCCCATAGAGCTGGAACAGCACAACTACAAGGAGGGGGCATCTTTATAAAAGACCAGTGGGATAACCTAAGCATAAAAAGAGTCCTGATGCCTGTGCTGTAAAATTACGAAGTTAACGCAGGTGTAGATTAAAGCCCCCATGGTGGCTCCAGGGCAGGGGTGTTCCCAGCAGCAGCACCTCCCCACAATTTTCTTGCCTCAATTGCAGCCTGCCCTGGCTTTGAGCCTTAACATACAAGGCTCAACAAGACCTTACACTGCAAAGGGCACGTGCTTTCCTCCCCCATCCTCCTTCACAATTATCAGAAGCGAAAGCAAGTGCTCTCTGGGGACCAGGTGCCACACCTGGTCCCTGGCATCACTCCCTTTGCCCTGTCCATAGCCTGACACCAGCACAGTCGTCCTCCCTTTGACAGGCACTGTCTGCCCTGCCAGTAACTGCTTAAACCTTCCAACCAACACGTCCCATGGTCCAAACCACAAGGTACCCCAAGTGTACACATCAGAAGGGAAACCTTCTGAAGGACTTCCAGCAGGGGTTTCTCTTTGCACCAGCTCTTGCCCTGCCACAAGCAAACCTTAGCAAAAGGATCAGAGGGCCAGATCCGCAGCACATTTTGCAACCCTGACTCCTCCACCCAATTCACACACATCTTCCTCCTCACACTGGCTGGGGTGAGACACTGCCTGCATTGTTAAAAGCTGAGCTTTGACGGGAGCCCCAGGTGCAAACTCTGCCAGGATTTAATGGCTGTTTTAACCTGGCAGCTTGAGCTAAAGCAGGAAAGTCCTGCTGCGTCCCAGTGCATACTGGGCAAATACAACCAGGGGAGGAGGCTGCTATGGGCCATCCCTGATGCTCCTCTCTCAGAAATCCACACCAACCCCCTCCCTCAAACACATCCACAGCAGAGAAAGCATGGAGCCCCCCAGGAGCACCCTGTTGAGGTGGTACCTTGGCTGGCACTCTCTCCCTGCACAGAACTCATGGACGGGCTCAGGACGGGTCATGGCATCACAGTACGTATCATCCACTTCGATCCCATCATAGCGAACACACATAGCATACGTGGACATCACTCCTAGTTTCAAAGAGAATACACACACACACAACAGAGGATGCTTGGTGATTTTTGACATCCACACTCTCCTCTTCCCCGCCCCTCCCCTTTTTCTTTATTTTTAGCTACATTTTCCCAAACCTCCTCCCAATGGAAAGCAGCAAGCCAGACTTTCTGGCCCACGCGATGGATGCTGCTGGGAGGGGAGGACTGTGGTGGCCACCCAGCCAACGCTGGCAGCGTGGCTGAGTTTGGTCAGCTCTGATGGCAGGCAGGGCCACCCCTGCCAGGGCTTGTCACCAAGATCAATATATGACTAACACTATTTTATAGGAAACGCTCAGGGCAATGAGTCTGCTCGGCAGCTCCCTCCACCTCGCAGCCACCAGCTCCCACCCTGCCAGCTGCATGGGTGGAGGTGACAGGGAAAAATGTCCCCAACCCTCTCCATCCACCCACTTTCTCTATATGCACGACACCCTGTTTGTGCCCAGGTTCCCCCTCCAGGTGCATCCAGCACTTTGAGCCAAGGAAGGGCTCCCAGAGGCACCTGCCCCTCCTGCCCCCCTGCCGAAAGCAGAGGCAGCCAGCGCTGTCAGACCGAGACCTCTTCCCAAGCAGCCTGCCGTGCCAGAATAAATGTTGTGAAGTCCATTCTGGGACCTGGCTGGGGACCAGGAGGCTGCTCTGGCTACAGGTATCAAGAGTTGTAGCTCTTGGGAACATATGGTTTACATGAAACTATAAAAAGATCTACAGCTCTTGACATGGTAGTGCTCCTCTGCGCTGTGTCATTAAGAAAAGGCAATGAGAAAGGAGAAATTTAAGTAAAACCTCTCCCTGCCAGCTGCAAATCAGGACAGAGCGACCTGGCCCAGCCAAGAGGGGGAATTTTTTTCAGAGGGGATCAAAGGTCAAAAACATCCCAGAATGGGGCCCTAGGGAAAGGGAGGGCTTGCAAAGCTCCTGTTGTGGGCATGGACAGAAAGAAATGCTCTGGCATGCTTGAAAAGTGAAATCCTTGCATTTTTCTCTTTGGAGAGCTGTCCCTGAGACTGCAATCTCATCTCCCCCTTTTCTCCTTCTTTCTAATTCCAGAAGCACTGAAGTGTCTGGATTATCTCATGGATGTGGAAGCAGTGCAGGCAAGCACACAACCTGCACGCACTTCATCACAAGTGATGGGCTGACAGGGGCCAAGAGGCCCCAGCCAAGGAGTAAAGGAGGAGAGAGAGCAGGTGCCTCAAGGCAAAAATGGGGGAATTCATGCATAAGGGACAGCAACTAGGTTTTGATATCCCTGGCATCTCCGTCACTATTCCAGATTTACACCCTCGCAGCCAAGATCAGGCTTAGGGGTAGGAGAAGGAGTGGGAGAAGCAAAACAAAAAATCAAAAAGTCAAATGCTGTTTTGTTTCCTGCCAGAGCTAAACAATCTTCAAAATTTCACTCTGTGGGGAAGCAGTTGGGCTTTTCAAACCCCTCTGAACAGTCAAAAAGGGGAGGGAGAAAAAAAAGAGGAGGCAATATGCTGAGACTCAGCAGATTTAGAGGATCTTGCTGAGTCCCAGCACATCCCTGCTGGGCTGGGAAGCAAAGGTGATGTTCTGAGCTCCCCCAAAAGGGGGGTGTTTTGCAGGATGATGGATATACTGGGCACCAATACCCAGTCCACAAGGTCAGTGGGCTTTTCACACTCCCAGCCTTTGTACCCAGGCAAAGCAGATCTGGGGCCGTGCTAAACCAACTCCAGAGATGATAAGATCACCTACACATCACCAGGTCCTTCCCATCCCTAACAGACATAAAAGTGACTCACACACCAGGTGATTTCAGCAGATGTGCAGAATTTGGCTGCTTCTTATAACTACCTGTGGTACATGTAGAGCTGCAGGGTTCATGGGAGGAAAGCTTCCACCTGTACATGTCAGCAGCACTCACACCTTGGCCCTTTCTTAACAACTTCAATCTGTTTCTAGCAATAAGCAAACAAAACAAAAGAAAACACAAGAAACAAAACAAAAAAAAAGGCATTTACAAGGCGAGCGGTGATAGGCCACGTCAGACACACACATCTGCCAGTTCAGTTGGGTTTGGGTTTGGGAGGGGATTTGCTTGGTTTGGCGGTTGGGTTTGGTTTTTCTGATTGTTTGGGGTTTGTTTGTTTGAATCAGTTTGGTTTGTTTCACAACATACCTGTCCTGAGCCCCAAGTAGAATCCCCAGCCCGGTTAGAGGCAGAGCTTCCACTGTCTAGAAATAGAGAGAATGGGATAAAAATACCCACAAATAGAAACAGTTCAGAATTTAACAAAAAGTTTGCATATTTTTTTTTTTTTCCTGCTCAAATACACCTGGCCCTCAGCATACAGTGAGTGACTAAAGGTGCAGTATCTCCTCCCCTGCATCTCCAGGGCCGGGCACACTGACTTGCACTGCTCAATCCAGCAGAGCTTTCAGCTGCTCAAATCTCAGCAGCTCACTCCTTCCAAAAGCCAACACGTGGCACAGGACTTTAAACCTGCTTCCCAAAGCGCACTTTGCTTTTAAACACCAAGCCATGCCATTTGCCTACCCTCTGCTTGTGCCACTCTTGTTTTGATTTGGTTTATTTTAGGCAGGTAATTTGCATCTCTCATATCCACGCTGTGCTCAAACATGTAGTGCCATCGGGAAAGGAGTAACGGAGTCAGCCTGGTGTACTAAAAAGCATTTGTCAAACCAAGAATAACAGTTTCTCCCAGTTCAGTGCATCCTACAAGCTGTGGGGTTATAACACACCAGGGATACTGCACCTTTACAACAAAAGGCTTCAATTCTGTTCTCATACCTTTGTTCAAACCCTTGAAACAGCTACACTGAAATAGCGTACAAGGTTGTATCCTGACATCCAGTTGTCTCTGGCCTGGCGAGATATGCAGCTTGTAATGATTTCTAGGCAGCAGAAGCTCTGAAATTCCCTTATTTAGTTGTTCATAAGAAAGAATTCAGGTCCAGTCTATCAAATCAACCTTTAAAAGGACACTGAGAATCCAGCCATTTCCTTTTGGACCCACCCTCCTTCCACCGCCAGCACTGAGCCTCCAGAAGGATTAAAAAAAAACCCAGCAATCTCATTTTCCCTGTTGATTTTGCCTCTGTCAGTTTGGCAAATGGTCACTTCCTGCATTTGAAATGGAACTGAAATGAATGTGACTATTTTTTGCAGAAAAACAACAACCTCTGCTCACTATAAATAGTGCTTTATCTTGCCAAAACCACTCTGTCTGGGGACCTGTATCAGCCCCTGCTCCCAGCTCAGCCCTGGCTGCTGTCAGTGTGCTTCCTGCTGCCACCCAGCCAGGAGAGGGCTCACAAGATGACAGTTTTCAGCAAGATTCATTAAAATACAATCAACACCTGCTTTTTGTACTTTAATTTGCCTGGAAAATGGGATATCACCTGGAAAATGGGATATCACCTAGATCCTCCAGCCTACGCGATGCTATTGGAGGCACTAAAATTATCCTGTGACCGGTACTCCTCTCCCTTGAGAGGGGAGAACAATCTTCAAAATAAGGTTTACACCACATCTGAGGAGAGATAATTTTTCAATACTGTCCCTTTACTTAGGATTACATTCATTAAAGAGCTGCTTCTATGTTTAACAAGGTCGCAGGGACAAGTTCTTTCCAGACACATCAAGCATTTGGCTGCAGGGCAGGGGTCAGCTTTCTTACAATTTCAAGCAAAGACAAAACTGTCATTTTGTTCTCCTCTAAAAGCAAGCAGCAGCACGTTGTCCCACAAGGCTGGTGGGCTTCTCTATTGTTTTTTCCTCTTATTATGAGCTTTATTGTAAGTGTCAAGTATTTTCTCCCTTGCCCATGCTTTGCTTCTGCTTTTCAAGCAAGTAACAGCACCAAAAATTAGCACCAGTCCCTCACCCCAAGCTGAGGTTTGGGCTGCTCGTTTCCCCAAAACAGTCCCTGTAGGATTGTTCTTCTGCTAACAAGTGCACTTGAACACCACAGATCAGCCTCCTCCCTGGGCTTATATTTCTGTGTTTTACTTTGATTTTACAGGTGCTCGTGTAACTGGATAACTCCATCCACACTGATCAGTTCAGAAAGAACTAGAGTGCCCCACCACTAATTAACACTGTCCCACCTGTACAGACTGTAAAGAGATGGTCCTTCCTGACTTGTTCATTGACAGGGAATAAAAAATGAGCAAAAAGCCACCACCCACCATAAACTGAGCATGGGAAGGATTTGGGAGGTCTCGAGTCCAAGCTCCTGCCCAGAACTACGCTGATCCCACCAACAGACCAGGTCCCACAGGGCCTTTCACAGTCCAGTTTTGCCCGTGTCCAAGATTCACAGATACCACAGCCTGCTCCACATCCAGAGCAAGAAGTTCTCCCTTGTGCCACACTGCCATTTCCTTCACTGTTCCCTCCACTGCTCTTCCTCCAGGAGGAACAAGTGCCCTTCACACACCTCATGCTCCAGCACCCTGCCCATGACACACCAAACCCCAAACCACATCCCACTGTCGGGGTGGGCTTTATCCTGCTGTGTTGGGTGCCAGCAGGAGCTTTAACCCTGGACTCTGAGCCAAGCTGGGGCTCCTCATCCACCATTCCCACCCAGGAGGTACTTATTTATTACGCTGATTGCTAATCTGTAATAAATGAGAAGCTGGGGGCAACGATAAAGGCCTGGTCACAAGCAGATTGCCCCAACACAAGCCCTCCTGTCCCACCCCCTGGAAGCAAGGATCACCCATCCCTGCAGTGGTGGCAGAACACCCAACCTCTGTGCCTGCAATCGTGCCCATCTCTCCCTCCTCCACAGGTGACCACACAAGCAGATGCTCTAAGTGTCAATGACAATATGGGACCTTCTGAGCCATCAAAGTGGAGAGCAAGGCCTCCGTGCAGTGGGTGAAGGCTCTTTTTCTTAAATAAAATTAGATGCCTCTAAACAGCACATTTCCTGCACCCGAGCCACCCCACATCTGCCTTTCAACCACCCCCACAGCCCAACAATATGCTGAGCATCTCTCAGCCAAACCACAAACCCAGCTGGGCCTGGATACAGCCTTTTGGCTCCTGCAAAATTCAGAGAGCAACCATCTTGTTCAGCTATGAGTGCTTAATGTTAGATCTTTTATTCTAGAGTGTGAGGGGAAGAAGGAGTATGGTAAAATTAAAGGGAAAAATGAGGACAAAAACACGCAATGCTAGGTATCCTTGGTGAAGGGGTGTTAATACTTGCCCTGTGTCTTCAAGAGATGGGCAGCCAACGGTAGAACAAGGAGGTTTTTAGTACCACAAAGAACTGCACTGGAGCCACTGACTTTATTATTATTATTTTTACTATAATTATTATTATTATAACCCAAGCTGCTCTAAAGTTCTAAGCATGCAAAGGTCTGTGTATGCCCAGGAGGTAGGAAAGCAATAGACTCCTTTAACAGCTACTGGGAGAGAGCTGTGGGTACAGGGTGCCAGACAAGGCCACCCAGTGAGGGTGGTGGGCACAAACGAGTCCTGACCAGCTGGGCAGCCCCTTCCTCACCCTCACAGCACGGTAAAGCACAGGAGCCGACAGCACTGCCCTCGCCTGTCAGAGAGCTAATGAAGTGCTTGCCTTGGCAGCTGAAGGCACAGTTTCCAAGCCAAGCCATAAGAAGAGATGATCGACTCGAACCCTTGGCAATGTTTTAGTGTTCTTAATGATAAGAAGTTTGTTGATAAATTTGGCTGCATGGCCATTTTCTTTAGCATAAGCTGCTTTAGCATAAGCTAGTGTAGGTTCTGGGTAAATACAGCTAACTATAACCAGAGAACATCTGCTCAGTGCTTTACATCTTCTGAAGTTCAGCATCATAACCCATGTTTTACTGGTGCTCAAACCTGGGAGACAGAAGAGTCAAAGCAGCAGAGCCAGGAGGAGACCCACAGGGGAGGCTTGGATGTTGTGGACCCCAAACAAGCACAGCAGCACCCAAATCCATGGTTGTGTGTCTGGGACTTGGATGATTCCCAGGGCCCTGTGTTCATGGCTGCTCCCCAGAGAGCCCTAGGGCACCCCAAAAGGCACAGACTTGTGGACAATCACTGTCCTGAGACTCCCTTTCACCCAGCCCATCTTTGCCTGGATAAATTCTGCTGCTAAAGGTACATTAAGCCTTTATTAACCTTCCTACTACATGTTGTAACACTACCACTCCAAACCAGCCTTTCTTCAGCAATCCTGAAGTGACAGCCCTAATATCAACCAACCACCTGCCACCAAAGAGCTTTTGATATTCTTGTGAAAGCAAGGACTAATTGCACTGCACCTACACATGGCAAACTCAGGCTATTTCTGCAGGTCCAGCAGAAGAGCTGCTGTTGTCCTGCTCTCCCTCCCCAGCAGTAGTCAAGCAGGCAGGGCCGTGCCTGGGAGCTGCTGGAAGCGTTCTCCTGCCAACACTAGTGAGGAGGATCAGGGGTGGCAGTCAACAGGGTGGGTAAAAAGGGGCCAGGACCAACTTCTGCTGCATCAGAACTTGGAGGAAGGGGCTTGGGGAATCAGAGCAGGGTGTCAAGAAGAGACTAAAGGAAAATGTTTCTTTACGGCCACGGTTCTGACAATGAGCTACGACAGGCTGAGAGTGATGCACAAGCTGACAGCAATCAGCATGGACTGGCTCTAAGGAGGGCAGTGAGTTTTCTGCTTGCTTTAAGGCTTTCTTGACTTTCTGCTCCCAAACTTCTGTCCCTTCCTTCCAAGCCAACCCCTGACAGAAAGCTTTCTCATACATCACCCTATTCCCACTTACCTTCGGGCTTACAAAACGGGTAGAAACCATGCAGTGGGGTTTGCATTTAGTACAGGACTATTGCGAGTCAAAAATAGCAATGGATAGGAATTACTACAGTTAAAAGACATGTCTCTTACCTTGCTTTGTGGGTTCTGTTTCCTTGAGGGCTGATCATGGTGGCAGTGGCATTTGAAAAAGGGGTCTCTGCAGATGAGTTGATGGCTTTGCCGTTGCTCAGCTCCATGTAGGTGCTATTCGTGGCGTAGGTCATAACACCATCAGTGTCCTCGTAGTCAACATAGAGGCTGTCAATGTGCGATCCCACAGTGTTGATTGGGTCTCCCTGGGCAAAGATGCTGTTCATGGTCATGTTGAGCACCAGCTCCGTGGAGTCCGAGGTCTTGTCTAGCAGCTTGTCCGTGATGGCGTTCTCCGAATGGAATTCTCTGGAGGGAAGCCTGAGGTCGACGTCTCTCTCGTCATGGTCTGTCTGGTAAGTAGACCTGGTTACGTTTGAATCTAGATTGGAGCCAACAGGGGGAAACAACAATGACAACCACAAAATGCATTCAGGCTGGGAGGCGAAAGCAGCCAGGAGCAGCTGGGGCATGCCAGAGCCTGAGCAGCCACCTGGGAGCTTACAGGAGGGAGTTGGGGTCTTGGGGAAGGGAATCTCATGGGGTTGTATCCCTTGGGGAAGGGTGTGCAGCTCTGTGGGTCTCATCCTGCGATTGCGTGGCCAGAGGAGAGCTCAGCACCTGCCAGCACAGCCCCAAGCAATAGCAGAGGTCAGAAAGGAAGGTGCCCTCCTGGCCCCAGAGCCCATGCAGCCATGCTGGGAAAGCACTCAAGGCAGCTCGGTGGTGGGATATCCGAGGGACTGGAGTGGGAAGGAGGTTGCTGGGGGCTGGGTAGAGGTAGGTGGTGCTGGAATACGTTGTGACAGGGATCTCTGTGCACCCAGGGCTCCCTCCTGTCCTTGGCATGAGGCAAAGCACAGCAGGGCACCGGTGGTGAGACCTTACCCATGGCCACCCCCCCACCCACCAGAAACCAGAACCTGAAGGGCAAAGAGGATTTACGAGCAGAGATGTTTTAAAGAACTTTCCAAGGTTTCCAAAAAACAAACCAGCAGAATCACCAGAGGTAGAAACAGAGCATTTCTCAACAAGAGCTCTGAGAAGCAGAACAGTGAGGCCCAAGTCTCCTCCTTACCTTGGGGTTGTTTGCCCTTCAGTTTTGGCTCACAGTCAATTGTTTCTGCTCTTTCATAGACCTCATTGGTTTCCTGACCTTTGCTCAAGTTTAAATCTTCCTCCGTGTCCTGCCTTCCAAACACCTGGTTCTCCAAGTCTATCCCTTCCCTGGAGATTTTCCCAAAATACGTTGCATTGTGCTGGATAAAACCCAATGGCACATCTCCATCAAACTCTCTGCTCTCTTCACTATCTGACTCGGAGAAGGTGTAGTAGATGGGCTGCAGATTTTTTGAGTGTGGCTTCCTCAGGAGGGTGTACTCAAACGTGATGGATGGATTCTTGCCATTTTGATTCCAGACCTAGAAAACAAATTAAATTATCAGCGGATGCAGGGAATATATGGCACACAAAGCTTGTGATTCCTCTTGGACTTGACAGTTTGGTGAGCATCTACTTTGCTATTTCTGATCTGCTTTCCATCATGTTGCCAACTTTTTACAACTGGAACCCAACCCAATTTTCCAAGGCTGTTTGGCAGCACCAACCTGGGAAACAGCCCCTGCTCAGGGAGTCAGAGCTGCAGGTCACATTCTCTCTTCTGCTGCTGAGTGACCAGAGACTTGGGAGAGGCACTCCAGAGTTTACTGAGCATCACTTGCAAACTCGTTTTTTGTGACAATGAGGAGCATGCACACTCCCTCTTCCAACCTCACATCTACACTGGGGATGGGGACTCACAGTTGACACCCTCCAGTTTCTTACTGGTCTAATGCTTTATAAGCACCCAAGCAATCATCTCTTCTACTTCCAGAGGAGCCTGGGGCTTCACGAATGATGGCAGGAGCTGGGCTGTGGCTGGCTGCCCAGCAGAAAGTTAAATGGATTTTCTTTCTATACCTGGTTTTAAATGGTTTGGTTTCAAGAAAGAATTTTGTGTGCTTTGCTAAGCTATCTGGCCCAATTTCTTATTTTTACTTTCCCTGCCAGGTAACTCAGATAAAAATGTCAAGGAGAAGAGAAGAGAAATTCCCCCTGCAGTGCCTGAGGCATCTTCTCCCTGCAGAGAGCAGGATTACGAAGCCCACATTCATTATTCATAACTCTGCCTGTACCTGAGAGCAACGACAATGACGACGACGACGCAGATAAAAGGTTCATGATAAAAGGTTCATGCAAGGACCTGAACACAGTCACTGCTCCCACTCCTTTCCTCAAGCTGCCCGGAAAACCACAGCAGGACTATGCTCCCACTTCCTTGATCCACCATAGTTTTGCCCTTCCCCATCACCCCCAGACTTGTGAATCTGAGAAGCCAGAGCCCACCATTATATTCAGGCCTTGATTTGTTGGTCCTTGTGCGACAATATACTCGATGCCGGTCTCGTAAACATCCATGGGCCTGCGGTACTTGAATACTGTGCCTGCAATGTTGAAGTTCTTTGGGCTGTCAACTTTGTAGTTCCCATTGAAGAAATAGTACCCAGCTTCATCAGCCACAGCTTCAAAAAGAGAGAGAAAAACCAGTTCCATCACATGTAAGAGCAAAGATTTGTGATATTGCCACTCATTCATTCAGAAAATAAAATTGTGACAGCATCACAGGTATTTCTGCCACGTTACAATGCATTTGTCCCTTATTTACAACAAGTCCAAAGTTCTGGGCTATGAGGCCCTCCACATTACAAGCTCCTAAGCATGTGGCTTGCGTCCGTGACTCCTTTCATCCTTTTGGCACTATCCCAGCATGAACACTTAATAATCACAGCTCTGCTGACTGTCAGGTGGCCAAAAACAAGAGTTGCTCCTTGGGAGCACTGAGCAGATGGCACCTGACTCAGCAGTGGCCCAAGACAGGTCATCCAGAGCCAACCAGCAACTGCACCAAACCAAGCCTTCCTGCACATAACCACAAGCCTCTGAGGCAGCATCAGAGCATGAGGGTAGCAAAGGCACATCTGTTGGGCAAGTCCAAGTTTTTCCACACTCTTTCTTGAGCAGCTCTGCCACCTCCATTGCAAGATGGACATTGTAGCCAACAACACCTCAGCAAGGCAACACACAAGTCACATCTCTTTGGTGCTGTGGTCATTGCACATTCCCAAAGCAGGAGAAGATGAAGGGGATGACAAGAGGGGTGAAGTCCCTTGGTTATCTGCGATCTGGCACCAGTGGATTTGTCACACAACACTGAAGTAGAAACACTATTGACCAACAGTTTCTGCGTTAAAGCAATCAAAGTGTTGATAAACACAGCCCAGGTGCTCAGAGCTCAGCGAGGACCTCACTGGCTTAGACAACGTGGTTGTGATTTACATTGACAATGGTTTTAGCTCATGTCTGCAATAAAACTATGTTCATCTTCACACTGGAAAAAGCATTAGCGAGGATACACGTGCATTCTAGGGAAGTACCAAGAGGTCATACACACCCAGAACATCTGCAGATTTTTTCCGTTCCACTATCTGGATATCCCTTGCTCCAGCAGGAATGTGCGTTACCAGGGAATAGCCTACGGGAAACTACAGATTAATGAAAGGAACTTGGTAACCAATACTCTGAATGAAGCACTCAGTAGTCAATGCTGCAACAAATCAAGTCAACTGGCCTTGAGCCAAAGTTATTTTTAAGAAGTTATGGATTAAAAAAAAATAAACATTTTGTTAATGATAACTTTTAGGCTGCAAATGGACCTTATTGATAACTGAAAATATAAGTGTGTAAACCATACATTCTGGTTTATGGTAGAAATGCACAGCCAAGGGGGGGAAAGGTTGCAATCTTTACATGCACAAACACCAGGTTTTCTTACAGCAGTTTAGATACCTGAAGGCTGTTTTGCTAACTAGAGAAGTAGTTCTGTGGTTCTGCATTGAACCCTGTGCCAGTCTTCCCAAAACCCCAGCAAGAGACAACAACTCAGTTCCTCTCAGAGTCTCCTTTGCTTAGAACCAGGTAAGCAACAGGGCAAGTTCTCCTAAGGCCACTGAGGTTCCTCAGCTTGCTCCATCTTCTCAGAGTCTCAGAAAGCATTAATCATTTATTCCTGAGTTGGAGTCATATGTTTAGGACAAGTAGGGGAGATTTAGATGAAACATTAGGAAGGAATGTTTTCTTGTGAGGGTGGGGAGGCCCTGGCACAGGTTGCCCAGAGAAGCGGTGGCTGCCCCATCCCTGGAGATGTTCAAGGCCAGGTTGGATGGGCCTTTGAGCCCCCTGATCCAGTGGGAGGTGTCCCTGCCCATGGCAGGGGCTGGAACTGGGAGGGCTTTAAGATCCCTTCCAACCCAAACCATTCTGTGATTCTATAAGTAGGTTCTGCTGCTTTACATCACACTAATTCTGGAAATCCTGCTCTTTCAAAATACCCTTCCTTCCTCTTATTACAAATAATTTACTTCCAGTCGCACTGGGGCATGAGAAATAAGACTAAAATAGACTCCAGTCTCTTGCATAACCCTTTTGCACCATTCAGCATCGTGATCTCAGGCTTCTGACAAGTGTCATGCAAAGTTACTGGTTTTCTTTAACAAATCAAATTTACAAGTGACATTAAGACACACAGAACGTGGGAAAAACTGAAGAGGGGCAGCTGATAAGAGCTGAAAGCAATTTATCAAAAAATAAATACATTTAAAAATATCCCTCTGACACAAATAAACCCAAAAGGGTCCCCAAAATCCTCACCAAGATGAGAATTTCCTTTCCGGTAACTGCCGGTCACATGAGTGCAGCTGCTCCCATCTCCTTGGCAAACTCCACATTTATCCAAGGTGTGGGTGGAAAAGAGAATGCCATCACATCCAATGGGCTATGAAAGGCACAAATAGAGTATTGAGGGTTAGGCAAACGTCGCACCCATTGTAATTTTCTGAATGCTACTAACAATATTTTTGCTATAATGTTTAACAACCTCACATTTTCCAGACACGCAAACTCCTCGGAAGTCAGTGTATTTGCAGGATGTTCCATCCCGAGCCTGAACCATTAATTGTCTCTGACCATCCACAGTGGTGCAATGGAGGTCACAGGGCTTGCTAGAAATGTGAACATAGTCATCTGAGGGGAAAGGATATAAAGATATATTCAAACCAGCAGAAATACAATAACCTTCATCCTACCAATGGCAACGAATCTCTGCCAAGTTAAACAGCAGCAGCAACAGCACAATTGCACAGCAGCCAGCACTTCAGAAGTCACCATCTCTTGTGTCTCAGGCTGGGCAGGAGATTGCATATCTGACTGTGTGACAGGCACTGCTGCAAGCCCTTGCACAGGCAGGCAGTGCTCTCTGCTGCCAGGAGCAGATATGCCTCAAAGTGCTATTGGTATCACTAACATCAGGTCTACCAGGCACTATTGTGTGCAAGGGCTTGCAGTAGTGATTATACACACACATTACACAAAAATAAACATGCATGTTCACTTATATTTATATATAAATATATATTTTATAAATATTTATAAATATATATTTATATATATATTTAATGTACAAGTTAAATTAACATGTATATGTATTTATAGCAATATATCTAAGACTATATTCAAAAATCATAGCAGCTTAAAACATCCAAGCTGGACTTAATTCACCCTTTGGTGAACCCTTCTGGCTACATCCACTGGCACAGCAGTCCTGTGGTTTATAATATCTACAGGCAGCAAATGACAAATTCATATTTGCATCAGAAACACAATGCAAAGTGTTGAACTCCAACTAGTGAGCAGCCGTGGACCCACTGGCCTGTGTGCCCAAGCATCAATATCAAAACATTATTCTGCAAATCCCCCAGGAGCCACGTGAAAGCTGGCTACTAAACAAAACAGTTCACTGTCACTCTTCTGGTGAATCATCTCAAAGAGCAAATTGTTCATAGAAGTCGTCACCTTGCCACAAGAAAGGGACAAAAGCAGCCAAGCAGCTGCAGCTGACCAGCCTGCCACGGGCCAGGTTCTACCACGTTGACATAAAAGGAGGCAACAAGTAATTTCATGAGGCATAGTTATTCTTAGGTATGTACAGAGATCCCTAAAATGAGAAAGCTGCAGTAGATCCCATCTCTATTTTTAGACACCCAAATCCCACTGTGAATCCAAAGAACAAGTGCCCAGGAGCCTCCTCCTCAGCAGAGGAGTCCGGCACCCCCAACAGCTCTACAAATTGGTCATGATTTTTGTTTAATGCTTCATTCTGATTTGAGTTAAGTACCTAAAATATGAAATGCAATCTCAGTCTGACTCCTGCAGTGCTCACCCCAGCTGACCAAACTGCCCACCTGCCTCTCGGTGGCATTTGACAGAGCACACGGAGGGTGTGGAGGGAGCAAATGTCACCAAAAGGCAGGTGGGCAGTAATGGCCTCAATTCAAAGGACACTTGTTCGGGTGAGCAGGACTCTGCCTGCCAGCACAGTCCATCACCCCATGCTCCCACACCCTCCTCCAGCCTTTCAGCTCTCTAGCCATAAGGACCTGTGACCAATAAAGGTTACAGCCATAAATTCATGTTGCTATTTTATTTTTAAGCTACCCTGCAGCTGCAAAACACGTCTTTGAACTTTTGACAGTTGATTGTGTATCTGAAAAATCACTTTAAAACAGCAGAGGAGGAGCCTTCCTGCAGGCTACAGCATCATAACTATCAAAATATTTTGGCTAAGCATTATAAAACACACAAAGAGTGTCTTGTTACCAGGATATAAAGGTTTCCATTGATATGTTCTGCCGTTGTACATGTGGGAGTTAAATGATGAACACTGTTCCTCTCGAAAGCTCCTTCCGTTTGCAGGGCACTCCTAGAATGGGATACATTAATATCCTGATGAAAACAAAATGTGGGAAAGGTTTCTGGCACATCTCAACCAGCTGCAAGAAGTATTTCCATTGCCTGCCCTACCCAGAGCCACGTCTTTTTCCTCCCACCACAGGGATATCCAGGGAAACCCTCCTGCGAGATGGTGCAGGCAACACCCATTGGGTTTTATGGCCCCCAGTGCTGGCAGAAGACCCAAAACCCAAACACAGCGGTGATGGACATCAAAGAATTGAAGACTAGTTTCTTGGAGGGCCGATAGCTACAGGATAGACAGTGTCCCCTCTCCAGGTGGCCCAGAAATACCATTGCATGAAGCATGCATGACTTCCTACATTTGCATTGAGTGTTCCCAATGAGAAAAAGGATATTCTTACTTGTACTTTGCAGAGCTGGTATCTTTTGGATGTTCCAGTGCAAGTTTTATTAGCCAGCCCACTCACTGACTTTCTTCTGAATAAAGAAATGATGGTTAGACAAGGGTTAGAAACCCTTCCTTTCCCTTTTTTAAAATAGATTTGTCCCTGGCTTCTGTAAGATTGATCTCTGTGTAGCAGAGCCACAAATCTATCACAGTCTCACTGGAGTTGATAGCAAAGTCTCTCTGGCTTTGTTACCTGCAGCATCAACTATTCTTATTACAGCATCCTAGGAGGTATCATAGGGATGAGGGCCTGGGCACGAGGTTTCCAAGGTGCCTTCTGGCAACCACTCAGCCTGGAGAGGGCAGAGCCATGCAAAAAGCAGCAGGGATCAGTGGGTCCCCAACAAACCCTGCACCACAGTGTCCTCACTGCTACGACCAGAAGACTTGAGAATGAGTTTACGCTGTATCTGCTGCCCATCTGCACTAATCCCTGCAGGAGATACTTCAGGGCCAGCTTGGCAGGGATGCCCAGGGCACAGCATCCTCACGGCAGGATGTGCTGGGCACACTTACCTTCTGCACAAGCAGGATTTCCCACACAACACCTTTTCGCTGGTGCTTATCTACTTAGCGATGACTTCTGGATCAAGTCTACCTCCAGCAAGCTGGAGTTCCCCACCCCTGGCAGGCAGGTGCTGTACCTCTGCCGCAGGCAGTGCCTCTCCTGGGACTTGACACCTCCCCCACAGGTCCTGGTACACGCTGTCCACTTGGTCCACTCGCCCCACCAGTACGCGGTGACATCTGCCCCTTCCTCCAGGCTGTTGGAGGTCTGTGCCACGTCCTGCTTGAAGCACCAGGCAGGTTGGGGAGAGAAGCAAATGTCAGCACTCACACTACAGAACCTATCCAGGTGGGCTGAGGGCATCCCTCACCCAGCCTGCCCTGAGCAAACGGGACATTTCCTTCTCCATCTGAGATCAAGCCCGAGACTTCCATCTTGCAAGAAACCTTCCATTTCTCCAATTGTGTTTTCATGACAAATTGGAATGAAATGGCAATATTTGGGATTCCTTGGGAAAGGAAGGGTTCATTGCTTTTCTCAGTTGGCAAAACCAAGTTCCCAAACCACCATAAACTCTCTCAAGTCTTTTGGTGCTCTGACTCTTGCTCCATAGTGAATTCAGGGAGCTGAAGAGTTGCAGCCAAAAGCTTAACTAAAGCTTAAACCAACCCTTGTAAATCCACCCTGCAGTGGGAGAGCAAGCCAGTGGATGCTGGCGGGCTGGAGGAGCCCAGGTGCTCTCTTTGCAAGTACAGGTTTGTCACTCCAGGAGGGTCCCTGACACCCCCTGCCACTGCAGGCAGCAGTGAGATCATGCATTAGAGGGCAAAGGAGCTGCTCCACTGGCAGCATCAAAACATGCCTTTACCCAGCAAGGTATTAACCTCCCTTCACAAGAGGCACAAAACCTCATTGCTGGGGAATTGATGTATTTTTCCATCCAGGATCACCTGCAGGTCAGTGGAGTTTATTAGTTTTGGGTTTACTGGTAAAGAGATAGCAATATTCTAAGCAAAGTAAATGAAAACTCCAACCTGTGCAGGAACCAAGGAAGTGGTTCTTGCCCAAGAGCAGGCCATGGCCTTTCAAAGCCCTGGAAATGATCTGTGCACCCTCTTTGCCATGGATGGTACAACTTTGGTTAAGCTAAGCCCAGACACACATCCTCACCTTGCTGGACACCTGACACATGCACAGTTCAAGCCATAGGGTTTACCCATCCCAGACACTGCAACATTCCAAAGACCAGGCACCCTCAGCAAGGCTCACTTACCTGAGCTATCACAAAGGCAATGTTGCCCGCAAGAAGAAGGGCCAGGGTGCCTTTCAGCTGGGACCACACACTGATGGAGATGCTGCTCCACCTCCACTTAAGTATCTTCATCCTTGAAAGCAAGCAAACACCACACTAAGCAAAACTCCCATCCGGCCCCACAACACCTCGAGAGCAAAGGCTGATTTGCAGGCTGGGTTACACAGCACAAGTCTTCTTCAACTTTCCCGGTCAGGTAAGTGACCCCAACCACCAATAACTGCAAGGGCTTGAGCCTGAAGTTATATTAAATTAGTGGAAGCATTAATACAGGTTCAGATTCACATCCCATCTCAGTTGTTATCTTCCAAACCACAACTTCACGCTGGTTCCCAGTGGCTGCACTTGAAACCACCAGTGCGAGCTGAGGCTCCAAGCCTGCCTTGGAAGAGAGCGTGGCTTACACCAAAGCAAGCATGGCACAAGGCAGCCAGTAGCAAGAACTGTCCCTGGATCCAAAAAAGCAATGCATTTAAATATCCCCATTTACAGAACTGCTTCTAGAAGAACAAGATGAAAGGCTTTAAAAACAAAAAAAAATACAATTAACAGCCATTATTTTCCTTTTTTTTCTTCATTTGTTCCACTCTAATTCCCACCGGTTCCCAAAGAAGAAGCCTGTTCTTATAGAAACCACCCACAATTAAAGAGCAGAAATGAATTATCCCAAGTGTCAGCCTTTCATCTCTTTCTCCATCTGCCTCATGAAAGAGTAACCCGGAATGGCATTTTCTTAAATAAAACCCAGCTCAAAACCACAATACATTTTATTGTGAACCTCACTGCAAGAGCCAGAAAGGAGCAGGTTTCAGGAAATCATGCTTCCAGGCAATCAAAGCAGCTCATGTCTGTAAGAAAGAAAAAAAACGTTCTTCCCTAAGCTAATTTCCCTTGAAAAGTAACGAGACAGCATCTTTGGGAAGCAGGGGGGTGGGAGAAGGGCTGCTCCTGGGGAGAAGGGGCAGGACTGCAGACCTGCAACATAAAGAGCTTCTTTCCTACACCTTTTTTCTTCTTGCAAAGGGCTTTTGTGGCAGGTTTGGAAAGGCAGAATTGCCAGCACAGCTGGCACAGCTTTGCTCTCTGGCTTAGGGGAATTACCAGAGGGCTTCCATGTCCCCAAATTCCGCTTTGCAACAGCCCCAGGGTTGAGGTCCAGCATGCAAACCCAACTTTCCAAGAGGCAGATCCATTGATTAATGGAAGCCCAGGGCTCTTGGCTGGGGATGCCGGGGACAGGTGGCTGCGACTTGCCTTAACACTTGGTTTTCATTAAGGCTTCCAGACACTTCTGACTCGAAGCCAATAACAGAGCTCGCTCCGAGTTTATCCTAGAGCCGGGCAGAGCTGCTTGTTTAAATAGAAGACAGATTAAAGAGGGGAGGGGGAAGGAATGTCGCTTGCACGCAGGGGACCTGAGAAGGGAGGGCGATGCGGGAGCGGCATCGGGAGGCAAATCCGCACCGGGACTGGGTCTCAGCACAGCGAGGAGTGGGGAAAGACCCCTGTGTGGGGGGATGAGCTGTACCTGGAAGCGGTGGGGCCGGAGAGGAGGGGATGCTCCGGGTGCCGGGCAGAGGGGATGCTCCGGGGTCTGAGAGGAGGGGATGCTCGGGGTGCCGGGCGGTGGAGGAACCGAGCAGGAGCAGCAGGAGCAGAAGCAGCAGCAGCAGCCCCAGACGCTCCCTCCTTCTCCCTCTCCGACTTCAAAGAGCAGCCAAAAGCGCCGGGGCTTGCAGCGAGGAGGAGCCGCCGCAGTGCCTCCCCCAGCCCGCGCCGGCTGCTCTTATAGCGGCGGGGGGGGGGGGGGGGGGGGGGGGGGGGGAGGATGGGGAGGATGGAGGAAGGGGGGAAGCGGGCGGAATTCACACCTCTCGGCCCGGGATGCCCCCACCCCGGTTAACCCCTCGCCTCCCCCCTGTGCCGGCCCCGCCAGCCGGTTTCCTGCCGGGGGGGCACAGGCGGGGGGAGTGCGCATGAAGGCGTTCCGACCACTGCTTGTCCCTCCGGCCACACTTGACACACACCTCCCCCCAGGTACCCCAGGAGATGCTGTGCTCCCTCCAAGCACGGGGGGGCCGTACATGCTGCCCCCAACCCTCCCATCCATCCCCAGCGCCAAGCAAGGCGGCCGAAATAGAATCACAGAATCGCTTGGTTGGAAAAGACCTTGGAGATCATTGAGCCCAACTGTACCTGTCCACTACTAAACTAGATCCCTGAGAAACTCATCTGCTCATCTTTTAAATCCCTGCAGGGATGGTGACTCAACCACCTCCCTGGGCAGCCTCTGGCAGTGCCTGAGTACCCTTTTGGTGAAGAAAATTTTCCTGATGTCTAATCTGAACCTTCCCTGGCACAACTTGAGGCCATTTCCTCTCATCCTATCACCTGACACTTCAGGTAGTTGTAGACAGTGCTAAGGTCTCCCCTCAGACCATACCTGCTGCCCCCAGCCCTCCCACCCATAGCAGGCAGTAAACAAGGTGGCCAAAATGCTGCTGGTATCTCTACAGGCACTGTGTAGCCCCATCCTGCCTCTGGACGTTCAGGGAGCACTGGCTGGATATAGTCTGCCAGGGTTTTAATTGCACCGTCTGCTGAAAAATGAATTGAATCCCCATGATCCTGTGCTTTCGGTGCCATCTGCTAAGGCTTGGCATCAGTCATGCTGCTTGGAACAGTTTTCTGCAAAGCAGGAGGACAGTGGTGATCAGAAAATGGGCTGGGTGCATGTGAAGGGCTTCTTTGGGTTAGAACATACAGCTGTGCGTGTGCTGTGTCTGATCTGAGTGTGTGAGAGAGAGAAAATCCTATGGCATAAAGGACACAATTATGCAGTGCGTGTAACCTAGATATGATATATTTTGTCTGCTCTCTGTGGTCTTTACGTGCAAAATGTGGTCAATGAGCCACCTCACCTACGTGGTGACACACATTCCTGTGTGTTCCTTATCACACACTCCCTCTACACACAAAAAGGTGGTCACAAGGAAATGAGGAACCCAAGGAACTACAGGCCAGTCTCACCTCAGTGCCCAGCAAGACCATGGAAGCTAAGTCAAGGTACAAGGAAAATAAGGAGGTGATTGGTGAAAGCCAACAGGGCTTCTCTATGGGCAAATTGTGTTGACAAGTTTGGTGGCCTTCTGTGATGGATTATAGCATTGGTGGATGAAGACAAGGGGTAATGGCTTTAAATGAAAGAGGGGAGATTCAGATTAGTTATAAGGAAGAAATTCTTCCCTATGAGGATGGTGAGGCATTGGAACAGGTTGCCCAGAGAAGTCATGGCTGCCCCATCTCTGGAGGTGTTCAAGACCAGACTGGGTGGGGCTTTGAGCCCCTTGATCCAGTGGAAAATGTCCCTATCCATGGCAAGGGGTTGGAACTGGATGATGTTTAAGGTCCCTTCCAACTCAAAGCATTCTGTGACTCTATGAACTCATCCAGCATCATTAGAGTTTATCGTGGTTATTGCCACTGGCTGCTCCTGGCCCTTGAAGGCAACGTTCAGCCCTGTCACCATTTGCCATGGGCCAGGAGGCCCCATCTGCCTGGCCCTGGGATGTGCTCCCCCCACGGGGCATGGATCCCTGCATAGCTCCCAGCCCCCTGCAGGAATTGCTGCGAGTCTGTGGTGTTGTTAATTCAGATCCAGTCCTGCCAGGGATGGCTTTGTGAAGCTGAGCGGAGAATCCATCCCAAAAAATTTACATGGGAAATGAAGTCTCCTTTTCTGTTTGGCTAAACGTCTGCCAGCCTGTTTTAATTTACTCAGCTACGTTGATTTGCAACTTTCAATTTTCCATCGGTTGGCTGTGACCAGGACACTGGGAAAATTTAGCACTTGAGTTCACCCAACTCCTGCATTTCAAAATATCCCAGCCCGAGACACGCAGGAGAAAACCCTTTTCCGTTTTGGAACAACCAGGAGGGAAAAGTCTGAACATGAGAGATTTTAAAAGCATCGAGATATTTCACATTGAAAGCTCCAGAGCAGCCTGGATCCCTGTGAGCTCCAGCATCCCCCCGGCACTCCCACCAGCCCAGGGGTTTGGCAGGAGGTTGCATCCCAGGAGACTCCATCCCTGGGTGACACCCCCTCTCCCCATCCTGCTCCAGGGATGCCTTGGGAATGAGGAGCATAGAGGGGAGGAAAGAAGGAGTGTGGGGGAAGGCTGTCCTTGAGGCAAGCACTGGGGGAGCTGGCCGCATGCGAGGCGCACTCGGTCCCTGCTCTTCACCAAAAGTTCATCAAAGCCAAAGAATTTTTTTTTTTATTATACATTTTTTTTATGAAACAGTTGAGATGACTCAGCGGTTTCTGACGCAATCCCCATTTCATCGGAAAATTCCTAACCAGCTCCTAGTGGTAACTGATTGCTCCCATAAATCACGCACTGTTATCCCTGGCTGCACCAGCGGGGCTTACGCAGCCCCGGCCCGGCCTCGTGAAATCAGCAGGAGCGATGCCATCACCTCGTTAGGAGCAAAAACAGCCCTGAAAACAAAACGCACGGTAGAGCCGATTCAAAACACCAGTCTCTGACCAGCTTTACATTGGCCAAACTCCATGGCTCCAGCTCTGGACAAGCCCCTGCTCCCACCACCCCAAATCCCCATGGGGAGTGCTGGTCCCCAAACCCTGATGCCACGGGTGCTGGTGCCGAGGCTGCCAGCAGGTACAGCATTCATCACCGACAGCCCGGCTCCGACAGCAGCGGTTTTTATCTCCCAGTTTTTGGCCTAAGTGTTAGAAACGATTTGCAGATGTTATTTACTGCTTTTGGGCTTGGAGTAAATGGAGACAAGATGCACCTGCATGGACAGTGAGAGGCTTTCCCACCCAGGGATGGTCACTAATGGCTCGTATTGGACTTTCCCAAGGAAATTTAGGATTTGGATAAGGGTCCCCGAGCCAGTCCTGCATCTCACACTTCATCCTGGTGGTCCTGGTGCTGCACATTCAGCTCCCAGCACCACACAAGGAGTCTCAGAGCTGCTGGCACTCTGCCCATCCCTGCAGTGCTGTGGGGCTGGTGGGCTCTTACCCTGAGAGCCACCCCAAAAAAAAATCACAGCAGCCCTCCCAGCAGGCAGCTGCCAGGCTTTTCATCCAAAACCAGTGCCGTGCATAATTCAGAATGCAAATAAAAAGAGCGACAGACACTCCAAAATTACCTCCTCCAGCCGGGGGAGAGTCGCCGGCGACGGGCTGCTGGTTTGGCTGGAGAAGCGCCTGCAGAGGAAAGGAGTTTCCTTGGCTGAAAGGAGTTCAACAGAGTGCTGGGCTGGGCACTGTCTCTGTGTAGCAGGAGCCGGGGCTCTCAGCCAAGTGGAGGCACTCTGTGTCTTGCAGGATCAGGCCCTCTCTCACCTAGCGAGGGGTGGGGGATGTCCCTTTGCCTGGGCAGTCTTTGCTGTGGTAGAAGGTGCTCCAGCCTCGACGTGGAGCAAAGAACAATTGTAAACTCTGTTCCAGGCACGTGACATAGACCTGGGTCTTGCTGTGGTCACCATCATAGGACACACCTTCCCATCCCGACTCAAGCACTGGCCCTCAGGCCTATTGGAGCTGAGATCTGCCGCTGCCAAGCCTCAAGCATGACCCTAGAGTAGGTCTTCCATGAACAATGTACCACAGGACTTGTTCTTGGTGAACCAGGGCCATGGCCCAGCCAGGGGCTGCAGCATTCCAGCACTGTGTTCCCAGCAAAATTAGCCATTTTCTGGCTCAGTCCTCATGCCAGCGTGGCAGACAGAGTGGCTCTGTCACAGCCAACCACACCAAAGTGTCTTCTCAGGCCCAGGAGAACCAGGCTGGAGGAGGAACGGGACAGTGGTCTGGAGTCTGTTGGCACAGGACCCCCCAGCAGCTTCACCTTCTCTCAAGGGCAAGATGATTAAACAATTTTCTTTTTATTTTCAAGACTGCCTACACAAGGGACCTGTTTGTTCAACACTTCTGCACAGCTACAGGCATTATTTCAGGCATTCCCAACATGGAGTGGGTAGATTCAAACCAGACGTGGAGTGTGTGAAGGCCCTGAATGGCTGGGATATTGCTGAGGGGATCTAAATGTGGCAAAGCCCATCAAAAAAGGCCCTGGCAGCCAGCCCTACCTTCTTCTCAAGAGTTGTGGGTATGGTCTACCACTAAGTAACTAAAACAAGCAAGAGGAGATCAAAAAAAGTGTCGTTTAGAGACAGTCCTGGTCCCTTGCAGAGTCACCTACGGCGCAGTGTTGGGCAAGGCCCTCCATCTCTGCGTGCCTGCACGCAATGTGGATAGCAATGATTCATATCGTGTTAGCGTGAGGGTTTCATCCATGGGCATTTGCAGAATGTTGGGTCAAATTGAACAAACCAAAACCACCAAGCTGCCCTCGCCATCAGATTCCTATTAAAAAATATCTCTGGGCAGTCTGAAAGCCGCAAGCGACCACAGTGACCCCAGGTATGGTCATGGCCATAGAGTTTCAATCATTTTAAATGCCTCTTTTTCTCTTTGCATGTTTCTTTCACTATAATTTTACCTGTCCCCAAAGAGTACACATTCCTGGAGCTTCCAGACGAGCCATGCTTGGTTTGAAATTTTAGCTATGCAAAGACTTTAAAAAAAAGTACAAAGCCTTTTCTTCTAATGGAATGAGTCTCAGATGGAAGTTGTGCAGTATTGTGCTGAGGGACATCAGCTATGCAGCGTTGCCAACCACAGGCATTCATAAATCATGAGTCAGACTCCCCAAAACCCAAAGACTGGTTTCATTCCCTTCTAGATTTTGAGCCTTGAAGCATCACAACTTCAAGCTTTTCTCTTCAGAAAATGACATTTTTGACTAACGGGGCGAGAACTGAGACCCTCACATCATTACTGGGCTCCAGGAGCTGTGACTGTGAAAAGAAAACCTAATTAAACACCATGAAATGAGCAACAAACCTGTGCATTGCCCCCCAAATCTGGCAGTGGGATGGCCACCCCAAGCGTTGGGGACACCCCAAAGGGTATGAGCAATGGAAACCTGGTGGCAAGAAAAGAGGTGTCCACACCATTCGTGGTGATATGGTTGTAATGGACCATGACAGGGTAGAGGAGAAGAGAAGAGTGAAAATAACTCCTAATGAAAGAATAAGCAGGGATATCTGTGGGGAATATGGATAATAGGGTTATTCAACAGGGAGATGGGAAAGGGGAATATTTTTAAGGGCAAGTGTTCAGCTAAAGCTGCCTAAAATGGGGCCAGGCCTTACAGAGAATGGATATTTTAAGTGGCAATTTATTCCACTAATAAAAAAAGCAGGCTGCAGGTGCTTTGGCAGGGCTGGACGAGAACGGGCGAGAGCAGCGGCCGATCAGAGCCGGGTCTGCAGCACCGGCCGCGCGAGGGGCTCCAGCACAGCTGGTGGCTTTGTGTTTATTGGGCTGCTGTTCCCTCGTGCCAGGGCCCACATATGGATTTCAGCTCTCCAGGCACTATCACACCGACAGCTCACGCCATGGCTGCGATCTCAGGCTGCGGTAGGTGATGAGAGATGCTTTATCCAGGTGCGACAGCCGTCCCTTCTCCAGCTGGACAGGGAAGGGCTGGTGCCCATGGGCTGCTCCATCCTTGCATCAAGCCTTTCACACCAGGAGGTTTCTTGATCAACTTCCCAAAGCAGCACAGCAACAAGACAAGAAAGCTTTGCAAGGTGGACGGTGCCATGCACATTTAATCACTGAGGGCTCCTTGAGGCTGCTCGTGCTTCTCATGGTTCGTGGTTCTAACATGTTGTTCTGCTGAAACCAGGCAATGCCCAGCTTTTCAGCATCATCCCAAAGTCCAGAGGACATGAGTGTGATGAAAAAATCAGACTCTGAAATGATGGAAGTTGTAACTCTGCAGTGAGCCCTGAAGTGGGGGCACTGCCCCTGCATACCTGCTCACACCGATGCTCATGGTGCAGCACTGCAAACTGCAAGCCTACACAGAAGCTGCAACCTTGATTCCCCATCTTAATATCATTATCACCATTATTTCAAACCTAACAGCAACTGGGGACACACAATGGAGCAGAGTTCAATTCCAACACAGTCTACACGACACCCAGAAGAAAGATCATCCCATACTTATCCCAAGGAGAATATATTCTCAATACTCTCCACTGGCAGAGACCCCTCAGCCTCTACTCCAATAGAGACTACTTCAAACTATCACCCTCATATTAAAAATAGAACAAAACTATCTGTGTGTCTCTCCTTCACTGTAATGTCTGAGTTGAAATGGTAGAAGTGCTTACAGAAAGGCTTGGTTAATGTTACCCTGGAAGGATCCAGGAGAGCATACCAGAACCTGGTTTTGGCATCTGGGAACCAGTTTTCAGCCATATATATCACCGTTCCTGCGTGCGCTCTGGTCCACACAAAATTAGCCCTGTGGAATGTAGATTTAAAATTCGCTTTCCAGAAGCACTTAAATGCAGGAGCTAAAATTTGCTCTTTCTACATTTCCTACCTGTTTAGGAGAGAAGGAACAAAGTCCTGGCCCTTTGTTACTTGGGTTCCTTCCCAGGAAGGTTTGCAAAGCCCATGTCTAGCGCTGCGGTTTGTTTGCAGCCCGAACAAAGACCTTTTAAGCAGCAGCTCCCGACAGGAGCTCACCACCTGCCTGCCCCTTGCCTCCCACTTTACTTTGGGGTCTCTTTTGCAATAATAGCTGGAACACGTGTGCAAACCGGGGTCGGGTTTTTTTCCTCTGTGCCTACAGCGCTGGCTGCAAACCAAACGCCAGCCCAGGGCGTGCAGCTGGGAGAGAAAAAAAGAGAAGGAAACCAACAACCTGTGGAATGTTTTCTTGCTCCTGAGAGCTCCAACACTTCAGTGCTCGGGGGAGCGCTGGCACTTGCTGCATCCAGCAGCCAACGGGGGTTTCCTTTCCAGTGGGCTCCAATTGGATTTTGAGCAAAGGATGGGGGCGAGGGGGATACATTTAACAACTCCTTGACCATACTTTTCAACTGATGCCATTTAGCTTCTTGTACAACTGCCCTGGCCTTGCTAATGGTCCCACAAGGGTGAGAGAGGCTGCTTTGCACCCAGATGTGGAAGTTTGCCCTCACCAACAGATTTCGAGCTGTGTTTTCTCCTCTCTGACACCAACCTCGCAGCCGCAGAAGCAGGGCAGGCTCGGTTTGCTTAGCTAGGAATCCAGGCTGGTTTGTGCAACCAGCTAATGCCAACCCCTCTCAGAATCCTCCGTGCAGCACACAGTGGCCCTGAGCACCTTCCTTCGTCCAAGCAGCTCATGCAAGAATAACATGGAATAATGGATATGTCAGAGGATATGGCACAGAAAAGGAACAGGGTACTTCAGGGCATGCTGGTGCTTGGCTCCTCTTCCAACTCAGGGCTGGATGCCTGTGGAGAAGCAGGGTATTTATGTGCTGGCTTGGAAGGATTAATTTTCATGGTTAATAGGGACACCAGAGGTTTCACTGTTTATTGGTAGATATTCAGTTTTGCAGGGATTTGTGATAGGTTTACAGCTTATCCAGGCAGGAGGGTGGCTGGAGTCGTGGTGTGGGCAGCGTGGAGCTCTGTGGAGGGATACTGCCTGCAGCCAGCCAGGGACTGTGGATAGTTCCTGCAATATCAACTGAAAACAGGAGCTCTACCCAACTCACCTCAGCTGTGCCCAGAGAAGGCTCTCAGCACAACCCTCTCGGGTCAGTGCTTCGATGCTGTCGTGCCCTTCTCCCTGCACACACAACACCCCCGAGCTCCTTCTCCCAGAGTCCTTTCCAGCTTGGCTGGAGTGGCTTAAAGAACATTTTTCTTCCGTGCATGGCTCTCTTTCCACTGGACACCGCCCCAGGGGACAGGCGAGCCCATCCTATCGGCCTCAGAAATAGACAGTGGCTCATATCTCAGCTCACAGCCTCCTCCCCAAACCCACAACCACAGAGGCTGTTGCTTAAGCAGAGCATTCCTGCTCCCTGTGTTCAGGGAACAGCTGTACCAAAAAGATGCCGAGAATCTCTGCAAGGCTCCAAGGAAAAGATATTAACCCAGGAGGGGAGTAGCAGTGATATAATAAAAAGCCATAACAAAAGAGAGGAGCCACTGAGTGGATTAGCAGCCCAAACACTGCTTGGCTTTTCGTCTCCTTTCCTCCAGCTTTTCCGCACCGCGTGGTGATCTGCTCAAGTTCCTCCACCTCAGAGAGGCTCAGCTCCTGAATTTCAGACAGATCTCCTGGAGGTGTCCACGCTGCAAAGCCTGAGGGCACAGCTGAGAAACTTCACTGCCCTTAACCCCACCCGAGCACCCAGGAGGGTACATAGGCATTGGTAGCAAGTGATAGATGCTGCATCACACAAGATCCCTGGTGCCTGTGCTCCACTAGAGCAGGGCCACCCACTCCACATTTGCCCTCACAGAGGAATAATAGGCAGATCTGGAGCTTGGTGTGTATTTCTGAGGTACAGCAAAGGTAGCAGGATCCATCCTGCTATTTTAAATCCCCCTTGTACCTGCCATATAGCAGTTATTCCCTACTTTGTGCCAGTGTGGAGCAGCAGACAGCTTTTCCCTGCCAGGCTGCTCCAGCAGCACTGACCCAGGCTTGGTGCTGTGTGATGCAGAGGTTTGACATCCCCACGGGAGCAAACAAACCTCCTGTCCCCTCGCACTGTGCACCCAGACCCAACACCCAACACAAGGCGTGCAAGGACAACAGTTCCCTTCGCTCCTTTAGAAACACGCAGGGCGGTATCGGAGGGCACAGAGCATCTGCCACCGGGAGCTGCCGGCTGTACCAAGAATTCCTCTGCTGGGGAGAGACAGGAGCGCAGGGGGCGGCCGTGGCCCCAGCAGCTGTTCCTGCCCACAGCCAGGGCAGGGCATTTAAATTTTAAAGCACTCTCACCCACGGCTGTTTTTTTCACCGTCCCCATCCAGCTCGCAGAGACCTTGCCCTGGGAGCTGCCGGTCCGCAAGGCACCCATGGGATCGTTGGTGGCCAAGCTCCTTCTGCCCACCATCAGCACCTTGGTCTTCCTCCCCACCATCAGCATCGCGGCCAAGCGGCGCTTCCACATGGAAGCCATGGTTTACTTCTTCACCATGTTCTTCGTGGCGGTAAGATATCCCCAGATATCCCTCTGTGTGTTTGATACCCCTGAATGCCCCCTGCATGGGATCTCCATCAGTAAGGGCAGATGGATCTCACCCAACAGCAACGAGCATGACCCCCAGAATACCCATTTTCAATTATTTCCCACTGTGTATGGTGTTGAATAGCTGATTCTTCAGTCTAGGATGTCCTCAGGTCTTATACAGATTTAATGTTTTATGGTTGTGAGGTTAAGGAGAGTGTCTGGGTGCAAAGACTTGATTGACTCACTATGTTTTGGAGCTCTTTATTCTCTTTGTTTTACAGCTGGTAAGTGACCATGCTGAATTTGGGGTTTAAATTGTATTCAGAGTCTCTTGTTATGATTTTGTCATTTTAGCCAAAAGCACGTAGTCCAATTATTGATTTTGCAATTGCTGACTGGTGATGGGAGCAATGCTGGAGTCATGGGTTTCTGCACTGGGAAAGCATGTTTTACGTGCTGCTGAGATATCAAGAAAAAACATTACTAACCCTCCATCCTGGCAGAGCTGTTTGAAAATGTGTGTTTCACTAGGCTTAGAATAGCCCTGCTTTCCCTCATATGGGACTAAAGACTGGAGAAAGTCAGTTTTCTGTATGTGTACAGAATAATTCCTATCCCTTCTCCTGGCAGTAAGCTGCCCTGTACTCTGTATTGCTGTTAAGGGCCTCCACATATGCACAGGTTGAGCACCTAAAGCAGCATTTCCACTGGAAAAAATCTTCTATTTAACCCCGTCACAATGCTTTGCTAAAGAATACAGAGGGAATAGCCCAGCAAACCAACCAATATTGAATTTACCTCTTCCCCCCACCCATCTCGAAGCACCTCATGAGGACTGTCACACCCCTTGTATTGAGCCAGACAAACCAAGGCAGGGAGCAGATAAAGGACCTTCCTGGTGTGAAAAGCCCTTCCGCAGCAGCAGGGCTCTGACCAGGCCAGTCTCTTAGTCCTAAGGATCCACAATTTGAACCTCCAATTAAAGCTGGGAGGAAGTTCTACCAGTTCCATAAAACCCACAGGTAGTTAATAAAAATATACCAGCTGGGCAGCTCCCTGGAGAAGATGGACATCTACAATTCCATTTTGCACTGCATTTGTATCTGGTCCATCTCCTTGAGAAGTCAACAGGAAAACTGGCACATATTTCAATGGGAGGTGGAACAGGTCCTCACCGAAGAGACTGAAGAGGCAAAATATCCAAGCGTGGGGAAGGGAAGGCAGCTGCCAGCATGGTCGAGGGGTAGAAAGGGAAGCAGCTGCTGCTGTTGCCTTTCTTGTAGCATCCCACTCCTCCTCCCCCAGAAGTCCTCATCAGGGCAGTGAAAGCACATGTCCCTCTCAGACAAGTGCTGCGACGCTCGCCAGAAACACGCTCTTTGTCTTGCACCCTTTCTTCCCCCCTTCTCCAGACTCCTCGAACTCAAGTTCAAGCAGAGAAAAGAACTACAGCCATGGTGCAATCTTCTCTAGAAACCACAGCAAGCCAAAGGACTTGCAGCAATTCCTATTATAAATAAGATCAGCATCCCCACAGGGCCGTGACAGCGAGGATTGTTCCAAGGGCGTCCTGCCAAGCGGGGAAGGGACTTCTTCAGAAACAGTGAAGCAGACTGGTGCTACCACGAGAAAACTCTCAGGGCTGAGTGCTCAGAGGAAAGAGCAAGGGCCAGGCAAACACTGGGAGCATTCCTCTGATTGCACTGGAAAATTACTCTTGGCTTGGTTTGCATCTATGTTGCATGACAATGGGGTTTTTTTTGCAAATAACCTAATCAATGAGTTAATGGGCTTTTAAGGGAATGCACTAATGAGTGAATTCCCCAGTATTCAGACCCTATTTAGGCTGGACTGTGACCTGGCATCTCTACACATTTCATCAGGACACTCATTTTGAATTGTTTTATAAGAATCTTTCGCAATTAGAATCATAACCTCAGAGTTCTCCTTCTGCTGGAGAGGATGTCCCCGCGCCGCCTGGAGCTCGGCTCGAAGCAGCTTGGTCATCAGATTGCAAATTCTGGCACAGAGCAAGAGGCAAAATAAATGTCGTCCACAAATAATTTGTACTAAGAGAGAAGAATGCTGATTCTCAGGATATTTGCAATTGGGATAAGTGACTTTATATCTCAAATATATTCATTACTGCATATCAGTCATCCTGGGGTATATGAGACTGTCTTGTTCCACGTTGGCCATCCTCTCAAATACACCAAAAGGCTGCTTCAAATAAACTGATAAAACAAGAGGTATTTTATCTCTAGAGATCTGTGGGTAGAGAGCTAGATTTAGATTAGATATTAGGAAGAAATGTTTTCCTGTGAAAGTGGGGAGGCCTTGGAACAGGTTGCCCAGAGAAGTTGTGGATGCCCCATCCCTGGAGGTGTTCAAGGCCAGGTTGGATGGGTCTTTGAGCCTCCTGATCCAGTTGGAGGTGTTCCTGCCCATGGCAGAGACTTTGGAACTGAATGGGTTTTGAGGTCCATTCCAACCCAAACCATCCCATGATTCTATGAACCAGCTTTCCTAATATGCTTTATTTTTGCAATAGATTTTCCATGCCTGTGATGGCCCGGGCTTATCAGTGCTGTGCTTCATGCGCTACGACATCCTGGAGTACTTCAGCACCTACGGGACCGCTCTGTCCATCTGGGTGTCCCTGATGGGTAAGCTCTGGTCTGTCGTGGTTCCTACAGAGCACCAGTGTTTGCAGGTCGGGCAGGGGCTGTCAGCATCACTGGTGGGACAGTGAGTGGGTCGAGTCCCCAGAAATGCTTTGCCTTTGAGCTCCCATCTGCAAGACTTCAGCCTGAGATTGTCTTTTATGGAAGTCACCCCCTGCTATGGTTTATTCCTTTTTTATATCATTCATGCCTTGGAAAGCCTTTTCTCTTGGTGGGGTCCAGACACACATGAAAACTTTCCTGAGGGGTGGCTGAGGAAGTTTTATTCTTGTAGATAAACAGAGCTCTGGCGCCTGGTGTTTGTGTTTGTTGGGTGTTCCTCTGCCTTCCCCAGCTCTTCTGCATGTCCTTACAACAGCAGAATTATTTATTTCAGATTGGCAAGTAACACATGCAGCCTGGTGCTTTAGTTCAAGGCAGGACAGTACTGTGAGATGGCTTAGTTTGAAACCTCATAGAGCAGAGAATCTCCCACTTCTCCTTCTTTTCCTCATTCTGAGCCCATCGACTTGTCCTGTCCTGGCTTGGGGGCATTAAGAAATGCAGAATCTGCCACTTCCCTTGGTAGCACACAAATTAAAGTGGCTTAGTCAAAACAAATCTATCTTCCTAGTTTATCAAAAGCCTCATCTGGGCTGACGGGAAATATTAGATCTGCTTAGAAAAAGCAGAAATATATTTCACTTCCTTTTTATTTAAAATCCTGACTGTTGCTGTATTACTCAGTTTTCATTTTCCCACATTCCCTTCACTCTCTTTTTCTCCTCATTTTGTTCCTCATTTTCCTCTGAAACAAGGTACAATAGAAATGAAAAAAAAAAGATGACAGAACTAAAAAAGGAAAAAAAAACCCATTATTTTCTCACTTTGTTACCATGATTTTTGGAAGGACCTGGGCATTTCTGACTGGAGGAAAGAGCGGGTAGGGGACAACCACTTTTCAACAGCAAAGCCTTTGCTCAACAGTTTCAGGCTGTATCTCTCCTAGTCACACAACCAGTCCCCACTCCATCTCAGCCCTCCTGGTGGGGGTCACCATTGCTGATGCACAGCTCCAAAAGTCTCACAGGAATTTCCCTTCTGCCTCTGAGGGCTCCAGGGATGGTGCAGGATTTCCATCTTGGATCGGGGGCTCCAGGAGCACCCACTCTACCATGCACAGGTCTATCCCTCCTCCCCTCACCACTGAGCAGTGCAGAAAGCAGCATCCACTTCCAGGATGTGACACAGGATAAATCCTCCACGCAGGGAAAAATTAATGGGGACAAATCTAACCTTAGAAATAGCTTTGTTCCCCCAAGGTGCGAGGCCCAAGGTGGGCTCCCACACTGTCCATGGCACTTCAGCGCTCTCCCTGCTTGGCTGGAAAAGGCAGGGAGGTAAATCATCTCCAAAGGGATATCTTCAGTAGATAACAGCAGTGTCAGGGTAGGTCAGAGCCTGTCCAGACACTTTGGCTCCTTGCAGCAAAATTCAACTTGATTGCTTCATTACTGCATTCAAAAACCTTGCAAAAAAAATACAAATCCCGGACTCCGATGTTTAAAATATTGACCCGCAGGGAAAAACAGAGATTAAAATGCGGACATTATCCCTTAGCCAAACTCCCTATAAAACCACAATCCAAGGACATGGAAGGTGTGGTGACTGAAGCCCAGGGAAGCCTCTCACTGTGGCTTGTAAAGCCCGAGCGCACATGTGCGGACACAGACCCTCGGGCAAGCTTCCCGGAATGCAAATCCGGGACAGCCATAACACAGCTGTGCGAGCTGGAAAAGCACGGAGCCCACTGGGATCCATAACTTTTATCAGTTATTACCCCATTCTGTGCTAAACAAAAGCCTCTAATAATTTACTCGCACTGGCGACTTCCAGCTTGCAAACCTCAGGCAGGTGCCGGCACGGCCGGGCAGCCCAGGCCCTATTGCACTAGCCAGCGTGGTCCTACTGGAGCAGGGTGATGGAGGCTACACCAGGGTGAGCTTCCAAGCTTGGAGATGTAGGATGAACCCAGGAGCCAATGATGGGCTCAAAGGGTTCAAGCATCTTTTTAATTGCCTCTGACTTCTGAGTCAAGGCAGGAAAGGGAATTATAAGAAGGAAATCTCCTTTAGCTTCTGCATGCAACACTGAACCTAAGACTCCTAAAATCAGCTCCTAGACTTACCACTCAGATGCCTCAGGATGGTTTGCTTTGCCCCTGTGTGCCTCAGTTTCCCCGGCTGAGGGGCATCAGAAGGGTAAGCCAGACCTGGATGCAACGCTGAGGGACCCAGAGCAGACTGGACAGGCTCTAGGGGGGCGGCCAAGGTGGAGGGTGGATGAGCTGATGCTCCCTGTGCTTGGTGCCACACAGCCCTGGCAGAGTTTGATGAGCCGAAGCGATCGACCTTCGTCATGTTTGGCGTGCTCACCATCGCCGTGAGGATCTACCACGACCGCTGGGGCTACGGCGTCTACTCAGGACCCATTGGGACAGCTGTCCTGGTGATAACTGTGAAATGGGTACGTAGGGAGAGGCACCAAACCACAGCTTTGTGGGGTGCTCCTGCTGGGGAAGGGGCTGAGCCCTGTGTGGAGGGGTCCAACTTGCACCAGCAGTTTTCTCCTTGAGGTCCAGCTCTCACAGCAGACGCCCTCAGGGTGATTAAATAGCACTTCTCTTTCAACCCAGGCAGAAAGCAGGCAGACAGCAAGCAGCCTGTGTGATAAATGCCAGATTCAGTTGGTCTGAGCAATCTACCACATCTCCTGTCCCTGCATTTCTAATCAGGAGGAACGTATTTATGGAGTTTTTACAGCCACTCAGAGGCAGAGGGGTCTGGTAAATGCCCCCGGAGCTAGTGTGCATAAAATGTGGTGATAAAGTGGGAAGGAATCTGCCTGCAGTCTGCCTGAATCTGGCTGGCAGTTCCTGGGACAGTCGGGCACCCTGCTGGAGCGTGCGTCCCACACCATGGGTGCTGTGGACCTGGGTGGGACCACGGGTGGCAAAGCCATTGGCAGGAACAGGCATGGCTGTAAAAGGGCAAGGAGAAGGATTCAGTCATTGGGTAAAAACTGCAGGAAGACCAAAACCCGTGGATGTTGTGCTGGGATCTGTTCTCCCAGAGATTGGTTTTGTGAGGGCACACACTCCCTGAGCTGATTTTGCAGCTGAATATTAAAAAACAGCGCTAGTATTGGGAATGAAACAGGAGGAGCCATTGCAGCACAAAGGCAGAGGTGCTTTACATGGGCTGTGGGCTTTGCATGGGTTTATTTCAGCATTCATGGGATCTTTCACACCTGGAGTAGCCAGTTAATACCAGGTGAATACAGTTGGTGTGCTCTCTCTTTCCTTCCAGCTGCAAAAGATGAAAGAGAAGAAAGGGCTCTATCCAGACAAGAGCGTCTACACTCAACAAATCGGTCCTGGCTTCTGTTTCGGGGCGTTAGCACTGATGCTGAGGTTCTTCTTTGAGGTACTTGTTTGCACTCTCAATCACCCTGACTTTACAAGGTGTAAAGGATGTTACCAAGATAGGAGACCTCCCCATTCACATTGCTGCTTCTGGCCTTGGACAAAATCCACCTCAGATGTTGGCGTCTGGGGTTGGCATGGTGAGGTCTGGTGGCGGGGAGGAGGGTCCTTCCGTGCTTGTCCCCATCCCCTGGCCCATTTACTGTGGTGCAGGCAGGGACAGATGGGACAGCAAGTGACATGCGGAGCGATGCTTGCTCTCTTTTCCCCCCATTATGTGAGTTGTGAGGACATGAACCACCCTTTCTTCCACCATAAATGGTCCTCAACATGGTTTTGTCAAACGTAAGCGGGATTTTTTGGAAACCGGGCATGGGTGACTTAAGGACACCTCGCTGAGCCACAGCAGGGACTGGATGCAACCCAGGCATGGCCGGATCCAAAGCTGGCTCACACCAAAGATGAGACTCTCAGTTGACTCCCAGAGGCACTTGATCTCATGTTTATAACCTTCTGCTCTCGCCGCTGGCTGGTCCACCCGGCCCGCACGAAAGGGTCCGTCTGTCCCACATGAGGAAGGCGATAACCCCCCGACACAGCTGCCGGTCCCGCCTGCGCTCAGCCCCGCCGTTACGGCTGCTCTGGGCTTTGGGAGCTGCTAGATACAACCTCCCAGGCATCCCCAAGGATTATTTTTCAAAGCATTTAGTAATTGCAGATTCTAGCAGAACATAAAAATGTCACTTAGCAGCAACCCCCCCTCCCCCGCGCCCCGGCCTCGCCGCCGCGTCCTTTGCGGGGTAATGAAACACTTCATTCAAGAACTGGGAAATGTGCAAATTGGAACGTGTTAAATCCACTTTGCTTTTTTTTTATTATTTTTAAGGCTGGAAATCCTTTCTTCTCTGACAGCAAGAAGAGGCAGAAGGCTCAGGAATTTTTGTTATTCCTTTCCTTTTGGCTACTTGTAGAAACCTAACGTTTTGCACCTAACGCAGAGCCCCCAGCACCACCGCTCCCGTGGTCCCAGCAGGTCTCTCTAACGCTCTCCTTGCTTGTAGGAATGGGATTACTCCTACGTGCACAGCTTCTACCACTGTGCCTTGGCCATGGCCTTCGTGCTGCTGCTGCCCAAGGAGAACAAGAAGGCTGGGGGCACCGGGACCCCCGCCAAGCTGGACTGCTCCACGCTCTGCTGCTGCGTTTGAGGTGCCCAGGTGAGCAGGGCACTTGCTTTTCTGCTCCTGGGGTGACAGAGGGGTGCAGTCGAACCCAAAATGCACTGCATCTCACTCTGGGGCACCAGTATCTTTTCCCACCAGCTCTGTGCACACCCTGGGATTTTCTTCCCTGGAGTCTTTACCTTTCCACCACCAGCCTTCGCAGTTTTCTACCTACCTGTACTTCTCACTGTAGAAATACTTGTCTGGGCTGCAGGCTTCAGAAGAACCTTGCAATCTTGGGCCACGTCACCACCTGAGCTGTCACCTGCACTAGCCCAGGACGACTCCAATTGTCCCCTCCATAGGAGTTTGCCCAGCCTGAGCGCACGGGTCTTCATTTGTGGCTCCCAATTAACAGAACCTGTATTTTTGAGAGATATTTACTATTTTATTTATGCATTCTTTTGATGTAAATAATGCAGACTAACAAAGATTTTGCAAATGTGTAATGCCAGTGTTTCGTAAGCAGTGCAAGAAAATTTCCAGCTCAGTTCTGCTCAGGTGAGGGCAGATGCCAGCCTCAAAGCAGAGCTCTGGGCACGGCCAACCCCTCCCATGCCCACTCAACTATCCCAGCCTGGAGGGACCTGCAACACTGGGCACTTTGTCCTTGCAGACCTGTCTGGGCATCACATGCAGCAGGTGCGCTTGCAGAGAGCCTCACTGGCATGGAAAGCACAAGGAAAATGAGAGGCAGAGAAAAGAAGCTCCTGGAGGGAGGGGGAGGGCTGTAAGCCTATAACATCCCCTCTAACAGACTATTTACTATAGCAGAAGTGTATGATTTATTTAGACTGTCTGGGAAAAACGCCAAGACTATATGTCATGGACAATTAGAGCAGTATTGATATACAGTGATGTCCACAGAAAGCCCACATTAAGCCTGGGTTCCTCTCAAAGAGAAATCCACCCTGGTTATTCATCAGAGCAGCTTCCTGCAACGGGGCATCAACCAAAAGTGAATGAGCTTCCAACAAAAATACAAATGAATTATGAACCCCCGAGCATCCAAGAGTCACTGGCAACTGGTGGCACAGCTGATGCAGCTGCATGCAGAGGCAGCAGTAGCAAAGAATTTTCAAAGGTTTCACCAGCACTTAAATCAATAGAGCACACCAGGTCTTTCTGAGCATCCAGACCCCAGGATGTTTTACAAGATGCTCTGAGAGTTTGTGTGCAATACTTTCCCCATTATTTGCATGCTACTGGAGTGCTTTGCCACACAAGAAACGATCCAGATATCTCCAATAAAACAGTTCCAAGTGCAGGAGACTCCTAATTCAGAACTGAGTGCAAGAAACACCTTGGCACTATATGCAAGAGCTGGCTCTGAGGATGCACAGGGTCTTCCCAGGGGTCATCCACAAGGGTGTCCCATGACAAGGGCCATACTGGCTCTCGCTGAGCCATCCTGAGCACTCCAAGTGTGCACAATCCCACGTGCAAACACTCAGCTCTGACCCTCCCCTGGAGCCTGACCAGCAGCCTCCATCCCTCCACAAAGCTTTTGGTGCTTGCTGCAGTCACCAAGCAGATGTACCCAACATCCCCAACTCATTTTGTGACTGCACAGCCCTTCCTGGGCTGCAGTGACTTGCATAGCCCCTGGCACTTCATGGGGAGAGCCCTGTGTGGGTGAAGTACTGGGAAGAGAGGCACTGGGTAACTGCAATGCCTTAGTGTGGCTGAGCAGGAGGGGAAAAGAGGTTGGTAAACCCCATGCAAACAAGGAGTGCACGTTAGCTAAGGCCCAGCTGAGTAAATGAAAATTCCTGCTCCCACCTGCCATGCATCCAGGTGTTACACACAAAAAAAAACCAACCCCAAAAGTATATTTCACACAATAAAATCCCAGGCAAAACCACTTTTTCCCCCCTCTCCCTCCAGATGCCACAGGGCGCTGCTCCAACCATGCAAACCATCCATCTCTTTGCACCCAGTGTGGGACCAGCACCCACCCTTGGGGCCAAAAACACAACTGGACACATCTGCAAGGTCCCTGCTGCAGCATCAGTCCTACACCAGCAGCAGAACCCAACGCAACGGGACCAGCGCCCCAACACCTGGGGGGGAAGGTGCATGGGCTGAGTTTGCTATCGCTGGGGCAGGATATCCCCACAATACAAATGCAGGGAAATATTATAAACATTTACAGCAACGTAGACAAAACAGTCTCTTGTAACCTTTTAGCGCTGCCGAGAGCTTTGCCTGTAAGAGCTCTTGAGCCCCTGCCAAAAATTCTTACTGTTTTCATAAGAGTAGGTGTTTTCGTCTAAGGTGCAGTCTGAGTGCTGTGACCTTTGTCATGTCTGCTACTGAAATTTCCTGCTTCTCTGTTATTCTCTTCTTCGGTAAGACGATATGAAACCCAAAACTTTTATTGCCCCTTTTAAAACGTCTTTATAGCTCCCCGTCTACTTCATATACTGTCTTATTCTCGAATGCTGGGATATTACTTATGGGATCCGGGCTTGATGCTGCAAAAAGCATTTGGGTTTCACAAAGCCCAAACCACCCAGGCTTTTTTTAAGATCAGTCGGAGGGGAGGAAGGGAAAAAAAAAAAAAAAAGAAGGAAAAAAGGAATGAGAAGGGAGGGATTGGCTTTCTGCTCCAGAGGCATCAGCATCTGCTACCAGCACAGCAGCAGAGAGCAGCAACAAGGGTGAGCAGGACCCTGCCAGCCTCCCTCCTGCTCCCTTGATGCCTCCCAAATCCCATTGGCTTTGTGTCTGGGCTGCAGCAGCTTGGGGTGCCCGCTGGCCCCATGGGGGATGGCATAACACAGCCTCTATTCCCACATCTCCATCCCTTGCCAGCTCTGCCCCAGAGCCAGCAGCTCAGATGTGGTTGGACACCACAGCCAGTGTTGAATCCGGTGTGCAGCAGCTGGGGCACATCTGGATCAGAGGTGGCACTGGGGGAGGACAGCCCTGCTTGGAGGCTCCCGTGCACCCCATTTCCCTGCTCAGTTTTGGGACAGACCACGTGAAGGATGCACATCCCCAAGTGAGGGTTGTTGCAAAACCACAACAGCTGGGCACCAGTGCCAAGGCTTCATGCTTCCATCCCAGCCCTTGGGCTGTGGGGCATCACCTCTCTTCCATGCAAGGATTCCAGTGGTAGGGGTCTCCCAGGACCTCTCTAACCTCTGCACAATCCCCAGCAGGAGGAGTGGGGACGTGGTGTGCCAGGGGGGAAAAGAGGGCTGTCCCCAGGCTGCAGCAGGCGCAGGGGCCAGCGGGCAGCGATGGGGCTTCAGGGTGGCGTGGTTGAACCCCCCCTTCCAGGTGACACACAACACCCCACGCTCACCTACAGCAGGGCCGGGATGAGAGGGGAACTGGGACCTGCTGCTGCTCGAGGGGAAGCTTCCAGAGATGTCTAGTCAGGCTCGGTGCCAGCTAATCTTCCAGGCAAACTTTATCCAGATCCCTTTGGCTGCAGAATGTGAAAAACCAGCCAGACTGAAACAAAAAAAAAAAAGCCTGGTTTCTGCTGCCAGCTGTATGGGGCACTCCAGAAAATGCCTTATCGCCATGTGATTTTGAAAGACCGCTTCAGGTTCTTTTTCCACACGCTACTCTTCCCCCCTCACCCTTGCATCACCGTCTCTCCCTGCACAATCGAGTGCTGAGCCAGCCTGGCCAGCCCTGCCAGGTTAACTCACAGAGCCTGGGGCCAAGGCTTCCCTTCTAACCATCTGTAGGCCCTTGAGGCTGCAGCAAGGCTGTCCCACTTCAGAAAGTGCTGTTGCTCCAGCTCATCGGGAGTGGTGATGGACAAGCCAAGGAGATGCATCCACTGGGAGCTCCAAGGAAGTCCTGCCTCCTCCCAGGGAGAACCAAAGAAACCCAACTTCCCTGGAAATTCAAAAGGAGTGAATTTTTGTGCAGGTAGAGGCAGGAGCCCTGTGGGGAGACCCAGAGAGAAGTCCTGCCCTGGGTTTCTCCATCATCCTCTTGTTCTGATGTGCAGGAGGTGCCTGTGCCTTCAAACTGGAATACACCAGGTCTGCAGAGGCAAAGAGGAGTCACCACCAATGTCCTACACAGACCCAGGGCTGTTTGTACCAGACAAGGTACACACACACTATGAGAAAACAGACCCATCCATACCCTGGACAAAAGTGGAGATGAAGCAACTGAAACACCTAACCAGGACCACTCAGTAATCTCTCAGCTTTGCTCCAGCTATTCCAGCCCCAATCAATATCTTTTTCAGATGCACAAAGAAGGCCTCCTGTGCTTTGGAGGAGATGGGGAGCACCCAGAAAGAGCAGAGTGGGATTTGTCATGGCTGGTGCCACTCTGCAGAATCAATTTCTTTCTGCAGCAGCTGAGGGTGGAGTTGCAGCAGATGCAACCACAGAGGTCAGTAAAGTGGGACCTTCTGCATGGGTGCAAAGCAGCCTAACCCAGCACCAACAAGAGAAAAAAACACATTGATGCATCAGAGTTTTGCTTAAAACAATGCCATGTAACGACCCATCAGGTTTCTCTTCTCTTTTCTCTCAGCAAGATGTCCAACCAAACTTTCCAGCTCAGTTGGCACGGGTGGAACAGCCCCATCCAGGCACTGCTCAGCATTGGGGTATTTTCAGGGCCTGGAGGAGCTCTGCTGCAGGGCTGCAGACAGGCTGAGCCACTTGGCTCCTGGGGGAATTGGGCAGGGAGGCTCTCACACACTCACAGGTGTCTGCTCCCCCGGCAGCACCGGAGACAGACACGGATGGTGGACTTGACCCAAGTGGCCAAACCCCAGCACCGAATCCCTGACCTGGGGAAGGGCAGATGCAAAGCAGCCCTGCTCACTCTGCTCTTACGGGGATGCTTTCACAGCTGCAAAAACCTCACTCCAGGTCCAGGTTTGGTGTCTCCAGCCTCTCCGCTCCTCCGGTGGAGCGATCCCAGGGAGCATCAGTCCAAGGTTTTTGGTTTAGGCCAATCTCCCAGAAATTCTGTCATCATGCAGTGCATCACGCACACTCCCGGATCCGCATTACACAGAGCGTGGCCCCGCTCCAGCACCTCTTAAAGGCAGTGGAAAAACCCTCCCTCGCTACGATGGGAGCTGGCTCAGACCGTGTGCAATCTGACAGATACCACAGAGCAAGAGAAGCAGTTTTAATCTGGGAATATCTTGTGGCCCCAAAGCTTCTTCTGGACATGGACAGGGCAGGGTGTCTGCAGAGCGGGCCCTGCTAAGAAAAGCTCCCGGCCTTGCCACAGCCTTTCAATGAGCACTTAAGGAACCTGCGTTATCTGATCCATGTGCTTTGAGTGCAAGGGAACTGCTCAGGTTTCCAACTGCACACATCATCTGATGCTCATAAAACGAGCTGATGTGTCTGGAAGCTCCAGACCCAAAGAAACATTATTTCAATGGGAAAAAAAAGAAAAAAAAAAAAATCAATAATGCTTTAAAAAAACAACCCTCACGGACAGACAGGGACGGTGGCTGCTCTCTCCCTGCTCACCTGGGGTGTTCCAGCAAAGGAAATGTTCACTGATAAAACTCACAGTCTCCTTATAAAGGCAGGATCTGGTTTGACTGTAAAAGGGACGGCTGGGGGGAGGTTTTACATGCATCTCTCTTCTCTTTCTATGTCTTTATTTACATTTCTGTTTTCACAGTAGTTGAGCTGATCTGAATGGAGCAGAAGCGAGGATCCAGGTTATAACCAAAGTATCGGGTAGCACCTTCACATCTGGAAGGGATTTTAACACAAGTTCTCCCAGACTGTTACAGACAGTTTAAAAGCAAAAAAATCTGATAAATAGCAAATGTTTAACAAGTCGATAGGAAGCTGCATTTGCAAGAACATGTGGCTCTAACCGGTCTGAGAGCGCCGCATTGCCAAGGCCCTTCGAATGCATACGGACACATACCTGCAGCACATGGCAAGGGTTTGCTGTGGCTCTGCCTGGACCTGGTCTCAGTTACAGAGGGCACAATTAAAGACAGATGTGTCTCTGTATGTCCACCAGCCCCCTTCAAAGCCTCAGAATGTTCTGAGCCTCCCTGCTTTGGTAGCAAGGGGCTTGCTTCCCAGCCTAAACCATCTCCTCTTTGTTTTATATAAGACCCCAGCCTCATGTTTAAGGTTAAAGGAGGATAAAGGGAGCTGTATAGCTCAGGAAAGTAGAGCCCATAGAATCACAGAATTATCTGCGTGGAAAAGACCTTTGAGATCACTGAGTAAACTGTACCTGTCCAGTAACTAAACCAGATCCCTGAGCACTTCATCTACCTATCTTCTACACCCCTTCAGGGATGGAGACTCAACCACCTCCATGGGCAGCCTCTGCCAGTGTCTAACCACCTTTTCAATGAAGAAATTTTTCCTAATGTCTAGAGTTTTTCTTGACATCTCACAAGCCTGCTGGCAAGCCAGGCACACTGTCCCTGGCACAGGAGTTTTGGGGCTGCACTGGCCAGAGAGGATGAGCTCAGGTCACTGCACAGGTCAGAAACACACAAGGTCTCACTTCAATTTTGCACAGATTGGGGTCCATCAGAACCCCAACCCAAAAGCCAGAGGTGTTTGCCCCTTTTAAAGTCCTTTGCCATACCTTGAGAGCCACAGCCTCCCCAAGGTAGAGGCCACTGGCCACTCAGGCAATGCCCACCCAAATAAAAGTGCTGCTGCAAGCAAAACATCCTAACATAAAAGCTCTTGCATTGTTGCAATCCTGCCTGGTTTGGGGAGACTTCATACCAAGAAACAAATGACCAGCCAAAGTGTGGGAAGAGGCACTAAAACAGAGAGCATTATGCAAGGAGGGGGAGATGGAGGAATAAGAAGTGACCAGGAAAACCACTAAAACCCCCCGGGATGCCTGCCTATATTTAAAGATAATGTGTCCAGTTGTCTTGCCAAGTCCCACTCATTTGGAGCTGGGCTTATGTTTTGGATTAATTTTAAGGCAGTTCCTAAAGCATCTCACTCGCGCAGGGAAGAATTTTTGCCTCCTTAGCCAAAGTGACCTTTGCAAAAATCTCACTCACTATTTTTCAATGTCTCACTCATTTAAGGTTGTCATCACCAAGGAGCTGCAGGGCACTCAGTGCAGACAATTCTTTTTCTGGTGTTCACAGGCCCACAGCCCCGGAGCATTGTGGAGTGGGGCTTGAGCTGGGTGTGATGATGTGGGACCAGAAGGGAGGCATTTCTCTGCAAGTCAGGACCTTCCCCTCTCCTGAAAGCATCACCTGACCAAGTGCTGAGAGCAGACATCACCCCTTCTCCAGAATGTGAGCCACTCCAGGCATCCCACCATGGGCTGGTTGAAGGTTTTCCACAGAAATCAGTGTCCCACAGAAAGTCAGATTATTTTAACTAAAATATTACGTGGATGCATGTGCACACTTTCCAGTCTGATGCCTTCATTTGGGAATGGGAAAAGTGAGTTGGAAATACTGCCCCACAGCGTGGCTGTCCCATTGCCTGTGGGTTTTCTGCTCAGCTCTTTGCTCAGAGCCACCCCAGAAGGAGCCACCTCAAGATAAGCCTCAGTTGCTCAGTCTCCATGGGATGGACGCACTCAAGAGGTGCCCCCACCAGCTCCCAACCACAAGAGGGGGAAAGCTTTTGAGTAGAAACATGAGAGTGGTCTCTCCCAGGAGCACCAGCCAGCCCACCTCCTTGCCCAGGCATCTGCAGCATCCTAACCACCTTGGAATCCAAAACACATCCACGGCAGGGCCATCAGATGCTTCCCATTTTAGCTTAAATGTTTGCAAAATGCTCAGCCACTGACTCAGCCCAGGGCTCAGCTGCCCTTATGGCACCGTGGTAGGATTGTGTCCACCACCCAGCTGGGTGTTAGGCAAAAAAAATAAAAAAGGGATTTGTTTTTTTGAAGCCAAGCATCACTTGGTACTTTGCACCTCTCCAGAACACCCACAATGCTACCAGCTAACAAGCAGGATGTAGGATATGGAAGTTGCTATTTGTTGCTGACAATCCCAGATGCCACACTGGGGTTTTAAGGGACAGATGGGAGAAATGGAGGAGAAGAGCATCACCTGAGAGGGGCCAGGAAGGGACAGCCATGGCAGTGGAGCATGGGGGCTGCAGAAGGCGTGGAGCTCCTAAGCCCTGGCACTGTGAGGAGTCCAGGGATTGTGAGCAGTCAGGAGCCTCTTGAGATCCAAGAGGTTCCACTACTGCTTGGGCTTTGGGGAGCGTAAAAGACAAGGCCAGAGAGTTTCTTTCCCTCACACCTCATGCCCTACAGATCCAGTGGCAATATGAACCCATAGCCATGATGAAAAATCATCCATTTGGCTGGAAAAAAAATAAATCACAAGATCTTGCTGCTCCCCAGGTCCAGAGGTGCCAGACACAGCACATGGACATCCTTCCTGCAGCAAGCTCTGGGACATTAACATCCAGCCTTCAGGGAACCAAGACACGCAGAGCCAGCCACGAGAACGAGATGGACATTTGGTGTTTCAGTTAGGCAGATTTCCTTCAACCAGCAAAAAATGTTGAGCCTAAGTTTGGCTGGATTTGGGAAATGAAGTTTTTGGGCAGCTTCATGGTTTCATTTAAACCAGTCCAACCAGCCATCGCATAACCTCATCCCACGAGGAGAACACAGAAACCCAAGGTGCCTCTTGTGCAATAGATGCTGCTCTCTACCCAAGCAGGTCTGGGATAGTGCTCAGAGTTTTGCTCCATCTCTGTCCAGGCTAAAGGAAAGACCACACACACAATGGTTTCGGGATGCCAGCAGCTGTGCACAAAGCATTTGGTTTACATTAATTATGTCTGGACAAAAAAAGGCGGGGGGGGGAGGAGTTGTAAAGCAAAGGAGACCCAGCAAGCTGAGAAGGCAGGAGGGATGGTGGGAGGCTTCTGCATTGTCCTGATGAGATCTGCTCAGATCCCAAATACAGATTGCAGCACATGTGTCTTAACACCTCCTGCCCTGCACAGCTTCTGCCGCCCGGCGCAGCGTGGTCACGTCCCACGCGGCACCTGTAAACGCCTTGGTGAAGGTGAGGCACAAACACAGCCTGTAAAGCTCTCAAAGGCCCCAGTGGGACCTTTTCCTCCAAGCTCTTCTCCCCCCTCTGCTTCTGTCTTTTTCCTTTCCTGAGCAGAAATGGTCCCAAGAAAGACTGGGGAAGTTAAAGCAAATGCTGGTGCTGGCAGGGAAAGAGATGCTGAGAAGGGAAGCAGCAAACGAGAGGCGAGAGCCTGGCAAGGTGCAGGCTCAGCCAGAGCTTGAGCAACCAGTGAGGAGACCATATTGACCAGATGTCCACAAAGCAAAGCCCTGCTGTGGCAGATGCACAGTGCCACTCATCATGGGAGGGGGCAAGTGTGGTTCCCACCTTGGGCCACGCACTGCGCTGCACTGGTAGAACCCCACTGGTCCCGTTCTGGGCTCACCAGCACACACAGGGTGGGACACCCAGCCCTAAGCCCCTAATAGCAAACACCTGCCTGCAGGGACTGGGGTGAGCGACCACAATAAGGTGCCTCTGACCTCCAGCAGCTGCACCCCTGCCGTGTCCTGCACATCTCCTGCACATCACCCATCCCCATCCTATGCAGCCTCCCAGGACCTCTGCATGCCTGCTTGCACCAGGACTGCAGCAGTCCCTGACCAAGGATCTTGCTGTCCCAGGAGCTGCACAGATCCTAAATACATCCCCATCTCCCAAGGGCCAGCAGCGTGCAGCATCCTAGTGCTCCAGAACAGGTGATGGGCACTGGCACACCATGGCAGTGCCAGGCACATGCATTTGGCCGCAGCCATGCTGCTGCATCTCCTGCAGCCGGCCATCCTGGGGGACCACGGTGCTCAAACCACCTGCCAGCAGTGGCTGCTCCCTCCCATCCCCACCAAAACCTGCTCCTCTCCCGAGCAGCCTCACTGCGTAATGACCTTTCGCGTTACAGCAGCGCCGTCTCCACTCGGCAGCTCACGGGGCCCAGCCCTGCACACGCCAGAAGCTGGACTGACCCATGTCAGAGGTGATTAATTTATCAGGCTTTTGGCACCCACCACTCCCCGCCACAAAAACAATATCCCAAATTCCAGGCCCTCCCGCCCAGCAGATGTGTCTGCGGCGAGGGCGACCGTTCCAGCCTGTCTCGCAGAAGCTGCTGCAGGGATGCAGCACCCGGGAATCCCACACCTCATTCCCCATCCTCACCGTGCACCTGCAGGAAAATCTCCCCGAGGAAATAAAAGCACCTGGTTTTGTACCAGGCTGCTGTCCCTGTAGGTCCAACCTCTTGCCCCAGGGAGGTGTCCACGCGGCTGATCCACCAAGGTGACGCAGGTTGACCACATAGCCAGGGGAAACACTGGGTGCTGGTATGCTCCTCACCTCCCAGGGAGAAGCAGCACCATCCTGTCCTGGTGCTCAGCGACCCATGGAGCTGCCTGGCATTAGAGAGCATGCCTGGGTTCAAACAAAGCAGGCACTGATTAAGGCTTAATTGAATTAGCATTAATCTGTATCATCAGGAAAACACACCAGGCCTTTTAAGGGCTGGATTAACAAAGTTGTTATCATTAGTGGAGAGGGTCAGAGGACAGAGAAGGGGTGCAGCATCTCTGCAAACGCCAGCCAAGCCCTGCAGCTCACCCTCCCCACCTCAATCAGGAGTTTAAAATGAGAAAACAAGAGAGCAGTGATACCATTCAGATGCTGTGGAGTACTTGGATGTCAAGTGGCCAAGAAACAGAAGAGATTTTAATTCCTCTCCCCACTTCCCACTGCCTCCCCCCAGGTTTCAGAGGAGAGATGGGAGCCCATTAGAGAGCAGGACCAGCCACCCCCTCTGCCTCCCAGCACTGGCCATAGGGGGACCCGCTGCGTTGCTGGGGTCTGAGCTCGCCCTGACGTCAGGGTGAGGGACGGACATGGGCAAACAGCCTCTTATTTATCCCAAAAGGTCACAAGCATCTTGGAAGAGGCTGGAGCTGGATCCCCATGGTCCAGAGGAGGCCAGCGTCTCCTCGAAGGAGAGGTTTCACAATTCATCTCATTTGTTCGCTGCGGCGTTTTCATCACGGTAGTTCGACTTATGCAATTACACAAAAAACATCTAATGAAATCTCGGTGACACAAAACATGAACGTTTATATTGGCCTCCCCGTGCTGCGGAGTTGATCTTGGCTGGGGTGTCCAGACAGACATTCTGCATTCTTCAGAGATTAAGTACTGAAATGCTCCGGAGAAACCCAGCTGCCCGCTCCTCCTGCAGCCGCGCCGCTAATTCCGAACACATGCTCGCCGGCCGGGAAAGGGGAACACGTACCTTAAACACACACGGGGAGCACCAGGGACCCCCCCTGCCCACATCCCCATCACTGTGAGCACTCCTGAGTCTCCATAAATAAATACACCCACAGCAAGCGCCGTGGCTCTGTGGATATGGTGTGAGGTATAAATAAGGTACTGCAGCAAAATTGTTAATAAATGAGAGGAGTAACGGGCAACGCCAAGTGGGGACTGGAGCCCCCAGGTCCAGCCCCGTGGCTGTGATGCCACACTGCCCACACAGCACCTTGCCAGTGCTCACAGTTCATCAGCCTTTGAGATCCCAGTCAAAATAAAGGAATCTCAGGGGCTGTGGGCAATGAGACCCTCATCCTGGTTTGGTTCCCACCTCTTCCCTTTGAAAATTCTGCTGTGTCCCATTAAAAAACAAGCCCACCTTTCAAAAAAGGGAAAAGGAGGATGAGGAGGGCTGGGCAGGGGTTTAGTTCTCAGCAGAACATGGGGAGCTGGGCAAGGAAACACAGTGCTTCCAGAGGTGGGAATTGGATGGGGATGAGGGGAGTGGATACCCCATCCAGATGCCGCCCACATCACCCATCATGCATGAGTGTGCCCCAGGTTGATCATGGGTGGCCGCAGTGCGGATGAGCAGAGCCACCTCCATGGCACCACCCAGGGTGCAACCTGCTGTGCATCCCTGCTCCCATCACAGTCATCCCTACGTTTGAAAACACCAAGCAGCGTCTCTGCCCCAAATCCCCATCCCAGCTCCCACTGCAACCTGGGAAATGCAGCTCATCCAGCAAAAGACCTCATGGACAAACATGTCATCATGCCAGGTGACACCCAGGTGGCACCACCAAAGCAAAAGCCACTGCAATGTTGTTTGCACCACCCAGGGCGTGGCTGGCTGTGAACCCCCTGCAAGACCTCAGTGCCACTGTGGGGTGAAGATGGGTGAACCCTGGCCAGTGCTGGCTGGTGCCACCAGTGGTTTCTCCACACACAGCCTGGTTTGGGGACAGGGACCAGCACCAGCTCACGGGGCTGGATGCAGTTGCTGGGGTCCTGCCCTGCACCCCTGCTTGCAGCTGGAGCTCTTGAAAAGCCCCAAACTGCCTCTCTTACAAGGACAGGGCATCCAAAGTGCAAACCCCACCAGTGGACCTGGATGTGGTTTAGTAAGTGGACAGGTACCGTTGGACTCGATGATCTCAAAGATCTTTTCCAACCAGATGACCTTTCAGCCCCACCACTCCCAGCCCTCCTGCTGGTGCCCTCATTTTAAGGGCTGAATGTTTTTGACACACTACAAACCATCAGTAAAACAAGATGTCAGGGCTGTGGCTGCTGCTGGCGTGGATTCTGCCAGGGTGTGGGAGGGGTCCAGGAACCACAAGGCCAGGTCAACAAGCAGTAGCCCCCTCTCCTGGGGTCACAGTGGCCACATCGGCTGGCTGCCCACATGGGATGTCTGCAATGGCTCAGGCTTTATCTTCTTGCCTGGAAGGAGGAGGAAAGATGGGAGGGAGGAAGAGGAGGGGGGGAGAGCGAGAGAGAGAGGAAAAATAGTCCCTTATTCCATTTTCATTAAGGAAGTGTCCAGCCGTCCCAAAAATTTAATGTCATATTTTAGCAAGAAAAACAGCTGTTGTGGTACTTTAGTCCCAGCATATTTTGGCCAGGGCTGCATGTTGTGGATATTGGCTGAGTCAAGGTTAGCTGTTAAAAGGCAGAAATTCTAGACCCATACGAAGAAACATCGTGTTCCTTTATATTCAGATAATATTTACTCCCAGGCCTGTTTTGTTTTGTTTTCTTCTCCCTCCTGGAGGGTCGCCCAGCCCTGGGGCTGTGGCTGCCCTTGGCATCATCACTCTGTGGGCAGGGGGCCGGCTGCCCCTAGGGCACTGCAGTTTGGGGCAATGGAAGGGTCGGGAAAAGCAGGAGAGGCTCTGCCTGGCACCTCCAGCTTGAGTTTTGTTCTCTGTTTTTCAGCGCTGCCTGGCTTTGAGCCATGCCCTGTGACATGCAGGGCAGGAGATGGGGGTTCACTGCTTCCAGGAGGTGATGGGTCCCTCCCCGTAGCACAAGCACTGGGGCTTCTGTCGCTTCCCTGTGGTGTTGTGGGAGGATGTGGACCCACAAGGCTCCTGTTGGTCTCACAGCACCCACGTGCCTTTCACTGTTCAGACCAGGTTGGACTTTTACTCCCACAAATGATAAAGATGCCAAGAAGTTTGTAGCAGGCAAAGCAGAAGGAAGAGGAATGAGCTCCCATGCCATCAATCCTGCCCCAGGAGGGGCAGCTCTAGCCCAGCTAAGGTGCCAATGCACCTACAAAAGCCCCACAAGATTAACTCCTCAAAAATTTAGTGCAATTGCAAGAAGGGTTTTTTGTGGCTTTATCTTTTCATAACTTTGTTCTTTTAGAGCATTATCTATGTTTTCAAGTTATCACCCCTTTAAATGCTTATACCTAAGGCTGGTCCCCAAACCATGTTGCTGCACTTGGGACAGGCCAGTCCCCACCCAGAGGTCTTTGGGCAATGGCTCCTTCCAGCTCTGACCTGCGCTGTGCTCGGAGAGCAAACAGAGCTCCTGGGTTGAGGAAGGTGAGATGGGGGGTGCACTTATACTGCAGGAAATATAACCCCAGAAACCCCCTAAAAACTGGGTATTGCAGGAATTGACTAATTCTACGTGGGGTGAACCCACTGCCACTTGGCAAAGGTTTACCAGCCCATGCAGGGGCAACACAGCTGGGGATACCGGTGGAGCCACATGTCCCGACGCAAGGAGCCCCAGGGCTCTCCAGCCCCGATGCCACCCAGGCTGTAAATGACTCATCTTCTCATAAAGTTGGTTTGCTAAGGAAGAAAGCAAAACCCTTGCCCTGAAACAATTCCTCTGTGCTTGCCAAGCTCGGCGGGAGCAATCCACGCTGTCTCTCTGCTTCTCTGGAGCGCCCAGTGCCACCACCCCCTCGCTGCGGTGCCACCTCCGGAGCTCCACCGGAGCCAAACCCCCAGTTTCCCCACAGTGCTGGGCTTTCCTCTGTCCCTCCCACCCAGTGCCATGCCTTCCCAAACCAAGAGCCACCAAACACAACCCCACATACTTCACTAACCTCAGGCACTTGGATAGGGAAGGCTGTGGATTAAAAAAAAAACAGGGAAAAAAAAGAGGGAAAAAAAAATCCAAGGTGGAACCGCAATGTTTATAAAATGGGTCACTGAATTATACATAAAAATATTTTCCTTGTGGATGCAATTACTTCCTGGACTTGTTATTCCACAGATGCTTAAGTTCGCCTCAAGCAACTCCAATAAATGCTTTACAGTCTGCTAGATCAACAGTAGCAGCGCTGGAGAGAATTGAGCAGCGCTGTTTCAAATTTGTCAGAAAACCACACAGTGTTTTCATGCGCACGTTTTAGAAACCCAAACAAAACGATTCCCAACTGTCGTGCTCCCTTTCCTTACGCCTTTAATGGGTTTCACATGAGGTCCTCCAGTCACGGGCAGAGCCCCAGGGGCTCAGGACACCCCGGGAAATGCTCCACAAAAGTCAGGGAGCCCCCAGGATGAGACCAGGATCGAGGTGAGGCAGCACCACCCATCACTCTCTTGTATAAACCCTGCACCTTCTTGCTCCCAAGCTTTCCCATCTCATCCTCCTGCAAAGGTCTGGCTCACCCGTCGGGTACTCGGGGGCAGCAGGATGTGTAACCGGCTTAGGAGGCTTTCCCAAGGGAAATGAATTTTGGGAGCAAGGGGTCAGGGCTGTCCCTACCTGCTGTGGAGTCGCGGGCGGGTGAGGAAGAGTTCAAGGGCTGGGAGACACACGCCACGTGGGGTTCAAAAACACCCAGAGGAGCTGCAGCAAAGCTGGTGGGAAGGGAAAGGAGCTGAGACAGCGGCCCAGCAGTTCCCAACACAGGCACATGGAACATTTTCCCCCTATGGCAGGGACACATATGTAGGTTTTTCTCCTCTATCCAGCCACTAATTATCATAAAACTCAGAGAAGCTCAAGGCCACGGAGATGTAGGACTTGGCCCAAATGCCCTTGAATAATATCCTGGTCCATTTGGTGCATCTTGATCTTCAAAACTCTCAAAGTTCCTTTGGTTTAGGAGCCATTGAAAGTATTTAATGCCAATGACTTTGAATGGGAAAGCGACTGAGGACGAGGGATGCTGGGGAGCACCCCAGGATCACAGAGCAGAGGGCTGTTATGCCAATAAAAACCTTCAGGAACACTCAAGATTCACTCCAGGACTAACAGGTGGGTATAACAAGATTATCCCATTAACAGAACATCAATGGACCAGAAATGTTGCTTTCGGGTCTCTGCTTTCACTCTAAATTTCTTCCACGAGATTTTCTGTCAGCAGGATAAATGGGTTAAAAGGTGCCTGCAAAAATGGGCTTATAAGAATCTCCTTTTTCTCCTGCTTTGAGGATGCAGCTGCCTCCCATTCCCCCTTGTATGGGAATCCCAGGTTATCTTTGCGTTTCTGTATCCCACTGCAGCAATCCTGGTCCTCTCTGCCAGCAGCTGAGGGCAGCTGGATGCCAGCCTGCCCACCTCAGTGCCACAGTGGCCTTGTCCCCATCCCGTGTCCTGCAGGGAGTTGGTGATGGCAGGCTCTTGGCAGACAGTGCACAGCATGGAAGATCCATAGGACACAAGAGAGCATCATCTTCCTCGCTGAGGGCACCCCACAGGCTGCAATCCCCAAACTCCTGCAGAGGTAAATAATTTATGAGCAATTCCCACCCCATCACCAACAGAAAATACTTTGCCAAGGGGAAGGAGCCAGGTTTCCCTCTATCCTTGCTCCCAGCCCTGGGATGGGGACGTGTCCCCATGGCCGAGCCACACATGGGGCTGTGTGACCAGTGTGGCACTGCCCACCTCAGAGGTTAAACCAAAGGACCTGCTGGGAACACACTGGCATTTTTATTTGGAATTAGGCCCCAGCACATCTTAATTTTCAATTAAACTACTGCTGAAAAGGAGCTTAAAATAAAACAAACACCAGTGAGAGGGAGGGAGAGAGGGAGGGAGAAGGCAGCTCCAGGTCTGCCCACAGCCCCAAATTAACATTAATATTCCTGTGCTGACCCCCAGCCAAGGGATGGAGCAATTCAGGAGATGGCAATGCCACCACTGGCAAAAACCCACAGGGTCTGCAGGTCCCAGTGCTGCAGCCAGTGTGCAAAACACTGGGGAAGGGGTTGTGGCCGAGGGTAGGGAAGATCAGGGACCCCACACCCTGCTCCTAGAGACAGCCTCAAGGTGCTTTTAAATGTCGTGAGTGTTTTTTTTCTTCCTAAAGCAAAGTTGTTGGGAAACATCACACAAGAGGTGGTGCATCCTATGCAGGATTTCACCATGGCTGGGCACCACTTGGCTCCAGGGCCCTTAGCCAGCAGGGCCCAGGTAGAGGCACCACATCCTGCCTCCAGATCATAGAATCACTTGGTTGGAAAAGACCTTTGGGATTATCGAGTCCAACCGTACCTGTCCACTACTAAACCATAACCCTAAGAACTTCATCTACCCATCCTTTAAACACCTCCAGGGATGGTGACTCAACTATGAATCACCATAATTTGGGGCAATGAGCAGCACAGAGCAGGGACAAGTGCCCTCTTGGGAAGAGCACAGCATCCTAGAGAGCATCCCTGATACTCTATGCCAGCCCTTACCACAACGGCCATCAATTCAGGTCCTCCCCAGCTCCTGGGGTCTGCCAGCTTATTGCAGACCCTGGCACCTCATTGCAGAAGCTGGCATCCCGTGGCAGACCCCGGCATCTCATCCAAGACCCACTGCAGAACCCCCAGCACCCCCACGCAGCACCCACCCAAGCCCTGGCCCTGGCTATGCCTAGCTGTGGCATGGTTTAATAACACTGGCCCGTGCCCTGGCACCCAGGGGCTGCCCCAGCCCTCCTGATTTTGCCATTTGCCGGACGCAGGAGGCCGCGTGCCGCGCTCGAGCGCCGCCGAGGGCTCCAATCTGTTCCTCATTAGGAGGGGCAGACAGCCCAGTGCAGGAGTCTGAGCCCTAATCTCCTTTCCAGTTGGTATCCATCAGCAGATGTACGACAAGTGGTTGGATATTTCAGAGGGCATGTGTGTGACAGAGCCGTTTTAGCTTTTTTCCAGCTGTGGGGGGATAAAATACCATGGCTGGAGCCGAGGTTTTGCCAGTCACACGCGGAGCCCGACGGCAGGGCCCGGCTGCCAGCTCTGCTCCGCCGGCGCGGGGGTTGATTTTACCAAGGTCTTTCTTGGAAGAAGTGGTGATGAAGTTAACAGCCTGTGAGCCATAATTGGCTCACATTAAATCAAGGAAATGATATGTTTTGTTTTGCCCTTTTAAAAAAAAAAAAAAATCGTATTAAACAGGGAAAAACTACACAGAGCCAAGGCAGGAGCAGGCAGCAGCTCTCAGGAATTTGGGGGGAGATTTGCGTCCCAAAGCATAAAGATATTCAGCCTTGCCATCAGAGAAAAAGCAGCTTCCCTTCAAATACCCAGCAGAAATGTCCATAGGAAGGGAAGTGGGATCCAAAAATAGCCCAGGTTGTGGCACTGCAACAGATGCCACTTCCAAGCCCATCCCAGCAGCCCATGAGTTCAACTGCACACACTGAAAAAATAAGATTTCTTAAACTATTTCTTCTTGAAAGTTGTTTTATTTATCTCAACACCTGTCAACCAAAATCTTGTTGGTGCCTTAATGTGGCTCTGGATATACAGGATATGGCAGAAAGGAAACTTTCTTGTAGTTGTTCTTTAAATTCTATGTTTAGCCCCTGTGGCTTCATCCCAGCATGAGCTGAGCTGGCTGATGGTAGAACCACCCTCCCAGGGCTGCAGATCACCTAAGCAATTGGGTCTCAGGAACGACAATGCCCAGCCCCTGAACTCTGCCCTGGAGACATCCTTGTAGCCCAGCAGGGTTCAGCTGAGAACCACCGGGGCTTATCCTGACCCAAGGCAGCCACAGCCACGTCCCAGCTCATCCTGCCCAGTGCTGGATTTTGCCAAAATCCTCAGCTGTTTCCCAGGACCAGGCTGTCCAAAAGAACAGCACCCCTAGGGATGCTCAGCCCTTGCTGTCATGTAGTATCACTGCAGAGATGTCCCTGCATGAAGATCAACTGCCTCATCCAAGCAAGACCAGACACAGATCTAGGGGTGCAAGGACCATGGGAGACCAGCTCCGAGCACTGCTGGCTGTATCCCTGGCACCACAGCCCTGAGGAAATTCAAGTTCCAGGAGAGTGTGGCCCCGTGATACCTCGATGCTTCTCACACACACTCAGGCCAGTGGCCACCCAGGGCTGCAGCAGGAGATGCAGTGAGTGATGGAGCCACCACGGTGCTCAGGAAGAAATGGAAACCTGCCATCTGCCCCCATGTCCCCTTTTTATCCACCATCTCAGTTTCACTTGTACCTGCAGGCACTGGAAGTTGTGGATGGCAAGGAAAAAAAAGCCCCCACAAGCAGGAAGAAACACCCTACTTTAGGTAAATCCCATGCCCAGCTGAAGCTCTCACACATATTCCATCTCATCCCAGCTTCTGGGTTAGCCAGGCCAGGAACAGAACACCAAAACCCCACTCTGTGAGCAGGGGGGAATGAACAAGTCTTCCATTTGTGTAGTAACCAGGAAACCCCCCCAAATTCAACCCTTTTCTAACTTAAAAGCAATAAAAAAACTGCGACGGGAAATTCGAATGTTGTTTGGAACTGTCATTTCCAAATAACACATGAGAAATCATGCTCCGACCCAGCCTTGCTGACAGGTTAATATTTATCCCCACAAAATTTCCACATAAACCCATCACTTTTGTCAGTAGGTCTGGACAGCAGGAGCAGAGGGGGAAGGCAGCGAGAGGGGAGCCAGGAGGCACAAGGACAGGCAGCACTGTGAACCCCTCAAACAGCTCAACGCGAACGCGATGGGTCTCCTCAAGACCCATTTTGAGGCAAGATGCAGCCTTTTCCAACACATTCACAACGAGTATCTAACAGTTTTTCAAAACCAGTCATATCCTTTTTTCCAATACATTAAACCAATACAAGCTTCTGCTCCCAAGCACTGCAGCACTTCATCATTCATCGCCTCCGCTCTCGCCTGTGTTGGAGCAGAGCGGAGCCTGTCCGACATCCATTTCTCTGTTAGGCAGAGTTATTCCTTTGCTCTGTGTTTTGATACTTACAAAGCCATTACAATCCCTCGCATGCACATCCATCATTGGGCCTTCAAGCTCCAGAAAGTCCCAAAAAGCTGTTTTCCACTCACCATGCAGCCTGCCAGGCTCTGTTCTTCTACTCTGCGCTGCTTCATCCATCGAAAGATTTCAGCAAGTTCTGAGTCCAACAAAATAAACAGATGGCAGCCTGAAAAAGTGGTGATTTCTTTTCTGTGAAGGGGGAGCAGGACAAGGGATACAGCAGGGAAGAGCTGATTTCTGTCTGCCTGGTTGGAAAAGCTAACGTGGGTTCCAAGCACTGATGCCCACCTGGAGCAGGGGGTGCAAGGCACTGGTTTGCAATGCCATGGGGTCTTGGAAAGCTGTGGAGGGAGCAGCCATAGCTGCCTCCTGGACTCACTGTCCCAGCTCCACAAGATCCACGCTGTAAGGGTGCACCTAGCCTGATGGTGACCCCACCAAGCACCCATCCTCCCTCCACATGCCCCCAGCAATCATCGTCCATCCCTGTGTGGCTCTGGAAACCCAGCACCTGCTGTTCACCTACATTTTACAAGGTGTTCACAACTGTGCCTCTGCATCACCCCAACAGTGACCACACACCCCTCAAAATCACCCACAGAGCTGCACAATGCTGCAAAACCCCAGCCTTATGGGATGCAGGTGATGGAGAGAGAAGCAACCCTTTCCTAGTCTGGGGCAAACCAGCCCCGGGGCTGCCCCTGAGAATTAGTGCATCTTGACCCAGTAAGCACCAGCTCAGACTTACAGGGAAGATTTATGAAAGGATGTGGCCAGATGAGTGATAGAGATGAAAAGCCTTGAGGAGCGACTGATTTCTCCCTTACAAGAGGAATAGGAATTAATTTATGAATTGGGTTAGTTAGGCTGCCAAGTGGCTTTGATGCAGTTTATTTTTTTGCATATGTTCATGATCTATTGCACAGCTGTCAGAGGGGGAGGAAGGTCCTATTGAGCTGGAGCAATGCATCACTCTGGCTGAGGCAGCCAACAGCTCTTAGCAAAACCAGATTGCCCTTCAGTCAGCCATGGGCTGAGTTGCTGCTTTCCCAAAGAGGGTGCCTCATTCCTCCCTGACTCACCTGCCATGGCCTGGAGCCCCATTACTTGCTGCAGAGATGGGGAGCAGGGCAGGAGAACTCTCCCCATGCCGATGGCCAGGCACAGCCCACAGGAGACACTCCTGATGCAAAGTCTTCTTTCACCTTACTCACCCCTTGTGTGTCTTGGTAAGACCTACAACAAGTCAGGAGAGTCCCCAGGGAAATGTGGAGCAGGGACAGGGTGATGGGTGCCTTAATCCTTACCAAGACTGTACTTCATAGAAAGAAGCCATGGAAAATGTGGTGCTCACAGAAAGCAACTGCAGGGACCCATTACACTCCACCTGAGGGACACCTTCCCTCCAGGGAATACTGTTCCCTGCACACCAAGGAATGGATGAACCTGCCCAGGGGGGCAGCCCCAGCTCACCCAGCAGAGACCAGCTTGGGCACTGGCCTCCCTGTGCTTCGTGGTGTTACAGGTGCTTGGAATTTTTTCAAGACATGAATTATTATAATTTCCTGTTTGAAGCAGTTGACAAATCTGCACAGAAACTGGAGAACTCCTCATGTTTCAGGCAGAGCCCACTGCTCCAGCTCACAGCTCCTTTCCAATACTCTATTCTCCCCCTAGATATAAGGCGTGGGAGGCTGGGCTGAGCACTCCTCTCTGTCCCATGTTCAAGTGGCTTCAGGTTTAGGATAGATACCATGCCCTTCAGTGAGGTCTGTGGCAAGTGCATGCAGTGGCTACACCCTGAGGAGGTGCCCCAGCCCAGAGCAGGGTCCCATCTCCAGTCCCAGCCCCACACTAACACCACTCCCAGCTCAGGAAATGCAGCAGCCACCACCAGCCTTCCCTGTGCTGCATCACCCTGTTCCTTCCCCAAAGCCTCCCACAAGAAGGGAGTTAGGGAAAAACCTTGGTAATTAAATTATCACATAAACACAGCAAAAGCCAACCGTGTCCTGGGCTGCATCCGCAGTGTGACTGGCAGAGTGAGGGAGGGGATCTTCCCCCTCTGCTTGGCTCTCATGATTTCCCAAGGCCACTCCATTGCAGATTTTCCTTGGTCTGCAAGATGCAATCAGCAGCAGCACATCCTGGCTCCAGCTGCCCCGTGCAGCTCCAAGACCTTGCAGAGAGCATTGCCACTGATGGAGTGAACAGGCACTGCTGGCCCAGATGCCCGGAGCAGATGTGAGGGAGATGCCTGATGGCATTTGGTGATGAAGAGGGTGCCCAGGGACCAGCTCCAGTTGGCTGGAGGCTGTTGTGATGCCCCTGGTGGCACCAACACAGCACTGGGAAGTTTCTGGATGAGCTGGTCTGCCACCCCACCATCCCTTCACTCCATGACCTTTCTATCCACAGAGAAATCACAGCCCCGAGTGCCTGAGTCAGCTGTAAATCCCCAGCATTGATCAGACACCAAATGTGGCACTTGGTGGTTGCAGAAGGGGAACCAGATTGCACGGAGGGAAGAGCGTAACAGGTCCTGGTTGACATCAAAGTGTCACGGGGGATCCCACACAGGCTTGGGGATGCAGAAACCATCCAGATGGTCCAAAAGCAGCAGGGACTGAGGTGAATGATGGAAACAAGAGGAGCACTACAGTGGTTCATGGAAAGACATCTTTTGCTGATTAAATCCAAGGGTGAAGTCAGTAGGTGTGTTCTCCTCTTTCCTACAAACGTGAGTTTTGGACCTTGTAGAGGCCCCAGCACAATGCTGCCCATTGAGCTCTGTGGGGCTGGGGAGGAATCAGGGCAAGAGGGCAAAGGCACCCATGGGCAGCCTAGGCCCCCCTGCAGCTGCACCCAGCGCAGCAGAGATGCCACCCTCCCCTTTTGCACCCTCATGAGCACTTCTCATCCTCCTCACTTGTTCCCTGTGCCCCCCCTCTGTGTTCACCTCCTTCTCATTTCCTTTCTTTCCTCTTCCTCAGCTCTGGTCTGTGTTGAAAACCCTTCCCCAGAGTGGCTGCAGAGGCTCACACAGCTGCAATTTTAGCCTTGTAAAAAGAAGCAGCGTTTGCCTATTTGCCCAACCTGACTGGTACCGGTTCCTTAAGGAGAGAGATGTGGCCTTAGGAAAGGGCCATTTCTGCTGGTGGAAGCTGCTCTGCAAGGATCATCCCTGTAAGTGCTGCTGCAGGGATGGGGTTTGGTGTTTATGGGGTCAGTTCTGCTCTGGGAGGGCCGAGGGCTCGGCGGGCACAGGGTGAAGGCTGCAGGGCACCATCATTTCCCATGGCTCGTTGCCTGCTGGTTTTCTGCCCCCCCCCCCCCCCCCCCCCCCTCAAGGTTTCCTCTGGGTGTGAGCTCACAAGACACAGATTTGTCTGATTAGGTAATGTTGGGCGGCCTCTCCCCTTTCACTTTCATCTGCTTCTTCCTCATTGTCCCCAAGACAGCCCCAAGCATCCAGCCCCGAGCGAAGCAGCATCGCAGTGCGACAGGGACCGGCCACACCACTGCCATGGAGCCCAGTGCCCGGGAGCCCCTCGTGAGGAAGAAGAGCTCCTCGTATCGGACCCTCCCCGAGAGCGCTGGCAAGAGGCTGGACAAGGAATACCTGCAGTAAGAGCCAGGCTGGGGCCATGGGTCTGGCTGTGGGGTGGGCTGTGTCCTCCATCCTGAGGGTACTGGGCTGACGGGTGTTGGTGGAAGAGCTGCTTTGTGCTGCTGTCACTCTTGAGTTGCTTTGAGATGGGGTCTCATCCTGCCCAGGGTATGCGATGCTGGATGAGTTCATAGAATCAGAGAAGGGTTTGGGTTGGAAGGGACCTTAAAGTCCACCCAGTTCCAACCCCTCTGCCACGGGCAAGGACACCTTCCCTTGGATCAGGGTGTTCAAAGCCCCATCCAACCTGGCCTTGAACACCTCCAGGGATGGGGCAGCCATGGCTTATCCCACCGGATCAGGCTGCTGGCTCACCTGTGGGCGTGGGTGCTTTCAGGCATCCGACTCTCATGGGGGCACAGGGTCCTGGTAGAGGGCAGTGGGTCTTGATAGAAAGCCCTGCCTGCTCTGCTGGGGCAAACCCATCACCAGCTGGGTCTGTGGTGCTGCCCAGCTCCAGCTTCTGCTTTTCTCAGTTTGTTGAACCTGCTGAAAACCACCCAGAGCAGAGGAAAGCATCAGCAGTGCCAGGGGGGCACAGGTTCGTGCTCCCCACCACAAGGCAGGAGCAGCTGTTGCTCTGCTTAGAGAACCCCCACCAGCCTGGGGTTGTGCAGGGCAATTCCCTGGGAAAAACCCTCTGCTGGTCCCTCCAAAAACCTGGGAGACAGTGTTAAAATTTCTGTCGGGTGCAATAAGGGCACCCAACGCACCGTTCTTGCTCCATCCCTCCCTCAGAAGCCTCCACAACAAGCGGCTCTACCTGGCTGCATTTGCTGCTGTCCTGGGGAACTTCAATTTTGGCTTTGCCCTGGTTTACCCCTCACCTGTCATCCCTGCCCTGGAGGCTCAGCCCAACCCAGCGCTGAGGCTGGACCAGCACACGGCATCCTGGTTCGGGGTAAGGAATAGGTTATCCCTGCCAGGGGGGTGAGGGGCAGAGCCAGAAGGAGAGTCTGGACTCACCAAGGTTCCTCTCGGTGCCTCCCCGCAGTCGGTGTTCACGCTGGGAGCAGCAGCAGGGGGGCTCAGCACAATGCTCCTCAACGACCGCCTGGGCCGTAAACTGAGCATCATGTTCTCGGCGCTGCCCTCCGCCGCGGGCTTCGCGCTGCTGGCCGGGGCCCGGGGCATCGGGATGCTGCTGCTGGGCCGCGTGCTGACGGGCTTTGCAGGTGGCATCACGTCTGCCTCCATCCCGGTAAGGTGCCGTGGGAGGGGGTTTGCACAGTGGGAGATGGGGTGGTGCTGTAACTGAGCCTGGGGCATCTTGCTGCTCTTCCGAGGCATCAGCAGAACTCAGGGGCTCCAGCTTGGAGGTTGGGGATGGAGAGACTACACTGGGTTGGTGGCCCTGGCACAGCCAGCCCGAGCTGCCCCACAGTGCTGGACTCTCCTGCCTGCAGAAAAGGGAAGGCAGGTCTTCGATCCCTGGCCTGTTCCTCCCAGCAGTTATTTCCTCCTGCGTTTACCAAACACCAACCTCGATTTGCATACAGAGGGGAAGGCAAGAATTGAGTAACCCTGGGGTGCATTTTTCCAGTAACGGGAGTCTGAGCGTGCCCTGGAGATTTTGCCCCCCACTGGAGTTAGGGAGAGAAGAAGCCGTGCCTGCAAAATTGTCCTCTCCACCAACCAGGACCAGTTCATGCTTCTGGGCCGATCAGGTTTCCACCCTAAGAAGCAGTTTCCCAGCAGTTTGGGTTTCCCCTGGCTGTGGTGGGTGACCAGGGTACGCGTTTTGGTGATGACAGCTGTGTATTGCAGCTCCTTTAAGCATGTGTTTGTCCTCCTCCAGGTTTACATCTCGGAGATCTCCCACCCTGGAGTCAGGGGCATGCTGGGTGCTTGTCCTCAGATCATGGCAGTGCTGGGCTCCCTCGTCCTGTACGCGCTGGGCAAGTATCTCGGTGTTCGGAGGGCAGGAAACCCTCAGTGAGGCCTTAGGGAAGGGGAGTTTATCTTAAACAACTTTCTCAGCAAGTTGATGCAATCCTTCCCCTCGCAGCCAGCTCACAACAACCACCACGGGTGTGCAAAGGGGGTCTGGATAGGACCACACAACCCACATGTGTGTGCTCAGAGGGATAAATCCGTAACCCTCGCAGATATGGGTCCTGCTGAGGTTCATCAGGTCTGAATGGGAATATGTGATGAAATCCATGGGCAACTGGATAATAGGAAGAGGTTCTTCAACCAGAGGCAGGTGGAGCACTGGCACAGCTCCCGGAGGAAGCAGTCACGGCACCAAGTCTCACAATATTCCAGAAGCATTTGGCAACACCCTCAGCCACACAGTGTGAATGTTGGGCTTGTCCTAAGCGAGGACAAGAGTTGGGTTTGATGATCCTTGTGGGTACCTTTCAACTCAGGACTTTTATCATCTGCTGTCAGTGTGTACCTTGGTTGCTGCAGGATCTTCCTGGATCCTCTAAGATTTGGAGGAGCTTGCTGAAATTTCCCCGCACTGAACAACAGCAGAAAATGCTTCTTTGCTGGGATAAAACCATGGAAAATCTTCTGGTTTTGGGGATTATCCTCTCCCAGATTTAATTAATCCTCTGCTGCTGGGGTGCCCAGGTGGAGGCAAGGCCAGGACTCCCCTCCTAACCATACTGCTCTGGCAGGGCTGGTCCTGGACTGGCGCTGGCTGGCTGTCGCAGGGGAGGTGCCCGTGCTCACGATGATCGTCCTGCTCTGCTTCATGCCCAACTCGCCCCGGTTCCTGCTCTCCCAGGGGAAGGATGATGAGGCCCTGAGGTCGCTGTGCTGGCTGCGGGGCAAGGACACTGACTATGCCCGGGAGTACGAGCAGATCAAGGACAGCGTGAGGAAGCAGGTGAGGAGAGGACAAGGCTCACCTGCAGCATGGGGGAGATGCAATGTGAAAACTGCAAAATCCAGCCTCCTTTGGGCAACCCCTGACCATCTTCTGGGTGCCATGGTGGTAACATCTCACCTTTCTGGCTTTGTCCCCTCCAGAGCCAGCGGGTTTCCTGTGCTGAGATCAAGGATCCCTTCATTTACAAGCCCATCTTGATCGCAGTGGGGATGAGGTTCCTGCAGCAGCTCTCTGGTGTCACCTGTGTCCTCGTGTACCTGCAGTCAATATTCAAGAAAACATCTGTCATTCTGGTGAGCCCTGGGGTCTGGCCCGTGCTCAGATTGCTTTGTCTTCAGGGATGGCTGCCCAATGCTCCAAGTCCCCTGTGCAGCTCTAAGACTTTGAAGCCTTTTTTAGAGCACCTGATTGGCAGCAATTCCCAAGCACCTGCCCTACAAAAATCTGCATGAGGATGGGGAGGCAGGACTGGCCCCACTGCCTCCCCACTCTCCTCCAAGCTTCAGGCTCCTCTTCTCTGGTCTGTTACTATAGGAGGACAGCGTTGATAAAGTCAACAGCCAGAGTCATGACAACACATGCAGGAACCTGCCCTTTTCCTGCCTCTCCTCTCTCAGCTTCCTCACTGCTTTTGCTGTTGCAGAAACCAGAGTACGACGCAGCTCTCGTGGGCTTGGTACGTCTGTTCTCGGTGGCGATCGCTGCTGTGTCAATGGATAAAGCTGGGAGGAAGATTCTTCTTTTTGTATCAGGTGTGTCTCTCTCACAGTTATGCAAGGGAAGCCCTTATGTAAGGATTCCCAGGAGCTCTGTGAATGTGGGAACTTCAGCCATGCAGGACTTGGGCAGAGAGTGGGAGTCTCTTTCCTTTGGGCGGTGGCTCAGCACCTGAGCAGAGGTGTTCTCAGGAGCTTGGCCCTTGGGATGGAGCAGATCACTCACCCATGGGTCCCACTGCTGCATCTCTTCACAGCTGGTGTCATGCTGGCCTCCAACTTGACCATGGGGCTCTATATCCACTTTGTGCCAGCTTCTCAGAACAGCACCACTGCCAACAAGACCCTGGTGAGCTCTGCCAACCTTCCTGCTGAGCCAACAAACTACATCACCCTCATCCCGCTCCTGGCAACCATGTTCTTCATAATGGGTAGGTGCAGGGTGATATGGAGCGAGGAGACTTGGGCTTGGAGATGGAAGGCAGGGAGATGTACCTGCAAGACCAGGAAAGACAGCATCTGAAGTCACTCTGAGGACTGACAGAGAATGAATGGGGAGAATAACGACTGATGCAGGACAGGACCGCATAGGGCTCTTCAACAGCCTCACCTTGCCCCTCCTCTTCTGCAGGTTATGCCATGGGCTGGGGCCCCATCACTTGGTTGCTGATGTCGGAGATCCTCCCTCTGAAAGCCCGTGGGGTGGCCTCAGGCCTCTGTGTTGTCGTGAGCTGGCTGACAGCCTTCACTCTGACCCAGTTCTTCCTCCGGGTCGTGGTGGGTACTGCCCGGGAGGCTGTTTGGCAGCCCCTCCTCAGACCCAATCTGCACCAGCTCATGTCTGCTTTCTGTCCCCCTTTTCAGGAAGCCTTTGGCCTTGAGGTGCCCTTCCTATTCTTCGCCATCATCTGCGCCGGGAACATCTTATTCACAGGCTGCTGTGTTCCAGAAACCAAAGGCAGGTCCCTGGAACAGATCGAGGCCTTCTTCAGAACCGGCAGGAGGTCATTCATGAGGTCGTTTGTGAGGTAGGAGCTGCCATCTGCACAGGGCCACCAGTCCATGGACTCGAGGGCAAGAAAGAAAACAGTTGTGCTGCTGGAGGTGGAGGTTGGAGCTCTCTGCAAAGGTAATGGAAGAGGAAGGGACAGCAATGATCATCTTGCTTTGGATGTAGAAGTTGCCAACTGGAACTTTACCTTCTCTTCCCACCACTCAACACTACCTGTTGCTCTCAATGCAATGTGCCAACCCAAGGCATGGGTTTGTACCAGCACCAGGCTGGAGATAAAGATGTCCTGAAAAACATGTGGCTGTGGACAGGAGACCACGCACGTCCTTCTCTCAGCAGCCACCAAAGCAGCCTGAGAGCCCCAAAGTTTGGCTGGAGCAGAGTGAACCACTGTAGGCATTCTGGCAAAAAAAGTCCATTGTGTAGTTGCAAGAATAAAATAGTTTTGCCTCCAACTGCAAGACGTTGCCTTGATTTGCAGAGAAGGGAGCTGCAGGCAGGTGGGATGGGAGAGGCAGACCAGGGGACCACAGCAGCCTGCAGCTTCCCAGGTGAGTTTCATCTACTTAAGGTCTTTCAAAGAGGCAGAGCCAAATATTTTGTACAAAAATCTGCCACGTTTTATTGCTCTAAAAACACACATTACACTGGAAGCCTAATGAACAAGACCAAATACAGTACACAAAGAAAATCCAGGACAAAACAAAGATCAGGAGAAGACAAACATTCAGCTGTAGTGCAAGTGATTCACTGCAGGAAAGACACAGTAGGTACTGACAATACTTTGTACTGGGGCAGGTCCTTCCCACCCCAGGGTTTTACTCATCCACAAAGAGGAAGATGGATGCGACTCCACGCTCCGTGTGGAGCCTCCACCTCCATCACTTTGAGATTTCAACTGCATAGTTAGTAGCAAATTGCTCTTACCCCTTTCCTGTGCGGCCTGCAAGATCAAGGACTTCTTAAATTGTCTTTTTAGAGCCTAACCCTAGGTAAAACACAGCTGCAGGAGGTGGTTATGGCTGCGAGGAAGAAATGGCCTTACCGAGTATCACATCCAACCTAATTTCTCCCAAAAGGGCAGAACAACAGAGGCTGAGCTGGGAGATGATTTATCCAAGCATTTGTCCGACATCCTGAAATGCACTTGGCACCTGAGAGTTGGTGGAGATGCTTGTGTCGTCCCATTTCTGGAACATTCAGCCTGCTGTGACATGGAAACGTGGGGTAACATAGCTTATTTGACGCAGATCTCAAGATATTTGAACTTCTGTTTAGACCCTCTGCTGCAGGAGATAAGAAAAATCACCTAAGAGATGTGCTTTATCAGGAGGATTAATTAAAAGCAGCCTGGGACCAAGGAAGAGAGAAGGGCCAAAGCCAAAAAGAAAATTCAGCTGAGACCCATTTCCAGAAAGAAGTTCAGCCCTGGCTGGAATATGACTATTTCTCAGCATGGCCTGATTATGAGAGGTCTCAGGAGCCTCTGGTTTCCACTGACCTTCTGAAGATCAGGATCTCTGGCAGCCCTGCACATTCCCTTTCTCACATGGCTATGGACCAGGTCTTGATATCTTCACTTGAATGAAACCCTTCCCTAAAGACAGTGGATACTTTTTCCTGAGGAAAAAAAAAGTGACAAAGATGAATTGAGCTTCCCTGGGCTTGGCCTGTGGAAGAAATGCCCGACTATGAAATGAGATTGGACTCTTCAGGTCCTGTGAGAATCTCATTGGAGAAGTATTTTCTGAGCGACCTCCTGTCTCTTCCATGTAGAAAATCTGCAGGTTTTTGCTACAACAAAGTCTGAGAAATCACAGTGGTTCTTTCCAGAGGTAGAATGGTCTTTTTATTCACTGCACACACAGAGAATCAATTGGTGTTACAAAACCAGCTCCTGCCCAGAGGTCTGGGTACGCAGCAGAGAGTGAGCTTGTGCTCTTCACTTCATGCCCAATGGACAGCCCCAGGGGACTGCAGAGCTAAACAAGCACGAGAGCTCTCAGCTTCCTGACTGAATGGGACAGGGAAAGCTGCACGCTGCATAAGTACACATGGGCAGGGATCACACAGCTCGTGTGGTGAAAGGTGTAACTGTCCATTGTCAAGGGCACGTTGCTGCCAGCACCCAGGTGTCTTTCCACACTCGTCAACTCGCAGCAGTCAATGCATCACCTGCTCTTGAGTTCTCACACAACAAAACTTCTGTCCCATCATCTCCCAAGAGGCCTTTCCAAGACCCAGCAACCAGGACCTGTCCCACAGAGACCCTATGGATGGGTCAGCCTGGAGGCCATCAGCAGGCATTGGGATGAGCTTGTAAAATCTCTAGAGCAGGGCTCTTAATTAATCCTTACACAACTCCAAGCACCCTGATGGTGCCTCTAAACACAATTAACAGCCACCATGCACTGTGAATGGGAGTATTAACTACTGTGATGCTACTACTCTAAAGGTCCTTTCTAGCTCCACAAAAACAGTTTCTTGCCCACCCAAAGGTGAGACCATCCACAGTCACTGTGACTCCTGAAAGCCAGGGGTGCTGCAGGCCCTGTGTGCATACTTTGCCAGGCCATGTCTGCAACGATAGAGGCATCTGGCTTGGTTTCAGCTGCATCACAGACAGCCAAAATTCCCAAGAGTTCCAACTCCAGACACACATCTGTAGAAGACGGCACTCCTGGAGCATGGATCTAAGACCCCTCCACTTGCAGCAGGCACACAGACACTGAACAGACCCAGTGTCTTTAAGCTTTGTGGCCAAAAGCTCCAGCTCAGCTGTTACAGAAGAGTCCCTGAGACCCATTTTCAACAAAAGCAGTGAGCTCAGAGCTGAGCTTTGCATCCTGCTAAGAGTGATAGAGCTGATGAGATTGTTCTCCTGCTTTGGCCCTACTGCCAGACCCAGCTGCCACAAAACACAGCCTGACAGTTCTGTTGGCATCCAAGGGACTCCTGCTGGTGGTGCCAAGGGAGCAGATTGGATCCATCCCTACCAACAAGCCCTCCAGGTAACCTGGAGCAGCATCAGCCTGCGCTGGCCCCGGGGACTGCCTTAATGCCACAAACCAGCAGCAACCAGGTGAAGCCAGTGAGGGTCCCACCAGCTCTGTGGTCGATCACCGTGGGCTCAGATCAGCCTTAAACATTACTCTATTTCCTCTGCTTTGCCTTTCACTTCCTTGCACTAAACCCTACCGTGTCACTACTCACAGAGCAAAGCAGTCACTACCAAAGACATGCTCATAGCTACGTGCATCAGTCTGCAACACTCCTCTACTAAACACTACTGAATTCCCCAAGCCCCCCTGAAATCACACCAGATGCCTGGGACTCTGCACCCAAACCGTGCAATACCTGTACTGCACGGGCACAACACTGGCTCAAAATGCAGAGAGGCCATTGCCACTGGAGGATCCCACCAGCTGCACTGGGTTTGTCCAGCATCATCCCATGACCACTGACAGCCTGACCCACGTAGGAGGCTGCACTCCCTGCACACGAGCACAAGGAAGGCCAACATCCCACGTATTGCACACAGTACTGGGGATCAGCTCAGAGCTGGGGGCTCTGGAACAGCACAGCCTTTACTGAAACAAGCTGTGTGTGGGCTGGCAGTGCCTGCTCTGTGTCCCAGACAAGCTGTGAGAGCAATCACAGCTCAGGGGCCTGGGGGAAAGGGTCTTAGCACAAAGTGGCTTCCCAGCATCCAGCTGCACAAGCCTGGGTGTGCAAATAAACCCAAGCTGTGGTCCTGACTGGTGTAAATCCTCACACCTCCCTGAACTCCACCAAAGAAACAACAATCAACATTAGCTGACAGCTTAGCCCCCTGATCTCCAGGGACTGCTCTGCTCTCACTGCAATGCACACATTATATCCACACCCAGGCACCCCCTCCAGCAGCAGCTCCATCACAGGCTCTGCCAGGGATGCTCTGGTGTCATTCAGCTCACACAAACATGCACCCTGCCAAGGGGAAGAAGGTATTATATAGACATTTTCCAACACAACACTGCTCAAAAGCCACAGAGCAGCTGGCTTGACTGCCCCTTCTTCTAACAGCCAGCCCTCAGACCCATCAGCATTTTTCAGACCACAACACAACCCTTCTGGTACTCCAGAGATTCAAATGGAACCAGGGAGGGTTGGTGGCAGCAGGAACTCAGCTCCCTGGGCAGGGGAGTAACAACAGGCTGCAATCCCCACTCCCACCGTAGCTGCTCCCTGCCTTGGCTGCCGAGTGAGAACAAACCCCAGCCCAGCAGTTACAGCCCAATTTTCCTCCCTTCTCTCTCTCCCATAAGTGGGGGAAAACAAGCTTTGTGAAGCCAGTGGCCCAGAAGAAGAAGGGGTCAAGGGACAATACCATGCTTTCCAAAGTCTGAGAAATGCTCTGAAGGCTGAAATAGGATGTTACAGCATCCCAGTTACAGCATTCCAGTTACAGCATCCCAGGCTCTCCCCAGATTCAAAGACCCCCCCCCAATGAAATAAGGCAGTCCTTTAAAGGACAGGAAACATGAGCACTCCTTTCTCCTATGCCCAGAGAAAACGAGTCTCATCAAAATACTTAAATAACTAGAAATAAATTATTCCCCTTTTTCCTAATCAAAATAAAAAGCAGTCTTACAGAATCAAATAAATAACCTCGCCCCAGAAGAAACCATGGTAAGAAAAGGGGGGTCAGGACTTAGTGAGCAGGTTTTTTTGCATGATACAAAGCAAACAGAAAATATGACGTGAGGACCACTGATGGAGCATGGAATAAAGAAAAAAAGCATCCCCACTAAGCACACTGAAATGGTACAGACTCCTCTGTTTTTGCACAGGAAGGATTTGCCATCACCCTACACGAAATCAGCCCAGGAGCGATGCAAAAAGAACATAAGCCCAAAGAAAAAGTTTGTACCACATCAAAGGAAAGAGCAGGTCCCTTGCATAGAGGTCACGAGAGCAGGAGTGGATGCAGGGACTGAGATGACAGAGGATGAGTCCCAGGCTCGTGAGAGGAAGATGCTCTTGCACATCAGTAACCCTTACACCAGCATAAAAATCCCACTGGGCTCAAGCAACAGGACCCCTTTTCAGCTGAGGTAAAGGAAACCTTTTTTCCCTTCTCCCCTAGTCAAAGAGTGAAGCCCAATAAAAGTACCATTATTAAGACAAAGTAATTAATTCTTATGATTCAAGTAAATTGCAGTGACTGCCTGCAGCTGTATCCAGAGGAAGGGGGACTGTGCTTTGTAGCTACCAGGATCTGCCCCAGCATCTCTGGAAGGTCCTCTGCAGAGATGTTTATGGTCCTTATGTGGGGATTTTGCTGGAAGTCCTTTCCTGTGCAGCGATGTCTCCGATGCCTGGCCTATCTGGACCCATATTTAAATATACTCAATGGAAGAAGACCAAGCTGAAGCATCACCATGTGTTGCAAACCCCTGGATTAGTGTTATTATCCCTGGGAAGGGCCACACCAGAGAGCATTACTGAAAACATGTGACATGCCATGGCAGGTTATACCCAGGTGTGAAGCCAGCAGCTCCCTGACTCCCACAAGTCCAGAGTTTACAAGGAGCTCACATCTCAGCTGTCCCTCCTCACCCCATCCAGAGAGCAGATCCCAACCAAGAACTGTATCTTTGTCTCATTATCAGGAGCCACTCCAACAAAAGGCTACTCAGGCTGGTAAAGCAGCACTCAAAGAGCCAGCACCTCTGCAGCAAAAAAAAATTAATTAAAAAATAGAGGGACTGTGAGTTATTTGGTTGAGGGTTGAAGAGGAGAAAATGCACTGAGGTCTGGCTGCTGGTGTGAGAAGAGGGCACAGCCCACCCCAGCCCCTGAGATTTCCAGTTGCTGCAGTGTCCAGGGGAACCGTGGTGTAGCAGAGAGGGAAAGGCAGAGTGGATTTCTGTATTTTCACCATCTCAGTGTCCAGGAGAGGTTACCCTGAGCTCAGGTTCTTCAGAGAGCCTGTCCCTCCAGGGACCCCGTGAGCTTCTCTTCATCCATTTGCTTCTGCTGCTGGTGGATCCGAGCGTAGGAAATGGCATCTCCCCTGCAGAGAGAAGGGACAGCGTGGGGATGTGACCTCCAAGTACCCACCATGGTGGGTACAGCACCTGGAGCCCAGGCCTCTCTTGCTGAGGGATATCAGGAGTTAAATGATACTTGCTGGCCCTCTCCAACTCCACCCAAAGGTGCTCACCACCCCCAGAGCTAGGCCACCCATCCAACAGCTGCTGAAAAGGTTGGGACCCACAGGGCAGCCTAGGTAGAGCTCCAATGAAAAGCTCAGACCTTTAGCAAAGCCTAGGACCTTCCCCCCCAGGGCTTTGAGACGATGGCAGGGAGATGTTCTCCAGCAGGTTTACACCCAAAAGCACGGTTAGTACAACAGGAAAGAGTTGCCTCAGGGAGACAGATGGGGTGGAGGGATGGAGGTCCACCTTCCCCTTCCCACCCCTCCACAAGCAGACAGATCTCTCTTACTTTTTGCCCAGTGCAGACAGGCCATAAAGCACTCCAGTGGCAAACGCAATGGCATTTCCAAAGAGCGTGGTCAGCGTCAGGCTGAGCATGACCGGGACCATCGCCATCCTGGAAGACAGAGACAGCCCTCAAAGCCAGGCTCTGCTCCCCACGGGGTGTGGGGATGCTCACAGTGTGCCCACACGGATCCCAGTGCAGTTCCTGGCATAGCTTCCCCTCCACGACACCCCCAGGAGCATCCTCACCCGCAGTAGAAGGCAGCTTTCTGCCAGGCCCGCAGCCTGTCGGCCCTCGCGGAGACGGCGTTCGCGAACTCGATAAACTGGCAGCAGAACGGGGCTTCGCACAGGAACAGGACGAAGGCATTGAGCCTCCAGAGAGACAAACCAGAGTTAATCTTGCCCACATAGCCCAGAGAGAGGGTTGGCAATGCCCCCCTGACATCCCAGTGAAGAACTGCTCCCATGCGCAAAGCCAATGGTGGGGGCTGGACCCCACTGCGCTCTCTCCCTCCTTCTTGAAAATTACTAAACACTGGTGCCTCAGACTTATTGTGGGTAAGGGTATCCCAGTGTTTACTTAAAAAGGGATAGGAAAAGAAGAAGAAAGGATATAAATAGAATAAAACCAGCACCTCAACCTGAACGGAGCAAGGTCTTGCAATTTACAGACCAGCACCCTCCATTGGACTCCCTCACGTCCATTGCCCAGGTCAGGAAGCTCTACCCCTTGCTCAGTGGTGTCTAATGAACCAACCCTCCCTCCAAGAGACAAAACAGAAGAAACTCTGCTCACATCATCCACACGCCGGCCGCGATGTTCAGGGGGTTGATGGTGACGCAGTTCCAGAGACCGGCAAAGGCACAGGCTGGAAAGCAAAGAGGCTTTCAGTGACCATGAAGACCAACCCAGTGCACCCACAGGGTCAGCAGGGCTGGAGGCCAGCAGGCAGGGCTGGCTTCTCCTCCCTGCAATGGGACCTTGCAGCCACACCAGTGTGATTTTAATATTCTGAATTTTGGGCTGTTTTAGAAGAGCAGGGGCTGTCCAGAAGAGCCCTTGCCTTGGCTTCTCTAGGTACGGCTGAGCAGCCTGTACAGAGCAGCACAGGAGCATGGGTGGAGAAGGCTGATGGCTCCAAAAGGAGCCTGGGATGCAGGAGTGAGGGTTTCCTCCCTGCTCCTGAACTTCCTGAGCACCCTGATCCAGTGGGAGGTGTCCCTGCCCATGGCAGGGTATTGGAATTGGGTGGGCTTTAAGGTGTCTTCCAACCCAAACCATTCTAGCTCCTCCAGCCAGGTGTCCTTTTGCTCCAGACGCTCAATGTCTCAGCACAACAGCTGCATAACAGACCATTTGCTTTCATGTGGAGTCTCCCGTGTGACATCCCAGTTTTTACTTGCTAAGGAATTATTTCTTTGTCCTGGGATGAACAAAGAAGTCCCAGCAGGCGCCAATCTCTCAGCAGCACAGGGAAAGTTCAGCAAAAACATGACTTGCAGCACCAAGACACAGGGGCAAACAACAAATAAAGCTAAGGTGAACCTGGTGGATGGCACATACTGCTGGTTCTGCACTGATGGGTAGAAAAGAGCCAAGTTTGGGTTTCTGCTAATACGTACGGAAGCAAATGCTCTATAAACAGAGCCCAAAATAGCCCCAGCACTCCTGACTCTGTAATGCAAGAAGAGAAACCAGGCAGCAATGCCCAAGCAGAGGCTATATGCTCCTCCTTCCTGCCTCATTAAACTTTCAGAGCATTCCCAGCACTTGATACTGCCTTTTTCCTCCATCAAGGCTGCTGCTGCTCACCTGGAAACCTGAGCTCAGGCAGGTAGGGCAGTGAGACATGGGCTGAGTCCACAGCAAAAAACACCACCCTGCAAAACTCCAGTTAAAATTATATCGCTCTTAGAGGCTGCCTTGGGGATGTTTAGCACACAGTGAAGATCAGCAGAGTCCACCTTTGAGAATGAGACCAGGCTGGATTTGGGTATCTGACTTATCTGCTCCTGTTTTGCTGAAGAGACCCCTCAGCAGGGCTGCCCTGAGCAGTCCTGACCATCAAAAGCCTGACATAGGTTTCTATTAAGTAGTCGCTGCTGAATCCTCCTTAAAAATAGTTATCCTTATTCACTGCTCTGGGAAACAGAGATGCAGGCGTGACAGGACCTATCTAAGGTCACCCCCCAAGCAAGGGACCTCCTGGTTTCAGGAAACAACCAAGTAAGGTGGGTTTTTAGAGGCTTCCTAGGAATATTCCATGGCACCCACAAACTTCCAGAGAACAGAGAAGTGCCAGAGATTATTTTAATATCCATGCTCCAAGAGCACTTCTCATCCTCACATCACAAGGGATCAAGTGTCCCCACACTGCAGAGGAAACTGAGGCACTGGGGTGGGATGATCTGCTCACGGTCACACGTGCAAAGAGCTGAAGAGCTGGAAAAGCAATGGCAAGGAGGATTGCTGGGAGCAGTGGGTATTTCGGAGAGCAGGGCACAACAAGTAGGTTTCTTATTCTCTGTAACCAACAAACCCCTGGCTGCTGATAGGAGAGGAGCTCAGGGGAAGCACCACAGGCTTGTGGCACTTGCCACCACCCAGGAAAGCACTTTATAATTAGCAGAATAGCAAAAATCAGCTACATTTCAACTATCCCCAAAACGTGGCCATGGCTGGGGCAGAACCCTGCCTTGTTTAACATCCCAGTGGAGCAGAGCAGTCCAAGAAGTCCACAGAGTTGCAAAACTGATCTCAACCACACTACAAACCCGGCGAAGCAGAATGGTATTTTTTTCAAGCAGGTTTTTGGCCTTTCTCTTTTTAAAATCTATTCATCCAGGGGTTGTTTTGTCAGGGTTCTGGTTTTGTTTTGTCCTCAGACACCTCGAAACAACCCTTCAGCACTAAGGAACCCTGCAGGAGTTTCAGCTAAGCAACCACCCTGGTTGCCAACAGACTAATGACCCAGCAAGCCGGAGCTGAGCAAGCTTCTACGTCAGCACAACCACCAGCCAGTGGGAAAGGAGGCAAAGGTTTACAACTGCAGGAACACTGCACTCGGTGGTGGCTGCCAACAGCCACAGAGATAACGATTCGGTGACCTTCGGTCTCCTTTGCAGAGCAGCACATCCCACAGCAGCCTGGGACATCCTTTTCCCACTGGGATGAGACCAGTTCCTGCCTCAGATGCCAAAAGGGGACAGAGATGCCAACCCAGAGACTTCTTTTTGCAAAATAGAGGCCTTTGGTTTAAAATGCAGATAATGCTCCATGGCACGTAAGCTATGGGAGACAGAACAGTTCTGCCATTTGTTTAACTGCTGTCCCATCCTGAATCCCTGAGGAAGCACAAATAACTGGGAGCTAAAATGCAGGGGCGAAGAATACCACCCCCCACAAAGGCTCTATTCATTTCAAGCAGCTGGTCACTCTCCTCAACACAAGCTTATTTTTGCTCCTAGAGCATTTTACAAAAGCCACAGACTCTCCCTGTCCTTTTACAAACAGGAACACAAAGGAGAGAAGGGACTTGGCCAAGGTCACCAAGCCAGCCTGGGCAAGAACCAGAACAAGCTCCTGAACCTTGTTCTTGTTCCTGCTCTGGTCCCTGGACCTTTCTGGCTTAAACAAGTTGTGGGCTGCAGAGGTTTGAATGTGGTAGACCCTGTCCGCCAGTCTCACCTCCACTAACAAAGTTTCTCTTCCTTTTTACAGGAAATTTTTCCTTCTGTAAAAAATAATCCAGTGCTGTAGCAGGACCACAACCGCAACTGTGCTCAAAACCCTTATTGATTTCTGTTCTTTTGCAGCACACTCTGAAAACAGCAGCAGACTCCAGCCTTGCAGTTTTATTCATCACACTTTTTCCAGACTGTCCAACTTTAGCAAGGTGATGCTGACCAAGGAGCATTCTGAAGAGGGCGTGGGCCATTGTAAGGTTGCCTCTCTCCTCGATCTCCCATTTCCCTACTCATAAGCAGAGTTTGTGTCTCATGCTACCTTATTCTCTGCCTGATGAACCTTCAGGAGACGTCAGGGCTACAGACCAAGCAGACTCCGCAATCCCGTTAAGAGCCTGGCTCCTCTTCCAAATCTTCTTCTCCCAGACTCACCCAAATACGTAAAACTCTCAGCTTTCCTTTAAAAACAAGTCATGAGTCTCTGAGCTGTGAAGAAAAGGTCAGGGAAATAATCCAAGTATAATTCAGCTGCTTTGAAACATGAAAATAGAGAAAAAATAAGTCCTCAGACACTTGCACTGCTTTCAAGCCACTCACGAGCCCCTCCAGCACAAGGTGGGCAACATCACCGATGTGACCCAACACCCATCTTCTCCATCTCTTCACCCTCCACCCTCATCCCCCTGAGCGCTGCGTGGGCCAAAGCCACGTAGAAAGCCCCAAGGCTCCAGCGACAGCCCCAGCCTGTGGGAAAGACACGGCTACACTAAACCCTGACCTGGGACCTGTGCTGAAGACACGACCCAGCTGGTCTCTTGGCCGCCTGCCGTGACCAGAAGCGCAGGGGCCTCAGGCAGAGCATGGAGAAGCCAGTATGTTTGCCCCATAAGAGCAGTCCTACCAAATCTTTTCACACCTCCAGAGTTTCAGCACCTAGGACATAAAACAGCGAGAACAGCACATGTTTTACCAGCCTAGCCAAAAAAAAAGGCCATAATGATGATACCACAGTCTACAAGATCGGCTGCAAAAACACCATGGGCTTGTGCAGTCAAGTATTGAGGCAAGAGCCAGGCATGGGAAGGGGGCAGGGAGGGGGGGATCAGATGAAATGCTACAGCTGAGGGAATAAATCAGGGCTGACTGTGCTGGCTGAGAAACCCTCTTGTTTTACTAGAAGTCATGGACCTGAAGCAGAAGAAATTCTCCATCCTGTGCTCTGCAGGAGATCAGACTAAGCGGTCATAACAGTCCCTCCTGCTTTTAAGAGCTATTAATCTCCCTACAGAATGTAGCAAAACAGCACTACAGGAAAGGCTGATTTCTGGCAAAGTTGCAAAGGCTCTTTCCCTGGGAAAATTTTTTTCAGCAGCAGGTAATTCAGAACTCAGCCAACTCGCTTTGCTGCACGCCGGCTCCCTTCTTCTGTCTGTCCAAGACTAAAACCCTTAAAAACATTCAACATAAACCAAGTCCATTATTCACCTTCAAAAAAAACACAGCCAGGCCCTCTGCGATCAACAAGAGGAGTTACAGAAAACACGCTCTGACTCTGAGAATGTGGAGAGAAAATAAGTTGCGAGAACATACAAACACCCAACAGTCAAACAGGATGAATCAAATCCCGGGGCCCCTGTTCAAGCCCTGGACCTGACCCCGCTGAGCACCCTTGAGCCTGGCGCTCGCAGTAAAATCATTGTCTGGTTTATCTGCCCACAGCCTTCCCACAGGACCAGAGGCTCGGCTGCTGCTCCCAGCGAGTGTCGTGTCCAAAAAGAAAGTGGAGGATTTGCAGATCCCCCCGTGATGTCCCTTCTCCAAGGTGGCCAAAGCACAGCGATTCGGTGATCTCGAAGCGCATCCCTCGTGGGCAAGCTCAAACCACCCCACTCCGGGCACGGCCACGGCTCCTCCCTCTGCCTGAAACGCACCAAATGAACGTCTCACGCAGACACGAGCTCGTAACCCCGAGTGACCGGTTCGTGATGCTCCCTCCCTTCGTGACCTCAACAAGGGGCAGGCAGGGACCCTGACGCGCCCTTCGCATGCACAAGGGGAGCTGAGGGGGGGACCTTTGGCTGCAAGGGAAGGGGATACTTACACGCGCCCCCGATGACCCCGGCAATCCTGCAGAGCCACCTGTACCACCAGGTCATGCCATCACCGGCGGAGGGAGGCGCTGGGTCAGGGGCTGCTGCTGGGAACTGCTCCTCCTGAGAGCTCATCGCACCCCCGCTCCCACGGGGTCAGGGTGGGGGCAGCACCCCGCGCCCCGGCTGAGCCCCAGCAGCGCACGATTCCCCCCCTCCCCCGGGGTGACACCCTCCCCCGCGACCCCACTCCAGCCAGCACAGCAGCACGACCCCTAAAAAAGGCAGCCCCGCTGCTGCGGGGCCGCTCCCCGGGGCTGACAAAGGAGCGCTGCGCCCGCAGCAGCGATGCCAGCGGCTTGCGGGAGCTGCCCGCACCTCGGCCTGCCTATTGCATTGTGGGTCCCCTCCTCCAGCGGGCAGGGCTTCGGTGTCACTCTCAGCAAAAGGCTGGTGGGCACAGCCCAGGCTGTGCATATTCATAAGCAGCCGCGCAGAAACGCGCTCCGCGCCGGGGGCTGGGATGCGCAAGAGCTCAGGGACCCACCTTCTCCTGGCTAACAATTAAATGCTGTTATCCAGGTGGCCAGCGGGTGCTTGGAAGGAAAAGAAACGTGAATTTTTGCACTAATATTAATTTAGTAGCGTTAGAGAACGCTGCCCTTAAATTAGGAAGAATTCCTTTACTGAAAGGTGGTCAGGCACTGGAACAGCTGCCCAGGGAGGTGGTTGAGTCACCATCCCTGGAGGTGTTAAAACAAAAAAAAAGGATAGATGAGTTTTTAAGGGACATGGTTTAGCAGGTAATGGGTGCAGTTGGACTTGATGATCTCAAAGGTCTTTTCGAACTGGGAGATTCTATTACTCTAATCTGAATAGAATCGGGTTTTCTCACTAGAAAATGTGAGTAGAAGTACGATTTTGCAAGTCAGATGTCCCAGGTGGCAGCCTGCTGGTATTCAAATAAATGGTAGAGACACAGCCTTAATACTCTTAAAGTATAAAGACAACAGCTGCATTGTTTGCAAATTAACATGGAGCATGCAGTCAGTAACCAGAGCCCATCTCTGCAGAGCACAGACTCTGCATAGCTGATCTGGAACAATAAATAGCAGTGAGTCTTGGGATCCAGAGCAGAGGGGGAAGACAGATCCCATCTGCTAAAAGGTTACAAAAAAGGATTAAGAATAGGATGTCTTTCCATCAACATCTCCTGTTAGACAGGAAATGAAGGCCCAGTGCCTGCATCACCCACGCACTGCAGTGGGATAGCTGAAATACTCTGCTCCTCAAGGATCTCACTTCAAAAATCTACTTTCTAGCTCTTCCAGGAATGGAATGTAAATCTGGAGGCTGGCAAGCAAAAAACTCCAGGTTTAACCAGCAAAAAAACAACTATTAAGAAGACAGAACAACATAGGATTTTGTGGTTTTAAAAAGATGTCAGAGAATTCAACTGAAAGAAAGCAGAAGCAGAGTTAAAACTGCCCAGGCAGAACCATTTATTGCATCCAGCTGGAAGAGCAAGGGCAGATGTGTCCAGCAAGGCTAGATGTGTCCAGCAAGGCTCCAGGTACAGAGAAGACCCCTGAAGCAGTATATTGTGATTTTAAGTATGACAAATGGGGACCAAAGCATGGTCCAATGTTCAAGATATTAAGTTTTCAAGATATTAAATAAAAGCAACCTAAAAATGTATTTCAATTAAACTGGAGTGAATATTCCTCACTGCTCTAAAATACCTCTTCCTGTTACAACTTGTATCATGCAGTCCCAACGATCTCTCATTGCACAGTTCCTGTGAGACGAAGATACGAGCAGATTAATAGCCCAGCTACTGTTATTATCTGTATTATCTGACTAAATATGTCTTGGCACCAAACCCACCATGAAGAGACAGAATTCTTTTATTTTTCCCATAGAAGAGAAGTACTGGTATCACTGCCAGACACATAACAGTAGAACCACAGAAGGGGTGCCTGGGGAAGGACCTCAGATGTCATTTAGTCCTCCCATGCAAAGCCAACTGTCACCAGGGTTTGGCCAGGTCAGCTGTGCCTTGGCTGAGCCAACTCCTGAAAGTGTTCCAGGATGGCAATTCCATCATTTGTCTAGGTGACCTTTCCTAGTGCTGCACTACCCTTCTGGGCAAAGGAACTTGCCCCCACACATTTGTACAGCTTTCTTGTGCTGGCAGTTCATCCTCATAACCATCTTTGCCTTCTTTATAACATTCCAGAATTTCACTGGTCCTCAGTTCTAAGGAGCATTTGCACCACAAGAGAGTGAAATTAATGGTTGAACCATAACCGTAGCTACTCGTGGTTTACAGAGGTTTGTAACAGGGCACTGAGCCACTGAGAAATTAAATGACTATCCTAAAAGGTAATATAGAAGCAGGACTCTCAGATTCAGTGTCCAAGTCACTTACTACAGACATGTAAACTGCATTAATCCAAATCAACACAAACAGAAAATCCATATGAGGACTATTTGCTATTTGGTAGTTTTATGTCTTTTGTATAACCTTTATAAATATTAATTGATATTCCAAAGGAGTCAGTAGATACTATTTTTCTTACTCGGTAGATGGGGAAGCAGCTGCAAAAAGGTTAAATGACTCGTGACCTCGAGCAGTGAACAGGCAGCAGTGACTGACTGCACCTTTCTCAGTGCAGTGGCCCTGGTCCCTTTTATTTGGGCTCAGTAACATGATATTCAGCCCAGAAACTAATTTGGTGTTCCTTAACGTTTTCATGAAATTCAATTTCAGCTTGGCTTCCTGTGGACTGCCAGAAGAACTGTTGTTTCCCATGGAACACCATTGTCTTCATGGTGCTTACATCACGGACCTGCATAAAGAAAGGCCGAACCATTATATCACAGCAGCCTAGAAGGGGAATGCCCATAAAATACTGGGGTCTTGCCAGCTGGTCACTCACTCAGGGAGAAAACCTGCCCTGTACAAAGGTTAGAAATAAAATAGACATCAGCAGTGCTCATGGGACAGTCTTTTTAGCAAGGCCTGTTGTGACAGGACCCAGAATAACAATTTTAAACCAAGAGAGGGTGGATTTAGACTGGATATAAGGAAGAAATGTTTTACAATGAGGATTGTGGAACACTGGCACAGGTTGTCCAGGGAAGTAGTGGAGGCCACATCCCTGGAAATATTCAAGATCGGGTTGGATAGAGCTCTGAGCAACCTAATCCAGTTAAAGATGTCCCTGTTCCTGCAGGGGGCTTAGACTAGATGACCTGTAAAGGTCCCTTCCAGTCCAGAGCATTCTATGATTCATTCATATCTACATTTACATAACAGCAATCAGAGTCCAACCCTCTAGGATTTGTGACTGAACTTTCCATCTAGATGGAAATATCCAAGGGGATAGGTCCACTCCCATCCAAAGCATCCCCTTTAAGCTTCTGACTCACCAGGATGTAATTAAAATGAGTTTGATTGCCCTTGTTGCCCAGGTCAATGTACAGGGCACGGATAGCTATGCGGTGCCGAGGAGCCACGTTGATGAAGGCCCGACACACTGCTTCTTGCCTTTGACCAGGCAATTGCACAGGATTCACTATTTCACCCTGAGGACCAAACAGCTGCTTGTCACAGTCTGAGAAGGGGAAAAGGGAGCAGAAAAGAAAATGATTTAGAGAACTGTCCGGCATCTCCAAGAAACAAATCCTTTAAATTAAACACAGGCAGAAAAGTTTCTCTAAGGATTTTCATCTGGGAAAATCAAACACCTGCAGGGGGATTGCCTTTAGAACAGAAGGGTAGTCCACAAGTACTATTAATTCCAACACTCCTCAAGAAGGGGCTTATTAGCTAAAAATGAATCAAGGTTTCCATTGGTTTCCATAGCCAACCATGATCTGTGGAATTCTGTGAGCCTTGTCATGGGGTGCCTTAATCTAAAGCAAGAGCAAAGCTTTCAGGAAGGTACCTTGGTAATATTTTTTAGTTGCATTTCTGCTGTTGTACTGAAGAATGATCCCATTTCCTGGCAGCAAAACTCGCTGTTTCACAATCAGTGTATTCGTTCTGGAATTTATCAGTGACAAAGGGAGCTTCCTGCAGCCTGTGCGCCACATCATCCGCCCAGAAAACAGCACGACCTCACCTGGAATGGAGGAGCACAGGGACAAGAAGCACTTTGAGTAAAAGGCCACAACCTATCTGCTATAGGCCTGGAATCAAGTAATTTCTGCATCTTGTCCCTATCTTATCAAAATCTGTCATTAAACAGTCCAGTTAACTCATCTAACTGTACTGATTCCAGCAAGAGGGTACGTTACTGAGGGAGTTTATAACAGGGCAGAGATCTTTCATCTCATATCTATCAACAAAACATTACATAGGGGAAGGAAAGCATCATCTTCATTTAGTTCCATCTAGCAAGGACTTGGAGGGCCAGAAAAACTTGTAAATAGTTTCAGAGATTACACAGGCTCCAAGGCAGCAAGAACCATCCAGGGCACCAAAAGCACACAGGCAAGTGAGGTGCAGGTTTCCCAAAGGCCCAGGTTGGTGCCAAACATGCCCTGGGCATTACCTGCACTGCAGTTGAGGGAGCTCTCCAGAACACTGACTGTTATCTCCTCCCCGAGAGGACGCCCGATGGCCACAGTGCAGTCGCTGCTCTCTAGTCCAGTCATGTTGATGACCCCAGTGGCATTAAGAAAGAGCTTTCCACAGACACCTGCAGAGCAGAGATAGGTTAGAAACACATCCAGGAGGAACTACAACTGCTGAAACACAGTTGCCACTCCTTTGTGGCACATAGAGCATGGGAAGCATGGGAAGAGTCAGCTGCTGCCCCACAGAGCCCCAAATCAGAAGAGCTTTGGGAAGCACAGGGAAATCATTGTTCCTAGCTCAGATAACACGGACAGCTCATGGCATGCTGAAAGGAACAGCAACTTCTAACCAGGAGCATTCTCTCTCTCCCATGCTCCTTTCCTTGTATGGCAGTACTACTTTTGGCAGTGTCCTCACCTTCACTGGTCTCCTTGACCTGTTCCTGAGGCACAGCAGATGGAGGAAGATCCCGGTCCTTGTATCTCACCTCCTTGGCCATTGCAGCTGTCCTCGGATGCGTGGCTGGTGTCACTGTCTGCAGTTCTGCTCCATGGGACCCAGTCCCCACCACCTGCTCAGGACAGGGCCCTGCGGAGCAGCCACGGACCACAATGGCCTTGGGGAAGTGCCTGCAGAAGATGGGGTTCACGTGCTTACGGGTTAGCGGGTTGAGGCAGAAATCCTGCCGTGTCTGAATGCCATTCCCACACGAAGCTGAGCACTGCAGAGGAAGAAACCCACAGGCCTTTGTACATCTGTTCAGTTGTTATTTAGAAATGTGTATTTATTGGCTCACACATGATCTGGGGGGGGGTGTGAATCTTTTGTTTACTGCTGCTGTTCTATCACTTGCCCTTTCAGTGCTCTGGTTGCATCAGCTAAAAGATAACCCACCTCCCAGGGGATCTTCCCAACTATATCTTGGAATTGAAGAACATTTCCCCAAAAATCCAAAAGGATTCCAGAAAAAAACATGCCAAGGACCACTTTTAAACTGCAGCCAGAACCTGAGCTAAAAGATGTGGGAAGCAAACCTACAGCTGCTAAACACAGGGCAGTGGAAAGGATGGAAAACATCCCTAGAAACAGTTTAGCATTTCTGTGGGAAGTAAATCTACAAGGCAAAAGATTTCACCCCTACATGCTTTAGGGAAGTGAATGGCTCACAAACTGCTGCCCTGGACACCAAGTGCTACATCTGAACAGGAGCAGATACCTCTGTCCACTCACTGAAGCTCCATTCGTAAGAGCACATTCGGATGACACAGGGGATGCTGGTAAGGGGCTTCTCTGCCACAGGACACAAATGCTCCTCCAGCAAAACCTCCTTGCCTTGGTGAATCTGCACACAGGTGACCAGCTGAGCAGCTAAGCCAAGCCCACAGCTGGAGGAACAGGGGCCAGCTGGGGTTACCTTCCACCTGACAGAGAACAAGGAGGAGAAAAATCAAGTTAGTGATGAATCCTTTACTACATCTCACTGTAGAGAATGCACTGCAACTCCCTCATCCTTCTCCCTTCTGCTCCTCAGAAAGAGGAGCCTCACAGGCTTTGCTGCATGTAATACTTACGAGGCAGTCTTTGAAACAAGGCTGGGCAGTCTGGAGCAGGTTTGGAGCTGGACTCTAGCATATGCATTCATATTTTGCAAGAAGCCCACAGACTCAAGATACACACAGAGTCTCACTCAATGACCATTACAGTCTTCCCCAGGGTGACATACACAGGCTTTACTGCAAAAAACAATCTTACCTCCCTCCAAAACACACACCATCTCTAACAGCCAGACCAGAAACCAGCCCAGGGTTATTTCATCCTGGGAGCGGCATCCGGCAGCATGGAAAAAGAGGTCAGACACCAGCAGCTTTTCAGTCCAACAGCTAACAGGGTAGGGCAAGCTCTGCCCTCTTCATCAACCCTGAGCCATCTCCTAGATCACACCATATGTGTTCATGGACAATTGCTCTCCCTAGTGGTCTACGTGGCCTTTTTGACCTTGGGGGGCATGAGCTCTAAATTACACAGCTTCTGCTCCTCTGGGCAAGGCAAAACAGGTGTGGCACAATCTCTTCTGCCTTCGTGGCAGGACCTTGTGCACCACACCTCCTCCACAGCTTACACCTCATGATCCCGTTTATAATGCTACCTTGGAACCACGCAGCCATCACTGAGCATCTCCAGCTTTCACCCATCTTCCTTGGATTTTAAAACCAACCAGTCTACAGAATTACAGCTGGAATTGTGTTAATGAACACAGACACTGGTTCATGTTTGAGAGCACCAGTCAGTCCCACATTCTCAGAGCATTTGATTCCAGCTACTTTCCTGGTACAGCTGGCAAACGTGTCCCAATCTTTCAAAGTTATGGATTTGTTCCTACACACCCAGGTTATAAGGAATTAAGAGGTTTTCAGTTTTTCCCTGGACTCAGCCTCCAAAGATTTTCCTTAGTTCTCCTTGAGAATATATCAGCCCAGAAAAGACTCAGTTTGCTGAGTTTGGACCACTGCTACTGTTTGTGCAGCTGGCAGGTCTTTCAAAGCAGAGGAGAGGAAGAGAACATCCTCAGAGTAGCTTGATCCTTACTTTGCCACATCCCTGGGCATAGAGAGAAAGAAAAGACTTATTACTGGCTTGTTACCTCCTGATAACTGCTTTACCTTGGTGGGCAGGGTCTGAGATCACAGATTTCCACCCTGCTCTCTGGTTTTGGCACTGGATGGCAATTTTCTTCTTGAGTTTCTTCTTTGGTGTCAAAAGCCACACATATGTACTGTAGCTGAGTTCTGCCTAGAATGGGAAGTTATTTTACTGCATGGCATGCATAGGTTGAAAATAAGCCAAGCAAACAAGCAAACTCTGCCCAAGCCCCAGGAACATTTATTGCACTCATCTCCCCCAACTCTGGAACACAGCAGCAGCCAGCCAGCCCTCTAAACTATTCCCTGTCTTCCAAACTCAAAAGTATGACCACAACTACAAATGCATTTTGAAGAGCAATGAGGAAAAGACCAGGTCCCTCAGGTTCCCAGGCAATGAGCTTACACCTAGAGCCAAGTAACGTTCCTCTGTAGCACTGAAAGATCTCACCTCTGCCACAGGAGACAGAACACTCTCCAGCTAGAGGGGTCCAGACATACACAGTCTGATTTTCCAGTTGGATGTGCCCAAGCGACTCCGAAGTCTGAAGCAAGTGTGCATGTTCCTGCTCAGAGCAGAGCAAAAAGACCCAGACTGACATTGGCACCCACTTTCCACACCGGTCCTGATCTAATGCAGCTGGGAGATACCTTCCAGATCAAGCCTACAACATATCTGCTGCCTCTGAAGAGGCACATCTAAGCACTTTCCCCACTTTTGCAGGACATAGAAGTATTAGGAATTGCTAAGGACATCCAACAGCCAAGACCCCTCCTAATTCACACCACCTGACCAGAGAGATACCCCAGAGTGGAGATGCCTAACACAGCCTCTTTCCCATGGCTAAATGTAAACCTGGCAGTGGCTCCCCAGTATGGATTTGGATGAATGTTCCTGTGTCAGAGCCCCTCTGTTTGCCAGTGAGGGATTTACCACTGCATCAGTGGTTATTTCTTTTTGTGCTTTTGTTGGACTCTGCAAGGAGAAGTTAAGAAGGAACACAGTCAAGAGTTACCCTAAACAATCCAGACCTATGAAGTGATGAATCCAGCAGCATTAATTAAAAAGAGGGAAGCTTTCTAAAGAGACAAGATGAACCTTTAAATGGCAAGACATCTCTGGTATAAGTCACCTTCCCAGACTCCAGTAATAAGGTGGTGCTTCCTAACCAGTGGGCCCCTGTAGATCGCAAGTGCAAAGCTCTCACTGAGACTCCAGAAACACACCAAGCCAACAAACTCACTTTGTCCCAGCCCAAAGGGCAGACATTAACCACACATGGCACAACAGAGAGGGGCTTTTCTTCTGCTGAGCACAAGCTGTCATCCACAACAGTCTCCAGTCCATCTTGAAATCGAACACAGGTCAGATTCTGCTGGGCAACTCCAGCTCCACAGACAGAAGAACATTCATCCCTCCATGATATCTTCCACCTAAATGGGAAGTAATTTTATCACCCTGTTTCTCAACTGGATCAAGGAGGTTTATTACTCCTGCCACAGGTTATGGAAATGAGTCCTACAGAGTACCCAGCTTCTCTATTTCAGACCCTTCTGAACATGACTGGAAGGACAACTGTTGGAAATTTAAGTCCTTGCACTGGCAGCTCTCTAGGACTAAAAGCACCTAAACTAAAGAGCTATAGTTCACAGTACAATCACTTCTTATTAAACACTAAAATATCTATGAGATCAGTGCTTGGGCAGGCTTGACTCTTGGTCCTTTTTCCAGTCTAATGAACACAAGGGTCTCCTGCAGAATAAGATCAAATCTTTGTTGGCACAGCCTTGGAAGGGATGCGAGCAGACACCTTCTGGCCATGCCCCCAGAGTGTTTTCATTTAGAAGGCTACTGTAAAATACTGGAAGGACTATCTCCCATTATTTCAGCTGGCATCTTGATTACCTCATGGGAGAGGAAAGACAGAACATTGTTTGGTGTCCACTACACCATTATGATTAAGAAGAAACTACTTCATAGGTTTTTTTCCACCCCACAGAATGCAAATAAGACTGCAGAGACTGGGTGAGCTGCCTGAGAAAGGACAAGCAAAGTGAGAATTCAGTTGAGCTTCCAGGAACACCAACCTGTACAGACATGGCTCCATGGCACAGGGCTTGTGCTCTGAAAGGGGCTGTGGGAGCCCCAGACACCACTGATCCTCTGTTATTTCATTCTTTGTCTGGTCAAAGCACACATGATCCACTGGTCGCATCCCTGGGATACAAAAGGAAAAGGAAAGGAAGTCAAAGAAAGTGAACAGTCCATCTCCATTCTGCTAGGAAGATGCTGTGATTTTGCTTTACCCAAATAATACAATATCTGATTTTTCCTCAAGAGTTTTAAAGTGACTTTCCAAGAATGAACACCACAGAAAATGAGAAGTTTGATGTGCAATCCACTGTCAAACTGGAAAGATTGCTCTAAACTGGCTGTTTGCAAGACCAAGGATATCAATCATAATTTGGTCCAAATTATTTGTAGTGCTCTTGATGAGCGAAAGGTTGCTGAAAATAAGGCCTATCAGTGAGCCATTTTTACATGACTTTCTCTAGAACTCATAACATAATATCATCAGGCATCCCTTGTACCCAGACAGCACCGTGCCAATGTCCTCAAAGTCATCATCAAAATCCAAAACCAGACTAGGGGTACCAAGAGAGAAACTGCAGATGTGCAGTGCCTGTGGCACACGAGAAATGAAATATTCATAAACTTCAGCTATAACCAAGATTTTTAACAATACTGAACCTAACAGGTACAGTGGGTGAAAATACAAACTCCAAGAAGTTAAAAGCAAAGTTCTAAAGAGTCCCCTTTGCAGTGAATGAGCCACCCACAAAGAGAAGTGCATTCCTGAATCTCAAAGATCAAAACCCTGAGAAGTAACTGTCCAGAATCAGCTATGTTATCTTTTCACTACCCTCTTTATTTTCAAATGCCTACCGGTAAGGAGGGCTTGAGCATCACTTTCAGCTCTCAAGATGCAATTACAGCTCAGAGTCTCAATTTTTTGTTATTTTAAGTCCCAGCTTTCTCATTGTCTTGCTTGTGACAGCGTTAACTGGGAGGCCCTACAGCATTTTGAGTTCTTTACTTTAGGGTTTCAGCAATCAGTCCACCCAGGGAATCTGGAAAAGAGCTCTTCAGACATAAGTATTCCTATAGACTGACTTCCATGAGTACTCATTAATGCATTTTCTAAATCCTTGTCATAAAAGTCTTGAGAGGATTGCCAGTGTCATCTGAATTATCTGGTAAACAAGATGTCAGGCTGTCTACCAGAGTGATCTGCTACAATCTGCATTATGATTTCTCCAGGGAGACAGAAAGGATTAGCCATGGCACAGGAATAGAATTCTAAGAAGGAAGTTTCATAATTAGCTCTGAGGCTTTAGTTAGACAGTAGATACCACTTTGGTCTCAGACTTTTGATGTTTAGCCAACTTCAAATTACAGTCTGCAATAACTCTGAAAAATGCGAGACAATTATTTATTCTTAAAACCAAAAGTTCAGTTAAAATCTATTTAAAAATCCTCTTCACGATCAAACATCTCCATTATCCTTTTGATGATTCAGTTCATTTGCTGATTTGCTAAATTAATTCAAAAGCTGTACCACTCTTTTCTTTGGTTCAGTTTAACTGGGGCAACTGCAGCCCACTTTCAGCAATTTGCTTTTAAATTCAGTTCAGCAGTTTGATAAGTTCTAACCAAGGGTCTTTTGCTGGTGTCACATCTCCTTCAGTCAGCCCAGGAGAGCCCAGGGAGTAAAGATCTGGGTGTCTGCCAGCCAGGCAAACTAGAATTCTGCCCAGTTCTCTATAAAATAAAGCAAAGGCTGAGCACTGCTGCCTCACCTTCCCCACAGGTCACGGAACACGGTCCCTGCTGAGGAATCCACACATAGGTCAGGTTCTCTTTTGGGACAAAATAGCTGAAGGTGATGTCTGGGTTGGTGGCATTGCCATATTCTTTTGCATACCTTCGATAGACCTGGTGAGGGGAAGGTTGTCAGTGCACAAAATCAACTCAGACACATTTCTTAGGACAGAGATAAGAGAAGCCAAGTCCCCCTTTTCTCCATCCAGTCCTGAGCCCCAGTGCTGTGACTCTCAGTTCTTGCCAGATGCAGAGTAGTCACCCTGTGAATTCTGTGCACAGGGCACTGAAAGGAGCTTAAGCCAAGCAGAAGGTTTAGCTCTGTGTGCTTCTCCCCACCCAAGCACCCCCCAGAGTCACAGAAAGCCAGTAGGAGGCAGCCAGCCCTCAGCCTCTCCCAAGAAGAGCCACCACATCACTCTTAGTGAACATCATCTCCACTGGCCCTGGACATGAAGCCAACTCACCTGGATTCTGCACTACAGCAGAGATACACAAGCTCAGCTTGGTCAGTTCAAATTGGCCCCTTTACAATTCTGCTATTTTGATTTACCTGTATTTCAATTTCTTCTTGTGTTGGCCCATCCACATGGATTTCCTCCAGGCTTGGCAGGTTGTCCTTGGTGAGAAACACTTTGTATTTGATCTGGCTGTCCTCCAGAACCGACGGATAGGTGACATTCAGTGAGATTTTTCCTTTTCCAGCAACCACATACTCTCCTTTAACCTTCACAGCTAGAGGAGAATAATTAGCAGTGAGGTTAAAAGATATGATGTGATCACCAGGATTTCCTGGTGCTGGCAGACTGCTCATCTGCTAGAAACTAGTTGGATCTGAGTCAGGCATCCCAAAGAGCATGGCTTCTAACACCTCCCACTGGAGGGCATCCACAAACAAATTGCACCATCAAGAACTTGACTCCCAAATTCCATTATTTTGGTTTTGTGAGCTTGTTTTAAGCTCTGCCTGTAGTCCCTTTGCATTCAACTCACCCAAATGTGTGAAGAGTGGTCTCCTATTGGTAACGTGGACCAAGGTGGTGTTATAAGGCAGGGACAGAAATGTAATGTACTCTGGAAGGATGGAAAGAAAGAAGATGTGGTCACCTTCCATTACTGTAAAAGGCTGAGGACTACAGATCAGCCTCTCTTCACCTCACCCTATCCATTGGAGGACAAGCCTTACAGGCACCCACAAAGCTTAACTGCAGACAGGGGTTATACAGCTAATATTAAAAAAATAAGGATACAACGGGGATGGCAAGGAAGCTGAATTCACACCAACCTTAGCTGTATCAGCTTGGCTGGAGCATAGTGACTGTGTGTACAGCAAAGAAAATGGCACTGAACTGTGTGTCCTGCTCTCACCTTTGTTTTGTTCTTTTTATGTTCTCTGCTGTTATCTCTACGTTGTACTGCAGGAGCCAGATCAGTTCCCAAATGGATGGTTAACATCTCAGAAAGCATTTGGCACAGCCCCCAGCTCCCAGTAATCTGAGGGACCTCCCAAAGAGCTACATTTCTGGTCAATGTTCAGAGAAGAACTGACCAAAAATGTCACTACACAACAGCTGTCTCCCCACTACAGACCTGAGCTGCCTTCTCTGCTGACTGCCCTGACTCCATCACTATTTCCTCCATAAACTAAAACCAAGCAGAAACAAGGAAATTATCAACACTGAACATGCATACAAACGTGCACCATATAAACAGCACCACGATGTTGAGCCTGAGGGGGGCACTACACACCTTTAGCTTTTCCTTCTGTGTAAGAGCCACGCACTTCAGTGCAAGTGGTATTATCACCTCCACAGACCCTGCAAGAGTCCATTATCTTCTTGGAGTCCATCTGGCCATCACATCCAAATGCCTGAGCAAAGGGGAAAGTCTGTCAGGACTTGTCTATTCTGAGAAGTGATTAGAAAGTCTTAGCTGAGAGCACAAGTTTCATTAATTGTGTGGCATTTTCTTGGTCTTAAGAAGCAGCTCAGAAAGATTTCTCGTGTGACCTAAACTAAAGGCTCCTCATTCCCTCTACTCTACCAACTCTCTCTGGAGGGGGATGGGGGAAAAAAAAAGCCCAGGAGAACAGTAAACATGAATGGCAGGTTCTAAAGGAATCTTTAGCTCCCCAAACCTAGCTCACATCCTTCAGCCTGGCCTTCAATCCCACGGAGCTCAGAGAAGAGATTCTACCCTCATTCCCACAAACCAGACTGTTTTCCACAAAGCTACAGGAGGATCTCAGCAGGCTTAGCAGCAAAACATGTGCAACTGCTGAATTTATGCTACAGGCACTGATCCCAGGCTTTGGATGCTGCCATAACATACATATTTATAACTGTGGCCAACAGAACTGCAGAAATCAGACTAGATTATGCCTACACCCTCTGCAGCTCAGTAGTTGGAAATGCATTACAAAACATTGTGAACACGAGGATAATGAGAAAAACATAAAGTGTTTAAAGTGTATTCTGGGAATGTAAAGAAATAACAGAAAACATACAAGTGGGACAGCACTGAGCAGTTACTAAAATGCAGACAGCGCGGGGGAGTTACATCCAAGTTCATCACAAAAGAGTGCCTTTCTCACGTCCAAACCAGAAAAAAAAGGAGCTATATCTCAGTTTTGATTAGTGGCACTTCAACAATTCATTTGTAGACTTACAATTCCCAGGTTTTACTCCTTATTTTGCCACTGACACGTTTCAAAATATGTAACATTTCTCATTTTATTGGCATTTTATAGGGCTATTTACACCATGCAAACCAAACACCTAATGATGCCTCCTCCTCAGTCAAAGCATAAACCAATTGCTCCTTGGATTAGGGATGAAGAGCCTTCCATACTTACTGCCTAATTAGCAGAATGTCTTATCTAGAGGGCATTGGCACTGGATGCACAGACAAAACAGTAGATTTGTTAGACTAAGCTAAGAACAGAACACTCTTCTTTTGAAAAGAATTTGCTCTGTTGTTTGGGACACTGGTTTTTTTTCCCCTGCTCCTGCTGCACTGACTACACTTCAGGCATTGACCTGGATTCCCCAGTCACTTACTCTGCAGCTTCCCATTACACACAGACTGAAAGTCCTGTGGTGCTCAGAGTCATCCTGCTCACATCTGGTTCCATCTATGAAACCGTCTTCACGGCTTACCATGAACATGTTTCCAACAGCCCTGCACATGTGCTTGCATAGCAAGTCCCCTGGAGGAGGCAGGCAGAAGAAGAAAGGAGTTATTCTTTCAGAAAGGCTCATATCTGACCATCAAACAACAGGAAGAAGTCAAAAAGATCTGACAGAAGAAGCATTCAGGTTTTACCTGCAAAGTAAAACTATCAGTGAATAGGTCTTTGATTTCAAAGTATAAGTCAGTCCACAAACACTCCCCTTCACAAAGAAACCAGTGTCTCGAGTCTTTCCCTACCTTTGGCAAAGCCAACAGCAGAAGTCCAGGTGTAAAAGGATGGTGCTTCTCCAGTGAGGTACAGTGGCTTTAAATTTGTTGCTGCACATTGTTCAGCCATGAAGTCCTGCTGGGTCACCAAACAGGCCTATGACCCAGAGAGAATTGCATGGGAAATGAAAAGAAATTACTGAGCAAAGAGTCCCAAGCAGCATTTTACCCACTATCAAACGGCAGAAAGCAGTGGCTGGTAAGTAAAATACCAAAACAACTGCAAATAAAGAAAACCACTTTAATGGGAGGCTGCAGGATATGCAGAGAATTGTGTTTGGAAGATGGTTTCTTTGGCTACTTATATGAAATAAATAGATAAGGAAAATAGGAACAATACAAGAATGTTCCTCTGAAGAAAACTATTATTAAGCGTGTCACTGTTTTCTCAGTGCCTGTCCTGCTATGAAGGCTTTGAGAAAATGCTTCATTACACATGAACAATGCTATTAAATAATACCACTGTCTTCAGACACAGTGGAACAAACAGCTCTCCTGTTGTCAGACAGATGGAGGCTGATGCCAGATCTTTAGTCCTTCATCCCAAAGCAATCAGCTGTGAGAAGCACATTCCCAAACCATGCAGCTCTCAAAGGGTAAAACAGCATTAAGAAAAAGGGTCAGAAGATGTGATCAGCTCCATTACCTGAGTATTGCACATTTCCACTTGGATGCTGGCACCACGGCATTCCTGCCCTCCAAAAGCAGGCCTGGAAATGACAGGAAATTAACTCCTCAAGCCCAGGAAGGTTTGTACCAAGCAAAGAGCAAGACTCAGCCCCCTTGGCCCTGAATCAGCCAAGAGGCACTGCCAACTCCCCATCTCTTACCTGGGGTTGTTGCAGAACCGCTGCCGGATCGTAACTCCACCTCCGCAGCTGCGGGAGCAGGAGGAGAAGGGGCTCCAGCCAGACCACTGCCCGTGCACCACAGCCATGGGGTTCAGCTCTTCCAGAGAGCTGCACTGTCCCTTGGAGCACCACTAAGACCAAGAATACACAAAACTGGCAGCAGCTCCACAGTGAACCCTGCAGGGCTGGATGTACAAGGGTAGCACAAGTCCCCATCTTTTGGCAGGCCAGACTGTAAGGGAGGATCCCAAGATTTATCAGACACCCTCTCACAAGAGGCTACAAGAGTCCCATTCCTAATTATGGTCTAACATGAGGCTGGGGTTAAAACAAAGAGCTGACAGGTCATTTCAAGTAGAAAGCAAAGCCTTGGAGGAGAGTTCAGAAATCAGGCTATAGAACTGCAAATACAGACAAGGTGAAACCACCAAGATCAGCTGGTACCAGTTTGTGACTGGAGTGTCTGGCCTTAGCTCCCTGACTGAGGCACAGAATGCCCTGTACCCTCCAGCACTGACAATGCCCTGCTATCTAATGAGCTCCACAGCACCCACACCCACTTGTGGCCATCACACAGCCTCCCTACCTTATTAGGTCCACACTCTGTACCATCCAAGAGGGGAACAAGAAGCCGAGTACAGCTGGATTTGTCTCCTGGTTGTACATGGCATGAGAGAACTGCACACATGTCCTGATGTGACAAGAAGATCAGGGAGTTCAGGGAGTCATTTAGGCTCATCAACACAGCAGTCCTAAAAGTCTGTTGAACTTGTGCATATCCTGGATGTTTAGTTTCCTCACAGCTCCCCAACAATGCATGCAAGCTCCTTCATTTCTCCTGATATGAGGCAAAAGCTGTGGCCATGTCAGAAGACCAGCACTGCCAGCTCAAGTGTTAGATGACCAACTGGAGCAATTAAAGTTCCATCCACCTTAGTGCTTCCTCATCAACAAAACAAGTCCAGATGGCACTAATAGCCACGTGGTATTTCTCAGACATTGTGTGATGGCAGGGAAAGCCAAAGGGACCCGATGAACAAGAGCTCCCTACGAGAGGGCCCTGAGTGGGGGCACCCAGCACTTGCACTGCCAGGCCTCTGCTTGGGCAGAAGGCTCTAGGTACTGTGCAAACCTTAAAGAAGACTTATGTGGATGGAAGAAGTGATGGAGAGAAGTGAAGCATTTTAGAAGCCTCTGAAGGTGTGTGCTTTGCTAAGAAATCTGTGGCAGGAAAGTACCTTCCATCCCTTTATAATAAAAAAAAGTCCCTGGTTCTGTTTTGCTAAATCTTGGCTCCAGAATATTTTCCCACTGCCCCTGACAAGACAGATAAACTTTCTACCTACAACATTGCTGTCAGCAAAGGTGCAGGCTGTGGCAACACTCCCAAAGGCTATTTTACATTGCTCATCTGCTCCATAGTACAAGCCAGGCTTCCATCCAGGGATGCTGCCGTCCATGTCCGGCAGGTCATTTAAGCAGTTTGTTTGGCCTGTACTGATAGAGACATAAGAAATATCACTTTCCCAGCTGTGGGCAGAGAGGACAATGACATGTTTGCAAACTTCTGCTGAGTTTCATTCTGGGAGTTGGCTGTTGCTTTCCCAAACACATGCTTACTGTGGGCTGTGATGGATTTAGTTGCAGCAGCTGCCTGGAGATGCTCACAGTTCCCTGCTGCTGAAGTTATAACAGAAACCCATCCCTGTTCTTCACCCAGCCAGCTCACAGCCCACAATGCTTGTTTAAATCTAGATGCACCACCACTTTAAGTAAAATTTCCAGGCTGAGCTAGTATCTGAGAACTCCAACACAGCCCAGGCACGTCAGTCACTGACCAATATAATTTCCAGCTACTTGAAGCAAAAACTGGGCTTAACCTCAGCAACAGTCACAAGTGATAATAAATAAACAAACCCCGAGTTTTCACAGTTCATAGTTTTCCAAGAATGTCCTATTTTCTTCCTTGTTTTTCCCTGCCCTCTCCTAAGCTCCCAGCAGAGGGAACTGTTCCCTCAAGGGCACACAGAAGTCAACCATTCCCTTACCTGACAAAGGCCAGGAACTCTTCTCGGCTGCACTGTGACCAGGAGAGGTCAACGCTGTTGTGGTTTCCTGCTGAGCCCATGATGAAACCGCTGCTGCTGCATCGATTCCCCTCACCATCGTGGGGAATTCCAAGACTGTAACAGAAGAAGCTCAGTGCCCCGAGGAGAAGAAACCCAGAGGCTGGGTTCCCTCTGAGCCTCTCTTCTCTCAGCAAGGACTGAGCTCCCTCTGCAGCTTTTCCTTCTACTGTTGTCACAAAGGTTTTCTCTCCTTTTTGCAGCTTCAAGTTGTCACAAAGCATGCAGGAATATAAGAAATGCAAGGAACTCTTTCCAAAAGCTTTGAATAATCTATGGGAAACCCCCTGTTACGCCAACAGTTGCCTTTCCTTCTTCTGAATCCTTTGAACTGGGGAATGTTTTTACCCAAATAAAACGTACTGGGCTGCTCTGGGGCTTTCCTACTGACCTGTGCCCAATCTCATGGGCTATGGTGACTCCCAGGTCAAAGCCAGTGTCTTGGGTAATAACACAATTCCAGAATGAGGAGCAGACTCCACCTAACTGAGTCACTCCACGTAGCTCCTTGTTCCCATCAGGCAGCTCCAGGTCAAACCTGCAGTAAGGGAGGCAGATATAGAGGAAAGAGCAAAGAATAATTGCAGCTAATAAAGTCAGGGCTAGACATTCAACTGAATTTACTGGCACTTTCCTGATCTAACTTTGCCAGCTACCTAACATTACTTTTGACACGTGGAGCTACCTGGGGCAAGATGGGGCAGCAGGGTCCCACAAACACCCACTGTTCAAAATTCCTGGTGATTCTACATTAAAAAATGACTTAATCCCATTTACAGAAGACAGATCAGTATCATCACCGAAACAAAGCCATTACACTCAAGAAAATTTGCCTTCAACAATTTTAGCCAAGGCAATTTAGAGCAAGGAGCCTGAAAGTCAGACAAAAAAGTCTGAGTGAGAGTAGCACCAGAAATCGCCCACAGAAAACACCAGTGGGTTTTCACTTCCAGTTACTGTTCAACTTTTCTGCCCACAAAAAGCTGCAGTGGGTTTGGCTGTGCTGCTCTGGAAGCACAAGATGCCTGCTCAAGTCTGGCTGGTCAGTGCTTGGGGAATATTCCAGTGCCTTCAGAAACTGAAGAAACCACACCTCTAACCAAGTGCATTCGCCAAGGGCGTGAGAATCGACCCCAAACAGGAGAAGCAACCCATTTTCAAAGATTCCTTAATGCCCGACTACTGGAAGAGCTGAACAGCATCAGCCCTGTTTCCAGCCCCTTCCCAGGACAGGGAAGCTTCCATACCTGGTGATGTAGAGGACAATGTCAGCATGCTGGGGGTCAGAGTCATTCTGGGGGTTGACCTTCTTGCTCCACTCACAAACGCTCATCAGGGAGGAGGTGATATTTGTTGTGATGTTTACCTCTGCCTAGATTGAAGGCACGTGTTGGCACATTTCACACAGCTTTTTAGTAACCCCTTGGACAACACTTGAACACAGCCCTCCCTGCGTACCTCTGGTTCTCTCAAAACAAGCATTTGCATAAGATGAACCCTGAAATGAGCACCCAGTGAGGCATCCCTCAGCAGCTCTGCTCCCTGTGAAGAAATAGAAGGGATTCAATAAAGAAGGCACCTTGATGACTCCCACAACCTGTTCCCAATAACAGGGCTGCACTCAAGACAAAGGTAATGCACCTGGTAACCATAAGGGACAACTATAAAGTTGGTGGGAGGTACAACATTAAAGTATGCACTGCAAGTGTAAATAAATCTGTCAATAGATGAGAGCTGTTGTTAGAATCGGCAGATACTCTGAAGCAGAAAGAAAAATCTACATGGGAAACAGTTTCATAGGGCAGCAGAGTGAATGCTAAAGATTTTTTTTGCAATGTACACACACAGAAAATGCAGAAATAAATTCTTAACAACATCAAAGGGAGGCATTTAGAGGAATCTGGTAATAGAAATAAAATATTGAAATGTAAAATGTAAGCTTAATTCAGTAGATCTTATTAAATCTCAGTGAAAGTGACAGGGACTGGATCAGGGCTTTGGTGATAAAACTACTGTATCTGACATACAGCAGTATTAATAATGAAATAAGAGCTACATTTTCTAAATGGGCTTTAAGGCCACAACCCCAAAGCTTCTAGCAACTACTTCTCCTTGTACATCTCCTTGTACAAGGGAAAGTTTGCCATGCAGTGCCAAGAAAATCAAAGAGGAACCTGCACATAAGCAGCGCTGTGTAGTAGGAGCAGGTAACCGCAAACACCTCAGAGGGCACTCAGAGGTCTGTTGGCCTGTGACACTGTGAGCCCTCACACCAGGACTGCAATCCAAACAGACAGCTACTCACAATGTTCAGGTTGGCAAGAATGTATCGCTCCGTGTCCTCTTTGTGGTACAAGTAAACATCTGGACCTGCTACAACCATCAGCTCCAGATGTTTGACAGCTCCCTCAGCCCTCTTCTGCAGGCGAGAAGGAAACCGCCCTGCTGAACAGCACAAAGGGATGTGGGGAGTTAAAAATGCAAGATAATATACAAGGTCCTACAGATCCACTCCTTTCACCTAAAAGGCTAGAATAATCCAGTTAGAAGACCACTCCTCCAGTTGCTTGCTCAGGTTTCCCACTATTGTTGGTTTCTTTCACTTGCCAGTATCCTTAATAACACACTTATGCTATCAAAATAACCAATACCTAAATGAAAACACAGTAATTACACCTCAGTGAAGTGAGAAACTTCTGTCTAGTATGCTCATACTTCTCCTCTGAGCTCATGCAAGCAACCCCACTAGCAGGAGACAGCTTTTCCAAGCAGAACAAGCAGGGCTTCCTCTCCATGCACGTTACCTCTTGTTGTAGTTTCCCCTCTCGTGGCACTTCTGAAGAGAATATGGGGTCTGGAGAAGCCGAGGTCCTTCAGCAGGGCCGTATCCTTGCTTCTGACAGGCCTGATATGAATCTTTTCCTCATCTGTGATGATGACTCCTTGCTAAAAGAGATGAAATTCCACCTTTGAGTTAGACATTTGCTATCAATGGAGATGTGTGTGCCATATCCCTCCCATTTCTCCTTTGTAATGCTCAGATTTATTAAGTGGCTGGTTCACACGTCTGGTGCATCAAGGTCCAAACCTACAAAGGCTGTAAACACTTGTAATAAGGTCTGCACCTACTCACCAGCTGCCCTTCACAGTAGGTAACTCTCCATTGAGCCCCAGGAGGGTGCAGTGGGTTTCCACCTGCAAAGCAGTTGCCTGAGAATCGCTTCAGTAAGCTAAAGGAAGAGTTCACCACTTGATTGCTCACAAAGGAGGAAGAAAGAAGGGCATGGTCCTCTAGAAATTCAAAGGCATAGAGTTCTCCCCAGGCCTTGATGGAGCAGTGCTGAATGCGACAGGACGTCAGCCCCATCTGTTCTTCTTTACAAGGGCAAATGGGCTCAGCAACAACAAACTCAGGTACTGAAAGACAGGCAACAAGACAAGAACAGTTATGAGAAACAATGACACACAAAACCCAAATGTAATGACCTATCTCCCCAGGAAAAAAACACTCTCTAAATGACACCTTTTGGGGTCATCATGCAAACATGCAAAGAACTACTGTGCTTTCATGTACTCCAGAGTGAGGATAATCTGAGTGCAATAACAGCTCTGAAACTGGCTCCTGATTTAGCAGCACTTTTGCTCTCTTGGTAAGGAGAAAAGTTCATTTGACAAAGGCTGAGACAGTTTTACTTCCTCAGATGTTAAGTCTTACTGAGTGAGAATTATCCTAATTCAGACAGAGACACTGGGATGAGCACTAGGTGAACTCAAAAGTAGACAATAGCCTCTTTTAAGTATTTGAGAGTTCAAAACATACCTTTATTCTGAACTCTCATCAATTCAGAATATGAGTGTCTCCTTGTGGTTGTTTAAAAAAAAAATAACAAGTGCATTTAAAGCTAATCTTAGCCTAAAGCTTCCCACTCAGAAGACCCGGATCTGTTAATCTCGTAGTGAAATATGAATAAAGAGAATGAGGATGGCAAAATTTGTGCAAAAACATTTATCCTATCTCCTCCGGCAGATTTTAAACACTGACCCCATTCTTCAATCGCTTTCGCACTAAAACACAAATTGCCTCACTGAGTAATGTGACTCAGAAATGTGAACTGCTTTCAGATCAGGGTTCATTAATAAGAGTTTTTAGCATTATCAAACACATAAGATTAGAAATAAAGTGACAGATGCATTCCAAAATCAAGGAAGGAGACTTGCATACCATCAGACACCGAGCTGGTTCCAAGATAAGTGAAAACATCTTCCGCATCCAAAGCACTGAGGAATTTCTGCAAGAAGAAGAATAGCTTTACATTTTTTTGAGAAGAACAAATGGATACAAGACTATCACATAACTGAAGCTAACCTGGAAGAGACGCCAGCGAACAACTCAGTAAGTACTCATGCCAAGTTCTCATGGCTTTGTTTTGCACAAAGCCTGGGCTGCACAACAGCACCCAGAGGAAACAGCTTTGTCTTCTTGATTAGTGAGGTTCGATGAGTTTTGGCTTAGAACACGTCGCGCCGTCTCTTCTTTTCTTTCCTAGAAGTAAAAAAGGCTTCCTGGAAACAGTGTTTTCTGGAGGTCAAACTCACCTCTTGGAAAGGCGACAGCCAGCAGAACCCCAAGGGGAGCATCACGAGCGCCCGGATCGTCAAGCTGACGATCATGTTGGAGGAGTCGCAACCAGCGCACTGGAATCCCAGATGTGATTATTTAAGACAAGGCGATGTTTGGCCCACAGCATCACGTGGAGCGGAAGGGAAGAGTGCAGGGTTCAAACAAACAGGGGAGCTGATCCTCTGCAGAGAGGGGCAGCTGGGGGGGGGGGAATGGCCTGAGCTCTGCAGGAACAGCTGGAGCGAGGGAGCCTTTGCGCAATATTTGCAACTTCGCTGCGGCCAAAGAGCGCCGCAAGAATGGTTGGTGAGCCAATTGGGGCGGCCAAAAGCACGGGGGGGGGGCTGTTTGTGTGTGGTGGTGGGGAAGGGGGCTCTGTGCCGTTTAACTTGTGCTCTGAGGGGCCCAAGGTTTCTCCAACCAAGGGGGAACCTCGCATCCTGCCTGGGGCCGCTCCGCCCCCGGAACCAAAGCGCGGGGGGCGCTGTTCCCCGCCGGGCCCGAGCGCTGCTGCACCGCCCCGGCCCCGGTACGGGGCCGGGGCGGTGCAGCAGCGCTCGGGCCCGGCTGGGAACCTCAGCCCCGGCGCGCCTGGGTCGCGCATGGCGAAGCCGAGCCCCGCGGAGCCCGCGGCCCACGGGCAGGGCAAGAGGAGGAACAGAAAGAAGAGGAAGGGCTGCGGTGGGAATGCGCCGGCCGCTCCGCCCCGCAACCCCCAGGAGTTCTCTTCCAACTGGAAGGCGCTGCAGGAGGTGAGGGGGGCGGCGAGGGAAGGGAGGGGGAAGCGCCTTCCGCGTAGTGATTTTTTTTTTTGGGGGGGGGGGAATCGTTCTGCGTCAATAAATAAAGTGCTGCGGGCGGTCCAGTGGGGTCCCGTGGCTCTGAGGAACCCTCAGGAGCGATGGCGGGGTCAGAAACTGAGGGAGATTGAATCAGAGAATTATGGAATGGTTGGGCTTGGAAGGGACCTCAAAACCCATCCAATTGCATCCCACCCCCACCCCCCCGGCAGGGACATCTCCCACTGTTGACCTTTCTTCGTTTGAATTGGATATCGTAGATGTCTCTGAAGTGATGGCCTTTTTTTCCAAGTGAAAAATCTCTCCTTGTCCATCTTCAACAGTTTTCATCATCACATGGGAAAAGTAGACCAGCTTCCTGCTGCCTCTGTTGCTTTATGCCTACAGGTGCAGAAAAATCCTTTTTTTAATCATAGACACATAGAATGGTTTATGTTGGAGGGCATCTCAAAGCCCATCCAAGTTCCAGCTCCTTCTCCAGGCTAAATGCTCCCAGTTCCCTCAGCTGCTCCTCATAAGACTTGCTCTCCAGACTCTTCACCCTTCTCTGGACACTCTCCAGCACCTTAATAGATTCTTGTAGTGAAGGGCCCAAAACTGAACACAGGATTTGAGGTACAGACACCTCCCACTGGATCAGGAGGCTCAAAGTCACATCCAGCCTGGCCTGGAACACCTCCAGGGATGGGGCAGCCACTACTGCTCTGGGCAACCTGGGCCAGGGTCTCCCCACCCTCATCATGAAGAATTTCTTCCTAATGTCTAATCTAAACCTTTCCTCTTACAATTTAAAGCTATTCCCCCTCATCACTACTGCCCCTTGTAAAAAGTCACTCTTTTCCCTTTTTTTCATCATTTTAGCTACTGAAACAAAACGCAAACAGCTCCAGTGAGTCCCCCTCTACTTGTCAAACATCCGCCAAAAAGAAGCAGCCAATGAAAGCAGGGAAAAGCCAAGAAGTTGCAGCTGTCAATGGGAATGTGGTAAAGTCCAAATCCACAAATAAAACAGACAGTGGTTCTGCTAAAGAGAGCCCGCCCTTGGCGAAACCAAAATCCAAGGGGGTTGCAACAGATAAGAATTTAAATGGCATCAAAAGTGAAGGAAAGGGCTGCAAAGAAAAAAAGAAAAATGGTGATATTCTAAAGGAGAAAGATGATATAAAATACAAGAGGAGGAAAGCTGAAGAACGCGCAGAGCAGCAACCCACAGAGTGAGTACTTCAAGTGTCAGATATGTATGGGAATATTTATTTTGGGAGGTTACCCAAGGAGAGCAGAGCAGTACATCCAAAACAGCTGTGCTCTTCCAGACTGAATTTTGGGGTAAGTGAGCTCCATGCTGCCCCTACTCCTCCCCTGTAGCAACAAGCCTGCATAGGTGACAGTTGTAGACTAATTTTTATAGAGCTAATGTCTTGATTTAAAAATTAAATAGGCTTTTCCTACACTATAAAGATGTGAGACCGCCTTAAGACCCTTAAATGTAATGTAATTAACTTACCAGGGCTGAAATCTGGTTTGATGATGTCGATCCAAAAGATATTGAAGCAGCAATAGGACCTGAAGCAGCAAAGATTGCTCGAAGAAATCTGAAACTTGAAACAGGCCCATCCAAGCAGTCTGTGGAGCAGGTGCTGGTTAAAGAAAACGCTTCTGAAGGGTGAGTGTGATTCCAGCAGGAGGGAGGGCAGCAGAGGCATCAGGATTATCTTGTAATAACTGTGATTTGCAGGTGCACAGAGTAAACTGATATCTCCCTGCAGCTGCTGACAAACTGGGAGTTTTCCCCATTCAAATCAATACGTGAACCTTGTAAATCCCACTCTGTGGTCCCTGTAACAGAGGTGTCACCAAGCTGTCCTTTGTCTTTCAGGCTGACACAAGCTGTAGCCATGGACTGTGAGATGGTAGGAGTGGGACCCAAGGGCGAGGACAGCATTGTGGCTCGTGTGTCCATCGTCAACCAGTTTGGGAAGTGCATTTATGACAAGTATGTTAAGCCCACAGAGGAGGTGACTGATTACAGAACTGCTGTTAGTGGGATACGCCCTGAGAATATAAACACAGGTAGGAGGTTTTCCCCATAAATGTTATTTAAGGAGGGAAGATTTACCAGGCTATCACTGAGACTGAGCTTGGAAAAGTTCTAGACCTATTTTGGGAAATGAGAAACAATGTAATCTGAATGCTAAGAAAAAAATTCAGGAAGCACTTTATGGAGTCATCTCTAATGCCCTAGGAGAAATTAACTCATGGATAATGGCATGGGAATAACAGGAGATTTATATCATTTTAGTGCTGTGCTCTTTATGGAATGCCCTGTGCTCTTCTAACAAGCAGAGAGTTTAGTGTGCTGCACAAATTTGTGTAACTACAGTCCCAAGGATGCAATTGCTTTCACAGGAAAGAGGCAGGGTTTTCATTGCAGCTTGCTCAGCTGTGTTTTGCAGCTAATGGAGAGCATTTCCTTGTGTGGTGCTTTTAGGTGAAGATTTTAAAACTGTTCAGAAGGAGGTTGCTGACATCCTGAATGGAAGGATTTTAGTCGGACACGCGTTACGCAATGACCTAAAGGTACGTGGCTGCAGATTAGTAATTTTGAAGACAGGGCTCCAAAAATTTAAGATTGATTAAATTTCTGATATGCCTTTCTGGATCAGATAAATGCACCTGAACTAGAAACTACATCTTTGTCGCAGTTAACTCAGTTTCTTGTCATTTCATGCTGCACCAATCACAGCCCTAGGCATTTGCCCACTCAGGTTGCCAACAGCACTGATCTGCCTGCTGAAGAGTCAGGAAAAACTGAATGGAGAGACCTGTTTTGTGCTTCGTTAGCCCCCAGAGCTCATCATTACCAGCACCCTGGCCATCATTACCAGACAGGTGTCTTATGCCATGCTGTACCAGCATGTAGGCCCTGTGGCTGGTGCCTCCAGATTCGTTCCCGTTTCTCATACCAAGCAGAACTGTAGTTCTTGAATTCAGTCAGTGTCTGGGTGATCTTAGCCTTGCCCATTCATGCTTTTGAGCTACCTCTTACAACAGATGGAAGGAAAGAGCAAGAAGCTGTATAAATTTCCAAGCAAAAGCACACTTTGGACTGAATGTCATTGTTTTCTAGGTCCTATTTCTTGATCATCCTAAGAAGAAAATACGTGATACACAACGATACAAGCCTTTTAAACAGAGAGTCAAGGTGAGAAGCTGATAGAGGTTGCACCTCAAATAACTGACTTGTGAGCTGCTGACTCATTCCTCCTACACTTGCCTCTGCCTGCCCCCGTTCGTTCTTTGCTACCTGGAACAGGGATGTCCACCTGCTTTTTGTCCTTTGAAAATACTGCTCTGTTGGAATGCTTACTTGGTGTTCGAAATACATCAATAACTTAGGTCAGCACAAACATCACCAGTAATACTTGTGCACAAAATTCAGTGGCTTTCCCATTCTTTAGTGCTTGCACAGTCTTCATGATGCTTTTCTGGACAGCAAAATAAGGCAATACAGTTCTACTTACGGTGAGGCTTATGTGATCTTCTTATGGTATCATTTCCATAAGGGTATAAAAAAAACAGATGGCTTCAAGTTTCTGCTTGGACTGCAAGATAAAAGGTTTGGATTATAGGGACATATTTTAAGTTTCATAACGATATACTCAGGTTTTCTTTATCACAGCAAACCACCCTAAGCAAATCTTAGGGTTATTGTAATACACAAAATCCTCTCAGCAGTGCATACGTAAGTCATAATTTGTGAATTACTCTTGCCAGTTCACCAGTAGAAGCTGAGACGTGTTGTGCTTTAGTGAGAAATACATTTAAACTGAAATTTTTATATATACACGCAAATATTTATGTTTCAAGTTGTACAAGACAGTATAGTTATTTTTTTGTTTGTAGAATTCACGGCCATCCTTGAAACTGCTGTGTGAGAAGCTGCTGAGCATTCAAGTGCAGACGTCGGAGCATTGCTCGGTACGTACCTCGCCAGAACACACGTGTTTGGGGAGATCCACAAGGTACTGCACATTAGCTCTGGGTTCAACCCAGAGCACTGTGGCTTCATTCTAGCCCTGCAGTGAAAATTAGCAAGCAGAGCACAGCAGGATTGCCACCTAAGCTTGCTTACAGATGTATCTCATACCACTCGGATTGTTTCCGTAAGTTGCTTTTGCACAAGGCAACTGTATCTTGTTTAGATATTAATTCTTGTTATTGTAAAATTCCCCAGGGAAAAAAAGTAATTCTCAAGTATCAACTGCTTACCTGGCAGGTTGGATAAAATAGTGTGAGAGCCTACTGCTGAATCTCGGCAGTTAGTTCCTTTCTTTTGACAGACAGGAGGGTAATACAGGAGGAACGACCTGAAAATGAGGGCCAACTGTGAGAGTATCACCAAGATACTGTATCAAGACTATTTTTTCATTATTGCTTTCCAAGTCAGGATCAGACAGAAGTGCATAGCCTGGTCTTGGGCCACGCGTTCTGAATGCACATTCATCTCCTGCCACTACTCACAGAATCTAAATCAAGACTATGAAATGCTAATTGAAAAGATATAGTGAAAACAATGGAAGATTTAGCTGCTTATTAACAATAGCATTCTTAAATCATGTCAGTTGTGTTTCATTAAACCTCCTGTACATTCTGTTCTTTTCTAGATTCAGGATGCACAAGCAGCTATGAGACTCTACACCTTAGAGAAAAAGAAATGGGAAGCTGCTATTAAGAACAAATATAATGACAAAAAAAGTAAAAGTTAAAATTATTCTACACTGTGTTTGTACCTGCAGCATTTGCTGGTTTCATCTCATTCCATCATTCCAGGGCAAATGTAGAGAGAACAACTTCATAAAATGAATCAAAAAACAATACTTCTTCACCTGGTAGGTGATGGCTGCCCTACAAGAATCCCACTGGTATCCCCTTTCTGGATGGTACCCATTCCTCATGCCTACTACTGTGTTAAGACTTGTAACAGATGCCTGCATTTGTCAAGTACTGCATCAGTTCATTTCTGCAAAGGAATTATACACTGAGCAAGTTAAAAGTGTTCTTACATTACAACAGATGAAGGAAGAAACTGTCATTGCTTTGCTGAGACTCCCAAGACCAAGATCTTTATTTCAAATATGTTCAGGTATACAAAGTAAGGTGGATTCTTTGTTATTGCTGTTAGTCTCACTCTTGTGGTACCTAAATCAACACAATATATAACTTTATATTTATAAATAGCCCAATATTAATCTTTCTGGTGAGAAAAATATTTTAAGATTTCTGGATGATCCAAGCTTTTATATCTGAATCAGAAGTGTACCAGTCTTGTTATTACACAAGCAGTTTTTCTTCTACTTCTGCAGTTTCAAAAGAGTTGCATCCACAAGGGTCATTATCTCCTGGAGAGAAATACGAGAATTATCAAACATGAGATTACCTTTTGCTTCACTTATTTTTATATCCCTTTGTTAATAAAACCACTGTGTCTAACATAAGCCTTTAAAGTGAGTGGTGTTTTCAACATGGGATCTGACTCTGCAAAGTCTAAAGCAACTGTAGTTACCAGACATATGAATGCTGTGATTTCAATAATCTAAATGGATACTGAAAGGTAACAAGGAGTGGGTTTTGGAGATTTAGCAGTTGCATGTTGCATTCTATTGCCAGAAGAAGAGTGTTCTGGTCTTGTCTGTCTGCCAGCAATGGATGTAGGGAACAAAAAGTTACATTTACAACAGAAGAGGGAGCTTTCTTCTCTTCTGTGGTTCTTTTTCCCTGCACTGCCTTACAGCTGCAGAGTCCATTGCAGTGGTGCAGGCAGTGCCTGCAGGAGACACTGGAGAACAACTTTGTGTGTAACTGTCAGAGACAAATTATGTAAGCAGGCTAAGTGCAGAACTAAAGAAAGTTGTAAGAACAACCAGGTTTATTGGCTTGATGAAAAAGCTTGTAATTACTGGGATTTTGACAGGAAGCCATTGCAAAGGAAATACTATTGTAACACTACAAAGAGCTTGAGTAAGTTTGCTTCTGGTATTTCAATAGCAAAGTTTCCAGTATGACTACTTGTTGGAATGTAATACAAGTTAAATCTTCAGGCAAACTGTCACAAGTGTTTGTTTTGTTGGTTTTGTTGTTAGTTTTTAAGGGTGTCATTTATAAAGCAAAAATAACTGGATGTAATATACTTTATTTCTATAAAACTTCAGCCTAGTTTAGTATGAAAAATGCAGTAAATTAATGCAACACAGTGTTGCAAGAGACCAGAACGTAGTATTAAAAAATGACAGCATAAAGAAAAAGCCAACTACTTGGTTTCAGTAATTAGAAATACTCCTGCAAACTCATCCTCCACCCCATAAACATAAATTCTGTACTATGCAATTCCAGCTATTTGAGAATGATAAAATCCATAACCAGAAATAATATACTAAGCATCCACCCTTTGTCTCTGTTACCTCTACATACCATGCTAGATGAAAAATTGCTTTTTATTTCAGACAGCAGTTCTTCCATTTTCTGGGACAGCATATCCAGCACAACCTCATCTGTAATGTAAATGAGCAGGATAATTTATGGCTACAACTGCCAATGGTTTCAGCAGGAGCTAAAGGAGAGCAGGGAGGGGACAGATCTACACAAACAGGAGGCAAGATAAGATTGAGTTACAATAGCAGAGGTGCATTTATAATAATTCAAGAACAAGAGAACGAACTCGCAGTTCAATTCATACTCCTTTTTCAGATATATAGCAAGTCTTTCTTGAGAGCAACAAAAATGTCCCTGAGCAGCTGCTGTTAATGGTTTTCTTTACTGTCTTTTAGGGGTGGGGAAGAGGTAGAGACTTGACCAACACCATCTCACCATGCTGAACCATCTCCTTAATCAGCATGCAGATACTTTCCACCACTTCTGGATTATCAAAGTGAAGGTGGTAGGCATCTTTGATCAGGTTTATTCCACTGCCTTTTGAATCCATTATAAATCTCAAAGCTGATATTTCTGAAAGGAAGACAAATGTTGCTGGGCTAATTGGTAGCTGCAGGCTGCATTATCTGCTTGCCAGTCCCCAGCTCCACTAGCACACGTGTATTATTTTTCCAGCAAGTCATGTCTGTTATTTTCAACCTTCCTAAAAGCTACTTCGGCAACCAGCAGAAAAAAATCACTCATGCAGCCAGCACTGTCATGTGTAACAGAAGTGATACTTTCATGTTTACTCTTTCCACATCAATTGAGCAACTCTAACATTGTGAACTAAGTAATAAAACACTCTCCAGTTACTAATAGAGAAGATTGTGCTGATCTAATAAGTCTCATATATGCATGCTAGGATGGGAAGAAAAAAATTGCACCTCCACTTTCACTATTTCCTCTTCCAGTTCTGCAAGAAGAGATGAACTCAGGAGAGCAGATGTCAGTCCCAATCTCACTATAAACTCTAACTGTATAGAAATATTACTTCTGAGCTGATTTGCAATTAATACAAAAAAAGAACTGTGGAATGTTACCAGACATCCTTAGAAGGCTTGCTAATGCCAGACAGGCATTCTTCGTCAGCACTGGTCTTTCTAGGTTCATCCTCAGTGCATCCAACAGAAGTGCTGTCGTGGGCTCATAGTCCTCTTCAGTTAAGCAACCTTTAAAAAAACCTACACACATAAACCCCCAGAACTCTGACATACTCAAAAGCTTTTAAAACATCAGTATTTCAACTTTTGCCTCCTCTTTCTGAATTACTTATGTGATAAAAGTTACAAAGAAAGGATGTGAAAGCCTGTATTGCAGTAAAAGAAGCTAAATAAAGTCTTATCATAAACTGATCCTGAGGTCTAGGAAAAGTTTCTGATACGTCAAGACTACAGCACTAATACTGTGTTCAAAGGAGTAAGACAAACAGGATTCTTGGTCTTGAAAGGCACACCAGAGAATGCCCTGCACAAGGTTCTTGTAGCTGCCACTGTTACAGCCCTCATGAGGAGGATCTGATTATACAACTGCTACAGCTCCTCAAAAAGAGCCTCATTAGGGAGACAGAGAGCAAGTGCATCCTCTCTTAACCGGTCTTCGTGCAAGTTCCTAACTCTGCTGCCATCTGCAGAGCCTGCTAAGGCCAAGCAGCCTGTTTTTCAGGGATATCACAGAATTATAGAAAGGTATGGTTTGGAAGGGAACCTTCAAGACCACCCAGTTCCCACTCCCACTGACAAGAAGGTGTGTTTGGCCTGTGCACCAGCAGACTGGGAAAACACACCTTGGAGGGATAATGCCCATAGAGCCGAGCAGGCGGACTCTGTAACTGTTCCCTTCTGGAGATGTTTTCGAAGGACAGCAGAGGTAATGGGGACAGCACTTCTCAGCAACGCTTGGTCCACATTATTCTCTGAATAACCATAACAAAAAGGAAATGCTTTGAGCAGAGTTATTTCATCAAGTAATATCAGAAGCACCTTGTATGTCAAAGTGCATTCTTCTGATAGCCTTTCTAGACTAAGAGAATATCTTCCCCTCTTTGAGGAAAAAAATGGAACAGATCCCTTGTTGGCATAAATGGGCCAATAAGATAAAATGTTAGAATGCAGACAAAACAAGTGGGGCTCCCCAGTTTTCTGAAGAACCATCTTTGACCCCATTTACATTGTGCAGTATGGCTGGCAACCTTATGAGGTTATAAGAAGAGGCTGCATACAGATCCCTTTTCCAAATTGCATCCCAATTTATGTCAAGCAAAAATGAATGGCCAATAATTCATTGTCAAGTAGAAAGTGTGCTGACTGGAAAAGACATGGGTTTATTTCCTATGACAGTCACCATTACATTAAATTTATTTTCCTTATTACCTAGAATGCTTTTGATTCCTCCCTCAAGGAGCTCATCTATTTCAGGAGGCAAAGATTTTTTCAGATTTACTAAAGAGGCACGAGCAACAGTCAGGCATTCCCTAATAAATGGAATATCAACCAGATCCCTAGAAGCACAAGAGACAAAAGCAGCACCAATGAGTTAACCAAAGTTACAAAAGAATTCTACCGGCTTCATTTCATTTTTCTATAAAAAAAGCTAATAACACATCTTTGAAGACTGGATTAGTTTTGACAGAACTTCCACAATTTACTTCAAAAAGGCTAATGAAAGAGCTGCCATTGAGCAAACCATGCTTAGGCTTCAAATTAATCACTTGAATTGTGTATAACATGATTTTATAATGCAACTCTTCAAAAAGGGCACCTACACATATCAGAATTCCCACTTCTGAATGAACACCAACCCTTTGACTTTAATAACTCAATTTGTCAAGGCAGTAGATCAGCAGCTTTGACTCAATCTCTTTTGCACAGTAGTCAACATGAAGGTAGGTGGAGTGTAGGACAGAAATAATAAAAGCAAAGCATCCAGAACTCACTTTGCTGTGGGTCTCATGCTGGGCTGAATCTGTAGCATTACAAATAAAATTGGAAATAAAGGCAAAAAGCTGTTATCTTCATTTTGCATAAGTGTCAGAATTCCCTCCAGACGGCTGGTATCCTCTCTAATATCCTGCAGTAATGAAGTTATCTCCTGTGCCTGTAAAGAGCACACTGTCAGTAGAGCTTTCACACTCTCATTTGCAGATATCCTGGTGGGCCTGTGGCATTTAAAATCTGTAATGAAACACTATTACATACATTCAGAACAAAGCAGGTCGTCATGTCAAGTAGAATACAACCTAGAGACCAGATGTCAGATTTCTCAGTAAAAGAAAACACCAATGTTTCTGGAGCCATCCAAGACTTGCTATCTGTTGAAATAAGAATCACATGGCAATTTTGCTGACATTGTACTATACACAGCTTTTCACTGCACTTGCATAAACCACAGGGAATTGTTTTAGGTCTAAAAATCATTTAGAGATATTCTGCAAGGATGAGACATTTTTTACTGGTGACATATCCAAGTACTATAAAGCACACTATAACTAATGAACAATTTTCTAAGATGGTACTGCATATGTATCAAGCTAAAAAGGATTCCAGCTCTACCTGTTGCAGAGTTCTGAGACTCACTGACATATCTGTAGTTTTCACTATTGAATGCAATTAACACTGCAGGCAACTGCCTACGAATGCCCTATTTATACTTTAGAAGACAAACAATATAAAGTGGAGAAGGGAAGACTTTTTTTTCCTCTTTGGCTGATTTTTCTTGAGGACAAAAAATATTCACTATAACTAAATATTATAAAAATAAGATAGAAAAAGAAAAATATCTACTTTCTTCCACTCTTATTTTCCATTTCATCTCATCTGTCATAAGTGTTTCTGGACTGAAGTCAGTAAGCATGAAGGATGCTTCACCAGTCACAAGTATGTTTGATGGCTTGAGATTTCTGCAACACAAATGCTTTCTGTCAGCCTGTGAAAACAGAACCTAATGACAGAGCTACAGATTCCCAGCATCTCTGCTCATTACAAGGCTTGGTTGTTTTGTTTTCTTTTTTTCTTCTCTTTTGGAGTGGAGTGTGGAGATAGCGAATGGTTTGGGATTTTTTTGTTTGTGGTATTTCTTTAAATATACAAGTGATAATCAACTGAAATACAATTATTTTCTTCATTTTTTGTGAAATGCTTTAAAATTTATGATTGTGACTCATTTATCTGAACATGGAATGCAACAATTGTCTCTTACTTTAGATAAACAAAGTACACATTGTCTACATAAGCATTAACAGATTGTCAATATCCAATATTAAAATTAGAATTAGAATTCTAGCACATTCAAAAAAAAAACCAAAACATCTTGTTTAATTTGATAATTCTAGACAAAATTCAAGAACTAGATGACTTCAGAAGTCACTGAAAACTAACCTAAATATGAAATGCAAACTTTCTACCTCCTACTTTCCCTCTTGAACATTAAAATTCACTGCATCTAAGTGAACAGCTGTGCTGAATGAACAGTTGCTGTTAAAAACAGTCAGTCTGACCTACCAGACAGTAAACAAGATTTCTACTCACCTGTGGAAAATGTTTTGTTTGTGTATAAAAAACAAAGCATCCACCATCTGTCCCAGGAAGCTCAGAATCACCTGTTGAGAGGAATATGAAGGGAGTGTAACAGAGTAATTTCCAAATATCTTTTGGCAGAAAGCTTGCAAACCACCCTTCAGGCTTTGAAGATTTTTGAGGAGGACTTTGAGAAAGAGGAAAAAGAGGAAGAAATAAAAAAGCAGTGAGATTCTTGTCAGTTCAACCAGATTTCTCCCCTATGCTTTTTTACCAAGTCTGATATTTTTTCTGACTTCTGCCTTTTTTCCTTGATTACAGATGAAAGATCTCCTTGGCCCGAGTGCTGCATTACCAGACAAAGGAACAGAGACGATATCTGTAATAAAACATTACATCAAAATTGTCTAATTGTTTGCAGGTAATAACACATCCTAAGAGAAATAAAACCAAGCATCTGGCCAAACCGGCCAGCGTGACATTCACTAATTCCAAGCAGTTCCAAGATGATTAATAACTCACACAGGAGACAATATTTACCTTCTTTTATTAAAATACAACATGATTTATTATTTTTTTTAAAAGAACCTTCAAGCATCTTATCTGAAGCCATATGGGACAATTGAAGTCAAATGTACAGCCTTGAAATCAACACAAATTTTGCCTGAGTGCTGAATAAGATTTGCAAAAAAAACCAAGTTGGGGCTCTCAGTTTCCTGTAGACTCCTAAGAAAGGGTTTTCATGCAGACATGAAAATCAGCATTGTACAGTGATTCACATCAGCATGCAATACTGCAATGTGATGGGACTCCAATCCATGTATCTTCACAGCTATTGCATGTTTATTCACAAGTTAAAAAAGCAGGCTTGTTTCAAATGAAATAACCATTGTTTAGCATTTCACAGCAATGATCCCAAATTTAAGCCTGCAAAAATGCTGACACGCCTACAATGTTCACAACGTGTTTCTATGTAACCAATCCTATTTCATTCTCACCTCATTATCCCAAGCCACAAACAATTCCTTGTAAGCACAAATGCTTGGATGATGAAGTTTTAGCAAGTCCATTGCCTGCATACAATAAAAAAAATATACAGAGAGCTTTCTATAGCTACACAATCCCCCCTTTAACAGTTCCTGAAATAAATACCCTAAAAGCCAGTTCCTGACTTGTTCATGTCACATGTCTGACCAAATTCTTTTGATGTGCAAGTCCTGTTATATATCTGCATGCAATAGTATCAACTTAAGGAAAATATTTTGGTAAGACTTTACCCAACATAATGCTGTGACAGCCTTGAGATTCAAGGGTATGAACAGGTGCTTAGGGAGACGATATGTAAACAACCCTCTTCAGTTCTTAACATCCAAATCCTAAAACACTTCTTAGAAAAGGGAAGTCAAGATGATTTTTCTAGCATAGCCGTTATTTCCAGCAACCCCTGTGCAAGCTTGAACCTCAAAAAATATGACACTAGTGAGATGTTATCTCCTTGAAGTTCATTTCCATATAGGGCTTGAGCAATTACAAGTTACTTCAGCAAATTTGCTGATGATGAGAAAGGTAAAAAAACAATTTAACTTACAGTTGTGTTTGTGGCTGTGCAGACACAACAGAATAAACTAAGAGCCATGCTCCCAGCTGCCACAACTGCATTTATTTCAATAGACACATACATCAGTGGGAAAACTGGATTAAACTATCACCAAAACTAGTCTCAGTATATAGAAAGGTCACCTCTCCTGAGCAGGATGAAGCATCTGCACAGATATGTACTCTCATTCATTGTTAGCTGCAGATGTCACAGGTACTGGACATTGTGAGACTGATCCATCATGTGCTACTTCAGATTTTGTCAAAAAAACATTGGTATTTTATTAGCATTTATGATATTGCTTCTTACTCAAGGGATTGAAACAAGTTTGGACAAACAAGTACAACAAAGGAAGAAAATCAGTCAAATCATACACGTCAAAAAATATCCAGCTCTGAGAAAAAAACATAATAAATACACTAACTAGAAATTGAGTTCTTAATAATGAACTATAAGCAGACCAAGGTTCTCCTTCAACTTAAATGCCAAATAAATGAGCTTTGCTCTTTATCTTCAGCACAAAACAAATACAAGCCTTGAAAAAGGACTCTCCCTAAAAATACCTGTCCATTTGAATCTATATATTCAAATACAGCAACAATTAATATAAAATCCTGGCCAGAGCTCAAGTAGAGGGCAGGGAGAACACCCCTCTGATAGTCCTAACTGATTTACCTCTTAACTATTTACTTTGTTAATCCTTGTAGATAAAAGGCTTTATTCTGTTAAGACTTTGTCTTTGTAAATGAAGTAATAAAGAAAAACTGCACTGATACCTCCTTCAAGGCCTCATTTGCTTGCTTTTCTTCAATGCATTCAACCTGCACCAAATAAAAGATAAGGGTGAGATTGTAACATAGGTAATAAGTAAATTTAATCCAGAACAGTCTCACCAAGATGACTGGAACTGCAAATTGTGTATAAATTGGCATAAGTTTTCAGTGATAGCTCGAATCTCTAGTGTTTGGAGCAGTCTTCTTGTTGGTAGATGGCCAGAAACAGAGCTTTAAAAGACTCCTTCTTCTGCACTGTGAAAGCAGCAGTAAGCTACAGTGAAAACACATGAGATGGACCTAAGTAGGCTGCCTCCCTTTCCCCACTTCTAACTTCAATATTCTGGTAAACTAATCTGAATCTTCTCATTTCCAAAGCAGCAGCACAGTTTTAAGTAAGCCTATTCTCATGCAGTGGCTAAGCTGCCCAACATGTTTGTCTCTGTTACCAAGGTCCCAAGGAGATGACAAACATGCCAATGGACTCATTTGCCTAGCAACAACCTTTCTCACCTGTTTTATTACATATTTCTTCTCCATACTCTTTTCTGTTTTCAATTTAGCCACCAGCATAGTGCCCAGTGCCCCAGGTTGGAGCTGCTCCAGCACCTGCAGGGCAAAGGAGAGACGCTCAGCTCCAAAGAGCAGAACAACCAGGCAGAAAAATCCCTTCAACTCCCCTTTCCCAGAGGCACCCTTCACACAGCTCCAACAAAACTAGAAGCACCCCAATTCTCAAGAGGCACACAGGCCTTCTCCTCCACTCCAAGACACTCTCTCTGCTGAGCAGAACACCCCTTTCTCCCCAGGGCTACCCATACCCCAGCATCCTTCTCAGGGACTATGCAGGCCTCTACCTCAGAGCACCTTACACCTCAGCAAGGCCACACACCCTTCTCAGGGCTACCTATACCCCCTCCATGGCCACTTAAACTCCCTCTCCACAGTCATGCACAACCCCTGGGGTACCTATGCTTCCCTCAAGTCCTGTATCCCACCCAGGAGGACCTACAGCCCTAGGAGGCTGCAGCCAGCCCCATCCCTGGCCAGAATCCCCAGGCAGCACCTCATATTTCTCCATGACCAGACAGGGCCCAGCTGGGTGGCCCTGCAGCGACCCCCAAGCCCAGAGAAGCAATCCAGTTGCCAGGAGCCGGTATCCAGCAGAGTAGGGGAAAAGGGACAACGCTTCCCCTTCCTCCTAACCCACACTCGATAGCTCAAAACCGCACCACCACAAACTCCCGAGCACGAACCCAAGCCCCCAACACACCACTGGCCCCTCCTCGCACCCCCGGGCGGACAGCGCGCGCGCCCTTAAACTGCTCTCAGCGCCCCGCCCTTCCCGCCCTTCCCGCCCTATAACCACGCCCCTTCCGCCCTCTAACCACGCCCCTTCCGCCCCATAACCACGCCCCTTTCGCCCTCAAACCACGCCACTTCCGCCCTATAACCACGCCCCTCTCCGACATCTAACCACGCCCATTTGCCCTCTAACCACGCCCCTTCCGCCCTCTAACCACGCCCCTTCTGCCCTCTAACCACGCCCCTTCCGCCCTCTAGCCATCCTCTCTCTCCGCCCCCCACCTGCCCCGCCCCTCCACCTCCCCCACTGCCCCTCCCTTCACGCCCTCTCGCTCCGCCCTCCTCCCCTTCCTCTGGTCTCGTCCCTCTCTACCCTCTCGCCCCCTCCCTTCGCGCCCTCTCGCTCCGCCCTCCTCCCGTCCCTCTAGTCTCACCCCTCCCCTGCCCTCTCGCCCCTTTCCCGCCCTTTTGGCCACGCCCCTTCTCGCCCCGCCCCGCCTCCTCTCCTCTGTGGCCCCGCCCCGCCGCTCTGGCCCCGCCCCGCCCCGCCCCTCCCTCCCCGCCGTCCCCGCCGCTGCCGCCCGCGCGGCGCCTTTAAGGCCTGGCCTACGTGGCAGCAGCAGCGGCGGCGGCGCGGCCCGGCGCGTTACCCTCCCGCCCTTCTCGCGCTCCGCTGCCCGCAGTGAGAGCCAGGCCCGGGCCCCAGGCAGCACCGCCATGGGCCAGAACGACATCATGAGCACGGCCGAGGACTTCGCCGACCAGGTGTGTGCCCGGGCGGGCGGCCTTTGTGGGATGGGGAGGGAGGAGGCCGCCGCCCTGAGGGGGGGGGCTGGGGGTTCCTTGGCCGGGCCCTCGCCTCAGGGCCCTTTATCCAGCGGGGCTGGGGGTTCCCTGGCTGGATTCCTCTTCAGGGCGCTTCCCCGCCTTAGGGCCCTTCATCCAGCAGGGCTGGGGTTTCTCCAGGCGCCTCAGGGCCGCTCCCCCAGTGAGGCTGTGGATTCCCCGCTGGATGGGCTGCCCCTGCCCTCGTACAATCATAGAATGGCTCAGGTTGGAAGGGACATTAAAGCCTATCCAGTCCTTATCCTGCCGTGGACAGGGACACCTCGCACTGGATCAGAGGCCTCAAGCCCCATCCAACCTGGCCTTGAACTTCTGGGATGGGGCAGCCATCACTTCTATGAGCAACCTGTGCCAGGGCCTCCTCACTCTCGTTGTGAAAGATTTCTTCCTAATATCTTGTCTAAATCTCTCCTCTTCCACTTTCAAACCGATCACTCTCGCCCTATCCCTGCACTCCCTGATAAAGAATCCTCTCAGGAACCGTATTTCTCCCTGGGAACATGTAGATGGGAGAAGATCAGGAGGCTGAGCTGCTCTTATTTCCTTTCAAGGCATCTGGGCTGGGAAATAGAGCATAAAGGGATGGGAGAAACCAGAATGGTGAAGATTAGAAAGTGAAAATTCAAATCCTGACCCATATTTAGAAATCCAGAGGCTTCCCAGCACCATAGTGCTGCACTTAGAATTAGGGCAGAAGGAAAGCGAAGAAGCTGATGTGGTTGTTATCCTTCTAACATTTATTTCAGTGGAGGCCCTTGCAGATTTTCCTGTTAAACAGAAGTTTGTGATCCCTTCTTATATGTGAAAGCGGGAATATTTTGAGTGTAAGTAGCTGATCTGCTGGTGGTGGTGTTGGAAAGATTGTCACTGTCATGGTGATTCATCTAATTGAAAAGAAGAGGTGGTATCTAACTGTATTTATCGAGTTCTCTTGAAAATCTTATTCTGGGTGGTTCTACAACTCCAACTGTGGAAGCAGCGTGAGTTGTGCGTGACTACGTGCATCAGCTCTGAGGGGGCTGTGCTGCCTCTGTCTTCAACTGAGTTTCACTGGGAAAACCTGTTCTGTGCTCCCTTCCCACCCCCAGATGGAAGACTGGATTTGGAGACAGAGCTTCTCATGGTGTGGGGAGTGTTCAGTTTGATGGGTGCCTGGATTGTCTTTGTCATCTGCTGTTTACCTTCTCCTCTCACTCCTTTTAGAGGAGAAAGTAAACTATAACTATAGTGTTCAAATAACTTGCCCAGATTTACAATGCCTGTCCTGACCTTTTTATAACACCTTTCTATTTATTCCTGTGTGACTATTTAGAGATGCCTTTAATGCCCCTTTTTTAATATTACTGAAAGCTTTTTTGTCTGGATGAAATGCAGTTTGCTTCCTCCTGAAATGAGTTCTATTTAAAGATGTGTTTTTCCTTTACCTGCAGAATTTGGGGTGTTTGCATACAATTACCCATCAGATTGCAAAACAGTTTTTACAGCTTTTCAAGTAACTACTTTGATAATTCTGGCTCTAGAGAGCTGCCTTGTCACTCACTCAATCAGGTACTTTCAGTACTGCATATGTTGCTAAAACTCAGTATCACACCGGCGTAGGAGTGGAGAGCTTTACCAAACAATAACCTTTGGTATATATTGCGAAGTGAACACTTGGTGTTACGGAAGCTGTTAGTTCATCTTGGATTAAAAAAAAAATTACCCACACACACTTGGACTGAAATTATGCTGAAACTCCCCTTGATGGAGGTTGAGATAGAGAAGGCAGACACTGGCTGTTCCGGCAGCTGAATGCTTTCTCATTGTTAACCTTGCTCCACTCCCTGTGCTAGTGTTCAAGATGTAATAAGCCTTTATTTCTGTAGCATAAAAGTCCTATGGGACAATGTTACAGAGACCTCCATGGCTTATCAGTCCTGAATGTTACAAAAAGCAAGAATGAGCCGTTCCTTAGAATCAACCACTACAGCTTAACTTTTCTCAAATACCATAATTTTCCTTTGAATCAGCAAATTATGCCTTAGATGCCAAGATACCAGCAGTAACAAGTGGCTCTTAATCCAGAGGTGAAGGCATGGTCATGCAAGGCAGCTAAGCTTGCCTCACAGTTGGCCACCAGCGAAAGGGGTTGTCCTACTTCTCCCAAGGCAACCTTTCCTCTCACACCAGCACTCGTCTGTCCCTGCACTGGAGAGCTGAACTGGCAGAAAAAAAAATTGAGTCAGTTTTCTCGATGGTTCTAATTACCTCATTGTTTAGGTCAAGCGTGCACCGGTGCTGGTGGTGGGGTCAGGAGAACCAGCCGTTCGTTTGGCTTGGCTGTAGCTGGAGTTTGTAGCCTGCAGGTGCACAGTGAGGCTCTTCTGCTCCCAGCACTGCTGGCAGTTCCCAAGGGCTGCAGTGGAGGAGGCAGCTACTTGGTGGGTGTGTGGGGTGGTCCTTGATTCAAGAGGAGGCAACTTATTAGATATTGGGGGGTGGGAAAAGCTATCAGGTGTTCTTTAGGTGATAACATAGTGCAAAGAAGTCAGGTCTTGGTTCAGAATGATGCCCAACTATGGGCTTTATGGGTTGGTTTGATTTTAAGCCACGTAACAGCAGCTCAATATTATTAATTAAATTACATACTCAGAAGTTAATCCCTTTTTTAGTGATTCTTGTTAAAACATTGCACACAAAGCTTTCCAGTGTGCACACCCTGTACTGCTGACAGTACCGTACTGAAAATAGCTGTATCTGGGGCCTGTGTTGATTGCTTAAAGCGGGTTCTCTCTACTCTGTAATCCCCATAAGAGGGGGCAGGTCTCAAGCAACTTTTCTAGTGTCTGTAATAATCTTTAGGAATGTGGGTGCCTGGTGTTTCTGCTGTTCTAAAATAATTATGGACAAAAATGCAGGAAGACTATTGAGCCATTGTGCCGCAGTGAAAGGGTTGTAAGGGAGATCAAGGCTCTGGGGGATTTATTTAATTTCCCAACATAAATGCTCGTGCATCTTGTTCAGCTAATTCTGGCATCTCTGTATCCTATTTTGCAGAAAAACGGGAGGGAGAAGAAAACATTTTGTTGTTAGTCTAAATTTTTTGTGTTTTATATTAAAAACTGGTAATTGTGTGTTAGTACACTGTTCCTTTGTCATTATAAGCTAAATAACCTATTCTGGTTAGATTGGGAGAGAATCTCCCATGAAGAGAGAGAGCAAAATGTAAGACATAACTAATAAATCTCATATTAAAGATTTGGTTAATAAATAGCCCGTTTGGTAAAAAAAAAAAAAGAATTGGTATAAAACACACATTAGGAGTGACAAGATGGAATCATAATTACCTGTCTTTGGGAGGCCTCTGTGGGTTGCACTATTTCAAGCCTTGTTTTGAAAGGGGTTTTGAGCAGAGGTTTGGTTTAGGAATCTCTGCATCCCCTTGTACATATCTGCTTGTTAAACCAAGAGGAGCATTTAAATCTATATCTGCCTTTCTAATCCTGTTAGAGGGGGAAAGTAGCAACACAAATCCCCTCTGATGTATGCTAGCAACTCGGCTACCAGCACAGAACCAGCTGTTCTTTAAAATAGTTCTGCTTAAGCGTTTTGTTGTCTTTTCTCAAGATGTTTTTCCTCTTGCAAGGAGGCAGTGTATGCTGTGACAGGTTGATGCAGAGCTCATAGCAGAATAAGCCATCCAGTTACTTAATGTGTAAGTTTTATACTGTCACCTCCATCAGTCTCAGCAGTTTTGGTTTGCCTGTGTAGTGCTCAGTGGAGCACACGTTTTGAGTCGTGTGTCTTAGCTGGATGTGGCTGTTAACTGCAGCTCCTGGGTCCCTGTGTGTACTGCTCTCATCTCCGTGAATCGTAAAGGAAATAGGAAGTGGTCTTGGGGTGCAGTGCTTGAGATGTTTTGCTGGTGATGCATAGGAACAAAACCACAGTGTCTGCCACTGTTAGTTCAGTCCCACTTCTGTGTACCTCCTGTGTTTTATAAGTTACTGTGTCCTTAATTGACTGAACATGGTATCTACCCAAATCCTCTAAGTGTAAAATCTCATGATGTCTCTTACATTATCCTCTGGTAGTTATTGCATGACTGTTCTCTTCTTTTCTCTCTGGATCTCTGTGGCTGCTTGTTCTTTTGGCTTGGACTTTTATTCATGCTGTCTGTTTCTGAACCTTATTTGCTTTAAGCTTGCTGTGTACAGGGGTTTTAACTTGTGTGTGGCTCAGTAAACGCAGCTACGTGAGTTATGGATGTCCAAAGATGATGTGTGTCATGATAAGGTTGCTTAGAACTGCAGCTGCCTTAGGCTTCAGTCTTTCTGACTTGTCTGAAGCTGATTGGATGTGTGCACTCATGTTTAATAACCAGCATTTAATTCCCCCTGTGTGCCACAAAAACAGGTAAATGCTAAATGCCTTCTTGGCTTCTTCACTTGAACTGTTGGCAGCTGTGGGGTTTCAGAGAAGGGAGGAAGAGATCAGCTGGCGTGACCCACTTCAAAACAACAAATAGAAGGCCTGGAGGCAGATATCCTCTCTCATGTTTGCTGCTTTTTTCAGCCTTTCCACAGCAGTGTTTTTTCCCTTTTCTTACAGATGCCCAGCACTTGTCCTCTTTTATTTCCTTCTAGACCAAAGTTGCTTCGTCTGTATCGTGACAAAGCGTACTTGCTTCACAAAGCACTTTGTGCTGTTTCCAAAACAACTTTATCCTTGGTGTTCCTCAGCAAGTTTTCCTGAACACATAGTGAAATCCAGGAGAGGCGAAAGCAGTAAAGCAAGACGTGTGTCTCATTCAGTGACAAAGATCACAAATTTCCTTCTGACTCATTCATCCAACTGTTAACATGGCTTTAAAAAGCCTGAAGTGGCAATCCTGAGTCAGAGTACAGCTGCACTCCAAATGCACTTGATTGACTTGATTCTTGACCCTTAGACTCTGGATGCGTGTGGTACAACTCCTGTGGTTTGTTCTGATATTAACTGTTCAGTGTGTCTGCTGGATTTTATTTTTCTTGTGATAATCTTATGTTACACAGTAAGCAAGGCTTGTCATTCGCCCAGGATTTGAAGCAGCCTTTAGTATTTACTAATTACTGTGGCGAGGATAAACTCTCAGAAACAGCTCCTTTCCCCACTCCTGTATATACTGAAAACACACAACACTGCAAGGATTTTAAAAAAACCCAAAAGATTCTGCCCAGAAAGAAACCGCTCAGCTCTATTGTCTAACCTTAAGTCAGTGTAGATACTGGATTGTGAAAAAAAAGGGTTGTGTGCCTTTTCTGTCTGTTATTTATAACATGGTTCGGTGCTGTCTGAAAGAGACCTGTACATGTGTGGGTTCTCCCACCTCGTTTTGTGTTTGAGGTGATCTGATATTGCATGAACTGTATGAATGAATGCCTTAAAACACACCAAACTCTGGGACAATGGGGTTTTGTTAGACAGTTCCTCCTCATAATGCAGGGATCTCAGCAGGATCGGGCAGTTCTGCTTGTGGCATGAGCATTTGCTTTCACAAGTGTCAGCCTGTCCAAACTGTTTCTGTCCTCTGAAGGTACAGGCGTGTTGGGTAACTTTTTGATTATTTTTACATTTCCTGTGCATCTTCCCAGTCCTATCGAGCGTGCTAGTCCAGACTCTGTTGGGCCGTTCTGTATCCATTCCTGTATAATTATTGTAGAGCAAACTGACCAGTGAGGTTGTGGATGAAGGGGTGTGTGGGACCAAGTACATCTTGTGCTCCTGAGAACTGAGGCTCAGCATTTGTTGCACAACAGTATAATTCCCTGTAACAACTATACTGAGTTGTGTATATAAATGCCTATTTTCTTTCTGCAGAAGATGTTATTTTTAATGGCAGTAGAAGCTGTGTGCACAGAGGGTAGAGGGTGCAAGATGATGCAACAGCCATGCTGATCTCATAGCTGCTCTTAAACAAGTACACTGTTGCTTTGCACTGTTGGTTTTCAGAGCTGTTAAAGGGAACTAGCTTGGCAGAAAGCTTATTAATGTGTTTTAGTTTTTACAGCATTAGTCTTCTGTCAGCCTGACTCCCTGAATCGGTTTGTGACAGGGTGCTGAGTGCCTGAGTACGTGGGTGGGAGTAGGATTGCCCTTTCAGCTCCTGGCTATCTGATAGCTGAGCTGTAACATGAAACCCTGAGATAGACAAACTAAAACCAAGGTCAGCGTTCATCTAGTAACAGCTCCATCAAAGCACAGTTTCTATTGCATAGAAAGGTGCTGCTGGATCCTTCTTTTCTGCAAGTCCTTGTCCAAAATGCTCTTCGGGTGGAGCATGACAACAGGTTCTGAAACTGGAGTGGAGAAGAATTTCATTAAATCGGAGTCCAACAACGTGTTTCTCTCTAGATGTTAATGACCCTGTGTATCTGACCTCAGAATCTGCACAGTGCATGGATCTGTTATGCCTTGAATGCCACCCTGCTAACGATGCTGTCGATGCTATCTGCCCGTGCAGTTCCTGAGGGTGACGAAGCAGTACCTCCCTCACGTGGCCCACCTGTGCCTGATCAGCACCTTCCTGGAGGACGGCATCCGCATGTGGCTCCAGTGGAGTGAACAGAGGGATTACATTGATGGCACGTGGAACTGTGGCTATTTCCTGGCCTCCATCTTTGTGTTCATAAATCTCTTCGGACAGCTGAGTAAGTGGCTCTAAGGCTGTTAAGGTGGATGCCAGAGCGCTCCAGTGTGTCTGCCACCCTGGCTGATGTAAGCACTGTGAATCATGTAAGCACGGGACACCTCGCTGGTTTCTTAATAGTCATTGACAGCTTAGAACTGATAATACTGTGTGAGCTGAATGAAAAGAACTCTTTAATTGCTCTGCATCAGCCTTTCCTGGAGTAGTCTTAAGAGAATTTATTGCAGCACACTGCCTCTCAGTCGGAGATGCCAGGAGTCCATTAGGACAATCTGTTTTCAATTTTGTGCATGCATCTATAAACTCATACCACACCCCTGAATTCTCTAAATGAAATACTCATGTTTTCTTAAACAGGGCAGTGTTAAGACTTTGAGTCTGCCGGTTTTATGGATATTAATCTCAATAGCAAATTGTTATCCTGCAGTTGGTACACTTAAGCCTGAGGGGTGCTTGTGTCAGATTTTCAAAGCCTAGGAATCAAAATAGGCTCAGAAGCAGAGCTTCTGTACTTGTGTTAGGTGGACTTAAGGTATTAGAAATGAGAGAAGTAAAATTCTCTTTTGTTTATATTATGGTCCCTGATCTGCTGCTCTTGATTTCTCTGCCAATTTATTGTCTTGTGACTGGGTTTAGATTTTTTTACCCTCATGTTTTTGTGTAGAGAGTCAGCTTAATTTAATGCAGTTAGCAGTCCTCATATCAAAGTAGCAAAGGCTGTCAGTGCTTTGTGACAGAAGGCTTGAGGATATAAAACAAAAGCTTTCAAGGAAAAGGAGTGCAGCATGTTTGCCCTAACACTTATCTCATTCAAAAAGAAGAAAATCCATGAGTTGAATTTCTTTAACTTCTTTTAATGCTTTAATGCCAATAGCTGCCGTACAGTGCTGTGTGTCGGGGACTGCATTCAGCATGTGCTTCCCCTTTGTGAAATAAAAGATACTCCTGGAATTACAAAATATCTTAAAATGCACTGAAACTTCTTGGTTCTCAAGCTGATTGGTACCAAGGTGCGATTACAATTTCCTGCCTGATGTTCTCTGTGGCACAGCCGAAAGAAATCAGAGTCTGTTCGCGAACAAGTTTGCATTCCTGCAGCATCTTTTCCTGTGCAAGCCAGAAGTGTAACTGTATTCAATTTCCCCAACTCAGGTGGCTGTATCCTGGTGCTGAGTAGGAACTTTGTGCAATATGCCTGCTTTGGACTGTTTGGAATTATAGCATTACAGGTAGGAGGCTTAAATCATCAGCCCTTCTAAACCCTGTTTTTCACATCTTCTCTCATAGCCTCAGTTCTACCAACATATTTAAATACAACTGGCAACCCTGGAATTCTTCTTCACTCTGGCCTAGTGCCAGTCCTCAATGGCATTGAACTATTTTGCTGCTTCTGTTCTTCTGATGTGCCCAATAGATGCCTGGCTGTAATTGCAATTAGTCAGCTGAAGACATTGATTCCATACTTGACCTTGACCAGTTTAGCAGAAGTAGTGTGCAGTTTGCCTGTATGTCGGTAATGTGCCAGCTGTGCAGCTGCAGTAGTCTGGCCTTCAGCACACAACTTTTGTAAAGGACTGTCCCCGACAGAAAGCATCCTGGCTAGTAGCATCCTTCCTGTTCAAAACAGTGAATTTTTGTGGGGGCTAAAGCACAGGTCAAATTCTGGCTTCTGTTCTGTGTTTTTCACTGACTCATTAGACTACCCTGATGTAATCCACCTTGTTTCTTTCAGTAGAACAGAATTCTAATTGATTTCTGGTATGGATAGTACAGAATTGAGATTATAAAATACATTCATAACTTCAAGGTAATTTAGGATGTGTTTTAACCTTTTTTCCTCTTTGCCTAGACTATTGCATACAGCATTCTATGGGACCTGAAGTTCTTGATGAGGTATGTCTGCTGCTTTAAGGTTTTAATAAAACAGAATCAAAACTGTCTGTTGCTGACAGAGATGATCTTCGTACATAATATTTGCTAGAAAAATTTTATAAAATATGGATTTACATTAAACAAGAAATAACAGCACTTAAAGTATCAGTACAGTCTGTTAAACCACGGACAGCAGGTTGAGTGCTGTAGAAGGGAAAGATTAATCCTAACCCAGGAGGATCGAAGTGCTGCTGCTGCTGACCACCTTGCTGAGAGCTCACAGACAACTGTCTAGACTGATCAGTGAGCTGCTGTTATTTCCTAAATGGCTAAAATAGCAATGTGTGACTGAAGCCATTTTCCAGGAAAGCTAAAGCACATAGATACTAGAGTGGTTTCTGGGATTTAAAATATCACAATCAGAATTCTTAAACATGAGCCTTCTGGTCACATCATGCCTGATGGCTGTTGTTACCTTTTCACCCCTCTCCCCTGAGGGTGGGGGCAGCACCAGAACTGTGCTCTGGGCTTCCTACACCCCTGTAAATGTGTAACTTTTTAGCAGCGCTGCTGCTCTCTTTTTTTTTTCAGAGCAACCTCTGAACTACTTTGGCATCTATGGCTAAATCTGAGGTACAGAGTAACTTCCATACAACTAAATTCATGCTGTAACAGATGCTCAGCAGTTGTGCCCGAGCTGTGGGTGCTGAACTTCTCTGGCTGTACGTGTCTCCTCAGGCTTGTGTAAATCACTGCTGGTCACAGCGCTGCTGTTCCAGCTGTGAAGTCTGATTCAGACACACATCACAAGGTTCAGAGATGGTCACTCCTCACCAGCATGTGGATTCCTACTGAGCTGGACTTGTCTGATAAGGTTGTAGGTCTATAAATGAGAGCAAATGGTAGTAAACTGCTTCCCCCCCTCCATTTCTATCTTCCTGTAGGAACCTTGCCCTTGGGGGAGGCTTGCTGCTGCTTTTGGCTGAGTCACGCTCAGAGGGGAAGAGCATGTTTGCAGGAGTCCCTACCATGCGGGAAAGCTCTCCCAGGCAGTACATGCAGCTGGGGGGCCGCGTGCTGCTTGTCCTCATGTTCATGACACTGCTACATTTTGATATGAACTTCTTTTCTGTAAGTATCTGAGTATAAAATTATGAGTTAAGGAGCAGGAATATAGTACCGAGTCCCAGATTGGCTGCAGGACCTACTCAATGCTTATCATTTGCCTATTTTTCACTAGAATTAATATTTATTAAACTTATTTAATCATCTGTGCCGCAACAAGTTGTTCTGCTGAACATATCTATGCTCTTTTATGATGTTTGTATCAATTTTAAGACCCATATGTGAGCTTGTGGGTTTCTCCCTTGCAGATTCTGCAGAACATTGTGGGCACAGCCCTGATTATCTTGGTGGCAATTGGCTTCAAGACAAAGCTGGCTGCCTTAACTCTAGTCATCTGGCTCTTTGGCATCAACATCTACTTCAACGCCTTCTGGACCGTCCCAGCCTACAAACCCATGCACGACTTCATCAAATATGATTTCTTCCAGACCATGTCTGTAATTGGAGGGCTCCTTCTCGTCGTTGCACTGGGCCCTGGCGGAGTCTCCATGGATGAGAAGAAAAAAGAGTGGTAACAGGAATATCAGTGCTTCTTGGGACATAACACATTAAGTCCAGAACTGATTCTCTATGGATTCAACAAAAACTGCCAGCATTTTACACGTACATGCCCCCTTCCTATTAAGGCACAGATGTTTGAATTTGATTTACAGTGGCACCAGTAATATAATAGATAAAATCCTATTTCTTCAAGGAACGTTGCCTAGTCTTAATCTAACTTCCTAGATTTGGAACTAACCCAAGGAACCTGCATTTTGCTGATGCTTCAGTGATTGCAGTATAACAGTTGCTGTCCTTAATGTCAGCAATGTTTTAAACGTTGAAGTACTGTGAGTGGATACAGCTGTGTCATTCAGTGAACTGTTGGGTTCTAGCTATAACTAAAGAAGTGGATCCCCTTTCTTGTCCTCATCAAAACTCTTGTGCATAAGGAGTTCCATTGCTGGTTATAGCATTGCTTATCAAGGTGGAAAGCAGCATCAAACAATCACTGGTTATGTTGCTGCTGAGATTCCTGTAATTCCATTTTGTTTTAACAAGAAGGGGAGGCCTTTCCTGCCCCCAAATCAAAGGCAAAAAGAAAACCCTGAAAGTAGGTTTATCCCCTCTAGGTAAGAAAAGGGAGAGGATTTTCTAACATGTCCCTGTCCTGCTCTTGAGGGGAACAAGGGAGAATCCTGTATTGCTGATGAGGGATCCTGAATGGCTAATCAGATTTCAAGAAGGAAGGGGGGAGACAGAATCTTAGATTCTGTTAAAATTCTGTGCCAAAAGAACTTTGTTCAGCATTCTTTCCCCAAAGTTGCCCCTCCTGAATTCCCAAGCGGGGAGCCAACTTGTGCTGCAGGTTCCACAATAAAAGCTCCTCTCTGCTATTAACCAGCTTCCATCCATACATGCCCCAAATTCCTATCTGAATTGCAGATTATTGATGAAAGTGTCTTCAGAATTACAGAAACTCCCTTTATCCCTGCACTTGATACATGCAAGATGAGAGCAGTCGGTCTAACCTTTTCACTTCTTAGAGCCACTTCAGTCAGTGTCTCAGCTGCAAACGTCCCAGTTGACTGAAGAGTGGAAGAGCTGGGGGGCTGAGTTCAGCCCCTTCTCTCTGCCATCTTGGATCACACCCGAGATGCCCAGGGAGGGAACGTGGCAGTCAGCTGTGCTGCCACAGCCCCAGTTCTCAGCTCTGGGTTACAGCTGAAGAACACAAGTGCAAAGGCTGTGCTGGGAGCAAGCAGCCAGGGCTGTAACTTGCGTGTTCAGAGGGGGGAAGCTCCTCAGTGTAGTGGTGAGGAAGGCCCCGATTTCACCTCTCAGTGCCACAACCTCTGTGCCATGAACATGCTTAATGCTGCTCAGAGGAGGTGTTTTGCCCTCTGCTAGTCAGCGAGGTGACCTGTTTCACTAGACTATGAATTCTGGAAGACATGAGCCCTACCAGCTCGCTAACATTACATTGATTCCTTGCACTGTTGTCTCCCTTGAGAAAGCTGCTCAACTGTTTGTTCAAGGAGTAGTTCAGCTGAACAGCTCCAGCAGGAGCTGCTTACCAAGACTGAACTGTCCAGGTTAGTGTCCTCAACGGTTGCATTTTAGGAGAACTGATGACAATTGAACGTTAAACCAGTGATTTCATGATCCTAAGGGGAAGGTACTTGTGTAAGAGCAAGATGTGCTGCTGCTAAAGGAAAGGAATTGGTGTGGGGAGTAAATGGGAGGGGAAGCCAGCATTTAAGTTCAGGTCATATAGAAAGTTTCCTTTTTAAATTAGTTTTGTAAGTTTTCACCTCAAGCATTCACTGTGCCTGTCTCTTCATAGCAAAACAAACTGGTCCTTTCAGTTAAAGATAGGCAGTGCAGGAGGCTTTTGCTCAGTTTCCCTGCAGGTCCTAGAACAGTTTTAGAGTCCATCAAGGCAACAATTCTCAGATAGCTTTAATTGCTGTTTGTGTTCTTAGTGCTTCTAAACAGAATGATGGAAAACTCTAAGTAGCCCTGAAGTTAAGTTTTCTCAATGTATTTGTGTCCTCCTAAACTAAGGAGCTGGCTGATGGACTACTCTGAAATGTTGATCAGTTTCCTTTGTGAAAATCAAGTCCCTTTTCCAAATAAAGACCCCAGAAAAGGAGCAGATGCTGCCCCTTGCAGCAGAAGTGTCTTGGTACCACAGGGGCACCATTAGGCTGAGGGCACTCTCAGCTATTTTGAGGCAGTGCAATATGCAGACTTAGGAACTCTGAGTCCTGAAGCAGAAACTCTGGTTTCCTGCATACACTGCTGTATTTGTGCATTGCCCCAAAATACAGGGACCTCTCCCCGTGGCTGAGGAGCTCTCCCAAGCAGGACGTCAGCTCTCGATTGGCTCTGCAAAGTGTTCTGGAATTTGTTCTAAATATATTTTTGCTTTCTATGTGGAAAAAGAAATAAGTATAAATTCTCATTTTATGCTGTATTTTGTACCTTAGTTGTGTTTGAAAATGTTTTGATTTTTGGAAACAATCAAAATAAAACAATGGCATCTTTGTATCCACTTGGGGTGTGTGAGTGCTACCTGGGAATGCTGGTTAGGGCTCTGGGGTGCTGCAGATCCTCTGGGAAGAGGTCCGAGTGCTGGGCTCTGTGTACCTGACTGCAACGCTCATCCTTCCCACGGAGTGGGGGATGGCTCCAGACCCTGAAAATACAACTTAATTCCACCCTGTTCACCCCCTTCCCAGCTGGGAATGGGAAAAGCTTCAGCCAGCCTTGGGCACCCTTGGAATTGTCAGATAACAGGCTCCAAGCCACACTTTTATCATAAAATTTATTTGCCATTTATTGCTTTCTTGAAGTTCTTAGGTTTTCGATGATGACTCTTGAATTTCTTCTTTAAAGGCCCTGACTGCTTCTGTACAGAAAAAATAAGTTAATCAGCATATTCCCAAACGCAGCCCTGCCCAAGAAAGCCTGAAGAGAAAACAAGTGTGGTCTCCTTCACCAGAGGCAAAACGAGCACAGCCCTGGTCCCGGAGGTCTCCCTGCCCTCTCCTGCAGGTCAGCATCCCTTCCTCTGACACACGTTGGTTTCATCAGATACAAACCATGACAGCCTCCCCACAGAAATGAGCCTGAAATTCATCCAGCCTTAACTTCCTGCTCTGGTGCAGTTACAGAGGATCCAGCCCTATCCCCAGGGGCTGCCTTGGGACTGTCCACCTTTATGAATGTAACATCTGGCTGCTCCCTGAACTGAAGAGAACCAGGGTATGTCCTGTAAGGCAGGACCTGGCCAGCTCCTCAAGAGAGGCAGAAAAAGGGTCTGGAAGGACACTAACTTCAAAAGTGTTTAACTGGTGTGTGCATGGGAGGAAGAGTACAGAACCCATTCTGTAGTCTCCCTGTTAGGACAGGGTGCAGCAGGATCCCCTCAAAGATGAGCTCTGCATACAGGCAGGAACATCCTGAGTTACAGCAAACAGGATAAGCATTTACTGGCAAAAATCTGCACCTCTGGAGGTGACTCAGTGGCTGGCACATGGGGGAAGTCTACTCTCCCAAACACCTTCTGCTGGTTCTCAGACAGGAATAGATCAAACACCTGCTGGATGGGATCCCATCTCCACGCTCCCCTCTGCTGCACGTGGCAGTGACTCCCACCTTTCCCCTTTTGTTGCCAGTGGCTCTGCTGCCATCCATTCTTCCACCATCAACTCCATTCACGTCACCATTCTGCTTGGCCCCGTCCTCCTCGCTGTCTGTTGCAAACTCATCACTGCCCTTTGTGGTTTGAGGAGCTGCTGGGCTTTTTTCTGGGAAGAGTGCAGCTGAAATACAAAGATTTAACTCGGCATCAGTTCCCAGTGCACACGGGCTCTGCCTCCCCCTGATTTTACTCAGAGCGCATCTGAAAGGTGATTTGTCACGCTGCGTGCAGTCCCCATACGTGTCCCTGCTGGAACACAGGGGAGACAAACACACTGGGGTTTTATTTGGAACGTGCCTGGTGCTCTCACAGCCCAGCACTGGGAACCACTGATTAACAGCTGTGCTCTTCGACAGCGAGGCAGCATCCCCAGGAGTACAGCAGTGGAACAGCCTGAACAACTTCCATCAGACACAAGGACTTGCTGACATATGAGGAAAGCAGAGATACCTAAAGCAGCAAATCCCAGTGCATCCTGTATCCCTCCCCTAACCGTATGTGATCCAGCTCTGGTTATTACACAGTGATAATTGCTATTTCTTATAGCATCATCAAGATTTTCCAAAACAAAAGAACCCCAACTGGATGGAAGTCACGTCCTCTGGCACATGAGCAGCAGGGGGAAGGATAAAGAAGCCAGGAGAAAGTCAGCTGAAAAATTTCCTTCAGGACACAGGTGATTCCAACACTTTTACTCACGTGGGTACAGGTCACTCATGCTGTCATCTGTCTCCTCTCCATCCTCATCGCTGGACTTCGGCTCCCAGAATTCCTCTTTTCTGTTGGGTTGCCTGCTCCCGTTCATTTCATCATCAGGGTGCTGTGTCCGCTGCTTCCTCTGCCGCAAGCAGGCAGGAATGTACTCCACTCCTTCCTTCTGGCACTGCTCATCTAACAGAGCGAGGGCAGGGGCAGCACTCAGCATGTTAAATGCAACATCACGCTACAACTCCAATAAGCATTCACGTAATCTACTGGGATAATATCGACTGGGAAAGCTGTTAACAGGGAGACTGCACTGGGTGTGTAAACCACCCTCTCTGGGGAAGTTTTAGAACTGCTCCTCTCAAATAAGGATGTTCCAAGGTATTTGCTAGGGGCCTAATGCTCCTAAAACTGGGATCTTCCTTCCTCAATGAGGAGCACAGCAAGCGCAGTACATATTGCTGCTAATCTAGAAAGAATGGATCCACTCCTTCATGTAGATCTATTGGAATCTCAGCAGCTCAGGGAAAAAAGCTGTCTGGTTTTATCTCCAGAAAAGCTACTCACATGTTTTTAGGGCCTTCTGGTAGCGCTTCCCTTGGACATGACGCAGCACATGGTCTGGGAACTTGTTGATGTGCCTGAGCGTGAGCTTACAAAACAGCTGGTGTCTGAGAATGAAAGAAAGAGTCAGCAACAAGCACTGTGCTCCAAGTTGATGAGTACTTTATCAAGACTTTCCCAGTCTCCTAAAACCCATAAACATTCAAGAACTTAGAATCACAGAATCATGAAATGGTTTGGGTTGGAAGAGACCTTAAAGCCCAACCAGTTCCAGCCCCCTGCCGTGGGCAGGGACACCTCCCACTGGATGAGGGTGCCCAAAGCCCCATTCCAGCCTGGCCTTGCACCCCTCCAGGGATGGGGCAGCTGCAGCTTCTCTGGGCAAGCCTGGTAAAGCTTGATCACTTTATGTCTGAGATCAAACACAGTGTTAAGTGTAACAGCAAAAGGAGGAACACGTACAGATTCTTTGTGCTGGGCACTATATGGGGCTCAAACTTGCCATAGTCAAACTCCCTGGCTGTCTTTATCAGCCGCTGATACTTCTTGCCGTTAGTGTAAGCCTGCAGCTCCGACAGCCGACACGGCATCTCGTGGCCTGTCAGCCTGCATCGCACCTGGAGAAAGAGGATGTCGGTCAGGGAGGGACTGTCCCAGAGCTGGGAGGGCACAAGACCCTGAGCTCCCACCAGCACCCTCTGCACCCCAGCCCTCCTCCGGCTTCCACAGCCGGGAGACTCCCTCCGGGCCAGCGCGTCCTCCCTGCCGGGTCCCCTCTCCGCTTTGCTACCAACCGGCCTCGGCCCCCTCAGGGAGGCGGCCCCGACCCCCCTCAAGCCCCTCCCCGGCCCTCCAGGGCTCCCTCCGCCTCGCAGAGCCCAGCCGCAGCCCCACCTTGCCCGACTCCGCGAGGCAGAGGAGCGGGTGCTGCCGCAGGAAGAGCTGCTCCTCCTCGGGCACCTCAGCCGCACTCACTCCACCACCGGCAGCCGCCATTGCACGGGGCGCGCCTCCACTTCCGGTGCCGGCCGCGCACCAGGGCCGGCCCAGCCGGGTACCAGCGAGAGGAGGGGCTAGAGAGGAGCCGGTCCGCCCGCCTGCGCGCCACAGGGAGGGGCGGCCAGAGCGGCGCCGGCGGGGCCGGGGGAGCGGGCGGCGCCGCCGCCATGGCGGGCGGGCGGCTGCTGCGGGGCCAGGTGAGGCTGAGGGCAGCGGGAGGGGCCCCGGTCCTGGCTGAGGCCCGAGCCCCCGCGGCGAGGCGGTGTGAGCGGACCCGGTGTGTGCGGGGCTGTGGGGCTGTCCGTGTGCCGCTCCAGCGTGCGGGGACGGGAGCGCAGGGCAGCGCGGGTGCTTGGCTGGCGTTCATTTCGATGGCAAATTATGGTGGTGGTCGTGCTGGCCCTTAGAGCAGCCTGCCAGCACTGAAAGGGGCTGGGGAGGGGCTCTTGATCAGGGAGTGCAGGGTAGGACGAGGGGGAGTGGTTTTCAGCTGAAAGAGGGGGGACTTAGATGAGATCTCAGGAAGAAATGTTTCCCTGTGAGGGTGGGGAGGCCCTGGCCCAGGTTGCCCAGGGAAGTGGTGGCTGCTCCATCCCTGGAGGTGTTCAAGGCCAGGTTGGATGGGGCTTGGAGCCCCCTGATCCAGTGGGAGGTGTCCCTGCCCATGGCAGGGGGCGGAACTGGATGGGCTTTGAGGTTCCTTCCAACCCAAACCGTTCTATGATTCTGTGATAGTATGAGTGCAAAAGGAAACACCATTTGCTGTGCTACAGTCAGCTCCGTAACAGGAATTTGATTCGATTTTTCTTGATTACAAGCTAACCCATGGTGTTTCTGAGGTGCATGCCCAGAAACTCAAGCTTCGTCAGGGAAAGTTTAGGCTTGATGTGAGGAAAAAGTTCTTCACTGAAAGGGTGATTGGTCATTGGAATGGGCTGCCCAGGGAGGGGGTGGAGTCACCGACCCTGGAGGTGTTTAAGGGAAGACTGGATGAGGCACTGAGTGCCATGGTTTAGATGATGGGTTGGTGTTAGTGTTAGTGTTAGGTTATAGGTTGGACTTGATGGTCTCAGAGGTCCTTTCCAACCTTATGATACTGTGATAAGATTTAAGTCAACGCATAAACAAAATTTCATGCAATCATTGAGGCAACTGACATCATCCAGATACAGATTTTTACAAAGCAAGGTGCTACAAAGGATCTTGTTTCATGCAGGTATCACACTGCTTGATCAGAAGAACTTTTTTTGGGTATCCCCTGGCTAATGCAGGTTCTCATCCGATCCAGCAAACTGAAGGTAAGGAAAGATTTGTTTTGGTTTTCTGCCCTGTTTCAATCCTATACCAAGAGGTGATTTTTCCTGCAGGATTTTGTCATCTCATCTCCTGTCCAAATCTTATTCCTCGTTCTGTTTTTTTCTAGGTGTTTGTTGGAGGTTCTGCAGACCACGAAGCTCTGCAGCAGCTGCTGACGCATCTGGAGAGGACACCTTACTCAAATGGGGCCTTTTCCTGGTCCCTGTGACAACGTTCTGTCTGGGCACATGGCAGGTACAATAAAATACTTCAGTTTTTCAAGAGATGAGCACTTAGGGGCTGTCGTGTTTTCCCACCTCTGACTCTTTAATCAGTTCAAATAACAGGCAGGGTGAAGATTTGCTGTTATTTTACCTTTCTGTTTTCCGAGTGTCTATTTGTAAGTCTTTAAAGGAGGAATTCTTATTTTTAACTCCTTTATCTCAGTATAAATATTCCCTTAAATTAAAGTCAGTTGCCTCCATTTTCATATCTCCAATTACCCTGTTTTAAACCACATCTGGAAAGAAACTTTTGACAAAGAATTTAAGGCTTTCTGGGGTTATTGTACTTCTCTCTTCTACTCTAATGAATTACTTCTGTGTTTGTGTACTTTCAGGTTCAGCGACGAAAGTGGAAATTAGATTTGATTGCACAATTGGCATCGAGAATTACATCAGAGCCCATCCCTCTGACATTAGAGTAAGGAAGTGGAGATAGTTTATTGTTTACAGAGCGCTGCCAGTGTGCTGGGGTTATAGATGTGGTTCCTGTGCAAACTAAACTTCATGAAAATGAAGTAACATGATGGGAATGAAAATATGCAAGTGAACTAGAAGATAGACATCCTGTTAATTTTCTTATTTTTAGTAAAAGAATAAGGAGGCACATCCCTGTGGGATGCTTTAAATGTGTGTGAAAAGGATGAATCTCTCTTCAGGAGAATGTTTTATGTGGTTCATACCATACGTAATCTTTCTGGAGAAGGAGAGCATGGTGACTGGTGCCTGTGATGTCCCAAAGGGATTATTCATCCAACAGGGCATCTTGGATTGATAGCAGGTCCTGCCCTAGGCATGGAGCAGTTGGGTCAGATCTGAGAGGGACTTTTAAGGTCACTTGGCCATAGGACACAACTGTCGAAACAGCTCAGTTTTTCGATGTCTTGGGCTGGGCTGGGCAAGAAACATTCTCTGTTGGAAAGAAACACTCCCTGCTGGCTGGATGCATGTGCAGCATATCTGCCAGCTGTGTCTGCTGCTCATGGTTATAGATAACCATGGAAAAGAACTGTTCTGGATGCTCATGATCATCTAGATTTGATTCAGTGTGACCATAACAAAATATTAAGCCAGCTGCTCACTCTATGAGGCGTTTGACTTCTGTTCCTGTTCACCAACTGGCCCTGCAATGAACCATTAGGGAAGAAGAGAATTTGATTCTGTCACAGCCACGATTTTGTTTTCATCCTGTTCCATGCAGCCCCATGGAATTGAAGGAATTGGAGTACAGACCTGTCAAGGTCCGAGGGCGTTTTGACCACTCCAAGGAGCTCTATGTTTTGCCACGGTCGCTCGTGGACCCTGAGCGAGAAGCCAGAGAAGCTGGGCGGCTGACGTCCCACGCGGAAAACGGAGCCAATGTCGTTACACCTTTCTACTGCACAGACCTGGGGTGAGTTAATCAAAGTCATGGTTCATGCGAGTGACGTGCTGGTGCTTGGGTTTATATAAATCTCTCCCTCTCCATTAAAAGTGGTCTGTTTGGGCACCAAGGCTCAATTCAAAATTCTGTTTCAATTCCCCTGTGACGTGCACTTAGGTGACAAAAAAAGCAGCACCAAACATGGGTTGCTTCTTTCTTTGGGACTTAATTCTAGGTAGCAGCAAAAATAAATTTCCTTTCACTCATGAGCCACACTTCTTTACGTAACTCTAGGGTCACGATTTTAGTCAACCGAGGATTTGTACCCAAAAAGAAACTGAAACCAGAGACGCGACTGAAGGGACAGGTAAGGGGGATACAGGGAATGTTGTGCATCGCTGCCTGCCCTGTGATTACCCAGAGGCCCTGATTACCCAGATTCCTTTCTTCTCCTTTGTGCTTCTTTCCAGATTGAAGATGAAATTGATCTCACTGGGGTGGTGAGGTTATCAGAAACCCGAAAACCTTTTGTGCCTGAAAATAACATTGAGAAAAACCGCTGGCACTATCGTGACCTGGAGGCTATGGCAAAGGTGACCGGTGCTGAGCCCATCTTTATTGATGCAGATTTTGGTAAGTCACAGAGGAACCCACATCCAAATTTGATCCCTCTCCCCCTCTTTCTGTTCAGTTATCTCCCTTGGGCACCTGGGAAGGTATTGCACTTATTGTCTTCTGTTTGTGTGCTCTGCTAGGTGAGCTGTTTTGAAGGCAATAGGCACCGGTGCTGGGGAAGGGTAGTGTGCTCAGAAGAGATGAGGTGGTGGTGGATGCCTCAGGCATGGCCTGGCCCTTGCTATAGGGCTGCCTGCCCCACAGCTCAGGCCGTGCTGGTCCCTTGGGAACCCTGCTGCTCAAGGAGCAGGGTATCCACAGGACCCACTGTCTTCATCCCTTCTTACAGCAGAGCAGACCAAAGATTAACTTGTGTTCCTATAGGAAGCACAGTCCCAGGGGGACCCATCGGAGGCCAGACGAGGGTGAGCCTGAGGAATGAGCATATGCAGTACATCATCACCTGGTGAGTGCCCTGGCAGCATCCCACTGCCCTTCCATGGCTTTTTGGAGGTAAAGCTTGAAGTCTATTCTGTTGAAAGCAAGAGAGCAATTTTTCCCTGCAGCTTGAAGTTTTAACCAAGCACTACTTGCAGGGGGATTTGAAATAGGTTTTATTGCACCACAGTGGACTGAGGGAGGTCCTGTTTGTCTTGAGAAATCCTAGCTCTGTGGTTTAATTCCTGTCACAGGTATGGCTTGTGTGCTGCGACTTCATTCCTGTGGTACAGAAAATTTATACAAAAAATGCCTCTGTGAGGGGAAGGGCTCCTGAGTGGTGTTCTGCCAGCAACAGCAGACTGTGACAGACCACAGCACAAGGAGCAGTTGAGTAATTCAGGCACCCAGTTTCAGGGAAACACATGCCTTGAACTTGTGCAGCTATCATGCTGCAAATAGACTTCAAGCACCCAATGCAGACTCCAAGCTCTTACCAGTGTGATTTGGCTACACCTTGGAAACACTGAACTGCACTACTTGAAGCAGCAGCTGAGACTTCTGGCAAAGCTGATTTATGCCTGATCTCAAGGATACATTTTTATATCATGGTTGGCTGTAAACTACACAGTTTTCACTTCTCCACTGCTGTATTCTCCAAGAGATGGCAAATGGTTTTATGAATCAAAGTTTTTTTGTACTGAGTAGTCATTCCTGAAGTCAGGAGTGCTTCACAGTAGTTACAGCAGAGTAAATAAAGAAGGCCTATAGGTGCTCGCCCTGTGACTTGCATTGTTTATCTTACATCTCCCCAGTGATGGACATGAACTCAATATTTACTGCAAGTCCTTGAGCCCAGCTGGGTACAGGAGCCTGTGCCTTTGCAAGAGCATGATCAGGGTGAAAACAAGCAGCATCTATCCCAGCTGGAGCCTTATCAAGCCCAGTAGGCTCCCACAAGGCCAAGGAAGAACAAAAGCACAAGGTCTAAATTCTTGCCCCACATCAGCCTGACCAGTCTGGCCCTGGAAGAGCCATCACTGACCTCCCAATGTGAGGTTCCTGCCTGGTTCTGAACACCCTCTGTACCCCATACAGTAACTAAATACTAATGGAGATGATCGAGCTACTGCAAACTGAAAGAGTTGAATAACCAAGAGTTTTTCTGACACTAGCAGTTAAGGGCAGCTGTTCCAGGTAAAGCTCTGTGCAGCTCCTTCTGTGCAGCACTATCCAGTCACTTGCTGGAAAGCAATGCCAACATGCTACCCATCACCTGGAACACTCATTAACAGACCACTTAAACTTAACCTGGGGTTTATTCGTTGTATGTACAGAAAACACGATAGCAATCCAGTACATCCTTAGCCCAGCTTAGTTGCCAGTTCTTTAGCCTTTGCTTTTTCAAGCTTTGCAATGCGAGCCACAGATTTTGGACCCAAGACGTTACCGCCCCAGTGACGCCGGATCTGCAAAGAAGTGAGAACAGGTTAGGGGTTCCCACAATCCCTTACTACTTCCATCAGTTTGCTCAATTCCACTCCTTTATGCACAAGACCAGCTCCCTCAACTAGGAAGTCCTACCCATCTACAGCAGTGAACTACATTTTGGAGCAGCAAAGATACAGGAATTCAAAGTCTTTCCCCCCAATAGTGCTGGATTCAGCCATCATGTAACTTCTGGACTAGGGGATGGAGCTGAGCCCAAAAGCTGTTGCCCCCTCTACAAACCCATCCCTGTAACAGCTCCATTTACTTGTAACCTGGTGACAGCATTCACATTTTACCCCACCCTAGGGTAAAGAATCTGGTTACATCATAAGCAAACTTGGGTAGGAGACCCCCAAATAGGCTTCAATCTGATGTCACTGTCCAAAATGAAGCTTCTGGGAATGTTAGCAACATAAACTAAAAAATACAAGGCTAGCAGCATAGACATCTTACCTCATCATATCTGTCATTGTAGTTGGTCTTGACAGCCTCCACCAGCTTGGCAAGGGCTCCCTTATCCTCCCTGTTGGCAACAATTTTAGTTCCTTTAGAGTCTCAATGTAATATTTTCTGTAGATCTTTTGCCTCAGTTTTTCAGCTAAGTAAAAGCATTGTTTACCAAGGGTTAACCACTCAAACCATCAATGGTTTTATGAACTTGCACTGCTGAGATTAAGATTAACAATTCCACCTATGTGTTTTGGAGCAACGACCCATTTTGATAGGCCAAAGTAATCTGCATCTTCAAGATCTGACAGAACTCAATGCAAAAAGAGGATATTACATACATCTAACACATTACAGAGATAGTATTCTATATAATTTTACTAATTTCAACTAGACAGACCCAAGTTTGACACCCATTTGCCCTGCAGTCTGTGCTTACAGGCAGTTTGCTTTCTCCACTGCAGCAAATCCAGCCAGCACACAGGATACTTACGGGTTCACCTGGGTGAAAGCCACAGAGGTACAAGTTTTCCTGTGGACCAGCCGTCCCAGTCTGGCTTTGCCCTTGATGATGCAGTATGGCACTCCCATCTTGCGGCACAGCGCTGGTAAGAAGACCACCAGCTGAAAAGGAAGGGAGCATTCTGTATAACTGAGGGAGAACATCTTTTTCACTGAATCAGCCTGGGCTGTGGCAATTGCTCAGTGTTAAAAAGCTCGTTTTGCTCTTCACTGTTGATTCAGGTGAAGAAATTCATACATCATTGCAAGGGCCAAGCCTCATTGTAACACCAGGACAACTATGAACATGCAGAAGCATTCCAGTTGTGGTAAATATTTACGTATTCTTTTCACACCATAAATTTGTCCTAAAATGCATTTTCACCCCAAGTCCAGTTCCAATCTCAGCTTAAGTTAACCACAGAGAGCCTGTAACACATACCAGCAAGAGTGCTTACCTCAATGGGGTCCACATCATGGGCAATGACCACAAGCTGAGCTTTCTTGTTCTCTACCAGGGTTGTGACAGTGTTAATACCTGAAAAACAAGTTACAGGTATGCTGTGATTCCAGGCTGTCTGTTTTCAAAGCTTTCTTACAAGCCTCATACAACCAGCTCCACTTCCATAGCACAGCTTCATTATGGAAGTTAAGAAACTTTTTCACATGCTCGCTAGCACAAAGATATTCCACGGACGATTTGCTAAAGCTCAGGGTTAAAAAGCTCGTCTATTTTGCTCTTCACTTTGAGCTCAGGTGAAGAAATTCATACATCATTGCAATAGCTCGTCCAGTCCTGTTTGGCTGATGCAGAGCACTTTTCTCATCACTTTTCAGTAACAAAGCACCACTCTGCTGCACACACAAGCAGCCCAGTCCACATACAAAATTACCTGCTCGGAGGACTGGTGGCCGCTTAGTCGGAGCATCTCCTTTTCCTGCAGCTTTCTGCTCAGCACGAGCCAGGAGCCTCTGCTTCTTCTCTTGCTTACTTTCTGGCCTGTATTTGTGTGCCAGCTTCAGAAGCTGTGTAGCTGAAAGAGAACATCTACTAGTTAGTTGCATGACCTGAAAACCTAAGCATTACTTTTTAACATACTGAAGTGCATCAGCGATCTTGGTGGTTGTCATCAAGTTAGCATCAAAGACAAAATTAGCATCATTTGCACGGTACCAGAGCAGAGCTGGTGGAGCACCTCTGGAGCCCACATCTACCTCTGCTGGCAAGAGAACTCCTTCACTGCTTGGATGAGGACACTCACAGCAGTTATGGGTAACGGTGGTGCACTTCTCCTTTAAAGCAACTTATTTGGCAACATCTATGAGGGAGTTACTCTACATAGGTCTCAAGTTTCCTGCACAGACACTGTCACCTGGAAGACTATTTACTCATTCACAGGAGACCTTGAAATCCCTTCTTCCCCCATTTCCATGTCAGCCTGAAGGATGCTGGCTTCCCCCTAGAGCCTGCTCTCAGACTTTTTTTCCAACTATCTGTTCGCACAGTTAAGAACTCCACATGTTCTACATCAAGCTGGCAGAACAGACTCTGATGGAAGCATATGGTTAAGATAACTCCAGGTTTGGGTCATTAAGCAGGAGCTCTGGTATTTTCTATTCACTTTTCAAAGTACACAGCAGCTATAAATACTGAAGCCAGACAATTCAGACAGCAACTTCCTGATGACATCCTCCCAGTCCCTATTTAAATCGCCCTAAAATGCTTCTAAATGCGCTCTTCAGCTTACCTTTGCTAAGTCTGATTTTGGTTTCCTTCCTCTTCGCTGAGGCGTATCCCATCAAGGACCCAAGTCAAGAGAACTTTGCGGGGCACATCCTTACCTGTCTGGCGGTCCAAAGCCTGGGTGAACTGGTTAATGGCAGGAGGCACCTTCAGGCGTTTGTAAAGAATGGACCTCTGGCGCTGCAGCCTGATGTAGCGTGGCCATTTCACAAAACGTGTGAGATCGCGCTTCGGCTGGATATCCTGTCCTGAAAATACAGATATTAACTCAGAGCTGTTCCAAACCCACACAGCACCAGCTCAGAGCAGGCAGGCGCGCATCAGTGATCTTGGTGGTGAGATGTCAGCACCATAGCTCAGATAGTAAATGTTTCACATCATCTGCACACCATACTCCAGCAAAAATATGAACTGATAACCACAACACACGCAAAAGGGCAAGATTCCAGTACTTAAAAGGGCCTGCGGCAATGCTGGAGAGGAGCTCTTTATCAGGGAGGGCAGGGATAGGACAAGGGGGAACGGTTTGAAGCTGAAAGAGGGAAGATATAGATGAGATCTTAGGAAGAAATGTTTTCTTGTAAGGGTGGGGAGGCCCTGGCACAGGTTGTCCAGAGAAGTCTTGGCTGCACCATCCATGGAGCTGTTCAAGGCCAGGTTGGATGGGGCTTTGAGCAACCTGCCCCAGTGGTAGGTGTCCCTTTCCATGGCAGAGGGGTTGGAACTGGATGAATTTTAAAGTCCCTTCTCATCAAAACCATTTTATGATTCTGTGACAATTCTTTGTAATATGAGAAATACAGCCAACTGTCCACAGACACCTTAACTAATAAAAGACTGCCTTTAATTGCAGGCAGCAAGGCCACTACCTTCATCGCTCTCTCCACTCTACAGCATTATCACCCTGTGCCCGTTTACGATTTAAACATCTAACACAAATCTCTCAAGCAAGTATCCCCAATATCCACTTACTCACCAATGCCAAAGTTCTTGGGCCTCTTCTCAAAGAGGGGATTGACCACCTTCTTGGCCTCCTGCTTCTTGACTACAGCAGGGGCCGGGGCCACCTTCTTGCCCTTGGCCTTCTTTCCTTTCGGCTGCAAAGAAGACACAGACTCTTCTTCATTTGCCTCTGATACTCGTGTACTTACAAGAGCTTTCAGTCCACCCTGGAAATGCACCACCCTGAGCATCCCACCCGCCTGGCAGCGTCCCAGTCCGGCTCTTCCAGAGAGCAAATCCTGCCATGGGACCTCAGGGGATTCGGAAGCTCCTGGAGAGGGGCCCCATTTAGAAAAGTGCCTGGATCTCTGCGAGTACCGAGTCACCCCTGCAGCCGGTTACCGGGCACAGCAGGGCTGCGCGGCTTCCGGGCCCAGCCCCGGCCTCCCCAGCGCCGGTCACCGCACACGGAGCACGGATCACCCCCCCCCCCCCCCGCCGCCCCCGAGCGCCGCACGGCTCTCCCTGAGGGGTGGCGGCGCAGCAGCGGGGCGGATGGCGCCGGATGCCGACGGATGAACCCAGCCGCCCCCCGCCCGGTGCCACTCACCATCTTGGACTGACGGAGAGAGAGGCGGAGCGGGGCATGCCGGGAGATTTCTAGGCAGCGCGAAGTCTCGCGAGAACACGGGGGTCGGGCGGGATCTCGCGAGAGCGGGCGGCGGCGGCGCGAGGCTCTCGCGAGATCAGGGCCGGGGCAGGGCGGGAAGGGGCGCCATGGCGCAGCAGCGGGTGCTGCCGCAGAGTAAGGAGACCCTGCTGCAGTCCTACAACAAGCGCCTCAAGGACGATGTCAAGTCCATCATGGACAACTTCACGGAAATCATCAAGACGGCCAGGGTGGGGCCTGGGTTGTAGCTCAGCCCTGAGGGCAGCAGGGGCCGAGCCCACGGGGGCGCCCGGGCTCCTGAGGAGAGAAGGGAGGGACCGTGAGGGGGGAGCAGAGACGGGCCCTGAGGGGGAGGGAGCGACTGTGAGGGGAGAGGGGGTCCTGAGAGGAGAGGGGGCATCCCTGAGGGAAGAGGGGTTGCTGTGAGGAGAGAGCACGGCTCCTGAATTGAAGAGGAGAGGACTGTGAAGGCACATCATGAGGAGAGAGCAGGGGCCCTGAGGTGGGAACAAGGAATCTTCATCCTTGTTTCCCCAGAGTGTTCCTTCCCCAGGACAGGCAGCTGTCAGTTCTCCCCACTGCTGCTGGTCTCCCTGCATCCACCCTGCGGCACCAGAGAGGTGTTGCTGACTTGGGGAGAAGCACAGAAGCAAAAGGGGAGGGTAGCAGAGATGATCCAAGGGTGCAGTAGAATCCAGAGGATTCTGGCTAGGGACTGAACTGAAATGAGAAGCTGTGTAATGTAGGAATCATGTAGGATTTTAGAATGTAAAGGTGAGTACGTATACTTTTTTTCTTTAGATTGAGGATGAAACTCAAGTCTCTCGAGCAACACAGGGTGAACAAGATAACTACGAGATGCACGTCAGAGCTGCAAACATTGTGAGTAGCGCTCTGCTGTTCAGATCAGTGGGAGGAACATCCTTCAGGTACTGTTGGGTTCTAGTGCATCTAGGGCAGCCTTTATAAGTCTCACGAGGACGGCTGCTAGAAGGGTAATCTCATATTTGGGGTGGCTGTTGAGCTTCTCTAGGGAAGAGCTGGGTAGCCTGGCTTGTCAGCTGCAGGCTTCTATCAGAATCCTCATGTAATGTGGGAGTTTCTACTTTATTCAAGGCTTGGGCAGGCTGAAGAAGCAGCTTGGGAGAGCTTGTTTTAGAATCTCAGCGAAGCAGTGTTTTGATAGACTGTGTGCTGTATGATTTTTCTCCCTGCTGCAAGGTCCGAGCTGGCGAGTCCCTGATGAAACTTGTGTCTGACTTGAAGCAGTTCTTGATCCTCAATGATTTCCCCTCTGTGAATGAAGCTATCAACCAGCGCAACCAGCAGCTGAAGAGCTTGCAGGAGGAATGTGACAAGAAGTTGATTGCACTACGGGATGAGATCTCCATTGACCTGTACGAGCTAGAAGAAGAATATTACTCTTCCAGGTACAAATAAGGCAGTGGACTTCTGCCTTATGACTCCAGCCCTTTTGGGGTAGTTAGTCCAGACAAACAAGTACTCCTTAGAGTGGAGGTCTTGAGAATGTTCCCAACAAAATTTCACTCCAGTTTTTAATTAGGTCAAACTCTTTTCTGCAACTGTATCAACTGCCTTTTCCCTGTAGATATCCTGCAGGGTATAGATGTCAAAGGAAGTATTCACAGCATCCAATGTGCCTGTTTTGGTAGGGTAGATTTAATGGATAACTTGCTTAGGCTTTCTTTGTAATCATTGTAAAATGAGACAAATTTCCTTTGGGATGCAGGCCTCTTGTCTGAGTATCCCTCTGGAGGAGCCTCTCTCTGTAGGGAGACTCACTTGCTGAGCTGGGTCATGGTGTTAGATGAGATCATCCCGTCTTTGTGGTGGATTCTCTCACAAGTGACCTGGTTACACAGTGCCTTTTCCCTTGTAATCTGCTGCCCCAGCTGCCTGGAGTCCTGTTGGGGTCAGTGTTTGAAATGAGCAAAAAGGACACCCTCAGTTTCATTGGAGTGTGAAATAGTAAGCTAGGAATTTCTGTGGAAGACTTATTAGTGATTTGTTTGTGGGATTTTTTATATTTTAAAGAGACTTTTAGGAAACAGGCTTCAGAGAACTCAGACACTTTATTTTTTTTTCATTCTCTCATGCACTCCAGCACTTCTAGTGGATGATGCAGTAAATGAAAGCAGGAGAGAACAAATGAGAAATTGATTATTTTGGCTGCACTGTCCAAGCTAAGTGAAGTCAGTGCAATAATGCTGTGGTTTCTAAACAGGAACTTAACTTTTTGAAAACTTATTTAAAATTTTAGTGACCACATTTTCTATGGTTGCCTTTCCCTTCTTTCTAAAAATGCTGGATGCCTATGAACCCAGCTAAGTCAACTAAAACACTAAGTGCTAAATATCTTTGAAAGTTAGGCCATTAGTTATGGGTAATACATGTATTTTAAGAGTAAAATATATTGATATGATGTAGCTTAGGTACTGCTACGGTTGGAAGAAAATGAGGTACAAGTTTAGAGTTGATTATCAAACTTTACTCAGTTTTTTGAGGGGGTGGGTGGCAAGGGATCCTGGAAACAGCTCAGAAATGGAGAATGATGGTTACACACCCAAGGACTGGTTCAGACCCTTAATAGGTCTGGGCTGCATCCACTACATGGGCTACATGCGGCGTAGCCATGAGCTGTATCCAAAGTGGAGCCACGTGGAATGATAGTGCCTCACGTGTGCCAGGCGTGCTTCCCTGGCACTGCCAGACAGCTGCCACTGTGTGTTGGTAGCTCTAACTTCTGGACAAAGGGGTTCTGATTGTGCTGGCGTGGTCTGTTCCCCTTTTCTATAAGAGTGGTCACAAGGTGAGGAAACTTGGTTACTCTGCAGAGCTGCGATCCCTCCACTGAAGCCTCATGTCATGTAGCACTTAGTAATTTGCTTTTAGCACTTACTCCCTTCCTGTGCTCTGTCCTGTCTATTTCTGCACCAAAGAAATTGTGTGTGTGTGTTAATATAGGAACAGTGATTTATTGAAAATCCTTTTATAATTAGAGTACTAAGATATTTTTAATGAAACCTTATTGTCTTGTGGGGAAAAAGGGTTTCTGTTATGTCACATAGTCGCAAAGTGATAATCATGTTTAAATGGCTGTGAATGCAATAGCTGGTTTGCCCATAAATGGGCATTCTGGGCTGTCCTGTGAGCCCAGCTGGGGTTGTCTCTCTACACTGTCTGTAACTGTCCCATGGGGCATGATCCCATGGGATTTATAAAGAGATGTGTAGTCCCATGAGGGCAGAACGTGGGTTCCATACAGCCATCCTACCAGACTGCTCTCCCATGCTCCCATTTTCCCAAAGGTCACTTGTTAGTTTATTTTAGGCTGTCCCTCGGGGAGAGACAGTAGGAAAATCGAGCTCCCTGCAGCAGCACACAGCCAGGTGCTGCAGAGCTGAGAGCTGCCCCATGCTCTGTAACTTGTTCAAGCTCCCAATGGCTGCGGAAAGCCTGTGGAAGGAAGTGTCTCCTGCCCAGCAGCTGTCCCTGCTGTTATGCTGAAGGAGTTTAGGAGAAAACTCCTTGCCCATAGTGGGTAACTAATAGGATGTGTCTTAGTTGTAGCATTGGATTTCATTGCTTGGCTTTTTATGTCTACCCAAAAGCAGGTCCATTACACTAAAGCTGAGTAGATTGTTGTAAAGGAACCTTTGTTTTCAGTGCCTGTATTCAGGTGGTTTCCATGAATTGTTCCTCTGTGCAGAGGGCAGCAGCCAAGTCCCTTCCAGGCGCTGAGAAGCCCTCAGTGAAAGCACAGAGTGGAAGCAGCTGTTGTGGGCTGTGCAGTAGCTGCTCATTCACTCTGACTTTCGAGGAGTGTTAGGTGAGAGACAAAGCTTAGACTTTTGGAACTGGGGCAGCAGATGAAGCAGTTAGGCTTCTGACGCAGCTCAGAATTTTTTAGTAAGTCACCTGCCCAGATGTCGTGGATGCTGTGGCCATGTTTGCCTTGGAAACCATGGCCTGAGGTCCCAGACTGACAGGAAAGGAGTTGTAGTTCTGGTTCTGTCCTCAAAGGTCTTTGCTGATTGAACCAGGCTTCACTGTGTGTTGGGGACTGTAAGGAAGAGTAATCTTCCAAAGGATTTTACAAAGGCCCCAGATATAAAACCTGAATCCACTGCCATCTTGCTTCTACAGCAAAAGCAACCAGAAAAGATCTCAAAAGCAGATGCTTGCAACAAATGCTTTGTGTGCTTATTCCCCAAAGCGGTATCTCTGAGTGCAGCTTGCCTTATCTCATCCTGAACCCCAGACTTGTGTTTATGTTTCATTGCTCCCTCCTGTGAGATCACAGGAGCTGTCTTGAGTGTGGGGTTATATCTCAACGTGTTTCATGTTTGTGCAATTTGAAGTGTCTCCTATTACTGAACTTAAGTTTTATTTCCCAAAGCATCTATTCAAGTCCACGCATTAAAAATGTAAATAAAGCTGCAACAACAAAATCACTTGACCCATTGGGTTTGTTTTACTCTGAATGCAAGCTGCTTTCTGCTCTAGCACTCACTTTGTCTTGGGTGTCTCTTGTGTGTGCAGCTCTTTCCTCTCTTTGGAATTTCTTTTGGGTTTGCTCCACGAGTTTTCTTTTTAGTTTTGGCCATTCCACATTGTGCTTGCCTCAGAGCACAGGAAGGAATTAGCCAGTTGTTTAAAAACGTTGCTTTCCCCCACAGCAGTTGATTCTGTAGTCTACAGTGGAGAAATGCAGCAAGCTGCTTGTAGAATAGCTTAGGTCTGCTGAAAGCAGTAGGGGCCATCAGGGCTTTAGAGTCAGGCTGGGGAGCCTCTGTAGAAAACCCAGACCTTCCATGGAGCGCTTTGTTGAAAGCGCAGGGGTGCAATTGGGTTTCTTTGTTGTGACAGGGACAGGCCCTAAAACAGTTGTGCAGGCTTTTCTGCTGAACTTAAATTTAGAGCAGGATTTCTGCTTTCTCCTTATGTAGGTTGTGATCTTACTCCAAGTAAAATAATTATGGATGAGGTCCTTGCCTCAGTCAAATCAGTAGAAGTCCTATATCTGGGGTGCCAGGACTTCAGCTCAGGTCTTTGCAAGGACTTGCAGTGTCTGGAATAGAATTGAGCCTCTGTTTCTGTTTGTAGCAGCAGTTTAGTGTCTGCAATTCCCCCGATCCTTAGGCCTCTGAAGTTCAATGCCAGCCATTCAGGGGTGCCCTAGGGAAGGCCAGGTCATAAGGCTTGTGATGAGTTTGTGTACACAGACCTTGCATCCATGAATGTTTTTTGCCATTTTCTTAATGCTTTGCTTCTGTCTTGCTCCCCACACCCCTCCCCTCCTCTCTTGCTGCCCCTACTGTCTCTCCTCACTGGGGCTGTTTGTTCTGGAAAGCTACAGTCTGTGTGACAGCAACGACCTTCCGCTCTGCGAAGCCTACTGGAGACAAGACTTCGCCACGCTGTCCCCCGAAAGCCTCTCCATGCCTCTGGCCGCTGCCACAGCAGAGCAAAGCGTTGCTGCCTCCCAGAGCTCAACCCCATCGCACCCCCACGTGAACGGGCACGGGGCAGGCCCTGCGGAGCACTCTTGAAGAGGATTCTCTGCTGCCAAACGTGTTCTGCTGTTAGAAGTCTTCCACCTGCTGTACTGAGCAAGCGTCTGCCCCTCAGGAGAAGGCACTGGAGCTGTGTTTGCAGGTTTCTGCTTCCTGGACAGCAACAGTGCTTTCTCTACCCCTGCGACATTGCCAGGAGGAATTAAGAGAATGCGATGCATAAATAGAAAGTTGATTGTTCTAACAAGTTAGAGTTAGGTTTGTTTTTACATCAGAGTTATATTTAGAGTTCATTAGAAATCCAGCTTTTATCCATGTGAATCTCAGTAAGTACAGGCTGGAGTGTCGAGAGTTGAATTTGTTTGGGATAAATGTGAGGCAGATGTTGGGGCAGTGAGTTTTTTGGGGTTTTACCCTGCTTCCCAAGGCTACTGACATTCTGGCTGCTTTAAAGCTCTCAGGATATAATCTTGACAACCTCCATTCTACTTCACAAGAGTAAGAATGCTCCAGTATTGTTTCCCTGCAGTCTTTGCTGTCAGAGCCCTTGGTAGGCTTGGACTACCTGCTCACAGTTATTGGGGAGGAGGCTCTGGGGAGACCTGTGCCAAAGAGCAGTGTTCTCCCTTTTGATAAGGGCAGACTGGAATCAGGCTGAGGTGTTGATGCCATGTGCTTCAGGCCACAGGTCGAAGCAGCAATTTGTGCTAGTTACTCTGATTCCTTTTCCAGTGTTTACACAGAAGCTTTCTGTCAGCAGAGCTCAAGCTAACAGGGAGGTGGCATTTACGCCGGCTCATGGTTCCATCCAGTGAACCCAGAGATGGCTGGGGCATACGGAGCTGCGAGGGGTATGTGGTGACTCAGAGTTCCCTTCCAAACCAGTGCTCTTGGTGCTCTGTCTGCAGCCACTGAGCAGCAGCACCTGTCTGCTGTCTTTTCCCTTCCCGGCTGTTCTGCTGGAATCATGGATGGCAGGACTGGAACGCAGTTGGGGCAGTGTGGTGTCGTGGGTGCATGGCCAAGCCGAGCTTCCCCTGTCTACTGCTGTAACGTCTCATTCCGTAGGATGTGAATTTTGCTCTTAATTTTTTGTTTTCCTTCCTTTTATTTTTGTAATTAGGTGGTTTAATAAAACTAACTCCTTCGTATGACTGAAGGCGTGTGTGTCCGGCTGCGAGGCTCTGCAGAAATGCACACGCGGATGCTGAGCGTGCGCTAGGACGTGTGTCCCCGGTTTGGCGGCCTCCCCCCTCCGTGCCTTTGCTGCGGGGGGGCCGAACCCTCTCTTTCCCCGTACCCCCCGTTAGCGGAACCCCCTTAAAGCGCCGGTAATGCTTCCCCTGCCCGCAGGGCACTGGGAGCCGGCTACAGCCCGGAGTGGGGGCGGTGCGGGCGGGAGGGCCCCGCTATATCCGGTGACTGTGACGTCACTTCCTGCCCGCCGCGTGACGTCACTTGGCGGCGACGGCGCTCCCGCTGTGGGGCAGCGTGGAGCGGGCTGCGATGGCCACCCTGGCCGCGCAGGACTCCTACCTGCAGGGGCTGGCGAGGAGGGTCTGCCCGCAGCCCGGCGCGGAGCCGCGCAAGAGGAAGCTCGGTAACGGAGCCGGGAGCGGGCGCTTGGCCCCCGGGCCCGCATCGCGCCGGTGTTTAAGGGAAAACAAGCGTGGTTGTAACGGGGTTGTGCTCCTGTGCTCGGCATTGGTGAGGCCGCGCCTCGAGTGCTGGGTTCGGTTTTGAGCCCCTCACGACAAGGACCTTGAGGGGCTGGAGGACAAGGCTTGTGAGAGGTAGCTAAGGGAACTGGGGTTGTTTAGCCTGGTCTCAAGCTTCGTCAAGGGGAGGTTTAGGCTTGATATTAGGAAGAAATTTTTCACTGAAAGGGTGATTCTCCAATGGAATGCACTGCCCAGGGAGATGGTGGGGTCATCGTGCCTGGAGGTGTTTAAAAACATTGGATGAGGCGCTTCGTGCCATGGTTTAAATGATGAGTGGGTGCTAGTGTTGGGTCATAGGCTGGACTCGATGATCTCAGAGGTCTTTTCCAACCTTGTGATACTGTGAGAAGAGGAGGCTGAGGAGAGAGCTTATTACTGTCTACAGCTGCCTGAACGGAGGCTGTAGTGAGGTGGGTGCTGCTCACTTCTCCCAAGTAACAAGTGGTAGGACAAGAGGAAATGGCCTCAAATTGTGCCAGGGGAGGTTCAGACTAGACATTAGGAAAAATTTCTTCACTGAAACGGCTCTCAGGCACTGGAACAGCTGCCCAGGGAAGTGATCACCATTGCTGGAGGTGTTTAAAAGACAGATGGATGAAGTGCTCAGGGATATGATTTGGTAGTGGACAAGTATGGTTGAACTGGATGATCCCAAAGGTCTTTTCCAGCCAAACAATTCTATGATATTATGGGGCTTCCGAGCACTTCTTCATATGTGGCGGTTGGGAGAGCTGGAGTTTTACTAAAGCATGTGAATGCGTTTGGTCTGTTTAAATGCACCCCAAACTGTGTAAGTTTTGAAGGGTGAGCTGTGCGATTTCAATGCTGGAATTTAGTCTTCATTTAATACCTGTGTGTTATGAATTGAAAATGTAGCATTGTCCTGGTTTGCATAATTTGTTTTTATCCTCCAGTGTCCAAGCCAGGCCAGGTCGAGGATGCTGGCGAGCAGCTCAAGAAAAAGAAGAGAAAGAAATCCAGGAAGCCAGCTGAGAAGACAAATGCTCCTTCAGTCAAACAGGCAGGCTCTAATGCAAATAAACCTACGCCAGAAAAGAAAGCAGCCACTCAAGCCAGCAAGTCATCTTCTCCAGGCAGCAATGAGAGTTTGGGTACAGGTACGAATGTCGGCATTACCAGGGTCTGGTTACAGTTATCTCTGCTGAGGTGCCTGCTTTTCAAGTGCTTCACACCTGGTTTGGGAGGCTAAAGTTTGACTGAAATGAAAATATCTTTGCTTGTTCCATGTGCCCTGAAAGCTTTTGCATATGTACAGACATTGGTAGCATCACCACGGGGCAGCTCTCTGGAAACAGGAGTGCATAATTCAAATCACAGACTTTTTGTGTACTTGGGTAGCTTCTGGGAATGATGGCATGGATGGAATCTCTGTCACGTCTGGCTGGCTATCCATTGAAAATCTGAAAAGACTGATCACAAAGATAATATGTCCTTGGTGCCTTTGTTTTCACTAGTTTGTTGCTTGTTTTCTGGCTTGTTAGACATTGTGGGGTGCGCAGGCTCCTCTGGCTGGCAGTGCTGGATGGTAATATGGGTGGAAAAGGAGGAATTCTAAAGAAAACAGTGCAATAGCAACTCCTGTTTTCTTTAGGATTTCTATTCACAGCATCCAAAGGGCTCTCAGAGCTTTTCCCATAGCCACAGGAAGTACTCCTGTTCAGCTAGTGCTGCCTTTTGAGTATTTTTATTTTCTTCTTTTCATTTTCAGGGAGCAAAGGTGAACTGGGTTCCCCTTCTTTTGCCGCAATGAATCTCTTACGTCAGAGACTACATGAGAAAATTAAAAAGGCTTCTGGACAGGTATGAGAACCCTCAATGTGTGTCCCTGTGTGTGTCTGTGCAGTGTAAGTTCTCCCTAGCCTCCCACGAGATGTGGGGACAGGGCTGCAATCCTACGAGGCTTGGGGTTTGAGCTAAGGAAGCTCCACCTAATCTCCTAAGGACTGTGTGCATTCTGTGTCTGGAAAAACTCATGAGGGAAGGTAGGGCTAGCTCAGAGGAGAGCACGCTTCTGGGGGTTTTTAGGAAAAAAGAGAGTACTGAGAGCCTGAAAGGGAACACAGCTATAGGGTGTTGAGGGAAGGTAAAGGGTTTGAAATGCCTTCAGTGTGTTCCATGTCTCATGTTGAGCTGAGCCCACAGCTCCCTGTTACACATCCTGTACTTCTTAGAAGAAGCTTGACATCAGGAACTTGAAGATATCCCACTTTTAATTTTGCTTTATGCCTTTAAGGCTCTTAATTCATGTCTATCCTTCTTCTTAGGGTGATGCCAAAGAACTGCCCCCTGCAGTCCTGGAGAAGAGGCAGCGGAGAAAGTATGAGAGAGAGAGGAAGAAGCGCCGAAGGAAGGAGCTGAAGATGAAGGCAAAAATGGAGAAGAAAGAAGTTGAGGAGGTAACGGTAGAGCCGGAAATCAAAAAGGAGGAGATTCCAACTGAGATTGTCTTTAACAAGGTCAAAGTCCATGAGGAAAATGAGCTGAGCAAGATCCAGAAGAAGAAAGAGAAGAGGAAAGCAGTGAAAGGCAATATCACTCCTCTGACTGGCAAAAACTATAAGCAACTGCTGAGCAGGCTGGAGACAAGGAAGAATAAGCTGGAGGAACTCAATGATAAGGACCAGAAGAAGGCTCAGGAGCTGGAGAACAAGATGAAATGGACAAATGCTCTTTATAAGGCAGAAGGCGTGAAGATCCGTGACAACGAGGAGCGTCTGAAGGAAGCACTGAAACGTAAGGAGAAGCGGAAGGCGCAGCGCAAAAAGCAGTGGGAGCAGCGGACAGAAAAAGTGGTGGAAAGGATGCAACAGCGGCAGGAGAAGCGCCGCAAGAACATTCAGAAGAAGAAGAAGGACAGGATAGAGAAGAAGAAAGCCAGAGCCCGAAAGAAAGGCCGTGTTCTGCCTGAGGACTTGAGGAAAGCTGGGTTAAAGTGAGAGCGAGGGGCTGGTCCCTGCTGCCTGGGAATGGCAGCTGTGGTGTGGTTGGTGAGGGGTGCTGCCCCGTGGGGCCTCCAGCTGCGTGTCGTGTGGTGCTGCCCGAGGAGGGTGACCAGAGGGGTGGTCATTTCCTTACTTTATCAAAAAAGCCGGTTGTATCTTTGTTAATTAAATTTTCTATCCCAAAGAAACACCCTCTGGTTGGTTTATTGCGGTAGCAATCGTTCTTTCCCTGCCAGGACAGCGTGGGGAGCTGTGGCCCATGCCACCCCCTAGGAGGCGGGGCATCGGGGGGGCGTGGTCTCTGGGGCAGAACGAGGCGCCATGGCAACGGTGCTTTGCAGCGGGGAACTCTTCCCTTAGAAGAGCATTTCCCAGCTGGACTGCTTCATCTCCTCACGACCCAGAGCTTGTAAACTGCGGTTCTTCTGCAAACTGAGCTGGAAGCTGGCTGTGCTGGGCTTTGCTCCGGTGGGGAATGCTGCAAACAGAGCTTGGAAGATGAGGTAAAAACAGAAAACAGTGAAATCCTAATGAGTTGATGGTGTCAGCCAGGTGTTTGTTGGCTGCTAAGTGAGACCTGAAGCAGGGGGCAGATACAGCCTGTCTGGGTTTTAATCATAGAATGGTTTGTGTTGGAAGGGACCTTAAAACCCATCCAGTTCCAATCCTCTGCCAAGGTCAAGGACACCTCCCACTGGATCAGGGGGCTCAAAGCCCCATCCAACCTGGGCTTGAACACCTCCAGGGATGGGGCAGCCACAACCTCTCCGGGCAGCCTGGGCCAGGGCCTCACCTTGTCTGGTTTGGTACAAAATGATCTCACTCTGATGTGTCTGTGGGTGTTCTGCATCTGTGCTGTGTTGAGATGCTTGAACTGGAGGCAGAATCACCACACAGCAGTAAGGGATAAATCAAGAGACACAATGAGCTGGATTCAGGCACTTCTCAATTTCCTTCTCTGAGGAAAGGGATAGCTTTTTTCACACTTAGAGAACAATCTTGGATGAAAATGGTTATGCATGTGCCAAGTAGTGTTAATTATTTTTCCTTTCTGTTCTGCTGCCTCTCCCCCATGGCTTGTTTTTTTTTGTACATCTGTTCAGTTCAAAAAAACAAACTAATATCTGGTTTTGAACTGTATTTTGAACTCTGTTCATGGTTTACACGAAGATGCAGCAATGATTGTATAATGCGCAGGGAAAGAAATTGATGCATCTTCTGCAATATAATGACATGGTTATTTTTACTTCCCCCAAGGAGAAACACAATGCCCCAGCTGATGGGAAGAACAACAGTTAGACAAAGGCTATTCCCACATTTCTAGTTAGTTCTGCCTTAACAGTTCATAGATTTTTATACCTTTTAGAAATATTAAGTATGTCTTTGTAATTTACACATATTAAACCTAGCACTTATGGCTTTCTATGTCATGGCAGGTTGTGATCAGCCTAGGATGGGTAATTACTCAGTCCAATTCATCTCAGAAGAAGCACCATTAATTCTTTGAACAGTATTCTTTTAAGTTAGAATGATGCTTATGTTTGCTTAAATGTTACATGTTGCCAATTAAATTGAATATTATACAGATTGCAGATCCCTAATCTTACGTATTTAGTCCAAATCAAGGCTTTATTCTTTTTTTCAGTTTCAGAGAAACTACATTCCTAAAGGCTTGGAAAAATGCAGGTGTAAATGCAGCTGAGGAAGTTGGATCACTCCCTGATTTCATTGGTAAAATTTATTTCCCTTAATGCCAGATATTTTACTTTGCATTTTTAGAAGCCACCACAGGTAAAATAGTTTTAGCTTAATGAAGCATAAAATCAAGTTCAGAAACAACCTGGCACATTTTTGATGATTTGTAAGTGATTTTGAAGATGAAGAGTCCACTCATGGAAAAAATGATTGTAAAATTGTCAGTGAATCACAGTTTGTGTTTAGATGGTAAATTCCAGTTATGATGTAAGCCCATCTCCTTCCTGGAAGGTGCAGGTTTTTTATACCATGCCTGAACTTTTTCATAGTTTCCATGCTTTTATCCTGTTGAAAATCACAAATCAGTGAAATCAAAGGAGATATTTTAAAATAAGCTTTGCGATTTTTAACATACATTTGCATACATTTCCCTTCCTGTGGAAAGCTGTCACGTGCTGTAATAGCTGCACGAGCTGTAGGGCTCACAGTGTGGGTTTAGTGACTCATTGTACATGTGGTATGTATACAGTTCCAAGCTACATCATCCTCGTTTCTTTCTTGGCAGTTCCTGAGGAGACAAGGAGTAATATCTTGGAACGGCTGTCAGAGCGCCGGCGAGGCCGTCATGAGGAAGCACGAATCTCAATGCATCATGAACTTGCCTCTATTGCCAGGGTAAGGCTGGATTTTGTACTCCAGATAGTTTAGAGCACTATGCTAAGGTCAGGGCCTCATATTCAAAGGGTCAGGCTGACTTCCTTACCTTTTTAGGAGGTGGAACCCTTTGTTTTGGAGCCTGGAAGACTCCTCCTGACAAAACTGATGGAATCTGATAGAAGAATTGAACTTCTGTTTAAAAAAGTTGAATTTGATACTACTCTGGAAGGCTTCATGATTGATGTAAGTCAGAAGAGACCTTAAAGATCTCCAGTTCCACCCTCCTGCCATGGGCAGGGACACCTCCCACTGGATCAGGGGGCTCAAAGCCCCATCCAACCTGGCCTTGAACACCTCCAGGGATGGGGCAGCCACCACTTCTCTGGGCAACCTGGGCCAGGGCCTCCCCACCCTCACAGGAAAACATTTCTTCCTAAGATCTCATCTTAATCTTCTTTCTTTCATTCTAAAGCTCTTCCCCCTCGCCCTATCCCTGCACTCCCTGATCAAGAGCCTCTCCCCAGATTTCCTGTAGGCATCTTTCCTTTATGTCTTGCTGTAGTTTTAACATAGAAATGCTGGTTTGATTTGTTGGGAGGGTTTGGTTTGGTGTTTGGGTGGGTGGGAGTTGACTTGTACTTTTCAGTGAGATTGTGAGTAAATCCATCTTGCAGGATTTGGAAGAACTGTGGAACACCATCCATCAAGAATCCTTGACCAGAAGGAAGTGGATCAGGGAAATGGATGAAACCTTAAAAAAGGTTGAATGGAGTCGAGCTGATAAAGTGAGCTGTGGTTTTAATTAATTAGGCATAAGATTATTATTTCTTCATCATGCTGGATGCAGAGCAAAGAGTTATGAAAATGCCAGAGATGACCATGTTGGATTAAATTTTGTGTCCTCTTAAAACCCCCACTGATGAATTCACTGCAGATACCTGAAAAGGAGGTGGCTTTTCAATTCCGATTGCAGCCTGTCTGATATATTTAAGATAAATGTATCTTATATGTTTATCACAGATATTTAATAGAAATCAGTTGGGTAAAGACAATGTGGAATGTTTCAGTTACTGTTTTTATGAATTATTTAAAAAAATCAATATTTAAGGTATTTAAAATAGGTATTTTAAGATTCACTGCTCAACCTGTATCAGCCGATTGAATTTATTTTAGTGGAAAACAGTTGTCTTGTATCACTGCTTACCTTAGGAAACTGATAACTTGAGTTCCTGAGATTTTGTTGTTGTTGCTTATTTCATTGCACAGATAACAAATGTACTGAAGAAGTATACTGTGGTGCTGGAGGAAATTGCCTTCTTCTTGCCAGCTGATGTTTACAGGCTCATGAATGACGAGGCCATGGTAAATCTTTCATATTGAGAGTCGGTTTTACCTGTAAGAAGACAGCAATATTAATATTCCCAGAATGTCTTTTTTCCAACTGAAATTATTTCTGTTTATCAATCACTGCAATATAGGAGAGTTTTCTATTTTTCAGGGTGTTCTTTATAATTTGTATTGGTTTTCCTTTGTTTTACATAGAACAGGCTCTTTTTTTGCATTTTATAATCAGCTTTTATTCCTGTTCTTATTTTTCAATACACAGTTGACTAATAGAGCACTGTTGGCTAATCGGAGGGCAATGGCCAATCTGTTCTTTAACCTCATGAAATCAGAGATGGAAAGGGAATTATCTCATCGGTTGAAATGGCAAGATAGAGTCAAGGACTGGAAGCTCATCCGAAAGAACTGCATTATTCACAGTTTCAGGTCTGAAGTTTTACAGTTTTGCAGTATGTCTAGTGTTCACCTGTGTTTTCTATAAACAGTAATACTTTATCAGTTTACTGTTATAAGGCTGAAGAGCTAAAAGAACTTAGCATTCTTTTTTTTTTAACCTGGAATGTATAAAACATGTTGTACCTGCATTTCAAACATGAAATTTTCCCAAACAGATATTTATTCCAATATATTCTTCCATCCTACAGAGAGTTCATGGCAAGTGAAGAAATACTGAATCCCCCAGCTGTGAAAACAGAAATGGAAAATATGCTAAAGGATCAGATTTTACTTAGTGAAAGGAGACTGGAGATTTTGCAGCACCTTTGGTATGACAAAAGAGAGAACAGGAACAAAGAAAATTGTGTTCTTTCTAGAGTTAATGAGGGACTTGACTACAAAATGCACTTTGCTCCCTTTCAATGTGTGATTGTGCAATGCAGCAGAGAAGCAGGGCCTGAACTGCTTTTGTAAGGTCTTTTTAATGGAAAAAATGCAGTCTTGGTTTTCAGTGCATCAATTACACTAAACGGGGTGATTGAGGGCTAGAAATGCAAGAGCACAAAAGTATATCTTACTAATACTTGAAACAGTAGAAAGGGGCAGACAAGGATGGGTAGATAAGTAAAAATGTGTGATTTTGTCAAAGCATTATTGCTGGATTGGGAGTTTTATTTGTATAATAAATTAAGAAAGGAGTCTTCATAGAAATATAACACTGTTATGTTTGAATGTTCATCCTGACAACAGGAAGATGGGTTACAATGCTCACAGTTTTTCTTTTATGGTGTATGTAACAACTGGGTAGGTCACAGTTATTTCCTTGTAAGTTTTTCATTGAAAACCAGCAGTCATCTTGGTTTATTCTCATTGCTGTTATGTCTGTAAATAAAATACAGTAGTATCGTTACTCTGATTCTTAGTTTTATCCTTTAAGGAGTGACTGGATTGTATTTTAAGATACCTGACTCTTGTTTGCTATTTTGATAGTGATTTGCTGCCTCCAACGCACACAGGAGCTGAGATAAACGAATGGTACAGATCTTTGGTGAATTTAAATGAAAGCTTAGGTGAGTCAGAAAATCAGAAAAACAGTCTGGAATTCAAGTAATTCTTTGTTTCTTTGTTCCATGTGTTTCCATGTGCCTTCTAAGTTTCTTTGAGCTAGCAATCCAACCCAGACAAGCTGTCTGTTGTATCACCTCCCTTTTGCCAGCATGAGCAATTTTGCCTGGTGAGATCTGGTCTGGGTTAGATTTAATCTGGGGAAAACCAAGGATTAATTTTAATGCAGATCAGTTCTTAATTTTACAAAATATCTTTTTTTTAAACTCTTGGAGAATGAGGGGGAAGTTTTTTAGATCCTTTTTCTGAGTCCTGTAGCGTGCCTTCCCTGTGTATATCCACCTGCTCTTTCTCCAGAGCACGTCCTGTTGTAATGTTTGTAGCCTGTAGAGTAGCAAAGAGGTTGCCAGTGACTGTAAATAACTCCTAAGCATAATGATAGAAAGATTTGTATCAAAACATCTTATTTCACTGGTTGATAGCATTGTACAAGTGTGGGACACTTCTGGGATATATTACCTATTTGTCACATTTCCATCTCATACTGCACTGCCAAATACAGAAACCTTTACAGTGGCCCTTTCTTCCTTCTCCTTCAGATACCCACAATGTGCAGTGTGTGATGAAAATTCGTGTCCAGTATGAGATGGTCCAGCAAAAATGTCTGACAGAACTGCAGTTGTGCAAGGTGAGTGTCATAGCTTTGGGAATTTTTGGAGGGATGGTTGATAACGGTATATAATGTATTGTTACAGTGATATGGGTTTGGGGATCCTCCAGACATTGAGATAACAAGTGAAATTTCTTTTTAACCTCTGTCTTATTCCGTTAGAGAACTTCCTGTCTGTTTTGTTTCACAGTAACTTGTGGTATTTGTACTTGCAATGGGTAAAGCAGTAACAAGGGGTACTGTCCCACCTTTAGATAGAGGACTTGGGGTCAGAACCCTCAGCCTTTGTGCTTAATCTGTCTTATTTTGGGAAAGAAATTCCCCCTCTCTGCCTCAGTTTCTCTCTTTGGGTCCGAATAGAATTGTACTGCTTAGTACCAGAATGTGAGCTCTGGGAGGTTGGATTTTTCTCCATCCATTCACAAGAAGAAACACTCAGTTTAGCTGTGTTCTCTAACAGCCATGCAGTATTCTATGTTATATGCATGTCAATAACTTATCATTCTTTTTTATTTAGAGCAACCTGTTGAATCTGAATGTTTGCACAGAAGAGGAGGCTGAAGAAATTGTGAATTCTGAGTTACTTCCATTGACTGAGAAACTACAAAGTCAATTTAAAGAAAAGCTAGAGCTGATGAATGTACGTTTATTGCATGTGTTTTTATTACTGTGTGGGAAGTACTCTGTTCTTCCTGCACTACTGTTAAATATAAAATGCCATATGCACCTCAGGCTATTGATGCCATGTTAGAACGAAGTCCATGGTGTGACTGAACACCTGCCCCATAAATCAAAAAAGTTGAGTGTTATTCGAGGAGACAGTTTGATGTTGTTTGGTTTGTATTTATAATGGATTGGCAGAGATGAATTAGATATAGCTCATCCTGTCTGGACTTAGGTGAAGTTAGGAAACTGATCCTACTTTAGCTCAAACAGGAACAGCTGGATAGATCTAAATGATCTCCCAGATTTCCTTCAATCCTGTCTTTTATGATTCTGTACAAAATGACAGAGCAGTTGTTCCTGTACTGGTGGCCGGACAGACCCCTCAGGCAGGTACAGAGCCTGGTAATTCTGAATTCTGTGGTACCAGAAGAATAAATAGAAGATGTGATATCTCACCTTCTAGAACAAAAATCCTCATTTTAATACAGTTTATTTGGACTATTTTTTCCTCTCCAAGTAGAAGAGACTGTGCTGAATACCAATAGTGTACTTTCAGGCAGCCTCTTCTCATCATTATGCCCTTACTCAATTATTTCATCTTCCAGAAAATGGTTTAATAATAATCATTTCACTTAAATGTATTTCTTTAGAGAGACTTTGAGGAGCTGGCTAAACATAGTGAATGGAATTGTAGAGACTTGTACAGCTATTTTCAGGAGGCCATGGGTCTCTGGGATGTCCATCAACTGAAACTGAGCCAGCAGGAGGGTGAACTTCAGAAGAGATTAGATGAATGCAGACAGAAACGGGATAACATGATACAGGTATAAACATGAAAATAAGGTGTGATGTGATGTAAAGAAAGTACTCCCTAATGCAGAGAGCACTCTGGAATTCAAAATACCTGGTATAAAATTTAAAACGTAATCTTTGACATTTTTATTGGTATTTACCTTCTTGCTGTAGAATATGTGTGCATAACTAAATTATTTGAATCCTAAGCATTTTGGTAATTACTAAATCATTTTTACTGGGTTTTTTTATGTGGCCTTAGAAGATGGAAGCTAAACTGGATATCATTTTGGAGAAAATGAGAACTGCGAGCTCTGAAAAGAATCTGAAGAAATATTTGGAGAAGAGCTTTTCTTTTTTATGTGACATAAGAGCTAAGTATGAATTTTATGGTTCAAACTTAACGAGTAAAACATATTTGAATATTGATTGTCCTACTTAGTTCTTGTTTATGCCGTAGAGTGAGGTTGTGGAAAAACATTTGCTTGATACTTCATGTAAGAATGTAATATAAAATCATTTCCATATCAAAATTGGCACATACCACTCACCTTTCTGAAGATCTTAGCAGAAGTTTTGAGGGTTAAATAGCTGGAAAGGAAGCAGTTATATTGGCACACTCAGAAGGTCGTTCCTCTCTGTTAGATGGGAGGCACATTCAGAGAGTCGTGTTGACCTGACAGATACACCTGTGTGCACACACCTCACACTGTGGCTGTGTGTAGAGCTGTTCATCTGTACTCTTTCAGTCATTAGGAGAATTTTAAAAGGGAACAGAAAGGTAATGTTCCCTTTTAGGTGAAAGAAAATACAGTGAGAGATTGCAGAAATGGAATGTTTGAACAGATACATAAATTCCCCTGAGTTGTCTTCTTATAGGAGACAAAGCAAATGTAAATGAAAACAGGTGTGAACATTGATTGTTCTTGAATTAGGACTGAGCTTGAGCCATTAGTTTTCACTTCCAAGTAAAATGAAAATAAAAGAGAAAAGCTTTAGTCACAGCTGAGCACGATGCAGAACTAACATGGGAGTAATTTGACCTCTCATTTCTAAAATTCCATATGTAAGCACAGGTCTTGAATGGTTTCCCAACCCAAATGAAAGATTTGAAATACTTTATTGTGACTATTTCTTGACTTCTGTGCATTTATGTATTTGTAGTGAACTGATCTCTGCTAACAAGCCAGGATGTGATTGTATTCAGGCTAAAGGGATGCAGTACAATGCTTAGCCTAAAGGTTTTATGTGATTGGGCAAAAAGTTAGATTTGGATTTAAAAACTTTGTAGTCATATTTCATATTATTTCTACATATACTTCAGTCTCTTAAACATGACCTTAAATTTGACAGGTACGAGCCATTCAGCCAAGATCTAATGGATAAAGCAATGGCTTACCCAGAAGCTGTTTTGTGGGAATTGGTTTCTTACAGTATATCCATCAGCAAATATTTTAATGTAAAGGAAATCTTCAAACAGGTATAAAGAAAACAAACTTCATTTGTTTTAAAATGTTACTGCTGTATTAATTATTCCTTTTTGGAAAAAATTACATTAGCTTAAAAATTTAGATTATATAAACTGAAGTGTTGTTTTGGCTGTAAAACTGAAGTGGTTTTGCTAGAAATAAAAGGGGGAAAACACAAAATCTTTCTCTGTCCCACACTTTTAATTCTGTCCTTGTTACAAACTGCATTTCATCAAATTCACATGCCTTTTAAACAGAAAACTGCAAGGTAACAAAATTATTTTAAATCTTGTTCATTCTTTAGAAGAGAAATGATGCATTCAAGACTAAACTATCTTATTGAAATGGGTATATTTTGAGAAGTAATGTGAATTTCTTATAAGCAAGCAAATCCTTGTTTTTAAGTTGTTTGAAGTTTGATGTTGTTGTTTTGCTTTCAGAACTTGCAAGGAGAGATAGAATTCACGTTTGGAGATCAAGGTAATCCCTAAATGGCACAAACAGGTCTTTTTACTTGATTTTCAATCTGTATTTCTTTGGATTGTGACCAGTAAAACTCTGCTTTAACTGGAAAGATCTAGGTAAGACTTCAGAAGCTGAACCTCTGGGGGAGCAGCAAGGTGAGAGCGTTGTGCAAGAAAATGAAGGAAAGCAGTCAAATAATCCTCAAAAAGAAAGTGAAGGAGCAAACACAGCTGAGCTTGAGGAGACCTTTGCACAAGAAACTGAAGAAACAGAGCACAAAGAAGATAAGGAGAGTATTCCTCAGGGAAGTGAAGAAGCTGAGCGTGCAGGACAGGGCGGAAGCTCTGCGCAGGTAAGAGAACAAGAGGATGAATTTGAAGGTGGAAGAAGTTTTGCCAATGTAATGACACATAAGAAATCTCTAAATCCTTTAAAGCAGATTAGATCTAGTTTGTACACAAAGCACACAGGAGTCTTTGTTGTTTCCCTTTATTTCTTGACTATTAGGGCTTTAGATCCTTTTTATGGGCAAATGGAGTGTATGGAACAGTTCACAAACATTCCTCATGCACTGCTTTTACCAGTGAAAAAAAATCTTGCATGGAATTGTTTAAAAAACATCTTTCTTTCTTTCATCATAATATTCTTAACCCATGATGAATGATTTAAGCTGTATTTGTACCTAACTATTAGTTTTTCAGGTCTTTAGTTATGTGAATTACCCTAACAAAAACCTTTTAAACTATTGCTGGCTCTGCCCACTGAGACTTGCAGGTGTGTTTTCTGCAAGAATGTTGTCCAAACTGAGAAACAGAACATTTTTCTCCATATCCTTAGGATCCCTAAGTTAGCTTGTGCACTGCTCATTCTTTCAAGGTAAGAGATGATGATTTCTAATTGTTTCCTAGGCTGTGTTTGACAGCAGCAAGGTGGAAAGCTCTCAGATTGCTATTGAGACCTTTTCCACTTCCAGTGGAAACAGTTACACTGTTCTTGGAGTTGAAGAGGCAGGAAAGACTGACATCCCAGAGACTTATTTTACAAAATATGGAAAAGAAGAGTCACTTCCTATGTACCTGAAATATGTATTTATCAAAGAAACCCTGTTCATGGAGCTGAAGAAACAGTTAGTAGAAAGTTTACTTTCCTTCTTTCCCTTTAGATAATAGACAAATTTCAGTTGTTTGGAAGAAACATTAGACTAAAGATGCAAAAAAAAAAATCTGATTTTGATATCATTCCTTTTTATAAAATGATAAGAATAAGATAAAATTTTAGTATTGCTTTTCATCCATGGCTCTCAAAGTGCCACACAAGCATTTGCCTCTTACAGAATACTCATATTTTACAGAAATTTATTTGAGAAAACATATTACAGAAAGGCAGGTAATTCGCCCCAATTCCCTGCAGAGCCATGAAGATAAAATGCCTGGTTCTCTCTAGTATGCAGCCAACTCCAAATAGAATACTGTGCAAATGGTAATGAAACTGCATCTTCCTGTAGTCAGAAATTAAACTCTTAGAACTAATACATTTAATAAATTCTGATTTATTACTTGCTGTTCCTCACTGTAATATTAATTTTTTAATCGTAGGATTCGCCTCTGCTTTTTTGAACACTTGGAGAAATGGTTTGCAGAATCCTTATCCAACTCCAATGTTGTTGTAACTTCCAAGAAAGAGGAGCTGAATTCAGAACTTCAGCTGCATCTTCACTTGCATCAACAAAGGCAGGAGAATATAAAAACAAATATCTACGATGCTAGAGCTGGTACTGGCTCTTTTTTTACTCATCTTTATTTAGAGACCCTCATAAGTGAACCAAAATCAGTTTCATTGCAAATTGACGTTATAGATAAAAATTAAACATAATGTTTTATAATATCTTAACATATAAGTAAAAAATTCTCTCTTGGGAGAACAGGGAAGTAATTTTATAATTCCACTTTTTCCTGAAAAGAGATCAGGTGCCTTTTCTGGCAGTTTTCTTGAGGCTGAGTGGCTGCCTCTTGATCCATCCAACAATGATTCAGGAAAAGAGACCAAAAATGATGGGGCTTTTCCCTTATTTTATTACAAGGCTAAGAACAGAGAGATAACGAAGATGTCAGCAGTGATCACAAAGAGAGGAAAAAGAGGGCTTAGAGCAAACAGAAGACATTTGGGATTTGAATGGATTAGGAGCTGCTGGGGTTAGATGTCAAACACGGGAGAAAAGTCAAAGGAACAGGATCAGATGTATTTTGTTTGGATGTTGTGGCCACTCTGAGATCTGGTTGGGTTCATTTTACTGCTGCTTCTGATAAGAGGTTGTCTGGTGGTTGTGACCATCGGCAGCACCGAGGGGATAATGACCATATTGAAAAACTTCTTCTCTTCTCAGTGGAGCTGTTGCTTCACAAGGAGCACCTCAGCTGCCACCGTGCTGGGGTGGCGGAGGCTCTGGAAAAGGAGAAAGCTGAGTTTCTCAAATTCTGTGATCAGCAAAATAACACCAGGAAAAAGTTACACGCACGAATCAGTGAGATGGAATCTGTCTTCCTCAGTGCTCCTATGAGTGAGAAGTAAGTGTGATACACGTGTTGCTGGCTGTGAATTTCCATAGCTAAATACTCCTGATTGCTGCCTGGGATATTGGTGCTTTGCACTCTGAATCTGCTGTGTGTGTTGTCACTCTCCAATGAAGACTGCTTCATGAAACACTAAAAAAGTGTAAGGAAACCTTGTTTCCTTTCTATATCCCAGAATAAATTAAAATCAGTACTGAATGGCTGATGATTTTGCACATTTTCAAAGTCCTGTCAGTCTTAAAGTAGAAAAGATGTTTCATCTATTTAGGTTTCATCTTGTTTACTGAACCTGCAAAATAATAGCAATTTACTAGTTGGTTTTGAAGGATGCTCTTCGATAGCATCAGCTGCTTGCTGATATCTTCTGAGTGTTCACCAAGACAATCACAGCTCAGTGAGTTGCTTGCAGAATGCTAAAACACTCTTGAGTGCTTAGATTTTGTTTGTGTCTTTGAACCATGATGTGTGCTCCTCCTTCTATATGTTTTTCTTGTTTCTTATTATTTATTCTTAGGTTGGTTGCTTTCAGCAACAACCTGCACTCAGAGCTGCAAAATCACCTGGAAGAGATCCAGGTTTCCCTGACAAATTACAAGAACTATTTGAAGGAAACTTTAGGAAAATTAAGGGATTCAAATATGGATTTTCTCAAAGCTTGCAGGTATGGAGATTTCACTGGAGTGTTATTTATGATTACTTATTTCTGGGTGTCTGCGTTTGTTCCATAGGGAGAACAGTAAAATTAAAGGGGTCTACATAAAAGCTGGGGAGGGGCTCTTTATCAGGGAGTGCAAGGACAGGACGAGGGGGAAACTGTTTTACGCTGAAAGAGGGGAGATTTAGATTATATATTAGGAAGAAATTCTTTACTGTGAGGGTGGGGAGGCCCTGGAACAGGTTGCCCAGAGAAGTGGTGGCTGCCCAATCCCTGGAGGTGTTCAAGGCCAGGTTGGATGGGGCTTTGAGCCCCCTGATCCAGTGGGAGGTGTCCCTGCCCATGGCAGGGGATGGAATTGGATGGGCTTTGAGGTCTCTTCTGACCCAAGCCATTCCATCATTCTATCATATTTAAAAAAAAAACAAAACAAATTCATCTTGTTAACCCACAATTATTTTACTGTTTTCATCATGTTTCTGCTAATATCTGTGTTTTACCTAAAATAATATTTGAGAAAAGGAATACTTTTGCTTTTACTTTCCTGGTTGCTTGCAGATCATTCTCGGAGGGAGGTAACTTTTCTCCTGAGGAGGTAAACTCTTTCAGCAAGTGTCTTCAGGAAGAAAGAAAGCATATTAACTCTTTTGAAAGTTCAATCAATAAAGATATGAAGAAATTGGAATCGAGCTGCTTGCAGCAGGTGTGCACAGTTTGATTCTTTCAAATTATGGGTTATATTGGCATATTTTATGTGATATATAATCAGCCTGCTCCCAGATTGGGACTGTAAAACTGCTCTGTGTGACAATTACATGGTGGAAAAATAAGTAGAAATAATGAGTTCTATATAAGTTTTTAAAATTAGAACTAATTAGTTCTGTCTCTTGTTTCTAATGTTCTTACAGGACACTGACCTTATCAAACGCTCTAAAACCAAGTTCCATAATCTCTTTATGAGTCGAGTCTTTATGGAGAAGATGAAACGATCTTTGAAAAATATACAAGTTCAAATCAAGTCAGAGGTAAATCCAGAAACATCAGAACTTTGTTTAAATGAATTATAATAACTTCTCTTTTATTTGATTGAAGAGACTTTTGGTTGAATTCCGAGTGGACAAACATTAAGTGACTTTTTATATTCATTCAAAACCCGATTTCTGTCATTATCAGCTTAAAACTATGTTTTGATTCCTGCTGCAGCTGTGCTGGAACAGCACAATCTTGCAGCACGTTGAGTGTACATCTGAATAGACCAACGTTTGTCTGGTGTAGTAAAGGCCATGATGTGCTGCTTTTGTGAATTATTGCCTTCAGCTTCTCCTCTGAGTATCAGTAATTGTTTTTACTGACATGTCCAGTAGTTTCAAAGTGGGGTGTCTGAAAATCCCTTGAATGGGATTTCACTTCACCAATGTCTGCTTCTGCTTTAGGTAGCAAATTCCAATTTGCAGTCAGCGACGTTAAACTCTCATCTGGAGAAGCTCCATCAGAATATAGATGCTTGTGCTCATCCTGCAGCAGATAAAGAAGTAAGTCCTAATCATTAAGTGGTATTTAATTTGACTTGGTATTAATTTGACTCACTGTGCATGTTTGTATAACGTATAAACTATTATTTTAGACATATGTTTATACACACTGAGAGGGGTAAGAGTCCAGAAATTTTGCTCAGGAAGCTCCTGTACCTGCTTTCCTCTTTGCAAAACAAAACCCTGAGCCCCTATACAATCTCATTGCTCTCATCTATGTGCAAAGAGAACGGTGACAGAGCAGAGTCAAATGCTGTTGTATGCCACAGTCAGCATATTTGAAAAGTCTGAAAGAGCCAGTTCAGTAAATATCATCTCTATTATTATTATCAGGCTTTGACTGCTGAAGAGTTATCTGATTTTGCCAAAATGGTGCTGCAAGAACTGAAAAAGAGGAGCCAGTACCTTGACTGCTTGCTAGAGAAAGCAGTGAGCCCTCTGGATAGTGTAAGATGGCATCTAAGTTCTTTGTTGCTTTTCAAGGTGTAGAACTATTCACAGATACACATTGCATGGGTTTCTTTAAACAATTAAAAAAAAAATTAAATGTGTCCTGAAGAGATTTTTTTTTTTTATCAAGTGGGTGGGTTTTTTCCCTTCTTTGTCTGGAAAGTCTGTCTTTATTTTGTAATCAATGGTGCATCATTGTTTTAAGGCTATATGCTTAAATACTGCTTATAATAATTATGACAATCTACTTTTAAGTGTATGTTTGGAAAATCTGCTTTAGTAATGAGGAACTATATGTAATGTTTTCACTAACTGCCTGCTACAGTCAACAGGGTTTCATTTCTCTTCCCATTTCAGGAGGACTTTAGCCATCTCACAACAGAAGCTCCGTTACAAGGTCCAATTGCTGTTGCCATTCGAAAGGAGCGTCTGAGAGATGAGAACAAAGTGATGGTGATGGGGCTGGACCCTGTCAAATTTCCTGTGCTAAGTCCAAGCAGAAGGGGAAAATCTGCACTTGATGATGTATCAATAAACCTTATCAAAAATTTACTTGGGTAAGGACTTGTTTGCCTACAAATATTTTTGTGCCATTGTCTTTATTTATGTTTTCTTTGCTATTTTTATCCCTTCCCATCATGAGGCTCGTGAAAACACTACGAGGGGCTTCACTGCAGTACTTTAAAAATTTATATTCCAGAACCATGTCAAGGTTTTCCTGAATTCATATTTTGTAGTTTACATTTGTATATAGAGAAGTATTGAATATATTGTTCACAGATAATGCTGCTACATACTTTCTGATCAGTCTAGCTTTAAAAATCAGTCCAGCTGAGACTGCTTTCTTTTTAAGAGTAAGATTTCTAATAGCCAAAAATATTATTAATATAATACTTATAATTAATTAATACAATGCTAATAATTAATAATTGATACCAGATATTAAATTTTTGTCTTCTAGAGTTCTATTTTAGTTAAGAGGTGATTACATGCTACATATCTGAATGAACAAAATGAAATGAACTGTATGACAAGTGTGTGATTTGCAGATAAACATTTTAATGCAGTTTTGCTTGTAGAATTCTGAAATTCAGTTAAATAATTGGTTACTCCATGAAAGTGTTTCTATTTACACTGTCAGTTGTAAAAGTGTTAAATATTATTTAATATTAAATAATACTACCTCTAAAATATTATCTCAGAATTTTAGTTCTACATAGCATGTGGTAGGGATAAAGAACTGTATAATATAGTGTATACTATAAAATAGCAAGTTATTCAATAGCCACTTTGCTTTTTTTTTGTTTCAGAATTCAGCCATCTATAAAATCTTCAGACTTGAAGCAGGAGAAAAAGAGTCGTCTGCGTTCCTCAGGACGAGGTGTGCCAGCATTTCTTTGATATATTACATTTATCTAAATAGTGATTCCTGGCATATTTATGAGGAGGTCTGGCATATTCCAGGCTTGGAGAGAATTGCACATCCTAACTTTTTTCTTGGATGTCTTTATTTTACAATAATAAGATGATTTTGGGCCCTTAACCAAAGAAAGCTGCAGAATGAAATAGCAATTCTATAAAGTGAACCCATATTTGTGATGGCAAAAGGAAAAAAGGGTGGAGAAAATAGTTGGAAGAGAAATCAGAAAAATATGTGGGGGCTGAGGGATTTGTCATTGCACAGTGTATTATTATTCACTCAGAGGTAACCCCTGCTGATTCCTACCTTGTATTTGCATTTCCTCATCTCTCTTCCCCAGAGCTTGACTCCTCCAGCCATTTCCAAAGTTATCCTCCCTCTCTTCCACATTCCTAAGTCCCCATCACAGCCAAAACTATGAATGTAGCCCATTCATTCTCCTTCTTATTCCCTGCCTTAATGTTGTTTTAAATCTCCTCCTATCTTCCACCTATTTTCCATGACATTCCTGTCACTCGTGCCCCAGTGCACAACCTTTATTGCTGTTGCTGCTGCCGGGTTACTTCAGTTCTGTCTGCCAGAAGTGATTGTTCCTGCAATTGTTCCCTTAATGCTGTAAAGAAACATTACAAAAATGAGAACACAAACCACATAACTGTATAAAAAAGACTGCAGTTGGCATTTATACAACGTTCTTCACCTTTCCTTGTTCAACATGAAGCAATTCCTCCCACATCAAAGAAGTCTCACTTCAAGGAATCTGTTGAAGGTCCTCAGAAGTCTGCAGCTCAGACCACCAAGAAGCCATCTGTTAGCAAAAAGATGCCAAAACGAAGGTAAGACCCCTGAAAGAAGAAATTCCACTTACAATACTCCTATCAAAACTTTGCCACTGTCTATTTTTTGACTGATGCTTCATGCTTATTCATATTGGCCTTGTTTCCATCTGTGCCTACTATTAGGGGTCAATTCACTGTTCATCTCCTCATGATCAGCACTGCATTTTTTTTCCAGATTATGGCTGAAAAAACCCACTCTTTTTCTCCTTCTTCTGCTGTTGTTTTATTGTGTGAAGTTGAAATACAGACTAACCCCATTCTTCAATCAATGTAGCTTAATGTTCAGGTCTGGTGTCTAAACAGCACCTGTTCAGCTTAGTCCATAAATAGATGATATGAGCTACTGTAGTAGAGAAAACAACAGAAAAGTTTTGAAGAGCTTTTGAGGAGAGAATCCTGAGAATATTTTTCACATCAAAAAAATGAATTTCACATAATACTGGGTTTAGAGGTACATTTTCCCCATTTTTACTTTGGTTTCGTGTCCATCATATGACTGACCAGCTCAGAGAATTAGAGAAGGAAAATATTTGTGGATAGTTTCAAATCAATGTTTTGCCTCCCTAGAATGATGAAATACACCAGTTCAGTACTCAATGACAAGAGATTCCAGATATTTGGAGAGAAGCCTCCAGAACCTGAGTAAGTTGGGTATTTGCAGAAATAGAAGTTAATCTGCAAAAAGACACCTAACTATGTGTCTATTTCTCTATAATTGTGAACTATAGAGTTCACCATTAAATTCTGAGGTATTTAACATTGATATTTATGAGTCAAAATGGTTACAGAACAGTTCCTTTCTGCAGCATAATAACAGTGAATGGAGAAGTCATCCCTTTCATTCTGTTAAATGTCTGGAATGGAATGGGTGGCCATTTGAGCCCATTTTGTACACTGACAAAGAATGGATTGGAAAATGCAAAATAGCCTCACTTCCATTTTTTTTCACCTTAAAGAAGATCAATAAATTTTATATTTAGATTCTTGTGCTCAATAGTGCGTTAATATTAAAACTATAATAGAAAAACTATTAAAACTAAGCCTAAGATGTTTAATTGCTTGGGTATTTTGTTCCATTTGTGTTTCAAACACTTCTAGTGAACAGCCAGAGCCACCTTCAAATGGTTTTGGTTTATCTAAAATGCACAGCAAGCTCTTAACTTGACTTTTCAGAACAGGAGGGTGGCTAAGGTTGCTTTTTTGTTCTAGTGGTGTGGAAGTGTTCTCCAATATCTCAGAGTCTTTGCTTCCTCCAAAGAGAGTCAGTGCTAATGGGAGCGAAGATTCTTAGATATTCTGGATAGTTATTTGCTTACACTCAGAAAAACTCATTAAAATAAACCTAAACAAAATATTGAAAAAAACAGTAAATATTGCTAATGGGGTGCTTTTACAACATGATTATCTTGGTTTTAAATTTGGTTTTATTTTGTTTATTTTCAGTACTTTTAAGGGGGCTATTATGAATATTCTCTGGATGGGTAATAACAGCTTGCTCTGTCTTGCTGAGGTAAGAAAACCCAGTGATCTTCAGTCACTTTGGCTTTCATAGGTCTGTTCCTGTGTCAGCAAAATAATTTGGTTCTTTACAATGTTTGGATGGCCATCTAAAATTTTTCCTTTCTTCCCCAGCGCATCTAATTTTTAGACAGTATTTGACACAGTGTATTGTTAATCACAGGTTTTGTTATAAATATTAATTAGGATTTCAGAATCAGAGGAAGAAAACGAGTCTCAAATAAGAGGGTGGCTTAGCCTCGTGTACCCCTACTGCTGTTAGATGCCTAGATGCAACTTGCTGGAATGTTACCAACAGCTTTTCTGTTTTATATTTACCTCCTGAAGGAGTTCTACCAAAAGGAGATGCCTCCAATCACAATGCCTGAAGATCTGCCAGAGACATTTGAACGTTGTGCAGAAGTGTTCAAACAGAGTCTGTTGTCATACAAAAGCCAGACAGATGATTACTACAATTCCTGTCTTATGGGTAAATTCATTCAGTTAAGACTTTTAACTTCTTGTGTATGTAATTTTTCAGTTATGTAAAATGAAAGTGGATATTATCAAGAACTGTGTAGCTTTCTTGATCCATCACACTCAGTAGAAAAACTCCAGTTGCTTTTACTGGAAATTGGGCCAATATTCTCTTTTGTATATTATCAGCTAAGAAAGACATGGCAGAAAGCCTTTGCCTAAATTGAAAGACCTGTACAATATCTTTTAGCAAAGGGATGTTTCTCAAAGCACTGGACCCAGAAAAGGGAATGACAGGGACAAAATCTCTCTGCGAAAAAATTCCAGTTTCTTTGACCCTTGCAGCGTGCATTCGACTTGACCTTGCAATAAATACTTCTGTGTCACATAAACACCCTGTCCTTTTCCAAAAAGAATTTCAGGATCAACTGAAGTTGTTTGAGAAGGAGCTCCCTTGTGTCTCCCGGTTGGCAGTTGAGAGCCTTTTCAAAGAACACGAGCAGAAGCTCAGCCATTCCACTGGTCAGATTCGGCACCTCTTCAGGAAACAGCTGGAAGGCTGGGAGAAGCTGAAGGTGTGCACCATGGACACATCGAGCTGTTTCGAGTGTGAGCTGTGCTCGATCCATCAGAATTGTAACATTTTCCTTGTATTAATCTCATTCTTTGCTTAATCACTCACTGCGGAGTGCTTTAGTTCCTATAGCCACAGATTTAGTTCCTGTAGTTCTAATGGAAGCTTTGTATTTCTGCTAACTCAGTCCCTTCTCTGGTTGCTTCCAGCACTGAGCTGCCTCTTTATAATCTTAGAAATACAGAATCATTAAGGTTGGAAAAGATCACCCAGTCCAACTGTCAACCCAACAGCGCTGTGGCTACTAACCCATGTCCCCAAGTGCCACATGTACCTGTTTATTGAACCCCTCCAGGGATGGAGACTCCACCACTGCCCTGGGCAGTAATATCAGAGCTGATAACAGAACTACAACAGAGATCATGCAGAAAATGTTAGTGTTTGGAGATTTTGTTCCTCTGAGTATTAAGTTAAATTCAGGAAAAATACAAATACAAACATATAAAAAATCATTTTTACCCCTTGGTAGGAAAGATAATTATTTGTTGAAAACAAACCCAAGGTGAGATCAGAGGCCCTATTCTCCAGCAGACAGGCAATTTGGTGTATGCTGTACTGCAAAGTTTATCTCTCGACAGCCAAGAATACGCTACATTTTCTTTGTCTTTCTAAATACTTTATATAAGATATGTGAGTTTTGCCTCTTCCTTCTGTGACTCAATTGGACATTCTTTACTGAGGGCATTTCTTTCTTATGGATTAAAGGCTGTGCACAAGAATCAGTTGCACCCCACTCTGGGGCACCCAGACAACTTACGTCAGCTGGATGCTTTGTGCCAAGAGGAAATAAAAAGGCAAAAGGACCAAGCTGATGGTGTTCACCTCAACACACAGATGCTGCAGGTGATTGTAAAGCCATTGCTTAATATGAACTTCAGTGTTGCATTTGGAAAGGACAGTCCATCTTGCATACCTTTTTTTCTCCCCATCAAAACTAAACTGAAGAGATGACTTATTGTAATGGTAGAATTAGTGGATACAAGTCTAAATTGGGAGCAACAGTGACATCCCCTGGCAGTTACATTCGTTGCAGACAACAGATGGAAGGGTTTCTTCTGTGTGCCTTTCATTAGTGCAAATAGTTCACATTTTTCTACACAAGAGTAAGAATTGGAATAAGCAGAAATTTACAGGTGAGATTCAGGAATGAAAACTGCATCCTCTAAGGTTATTGAAGGTCAGTTCGCCAGCATTAAAGCTTTGTTTACTTCTATCAGGCTATTTACTCAAAGTTCCATGCTGTCTGCAGAGTGTGTGTGTATATATATATATATATATTTAATTCCAAAGTGATATTTCCTTCTCCCCTTAGCTCTGTTTACACAGACAGAACACACATACTCTGTTTTAGAATAAAACCTGACCAAAGCACTTCCACCCAAAGTACCCGAACTCCAGAATGGCCTTTGCTCTGGAAGAAGGATGCATTTATAGGTAGCTGTTTTAATCAGGTTTAGAAGCTTAAACCAAATATTCAGCTGCTAGTGAGCTGTACACAGAACTCTATAGCTTTTTGTACTTTCATAGAATCATAAAATAGTTTGTATTGGACAGGACCTTAAAGACCTTAAAGGAGGCAGTTTTAGACCCTTTTATGTGCAACTTAGAGCCTTATGCCTGTTATCTGCAGCTGTTGCAAAATGTCAAAGTTGGGTGTTTGTGTATTTCTTTTGGAGCTAAAATAAAAGGAGAAGAGATTGAATTATCAAAGGAATTCCTTTCACTTGCCTCTGATGTCCCAACAGGGCTGCGCTGCCGAGTGTGCTCAGGGCTTTGTGACTGCACTGGCTGCCTGCACTGAAAAGCTGCTGCTGGAATTAGATGAAAGTATCTCTAGTGATGATGTACAAGTAGCAAGTAAGTAAAGAAGACATTGCTTGTTCAGGCCTCTGCTTCCTTCTTGAAGATCACAGCAGACTTTCCCTAGGAAGAGGAGACTTATAAATGTTATTAGTACTTTAAATGGAAAGATTTGCTTGAGCAAGAATGTAAAGCTGTTTCTTGAAAGTGAAGAGCTGCGTGTGGTTTCTGTAACACAGTGGTGCCACTGCCATTCTTTTGTTTCTGCTGAGTCTGTCTTCTGTTGTCTCCCAGAAACTGAAGTACCAAGAGAGAAGACATCCACTTCAACCAGCCATAAACAAGCTGGGCCTCCTCTGGACACCTGTGAAGTTGAACAGTTAATGGATCGTGGAAGCAGGTAAAGTTTGAAGATACTGGACACTGTTGTATGTAATTTCTCTTCTCTAAGCTGGTGTCAGACACTGTTCCTGCCTTTTTTTGCTGCAGTTGTTGAAACTGCTGCATCCTCTGCTCATCATAAATAAGGTCTTTAACTACTTATGGGGTAGTTTGGGTGCTGGTTTTAAAGAAAGAACAGCGATGGATCCAAATAAATAAAAGTGAACTACATATTGTGTTGTAAAGCAATATAATTTCAATTAATTGCTCTACCACTTTGCTAGCCAATATTTATCAATTCAGCACTTGGAAATCTCTGAATATACTGTGATTTTTGCTCAGAAGACATGAATCCTATTTGCTGTGCAGGTATGCTGACGTTTTAAAAGACATGATGGCTGTACTAAAGTAGTTTTTAAGGTAATCTTTTTGTGGAGATTAAAAAAAAAATAATCTTTTGCACTTTAAGTACAAATAATATAAACTAGTATAATCTGCTTTCTTTTCCAACTTTCTCTCTCATGTGGCTTGGGGTTTTTTTTTTAAAGAACTTGGCCAGGAATACCCGTGATGACTCTTCCAGACAATCCAGACTATGTTCTTTGCAGAGGAACAGCATCAGTTAGAACAGCAAAGACTACACTGAGCCACGTAGCAGCAGCAGAAGCAAGAGATGCTGTATATGAGGTTGGTCTGTGGGAAAGGACTGTGAGTGTAGGGCTGCTGCTGTTGTGGATTTGGGAGCGAACGGAAGTGTGATGAAGATATTGCATTTTTAGCAAAATTCAAGTAGTGCTGATAATTTGGTTTCAGAAGTCTTTAAAAGGAATACAGAAGGAAAGCTGTGAATAATTCATGTTTGTATGGTTCTATTGTCCAAGGCAGGAAATCATAGAATCATAGGATTATCTGGGTTGGAAGGGACCTCCAAGATCATCAAGTCCAACTCTTAATCCAACACTATCATGATTACTAGATCATGACCCTAAGTGCCACATCCAGTCCTATTTTAAAACCCTCCAGGGATGGTGACTCCACCCCCTCTCTGGACAGGCCATTCCAATGCCTGATTACTCGCTCTGTGAAGAACTTTTTCCTGACATCCAGCCTAAACCTTCCCTGGCAGAGTCTAAGCTCGTGCCCTCTTGTTCTGTTGCTGGTTGCCTGGGAGAAGAGACAAACCCCACCTGTCTACAACCTCCTTTCAGGTAGTTGTAGAGAGTGATGAGGTCACCCCTGAGCCTCTTCTTCTCTGGGCTAAACAACCCCAGCTCCCTCAGCCTCTCCTCATAGGACTTGTGCTCAAGTCCCTTCATCAGTTTTGTTGCTCTTCTCTGGACCCGCTCCAGCACCTCAAGATCTTTATTGAGCTGAGGGGCCCAGAACTGAACACAATACTCAAGGTGTGGCCTCACCAACGCCGAGGACAGGGGAAGGATCACTTCCCTTGTCCTGCTGGCCACACTATTCTTGATACAGGCCAGGATGCCATTGGCCTTCTTGGCCACCTAGGCACACTGCTGAAATAAGTGGCCTGAAAACAATCTTACAACACAGTGGATCAGGATCTGGATTTAGGCACAGTAAAATTGTATTTCATCACTACCAATTTTGTCCTTTATTGTTGTTTTTGTTGTTTATCCAGAAATACAAATGTAAACTTGAGCAGCAGTTTGCCCAGACCAAGGAAGAAAGTACAGCTCTGCTGCTGGCAGCTCAGCGCTGGGAAGATTGGTGGAAACGATCTGTCCAGAGGATTAAGCAGCTCTACACATGAGACCAGTCAGATCTTACTGGTGTGAACTGACAAGTTTGTGCTAATGCCAGTGATGTTACGGATTTAGTCCAACAGAATTCTCCATTTTCTGAATTTCTGTTGCACTGAACAAGTGCAAGGAGCTATTTTTTTGCCTCTTGAAATAAAAAGCCTGACGAATGTGCTGTACGTGAAGTGCAGGCTCTGTGCGGTGCTTCCCAGTGGGATCTCAGCCAGGGTACAGTTAACTCATTGTGGGGCTGGCTGTAATGTGAGAGCCTGGAAAGCTGAAGCCCAGGCAGTGGATTTGCATTGCTGTTCATGTTCAAGGCTCAGGCACAGTTGCACATGTCTGTGCCATGAAGCAGCCTGAGGTTATAACAGTCAAAGGCAACTGGTTTAATGATGGATTCCAGCAAGGAAACCTTTTCTTCAGCACAAATGAAGCCCTTCCCATGGATATCCTCTCTTTGTTCACATTCTGAATGAAGCTGCTCACTACTAGTTTTAGAAATCTGAAATACAGGTTTAGAATTCTGAAATAGTCTATCTGTAAAGAATATTTTCCATGGAATGACCAACAAGTGAGGTATTTATCTGCTGTCCAGAACGCTTTCCAAGTCAGGGCTTGAAGATAAAATACTGCTTTGTTCTGGGAGGTCAAGCAAGTTCATTTGGGAGTAACGTAGCTACTTTTGACTGTACTGCTTTTAAAAAACCTCTCTGAACAAATTCAAGGAACCTGAGTAACTACTAACAACACTTCAGCTGTTTTTCTGTTTGTTAGGAGTTTCTGTCAGTGACTGCAACCACATCTGTTAAATCACTTAAGGATAAATACAGTTAATGTTAATATTAATGTTAATGTGGTGGGTTTTGATGCAAGGAGATGTTCTGAACTCATCTGCCTCCAGTGTCCTTGCAGATTTGTAACAGGAGGAATGCATCAGCTGCGCTCCTAATGATGTAATATTTCAAAGTATGAATATAACCTGTCCTGAGGGATTTGATGTTTGCTCTGTAAAGGCACATGGAAGCACACCATGCCTATTATAATAGCTGAAACTGCATTCAAATAATGAGAACACTCAAGACTTTTTTTATTCTGTGCTAATATCACTTTTCAATTTGAGGATAACTTTTTTTATTCTTTCTTCTATCTGTTCATTACCCTCTGTCCTTCCCCATCACCCAAGTTCTGTGCTGTATCTCCCTGTACACCACGGAGATTAGCACGCGAGGGTGGTCGGGTGGAGGAAAGCAGAATCCCCAGGAGACCCTTTGCAAAGTGGTACTGTCTGATATTTTCATTTATGCTTTTTTCAATCAAAGTGGGAAAACCACCACTGGCTTTTCAGAACCATTGGCACTGCTGTATGCCTTACCAAGGGCCAGTACAGAAAAGATCTCTGTGGTGCTTACTTCAGCCTTGACAAAATAAGTGCTCTGTACTGGTTCCTCCCAGTAACATCAATCCTACTGACTGTCTATAAATAGGAGTTTGATAAACAGCCTTTTTATTTTCCCCAGGCTCCTGTCACATGCTAGAAAGTGCTTTCCTCTAGCTTAGAGAGCATTACAACCCCTGCAGCTGCAGCCTAGAAAGCTTGGTTTGCAGAAGAGCACTTTCCATGGACACAGAGGATGCCGAGGAGGTGGAAGTGAGCTCACACACGGGGGACTTCCTGCAGTACCACAATTCTATGGTCACTAAAGGTAATAATGGATGTAGCCTGTAAGAATTCATGTGCTGGTAACAAGCCCCTTTGGAGGCCACAGGCAAAAGCTTTGAGTGTTTGTTTCTGAGCCTGTGGTTCACAGTGTGGGAACCTTCACTTCCCTGGGAACAGAAAAGGGATTAATTTGAGCTCTTAAGGTAAAGCTGGGAGGTGGATTTTTATGGCTGTTGAAAAGGGAGTAGTTTCTTTAACTTGGAGAAATATTGTTACCCACTATGCATTATTATTATCAAATAATGTTTCTTGGCTTGTATTGGACCTCAGTTTACCTTTCCCCTCCCCTTGGAGGGAGCTGTCTCTGGCAGTTCCTCTTCTGTGAAAGATGGATTTATCAGGTACAATGGTCACTGTACACATCACCTGATATGGCTGGTTTGGGTGAGTTTATTAAATTGCCAGCGGTGTGTGCTTTAGGTGAATAAATGGAAACTAAAATCAAATCAGAAAGGCTCCCCATGCACTTGTCACTGCAATTAGATGTCACTGAAATAGAGAGGTTTTGCAAATGGATTACAAGAACTGCCCTAGTGACAGTGGCCTGGCTCTTACAGTCTGGATCCTTCCATCTGTCTGATGTCAGAAAGACTGAATTAAAGTGAAACTGCTTAGAGAACCTCATGCTCCTGTGATAAAATAATCCATTTCTCTCTCAGTGAGATATTTATAGCAAATTTCCCTTGCTTTTTCTTCTTTGCAGGCTGAAAGCTGCTGGGAATAAGAAGTTGCCCTCACTACTTCTGCTCTAGAAGACATGATTTCCAGGAAAGTGTTGGGATCTCGTTTGTCTGTCTGTTGTCACGGCCTTTATCTGGTAAGCATTGGCTGGCAAGCTTTGTCATACTTAAAACATCCCATCCATATCTGTACTGTGGTGAAAAGCAGGGTAACAGAAAAATACAGGCAGTGCATTTATGAAAAGTGCCTGTTAGAGCTGTAAGAAAACAGTAATTCATGCAATGGATAAAATAACACTAGTAGAGGAAAAAGCCTCTGAAGGGAGAGAGAAAAATACAATTGTGTCTAAATTAGTTTGCAACACCATATCTGACTCACAAACAAATCTTCAAATGCAGTTTCATTTAAGTTCAGACCTTAAAAGAGATTATTATCTGTCTCTTCAGACAGTCCAACTTCACTCCAAGGTAACCAGGGATAGCTTTGTAGCTATCACACACTGTTGCTTTCAAACACTGAGGATGTTTGCATCGTAGCTTTGAGTACATCAAATACACCTTACAGATTCTCTTGAGCAAATTCAGACAGTTTTGAAAGGAACCTGAGATCAGGCATTCCTTTTTACTATTAAACTATTAATTCTTAATAATTATGCTGTATTTCTAGTGTTGCAGTTTGCTTTTATTTCACATTGTGGGTGATTGTGTTCTACCAGGAGTTAAATGATTGTATATAAAAATCTATATAGATTGTGATCAAAACTGAAGGGGAAAGAAGCCTTTGGAGCCTATTTGTCTGCTACACAAATTAATTGATGGACATAGTGTTTAAAGTTCTGGGAAGTATCAGTATGTCACACCAGTGTATGTCACATATTTATCAGTTTTGAGCATTGCCTTATGGTGTCTCTGAGTACATTTTACAAACACAGGTAGATGTGTTTTGTAGACCACTTGATGTAAATAAAAACACTTAGACCTTATGTTACAAGCTGGGTGCTTCTGGACTTGTTCTGTCCTAAGCTTCCCATTTATGCCTCAGCAGCAGTAGATGATGTTAAAATGGGAATGCACTGGACCTTAGGCTAACAGGTAAAGCAGAGGTGCAATTAGCAGTCACTTCTCAAAGTCTGTGTCTGATTTGGAGATCTTGGAAAACCCTAGGAAGACATCTTTCAACTTTAAATGTTTCTTTGCTGTCACAGGATTACAGTTGGGAATGGAAAAGTGCAGTACCTCCCATATTGCCTTCCTTGCCCTGAAATCTTGTAATTATCCCATTGTGTATGTAAGGAATAACACAGACCATTGTTACAGGAGCTGTGCTTCTCTGATGGTATAAGGAGTTATTAACAAGTAGTCACTTGTTCTTTATGTTATGAATCTCTAATTAGTCACTCTCTTAAAACAAAATAGTGATAATGCAACCTTTTCTGCATTAGTCTGCTCACCCTTCAGGACAGCTTTGTGTTTGTACAGCATGGGTGTACAAAGTGTGGGGCCTTTGTTGCTGTGGGTCACAGAGACCATGACTAACAGGTTAACATCAGCTTTATCATCAGGGTGTAATCACACATGTGCACACGTACACAGAGGACCTCACTGTGCTTTGAGATGTGGGTTAAGTATACAGGAAAGCTGGGGAGGGGCTCTTGATCAGGGAGTGCAGGGATAGGATGAGGTGGAACAGTTTTAAGATGAAAGAGGGGTGATTGAGATCAGATCTTAAGAAGAAATGTTTTCCTGTGAGGGTGGAGGCCCTGGCCCAGGTTGCCCAGAGAAGCTGTGGCTGCCCCATCCCTGGAGGTGTTCAAGGCCAGGTTGGATGGGGCTTTGAGCCCCCTGATCCAGTGGGAGGTGTCCCTGCCCATGGCAGGGGGTTGGAACTGGATGGGCTTTGAGGTCTCTTCCAACCCAAACCACTCCATGATTCAAAGTATCTCAGCTTGCCAGGTGGAGAAACTTAAATCAGGGTTAGGAATAACCTCCTGGTCTCCTAAGCATGTTCATCATCTTCACAAAACAAAATTATGCAAATAGAAAAGATGATCTCTTACAGAGGCATTTCTGATTATTACAAGCCATTAAAAACCTTTGTGTCCAATAAGAGGCTTATTTCTCTGGGTGCTGGTTACAGTGTGATAAGTATCAGGCAGCTCAGCCCTCCAGGTGAACAGGAACAGTTACGCAGGGAATGGAGCACCAGAATGGGAAGTCCCCAACAAGCATCTGCTTCCCTAGGTTTTGACCCACAGTCTCGGGGATGCCAGTGTCAGTCTGTCCCTGTTCTGCTCTGCCCTGCTTCAAAGCTGTTACTCATCTGACAGCCCTTCAGTGTGCATAGAGGTGATGTCTGACACTGCCCCAGGCAGAACACTGTCTGCAGCAATCGGAGCGAGGGCTTGGACAGCTGTCAGTACAGCAGCAGGTCCTGAAGCTGGACCTGGTTTGTATTTTAGGAAAAGCATTACAATCCCATTTTTTTCCCCACTCCATCATGCAGCTCCATGAAACTCCAATATTCAGAAGGGAAGCTAATCCAGCTTTTCCCCCAGTAAGTACTGCCTTTTTATTTCCTGACCTTTAAACTGCTGTTCCTCTCTTCCGGGCATATTCATGTATTATTCAGTGGGTATTTCTTCCTTTTTGCAGAGTATTTTATCAGCAGCCAAGAGTGCTGGCTCCAAAGTAAGTTTCTTTGTTTGAACTTTGTTGTTTGTTTCTGCTGACTTTGGTTTGGGTGCTTTGGCTCTTTGGAGCTCACAGTTTCAAAGTCCTGGTGCTGGCACTGAACAGTCCCTTGTTCCAAGAGAAGTCTGACCATATGGGTATATCTACAGCTGTCTATGCCGCTGTGAGGTTGAGTTTAGTCACTGTGTGCCTGCTAACACACCTACTGTAAACTCCCCATTAATACCTTAGCACACTCACAGCCTGTCCATGTGGTTGCTGTCAGGGACTCTTTTTGAGATGGGAGATAAATAATAGCTGAAAAATAGTGAGAAATACCTTCTGGAGCTGTGTTGTAGCTGTGACTAAGTGTGGGAGAGCTTTGAATCCATCTCAGGGCACAATCAAACAGGTGCCTTGTATGACCTTCAGCAATAGTTTCAATCAGCCTGCTGGATCTTACACTGGAACAAATTGCAGGAGCTCACATAGACAAATGTCTGTGAGGAGCAGTCAAACCAGTGAGTTCAAACAGACATGGAAGGTTTCAGGCTGCAGCAGCTAAGAAGTGACTTAGGCAAATGTTCCTTGTCAGTTCATATTTGTCAGCAGTCTCCTTTGGTCTGGCTGCTGTGCCCTGACTCTTATCTCTAGCATTTCACCTTCAACAGCCACCGTTCTTTTCCCCGTTAATAAACACACCCTGTGTGTACACACCGTTCCTTCTCCCCCCAGCTAATTCAACAGGATGTGCTCAGCCTGAATGTTTCTCTGTTCTGTATTGGAATAAATTTATGTGTGAAATCAGCTAGTATAAACTGGACTAAATCAGGAGAGACCCGTGTAGCTCATAGCACTCTCTCTCCTGAAGGCAGTTCACTAGCGTGCACTGAGAGGATGCACACAATGGAAAAGAGAAAAAAGCCCTGCTTAGAGGAAAAAAAACTTGTGGATTTCCTTCTCTCCATATCCCTCCAAAAAGGATGATTAACCCAGACAGAGAACAGCTTAGTTAGTACACTTTCTACAAAGCAAATTCTTCTTCCTGTATAATTTAATCTTTCAATCATATGCATTCCTATAGGAGGGAGTGGGATTGTTATTCTTGTGTCCATTCAGACTGAAAATATTAGAGCTGGACTGAAAGTGTCCCATTGCCTCGGCCATCCAACTGCTCCCCACAGGTTCCTCAGTTTGATTTTTGTGCAGTTATTGCCTTGGGAGCATGTCAGATGGGAGACTGCTTCGCCCCTGCATGTGGCCCAGCGTCACGCATGACAAAGGACATCAGCAGAGTCTACAGATGACAGTCTGGGGCGAATGTGAGTGGGCTGGGGTAAATTACACATCATAAATGACATCTTGTTTTAAAATCAAAAAGGGAAGAAACCCTGAAAACAAAGGAGAAAGTTGAAAGAGCATTGCATAGCTGTAATAAGGCATAACCAAGACTCTACCATGTGTACATTCATTATTCCCCCTACCCGCACAGGAGATTAAGGATCTTCTATAACTTCATTACACATTTGAATGCTGGCTTACATGCAGAATCTTAAATTGTGTCTCAATGTGTTAAAGCTATATAGAAATACTGGGAAAATAAACTGTCACACCACAAGCTGTGTTTTAATAACACAGCAATGGGGTATATTTTTATAGTAATTTTCATATTATTACTTATGTTTTAATCTGTATGTAGCAATCTGCACCAGACTGAGAGTAAATATGCATAGCTTCTCCTTCTGTGAGTTCAGTGATCATTAAACTCTCCTCAGCAGAAAAGTCCTATAAGCTTTAATGAGATTTTAGTAGATCCTTGGGATTTTGCTTAATTCCATCCCAGGAACTGAAATGTCCATGCTTGGTAACTTTAAATAAGAGGACAGGGAAAATGATGTGAAGATAATAGCATCCATAATGAGTTAATGGTGATACACTTTTCTTCTAGCTGCCTTTTAGTGTTACCCATTTACTGGCCTTGAAACCAAAATGAACAGTTTGACTTCATTAACGTTCCGTTCCTTTTCCTTCAGACGTCGGGATGTGCTGACAGTCACACCATGGCTGGCCCCCATCATCTGGGAAGGAACCTTCCATTCTGAGATCCTAGAGAGTGCCTACAGGCCCTTGAACCTCACCATAGGGATAGCAACCTTTGCCACTGGAAAGTAAGTGAACCACTTGGTGGGCCCAGTTCTTGGGTTGGTGCAATTCCTCTGCGGAAAGGTCCTTTCAGCTTTACTTGTCCTCAGCAGAGCTGAAATCTGTCCCAGTTGGTAGTGAACTTTCATGCCCATGTGTTGTGTCCATAATCACTCAAGCCTACAAGGTAACAGACTCAGCCTCCAGGGTACCTAACGTGTGATCAGTGGTTTTGAAGAACAAGCATGTGGGAATGTGAGCCGTAAGTAAGGTGGTTGTTGGTCAAAGCAGGAACTTGTTTCTTGTCCTCCACTGGCCATAACCTGTTGCATGTACAGATCCTTGGAGCAATATCTAGTCAAGACTCTTCATCCCGTGTCATCTTCCATTCATTAACGTGAACGTGCCCTTCACAAACTGCCACTCATTCTCTTTTCTCTTCTGTGCTATGTTGTGTCTGCACAGACCCACGAGGTTTTGGGCCACTTCTTGGAGTCAGCAGAGAAGCACTTCATGAAAGGCTGTTGAGTGATCTATTGTATCTTCACTGACAACCCTGAGACAATTCCCAATGTCCAGCTACAGCCTGGACGAAGGTTTGTCATTGTCCCTATCAAGAAATACCCCAGCTGGCAAGAGTTTTCCATGTGCAGGATGGAGGCCATAAACAAGCACGTAGCAGAGAGGAGCCATCAGGAGGTGGACTGCCTCTTCTGCCTGGACAGGAGCATTGTGTTCCATGGTGCCTGGGGGCCTGAGACCCTGGGTGATATGGGAGCAGCCATGCGCCCTGGCTATTTCAATGTCCTTCAAAACCAGTTCCCTTATGAGAGGAGGAGCTCTTCAGCAGCCTACATCCCTGAGGGAGAAGGGGACTTCTACTGTGGAGAAGCTGTGTTTGGAGGGCTGGTCAAGAAAGTCTATGAGTTTACCAAGACCTGCCACGTGACCATCCTGACGGACAAAGTCAATGGGATCGTGGCAGCCTGGCAGGAGGAAAGCCATCTCAACAGGCACTTTCTCTCCCACAAACCCTCCAAGGTGCTTTCTCCAGGATATTTATGGGATGACAGGAAGCCAAAGCATCCTGAAATTTACCTCATATGTTTTTCCATAGTGGATAAGAACTACAAAGAGATGCAAGATTGACCATCTGATGCCTGCAGGGATGTCCTCCACGCAATCAAACCCACCGAATATGAGCTCCTACAGAACATGCCCCACTGTGAGTTTTTTGTTCTCACTGTGAACAAACTGAGAAAGCAACATGTGGATAGTTTCTCTGGAGAACAGGAGTCTTAATGTGTTTTGGAAGTGGAGGTGAGAATCTTTAACCTTTGTAAATACAAGCATCCTGCTTGAGGCTACAGCACACAAAAAGGCATCCAAAAGGTCAGTTATGAGATGCAAGGCTGTGCTCATAACGAGGCTGCAGATGTCTTTGCCTGAGTGTGCTCCCAAGGCTTAGCAGGAACTTAGTAGGATCAAAATTGTATTTGACATTCCTGTGGAGAAGAAGACCCAGAGTTTTACTAAAGACCTTTTCACTTATAAAAAAAAGAATTTCCCAGGGCAATACATTTTCATGCATTGCGATTTAAACTGAAACCCTTTATCAGGATCAGGAGGAAACTTACGCTTGGAGCACGTTATCCCTGATGAGCGTGTAGCAGCACTTGTTGGACCTTCTCAGCAGAGAGCTGGTGCCAGCCATCACCAGCAAGAGCCCTGCTCTGACAGCACAAATAGTGTGAATTCATATAGCAGTTCTCTTCCAGATTCCAATCTGTGTTTTAGAGACCCGAGTGCAGACAGAATTGGCACAGCTCAGCCCCAGACTGAACTTCTTTGGGTTTATTTCAATCACAGATGTGCTCTGAACCTTTTCCCTGGTTCACATGTCTCTGTGGATCATGTAATCTTTTCCAGCACAGAAAATCTGGTATTGAGAGGTTCATGTTCCTATCCATTGCTTCAGTCCTCTCCAACTTCTCTGAACTCTGTGAAATAAATTGGCTGGAAGCTGCTGGAACTGACAGTGAGACCTGATGCGTTTCCAGCAAGCAGATGATTTCATTTTATAATGAAACCCTCTAGTGAAACTGTGAGTTCAGTCTAGAGCTGGAAGTAGGCTGAGGTTAACGTTTTCTTTGTGTGAATGTGATGAGAAACTGTATTTTGCAGCCTTCAAGGCCTGACAACTCGCTGGGGTGAACAGGCAGGAGGGTCCAAACACAGGGGGACAGCCCCAGGATGCCAACAACCACTGTGTGATTGTCAACTGAGGTCACAGTCACAGCAGGGCAGGTTCCTGTGCCACCTCCCTGGCCACAGCACCTCTGCCATAAACATCTCCTCCGTGGCCTCCTGAGGCATCTACTAAAGGGCTCTGCAAGCCTGTGCTGTGCTCATTTAATGGGAGTAGGGAGAGAGAGCACAGGGAGCAGCAGGGACTGGCTGTGCTGTGTGGTGTGAGAGGACAAGAGGGCTGAAAGGGCCACGCTGGCTGTTTCTAAGGGAACACTTCAAAAAGAAAAGAAAAAAGGCTCATTTGGCAGAGAGAAGGAAAAAGGGGAAGAGGTGCCTGACTGCTCTTGCTTCTCTTCACATGAGAAAATTGCTATATGGCAGTGCATCAAGTATTCAAATCTTTAAGGCCCCACTGCTGATTGCAGATGTCCTAACGAGCCATTTCAGTCCTGTGTGAGCCAGCTGAGAACAGCACTTGCCAGTGTCAATGTAGGCATTTCAGCTTCCAGAAGACTAATTGGAAAAGCTTTCATGATACCCATACTATAGATAAGGTACACAAAATACCTCCAGCCCCACACCCCTGGTGGCAGCTGGGGATGGTGATTCATGCTCTGTCCAGCAAAGGTCAACCCCGTTATAGTTCCTCCACTCTTTTCTTGGTGCTGGAGGAGGACATCCTTCCACATAGCCAAACCAGAACTGAATGTCCTGTGAAGATGTCTATGCTGGGTAACCAGACACCTTGTCTAAGCCTAAAAAGTGAAGAAATATCTTTTAATCCAAGTATTTTTAAAAAAAGATATATTCCCACCAATCCCAGGATTAATACTGTATATTCTTATTTGTAAATTGACTGAAACTAGAGTCTCATTATGCCAATTGGACATGGATTCTTTTGCAAGCCAGAAGGAGCTGCCCAGTCTGATCTGCACAGGGCAAGCCAGATAATTTTATCTCCCACTATCAGTATCAAGCTCACAATACGTGGCTGGGCTAGATCTCTTAGGAAAACATTTAGATCCAATAAAAACATGAAGTGGTATAGCAGCCACAAATCCCTAGATGAGTTGTGCCAATGGGTAATTCCCAGTAACCCTGCTCTAAACTGGTCTGTGTTTGCAGCCGCTGGGCTTCATTCGAACATACTGAATTACTTGAATTCCTGTGCAGATATTTGTAGCCTGTACTAAATCCACTCAGAAAAGAAGCTCTTCAGCACGAATGATGTCTGATAGAGGCTGCTCTGTGCTCCTGGGGTACCTGTTCTGAAAAGCTTTTGTGAAAGGCTTGGCATGCGGCTCTGTTTCCCTTTGGCTGAGTCCAGGGCCCTGTGATTGACATGGTAACGGCCTGATTTGTGCAGGGCCAAACATGTTTATCTTCCTGGCAGTCCCGCAGCGTCTCCCCAGGGGAAGGTCTTGTGTCACATGTTACCTGACACAGTTCTGCTTGGCTGTCACTTGAAGCAGCACCTAGAAACTCCCTGTGTCTCCGGGGAGTGCAGGAATGTGACTGCAGAAACACACTCCCCAGTGGAGCGTGGGAGGTGCTCCCTGAATCAGCTCATGCCCTCCACTAATTAATGAAATCCTGGACTTCTGTTGTCATCTCCTGCTGATTAATCTCCTTCCCCCATAACCAGCAGCAAGCTCTCCTTCTCTCGTTTGGATTATGCAGCCTGAGACTTGTGAGCAGAGTGGGAGCTTCACAGGGACCTGCTTTCTGATCTGAATTCCCCACCGACATCCATTGCTCAGAGTGGAAACTGAGGCACGTGGTAGGAAGGCAGCAGACTGACAGTCTTGTCTGTAGGGTCTTCCTCCACTCCCCACAGGGGACAGCAATGCCTCACGTGTCCTTGTGCCAAGGGAATTTGGGCTTGGAAACATGCACACAGAACTATATGAAAAATGAATCACTACATGTAAATAAATCATCAGCCGATTTACACCACCTGAGGATCTGATCGTGCTGTCAAGGTATTTCTGACTAAGGCTTTGTTTATCCTTGACTCAAGTTCTGTTTATCCTTAACCAAGCCTCAGATCGGTAGCTCACTGCCTTCCCAAGGGCCCCTTGTTCCATCCGTTCCTTTCTGCTCGGCTGAAACAGACAATGATTCATTGTCCATCTAATTTAAGAACTCATCTGACAGGCTTTTCTTTCCTTGTTCCAGCTGGTGACTTGCATGGTGCATTCATCCCCAAAGGGGAAACTTCTCTGGGGGACAAGAAACAGAGACTTCCAGCTCTAAATATGATCCTAGATGCGGCCAGACCATGATCCTCTTGTTCTCCCCAGTGATAAGACAAGAATCATTCCCACTCAGCTGGAGTAGCACCCTTTTTCACTCCTATTCAGATTTCCCCAAGCAGGCTGTCACCTCACATTATTGACCAGAAACATTATTTTGAACCACTTTGATACGCAGCAATAGCTATGAAAGGCCTGGCCCGGTCAAACCTTCTCAGTGTGAGATCTGTGGCTGCGGGGCACGGAAAGGAGATGCTATTTGAGCAGGCATAGATGAGGAAGGATAAAAACATCAGTTACACATTCCCTGCACAAAACCAGATTGGGGAATAGCCATGTGCATTGTGGCTGGTTTAATGCAGCACAAACAGCAAGGTGGTGGAAAGGAGCTGGAAGGCTGTGAGCTCCCTGCAGCTTGCCTGGGTTTATCCTCCTGCTGGTTTTGCTTGGGGCTTTTCAAGGCAGGGACTGTCTCTTCTTCTGTGTCTGCACAGGGACAAGTCTTGCTCACTCACAGGTTAATATGAGGTGCCCAGAGTTTCTTTCTCAGCTCTAATCTCAAAGGGCAGTTCCAGGCACCAGGGTAACTATTTTCTCCCCCCTGCTAAGCCTCACGTCACTCCTCAGCAATTCCCTGTGGGATCCTCAGGGATGAAACCTGTAGAGAGCAACAGCTGCTCTGCAGGTGGAGTAGCAGTGATGGGCACTGTCAGGGACAGCAGGAACCAGAGAAGGAATTTACAGGAGTGGGTTGCACTTTACTCACACTAAATCCTCAATCCTGCTGTTCTGATCCACAGAACCAAATAGTTCAGGAAAGCATTGCTAGCAAAACGCACTGAAGAGTGGCTTTTAAATGTCTGCCTACCCACCCGACTCCCCCCTTTCTCTAAGCACAAAAGTGATGCTGTACTGACTTGACTTTTCTTGGGCTATATTTAGATTAAACATAGATCCACCAAATGTTGCTGTTTCATGGAAAACCAGTATAAAGCTGTATGAGTAGAAAGGCAGTTTGAACCAGAAATCTCTGCTGCCTGTCTGCCCACCTCGCACCCCTGCCTCTCTCCCCCCCTGCTGAACCTTTAGCTAATTTGAAACAAGTCAGATGAGTACAAATTACTTCATAAAAATGCTTCATTCTGGGTTGATTTTTTTTTCATAGTGAGTTTTACCAGCAGCAAATTACATCGTTATAAACCTTTTGAAGTATGTATTTTCCCCACAGTTCAGCACTGCCACTGTTACTATAATTAGAATGATGTTGCTCTGTAGCAGCATCTACTGCCAGGGAGGGCTCTGGCAGCACCTTTTACTTTCCTGGCTGAGCTCCCCATCAGAGCTGCTGGTTCTGCTGGCTTGGAGCCCTGGAGGAATGGGACAGTCAGATGTGATGGGTTGTGCCTTGTCAGTAACTCCCATCATGACCCTGGTGAAGTTGATTCTTCCCACTTGGCAGCTCTTGGGGCTGGTAGACACGGTGGCACTCGTGTGGTGCTGGATTTGTGTGACCTGAGATCCTCAGGAGGGCGGTGGCCGGCTCTGCACCTCCAAGCTGGGAGCATTGCACCAGCCGGGAGCATTCGGCCATGGGGAGTGACGCAGCCTTCTCTCAGCTCCTGCTTTTCCTGACATCACTCTGCAATGACACATGTCATCAGTCTCATAAATACAAGCTAGGAGCACTGGAGCCTTTCACATGCAGCCTCTGTTTCCAGGGCAACCCCGCTCCGCTCAGCCTCGCCTGTCTCTCCAGCTCACGCTCCAGCACACCAAAAACTCCAGCAGCCTCTTCCCCAGGTCCCTCTGTGCCCAGTGTTGGGTTGAGCAGAGATGAGGCAGCGAGAGGTGGATGTTCGTGCACTGGAGGCACAGTCCCCACTCGATGGGGTGCCAGGCTGGCTTCGTTAGCGGTGTCTGGCTGGGGAGAGCTTGGCAGCAGCGCGCGCAGGGGCATCTCGACCAGCAAATGACCCCTTTCTCTGCCCTGAAGCTCTTCTCCTATTTATAGCTTGCACAGCAGCGCTGTGCCAAACCCCTCCACTCTGTTCTGTGCTCCCTGGCGTGGCCTGCGAGGTGCTTTCATGCAGAATCCCCTAGGCTGGAAAACAACTTGATCTTAAAGTCCAACCATAAACCTTGCACTGCCAAGCCCATCACTAAACCACGTCCCTAAGCACCACATCTACACATCCTTAAAGACCTCCGAGGATGGTGATTCCACCACCCCATGGGTGTCTGTGTGTCCGCCTATTGGTGTCCGTGTATCCGCCCACGGATGCGGGTTGTGTGCATCCTTGTGTGTCTGTGTGTCCTCCCACAGGTGCCTGTGTGTCCGCCCCCGGCTGTCCGTGTGTCCTCCCACGGGTGTCCGTGTGCCCACCCACAGGTGCCAGTGTCCGTGTGTCTCCCCGCGGGTGTCCGTGTGTCCGCCCCCGAGTGTCCGCCCCGCCCCTCGCCCCGCCCCGCCCCGCCCCTCTCTCCCGGCCGCTCCGCGCTCCGGCGCTGCCGGCTCGGGGCTCCCCCATGGGCTGCGCGGCCGCGGGGCAGCGCGGGGGGGCGGGCAGCGCTATGAGCGGAGCACCATGATGATCGACACCCAGGTGAGCATCCCTGTCCGGCGGGGGAGCGGGGTGGTACCTGCAGCATCTCTGTCCGAGCGGGTTGAAGTCGGTGCCCTCAGCATCCCTGATGGCGGGGGGTGCTGAGGACGGTGCCCTCAGCATCCCTTGTCCGTGGGGAAGCCAGGGAGGTACCCCAGCATCCCTGTTCGCTGGGGGGGCACAGGGTCGTACCCCCAGCATCCCTGTCCTCGGGGGCCGGTGCCCACAGCATCGCTGTCTGCGACTGCGAGCTGTGCGGGGCCAGGGAGGGGGGGGCTCTTGGCGATTCCCTAGGGTCTGGTACCTGCAGTTGCCTCTCTGGGGTCAGGGGACACCGTATGTATCCCTTGGCAGAGGAGAAGCAGCAGCAGCAGTATTTCCAGGGGGGGAATCCCTGTTTTTATGTTTTCTCTCTGTGTAATGGGTGAATGCAGCCAGTAAAAGTGTGGATGAAGGATTGGGAATAAAAACAAGGAACTTTGGGACAGGGTCTAGGTGCCACCGCGATGCTGCAGCCATCGCCAAGCTGCGTGGCTGCTGCGAAGCTGCTGCGTGCTGTGCCAGCGAGCCAGGGCTGCAGTGCTCAGGCCAAGTGGCACCAGGAGGTCCCTTGTCTCTCTGCCTGGTGTGTTAATGAGGCTAAATTGAGTCAAGGTGAACAAAAGCTCTACGCTTGCAGACCCACTGCTGCTTTTGGGGCAGGGGAGGATGAAGCAAAAGCATGAAATTTGGGAGTCTCATCAGGATGTGGCTCTGTCTTTGATCCTGATGCTCCTCTGACTTTATACTCTCTATTCCCATTCCTGTGTTCCCCTCCTGACCCCAACCCTTGAAAGGGAATGGGGGCTTCTGTGCTGCTGCTGCCCTCGTGGGGGTGGTAGGAAGGTAAGTGAGCAGTGGTGGCTCTTGGGAGCGCAGGAATGAATAAAGGGAAGGGCTGATTCTGGGATGGGAAAGTGGGCTGGGATCCATTTTTGGACTGGAAAATGTACATTCCAGAGCCTCCTTCTGCACCCTGTGGGTCCATATGGTCTGGGCCTCCTTTCTCTTGATCCAGCCCTATAAACAAAAGCTAAATTAACCCCTCATGGGGGTAAATGTGTAAGGCAGGAGCTGGTGCTAGCGTTGAACTGGGGCAGGACTCTGGAAAAGGAAATTGGCAGCCAAAATACCAGGATTTGAATCCTGACTCTGTCAAGGGTCAAGAACAAGAGTACTCTGTCACCATGGCTGTGGAGAGCAATCTTGCTGGGGAAATCCAGAGAATTGTAGGTGTAAAGCTGTCTGGAAAAAGATGTCCAGAGCTCAGTCTCCCTTCTGTGTTGGGGAATGCATGTTGCATTCCTATGGATTACTTTGTGTTAAAGTCTAAGCTTTAGCCTTCCCATCACTTTTTATCCTCTTTATTTTATATATGAGTAAACTGAGGCACATAGAGGTATTTGTTACAATCCTAGGATCCTGTGTATGGTTGAGTGCACAGGTTAGAATTCCTGATTCTGTCTGCTTGAGGAGGATGAGCCACTTTGCTGTTTAAGGGGTGCTGTTTATCAAAGTCCTGTCATTTGTGAGTGTGAGTTAAGAGGAATTTCCAGCTGCGCCCGCAGCCGCACCCTGCCAGTTCTTACTGCTGTACAGCTACATTTTTCAGGCCTCGTAAATGTTCCTCTCCCTGGTTGCTAAGGGAAAAGACCCACACAAACAACTGGGAAAACTGAGTGCTGCAGAGTAAATAAGCTGAGCAAACAAGGAGGATTTTTTTCATCTCTGCCCTAATTGCTGCAGGTGTGGTGTTCAGGGTGTCATGACAGGCGAAAGCAAAGGTTCAGGTGCAAGGGTGAATTTCAGTCCTTAAAACCGACTGCACGTGAGCTGCGTCAGGAGGTGGCTTCCATGCTGAACCAAGCTCCTGGAGCTGCAGAGTCGTCCCCTCCCTTCCTTACTGGCTGTTTAGGCTGGAGAAGGGAGCAGATGGTGGACAAATGGTCTTGGGGCTGGCTGAGGGCAGGACGCAGAGTGCCTGAGTGTGGGCAGGCAAGGCTGGAGCTGATTTTGTTTCTGTGTGTCATCTGCTCTGAAGAAGAGAGCTGTGTCTGAAGTGACTCCAATGGCTGGACTTAACTCTCGGTCAGGCTCTGTTTTGGGTAGGAGAGTAAATTGGCAACAAGTGACAGCAAGGGAGAGTCCAGCTGGCAGCAGGGTCTGGGAGGAAGCGGGTGGAGAGATGCAAAGTCCCTCCCCAGCGTGGTTCAGCAGCTCCATCTGGAGCTCCCACTCAAGCTTGTGTGTATGTGCCTGCAGACAGGGCTGATCAGGCGTGAGCAGAGGATGCAGCAACTGCTGCAGGCTCTCGGATAAATCTCTGTGATGCTGTCATGATTGATTTGACATCCTGTAGCTCAGTGCAGTTTATTATCTTTGGGGTCAGTTTGCTTTGAGATGACTCTTTATGTGAAGAAAGGAGGGGCTTTTCAGAAGTTTGTTTATTCTGGGTATCTTTGAGGTTGTGTTTAATATTTCCTCACAGTATTTTCACTGTGCCATTCCCTGTATCATGCCTGGCTACTGGACCTTGAGAAGCAGGGGTCCTGATCTTGCATGGTAATCTTTAAAGCAATCTGCATTATCCATCAACGCTGGGTTTGCTTCTGATACCTTTCCCATTGCTATAGCAACACATGTCTCCCTGGGGGATGCCAGCACGATTTCCAGGCATGTATGAGGAGAAGCTGCTTCACCTGCCACCAAATTGCAATCATGTGTGGAGCAGGGGTGGCTAATTGACAACTACACCCAGCTGCTTGGGCTGGAGGTGAACAGGAACTTCTATGAGGTCCCTCAGACTGACCCTGCTCTCCCAGGTGTTCCCAATACCTGCAGTGTCCCTGAGATATCAGAGTGATAAAGTACACATGGGAGTGCATAGTATTTAGTGCCAGAATCTGGGATTTCTCCCAAAGGAGGTGCTTGGGATGGTGTCAGCTAGCTCACCAAGGCTCGGTGGGTGTTAGGGACTGTTTGCTTTCCCTCCCCATTCTCTTCCCTGTAGAGATGCTGGAAAACGTGCTTCCCCTGCAGGGTGCAGATGGGATTGTTTGCCTGCTTTGGCCAGGTAAGCTTCTTTCTTCCTCCATCCCCTCTACATGTTGTGGTCAGTAAATGGACTCGGTGAATTCTCATGTTTTGCTCTGCCTCTCCATCTTGCTCTCCTTTGCTCTTCCATGCAAATCAGAGGCTGTCCCTAGTCTTTCAGTTGTGGGTGGCCATCAGGGCTGCTGTAGGCTTGCCTTCTCACTGCAGCGATGCTTGCTGTTGCCTCCAGACCTCGCTTGGTGGTGGTTGGGGATGGGTTTTGCATGTTCTTATGCCTGATTCAAGCTGTGAAGCCCTGTGCGAGTGCCTTGCGTGGGCAAGCCTTGGGCTGTCCGGCTGCTGGGGGCCGAGGGGGCTGTGCAGCAGATGGCACTGTTGGTTTCCCTATGAGTTATTGGCTTGGGTTTGCCTTCATCAGTGCTGAGAAGGTCGATGGTGACAGGAACCAAGTGCCTGGCTCTCTTGGAAAGTGGCGTGCACGCCAAGCTGTGTTCTGCTGCAGGGAGCAGATCTGTTCAGCGGAGCTTGGTGTTTGTGGCTTGCTTACCAAGGAGGAGCTGTGCTGGGCTTCTTGATGATGAGTTATATGAGCCAGCTCTATCCTTGGAGACCTGAGGTCCAATCCCAAAGCCACGGTGGGCCTGCTGTGAGACCTCAGCAAGGCCATGTCAAGCAATGTCTCCCTCCTATGAAAAGAAAACGCTGCTCTAGAGCTCCCTTTTGTGCCTGTTTCCCACTGCCATGTCAACCCATCCCCCAGCTTTCCCCAGCGCTCCGTAAACAACAGGCAAACGTGTGACCTTTCCATCAGCCCTGGCTGGGAGAGCTGCCTCTGCCGCTTTCCAGGCGGCCACGGCTGTGCTCTCCGTGTTGGCAGAGCAGGATTGAAATACGCGCGTGGGGCGGTGGGGTTGAACGGGCTCTGTTGCTGCCCCTGTGGCTGGAGCAACACTGGACATTCAGGAGAGGCCGTGGCAGCTGCAGACAGGCAGCCGTTTGGGTGCTGAGCTGTTTCCCAAATATCCAGTTTTCTGTGCCTTGGGCCAGCCCCCACCTGCATGGGATCCCCTGGCAGCGATGGAGCCTGCGGATATGTCAGCAGGTTTCCCTGCTGGGACTGCCCCAGTCCAGCCTGCGTGACCTGTAGTGGGGGTTCACACATCTGTTTCCCTTGGGGAACTGCGTTCTAAATGACTTGGTTTCTTGGGAAAAGTCTGCACATTCACCCTTGGTCGTTGCCCCTTCCCCCGGCGCTCTTGGAGAGGGCTCCCTGTGGGATATCTCTGTGGGCATTCTCCTTCTCCACTGATGTTCCCCAGCATTGCAAGTTTTGGCCATGGGTCAAACACAATGTTTGTAGACATGAGCTGACGTCAAAGGCGGCTTGGCGGTGGCGTGCTGGGGGATCACAGGCTTCCAGGACAGAGTTCCTGCTCCCTCGAGGCCTGTGAGCACAGTGGGAGTTCATCCTCTGCAAAGATTTACAGCTCTGGGGTGTTCCTGGCTTCAGTGAGCAAGAGCGCACAGGGCCGGTGGACATCCCGTGCTCCCTGTAGCTGCAATACAATGTCCTCCACCACCCTGCCCAGAGAGGGATTTCAAGGATGTGGGAAGTAAGGAGAAAAGGGAGGGTGAAGGGGATGGAAGGGATTAAGCAGTACCCCGATGGATTGTTTGTCTGCTGCAAGGGTGCAGAAGCCATCTGATGGTGTGTCCTGCTTCTGAGCAGGTTCTGGAAAAAATCAGAGAGGCTTTAGATGTGATGCCAGAGGTCTGAGTGGTCAAGGTATCCCAGATAAGGCTCCACGCTTCGCTATACGGTCTAGAAAAGAAAAGAAGGAGGGGGGAGAGAAAATGAGAGAGATGTGGTGCAGATATCGACTGCTGTAGGCTGACCAGTGCTGTCAGGAGAGATGGATGGTGTGGCTGGAGAAGCACTCCTGGTATTACCAGAGGTGGGATGTGCAGCTGGGGTGCGGGGTGCCAGCACAGCCTGGAGGTGCTGCTCTCCCTCTGCTCAGCGCTGACGATGTGGCCGTGTCAGCCTGCTCTCCCCGCGGGCTCCTGCTGGCTGGGATTGCCCTGAAAGCTGTGCCTGGCTTGCACCCTCACAGGTTTCTCAGGACATCCTCTGCTCATTTTTATCTTTCCTCTTCCATGAGGTCCCAATCTGTTTCCCACTCCCTTGCTATAAACACCCTGCCTGGGCTGAAGGCAGGAAGCAGCCCCTCCAAAGGCCACGCTCAGCACGAAGGAACCCTCCTGGCTCTGCACGGGCTGTCCGCTCAGGGTAAGGAGTTCAGGGCCATTTCACAGGGCAGCACGAAGGCCCCTTTGAAATCCTTGGCAACCACCCTGCTCTGCTTCTGGCCCCGCTGCCTCCGTCTCGCAGCGGATTTCCCACCGTGTGTTTCCTGCCCATCCCTCTCGGCACTGTGTCCCGTGGTGTCACAGCTGTTCATCTCCCTGTGGAGGAGACCCCGCCGGTGTGAAAAACAGCGCCGGGATGGTGTGGCAGGATCCAGGGCAGGCAGAAATGCCCTGGCCAGGGTGGCTGCTGCTGCACACCCTGCTCTGAATTACAGGGAATGGGAATACAGACAGCCTTTGGCTGCTTTCCAGTCCCTCTCCAAGGTGGTCTGGCAGCCCCAGTGGTCAGGTCTGCTGGGAGAGGATGGAGTTTTCCCACAGCAGAGCTGTGGGGCCTCTGCAGGGCAGAACTGGGTGCACACTGGGAGAGGGCAACTTGTCCAGGGCAGGAGCAGCTGAGGGATGAGGCTGAGCCTGGGTGGAGGCTGGAAGAGCAGGAGGTGTCCTTTTTCCAGGTGGCTTTTTCCCACATGAGCTGCCTCGTGCCCGGCAGGCCAAGGGGAACACAAGTCTCCTCCTTGTACAAGCGTTCAGGGCTCGCAGTTGTTTAAGGGCCCTGTTTTGCTTGGCAGAGATTGAAAGTCCCAGCGGGCTTCAAACGCTCCCGTTCAGCATTTCCATGGTGACAGGCAGGCACTTCTGATGGCTGAGCTGTCCTCAAGGCTGGTGCAAGTGCTGTGCCTTGGAGGGGTGGGTTTGCGAGCCAGAGCCTGTGGCCCCCCAGCCTTGTCCCAGTACGGGGGAACTGGACGCGCTCCTTCCCCGGTGCTCACGGAGGGCAGTTTGTTTTACCTTCCATGGATTAAGCATGAAAAGGGGAAAGGGTTTGGTTTAGGAGAGCTGTGCCCAGCCTCCTGTTCTGTCACTGCACGTGGCACCGATGGGGATATCTGCACATGATGTCCCCTGACAAAGAGCCCATCCCGTGCCTCTGCATAACCCATCGTGGAAAATATTAGACCTGGCAATTCGTAATGCTGTAGTAACTAATTAAAGGCAAGGGAAGGGGAAATGACTGATAAATATTTCCACAGCCTGGGGAAGGTGCGTTTCCACTGGTGGAAAGGCATTTATCTCCCTCCTGTCGCAGGGCAGACCCTCCTCCTCAGGCTAATTGCTGCAGATATCCCAATGATGCCATTTGGAAGGGAGCTGGACCCACAGGGCTTTTAGTTAGCTGAGGCATCAGCATCTTGCGCAGTGGCACAGCCCTCCTGTGGCACTTGGTGGCAGATCTGGGCACAGCATCCACAGCTGCTCCAGGCTCCATCACTGCCTGTGGCTCAGCAACACTCCCTCGGAGTTCACCAGGGCATGAAGAATTCTCACCCTTGTACAGAAATGCAGTGTGGCCCTGGGGTACCTGGGGCTGGGTTGGAATTTTGGATGTTGCACCTCTGAAAGTTTGCTTTTTCACACTGCCTGTCCTTCCAAACTAGGGGTGGGGGGATGCAATCTTGAAATTTTTGGCAAATAGAAGTATTCTGAAATATATCCTTTCTTCTTAGCAAGTTGCAATGAAATTCACATTCTTCCATGAAATGTTTATATATTTTGGCCAAAGCAGTCTGTATTTTGCTGGGAAACATCTATAATTATGACCAGGGTGCTGATAATTAGGAAGAGATTGGAATGCAATGATATCTGTCAATATTTCAGGGACCAAGTCCTGCCAGTTTGCACGTGTGGGCACCATATTCCTGTGCAAGGCTTCCTGCCCTCAGGCTGCTGACCTGCAGCTGAAGCACATGTATCCTGGTAGGATCCAACATGTCTTTGCAAGAACCAACAGCAACACTGTGGGTGTCACAGCCCCACTTCTGGGGAATTCACCCAGCACCTCTCACCGCCAGGCACTGCACCGGGTGGCTCTAACTGCTTACACAACTCCCCTTTGCACTGCTCCCACTGCTGCTTGAAAGGGTGTTTAGTTAATAGGATTATAAAGCTTTCCTGTCGTTAGGCAACAGAAATCAATGGTGGGCCTCCAGGGCTGAGTTTCATCCGATTTACAGCGCAGGCACTAGATGGCTGTGGTGGGTGTGCGGCGAGAGACTGGTGCTGGAGGGAGGACAGACCACCTGCCGTGGTGTGTGCCGCTCCACTGAGGCCTCCTGCAAATGCAGAGGATGCTCTCAGCCTGCCAACATTGGCTGTGTTTTTCTCCAGCTGTGAGGACCCTGGTCAGTGTGGTGCCTGTCATCACGTGGGCTGTCAGGATGCTGATGGAGCCCGGTGGTGCCAGCTCCTGTTCCCCAGCTCCCATGCCTGCTTGCAGGGTTGGTGTAGGAAACCCAGGCCTTTCCCTATTCTCCAGCCAAAAATGGTGTTTTGGCCTAAAAGCTGAGAGCAGGCACTGCTGTGCAATGCCTAAGGGGGCTTTGATGCCCTCTCTGCTCTAAGAAAGCATTTGGAGACAGCAGGTTGGTAGGAGACAGCTCATTGACCTGTGCAGTGCAAAGTGAGCTCACAACTTGGCATCCCCAAAATGCAGTGGGCACCCAGCTCCTGAGGGGCTGCACAGCTGGCAGGGGCTGGGGGTCAGGGGGGGCAGCCCCCTCCGTGGCAGGGGATGGGGGTCAGGGCAGGGAATGGGGGTCAGGGGGTGCAGCCCCCTCTGAGGCAGCCCGCGCATCTGCGCTGCGCAGGGGCCAGGCTGGGAAAGCTGAAGTCCAGCCCTTGGAGGGGGTCAGGGAAGACCTCTGTGCTCTCTGGAACTGTGTCCACCAAAGGTGACAGCCGTGGGGTTTGGCCAGTCCCATCCTGCCATCTCCTTGCCCCCATCACCCTCGTGCAAGGGGGTCCAGGCTGAAATACCTCCCCCTCTCTGATCCAGAGCCAACCCTTTTGGGAGAGGTCTGCAAAATGCATCAGCTCCCCTTGCAGCTGAAGAAGCAAAGTCAAACCCTTCACTGTCGTAGCAGGAGGGTGGGGAGAAGCTGAATGGAGTCCCTGAGAGAAAGTTCCAGGAAAGTCAACCTGCTTCAGGAATCTGGCCGCGTAACGAGTGTTTCCCATCCCCCTGGCTAACAGAAGCTGGCGGAGAGGGGACTGCACACGGTGGAAACATCTTTAAACTCTCTGGCCTGCAAAGAAAGCATAAAGAGGGAGCATCAGGAGAGCCTTTGGGTTTATGCATAGTGCTGGAAACCTGAGAGCTGCCACAGCCGTGTCTCTTACTCTTATCTCTCTCAACCCGCCGAGTTGTCTGCCAAGTGACAGGGAGCAGGGATGTAGATCCACAGATAACCTCTTGGCTCTGTGTTGTGTAGGCTAAAGTATGCGTGAGGAGCTGGCTCCATGTCCTGTGGCTGAGAGCAGGCTCCAGGGGTGGAGGGACAGGAACCTTCTCCTTTGGGTTTGTTTAAGCTTCAACTTAAGCCCTGGAAAACACACTGAAGAGAGCAATCCTGCCCAGGGCTGGAGGCTCGGCCAAGTGGGTGAATTAGTGGATGCTCTGTCTCTGGCCAGAGCCCCAGGTGGTGATGCTGTAGGTCACGTCTGTGTGCCTCCTGTTTGCGTGCAGGTCTGCATACACACAGACATATGCCTAGAGGGGTGTCCTGGCCTTGCTGCCAGCCTGGTCTCTCGCCGCAGACGGCTGCTGCTCTGGCCTGGTTGGCAGGTGGAATAAATCCTTGCAGAGAAATTATAATTAGTAATGGCAGGGATTGTCGAGGCTTGCCGGTACGCTCAGCTCTCCCTTTCCCCTGGCACCTTTCTCTTCTCCAGCAAATGTTTTGGTTTTTGTGGGAGATACCTGGTTGTACTGCTGGGGTGGTGTGGGGACAGCTGAGCTCTGCTGTGCCCGGCGCTGTGCCTGCCCAGCAAGATGCCAAGGCATAGTCTGGAGCTGCCCTAGAGGAGCCAGGATGTGTGGACATTTAAGCCTGAGGCCAAGATTAAGGTCCCAAATCTGTGTTGGAGTGCTATGGGCTCCCCTGACAAGAAGATGCTTTTGGAGATGATGGGACTTTTCCTTGTGTTTGGAGCTGGCAGAGAACAGCTGTGATGGGTGTGTGGCAGCTTGTAGCATCCTCCCACACTGCTACCTCTGCAGCCCCCAGCCTGGAGAGATGGGCACCCATGTGTGAATACAGTCAGCCCAGCAATATGTGCACAGAATGTGTGCAGGCCCTGTGCTGGGGGTTTCTCTGCCTGAAAGCCTTGCCCAGGTCACTGTGGCGGCAGAGTGGATACACATGGGTTGGGGAGGATGTTGGTAAAGCTTTCTCTACTTAAAGGGAGCCTACAGGAAAGCTGAGGAGGGGCTCTTTATTAGGGATTGCAGGGATAGGATGAAGGGGAATGGTTTTAAGATGCAAGAGGGGAGATTGAGATGAGAACTGAGGAAGAAATGTGCTTTCCTGTGAGGGTGGGAGGCCCTGGCGTAGGTTGCCCAGAGAAGTCCTGGCTGCCCCATCCCTGGAGGTGTTTAAGGCCAGGTTGGATGGGACTTTGAGCCCCCTGGTCCAGTGGGAGGTGTCCCTGCCTATGGCAGGTCTTTAAGGTCCCTTCCAACCCAAACCATTCTATGAAACTGAGAGTACTTTTGGGATGAGTGAGGATGGGATGGTGGGGCAGCAGTGAACTGCAGGGAGTTATATGGTGACTGTGTTCCTTGCCTTCCACTGGCATGGTGGTCAGGGTGCTGGAGCTGCTTGGGGCAGGAGAGAGTGGAGAACTGCTCCGTGATGGGGTCCTGTCTCGCCCTGGGTGAATGGGCAGCTGGGGCTATCGTGGCTGGAGCAGGAGGTACCCCCCTCTGCTCACCCTGGGCTTCCCAGCCACACGTGCCTGGGGACTCCTGCATTACTGTCCCCAGCCTGGGTTCTGCCCCCACCTCCAGGGGGAGGGTGGTTATGGAAACTCAATAAACTGTTGCCATGACAGCCTTGAGCACGGCTCCCTCCAGATGACGTACTCACTGTGACAGCTCGATATTACCAGCTCCCAGGGGACTGATGTCAACAGGATAAAGTGCCTTCAGCATGGGATGAGGTGGCTGGATCACAAGTAGCAGAGCCCTTTTATCCTGCATGGATGCAGGGAAACAGCTTCAGAAGCAGAAAGGATGTGTGTGGGTACCTGACAGGTCCCTTTTCTATGGGGGAGAGGAGGTCCTCAGTCTCATTTGCATCCTCTGGTAGTAAGCTGCACCTCTGGTCTTTGTTGCTGCAGTGACTGTCTCCATGGAGACCAGTCCAGCACAGCTGCATCAGGGGACCACAGAGGGGGATGCCATGTGGAAGTGTCCCCATCCCCTCCCCATGGGGACCTAATGGCTCTCAGGGTGCACTTTTAGCCCCCAGGGGAGCGTGAAAATTGAAATCCCGCAAGTGGCAAATGTGTGGAGGAATCCCAAGAAAACTAATTGATTCCCCTGCACACCCCCCGCCCCTTTAATGCTTGTTGGCTTTCACTTTGCATTGGTAATTGCTGCTCTGCACCTATTAAAAGGCAGTCTGATGCTTTGCGCGGGCTTGATTGCGAATTAATTTTGCATATGTATCTATTCTGGGGAGCACGGGAATTTATTCAGCCCAGGATGCTGAATGCCAGATGGGCATTCCAGAGGCACAAAGAGTGGCACGAGCTGTGGCCACTGTCAGGAGTAAACTGAGGGAATGAGAGCAACTTCTGCAAATTAATGCCTAAAAACATAAGTGCAGGTACAAATCAATGGGATTTAGTCTCACAACTCATTTGGGACAAGAGAGATGGATTTCAAATGGGATATACAGAAGCACCCACAAGCTTAGGTACCAACGTGCCTTTGATTTTGACTGAGAAATAGGTATCCTACTTGCTCAGGGGTTTTTGGAAGTCCCACTTGGCATCCACCTTTGTGTCTGTACCTATATCTGCTTCTCTACATCAACCCATAGGCTTTTTGTAAATGCCACATTTCTTCAGAGGGGTGCTATCAGGTTGGGGTTTCTGTGTTTTTGAAAGCAGATTTCCTCTTTCTATTACTGATAAGTATCAAAGGGGAAGAGCAGTTGGGATTTTCCATTTGCCTTCCACTCGTCATGCTGCTTTGTTTCCTCTTTGCTTTTCTATCAGCCTCACACAGTGAAAATAAACCAGTAGTTGCTTTTGTGTCATTTCTCTCAAGCCGAGCGTTTTCGTGCATGTGCAGGATGCAGTGATGTTTGGGCTGGCAGACAGTCCATGGAGTTGCAATTTCCTTTGAAAAACAAACTCCCCATTGTTATTGCTGTGGAATTTCTTTAATTTTGTGGAAGTCTTTGATGCTTGACTGCATCAAGCATTGGAGTCAGCTTTCCTTAGGTGGGTCTGTGTTCTCGTGAGTCACTTGGTGCTTGAGCAACATGATGGGAGACGTTGGTCACCAGTTCTAAATTCTAAATGTTTACACCATTGCAGCTTTGCTGGGTACTAAGATCCTCCTGTGCATGACTTTGTCACCCAAACCCACATCCATCTATGCAGAGATTCAGTTGTGGTTCATCCAGGCCAGGTTGGATGGGGTCTTGAGTAGCCTGGTCTAGTGGAAGGTGTCCCTGCCCATGGCAGAGGGGTGGAACTGGATGGGCTTTAAGGTCCCTTCCAACCCAAACCATTCTATGATCATGATGTACACAAAATGATGTCCTTGCAGGGCAGCAGATGCTGTTTAGACCTTAAGGAACGGATGCACTTCCCAGTGCAGGATTCAGCCTCTCCCTGAGGCAGCAGTAGAGCAGTTGGGAGCAGGATGCATCCAGCGTAGGGATCACAATTTATTTGCCTTGCAGTTGCTCTGTTCCTGCCAAGACTTACTGGAAAACAGTGTTTTTCCAGTAATGGTTGCTAAGCAGTGAGGTCTCATGATGGGCTTTATCTGCTCAGCTGGATCTGCAGAAAACAATGACGCTCCAGTGCAAAGTGAGAATTGGTGGTTGTGCAGGGGCTTCCCTCTCTGCCAAAAGTGGCCACTGGGGTAAGGGGATACCAGGGGGAGATTTCTCCTCCACCCCTTGCAGGGCTTCCCTGCTCCTTGGGCTGGCACACGCTGCCGTTGGGCTCCAGCAGTGAGTTAGTCCTGTCCTCGTGGGGATGGCTCTTCTGTCACCGATGCAGCACTGTGTTCAAGGTGCTTGGCTGCTGTTGCTGGAGGATCTGGGATCGTAACATGATTTCCCCTCGTGTGAGCCAGACTGGAGGAGGAGTAGGATGAGGCTGTCGTTCAAAAATCTGCGTAGGATCGTCCTGTCTGGGCTGGTTCAATGTTGGGGGAATCTTTGCCTTGTACTTCAGCTGCAAATCTCCCGCATGGGAAATCGTTCAAAACCACTTTGCAGGTTTCTGTTGAAGGACTGTTAACGTTCCCCAGTGACTTACACAGGTGTCTTGGGAGACTGGTGGGTGGATGTGCATGAGCTGACCCCTGGGGAGGAGAGGAAGGTTTCACAATGTCTTGGGGACTGTGGGAATGTCTACATCTGGCACTGTCCAAAGCCTTCTGTGCTCAGAAGCTGTCGTGTCCCGTCAGCACCCATCCGCTGCGTCTGGTTGCTGTTGGTTTGAGATGGTTCTCCAGAGTGTCTGCTCTTTTGTCCAAACTCTTCTGCTGCTGCTCTGCCTGGCACCTCTCCTGGGACTCCACACTTGTAGTTTTGCTTCCCTTCGCAGCCTGCCTGTGAGGTTTATGACTTTTCCAGAGGGATTATCCCTTTGGCATCTCTACGGCTGCCTGGTGGCAGGTTGCTGGGCTGCAGGGACCAGCAAAACAGACTGAGCTCCTGCCAGGAGCGTGCTCTGCTGTAGCAACCTCTGCTGTCTGTCCTTTGCTGTTATCGTGAGGTCCAGTGAAGCCTCTAAGACCCAGACACGAGCAGATGATGGGACTCCTATACCTCTCCACCACCTTTGCAGAGACTCCCATTCCCATGGGAAAGATCAGCCGCTAAACAGAAGTGTGTTCCTGTGGATGGCAGCCCTTGGAGATTCTGGCACTTGAGTGTGAAACCTGTGCCCTTCTTGGAATGTTGGTGTAGTCACTTAGGCCTGTTGGAAGGTGCAATCCCAGCTGGCCAAGCCCAGCTTGTTACTGGAAAGTTGTTATTGGAAAGCTCTGCTCTGCCAGCCTGTTGCTGGGAGGTGAGTAACCTGAGCTGGGGCTGAAGCACAGGTTTGAATCACCTTTCCTGGAACCAGAGCTGTTGGTATGGCCCCATCTCATCACTGGTGGTGGCAGCGTGAAATGTGGGACTGTTCTCCCTGGGGGTGCGCATTGTATTGAGTCACCAAGACATGGAGTACCTAAAGGGGCAGCGACTGGCCGTGCCAGGGTGTTTCCTGGGCTGTGGCACTGCCTTTCTGCTGTGAAAAGAGCCAGTCAGTTGCCAAAAAACTGTCAGCCAGAAGCTGGGAGATAGACAAAGCAGTATTTCCAGGGCTGTGTGCAGTGATCTCCTTTCTTGTCCCCTGCGAGGCTGTTCCCGGGGCTGCTGCAGTGTTGGCCTCTGTGTCCTGTGCTACTGCTCATCTCTGCCATGTGGTGACTGAAACTCCTGCCTGATTTCCAGTTAAAACTTATTATGGTGGGCTTATCCCTATCTGGCCTTGTTCCAGGCTTGCACATCAGCTCCCATTCCTGCAGCACACAAGCACTGGTTTTCTCACCCTTGCATTTCTCCTGGGAACAATGGGCTGGACCCTTCTGCAGTCCCACGCTCTGCCCCAGCGTGTTGGGAAAGTGCCCAGCTCCGACTGCGAGTGGCTCCAAGGCTCCGTGTGAGACCCATCCAACCCCGGCGTCTTGGCCGGCTCTGGCTCCTGTGCAAATGACTCAGCCCAACTGGGGAGGCGAGGAGGGAGCAGGGCTGGGGCTGGCTGGGTGCTGAGCAGGGCTCGGCGAGCCCAGCTTACCTAACGCCGCAGGAATGCCCGGCTCGGCAGGGCTTCTCGGCGCTGCTCTGGAACCCAGCCTTGCTGCAAGTCAAGTCTGTGGCCTCGGACAGCAGCTGGGTTTGGGAAAGTCAAGACAGGGCTGCACCATCCAGGACCATTTCTCTGCATGCGGCGAGGGGGCAGCCCCAAAGCAGGACCCGCCGCTGTCTGCAGTCATGGGAAACCACCCAAAAATGCCCACCTGGAGCAAGATCTCTTCACCCTACATTTGTCATCCTTTCTGGGCAAGAAGGGCAGCAGTAAGGACACAAAATCCTGTTTGTTTGAGATCAGTGAGGGCTTTTTCACGTGGCCTCTCTGCTGGGTACAAGGCTGGCCCCACTGACTCCCCTCGCTGAGTGCAGCTTGATGAACCCACCACACTGCTTCTCTTCTGTGCTGCTGCCCTCCCTGGAAGAGACACCCTGAGTGTTTCCCCCAGTTATTAAACCTGGTCTCTGCAGCTAATGAGGGTGTGAAGATGGCCCATGGACTTGGCCCCAGGTGCATTCTTGTTTCTGAGAGCTATGTCTGCATGGTAGGTGTGTGCAGGTTGCCTGTTCCATGTCGGCTTTCTCATCCTAGTGCTACTGTTGCTGTAAATTCTGCAGGAAGATGCTCTTTGTAGTGAATCCACCCCATTTTGTGCCATACTTCCTTTAGCAAAACTCCGTTTTGGAGTCGCAGGTGCTCTCTGGTGGAAAAGGCAGCAGGTGCCATGCTCACCTGGGCAAAACTCTCCATGCAGAATTAACCTACAAGCAAAGTGATCACTGATATTCACTGTCTTTTAGTGCCATGGGGCATTTTCAGTGCCATAAGGCTCCCAAGCACACTCTGGGTGTGAATTATTTAAGCCTTGCTGTGGTCCTTGGAGTGGAGGAAGGTATTGAGCTGAAACTGCCTCCAACAATGGGAAGCAGGGATGGAAGAGGGAGAGAAAAGGGGAGGCTCCAGCTCGGATCACTCATGCTCCCTATCTCACACCCTCTCATCCTTCCAGCTCTGCTTGTTTCCCTGCCACAGCACCCAGAGGGAAGTGCCGTAGCCTCTGCAGACACAGTTTGATCATAATCAAAAATCAACAGCAGGCAGGACCTGTTGTGTCTCTGAGACAATGCATGGGGTTTGCGAGTGCCGCGCATGTAGATGAGGCTGAAAACCTCACGCCAGCGCGGAGCAGGAGCCAGAGGCAGCACCGAGGTTGCCCTGGAAGAAAGGAGAGGCTGGGGAAGGCAGCGTGCCGTGGCACGCTTTGCAAAGGAGTGCTTCACCGGCCTGGGGAGCACCGCCGGCTGCACACACACACACATACACACACACAGGCGCACTCGCTCACACACGCGCACACACAGCCTCTTGGTGCGGCTCCTCGCAGCTCTTTGATTTCCAAGGAAGGAAATAAGACCTCTTAGAGCGGCAGAAGCGGCAGCTGTTGGCAAGATGTGCCGACAAAATTGAGCAGGGAGAGATCTCCCATCTGTTTCGCTGCCTGGGCTGGACCTGCTCATGGAAGAGGAGCGGCGGAGGAGAGAGAGAAGAATGAGCAGCCCCTCCATCCCTGGGAAGATGGAGGCAAAACCTTTGTTCAACGTGCAGAAGGCTCTGGTGCAGCCTGTGCAGATGTGCATGTTGGATATCCCCCTGAGCGTGCAGGATGATGATGTAAGTAGAAGGCAAGCCAGCCGCCAGCCCATTTTCAGCTCCAGGGATGGGGTGGGTGTGCAAGGGGCAGAGAGGTGTTGTGACCCCACCCCGGCATTACCGGGGGGTGGTGAACTTCTGGCAAAGTTAAAGATGCCAAAGATCTGGCACCGCCTCCAGATGTGACTTTCTGTGTATTTTGAGGCAAACCATGTCTTACATTTGTGGAATCCAGGGCACCAAAATGAAAGAAGGAGTTTGTGAGGGAGGGGAAGCCTTCCTATATGGAAAAAGACCCCTGTTATTGCTCAGTGCAAAAGGGAGTGTTTGCTGTGTCTGTCCTGGTTCTGCCACCGTGGGGTGGTTGGTGGGTGTGAAAGGCTGGGAGGCAGCAATCGGCTGCAGAGCTCCACTCTGGCTTCACACACCTTGGTGGCTGCTCTGCCCTGTCTCACTGTCTGGTGGGAATCCATCCTGCCCTCTCGCTGTGCTGTGGCTGTAACAAAGTGCAGGGTTTGGTCCATGATGCAAAAATTGATGTGGTTGCAGCAGTGAGGTGGAGGTTCCCGGTGCACTCGGGTCAGGGGATCCCTGGTGGGGGCTCCTCTTGTCATCTTAACTCTGCCCCTTGCAGAAATGCACCACGAATTGGACAGTGCAAGAAGGGACCCTGTGATAAAACTACTGGAGAACCTAAAATAGGGGCAATGCTTTCTAGAGGTGGTGAGTGGTTGGTGTCCTGCCTGTGCAAAGGTTTTGGGTGTGATCCAGGTGCTGTTGAAATTAGAGGCAAAACTTGCTTTGATTTTGGAGCAGGGAAAGCCCACGTTCCTGGTACATGTTCTCAGTGTTTGTACTGTCACTGCAGGAGCCTTAAATCTGGGGTTTCTTGATGGCAAACAATTGATATGTCACAGTTAATGGTACCTTCTCTTCAACATTATCCGTGTCTTTAAAAGAGGTGAAATGATGGTACAGAAATGAGCTCCCTTCCCTTGGAGGAGAGAGGGCTTCCCTGCAGGGTGATGTGTGGGATCTCAGCAGGGGTGGGAAGCCCCGGCTCCAGCTCAGCAGCCTGCAAGTGTCTCTGCAGGGACAGGGGACTTGCAGGGAGCCTCCTATATTTAGAAACACCCCAGGGCTTTGCTGGGCTCTACTGTGTGGCTGCGCTAATGAGGAGAGGATACCTGTGACGGCCACTGCAGAGCTGGCGGGGTGTGCCGGGGTGGGAAACGTGCCCCGAAAGCACAGGTGCCTCCTGCAGCAAGCGTGGGGAGGAGGGAGGGCAACCAGGCTTTGCGAGGTGGATGGAGCCATGGGATGCAGCGGGTGAAGCAGCAGCTGGTGCTTTATTCTTGCTTAGCTTGATTTTTTTAAGCAGCAATTTTGTCAAGGCTCACACTGCGTGATACCCATTCCTGCTCAGTAGTGCGATCTAGTGCTGGATTTCCCTGCGGCTCGTGGTGCAGTGTGGGGGATCCTCAGGGTTTGCCCGACACAGGTGGAGGCTTCCCTCCCTGCAGAGAGGAAAGCCTGAGCTGCGGAGACCTGTGCTCACCTGGGCAAAGGCTGGGTCTGGGCATGGGGGATGCCCTGGCCTGCGTTACTTGGAAATGACCTCTGCTTGCTAATCTTATTCCTGATTTTATTGTAGACAAGAAAAATAGATTTTTTTTTTAAGGGTTGTGTGCTGTTGGAGGGGGTTTTGTTTGGCTGGTTGGGTTTTTAACTATTCCTGCTAACCCTTGGGCAAGTGCTGGGTCACGGCCAGTCCCAGGAGCTGTGTCACGGTGAGGCACCAGATAGTAATCTGGCACATCAGGATGCTCTCAGCCCTTGGGTCATCACTGGGGCTTTTGCTCCAATGTGGAGGATGGAAAGGGTTAGTGCTTTCTTATGGCAACTGGAACTGCCATGAGGTCAGACTGGGAGAGTGGCATCCAGCATCCCCATTTCCACTTAAACTAAGGCTCTGCATGGGTACCATGTTTCCTGGCCATGATCACCATCCCAGCTCTGGCCTCCACTGGTGCTTCCATTCCCTGCCTTGGGCAGAGCAGGATGAGATCCCCAGGGGTGAGCATGGGCTGGCAGTGCCTGTGAGCAGCAGGTGGATTAGGGACTGCTCTGCCTCTCTGAGCCACCTCTTCGAGGTAGAGGATGCTTGCTCCGTTTTCCTCTCCTGCAAAGTGGGGATGTAGCGGTTCCCACAGAGTTGGCACCTCCTTCTGTTACCAAGCACAGGCCACTGGGGCAGTACCAAGTGGGATTTCTGTCTATGAAGTGATGGGAAATGCCTCTTTTACAGCTGAAAGAATGCCCCCAGCCAGGCAGGGTTTGGTGTCTCACACCCACTCACATGCAGGTACCTGCTGATCTCCCTGCCGTCGCTTCTACCAGTCAGTGGGGCACGGCGCAGGGAGCTGTGGTGGCATCTCACCCTCTATTTCATCCCCCCGTCTATATATGATGAATGAGGGGGTTGCTCCTGTGCCCTCCTCCTCCCCATGCACCTGAGACCCAGGCAGGAGATGGAGGGCAAAGCTGAAAGCTGCAGGAGCAGAGCTGTGCTCTGCTGTGCCCCTGATTCCCATTGGCAGCTGGTTTGATGTGGCCATGAGAGCATCTGGTCACTGTCTCGTGTGCTCCTGCTGAGATCTGGCACTCCTGGGTTGCTGTCAGGCCTCGACCCTCCCCAGAGGACAAATCCTGCCATCTCTCTGGCCCAGAGCTCCTGCACATGCAATGCACAGCATGGAAATAACCTCGTCTGAGCACTTATGCAGGATCCTGTCTGTCAGTCTCCATCACCAGTTGGACTATAGATGTGGAAAAGTGAGCTTGAAAACTGAGCTTTCCTTGTGCTGCAAATCCATTCAGTGATCACAACTGACCTCCTTCTGGCTGGGTTCCCAGGGGAAGTGGGGCTTTGGGCTCAAGAAGGAGCAATGGAACCAGGCAGTGCCTGGATCTGGACACCCCATGAAGACACAAACCCCCGGATGTCCAGCTCCCAGGATGACAGCTCTGTTGAGTCAACATCTCAAACTCCTGTTTTTCAGGAAAATAAAGGATCAGGGCTCCTTTGGGTAGTGTTTTGCCAACTGGCAGTAGACTTTTGGAGGTGATGGAGAGACATGGGCTGCTCATGCCAATGGTCAGTGGATGGAAATGGAACAGCCTGCCCTGGCTATCCCAACGTGGTGATACGTGTCAGACAGAGCAGGCTCTCATTTCTGTCTGCCTTGCTTTCAACAGGACTCTCAGTCCCTCCCTTTCATAATTCAGCCACAGCAGTTGCAAAATTGCCCTGTGTTGCCCCTCTTGCTATTATGGGTAGGGATTTCCACAGCTTTGCTAATAAAAGAGCAACAGTTTCTATATCTGGGAAATGGGGAAATCAATGAACGGACTGTTGCAAGTGATATAACGGCTTTCTGTGGCATCTCAGACAGTTCCCTAACATGATGGAGCTTTATAACCTGCTATTTTGTCAGCTTAATTGGCAATATCCGCTCCTTTCGAGCGGGAGCCTGCAGGGCTGGGAGGGACCAGTGGTGGTGGGGTGCTGCTCACCTTGTGCCAGTGCATCCCTCCTGCCCAGAGGATTGGTGTGCTCGTGGTTGTGCATCCTAGGGCATCCCAAAGTAATGACATGCATGTGACCCAGCCCTCTGTCGTGGTGAAAATGGCTGGGAAATACCCCTTCATTGCAATGTCCAGTAAAAGGCAAAGCAGAGATGGTGCAGCACAGCCTTGTCTCTTCCAGCACAGCTCTGTCTGAGTTGGACCCTTAATGCAGCTCTAAAGAGGGAGAAGAAAAGAAGAAGGATCAGGTGAAATTCTCAGTGTCCTGTTTAAGCACACGCATCCTCTGGAGCCTGTCCTGGCGGTCTCCCTCTCTTTGTCTCCTTCCTTTCTCCTCTCTGACATCCTAATAAGTGCAGTTGGTTTGACTTCAAAGTGGTTAGCAAATATTTTCCACTCCAGTGGGCTAATTAGTTAAATTACATTTCACATGCTAATTTATTCCTCTAATATTATTTTTTTCCCAGCATACTGGAATACAGGAGAAGATAAAAGCTTGATGTGACCTTAGAGCCAGGCTGAGTGGATCTGGAGATGGGAAAAAAATTAGTTCCAGGTTTGCTGTAGCACAGGCTTATTCCTACCACATTTGAGATCTCGTTGAGATGAAATGTTTTAGCTGATTGTAACCTTGGTACCTTGGGTGAAATGCTGTCCTCTGGCACAGAGAAGAAAAACTTTTAGATCAGCAGTAATGAGCTTCTAATTTCCAGCTTCATTGTTCCTGTTGGTAGCACTGGTAACACCTTGGAGTGCTGTGTAAATGGCAACTAATTAATTCTCACAGGAGCAGCTGGGAATGGTGTTACTTCCCGTGCACCAAGGGATGAAAGGTTCTGCTTAATTCAGTGGGCACCACGGTGAATCCAATGGGGTTCAGTGTTGTATCCCACAGCGGGGATGATGGCTGTCCTGTAAAGGGGCTGGAAATGCACCTTCCTCACCAAGCCTGGAAGGCTGAATTCCCAAGGCTGGGAGGTAGATGCTTCCCCCATGCTCAGCCCCCTCATGGAGGGGAATGATGGGGGGGCACAGATGCAGTGGGTGCCTTTGAGTGGGTGGGTTGTACGGTGTGAAGTCCTCTTGTCCTGCTGGTGACTGCTTGCTGGCTGCTGAGCCCTGTGGGGCTGGGACACTCAACATCTCCTACAGCTCCAGCATTCTCCCTTTGCTCTCTTGGAGTGGCTCTACCAGCCTGTGCATGTTGGGGGTGGAGAGGGTTTAACCTAGAGCCGAGCTGGGCCAGAGGGTTGGTGCTTGTGTCAATCAAAGATTGGAGCCTTGCCCCAAGTGTTGGGGTGAAACGATAGCTGCAAACAGCCCCACAATGAATCAAACTCTGTCATGTTTATATCAAAGGCTGTTTCTTTTCCACTGCCTGCGTATGGTAGATGTTATCGAGAGGGAGGAGCTGAAAATGAGCAGTGGGACTGTTTCCTGACCACAATTAGAGTCAAAAACAACAAATCCCTCCATCCTTGCTCTTGGCCAAACTCTCCTTTTTCCCTTGGGTGAATCATCCCTCAGTTTCTGTTGAGAAAACCAGAAACTATGGAAAAAGTCTTCAAGGTTCAACTTTCACGTGTAAAAGCAAGTATTTAGGTGCACTCTGTAAAGTCTTGGGATTTCTGGGAACTGCCCTGGCCAGGCTGAGTGCTGAGCTCAACCAGTGCCTTGGGTGAATGTTAGGGGGCAGGTTCAACCCTGTCTGTGGCTCCTGCAGTGGCGCTGTGGGTGCTGCCATAGCCACCTAGGACAGTGTGTATAACCTTCTACATCTGTGTTGGTTTTATCAATCTTGAGCATGTCCAACCACTGCCCTGTGAGCTGGAGAAACCCCCAGGAGCTGCGAATGGGAACGTACGAGGTGATGAGCGCCCTTTTGTGCACCTTTGGCTGCCTGGTGGCAGAGGCAGTGTCTTTGTAAGTGGCTGTTCAGGAGCTTTTGGGGTGGCAGCAGTCCCTGTTTCCAGCCCTTGATGAGGCTTCGGAGAGAGAATGGTTGGTGGGATGGCTGAGCATTTATACTGGCTTATAGGGATGGGGAAAAGGGTCACTGGTTGATGCTATGATCGGTTCACTGGTGTTAAAGCATCCAGAGTCTTCACCTCCGTGTGCAGCTGTGTTCATGGACTGAATAAACAAGGGAAATACAGCCATGGGAGAGTAATACCAGGGTTAAACTTTAAATAAGCAGTTAGCAGGATTGTGTTGATGCATCCAGGCAGACAAGGGTTGCCAAAATGAAATGCAAACGCAGACCTCTGGAGCCTCAACCAGCATCTGACACAGCTCCCTGGGGTACAGCCTACCTGAGGGTTTGTCATTACAGCCCAAACACAATCACCTCTGGGATGTTTGCAGATTTTGAGATGCGTGGTACTCGCCAAGCATTTGTGCTTGGCCCGTGCAAAGCCAGCAGGAATGGGCTTGGTCACACCAGTGCTATCTCCAGGTGGCTACCTCACGGGTGCCTGGGTGCTGGGTGCTCACCAGTGCTCCCTCACTGCAGGGGCAGGAATTGCCTGGCAGACTCTCACTGCTGCATTGATGGAGTTATTGGTGCAATTAAAGCAATGCTAATTCTCCTGGTATTGAAGTGCAGAAGGAGCTGATGTTTCCAGTAATTGTTCAATCAATCTGCTTTCAATATGTGTTTAAAAGTGGCCTGGCTGGATCTGTGCTGGCTGAGCAGAAGCCCGTGGAGCAGAAACTGCAAAGAAAATCAGGTAAAACAGTGTGCTGCATCCTCTACTGATATTAATCAAAACAAACCCACCAATTCTGGTGGCATTACGACCTATCTCTAGCTAAGCATATGAATTGATGTTCAAGGTGAGATCCAGTTGCTTTGCTCTTCCTTCCTATTGTTTAGCACCAGCTTCCCTGTCTTAAATCAGAAGGCAATGTAATAGCTTGCTCCTCTCACAGCTTCAGCTCTGTAGATGAGCATCTCTGAGAGGTACAGGCTCTGCCTCCTGCACTTTCCCTTTCTCAAGTGAAATGGGATCTCTCGTCTGTGCTTTCAGCTTTTTCCTACTCCCTGCTCTCATTTTTCATCCTGATGATACTGTGGGGACCCTCGAATGAGTATTTTTCGTGGCTCCAGGCACTGCTGAAGCAGATGCACAGTCAGATCCTGGTGCCCGGGTGCTGCTGGCAGTAGTTGGCTCCATCCCTGCACCCCGAGGCTGGGCACCCCCATGACCAGCAGATCAGCAGCGGGCTGTGGAGCAGCTGCCTCCTGACGGTTCGATTCAATAAGGGCCCATCAATACAATTTGCTGTCATCTGTCGCTTCACATCGGGGCTTAGAGCAGTGCCTGCAGAAGCAGCTGTCGCAGGAGCATGCCATGAGGGCTGCCAGTGCTGCTTGGTGCCCACGTGTGCTCAAATATGGCAAGTCCATTTTACTGACTGGTTTAGCACATTACAGGCAATCAAAGGCAGGTTGAGATGCCACGCAGAGTCTTTGCAAGAGCACAGGGGCACTTTGGCCCTGGCTATCCTGCCTTTCATAAACAGATGATGATGAGTTGATAGGTGTGAGTGCCTCCTGCCTCCCAGTGCAGCCCCATCCTTCCTCTGTGGAGCTTCCTATACTGTGTCCTGCAACAGGGCTGGCCCAGGAGTGAGGCTGTCATTGATACAGTCACTTGATTTGGCATATGCTAGCTACAAACACAGGGGAAACAGAGGTTTTGCCTCATTGACAGCCATAAATGTGACAACAAACCATAGATGTAGCTTTGGACATCTCCCATCCACGGGTTCTATCAGAGCTGGCCCAGTTTATTTGCCCTGTGCTTTGGCAGCAGACAGTGAGCCCTGGGGCTGTGCTGCAGCTGAGACAGCTGAAAGTGACAATGCTGAAGCAGAGGTGTGCCCTGTGTGTGCTTGACGTGCAATTAAATGCCTTGAGCTGGACGCTGGCTGCCTTCAGATGTGGCTGCTGCAGACGCGGGTGACGGCACTTCTTGCTGACACAAGCTCTGCTCTTGTGGTCCATGGTGTGGCTGAGACATCCTCACGTACACAGAGTCACTGCACGACTGCTCCTTGGCCACCACCAACGTGCCTCGGGGCTCAAAAGCCAACCCATGGCTTGGGTGGATCCCTGACCCTTGCTGTGCACTGGTGTCCCCATGCATAAGGCAGCAATTCTGTTTTATTTAAGCATTGCTGAGCACAGATAGGCGCTACTGCTGTACTCAGATAGGGCTGAAATGAGCCATGTGAGCTTCAAATAATGCTAAGGAACTACCCTGCCAGGAAACCTATCCTGAAACATCTTGATTTGGCCACTGTGGCCATGTGTGTTGTCAGTGTGACTTGCTTCCTAGGTGGTAAAACGCTACAGCCCAACAAAGGACAGCTGGATACGACTCGGTGTTGGCTTTGTCTGCTGTGAACCTGGAGCGCTTTAATTGTGCTGTTTTCATATTAATGTTGCTGAAAGGATTGGCTCCATCTCACCCCCAGGAGATGGCTCTCACCAGGTCCTTCTGCCAGTGGAGGGGCTCTTTGCTCTGTCATATGACAATGCTGCAACGTATGGGCCAGGCAGGCTGGTGGTTCGGTTTGGGCAGAACTTGTGATATTTGGTATTTTTAACTGCTGGAGTCATGTGTGTGGCATCACGCACACTGTCTGGAGAGGGGAGTGTGTTGCTGGTGTGGCAGTGTGCACCCTGCTGTTGTGGTCCATGGCTGAGGCTTTCAGGTGTCACCTCCACACGAACGCTGGTTGCAAGCAGAATCTCAGGTGCTCGTCCTCCTCTGTGCCTCTATGGTAAGAAACTTCCTCTATTTTAAAGTGAAGCCTTGACGTCATGAAGCCAAGGGCTGTTTACATTCAAAGGCTGATTTGTTTATTTGCTTGTGTCATCTGATGTGCAGAGTCATGCGGGCATCTTTACCCTGTGTCCTCGCTCGTCTCCGGGCTTCTCTGGGCTCAAGCTGGGGCCGTGTCTGGGTGTGCTTGGGCTGTGGCAGTGCTTGGCAGCTGGACAGCTTGGGTCTTTGCTCCCTCTGGCAGCTGAGGAGTGGGGAATTCCCAGTCCCATCCAGCTGCTTTTTTTATGGGGCTGGGTGCTTGGAGCTCCAGAGGACAGCCAGCAGGATCAGGCCCTTGTCTCAGAGGACTTGAGGAGCTGTTTGAGATGATGAGCCATGTGAGTGCCTTGGTAGTGTCTGGCTGTCACGTTGGTGACAAGGAAGCAAATACAGAGCAATACCTCCGGTAGTGCTGGTGGCCCAAGACAACAGGGTTGCTCTCCTGCCTGCCAGGAAACAGCACTCAAAACCCCCATCTTAAAACCAATCCCTTTCTGCTCATCCTTTTCTTCTCTCTTTAGGGTCCTGTATGCATTTCTCAGAGTCTGGGGTTTTTCTTTCATCATAATATCCTCCCCTGGACTTCTACTTCCCATGCTGGAAAGTACAAGTTAGAAACTGCAACCGAGTGAGGAAGGAGGGGAAGTGCAGTGCCAGACCCTGGGCTGACCGAGCAGAGCAGCTGGGAGACACGACTGGGGGCTCGGGGGAGATGTGCTGAGGATGGGGAGGCAGGATGGAGGCAGCTGTTGCAGCAGTGCAGGGTCCAGCAGCATCGCGGTCGTGGGTCGGGGAGCCCCTGGCCAGGGGGGTCCTGCCTGGGCAGCCAGAAATGGAGACTAATCCCTTCCCACCCTGCTGTGTGCAGAGCTGAAGGGAATGAAAAGCAGCTGAAAATCCCAGATTTCCCTTTCTATTTGATGGAGGGATGGGGGAAGTGCAGGAGGAGGAGATGGACAAGCGATGGGACACAGCTCTGACTTTTCCCATTGCACAGGGTTGGATGCATCCACAGCCCTCGCCCCTGGAGGGAGCTGACCCTGCCCATCCCATCCTATCCCCATTTAGGTTGGGGTCAGCACAAAGCAGGACTCTGTTTCCAAGTGTTAGGGCCCTGGCTGCTGCTGGTTGTCCATCTGGTTGCACTGTGGCACCAGACTCCATCTGAGACCTGTAAAAACCTTTTATTTCCAGGGGCCCTCAATCGCTAAACATACCCACTGCTGGGAGCCTGCTCTGGGAAAGAGCTTTGCAAAAGGTGGTGAATCTCCACTGGGGCCCAGGGCAAGGAAAGGAGAAAAGGGAAGCTCTCCAGGGGGTTGGCTTTTGCAAAAAAGTGACTCAGTGCGTGTCCTGGCTGGTATTGCACCTGCGTACCGCGGGGTTACGTGCCCACGTGTAATGGAAACACTGACACTGCTCCCTACCAGTGTGGCTAAATAGCAATGAGTATTTAGGCATCAATATGTATATAAAGTTCACTGCTGAGATGAAAAAAAATTGACCTGCAATGATGCTGGCTGCTCAGGAATGGACTCATCAGCTCATCCTTTCTGTGCCCTGAGAGATGGGAGAAGCTCACTGGGGGCAGACTGCTGCCTCGCTGCTGCACAAAGTCTTGCTGAAGCTGGATGAGACCTTTAAGGGAGCAGCTTGTTTCACTCACTATCTGGTCCCTGATCCTCTTGCAGATGCTCAGGGCATGCTTTCTAGCTTTTTTCCTTGCAATTAGGGGAGCAGAAAATCCTTAAAAATCTCCTTTCCAACCAAAATGAGGCGAATTCTGTCATGGTGTCTCTCTGCCTGTGTCCTCTCCCCCCAGCTGACTGCTGAACCTGCTGGCCTGCTTCATGCAAAGTTGGCTGAGGGCTCGCAGGTAATTAAGTCTATGCAAATGAAAAGAGATGGTTGAGAGGAGGAAAAGGATCTGGTAAATGCCCCAAAATATCTGTAGCATGAGTTCATGTATTATTAGACACCAGAAAATCCACGTGGGAGACGCTTCTTACAAACACTTTAACCACAAAAACTTTTTCATTCTCAGTTCTTACATTTTTAGTCTTGAGACACAAAACCATAGGAAACAACACCAGGAGTTGCAGTGCTCAGGGGATGACCTTGTTATTTTAATGAAAACTGAAATTCTTCAGCTCTCAACGTGATCCACAGAGCCAGGACTTGAAGGAAAAAAACAGCATTAATCATGGACCCAAAGGTAAAGAGTCAAGAGAGTCAGCAGTGCCATGGCCAGACTCAGCGCCACGGTGTGACTCAGCTCACCGAGTTTGTTGATATTTGTGCCACTGTAACCGAGAGATAAATCTGGCCCTTGGCCACCAGTGTACAGTATTGTTTGGAAAAACACTGCTCCTCCATGCCAAAACCCCACAACAAAAAGAGATTTGCTGGCCATTGAGAGAGGCACTGGAGTAACTTCCCCCACTAAAACAATGCGGAGCGGAAACCCTTTAAAGTGATGATTAATGAGGGGAAAATAATTTTTTTTTTAAACATCCTTTGTCTGAGGCTCTAACAATACCTGGGAATACTAAAAGACTTTACAATTCTTAATTGACTTTTCAGCCATGGGACTGTGTTTCATCTCTGCAATACCTGGCTCAGGGACTGGGCAATGGAACTTTCCCTTTCCAGCTCTTGCCAGCCTCTTTTCCTGACTCTCACGTGGCCAACACCAGCAAGTGTGTGCTCAGGCTGTTACAGCAGAATACTTTTATGACCACTCACCCAGTCCAGACCGAGGTGAATTTGGCCCAAATGACATGGCAGGGGCCACAGGGTGTCAACAAGCACCCGGGCTCAGTGGCTGCTGGTCCAGCTGCCGGCCGTCTCTCCTGCCGTGCTCCTCCTGCAGCTCCTCTTCCCTCGTCCCTGCAGCAGCTCCAGGCCCTCTGGCTCCTCTCTTGGCTGCTCGCTTTCAATCACATCAGCTCTTTGCTCCGCTGGAACCTGGCTCCAAGGTTTCACTCCTCACTTCAAATCAACGCAGCTTTCCTGCAGCTTTCACAGCAGCTTTCCAAAGTGTCCGGATTTTGATGTATACTCTCCCTGACATTTGTGCAGCCAAAGGAGATACAGAACCATTGTTGGAACATCCTTTTCCATATCCCCCATTAAGGACCTTTGTTCCTGTTTAACTGGATTTCTTATTTTAAGTAACCTCAGTTATTTACTTGTGGTATTAATGTTATGTGTGTGGTATGCTTTCTTGTTGCTTCACTTATTTCCAGGATCTGGCATTTAAATTTATCCCATCTTGTTCCTGGACGAATTCTCTTTCTAACCTAGGTTACATGGAAATGTGTTTTAGTTTGCTACTTCTGGCTCTTCCAATCAGCTCAGCACTGCAGCCTTTTTGGCTCCCACATTTAAGCTGATCTTTGGACATAATTTAATCTCGTGTAACATTATCAGCTCTATGTGCTGTCCCTGTGTTTGTGCTATGGCATCACTTCCCTCTTGGACTTCTTAGCAGCTTTGTGGCACCGTTCCCTCCCCTACGTGTGTTCAGATGTGTTGTTCCAGTGATAGGGGAGCGTGTGGTGCTGATCAGGTTGAGGGAGCTGACTCTGGGCAGTGCTGGCTTAGCATTTCCATCAGTTGTAGTCACGCAGATGCAAACCTGCATCCCTGTCCCTGGGGAGAACAGGCAGTGTGGGGTCAGAGCATGACCCAACTGTAACACAAGGGCAAGTGCTCAGCGATGCCCCACACATGCTGGTAGGGGCCACCACCCTGGCAGTGGGGTCTCTCTCCATCTTTGCTGGCCCAGGAAGAAAGCCAGTAGGACAACAGCCAGAATAAAGCTGCCCTCCCACTCCCCTGGCTGGAGAGTGGGACCCACAGGCTGGTCTGAGTTCCCTGTCTGTCTGCATGGTGCAGGTGTACACATTGCTTCGTGGCTGCATCGGCCAGGGAAGGTGCAAGTGAGAGCAGGAGAGGAGAAGGTGCCGGGATAGGGGCTGGAGGTGAGGACAGGCACTCTGCCAAGCAAAGTTTCTTCGCTATCTGCTGGGATTTCTCTATTGATCGGTTGCCAGAACCTCTCGTTTCTGAGAGTCTCCTTTTACACAATTTAGCTGAACGTGTCATTTTGGCTTAGTTGTCGTCGGTGGAAAAATGTACCGCCTGTCCTTGAATGTATTTTTGAATGGTGAGCAGAGCCAGAGCTTCGTTCTGTTTCTTTTTCCACCCAGGCTCATGAGCCTGGCCATGGAGAGCACTTGCTGTGATCCAGGTGATGTGGAAGAGGGTTTGGTGGGAAAGGATGGAACCACTCAGCCCTGTGCAAGCAAAGACATGAGCGTCCCAAACTGTTAATGGTGGGTGGTGCTGCTCCCTGTTTCATAGGCAGTCACCAGCTGGTTGTTGCAGTACATGTTTTGCACATTCAGAGCAGTGTTTTGAGCTGAGTTTTTGCTCCCAGTCTGGCCCCAGTAGTGTAATACAGAGGTGCTGGGAGGAGGAACATCCACAAGCACAGAAAATCCAGCACACAGTCTCCCTCACCAAAGGTTGTAGTGAGTGGAATAAGTTATGCCTGTTGAGTTCCTTGATAGGTTGAGTTTCTTTTGGGAAGCGATGCAGCTGGGAAGCAGATTAATTTTGCTTTGTGCATCTGCATAGCTGCTGCGTGCTCTTTGTCTGGGCAGGGCAGGGGCCAGCAGTGCTCAGGGTGCCCTCTGGGAAGCAAGGGGCTCAGAGTGCTGTACTGGCTGCAGGAAAGCGACTCCAGCTGTTGGGGGACTTGTTGGGAAGCCCTGCAAGTGTCAGGATACTTGGGATGAAATTGCCACCTCTGGATTGTGCCCAACATCAGATATGTGTTCTGATAATGAAACCTCACTATGTCATTCTATTTTTGTGGTAGATTATAGAATCATTGAATGGTTGGGTTGGAAGGGACCTTGAAGCCTATCAAGGTCCAACTCCCACTGGATCAGGGGGCTCAAAGCCCTATCCAACCTGGCTTTGAACACCTCTAGGGATGGGGCAGCCATGATTTCTCTGGGCAACCTGTGCCAGGGCCTCCCCACCCTCACAGGAAAACATTTCTTCTTAATATCTAATCTAAATCTTTCCTTTTTCAGCATAAAATCATGCCCCTCATCCTACCCCTACACTCCCTGATAAAGAGCCCCTCCCCAGCTTTCCTGTAGCCCCTTTCAGTACTGGAAGGATAGATGAGAAGGGCTGTTTTGATTTCAGAAAGGAGTTTCCCCTATCTTCAAGGGTTACACCCATTCCCATCTCTGCCTGCCAATTTTTGTGACTCCATAACCTTTCTCCTCTTTTCTGCTAGTGCTTTTTCTCTTCCTGACTGTTATGCAGAGGGCGCAAGGATGGAAATTACAATAACTGAGCACCTGGGAGTCATGAACTTGCTGAACGCTGCTCGCTAAGCAACCCAGAAAAAGTGTTTTTCCTGTTTTTCTCTTGGTTACAAGCACCTTAGGTGGTATTTGTTAAAAGAGCTGACTGAAACATTCTGGCAGAAAGGTGATAGGGAGATAAAAGCTGCCTTTAAAGACAAACGGCTCAAGAAATAATAGTCTTTGCCAGAGGAGCTCTGGTGTGTCTGCAGCGTGTCAGGCTTCAGCAGCTTAATGCCTGCTGAACCCTGCGCTCGGGGGAGCGCTGTGGACGGCAGCAGGGAAGCACGTGGAGAAGGAAAATGTTGTGATCCAGAGCTGCAGCTGTAGCTCTCTTTGAATGTGGGGACAGTCCATAACAAACCTCACTGGGTATTTTATGATACTCTCGAAACAGCGAGATCTGGGCAAGCTTTTGTGTTTGTTTTACTGCATCCCTCTGCCACCAGTGCCCTACAAAATGCTATAAGGACTCTTTTTGTGCTTTTCACAAGATGGACTCTGTTGGTTTTTGGCCTTCTGGGCATATTTTAATGTCAGTCATTATATTTTGCTTCTTACTTTTTCTGAGTACTTTCCTTTCCCTGTAAGTGGCTGTGTGGTACCGTGCTGCGAAGGAATCAAGGCACCTGTCCTCAGAAATACCCACACAAAGCGTGCTGTGGTCAGTTGCTTCTTAGAAAGTGGCTTGTTTCCCCCCACAGCTCCCCATGTTGGCCTCATTCTGCTGAATTTTTAGAGGTAAACAAGCAGGAAAAACAAAGGTTTGTGCTGTCACTTGCTGCCCTAATGGAAAATGGTCAAATATTATGGGCAACGGATGGCGTTAAAAGTGGGATTAAGGAGAAATTTTCCTAGAATCATGGAATGGTTTGGGGTTTGAAGGGACCTTAAAGCCTATCCAGTTCCAATCCTCAGGTCATGGGCATGGACACCTCCCACTGGATCAGGGTGCTCAAAGCCCCATCCAACCTGGCCTTGAACACCTCCAGGGATGGGGCAGCCACGACTTCCCTGGGCAACCTGGGCCAGGGCCTCCCCACCGTCACCGTAAAAAAATTTTTCCTAATGTCTAAGAAATACCTTAATACCCTAATGCCTTCCTGCAAGCTCTTGAGCCTTCAAGGCTTGTGGCATAATTGCATTGCTGTTGCTGAGCTTCAGGAGTCTGCAGTCTCTGCAGGAGATGCTGTAGCCCAGCTGTGCACAGGGGCTGCAGGAAATGAAACACAGAATAGCTGGATGGAGAGTTTTAGATCCTAATTGCTGGGGGATTTGGTGTGCTTCCTCTGCTAGGAACTGACAATTATTCCGATCTTGCCTTACTGTGTTAAATGTCTGGTGTGCTTCAGAGAGGCTGGAGGAGAGCTGTGTTCCTGAATTAACCTGGTGTCTAATCGGTGCCCGCCCATAGGGGCGGTGGAGACGAGGGGAGTTGCAGCTGGAGGGCAGGTGCCATCAGCAGAAGGGGCACAAAGTGCAGGAGAGCCCGAGTCAGCTTTCTTCCTAGGCAGCACAAAGAGTGCATAGTGCCTGATCAGCCTGGAAATGGCCCCAAGAAACACCCAAAACCTGGCGGCAGAGCAAGTGATCAACTGCCCTGGATCTAGAGAGCTTCTTAAAATCCACGCTTGCTGTAAGCTGTGGCAAGTGGTGTGTGGCTCATTGCTAAAATCCGGTTAAATAGGGGCATTGGTCATGTTGGCAAGTGGGAATTGAGTGTGTGAAGGACTGGGGGCTGGCTGGGATCTGTTGGTCCCCACATTTTTTTTTTTTCCCTTCTTGCATGATCTTGGAGGTTTTCTCCCTTGTCCTAAAGTAAAAGAGATACTACTAGTTTATCATTATTATTCCTTATAAAACAATCTTCCAACTGATCCTGGGCACTGGAGAGTCTTTCAAATTAAAATCTTAATGTCCAAAAACTTTTGATTTAGGACTCAATGCAAGTGTAATGATTTCTAGTTAATAAATCTTCTATCAGTAGCACTTTTCTTCCAAAGTGCCTTACAAACATCAACAAAAAGGGCTTCCCCAGCCTCTACAATAGAAGGAAGTGTTATCGTCTCCATTTTCTAGCAAGCAGCCTGACACAGAGCACTGCAGGGATTTACTTGACACGCCTTGCGAGTTGGTGCCAGAGCTTGAGGCTGGATAATGTTGCAACTCCCACATGAAACAGCCCAGTTCTCATCAGAGGCTGCTGATTTGAGTCCTGGTTCACTTGCTTGTCAAACAGTAAAGGCTGGTGGTGTGTGATGCTCAAGAGGGGCTCAGTTGGGGGCAGCTGGGGTGGATTCTTGCCTTCTGTGGTGGGGGCTCAGATCAGCTTTTCTCAGTTGTTTGCTCTGGCATCTGTCCTACTCTAGGTTCATTGAGGCTCAAAGAAAATACGAGATGGTGCCAGTGTGTGCCCTTGGGGTGTTTGCGGGAGCACTGTGGCGTTTGCAGGTCATGGAGGAGGCAGCAATCCCTGTGAAAGCCTTTCTGAGTGATGCTTTGGGGTAGGCAGCCTTGCTTGCTCAGCTTATGGCCTGATGGAAAAAAAAAGCCCCAGCAATATAGAGCACAGGAACTGGGTCACCACGAGTTTTGTCCTGTAGGAAATATGCTGGAAAGCCCTTCTCGGATGTGGAGCAGTGAGATGAAAGCGAAGGAGGGCAGTCGCTGGGAGGGCTTGAGAACGGAGCTGAGCGGGATGCTCAAAGGCCACGTGTATGAGCTTGTACTTGCTGGGGAGAGATGACTCCTCTGGGTCCACGCTGAGCCTGGTTATTGAGAAACAAACCAAAAGCTGAATCTGCAGGTCCTGACCCAAGTGGATTGAGATAAACCAGGAGACAGGCTTAGAGTTTGCAAAAGCCCCTCTGTGTTACCTGCTCTGCGTTACCTACCAAGCCTGTGGGCTGGAGACTGCGGTGGAGGAGCATAGATCTGTATTCTGTAGGTACTCCAGTGTTGGCTGTATGGGTTATTCAACCAAGTTCTGATTGCAGAGCAGCACAAAGAAACAGAGTAAAGGATTTCCCACACCATCCAGTTGCTGCGCCCGTCTGTGCTCCTGTGCCTGCTGAAGTTGATGGGACATTTACAGCAGACATCAATTCAAAATGCCCAGTGTGTTGTGAAAAGCTTTTGCTGGTTTGCCAAGCGTAAATTGATGACATTTTTTTCATGAGTCACGCAAGCTATCATTTTCTTCAGTCCCTTGCTCCTGGAGTCATGTGCCTATCAAATAATTGAATTTTTCAACAATTTCTAGACCTTTAAGAGTGTAAGGGAGAAACCTGAGGGTGTGATCCTGCGTGTTCACTTTTGGCTCTGTGCTTAAAGGCAAATAAGAAGCCCTGAAAAATTATTTGTTTTGAATCTCAGAATTTTCAAGAGCCTGGCCCCTGATGGCTAAGTGTTTGGGGTTAGCTATGCTGAGCAAACATCCTGAACTCAGGCTCCTGACCCCGCTTTGAGTGTTTTGCTTTTCAGACCCATAAGGTTCCCAGGAGAGGAGAAAGGAAACTGACTGGCTATTTTTAAACCCTTGCAATTGCCTTCCTGCCTTATATTATCCATTATCAGAAGTGTTTCTCCCCTGAAACCATCTTTAGTGGTCAACCAAGGGACCAGTGAAAACAGTTCATCAAACAGAGCTGTATCTTTCTGTAGAGGTCAGATGAAGCTGGAGGGTTTTGAAGGGGTTTGGCAGCTGAAAATGAGTAGTGCTGTTATTTATTATGTGCACTCAAGCGGTGCCAAGCAATTCCAGCGGTGGGCCATGATTACACTGCCCTAAGAGATAAACAGTGAAGGAAAGCAGAGTCTTCCTCCCAGAGACCCTATTGTCCAGGGAGCCAACGCTGATTTCTGCTGGGGAACTGGGCGCTGTCTCTGATTCCTGAGTATATGGAGTGAAATGAGGCACGCAGCCAATCTCATTTTATAGCATGTCTTGCAGTATCACATGGTTTCTGCTTGATGCACCGGTGGGTCTAAAAGACACCTCCATATGGAGCATTGTCACATCCTTTCTGCAGTGGAGAAAGCTCTGGTGACCTGGCCAGCATCGCGGGGTGACTTGGGCAGGGATTGGGGATGCATCTCTGTGCTCGGGTGGTGTTAAAATCTGGATCATCCCAAGAGAGCATCCCAAAGGTGCAAGGCTGCCTTGGGCAGTACAAGGCCCCAGTGCAGGGCTGGATGCCCTTTCCCAGGAAGTCCTATTGACCCTCTGTGGCTCCAGATAAGTGGGACAATAGCTCATATTGTCCCCGCTCATCCTCCTGCTTGGTAAACTTTCAAGTTGGAACCATATCACACCCCTGGCAGCTTTGTTAATCTTTTCCTGCCTGGGCAGGAGCTGCTGGTGCCCTAGGCAGAGCTGGTCGTGTGAGCCTGGCTCCATGTTCTCATTGGAAATAAAGCCGCGGGGCTGCAAGGCCTGGGGTGGCTGATGTTATTTCAGCTGTGCAAGGAGCTGAGGCGTAAAAGTCTGGGTTTTTGGTGTTGTCAGCAGCAACTGCCCAGTCCTTGTGATGCAGTTTATCAGCAGTGTGTGAGGAGGGAAGGGGGAGAGCCTGCTATGCTCAGTGCAGGGGGATGATGAGTGGCAGTTTTTTCCCGTTGCTCTTTGCCTCTGAAAACAGAATTATGTTGCAGGGTTTCAGTGCTGTTTTGGAGGGCTTGTGGTCTCTTGGAAGCAGGATCTTGAAGGTGGTTGGGGGCATCATTGCTGCAACGAGTTCGGGAGCTCAGCAGGGTGGATGCACAGAGAAGGTCTCAGCACACAGCCCACTCTTTACCTCTAAAACCAGAATTACATTGCAGGATTCCAGCATCATCTTGGAGGCTCAGGGCCTTTGGAAAGCAGGATTTCCAGCCCTGCTGTTGCCCAGGCCCATTTCTCTTGCCCCGAGTCCCCTTGTAGGTGCCCACATCCCTGCTTCCCCTTTTGCCCACACTTTGGGCAAAGGGAATGGGTCAGACCCAGCTCCTGGCACTGACTCTGCAGGGCCTTGATCACATCCCTTCATCTCCTTGGGGTTTATGCTTGCCCAATGGTGGCCAGGAATGCATCACCCCTTGAAGTCCAGCTGTGGACAGGGAAGGGCTCTGAACAGACACTGTTGATGGGGGCTGAGCTCATGTGGTGAGATAAAACTTGTCACACAGTATCACAAGGTTGGAAAGGAACTCTGAGATCATCAAGTCCAACCTATAACCTAACACTAACACCAACACCAACCATCATCTAAACCATGGCACTCAGTGCCTCATCCAGTCTCCCCTTAAACACCTCCAGGGTCGATGACTCCACCCCCTCCCTGGGCAGCCCATTCCAACGGCCAATCACCCTTTCAGTGAAGAACTTTTTCCTCATATCAAGCCTAAACTTTCCCCGACGAAGCTTGAGTCCATGTCCTCTGGTACTGCCACTGGTCACCTGAGAGAAGAGACCAACCCCTGCCCGACTACAACCTCCTTTTAGGGAGTTGTAGAGAGCAATGAGGTCTCCCCTGAGCCTCCTCTTCTTCAGACTAAACAGCCCCAACTCCCTCAGTCGCTCCTCGTAGGGCTTGTGCTCCAGCCCCCTCACCATCTTCGTTTCCCTCCTCTGAACACATTCCAGTATCCTGACATCTTTCCCAAACTGGGGGGCCCAGAACTGGACACAATATTCAAGGTGAGGCCTGACCAGTGCCCAGTACAGGGGGACGATAACTCCTCTGGTCCTGCTGGCCACACTATTCCTGATGCAGGCCAGGATGCCATTGGCCTTCTTGGCCACCTGGGCACACTGCTGGCTCATGGGGAGCTTCCTGGCCACCAGCACTCCCAGGTCCTTTAAAAACACGTTGTTAATATAGAATCCTAGAACGGTTTGGGATGGAAGGGACCTCAAAGCCCATCCAATTCCAACTCCCTGCCAGGGGCAGGGACACCTCCCACATAACAGTTCCATCTCCTTCGACTCCAGGACGGGACCCAGTGCTCCAGGTGGGGCGGAGCGGAGGGCAGAGCCCCCTCCCTGGCCCCGCTGCCCCCCGGGGCTGCGAGCTCACGTTGCCGCCTGGGAGGAGGGCATTCGCATCTCTGCCGCCTCCCCCGCGGGCTCGGGGCGGGCGGGGGGGGTTTCCCGGCTCAGCCTCCGCTCCCGCCCCTTCCCGCGGGGGTTGGACCGAGCCGGGGGCGGGCGGAGGAGGAAGCCGAGCGCCTGCTTTCAGAGCCTCTCGAGCTCCGCGCTGCCAGCGGCGCTGCGGGCTCCTCCAGCCGCCCCCCCCCCGCCGCCTCCTCTCGCCGTTATCCTCCCCCCCACCCCCGGTGGCTCCGGTGCAGCCCCGCGCGCCCCCCCGGCGCGGGGGCCCTGGCGGGGGGGATGCGGCGCCGCCCATGGTGAGGGGTCGCCATGCCGCGCCCCCCCCCAGCATGTTCGAGGGCTGCCGGCGGGCCCGCGGGCTCTGGGGGGCCGTCAGGCTGGAGGTGGCGGCCGACAGCAGCCCCGTGGTGCTGCACAGCTTCACGCAGCTCGACCCGGACCTGCCGCCGCTGGAGGTGAGCGGGGGCGAGGCGGGGGAGCGCAGCCCTCTGTGCCTCTGGAAGCAGAAATTGGGTTGCAGGGTCTCAGCATCCTCTCGGAGGGTCGGAGGGGAGGGTTGGGGGCATCGCTGCTGCCAGGAGCTGGGGGGCTCAGCGGGGTGGGAGCGCAGCCCTCTCTGCCTCTGAAAACAAAATCGCGTTGTAGAGTTTTGGCTTGATCTTGGAGGCCCAGGGGCTCCTTAAATCAGGATCTTGGGGGATGAGTTGGGGGAGTTCAGCATGATGGGAGCGCAGAGTGAGTCCTGGTGCACGCCCCTCTTTGCCTCTGAAAACAGAATCCCGATGCAGGGATTTAGCACCGTCTTGGAGGCTCAGGGTATCCTTAAAGGAGGATCTTGGGGGTGTCACTGCTGTGATGAGTTGGAGGGGCTCAGCAGGGTGGGAACACCTCTCTCTCTGCCACTGAAAACAGAATTGTGTTGCAGGGTTTCAGCATCGTCTTGGAGGCTCAGGGTATCCTTAAAGGAGGATCTTGGGGATGTCACTGCTGTGAAGAGTTGGGGGGTCTCAGCAGGGTGGGAACACCTCTCTCTGCCACTGAAAACAGAATTGTGTTGCAGGGTTTCAGCATCGTCTTGGAGGTTCAGGGTCTCCTTAGGGTGGGATCTTCAGCCCTGCTGTCCGCTGAGTGCAGGGAATGGGGAGGTGGTTGGGGAGTCACTGTTGCGATGAGTTGGGGGGGCTCAGCAGAATGAGAGCACACTTCTATGCCTCTGAAAATAAAATTGCATTGTAGGCTTTCAGCATCATCTTGGAGGCTCAAGGTATCCTTAAAGTAGGGTCTTGGGAGTGGTTGGGGGTGTCACTGCTGCCATGAGGGGCTCAGCAGGGTGAGAGCACGCCACTGCCTCTGAAAACAAAATTGCATTGCAGAGCTTCAGCTTAATTTTGTAGGCTCAGGTCCTCTTGAAAGTGGCATCTTCAGCCCTGCTTCCCCCTTTGCCCACATGTTGGGGGCCTCTCTAGTTTGGGATTCTGTCTGGTCTAAAGCCAGCGTGGAGTTTGGGAAGGGGACGGCTGTGGGCAATCTGCTACACATAGCACTGTTTCATTTTATTTAATATATGGGTGCCCCTGCAAGGGCTTTTTCTGTGTTGTGTGCCATTGACTGGCAGGCAGACTGCCAGGCGCTCTGCTGGCAGAAACCACAGTGATGCTCCCCTTCAAGACAGCCATGGAAGGGGGGAGATGGCTAAAACCTGGGGCTTTTATTATTCTATTTGAGACTGCCTGCTGGAGGCAGGAGTCTGCTCAGATCTGAGATGCTTGTAAAGGCTTCAGGCTTGTCCAAACCACAAGAGCGTCCTCTGGGAAGGTTACAGGCATTGGGAGGACTTTGCTGGAGGATGCAAAATATTTGTGCTTCTTTGGATTCGACCTCGGGCGGCTCAGAGTGGTCCCCTGGAGGTCACAGCCTGATTGAGTTGTTGATGGCAGTGGCGTGTGGAGGCATCTGAAATAATCTGAGTCAGAGCTGTGCCATTTTTCTTAGTAATGGATAATCATCTTCGGCGTGCCAGGAATGTCATTGATTCTGAGCAGTGTTAGGAGAAGCTCAGCTGGAGGAAGGTTTTGGCATTCAGATATGGTGCTTTCATGGCAGCGTCCAAGCCCTTTGTGCTGGTGGTGCAGGGGTTAATATTAGCAAGGGTCAGCAAGTCTGGATTTTGCTGGGATTTAGAGCCAGCTGCAGATGTGCTTCTCTGCTCTGGATGCTTCCTGCTGGAGGAGGGCGGTGGAGGGGGGGAATCACCACTAAACCCTTTTGAGTTACTGTGCAGATATCCGGGGAGGACAGCCAGCATTTCAGGGGGAGATGGCTCCTTCTCCCAGCGCTAAACCACCAACCTTGCAACCTGGGATGGAAAGTCTTGGTCAGCCAGGAACAGGAGGGGATTATCTCAGGCTCCAGCTGTATCGCTTGGCCTCTGGCCTTGGTGACAGGGGCTCCTCCGCTCTGCTGAGTCCATGAAAGCTTCATCCAGCTTATTTCCCCCTTTTCCCTTCCCTGCTTCTCTCCCTCCTGGGGGTGGGCGTACTGACATCGTTTGGAGTTCATCATCTGGTTCATGTTATGCCTGGCAGGAAGTCCAGCCTCTCCATCCCGCCGCGCTCCAGGAGGCCGAGGGGCCACGCTTTTGGCAGGGAGAGCAAAAGGAGTGGGGAGGAAAGAGGGGTGATGCAATGTGCTCATCCTGGAGGAGGGGCTGCCTGGCGTGTGTCAGCCAGAGCTCAGGAGAGGGATTGGCAGTATTTTGGGTGGTGGAGGCTGCAAAGGAAAAGTCACCACAACTGAGGGCAGCTTTTCAAGGTCCTCACTGGCACTGAGCAAGTCCCTGCTCACCTGAGCATCAGCAGAGACAGACAGCTGCCCACCAGACCTCCTCTGGAGTCATCTTTGCCCAGATTTGTGCTCTGGGCTGTCCTTGGGTCTGTGTTGTGTGATGGTTGGAGCACAGTCCTGGTGTCTGATTGTGTGGGATTCCCTCCCCACCTGGAACAACTTATAGGCACATTCTTCCTTTCTCTGTATCACACATTGGTAAGTGATGGCAAGAAAAGGTGCATCCCAGAGTGGTGTATGGTGACCCACTGCCTAGCGAGCAGCTTTTAGATGCTCAGAGAACCACTAACCTCTAGCATGTTCATAGAATCGTTTGGTTGGAAAAGACCTTTGAGATCATGGAGTCCAACCTTGTTCCCATGTGAGGGCCTCAGTTGCACACTGGGCCCCACTGGGCGGCTTGCGCTTGCCAGCATTGCAGTGCACGGCTGGGGAAAGGAGGAAAAATGAGTTTGTGTTGTGACAACTGTCCTGGCAGCAGCCCTGGGTGGTTATAATCCTGGGGTAGAGTTACTCCGCTTGATGCACGCTGGGAGGAGAAGGCAGATTATTTGAATAGAACCCCCCTGGAGACCGTCAGTGTTTTGCTAAGCCCCGCAGCGCTGTCGTCGGTCCCAGATGCGCAGTGGGAGCCTGGGGCTGCCACCTCTGCCAACGGGAGCTGCGCTTCCCGGCCTTGGCATGTTCCCTGCACTGGGACAGAGCTGGTTTTGGTGGAGCTGTGCCAGCGTATGGGGTGGATAGTCTGGTCCCACGGGGAATAGAGGATCCCTGGAAAGCTGCCGGGCAGGTTGCAGGGAATGCGGATCTCGTTTTCCACTCCTCGGCTGAGCCCCTCTGGATGTCAGCAGGGCAGACCTTCGCCTGTGTCCCGCAGCAATGGGATTGATCTCCCAGGCATGGCTTTGAAGTCCTACTCGAGGTCTCAGGGCCACGTGTTTCCAAGTATTCTCACCATGATTTTAACCACAGGGAATGGAAAATTTAAACTGATTGTCTCAAGCAGGGGATCGACAGAGCAGCTTTGCAGACCTTTTTCTTTGACTCTTCAGTTCTGATCCAACCCAAACCAGTAGTGAGCATCGATCCTTCCTGTCCAGTGGCAGCTGCAAAGTGAAGTTGGTGGCCCTTCTCCTAGTCCTTGCTGGACAAGCATGCAGTGAGCACCACTGCAGATGACACAGACTAAACTTTGATGAGGCTGATGTTGTTTAACCTCTAGACAAGTGGCTGGGCTGAGGCGTATCAACAAACCTTGTGTCCTTGCTATTCCGGCTCTCTTTGTTTTCTGAACAATTAAGGGATTTTCAGTTCCTAAACGCATCCTCCAAAACTTGGATTGCTCAGCCCAGATGCCTTGGAGGTCAGTGCCTTGTTCTTTACAGCTTGGAGGGAGGTGAGGGAGGGGCAAAGATATCTCTTAAAAGCCATTTTCTTTTAGCTTCCTATGGTGCCTTTGGAATAAGATCCTTTTCTCCCAGCCTGTTCTCTGCCACCAGGCACAACCTGATATGCCCCTTGCAATTTGCCAGATGAACATCATCTGTTGGTATTTCTCGCATGGGGACCTACCTTCTGGCTCCCTTCAGGAAGGTTTGGAGCCAGTGGTGAGGCCAGGAGCAGCCTGAGGTGCTGATTGTTAGTGGCTGCTGCAGGTTGGTAATAACAAAGGTGGGAGGGATTTTTGTATTATTATTTGATATGGTTAGGGAGAAGCTGGAGAGAGGTTCCTGAGTGTGTTTGTATGAGGATCATGTTACTTGGAGGCTGCTGTGCAGTGTTTCCATAGGGGTGGGAAACCCTCTGGCACTGAGATCTTGCTGAGGTTTTGATGGATTTAGTACCAGATTGGCAGCCCTGAAAAATTAAATCTTTGTTTATCTGCAACACCCCCAGGCCATCCCTGTGTCTCAGCTTCACTCCTGGGGTTCCCTGCAATGAGGGAAGCGGGAGATCCCATGCTGCTGCTCAGGATGCATTAGAAGCCCCCACATCACACTATTGCTCTGTTACAGCCATCTGTTTTCCAGCTATTGGGGTGGGATTACTAGACAGGGGCAACTAAGTGCAGTCTTAGAGAATTTCTGCTCTTCCCTGTGATTGAATTTGTGATGAGCAAAAAGAGCACCAGGCCAGCTGTGCGAGCAGGGATGGGTCTCACTCATCCAGCACCACTGCTTCGGAACCAGGGTGTCGGCTGTGACCACCCCACAGCCAGGGCCAGGGCACAGCCCGCTTTTAGGACCACCTGAGTTGATCTGGCCATAGGAAGGGCTTCACCATTAGCAGCTCCTCTGTCACCCTTTCCATCTTGCTAATTGCCAGCCACTCTGTCCCCTGAGGGAAGTGTAATCGAAAGGAGCAGAGAGCTTATTTAGGTCACTCTACACCACATTTAAAGGCTGGGCATCCCCTGCTTGTACTTTCTCTAAGCTGTCATCTCTAGAGCTGCCTACTGACCGGCTTTCAAGAGGATACGTTCCTTTATTTAAATGCATACTTGCAGCAGGGCTGCTTCACTTCTCAAGTATTTCTTCATCTCCCACGGACCCAGCAAGAGCGGGGAAAAAAATGTGGTTGCTAAGGAGCAGGATTTGGATACAAAGCTGGCCGAGCTGCTGGCGGGGGGCCCGGGGGCTCCAGTGCAGCTCGTGGTGGGTCAGAGTTTCTACATTGCTTTGGTGGGATTGGAACCCATGCGATCTGGATGAGAGGGGTTGGGATTTGAAGCATCGCTTGAGCCTTGGGGAGAAAGAGCCGAGTTGTAGGACTCGTACCCTCCATAGATGAATTTGTTTATCCCGTGCTGTTGCTGTGCATGATGCTGGCTTAGACCCAACGGCAGCATCTGTGGGCTGTCCAGGATCTTTGTCACTTGCTGTGCAGGTCTGTGGGACCTTCATTTTGTAGCAAGAAACATCTGTGGGCTGAAGGGAGGCCGGCGTGAGTTGCATCTCACTGCAACTACATCACAGATGGAGTGTGCTTGCCTGAGAAAACTGGCAGAAGGGGAAGGCTTGAGCTGTTTGGCTACTTCGGTTGTCAGTTTATCTCATTCCTGTCTCTCTGTGGGATCTCACCTGAACATCACAGCAGCCCCAGCACTCCTGGCTCTTGGAGATGCAGAAAAAAATGCATTTGGACTTTGCTCCTGAGTCGTTAATGGGAGTGCTGAGCTCCGGCATGGAGCAATCCCAGCCGCTCCCTGCAGGTTGTCCGTCTGAATGGAGACGTAAGGAGGAGACTGGAGTCTGGGCAGAGGTGTGAGGGTGCTGCAAGGCAAGCCTGCTTGCAGTGCGTGCTGCGAGCTGGCACAGAAGTAGCTTTGCTCATGTGTAATCTAGTGTTTGCAGAATGGCTTTTGTGTTCTCTTAACACCAGAGAATAGCCCTCCCAGAGGCGACAGGAAGGTCCTTTCCGAAATCTCTACACGGGCCACGCCATCACATGGGCTGCAGCGAGCAAACACCAGTCTCCTTCAGTGCAAGGAAGTGGCAGTTCTGCAGCATCTAAAGCCCCTGCCTCTCTCCATGTGATTTTGTTTGGTTTGTTTTTATGATGTCATGTAAATAATCTCCCAAGTCTTTGGTTCAGTTCCCGGGGCTGTGTCTGTACAGAACTTTTATGCTAGGTAACTGCCACGGGTTTCTCTCTAACATACCTGGGGGTCAGGAGTTCCAGCTGAACGTCAGCGATTAAGCACACACAGAGGCACGTGTGTGACCTGTTTTGCTTGCATAGCTCAGCAGCAGTGAGCTTGTTGTCATTACACAGTTGGTATTCTGATGAGCCCTGCTGTCAGAAAGCCGCTGGGACTGAGAAGGGCGTCTTCCTGCTTCGCACATGGGGTGCTGGGTGCCCATGCAGTGGGGCCGGTGAGCCTGGAGAGCCCTGGGTCAGTGGAGGCAGGACAAGAGACAGCTCCAGCTGCCAGGCACCAGCCAGTCCTGGGAGCTGACAGGGGAGGAAAAAATTGGTTTGACTTGCAAACAGAGCATATTAGAGAGAAAACTCATTGGAAGCAACTTCATCTGGAATGCTGAGGCATTATTTTTAGAGTGGCTTTTCTTTCTGCTAACCACACTTTAACAAACAGCAGCTGAGCTGAGGGCCTGTGTGGAAACCTGCTTTTCAAAGGGCTTGCTACCCGTCTTACCAGAACTTCTTTTCATGTGATGAAGCAAAACCACGCAGCCTTCCCCTGCTCTTTGCAGTGGTCGGGTCTCCATGGAGACTTGCAAGCTGAGAGCCTGCCCCAGGCTCCCTGCTCCAGCCAGAGTTTTCGTTTGCAAAATGATGTGTTTGGTTTGGGTTTGCTTCTTAGAGTTGGAATTAACTTCAGGAAACCATCGTTTAGCTGAGTTGGGCAAAGTGACATGTGTTCCCCAAAGCTGGCAGGGTCATAACTCAGCTGTCGGAAGTGAACAAGGATGCTGAAGCGCGCACCTTGGTGTGCTCAGGGGGTTCAGGACCTCACCTTCCAGTTTAGGCCAAAACCCCAGGGATTTTGTTCAGTGATACTTGCCTAAAAGGCTCAGCTGGTGGTTTGCTGCCAGCAAGGTCTGGCTCCTTACATCAGAGTGGCAGCAAAGCTGGTGAACTGCAGGCCCTGGAGGACATGGGAGGTGTTAACTGGGACTGATGGTATCATTCCCAGTCCTCCCATCCTACAACCCCAACTATCACTGCAGACTTTTCAGAGCAAGGCTAATGCTCAATTTGATTTATCTTCAAGCAGCCCAGCATTTCTCCAAATATTGCTATTTGTTTGCTTTTGATTCTTCTTTTTTTTAATGGATATTTGGTCCCAGCTGCAGTTCTGGTTTCAGGTCCCCTTGGCCAGATCCCTGTGATGAGCAATGCAGTGGCAGTGCCTGTTGCTGGTGACCATCGTGGTGACTACTGGGTTTCTAGACAATGTGGTTGACTATATTCAGTCCCAGTTGCAACAGTGAGACCTGGCATTAAGACAGGCTCAGCTTGTCCCTCCCTCAGTGCTGGCTGCTGGTGACTCAGAGGGTAGCTATGGCTCATGCCAGTGTCATAACAAAGGCTTATTCCTTGAGGTGCTTCTTGGTGGGGGAAGGTGTCCCACTGACTCCATCTCTCTGTTCTCATTCCTGTGGATTTCAGCATGTTCTTCAGCAAAACTCAGCTTTGGGAGGATGGGGCTGTTTGAGACTTAACCTGTGTAGACAAGATCAAAGGAAGGGATCCAGGCAAGGAAGGTGGGCATCTCTGCCCCCTTCACACTGATGCTGCCCCATGGTTGTTGTGCACCGGCTTTTTGGGTACCCTGGGGTTTGTCCCCCAAAATAATTTCTGTTGGGAGGGTGAGCTGTAGGGATGCACACCTGTGGCTGGTGATCCCAGGGAATGAACGAGGCAGGGTGGCAGGAACAGACGAGTCAGGGTGGGAACGTGCCTGTACTGGCTCACAAAAGTGCTGTGGCCAGGAGGAACAGGCTTACTGGTGTGAAAGAGCTCTAGTAACGTTAGGGAATGCTGCCTGCAGGTGCCTGCAGTGACCCAGCACTGGGTTGAAAATCCCAGTGCCCGGTGTCCCTGAGCAGATGCAGGTGTGCTGTTACAGATGCTGGTATGCCTTTGACATCAGCCATTGCTGGAGGGGGGCTGTGTCTTAAGCATCGGGAGAAAACCTAGTCCCGAAAGTCTCTGCTGAATCAGGGTAGGTGGGAAAATGAAGCCTGCTCTCCCCCAGGTTTGGCTAACACCTGGTGGAGAGTTGGCCACCTGCAGGTCTCCCTCTGGCTGATCTTCAGACACAGTCCACAGCAGGACCTGCACCTACGGGTGCAAGCTGAGGGTCTAGGGAGTGAATTCATCCCACCACCCTGCCCGTGCCCTGCCCGGGCACCCGCGTTCCTCGTATGCCAGCTGCTCTCCACCCTCTGGATCCGGCACACCCAGCGCTCAGGGCAGGGCTCGGGTCCAAACCTCTCTCTGCCTGGTCTCCCAACGTGTTCAGGCACTTGACAACAGCTGGATTTTTTTTTTTTAATGTTGGGGTTTTTTCGGTTGTTTTCTCCCCAAAGGTGCCAATTAAACTTAAGCTCTCAGTTGCTTCATCTGTGGAAATCAGACTTAGTTGACTGAGCATCCTGATCACAGGCCCCCAGGTGTTGACTTGTTGACTCCTGCCTCTGTCTCTGCTTATGTAGCACCTACTGCCTTGTTGACACCTATTTAAGTAATGCTCTGAAGGTGAGATTTTCTTGATTGCTAAGCAAAAGTGCTTGCTCTTCCCCCTTCCAGCTTCCCACAGGCACCCCAGGTAGAGGAACAAGTGGGAAGGGGGGCTATCCAAGAGGACAATCTCTCCTGGATCAGCCCTCAGCAGCCCTTCTCTAGAGCGAAGGGACTCGCAGCTGGGATGCAGTGGGACACACTGGGGCTGTGGGTGTCAGGAGGAGGCTGGGATGACACATGCTCAGCCTGATCTCTGTGCGGGGCGGCCCGGGAAACGCGCCGGCAGCAAATAGAAGCATCCTACGTCATCCTGGCCGCGGTGGGAGTCGGGCGCGAGGGGCACGGCCGGAGAACAAAGGCTTGCATTTATTCCTCCCGTCCTTTCACCGACAGCCCCTCGCTGCCTCCCTGCACTGGCTTGTTCCTGCATTTTCTCTGCTTCAGCTGTTTACTGGGTCACCCTGATGCAGACACGCACACAAAGAGCCATCCAGCGAGGCTGTTCCTGTGCCACCGGCACAGCGAGCCCCTCTCTGGCCCCGAGGAGCACAGTGGTGGCATTGAACCAGGCTGGGAGAGCATCCCAGCCTGCCCTGCTCCGGGGTCGGGGTGGACTGGGGGCATCTGGAGCCCCCCAGGCATCCTCTCTACACAGGCTGGGGCGATGGGATTTTGATGAGGGAGGGCTCGAAAGGTCTGGGCTTGTCAGCTTTGCCCGTGCTGTAATTGCACCAGCTCTAATGGAGGGAATGTAAGTTGACGTAAGGCAATGTAAACACATGGGTGGACACATTTATTTCACGAGGGCTAATTTTGGTTCAGTTTATCTCAGCTAAGGATGTGTCTGAGCTAAATCGAAGTTAACCTTGTTCAAATTGAAACAAAGAGTGATGGCGCAGTTACCATAAGCCAGGCTGCAGTCAGACAGGGCCGTGGCTTTTGGACAGCTTCCAATTTGTCCATCCCAGTCCATCCATCTTCACAATTATGGAAAGGTAGGACTCTGCTTTCCTTTCCCTCTGTAAGCTGCAGCAGGTGAGTTACTGCGTAGGCAGGCATTTACGTCATATCCAGGCTGCTTGGGAATGATGTGTGGTGAAACTGCCTGGGAGTATTGGCATGGGACTGGTGGGGTGGTTCAGCATGGCATGAGGGGCTGAAAACCACCTCCCAGGTCTGGGCTGGTATTTTATGCCTGGCAGTTGCTGGAGTCTTCATTGTTGTGTTGTCCTTTCTGCATACCCCACAGGTGTGAGCCCAGGTGTGCCCTATATGCGTGTGCTGAAACTTCTTAAAATTAATTTTTTTGGCTGTCTGGGCTGGCACCTGGGCTTGGAGCTGAGAGCAGGAGAATATTTCTTCAAGGCTTAAGTGGCTGAGAGAACTGGAGTTGTTTAGCCTTGAGCGGAGGAGGCTGAGGGGAGACCTAATCACTGTCTACAACTGCCTGAAGAGGTGGGTGCTGGCCTCTTCTCGCAAGGGGCAGGTGACAGGGCAAGGGGAAATGGCCACAAGTTGTGCCAGGGGAGGTTCAGACTAGACATCAGGAAAAACTCTGCACTGAAAGGATTGTCAGGCACTGGCAGAGGCTGCCCAGGGAGGTGGTTTGAAAGATGGGTAGATGAGTTTCTCAGGGATCTGGTTTAGTAGGGGACAGCTACAGTTGCAATCAGTGATCTCAAAGGTCTTTTCCAACCAGACGATTCCATGATTCCGAGAACGTTCAGATGAACTCACTAGCTTGCAGATGCTGATATGTGCAAGGGAGAAGCATTGCCCTGGAGTTGCAACAGCAAACCAGTTTTTGTATTCTTATTAACGTGTGTTAAGACATAACTGATGTTTCAGGAGCGAGCAGACCAATCTGTTTCAAGGTGCGTCAGCTCTGAATGCCAACCTGATCGCCATCCAGTCCAAACACATATGGCGGTTTTTGCTGCTGCAGAACTACCAGGCTTGGTGCAAAAGGGCCCTGTTTCAGCCGTGGGATCAATAGAGTAATGTTAGAGCAGGTAGGCTTGAACTCTCCAGGACGCACGCCCTGTTTTAATTCGTATTTGGACAAGGCATTATGGAGTCATGTCACCTGTGGCTTACAAGTGCTACTGTATGCACACAAAAAATAATCAATTTTTGAACTTATTTCTGTGATGTTTCTTGCAGATATTTCCACTCCACCTTGCTGAGATACAGACCTTTGTTCTGAGCTGAAATGATTTGCTATGAGCCATTCGATCTTTATTTACCGTTACAGAGCAATATGTATTAATTTTTTATACACCAGTTTTCACCAGTCACGTTGCTCTGGTTTCACTTCCAGTCATTACCCTCCGGGCTCTCAGCGAGTTGGTAGCGGAGCGGTTGCTCTGTAAGCAGAGGCCAGCTGCGTCCCTCGTATGCAAACCTGGCTCTGCGTAGGTGTTGGTGCTGAGCATGGATGCTGCTGAAACGCACGCCAAAGTGATCACGAACACAGGCTAAGGACTGTGGAGCAAGAGCTAGAACTGCTGTCTCAACAGGATCTTTCTTCCATTGACTTAGAGAGGAAGCAAAACCTGCTGCGCTCAGTTTTCTTCTGACCTTTAGCAAACTATGAAGGGAGCCCATCCCAGCACGTCCCCTGGTACGAGACACAAGGGAATCCTGCTTAGGTAGAGATTTTACATAGAATGCAGAGGCCTAGGTAGAGGTGCTGATGATCTTCTAGACTCCTGGGTGTTGAAAACACAGGGTTTGGAGGTAAGCAGGCATCCATGCAACTGCCAGTTGCAAATGGAGTTTGCTTTTTCCTGGGGAGTGCCTCTAGCAAGGCTGATCCTGCAGCACCTGCATCAATGCTGCATCAGGGAGACCAATCCTGGCCCTTGGAGGCTGGGGGGATGGAGTGGACACAGAGCGTCTTTGTAGGTCTTTGACTCTTGATTTCCCAACTAAGAGCAAAAAAAAATCTTTCCACGTGGGAAGTCTCTTAGTTTTCTTTAGAAGCAAAACAAAATCAAATGGGGGAGGAATCCTGCCTGTCTGCTCTGTCTCGTTTCTGGACTCAAGTGCTGAGCTCCTAATCCTGGCTGCAGCCACTGACTCACTGCATGCAAGCCACAAGATGCCTTTGTAACTGATCCGTCAGCCGCTGCTTTTCTTCTTCCTAAGCCACGAGGGTGGAGAAGGCTGCATTTAAATATTGCCTCTAACTCCTCTGGGTTACGGATGCAGGATCAGACCTGCTGTCAGTCTCAGGCAGTCCCAGACCATGAGGGAGGAGGTTTAAAATCCCCACAGATAGAGAGTGATGTGCCCCCTCCCTCTTCCCCATCCTGCTGCCTTGGAGTGCGTGGTGCTGGGTGCTGCACGGCCCCAGGGCTCTTCCCTGCTGGAACACCTGAAGCAGAACAAAAGTGGAGCTAACAGTGTCAGGAAAGCCCAGCTGATGAGCCCAGCAACTGATGGGACAAGAACAGGCTCTTGGCTGTCACCACTGTCTTGGTGCCCTGGCAAAGACACCTCCTTTTCATAGTGGGTTTAATTTTAGCTTCTGGATCTTTTTCTGTTCTTTTCCTGTTTTCTCCTTTGTGTTTTAATGGGCTTTTGGAATCGGCCCTGGCTGAAGTGGCTCTGAACAGGCAGGCAGGAAGGAAGGCAGAGAGTTCTGAAAATCCAAAGGAATTGTGTCTGTCTTCCTAACATCTCTGCACAGGGAGCAGTGCCCAGGACAGCGGCTGCGTGCAGCTGTGCCACGATGGGAGACTCGAGCTCCATCCGCAGCAACGGGAACACATCTCTGGGAGCAAGGAGACAGTGGGAGATCAACTTGCCGAAGAGAACGAACCATTGTACCCCAGAGCCACCATGGTCATCAGTGGGATAGTGTTGGGGAGCCAGAGTGCTCCTGCCCTCGATGGGGCTGCTAATCCAAAGCAATGCCGTGGGTCACTGGGATAGGCAGGCACCAGCACGGGGCACCTTTCTTTTTCCCAGACACGGGGGGATACTTGGCAGCTTCCTTGCCAGCTTTGGGCCGTCTCTTCCTGAGAGCAGTTGAGGGAAGGAAATTGTCAATGAGGGTGAGGAGCAGATGGGACAGTCCGAACTGGCAGAGCCTTGGGGGAACATCCACGGCGGGGTTTTTGCCTGGAAGTCCCTGTGAGGAAGGGTGTTGTGCTGTGTACGCTTATTTTGGATGTGTAGGACAGTGGGTACTTCTGCTTTTGCGGTCTTTATCTTTGGTTCACGGAACTGCAGTTTTCCTTTCACTAGAAGAGGGTGGCTTTTTTTCCTATTTCCTTTTACATAACGTCGTATGCTCCAGTTTACATAAGAGGCCCCAAAGTTGCTGCTCTTTGTTGCATGGGTTTGCGATTTGCTCCTTGGAGTGAAACGAAACTTAACTTGGGGCTTGTGTCAACTGTGAAGGACGTGGTCTTTGGCGGAACCCATTTCTTCTGTTTCTGGAAAGTCCTGTTTCCCCTTGCTTATGGGAAGGGATTTTTCTAAGAAGGGCTGGAGACTGGAAAGAGCAAACCCCCACTTTCTGTTTCTGCCTTTACCAGCTTTCATCAAGTCCTTTCAAACTTGTGCAAACGCAAAGCTTCAACAAGAAACTCCTGGTGATGTCTCTGAGGCTCACCTCTGCCTTTTCTTGTCTCATTAGCCAATGAGACTGTTAATTCCCAACAGGCACAGGTTCACACCTTCGTGGGGGCAGGGTTAGCTGGTAGCAGCAGCCCTTTGAAATCACAGTGTAAAGAACTTGAATACTGTGTTTGGTTTTGGGCCCCTCACTACAAGAAAGACATTGAGGGGCTGGAGCGTGTCCAGAGAAGGACAATGAGGTTGGTGAGAAGTCTAGAGAATAAGATTGCTGAGGAGTGGCTGAGGGACCTGGTGTTGTTCAACCTGGAGAAAAGGAGGCTGAGGGGAGACTTCATTGCACTCTGCAACTTATTGAAAGGAGGTTGTAGCAAGGTGGGTGCTGGTCTCTTTTCCCAAGTAACAATGATAGGATGAGGGGAAATGTTGCACTGGGGAGGTTTGGGTTGGATATTAGGAAAAATTACTGGAAAAGTGGTAAAGCACTGACGGAGGTTGCCCAGGGAAGTGGTGGAGTCACCATCCCTGGATGGGTTCAAAACCAGTATAGATGTGGGACTTTGGTAACTGGTTTAATAGGTGTGGTGGTGTTGGTCTGACAGTTGGACTGGATGATCTTCGAGATCTTTTCCAATCCTAACAATTCTTTGATACTCTCAGTGCTTTGTTATTCTGTCTGTGGAACAGGCATTTTGTGTAGCCCAGCTGAAAGGGAACAAAGTAACTTGAACATCTTGATCTTTAAACCAGCTGTTGTCCAGAGAGCATCAGTAAAAACACTTTAAGCAGTTTTGTCTCTCTACGTGTGCTGAAATTAATACCTTTTTCCAATAACAGTTCATTATTTTGTGTCTTTGGAGGCCAATGCACTAACCCAGGGGCACATGGGACCAGAGCTCTTAAGACCTGGTAATTGTTGGATAATTGCCTGTGTGTAACGTGTGGGGATGCTGTCACGCTCACACTTAATCCTGTACTTTGCTCCTGTCTTACTAAACCCACTTTTGTTACTGATCTCAAACACTTTCTAAAATGCAAATTCCTAGCCAATGTTTTGCTTTGCTGTTTGGCTTTTGCATTTTCCCCCTCCCTTCAGCCAGTGAGAAGAGACGAAGGCAGATTCCATGTTGCTCTCTGTCTTTCTCCTGCGAGGGTCCCTCACACCACAGCCCTTCCTCCAGACTTGCAAACCCTGGCAACGTCTTAGAGCTCGTTATTAAACCTCTTTGTGAAGACGTGGGGTTTGACACCACGCCGTGTACTAGAACATTCACTAGAGAGCAGAAGGGTTTATTGCACGGAGCAGGAATTCCTCCCCGGTGTAGTCACCAACGCTTTGAACTCTGATGGGGAGCTGGGGAGCTCGCTGTGGATCGCACAGCCCGGGGCTATCTGCAGTTGGAAGAGGCTGTCTCAAACCAGGCAAGCCATCTGGTGCAGACCTCCAGTCTCATATTTCAGGGAATGAACTCCTGCAGAGTTCACTTACGGCTGCTTTTGCAAAAGCCTACCACTCTGCAGAACTGAGTTCTGATAGACCTAAGTTAAACATGTGGTTTTTCCTTGTGCCCCTTCATTGAGAGGCTGTTCCTCCTGCATGGAGAGGATCAGCACACTGAGCTGGAGAAATCATGCTAAATTGTTCATTTTTGATGTCTTCTCTTTATTTTGGTGCCCATCTTTAAATGTGTTGAACTTTATTTTGTGGGGTGTTGAGTCCTTTCCACATGAATTTGGTGGAAGGTGCAAATGCCACAGCCATCAATGTGCTCAAAGTTAGTCCTTTCTCAGAAAAGCTTTATTGAATCTTATTGCAGCAGTTTAAAATGCTGTCTGGGCCTGTTGGCTGCATCTCTTCTACCAGCACAGTGCACTAAGCAGAAGGGATGTCCACCTGTATCTCTGCCATGGCGTGGTGCTCAGTTATTGAAGTTGAACCTCTGGTGGAGGAGGCTGCGGTGTGCTGGCGAATACCCAACTCTCATTCCTTTCTGCTGTGAGAGGCAGAAACTCCAGCAGATGTTTCGGGCAGGCCATGGGGAGCAGTAGATGTTGCAGTAATATTTACCAGCACTTGCTGTCATAGTTCTTTAGAAACCATTCTGAAGATGTTCGTCTTTGGTTGACTTGCTGGAAGTCCTGGAGGGAACTGGTGTGTGTCAGACTTAGGACTCTTGGTGGCCAGCACGTACATAAGCCACAGCTCAAGGTTTTGTGTCTCTCCCAGCTCTGCTTCTGCCCCACATCTCATCTGCAAAGGGAGAAACGTGCTTTTGGTGCACATGTTGGAGTGGGACTTCACTGGCTCCATCCTGCTGCTGCTTTTTGCTTCGTTGATTTTTACCCGACACGTGCGGAATGCACAATCAGCACCTTGGAGAAGCAGTGGTAGGAAAGAGGAAGCTCACACAGAATATAAATAGCCAAATTTTAAAATGTACCAGTGTAGGAGCTCGCCTGACTCTTGGCGTGAGCCTGGCTAGAGACTGCTGGGAAGCTGCATGCTTCGTGTGTGGTTTGCAAAGGGGGAACTTGGGAGGATATCACCCAAGTCAGCAAGGCAAAAAAATGAATGAATCCAACAGCCTTAAATATGGGAAGGAAATGAAATTTGCTTCTACGCACATGAAAGTTGGGTGTATCCTCTGCTTGTGACACAAGAGTGTAAACCTCAGCATGGTTATGGCAATACTTTCCACTGTAGTTGCAGAGCAGCTGCCAATGATTCATGGATTGATCCTGGTGTGTTTTTTTCCTCCCATATGATTTGATTTCATTATTAGTTTAATTGCATCTCAGCGAACATCTGATTTTTCTTCATATTTGTGTCTGGGGTTTACAGCTGCCCAGCCAAATCTCTTCCCTGAGTCAGTCTGTACAGGAGTCTGGTCCTGATGGGCCCACAGGTTTCCTCCAGTCCAAGCACAGCACAATTGGAAGACAGGCAGGGTAGGATTTATAGCATTTATTACAGCATTTATAGGTGGAAGAACTTCTGATGTTCACAGCAAAGCTGAAGTTAGAAGGCTGATAACCCCTCAGGCTTCAGCAAAGCAAACCTCTTGATAGCCTGGCGTGAAGTAAGAAGAGCAGGTTCAGCAGAAAGTGAGGAAGAAGTCCAGTTACCTGGCCCAGGGGGATTCCCAGTCCTCCCTCATTACAAGCATGAATGAGAGGTTTTGTAAAGGTCTCCCCTTGCTCTTTGAGCTGGCTGTGGCTCCCTGCCTTCAGTCCCTGCTAATAACAAGGACTTGTCTTGAGCAGAGTGTGATAACAGCACAGTGACCACTGCTGTGATGGTGATGGTTGGGGATGAAAGAGTGCATTAGGTACAGGTTCGATGCATCAGCTCAGGGTCGCATTGGACACTTTCTGCTCAGTGTCTTTTGATCTGCAGCATCACCTGAAGCTGGGGCCCTGGGTAGGGGCAGCAATCTGGAAGGAGGACTTTTTGTAGGGAACAGTGGTGCTCCTGGAGCTGTGTCCTGGATTGCCCCACAGCAGCTTCTTCCCCAGAGAGCCAGCTCCACATTGCTCAGGGGTTTTGTGCTCCTGAGAGATGGGGAAAGCCGCAGGCTGGTTCTGGCCCTTGGCAGTCAGTGTGATATGCAGGAGGGGCTTATCCTCCAGCCCCTGCACCCAGCACGTGGTCACCTCCCCCTGCTATAAGCAGCTTTTTGTTTTCAGGCATCTTCTCCATCTGCTGAGCAGTGGGGTTTGCCGTGTGTTACACCGTGTCCCACCATTTGGCATGGGGGCTGGAGGGCGGGGGAGATCCCTATGGTGTTTAAAAGGATCTGAGTAAATCCTCTTAAGAGAGGCACTGACTCAGCAGAGCGTGGTGAGAGAGGAGGAGGAGGAGGGAACTGAGTTATCTGTGTGGGGCTGGAGCCGCTGCCGAAGGCTCATGCTGACACACGGGCTGGGGGAGTTGGGGCAGGCGCGTGTCTGGGGACCTGCCCCAAGAAGCATCCCCACTTTCCTCACCAAATTCTAGGTGGTCTCCATCTCACTAGAGCAGAAACGTGAGCCTCAGAGCTGGGTCAGGCTGTGGGAGAGAGGTGCCTGTCCCCAGGGGTGCAGGGTCCTGTCCTTGCTGTGACCAAACCCTACCCTGATGCTGCTCCCTGAGGTTTCTCCATGGATTTCTGCCTTGTGTGTGTGGCCAGTGCTGCCAGAGCTGGTGGGTGGCTTGGTTTCATGGTCATTATTTATCACCAAAGGTGGCTGAGTTGCTCAGTTCCTGCAGGAGCAGATTACTGAGATTATGGGCAGATTGGGCTGCAGTGTCACCTTACGGGAAAGGCAGAGACTTGGGGAGGGGGAAGCAGCCCCCAAGGCTGGGTACAGGGGTGTGCTGCCACCCACCCTCCCTTGCTGCCTGCCAAGGGGTCCCAGCTCTGCTGGTGCAGCCTCGGTTTGCAGAAGGGCTGAGATGCAGAGGGAGGAGACACGGAGCAGACTGAGAGCAGCACCCCCAAGTCTTGGCTCTGCCTGTGTGTAGGCTCAGGTGGGCGTAGGGTTAAGCTGGCCAGGAAGACTGATGTCGCCAGGTCTGCATTTCTGAGCAGGCAAGGGAGACTCTCCTGCCTGCCAGCTGTTGCCTTTGGCTTGCTGAGGTGCCTCATACGAGCCCACAGGAGCATCTCTGCCACACTTCACCCTCCTTATCTCATGGTGTATCTTGTCTTCCCCTGCAGAGCTCCACACAGGAGATTGGAGAAGAGCTGGAGGATGGTGTGATCTACAGCATATCGCTCCGGAAAGTGCAGCTCCATCACACGGCCAACAAAGGGCAGCGGTGGCTCGGGGTAAGCTGGGGGCTCTGCCAGTCTCCTGACATGGGTGTTATCAGATGTTTCCCTGCCAGATACACGGTGACCTGATCTCAGGGCTTGGCAGAGTCAATACGAGTCCATGTCCTACCCTCTTCTTGCTCTCCCATACATTCCTGTCCAGGGTGTTCCTTCCAAGCCTGATCTTTATTTTGATCTTTATTTCCAATCCTGTATTTATTTTGGAGCAGGACATGGGGAAAACAATATGAAGCCCCATATTGCAAAATAGGGCATCCCTGATTTGCCTGTAGATTGCAGCAACCTTGAGGCCTTTCCTGGGATTTTCCAAAAGCTCAGGTCTTCTCAGCTGAGTTGCTGTTGTTTGGTGTCAGAAGAGACCTGGCTTCCCTGTCCCTGAGCTCATCATGAGAGCCCCAGGCTCTGTAGGGGTCTGTGGCCCCAGCCTAGACCCAACAGTGTCTTGTGAAGCTACTGAGACCACGTTGTGCTTGAACATGTCTGTCCTCATCCAGCCCATTGACTTCTGCTCTTGTTCCCACAGTTTGAGAACGAGTCAGCCTTAAACCTCTACGAGACGTGTAAGGTGCGGACGATAAAAGCTGGGACCTTGGAGAAGCTGGTGGAGTACCTGGTCTCAGCCTTCAAGGGCAATGATTCCACCTACGTCACCATCTTCCTGTGCACTTACCGGGCCTTTGCCACCACCAAACAAGTGCTGGACCTGCTGCTTAACAGGTGAGGATACTCTGACCTCAGAACACAGTGAGGGTGGCCAGTGTCTGAGCCCCCTTGGCCAGGAGAGCCCCAGCATCTTCTGCTGCCATGCCTTGGAGGGCTGCTGAGCTTCTCTCAACCCCATCAGCATGAAGATTTTGGGGCAGGGCAAGGAGAAACACAACTTCCCAGTGAGGTGGAGCCCTTCCAGCTGGTATTCTGCCGTGAGGTAGCAGTGCTGGCTGCTTCCCTTTTCCCATAACACAGGGACTGTGCCAGACTCGGGGGAGTGGGATGGTGCATGAGAGGTTCATCCTGACCTCCTGGCAGAGATGGGGGCGGTGTGGAGGGAGAAAAGACAGTGCTGACACACAGCTGAGTCCAGGATGCTCACTCTCTCCTTGCTGTCGCCCACCAGGTATGGCAAACTCCATGTGCAGGCAAATGGGGACCATGCCAGGCATGCTGTGGACGAGAGGATGGAGCTGAAGAAGTAAGTCTGACTGCACTGTGGGTGAATAAGATGAGCGGCTCTTTGGTTCTTGTACAAAAGCACGTGTTGCCCCAGGGCTGCTCCTGGTGCCTGGGGCTCATAGGGGTACGTGTAGGTTTCTCCTGGTATCCACTTCTCACGCAGATTTCCTGTGTTTCCCCCCTCCCTGCAGCACCATCTCCTCCATCCTGGGCGCCTGGCTGGACCAGTACTCCGAGGACTTCCGCAAGCCCCCGGACTTCGCCTGCCTCAAGCAGCTCATCTCCTACGTGCGCCACAACATCCCCGGCTCGGACCTGGAGCGCCGAGCCCGCATCCTGCTTGCCCAGTTCCAGCAACAAGAGCAGAGCGAGTCTGAGGTGGAAGGTGGGGTCCTTTTCCTGCTTGCAGGGGGATAGTTTGGGACTGCAGGTGGAGAGAGTGCTACCGGTTGGCATCGAGGGTCTCCAAAACCTTGTATCTTGCCACATGGCTGAATCCCCATAAACCCTGCCTGGGTTTACATGGAGGTACACCGGGAAGCTAATCAAACTGAACTAGAAGTTGGATTTCTAAAGGGATTAGCTAATTTGCCTTTAATCCTCTGCAGACACTTGTGTCCAGGTTTAAAATGTCTATCCTTTTATCTGAGCTTCGTTTCTGGAGGTGTGAGGCCGGGTGGGAATTAAGAGCCCAAGAGGTGGGATATGGATGCCCGCGGAGGGCTGGCATGGGTCGGCGTGGGCTCTGGCTCGTGGCAGCGCTGCGGTGCTCAGCTTCACACCATCTCTTCCAGCTGTGGACCATGGCAGCTGCACCTTCCAGCTGGTGGAGGAGAACGGGGTCGGGGATGGGAAGCCGGATTTCCTCTCCTTCTCCCCGGAGATGGTGGCAGAACAGTTCACGCTGATGGATGCTGTGAGTATTCATTCCATAGCCACGTCGGTGGTGCTCTGCCCACCTGTTCCCTGCTGCTCTGGGCACAGGCCTGTCTCTTTCTTCCTACTTTTTCTTTCTGGCCTATTCCCACAGACCCCAAAGAGGCTGAAATCTATGACTTTATCTTCCAGGAGCTGTTTAAGAAAGTGGTGCCTTACCACTGCCTGGGCTGCATCTGGTCCCAGCGAGACAAGAAGGGCAAAGAGCACCTGGCACCCACCATCCGTGCCACGGTCTCGCAGTTCAATAGTGTGGCCAACTGTGTCATCGCCACGTGTCTCGGAGACCGCTCCCTCAAGCCACAGCAGAGAGCTAAAGTGGTGGAGCGGTGGATCGAAGTGGCTCGGGTAGGACAGCCCACAGGCCTGTTCACCTCCTGCCTCAGCCCAAGGGCTGAGGTTTTGAGATGTGTGAATCCCAGCAGAGCCTTGGGCTTTCTTTAATGCTGAATCCCATCGTCTCCTTGTCTGCCCACAGGAATGCCGCATCCTAAAGAACTTCTCCTCCCTCCGAGCCATCCTCTCGGCTCTGCAGTGCAACGCCGTTCACCGGCTGAAGAAGACCTGGGACGAGGTCCTACGGTAAGCAGTGCCTCTTGGGCTCCTGCAGACACGAGGAGGTTTCAAGGGGGAGGTTCTGCTGTGGCTGTGCCCCTTGGAGGTGTAGATGGCATCATCTCAGCTCCAGCATTGCCTCTTGACAGCATGCTCAAAACCCAGGGACCAGTGTACTCTGGCAGGGACCTAAGGAGAAGGAGGAAATAAAAGCACTATCATCTCCTCCTTTCCATGCAAAACACCCTGGAATAAGCACCCAAACGGCAAGGCCCTGCTAGAGCTGTGAGCATTGCAGGGTCCTTTGGGTGAGCAGAAGAGAGCCCCAGGGTGGCACATTTGCTGACTTCCCCTTGTGTTTCTCCCTGAGCAGGGAGAGCTTCCGCACTTTCCACGAGCTCTCCGAGATCTTCTCCGATGAGAACAACCACTCGCTGAGCAGGGAGCTTCTCATCAAGGTATGGGGAAGCAGCACCCACATTGCTCTGGCTCTGCCAGGGAGCTCAGGCTGATGCTGGCAGAAGTTTCCATGGTGTTCCAGCGACCAGGCTAAAGCCCTGGCGGTGCTGCTGGGGTTGCAGGTGCAGGTGCAAGCAGGGTCTGCGGAGTCTGAGTAGCAGGCAGGGGGTTGGGATCACGCTGGGCTTTCTGCATCTCCGCCCAAAAGGCATCATTGCCTGAAGCTTGCAGAGTGATTCATCAAGCAGAGATAAGCAGTGGGGTAGGATCCAGTGCACCTGGTGTTGTCTTGTCCGTAGAGGTAGCTGCATTTTAACAGCTTGGTGCAAAGTCCTCTTGATTTCAGGTGTGGCTGTAGGGTTTGTGAAAGGCTGCAGCAAAAATGTCCTTCTTCCCTGTGGAGCATCTCTGCAGCTTCCCAGCCTTGCTCCAGTTTAGGGGCTGAGAGGATGCAAAATGCAAAAGGGAACAAAACATCCCATTGAGGCGCTGTGTATACGGAGCTGGAAATGGGAGCTGTGGTTCCTATTCACTGAGCCTCTCCTCCCTGTGAGCCATGAAAAAGCTCAGCTGTGATTTCCTCCTCTCCCCCTCATCCCTTTTGTCATTGTTGTACCAGTAAAAGCAGGGGTGAACTTTAGCTCATCTGTTTAGTGCAGTTTCCCACCTGAGCTGATTCTTACCTCTCCCAACCATCCAGGAGGGCACATCCAAATTTGCCACCTTGGAGATCAACCCAAAGAGGGCTCAGAAGCGGCAGCAGCAGCAGCGAGAGATGGTGAGACTGGCACAGCTGCCCCCACGCCCCCTCCCCACTGGCTGCCCAAGCTGGTCCCTGCTCTTTGCTGACCCTGCTGTCCGTTCTGTCCCCACAGGGCGTGATGCAGGGCACCATTCCCTACCTTGGCACCTTCCTCACGGACCTGGTCATGCTCGACACTGCCATGAAGGATTTCCTGGACGTATGTACCTCCTTCTCTATCTCTGCTTCATCCCCTTCTTCTGCACAGCCACCCCAGAGCCTGGGCTGAGAAATGGAGAGCTGGTCCCCCACGTGTCCTGGGTCTAGCACTGCACTCTGTGCATCCTGTGTCCAACACTGCAACCCCGTGTGACTTGTGTCCAGTGTCTGGCACTGCACCCCACACATCCACCTCTGTCAGCCCGTAGAAATGGGTCACTGTCGTGCTGCCCCTTGGCAGGGATACCCGCATGGCAGTGACAGCAAGCTTGGGAGCACGGAGGAGCAATGTGTCTACCTGCTCCACACTGACATTCGGCTCCTTCTCTTCCAGGGCGGGCTGATCAACTTTGAGAAGAGAAGGAAGGTGAGAGCTTTTCCCCAGCAGCAGCTCTGTGGGGTGGTTGGAGAAGGCTGACTTGGTGCAAGGCCAGGCTATGCCAGTCACTTTGGGGTTGATCCCTCTCTTTTTTTGGGAAGGGGATTCTGGTCATTCATATCTGCTTCTGTGCATGAGGCTGGGGCTGGAAAACAGCTCTGGTCTCACAGCCTCCGTTCACTGCAGGAGTTTGAAGTCATTGCCCAGATCAAGCTGCTTCAGTCAGCCTGCAACAACTACAGCTTCACACGGGAGGACCAGTTTGTGGACTGGTTCCACAGCCTGGAGCGGCTCAGCGAGGCCGAGAGGTGAGTGTCAGTGGGACCCCTGGCGCTGGCGCATCGGGAGGTCCCACCGCTCGTCTCCTCCAGGTGCTCCCCGCTCTGCCTCCCTCGCCAGGCTGGCACGATGCTCCCTGTGGCTGTGGCAGCACCGAGAGCTCACCCTTGCCTCTCTCCCCTGCCAGCTATGGGCTGTCGTGCGAGATCGAGCCGCTGTCGGAGTCAGCCAGCAACACGTTGAAGGCGAAGAAAAACACGGGCATCATCAAGCGATGGAGCGAGTGAGTCTGCTCATCCCTGGGGGGGTGCAGGGGGGAGGTGGGAGCGCAGGGTGACTCTGGCTGAGCCAAACACACCCTGGCTCTGCTCCCTTCTCACTGGCCCCACGTCTCTCCCGGCAGCCGGCAGCCACCGAGCACTGAGCCCTGCGCCAGTGGCAGCTCCCACTCGAAATCCTTCGACCAGCTCAAGTGTGGGCAGTACCTGTGCAGCGGGGACGCCACCGACTCCGTGAGTGTCACCTCTGCCGGCTCCAGCAGCTCTGATGTGGAGGAGATCAACATCAGCTTCATCCCCGAGTCCCCCGACTGCCAGGAGAAGAAGGTACGGGGCAGCTTGCGGGGGCGGGGCCTCTGGAGCAGGGTGGCCATTGTGTGGGTGCTGGTGGGGAGCGGGTGGGGGTGCCAGAGGCTGTTTCTGACCCACCGGGGCTAGGGAGGTCCCTGCCCTTTGCTGCTCCAGCAGCATGGCAAGGCTCTTGTGCCTCCGGTGGCTGTAGTCGTGTCGGTCCCCATTGTCACAGGTCAGTGAGATCCCTCTGGCCTCCCTCCCCCAGCGCTGGTACGCCCCGTCCGTGGCCGATGGAGAAGCTAAAACCACTGTGTCCTCCGCATCCCCTCTCCTCCCTGCCCTCCAGTTCTGGGAATCCACCTCCCTCTCCTCCCTGGACACGTCGGGCATCGGCTCGGGCTCCAGCAGTGCCTCATCCTCTTCCGTCTCCTCCACGCCGGTGACGGCTTCCCGCACCCACAAGCGCTCGGTCTCCGGCATCTCCAGCTACTCCTCCCTCTCGCTGCCCCTCTACAACCAGCAGGTCGACGACTGCTGCATCATCCGTGTCAGCCTGGCTGTAGACAACGGCAACATGTACAAGAGCATCCTGGTTAGCATGGGGCACCCGTGGTGACACCGTGGAGGGGTGGCTCGACCCGCTCAGATGTGGGCCTGGCCCATTCTGGGAGGAGCTGTGGTGGGAGGCTTTGCATTGCTGTGCACCCTCCGGGTTAATAATGTTCTGTGCTCACAGGTGACGAGCCAGGATAAGACCCCAGTTGTTATTCGCAAGGCCATGGCCAAACACAACTTGGATGGGGACAGGCCTGAAGACTATGAACTCGTTCAGATCATCTCAGAGGAGAGAGGTGTGTTTTGAGGTGTGGGGGGCTATCCTGGGCAGCGCTGGGTCAGAGAAAGGCTGCAAGATGGCAGCAGAGGGGGTCCCAGCACCCAGGGACAACTCTCAGGCCCACTCCGGCCCCCTTTCAGGCAAAGGGTACCTGACTGATCTCCCTCTTGGGTCACTTCCAGAGCTGAAGATCCCTGACAACGCCAACGTCTTCTATGCCATGAACTCGGCCGCCAACTACGACTTTGTGCTCAAGAAGCGGGGCTTCTCCAAGGGGGTGAAGATCAAGCATGGCTCCAGCTCCACCCTGCCCAGGATGAAGCAGAAAGGCCTGAAGATTGCCAAAGGCATCTTCTAGCCTCAGCCCCACTGCCACCCATCACCATCGGGGCCTTGGGGGCAGGCTGCTCCGGGCACAGCTGTGGCCGGTCCTTGTGTCACCCGGCATGGCGAGAGGAGCAACCCTCGCCCGTGGGGGACGGCCGTGCGTCTTCCTCCAGCACCGAGAGCTGGGGCGCTTTGGCAGCCGGTGTCAGCCTCCACCTCTCTCTGCACAAACTCCCGTTCCAATCAGGTGTTTTATTTTATTTTTTTTCCTACCCAGGAAGGCAGCAGAGGGGATCTCTCTCTTTTATTTTCCTTTTTATTTTAAACCTTCCACGGTGCGACACTCGTCCAGCCGCCGGCCAGCCCAGAGCTGGAGCCCGCCTCTGCCGTAGGTGCCTTGTGTCCGAGCGAGCTGGGGAGCGGTGACTCGCAGAGGGGCTGTTTGCAAGGAGCAGCGCACGAGCCATCGCCTCTCCCACGTGAGCTGGGCTGCCTGTGGGGTGCTCCCCTTCCCAACTTTCCCGGTGTTGTGTTACCTCCACATCCTTCCTCCCTGGGATGATTGGCATTGCCACCGCCATGCATGTCCTTCCCCTGGGAGGAGCTGCGGATGCCCTCGGTTGGTTTGGGAGATCAGGCAAGCTGGAGAGGATGGAGCCCTGTGGAGGAGGGCTGTGTCCGTGCTGTGATGGGGCAGGTGCCTTGTGCTCTTGACAACTGGAAGCCTGTGTGGTCTCGCTCCACTCCCTGGCCCAGCGCATCCTCCAGCTGGATTCTGACAGCCCGTGTTCAAACTTGCACCAAAGATCAAACACCAGTGTCTCTTCTACCGGCGGGGGAAGCTTTGTGCTGTGCCCCCAGTGCTGCCAGCCTGAGGAGGAGGAGGAGGAGAGTGAATTTCTGTCTGAACTTGTGTAAATAGAGACCTCTGTTGCTGCATAGACGGGCAAGGAGCTGGAGAGCTTGGGGTGCTCTGGGTGCCCCGGCTGCCACCACCTGACCCGCAGAAAGTGCCACTCGCCTTGGGCTTTAACCAGACTTTTTCAAACACTGACCATGGGAGAAGCAGCAATGAGACTTTTTTTTGTATAAAACAAAAAGTTTACTGATTTTTTTTTTTGGGGGGGGGCAATATTTATTGGTTGTAAATAGAAGAGATGAACTTGTACATTTTACTAATCCAACCTCCCCCTGCCCTGCAGCCCAGTCCCTCTCTCTCCTCTCCCCTCCCTGGTGTTTAAGGCTGCTGGGAGGGATGTTGGCAGCAGCAGTGTCACTCTGCCATGATCGTGGGGTGCAGACCCCGCTGGCCACCCCTCCCTCCTTTCCTTATCACTGGTCGCTTCAGCAGGGGCAGAGATGCTTGTTTTAATCATTGTAGGAAACACTAACTGAAGAGGGACCTTTTTTTGCTCCTGGCTCCATGTCTTTTTTTTTTTCCTAAGCACTTCCTTCCAGCACAGCTTTTCTGTTTCCCCTCTGTGCTGCTGGGGGGTGCAGCGCCTTCCCCAGCTCCACGAGAAGATTGCAGCAGCACTGCACTGGCAGGAGCTGGGCTGCAGGCACTGAGTGGGGAGAGGCTGTTTGGGCACAGGTGTGGCTGGCACTGAGCTCCCCCAGCCCCGTGTCCCCTCAGGTGGCATCGCCCAGTGCTGCACATGATGGGAGCCCTGGCTCCCTGACGCAGGGGCAGCCTCCTGCCTCCCACCCTGGCTGATGCCTTTGGGCATCAGCACCCCAGGGTCTTCCCCTCTGCTCCATGCCCTCTCCCCTCCCACCAGTGTCCCCCAGCAGCCCCGAATCACTGGAGGGACTGGCTGTACCATATGTATTTTGTACCACTTCAATGAAGGAGCACACTGCCCAGTGTGACTTGTACACAGCAATGTAATTAGTCTTTGCAATAAAATACTGATGCTTAAATGTCTCAGCCCCAAGGCAGGGGTTGTCCTGTCCTCCTTCCCCAAAGTGCCACCATGTTCTGGAGAAAGAGGAGTGGTCCAGACTGTGGAGGAAGCGATGCTTGTGCCCAGTCCTGTGTACTTTATGTTGTGTGGAGCTGAGCTTTGATTTGTGTTTGAACTTGGATACAGGCTTTTTGAGAGACCAGTGCCTGATTTTCAGGGTTTATTGGGGCTGAGGCATGTTCTGCTTGCATAAATACAACATCACATTTACTGGTTTTACTCTTGTTGATATAAGCAATGGCTTCAAGAGCAAATGGTTGGTCCTTAGGGTGTGGAGACAGACAGGGTGCTGCCTCAGGCAGGAGGCACCATTCCTTTGGTGCTTGAGGGCTCATTTCCTTGTATGGCTGGTGGGTTTATTTTGCATTTTATAATTGCACAGACATCAGTGGAGTTTACTTGGATGCTGTGGTGATTCTGAGCATGGGTACAAAAGATGAAGCTGTGCTATCCAGAACATCTCTGTGCTTTTGGCTACATAGATTAGTCTAAAATTTTGGAAGAAAGGATCCTGTTGCAGACAGGGCTGTTAACACTGTTGCCTGCCCAGGCAGAGTTAAACACCAAAATCACTGCAGTCTTCCCAGACAGAGGAATTTTGAAAACCACTGGGAAATAAATGAACCCCGGCACAAGTGATTTCTGGCTGCTTTGGCCTTGGGCCTCCTGTTGATGGAAAGCTTGGCATCAGGTGTTTGTCCTAGCATTTCTGAGTGTTGTTGTTCTTGGTACCTGCAAATGACTGAGCACATATTCTTGTCCTGCATCTCTTTTTTTCCTTTGTTCCCTGTTGCATTGCCATCAGAAAGGTAAGTGTTGTGCAGCTCCTCCTGCCTCTGGATTCCCACAGTGCCAGGACCTACACCTTGTCCTGGCTGGAGGTGTCCCCAGTCTAACAAAACTCCAGAGAACATAAAAAATACTGAAGCCTTGAAAAGCCTCACACAAGTGCAGGAGGCTGAAATCTCATTAAACCATGCATTAGAGCATATTATCTGCAATTAATGAGAAACCTGGCACTTGAACACACTGCAGAATGCACAAGAGTCAGAAAATGCCAGCAGATCCCTAATCTCTGTGCCTGGTGGTAACAAAGCAGCCAGCAATGGCAGACTAATGGCCAGAGGGGGCAAGCTCTGTGGCCCTGGAACTCTGCCCCACTGGCTGCTTCCTTCAGTCCTTGCAAACAACTGGGGAAGCCAACACAGAAAGGAGAAGGGCATCAGCTGGAGAGGTCAATGTATACTGCATCCTACAGAAGGGAATTATTCACTGCCAGAACGTGTGTTTTCCTGATGGCTTTATTTCCAAGATCTCCAGCAAGGTTCAATGCTGAAGTCATGGCACAGTATTTTCATTCCCCTTAGCTGAGCAGAAGGGCAGCACCTGCTTTAGGGCCTCCAGTACCTCCTCAGGCAACTTTTCTGTTTCCCACATGTCCACCAACCTGGCCAAGGTGCACTTCCATCGCATGGAGAGATTTGGGAATGCAGCTTCTCCTCTCAGGTGTATTGCCAGCTGGTTTGGATTCTGGGCTCATTCTTGGGAATTTGTTGAGCTTTCTTGAGGGCTTATTAGCCAGCAATTATGAAAATGCCTAACATCTGGAATAACAGCCATCACCAGGTAGAGCAGTCAGAACAGACAGATCATCACCATCTTAGTACAAATTCTGCTTTCTCACATCCTGGGCATGGTTGCTGAACCCTCAGCACTCAAGGAACAAGGGCAGAAATTATTCTGTCCAACAGCAGCCAGTCTTGTCTCCTGGGTTCACACATAGTCCAGAATCTCTGTCTCCATTTCATTTTCACTCCCCTCAGAGGGCTTGAAGTCCTCTTCCTCCTCTTCATCATCCTCATCCTCTCCAGTCTCGTATGCCAGCTGCTCTTTGTTTTCTTCATTGCTTGTTGTACTTGAGAAAAGAGCTTAATTGGGAAGGAAGAAAGACAGACACTATGATGCCTCTCTCTGTGAAACCTGTGGCATTTGCAGTGGAGTTCATAAAAGGAAGGCAGAAGCCAGAGGGGGACAGCTAATGTCGTACATCTTAATAGAATCTGATCAAGCCCAAAGCAATCTGTTCTCGTAGTCCAGGAGTGCCAGTAGAAGAGCAGAAGATCTGAACTGCCCTGGCTGCTCTCCCAGCTGATTCTGACCTGATTCTGGGCTGCTCTGGCCCAGCATCGTGCAAAAATAATTTCCCCACTTCATGTTCAAATAATGCCATCAATAAAAAGCAGAAAGCCATCAACAGCTCCATCAGTATTGCCAATATCTTGAATATCACTGAGCAAAGACATTTAAAACTTGAAGGCTGTGATATTAGGAAGATGAAACAGAAAACCTTTACTCCCAGCCATTCCTAATCCCAAGCCACTTTCGTGCTGCAGGACAACAGCCTCAGCTCAAACACTGATAAGCAAGAACACCAGGTGTAGCATTGCCATTAATTCTGCTCAAAGGAAGAGGCAAATACAGGAATGCTACTGCCCCAGTGCTGACTGCAAAAGCCTTACTCAGCCCACCATATCTCACCAGTGTCAGAAAGGCAGTGGTACTCTGCAGTTGCAGGTGGTGAGGTAGAAATGCACTCTGATGTTCAGAAGGATCCTTACCAGGTCTTGTGGATCTGATCATCTGCTTTATCATCACGGACATGGTATCTCGCAGATCATCACTGGTCTTTGGAAGGCACCACCCATCCCGCTCCGTGCACTCCAACTCTGAGCCATCATTCCGATGGATGATTTTCTGTAGACTAAAAAGCAGCAAAAGAGGAGGAAACCTTAGCCTTCCCCAGTCAGAGGTGGGCTTCAAAGGGGACAGACTATAGCTCACTTCATTGAGCTGGAAGAGCATATTTGGCTACTCATGTAATTGTCATATGGGAAAGGAAGTTCATGTGTGAAAAGTGTTCTATGTTTATTCAGAAGCTAAAGACCTCTTATGTCTCTGGTCAAGGAGAGGGGAATGGACTGGATGTAACCAACAGGCTTTGAAATCGAGCTCTAACAGAAGACTCAGCTGCCAGAATGCAATACCTTTCCACATTCAAGTCACAGAGCTGGTAGAACATCTGCCGATAAGGGGGTAAGGCTCCTTCTCGGAAAATGTAAATGGATTCCTAAGAGGAGGAAAGAAGGAAAGGATTTATGTGCATTTTATATTGTAACAGGACATCTCTGGCACAACTGAAAAGTACTTCCAATGGGCTGGTTAAAGAACAGGACACTTCTGACACAAATCAGTTCCAAGGCATGTGGAAAAAGATAAAGCTGAACGAGGAATGCAGCAAAATTTCATTGCAGTCATAGCCACAGCAGCACAGTTGTGCAGAGAACTCACTTCATCTCTTCAAACTGCAGTGCTCCCTGCAGCCTGTTACTGCATAACAGTGGATCAGAGGTTTTATTCTAGCAAAAAGGAAAAATAAGACACTCCTGTTTAAATATTTATTTTGCCCAGGATGATCTGGATTTTGCAGGATGATCTGATAAACAAATAGTGATGATGTTTTGCACTTCACTACCTATAAAGTTCCAAATTTATCAATTGAAACAAAATGCTCATCACATGTGAGGGCTGAAAGCACCAATCCCATCTTGCAGCACGTGAGAAATACATTCAGTGCAGTTGTGTAGTGACCTGTACAACCAACAGCTTCCCAGCTAAAGCTCAAGACATCAACTCACTTGCAACTGTCCTCTTACTGACTAACAAAACCAGGAAATAGCCCTTTTTCATTGGTCTACTTCAAGATTCTGGTAAAAAAAAAGAGGAGTAATGCTTTACCTTCAGTTTATATGTGCTGGAGGCAGACTTTTTTGTACCGGATGCACCAGATGTACCAAGGCCCTGTTTCAGGTCGTGTACACTGACTGTATGACTTACTGAAAGAAGATAAAAAAGGAGTCCTAATTACAGACATTTTTCACTGTGGCACTGTGTTGTCACTTCTCTCTGTTGATTCAGCTTTGCTGATCAGCAAAAACCAGCCCAGCAGCTGAGCATGTGTTGCTCATTCTTTGAAGTTGCTACTGGACAATCATAGGAAAGATGGACAGTTTGGCATTCTTTTTTTCCACAGCACATTTGTTCACAATTTTAACCTTTTCTCCTCCCCCTTGACAGAGAAAAGAGACCAACTCTTCCCTTACCCTGTGCTCTGCCATCACTGAACAGAAGTGCATGCTGAATTCCCACAGTGTTGCTTGCAGCACTCCCTTCTGCCTGCTATCAGGTAAAGTGGCTCAGCCAGACGTGCAGCCAAGACTTTCACAACACTTCCCAGCAGGAGACCCTTCTGCTGGCTTAACTGTAGCCCCATGTTATAACCAGAAATACAGAAACCACCTTTGGCTCAGCTTCAGGAAGAGCCTTCATCACCTGTGACTAGGATAAGGTAGAAGAAGAAACAGAGGAGCCAGTGAGCCCTTCTGCTGGCACAGCATACCTGGCTTCTTAACAGTGATGGGCAGACTGTAGTTGTAGGTGCTGCGCTTTGCTTTCACAGGCATGTCATTAGGGGCATAACCTAGAGGTCAAAAAAGAAACCCAGTGATGAACAGAAAGCAAGGCCCCTGCAGAATATTCCTGCCTCAGCAACAGAGGTGCTGGACTGGTGTGTGAAGGGCTGGCTGGCCCCTGGGGTACGGTGGCTTTAGCAAAGGGGCAAGAGGAGAGCAATCAAATCAACAAATCCCTTCAACCTGTAACCCAAGGTCTGAGACCCAGCACCCTGCACAAGACTTAGAAGTCCTTGAGGAAAAGCTACAATATAAGCAACAGAATCTATGGCTCAGTGTCTCCCCTGAAAAAGAGGGAGCATGGTCTGCTACATCCACTTGGGCTTCGAACACACAGAGGAGGAAAGCCAGCCAGCTGTCTGTTGGGTTTGGAATGTGCCAAATGAGGAAAGACACATTGCACGCTATGAAATAAAGTATTAAAGGAGTTTATGTAAGAACTACTGTAAGCTGTGAACTAAAAAGGCATCATTTTCACCAGAGTAGAAATATGGCAAAGGAGTTTGAAAAAAAAGTGAAAAGAAAAGTACTACCAGTATTAATGAGAAAGCAGAGAGAGCATCTCTGTGGTTTGGGCCCTTTTACCGTATTTCATTCCACAGCGAATTCGGAAGTCCAGTACTTGATAAATCTTTGCTTCAGGGTGTTTCCTGGGGTCATACCCAAACCTAACCCATAAGCTTCTCCAAGGACCTGTTAACTGCATAAACACACATGGGGGAAGAAGGTTACAAAAACAACAGTACAGTTACCCACTTTCTTAGAAAACTCTCATATTTCCCCTCGTTAATCAAAAATGATTTCTTTTACCAGCTTCTCCCTTACTTGCCACACATGGAAACATGAGCAATCCAATTGTCAAAGCCCAAATACTTGTGTGCTTCTACAAACAAACATGCAAGTGTTTGTTGGAAAGATTCTATCGTTGCCTAAGGGGCAGTCATTTGAGTGTCTGAAATGCAAAGCCAATGAAGTGAAGTTTCCTTCTTCTCTTTACACAACATTAAGCTCAGGGACTTAGTGCTGGGAGCTCAGAAACTCTACACAGCCAGGAACACCCAGCTGATGTCCCCTTGCTCTGCCTCCTTGCAGCCTCAGGCAGGCACAAGTGCTGAGGTACAGACTTACCATGTAATAGGCCAAATAGGGCAAGAGAAGTTTCAGCTTGTCCGGGTGGACACTGATATTGGCCTTTACTGCATTCCGAGACCAGACTGGACGGACTTCAAAGAGCTACAAAATACAGAAACAAGCAAGGAAACAGTGGGAAGTGGATTACTAACAACACTTCAGCTTTCCAAGTGGGCTTCCTTCTGTATTTTGGCCTATAGCATGAGATGTCAGAATGGTAATTTAAGAACTAGTGGCACAGAATGGAAATTAACGTGAGTTGGCTGCAAACCTTCACTTGCATAACTGAAGCCAGCAGTGTCAGTGGAGTCTATTGATACTTGCTCTATCATTCAGCTACACCAGGAATTCTTGGGGAAGCCAGAGAAAATGACTGCAGGCAGCTTTTTCCTACACAGCATGCCAGAAGTTAGAAGCACGTACCTTTCTCAGCTCTTCTTCTGCATTTTTATCCACAGGATTGGTGCACACTTTCTTCCAGTTCTGAACAGCAGCATCCAGTGGTTCGGTTGGGGTTCCTTCATCATCAAAGTTCACAAAGATTGCATTGTTTGGGCGACGGGCCCTGCTGAGGCCAATCAGGTTCTCATCAGACACCTGGGGATTGTTGTAGCCCTCCCTATAAAAGAGGGAAAGAATTAGGTTTGCTTTCTACCTGTGACATGCATGGATTCAGAGCCTTAATGAGAACATGTGAAAATGGAAGTTTGGGGTCCAGATTTAGAAGAGAAGGGGATCAGCTGTGTGAGCAATGGGTTGGTTTGTCTGTGGCCCCACTACAGGATTTTGGAGTCATAGACTGCTGCAAGGAAACATTCTTGTGACACCACTGAGGAAAGAAAATTTGAATCATAAGAAAACCCTGCAGAGCTACATCTGGTTGCACAATGGCAGGGTCCTCTGTACAGCCCGGCAGAAAATCTGCAGGCAGTTGGCTACTGATCTGTAAGGAAATATCTGCAGCAGAGACAGCTTCACCCTCTGCCTCTGCTCTCCTGTATTTACTGCAGCTCTGTAGGGTACAGGGAGCTGGCAAGATGGAAATGCAGTTAAGATACTCTTGGTGTCTTTTTAAGGTGCCGATAAGGACTACGGTGAGAAAATGAAAGATGTTTCTTGTGGGAGATCACACAGGTTGTTTTTCTGGCAAAACCAACCGGGGCCAGGAGGGAACAGGTCTGGTGAGTGCAGTCACAGGAGCATCTGGCACCCACTCCTGCACTCTCTCCCCTCGGCTCCAGCCCACTGGAAACAGGCAGAAAGCCGGGCTCGCTGCATCCCACGCTGGGTGCAGTGTGCTGGGGGAGGCAGCGATCTGCCCCACATCACCAGGCACCTCCACCTGGCAAGTCCTCCAGTGGACTTTTGCTGAGGTTTTATTGCCAGGCAGCTTCTCAAGCACTTCTGCCTCTGTTGTCCAAACCAAGAGGGAGAAGCAGAACAGGGCAGAGGCTTAAAGAGGAGGAATATACACGCAATGCATTTAGAGCTGCTCTGATGCTTCAAGAGCACAGATCCTAGACCAACAGTGAAGTCGGAATGCAATGGAGGCATCTTAAATTGAGGAAAAAGGAAATCTTAACTTGCAGACCTCTCTGTTAGACGTATGTATCAAACCAACAAAATCCTTCCCTGCTTGTCAATACCAGAACCATCACAGTTATTTACAACATTATGAGAAAAGGCACGAACCTATGGTGTGTGTCTGGCCGATAAGAATAGTCAATGGGAGTGTCCAGACGTGAGAAAATTGGTGGGGGGATGTAGAGAGGTAAATCTCTATGGAAAAATTCCTCCTTCTCTGGTTTGAGCATTAGGACTTTGTCGTACATGGAGGTTTGTTTGCCATCAGGACCAGAGTGCATTGCCAGGTACTGGAAATCTGACATTCCTGTAAGAAACAAAAGGTGAACATTCTCAAATTCTTCGGGAATACAGCAATGTTTCTTACAATGCTCAACTCGCAGGAGCCGGAGCCTGGTAAGTTTATGCAAAGGTTTATATAGCAAGGAGGCTGTAACAACAGGAGACTCTTATTTTCTTTCCAGTCCTGAATTGTTTAAGAAATCAGACATACTCATCTTTAAGCTGCGTGGACACAAACCCAGGTACTACCTTGAAATTTGTAAACAGTGGTGACAGTCCCAAGAATTTCCATTTCAAACTGGACTTCTGGCTGGATTTGCTCATCGGTGTCTAGCTGCTTCTTCTTCTTGGTCCTCCTCTTCACCTTGAGCAGCATGGTGGAGGTGGGGAAGCGGTTGGCACACACGGGATGGCAGTAAGGGTCCTTGGGACGGAAATACAGCTCCAGCCTTTTGGCAGGGTCGGCATAGATCTGTCAACATAGGCAGGAAGAGTCTCTGTTAGCACTGCTCCCACACAGCCCCTCTCCCCTGGACTCTGGCACCAGCCCCCCACCCTCAGTGGCACCAGCTGCTTCCCATCATAGCACCTCAGGGCCGGGGATGCTCACTCCACCAACACTGGGAGCACATCAGAGGATGTGCAGCTGCTCCCATCCTGGTGACACCACCCTTGTGAGCTGGGGCTCCCTGGGCACGGACGGGGGGGGAGGGCGGGGGCACAGCAGGGGGTCCCTGCGCACGGTCAAAGGGGGGGGGGGGGTCCCACAGCGGGGGTTCCCCGGGAACGGTGGGGGGGGGTCCTACAGCGAGGGGTCCCTAGGCACGGACAAGAGGGGGTCCCACACCCTCCTCCCCCAGGCCCTGCCCCCTCTCGCCCTCTCTGCCTGGATACCCCACCCCCACACACACCCCTCGTCCTGCGGGCCCCCCTCACCCGGGACACCCCTTGCTCTCCTCCCAGGGTCCGTAGCATCGCCCCGACGTCCCGCACCAGCCCCGGGTACTCCACGCACACCAACCGCGGCGTGCGGCGCAGCTCCAGCACGGCCGAGCCCCTCTCCGCCTGCGGCTGCTCCGCCGCCATCGCCCCCCACAACCCCACCGGGAAGCGGCGCAAAGGTTCCGCGGCGCAGAGGTTCCGCGGCACAGAGGTTCCGCGGCGCAAAGGTTCCGCGGCACAGAGGTTCCGCGGCACAGAGGTTCCGCTGCACAGAGGTTCCGCTGCACAGAGGTTCCTGTGGCTGCGTCGAGGGTGGGAGTGGATGTAGAGGGTGGCCGAAGGGCGTTTGTTCTCCCCTTCCAGCCCAGGCTCGGAGGTGGGGTTTGCCCGTAAATCTGTATGGAATAATGTGTTGTCCCTCCCCTGGTTTGTGTCCCCCCACCCCGCGAGGGTCTGAGGTGGTTGCTGAGGTGCAAGGTCCTGGCACCTGGGTCAGGGCAATCCCAAGCACAAATCCAGGCTGGGTGGAGAATGGATTGGGAGCAGCCCCGAGGAGAAGGATTTGGTGTGCTGGTGGATGGGAAGCTCGACAGGAGGTGGCAATGTGAACTCACAGCCCAGAAGGCCAACCATGTCCTGTCCTGCATTGAAAGCAGCGTGGCCAGCAGGTGAGAGGGGTGATTCTGCCCCTCTGCTCCACTCCACCTCGAGTCCTGTGTCCAGTTCTGGAGTCCCCAACATAAGAAGGCTATGGAACTGTTGGAATGGGTCCAGAGGAGGCCACAAAGATGATCCGAGGGCTGGAGAACCTCTGCTACGAGGACAGGCTGAAAGAGTTGGGGCTGTTCAGCCTGGAGAAGAGGAGGCTGCAGGGAGACCTCACAGAGGCCTTCCAGTACTGAAAAAAAGGCTACAGGAAAGCTGGAGAGGGGCTCTTTATCAGGGAGTGCAGAGATAGGATGAGGGGGAATGGCTTTAAATTGGAAGGGGGAAGATTCAGGTTAGACATTAGGAAGAAATTCTTCACAATGAGGGTAGGGAGGCCCTGGCCCAGGTTTCCTAGAAAAGTTGTGGCTGCCCCATCCCTGGAGGGGTTCAAGGCCAGGTTGGATGGGGCTTTGAGCCCCCTGATCCAGTGAGAGGTGTCCCTGCCCATGGCAGAGGGGTGGAACTGGATGGGGCTTTGAGGTCCCTTCCAGCTCAAACCATTCCATGAGTCTGTGTCCTATGGCAGCAGATCACCAAGGGGTGTCGGTGTCTGTGTTAAAACTGTAATTAAATAAGAGCTGTTGGTTATTAGCATGGGTGTTGATGGCAGTGTGGGGATACCCAGAGGATGGGTCAGGCCTGGGTTTGTCCTGCAAACATCAGACAGGGAAACCAAACTGGAGCCAAAGGCTGGCAGAGCAGGTGGAGCCCTGGCTCCCTGCAACTACAGCCTCCACAGCTCTGCTCTGGGTCAGGGCAACATTCACTGCCCAAGGACTGGGCACCACCTGCTGCCTGACTGTAAAGTTAGGGAGAAAATCCTGCCACAGCAAAGGCAGGGAGAAGCCAGAATTCCTCAGATACAAGCAAGCCTTTAATGAATTGCGCCTGTCTCTAAAAGTTGTTTATTCTTAGCTCCACAGCAGTTCATCAGCCACGGAGATGTTGGCAACCTGTGGCAGATTCTGATAGACCGAATTCCAGAAGGTCACAAACCGGGCTTTCAGATTCTGCTTCACGGAGTCCTTGTTTATCTTGTTGTTGATTTCCACGTAGTGATGACCATCATTGGTGTAGGGCGGCCAGTTAACGGGCACGTCTGAATTCCCTTTGTTGGGATCACTGGGGAAAAATAAGAAACCAAAGCTCAGTTTTTATCAGGACAGCTTGTGGATGCAGCAAGGTTTATGGTGTTGGGAGGGTCCCTGCCTGCTCAAGTGAGGCCTGAAGTGAGAGCAGAGGGAGAGTTTGACATTGGGACAAGCGACAACAATTCTGCCTGCTAGGATCAGCTTGCCAACCTGCTGTCGCTTCCCTTTATCCCCATAAGCTTCATCCCTGGCTGCATGCAGGGATTTAACTCCTGTCTGAATGGTGGGATTCAGGAAAATCCCTCATCTTTAAGTTTAGGTAGAGTTCAGAATTTCTGAAAATGCTTCTGCTGTCCCCAGGTGTTCCCTGAATGAGGAGGACCCAGAGCAAGCTCCACCACTGGGAGACGCAAAGCCAGGCTCACAACCAAAGCACAGAGAGAGGACACCTTGCTTTGGGAATTGCTCCTGAGAAACTAGTAAGCAAAAGCAACAGGTTGAAGTGCTGCACAAGCCTCAAACGTGGAACCATAATCACTTACCCTGTCCGGGCAAAGTTGGTCCAGTAGGCAATCATGGCCTTTGAGACGGTCCTGTGCTTGGGCAGGTAGCCCAGGGGGGTGGAGAAGGGCTTCCCAAACACGTACTGCAGGTCATCAGCGTGGTCTGCTCCTACCCAGCTTGGGTAGATGGGCATTCGGGATGGCTGGGAGAACACATAGCTGTATGTCTTGGCATTCCTGGGGAAATAAAATAGACTTGCTAAGGGGCTGCAAGTGGAGAGCAGAGAAAGGAGTGCAGGTTCATAACCACACTCCAAATACCAGCAGAGCCAGCTGTGAAGACTTGGAAGATGCTCATTTGCATCTAAAAAGTACTCTCAGGAGAAAACATCCTTCTATCCTGTAATTTTTAACTTCCATTTCTGATTCTCACCCTAACTCTCATTTCATCCAGCTGCCATGCCTTGTGGCATCAAGCATTACTAGGATGAAATCTGTGTTTTAGGAAGCAAAAGCTTGTTTTAATGGTAATTTAAAACAAAATCCTAGCAGGACTCCCTTGCAGCATTAGAGAAATAATGGTTACACGAGCTACATGTAAGCATGTACTCAGTACCAAAAAGCCTGACTCCTTCAAGTTCAGCCTCTGAACTCGCTCCTGAGCCCATTGTGTGTTTCAGCCTCAAGGTGTGCTCTTTGATCTTGCCAGGGCCAAGATGCTCACCGGGCATTCTGCAGGTGAAGATTCAGTGTCCACTGCGTGGGAACCAGGAAGATGTAGTCAGTAATCAGGTCCACCACTGTCTTCTTCATGACCTCCTGGTCCGGCTTGTCGCCCCACCCTTGCGTGTAGAGAGTGTATGTGGCATTGGCTCCACGCTCACCCCTGTCCACAGTAAGTCCTTTAACCAAATGATAGACCTCCTCCCTGAAAAGACAAATAGTTACTAATTACAGACTGGCAGCTTCAAGAGGGGCAGGGCTCATGGAAATGGATCCCTGCTCCCCCTGACATCCAGCAATGGTTTAGTGGAGTAAAAGCCAATGATTTCAGTCCAAGTCTTAGATGGTGGACATGTAATTCCCAGCTTTCTCAGCAGAATAGTTTGGGGTCAAATTGGCCACAAGGTCCTTTCATCCCCAAAGAGGAGCCTGATGGGGAGGGCACCCCTGATGTCTGGCATGTACCTGCTGTGGACAGGACTGCCAAGCCTATCGCTGGTGCTGAGCTCAGGAGAGCCATAAAGGTACATGGGGAGGCTTTCCCACTCGCTGGCCTTTTCTCTTGAAGGCTCTGGTCTTGGCAGCATAACCCCTAGGCAGCCTGGCTTGGAGTGACACCCTGTTTTTAAGGCAGTGCCCTATCCACTCAGGTCTAAGTCCTGTGTGTTTTCAAGCTACATTAAAGATAAGGGTCCTCCTGGTAAGGGTTTAAGAGCACCCTTCACTTACGGAGTGATTTTCACAAGAGGACGGTTGATAGCAGGGATGTCAATGCCAGCGAAGAAGTGTCCATCCATGTTATTGACCCCAGCAATGTAGTCAATGTCAGCAGCATTGGAGAAGAGGTTTGCTGGTGTGTCTGGGAGGAAGTCTCCATCAACGACAGGAGTGATGGCAAGTGTGTGAACCAGGGGAGCTGCAGCAGCAGACAAAACCAGAGTCTATCAGGAGCTCAGAAAAGACAAAAGTGTGGCCTCGTGTATCCTGTGACTCAAGGAACTGTAGGAAGAATAGGCTGAGGTGATTGAGAGTTTGGGCAGTGACTTTGGCATGGGCAGGATGTCACCCAAGAACATGGTGACTACAGGATCTTGTTCAGCAAACCTCATGCCTGGAGGTGGAGGAGAGGAGCAAGAGATCTGCCAGCCAAGTACAGCAGGTAACATCAAAAATTCCTCTCCTCCATCCAGTCCCTTACCAAAAAGCCTGGCCAAAGGCAGGGAAGAGCAGAACTTCTCCTCCCCATCCCATCTGGTTGTGCTCACTCATTGCCAGGGCAGCCAGCTCTGGCCAACTGCATAGCGGTGGCTTGGCCTAAGCCAGGCTAAATATTGGGGTTATTTACTGGGAGCATGAGGAGAGCAAGTGCAGGAGAGTCTTCTTGGGAAAGAAATCCCCACAGGCAACAAAAGCAGAAGCGTTCCCGATGTGAGAGTCCTGCACTCCACCCAGCGACTAAAATGAAAATAGCAGGGTTGCGGTCAGGTTGTTTTTGTGTGCAGACTGTGTTGTGGAATTGCTCTCGCTGCTTCCACAGAACAGAACGCCCAGGCAGTTGCTCTGGAGCCAAGGCGTGGCCCTTGGACAACTGCTCTGCCACCGCTGCCATGGCACGGTGAACAGTGTTCATCCGGCACAACGTGGAAGGGTAATTGCAACCTCTGTCATTATTGTCCCCTTCCTGAAGGGGTCAAGCAGTGCTTCGGCACTCCTGGCAATCACCCCAGCGACCCATCCAAGGCACGGTGAGCCCTGTGTGGGTGGGGGAGCACAGCATGGGCTGGGGACTTACTGGGCAGGTTGATCAGGTGCAGGTGGTAGGCCAGTGTCACAGCTTTGGGGTCAGAGATGCGCAGGCAGTTGGCCAGGACGGTGGTGTTGTCTGTGGGGCAGCCCACGTTTTGTCCAATCTGCAGGAGGAGGGAGAGAGAAACCTCCCAGCACTACCCTCTGAAGCCAGGGCTCTGTTACCAGCCTCAGAGAGGCAGGGGTTGGTTTTCATCTCAAAGCAGCGTGTTTGCAAAGCCCTGTTTCCATGTTTGGCAGCATGGCTCCTCCCAAATCCCTTGCCTTGTTATGCTCTTCTCTAGGGATCATTTTTGGTGTTTCCATTCCCTCAGGCAAGACTTACCTTTTTAGCCCAGGCGAGTGGGTCCTTCTGGATGGCCCAGCTGCAGAGACCAACACCGCTCTGGCTGATGGCTCTCTTGAACAGGCCCTTGTTCTTTGGGCTCAACGTCTGTGGAGCAAAATAGAAACAAGAGGATTTGAGGTACAAACTCCTGAAAAGACCAGCACCTGCCAGACCACTCTGATCCCTGCACAGCTTGGGCACCAGGCCCAGAGAAGCTGCCAGCTCTCCTGCTATTGAACAGCCTCAGCCGTTGAAGTTAACAGGTGATGTGGTGAGAAGGAGAGTAGAGGACATGGCAAGTAAATGCTACTTCATCAGAGGTCCCAAAAGCAAGGACATATGCCTGTAGTGGTGGAACTGATTAAAATGAAGAAAGAGGAGCAGCTACAAAGCAAAGAAGTTGAACACTGCTGTCCCCAGCAGGAGAGGATGCTAATCAGGCAGCGTGTGTGGAGGGAAGTGGTGGAACGCCAAGGGAATCATCTCTCCTGTTTGCAGAGAAGAGAGGTGGCTCTGGTGGGGTCTGACAAGGAAAACACACCTGCAGGGAGACACTGACGGCTCCAGCTGATTCCCCAAAGATAGTGATGTTGTCTGGGTCACCCCCAAAGACCTTGATATTCCTCTTCACCCAGGCAATAGCCATGTGCTGGTCCTTCAGCCCATAGTTCCCTGAGCAACAGAGAGCACCCACCATTGAGCAACTGCACAGCAGAGCTGATAAAGTGGGGACCCATGACAGAGTTCTCTGCAGAGGGAGCAGCCACTGTACCTGGCAGGTTTTCATCTCCAGTGCTCAGGAAGCCCAGGGGCCCCAGGCGGTAGTTGATGGTCACCACGATCACGTTGCCCCGCACAGCGATCTCTTCACCATCATAGAGGTAGTTATCAAGGAAGTTGGCTCCCTGGCCCCCTCCTACAAGGAAGGCTCCTCCGTAGATCCAGACCATCACTGGCAGGTTGGTAGAGACTGGGAGATGAAGAAGAAAAGCAGTGTGAGCCCCAACATAGCTAGAAGGTGCTGCTCCTCCGTCCCCATACCCACTCACTGAGCATCACTCCACCTGGGCATGGAGACACGTGATGTTTTGCAGTAGCCTATGGCCAAGAAAGTCCATGCTCTGTAGAAGAGGCTGAAACTCCCAACAGGCTACAGCTCCCACCCTTCCCTCTGAAAATCAGTGCTCCTACAGCTGCCCACTATCAGAATGGAGCTCCTGAGAGACTCTCCAGAGCAATTTGTGCACAAAAGACAGCTGAGAATCTCCTCCCCAGGTCTCGGCCTACCACATACTCTGTTTCTTCCCTTGAGGGATCCAGATGTTCAGATAGAGGCAGTCCTCACTCCCACGGACATCAGTTTGTGTAAGTGTCATCTGCATGCAGCGGTTTTTGAATTTTTTTGCCTGCAATGTTCCTGAGAGGAGAGAGGGAAGACAGGAGGTTCTAGTTAGACACATCAACTCCATCCTTGAGTTGTAAGCTGTCCATCCATCCTCTCCTCTGTGAGTCCAGTGCAGAGGCAGCAAAGCTTCTCCAGCCACTGTGAATTTGTCTGAGAGGGGGGCAAAGGGGGACCCTTTCCCATATGAACTAGCTCTGGACAACCAGGGCATGGAGATGCAGGTGCCAGGCTTTGGTTTTGTTACCTCATGTGGTTACTTGAGCTGCTTGGGAACACTTAGACACCGTCTCTTACACCCACCGTGAGACTAAGAGCTTTCTCTTGGTGCTGCTCAGTAGATGAAAGCAGACAATGATATACTTGGCTCATCAATAGCAGATTAAAGAGAGATGCGAAAATAAAACCCCAAACCAAAGGCATTCAAAAGGTAGATCTTACCTTCCCAGCCAGGATGAGGTTGAGGGTCCTCCAGAGTCTTTGGAGGGGCAGCAAAGGGGATCCCCCTGAAGACGTCGATGTAGCCGTCGAAGAGTCCCAGTTTTTTACTCTCGCCTTCCACAAAACCTCCCTCGGTGTACACCACACCCAGCTGCATGGGATACCATTGAGAAGAGAAAACCCATTGCACAGTCCTTCATCTTCTGGATGCCCATGTTTCCAGCACCCAGACCTTCCCCTGGCTGGTTCCCCACATGGACCCACTCAGAACCCAGCTGTCCCTTTGTACCCTTCTGGAAAGCCCACAGGTTGGAGTCACTGGAGATGTGCCTTTGCAGGTGTCCTGCAGGCTGCTGCCCTTTGGAGCACACAGGCAGCAGTAATTCCCCTGCACACCCAAAGATAAATGGCAGAAGGTGAGGACCTTCAGCCTTAAGATGTAAACCAAGCCAGAACTGACACAGACCTGTGCAGGAACTTTTGGAAAAATGTGGTTGAGAACCTTTGCCATGTTTACACCCTGCCGTGTCTGTCATGGTCTGCAGGCCCTCTTCCATGGGATCCTGACCAGCCACAGCAGGAGTTTGCTCATTCAGGCAGGAACAAGCAAAATGTCTTTCAAAGCCATCAAAAATGCCTTTGTACTTACAGTTGCAGCCCATGCTACCCCGAGGTAGGAGCACAAGGCAAAGCAGAGGATCTCCCAGCGCGCCATGGTGAGTGCACACCTGAGGAGCTGGCCCCAGGTGGAAGCTGGCATATATATAGCTAGGAGAGCAGCTGCAGGTCAATGACGTGGCCCAGTCTTGGCTCTAAGGTAAACCAGGAGACCCTCTACCCACTTGTCCTTCAGTAGGCTGAGGCCAAACCATGGCTCAGGTAGCCTGGCATCACTGTGTGAGAGCCCTGCAGATGGTGCTTTTGTGGGCTGGAGGCCAAAGCTAAGGAAATATCTCAGTCTAACAAAACTCCAGAGAACATAAAAAGTACTGAAGCCTTGAAAAGCCTCACACAAGTGCAGGAGGCTGAAATCTCATTAAACCATGCATTAGAGCATATTATCTGCAATTAATGAGAAACCTGGCACTTGAACACACTGCAGAATGCACAAGAGTCAGAAAATGCCAGCAGATCCCTAATCTCTGTGCCTGGTGGTAACAAAGCAGCCAGCAATGGCAGACTAATGGCCAGAGGGGGCAAGCTCTGTGGCCCTGGAACTCTGCCCCACTGGCTGCTTCCTTCAGTCCTTGCAAACAACTGGGGAAGCCAACACAGAAAGGAGAAGGGCATCAGCTGGAGAGGTCAATGTATACTGCATCCTACAGAAGGGAATCCCTGCAGACAGATCATTACCATCTTAGTCCAGTTCTGCTTTCCCACATCCTGGGCATGGTTGCTGAACCCTCAGCACTCAGGGAACAAGGGCAGAGATGATTCTGCCCAACAGCAGCCAGTCTGTCCCCTGAGTTCACACATAGTCCAGAATTTCTTCGTTTTCACTCCCCTTGGAAGGCTTGGAGCCCTCTTCCTCCTCCTCTTAATCACCCTCACCCTCTCTGGAGTCATATCATTTCTTTATATCCAAAGAAAGCCCTTCTGCTGGCACAGCATACCTGGCTTCTTAACAGTGATGGGCAGACTGTAGTTGTAGGTGCTGCGCTTTGCTTTCACAGGCATGTCATTAGGGGCGTAACCTAGAGGTCAAAAAAGAAACCCAATAATGAACAGAAAGCAAGGCCCCTGCAGAATATCCCTGCCTCAGCAACAGAGGTGCTGGACTGGTGTGTGAAGGGCTGGCTGGCCCCTGGGGTACGGTGGCTTTAGCAAAGGGGCAAGAGGAGAGCAATCAAATCAACAAATCCCATTGACCTGGAAAGAGAGATGTGACCTAATGGTAATGCCTGGATGCCAGCTCTGTCACAGAGTTATTAGATGACCTCAGAAAGTCTTTTGCCTCATCCTACCCTCTGCAAAATCAGTGTATGGGATTTCAGCCACATGGCCCTCACTTTCCTGACGTGACGTCATGCTTTGACCAACTTTTTTCCCCATCCATCGTTTCAAGGGCAGCTGCAGCTGTTCAGGACACCAAATATTCCTGTATCCCTGACAGAATATACCAGTACCGGCCTTCTCATTTGATAGATTAGAAAGCAGAAAAAGCAAATATGTATTTTCCTAAGGGCACAAATGACAGCTGATATCAAAGGCCTGGATTTGGGTTAAGATACTCTTGGTGTCTTTTTAAGGTGCCGATGAAGGACTACGGTGAGAAAATGAAAGATGTTTCTTGTGGGAGATCACACAGGTTGTTTTTCTGGCAAAACCAACCGGGGCCAGGAGGGAACAGGTCTGGTGAGTGCAGTCACAGGAGCATCTGGCACCCACTCCTGCACTCTCTCCCCTCGGCTCCAGCCCACTGGAAACAGGCAGAAAGCCGGGCTCGCTGCATCCCACGCTGGGTGCAGTGTGCTGGGGGAGGCAGCGATCTGCCCCACATCACCAGGCACCTCCACCTGGCAAGTCCTCCAGTGGACTTTTGCTGAGGTTTTATTGCCAGGCAGCTTCTCAAGCACTTCTGCCTCTGTTGTCCAAACCAAGAGGGAGAGGCAGAACAGGGCAGAGGCTTAAACAGGTGAAAGTCTCCATCCCATCGCCACCCCACAGAACTAAACCTTCCCCCCAGTCCCTAACTTCCCCTTTCCCAGGCACTCTTGCCTCAGGGTTGGTGCTGTGCCTGGGTCTGTGTGTGTTTGTGTCAGGGTCAGAGCCACTGCTCTTACCCTTGCTAATCCCAGCAGGGTGGGAGATGGCTGTGCTAATTCTGTAAGAGCTCTGGTACAGGGCAGCTCCTAGTACACAGGAACCATGAGCCAATCTTCCTCTCAGAATTTAAGAGCATTGCTTAAAAAAAAATCGTGATTTCAAAAAAAAGAATTAAGTATTTGCTGTTCCCAGCCTGTAGAGTGCAGCAGTACCGCATTTTCAGCTTAAAAGCACTAATTCCCCGGGCTCTTCCACTCAAGCTCTAAAAGCACACCTGAGCATTGTTAGACTTGAGAGGAAACCCTCAAACCTGTGAGAGCAGCCGGCAGTGCTGCACAGGGAATTGCTTTAAAAAGAGACTTGTCCTGGGGTCTTTTACCTATGGCTTACATGGATAGGCTTGAGAAGGTCCTTTGGCTTGTGCTGTGGTTGCTTCCTTGGTGTTTCCTAAGGGAGGAGAGTATGTCCTGTAAGTACATGCACCAAAACCCTGCCCCCTCTGGGAGTCCTCAGAGAGGGGTCAAGGAGGTTTTGTGAGCTTTAAGTTGTTGGTGAGGTGAATGTTTGTGGAGAATATGCAAACCTATAGCAAGGTAAGTCAGTCCTGCTTAGTCATGTTTTAGTGTCAAAATGTTGATCTCTGAGCTGGTTTGTGAGGTGTAAAAACAATGTGAGACCAAAGGCAGCTTCAGTTTATCCATCCACAATACCCATGCACACAGTCCCTGAGCTCATCTTCCTTCTGTGCTTGTTTGGTGGTGTGTTTAATCTAGTGGAAGGCTGTATCTCTGTATCTCACAGGTATCAGGGGACCCACTGGGCTGAGAGGTTCCACAAATGTGACATGAGCTCTCCATAAACTGCAAACATTTTTATTTTTATTAGTATTTCATGGTATTCTTGGAAGACTGGGCTCTGACTGGAGTGTTGGGACTGAATGCCCTTAGGGGAAATACTACATCTCCTGGCTTCCTTCTTTACTTTCCCTTCTATAGGCTGTGTATCATGAGCTATTTAAGCTGATACTGTCTTCCACCTCAGGAGAGCTTACAGCAGGAAACAAAATGTTTATGGAAAAGAGCTCTAACATATAAATATGATACAGTGGCCATCACTGTCAGAAGTTAAGACGTCATTTCTAACTGCCCTCTGCCATGCCTGAGGTACCAAAGGACTTGTGGGAGTTGTTTTTTCAGGATCCCCGATGTTCAAAGTGCATGATAATGGGCTTCCAAACTATTAAAAGTCTTGGTTATGGAGAGCAAAAACTCCTGAAAATACTTTGCTTGGTAGAACTTTGTTTCAGTGTAAACCAGAATGGACTATACCAGTAAAAATCCATATCAGCCCTGTGTAATGCCCAGATAGCAGCAGGCAGAATAGGCTTCATTTCCTTCCACATCATGTTCTCTTTTACTGTTAGCAATGTTTCACAGTGTAAAGAATTCCAAGTACAACCCCTTTTTTTCACATTGTTATCACCCCCCTCCAAAAAACAAGTCTTTGTCAGGCTGTTCAGTCCTTGGATCAGACAACTTCACCAGCTTTTATCTTCCTCCTTTGAGCCACAGTCTTTCCCCGCTCATCTTTGTAATCTGACATTGTGATTTGTTCACTTGTATGCTTGTTTTTCTCCTCAAAGAAGATTTGCTGAATCATTGGGGAGGAGGTAAGACTTCTAAAGGCAGCTGGTGGCCAGTGATAAAACCACAGCCATATCCAGGCTTCAGGGTTTGCAAATGACAGCTCTTCAGTTGAAGGCCTGAGTCACATTCCTTTACGAGCTAAGATTGCTGAGGACTTTGGGATTGAGGAAATGGGGCTGAGGAGCTGGTGTCCCAAAAATATAAATTATTGATCCAAGGTTTGTGTTGCATCTCCTGCAAAATTTATAATGATGCTATGAGAGAACCTGTGGGCTAGGGGCTAAATCCTGCCAACTGTTGTATATTTGGCTCACGCCTGTGGGAATGCAGAGTTAAGAAATTAGGGATTTGCCTTGATATAAGTCACAGTATGCAGTGGCTGCTTCCAGACTTGCAGTAGCAAGGTGTAGTGGGGTCAAAGACATCCCAGGGCTCCAAGACAGTTATGAGCCTTTTTATTTGGAGTGGATGTGACAACTTATGGAGCTCTTTATTATTTTTTTTCCACTGCCTAATGACCCAAATAAGAGCTGGGAGCTGAAATGCATTGGTTCACTCATGAAGTCTCTCATTTACTCTCTATATGACCTTGAGTTACTTCTTTCTCCCTGGCTCTTGGTTTCCCTGCAGTAAAGCAGGGATAAGATGGTTCTGTCATTGTGGAGCACTTCAGAATCTTTAGGCAGGATGTGCTATTTAAGTGCAAGGTATTGCTGGTATTTCTGTGTCCTCCCACACCACTGCTGTAGCACAAGGCTTTCTGACTTTCTAGGTAATTGTTTCCTCAAGTTCCAGTCAGGATGGGAGTCAACTCTCCTGTGTGCGTTCACTCTGAAACCAAAGGCCTTCTCCTACTCAGTCTGCTCTGCCATTGGTGTGAGGTACAGGCTTTGTGTGTATCTTCATAAATATCTTCCAGAACCCAGAAATAAAATCTTACCAATAGTGATAGCTTTCCTAAGAAGAGAGTTTTAGTTTGGGATGTTTTGCTTAAAATTATACTTCAAGGAAGTAAGATAGAAAGCTGGGTAAGAAACAAGGCTGGAAGTCCAGGTGACCTGAGTTCCATTTCTAGTTGTCCTACTCAAACTTGAGCAAATATCTTAAAGTGAAAACTGCGTTATCTTGTTGGCAGATCACAAAGCAGAGACTTTGCTTTGATGCTTTGTGTGTTTTCTGTGGGATTTCTCACAATGAAGGGTGCAGCAATCCCATCTAACTCTTACCTGTAGATCTCAGAGCTGTCTGTGTTGTTATCCTCACTTTGCAAACGGCAAACATGAGATGTAGAGAGGGATAGTGAGTGGCTCAGACCAACTGACAGCGGCAAAGACAGGAATATGATCCTTCTTTGAGTTTTATATTTAGTGTTCTCCATGATGTTTCAATATCAAAAAATGCAGCTGCAGTTTCTGGACTCTCTTCCAGGTGCTGTCATACGTGGTTGTTCATTGAGCCTGACTGATTTACAGTCGCACTGTTACCATCTATATCTAAATAAAGAGCAGGGCAGGGATGTCTGACTGACACACTGGTTCACCATGTGCATGTTCTCAGGATGGGGCCCTTTCAAGAACAGGAATGCTCCATCATCTCTGACTTCCCCTTCCCTAACTGAGGCAAGAGATAACTTCTATTTTATAAAGAGAAGAAACCAGCAGACTTGACCACTGCTTAAAATCCCACCAAAGCTCCTAATATAGAAGGGCCTGGGATGTAAGATAAAGTCCCATTGCTTTAAAATTATTCAAGAGGAAGGCAGAATCAATGAGGTGGGGTTTTTTAACTCCACATTCTTCATCAGGAAACCTTGAGTCTCAGTGTTGTGTTGGCAGTTGTACTTTGAACTTGCTTAGGAGCCCTTGATGTGCAGAGGAATTAAATGGCTTAGAGGTTGCTCATGGCCTGGGAGAGCAGCAGATTATGGGTTGGAGCAGAAACAGCTGTGAGAAATTTGGCTTGAGAGTGATGCAGAAACCACAGGGGTGTGACTCATCTCATGTAACTTCAGATGTCTAGAGATACTAGGCTCTCCTTCTCTTTGGGGAGAGAAGTAGGTGCATTGAAGGCATGACTTCTCTCCTATTTTAGATATGTGCTATAGGAGGGGCTAAATCGCTTCCTAGGTATGTTACTTACCAGAAAGGGAGCCTTTGGAGATCTGGTATACTTTGCTGCTGCAGAAAGCTTTCTGCCTCACATCTCACGGAGGGCTTGGGACAGCACTTGCACCCAGGCAGCCAAGTATGAGCACATCCTCCTGGCCCAGGATGAGGGCTTGCACCGAGGCCCACTCTCAGGAAAATCCCTTGATGTAGGCAGGACCCAGGTCACCAGATTGAACCCAGCCAGAGACCCAAAGGTGGGTGGGATGCAGGATGGCAACTGCCCATATGTTCTAAATGAGCAGTGACCAGGTAAGTGTGGTCTGACAGACTGAAGAAACGTAGTGTGTGGAAGATGTTGATCTGATGCTGCTACTATGCTACACAGCCCATCCTCAGAAGGGAAGCCAAGTAGAGGATATGTCATGTGGGAATCTTATTGATCTCAGTGTCATGGCTGAGGTCTATGGAGAGGAAGCTTGCACAGGTCCAAGGGAGCTCATCCAAATGTACAAGACTCTGCTGTGATCTTTAGCTTTGTTGATTCGGTTACTGCTGCCCTAGGAGTAGGGGTGAAGGGGTATTCATTGGTCCATACTCCAGCTCAGATGGCAATGGTCAGGTTTTTCCATCTTCTACTCACTTAGGCTTTTTACTCTTTTTCATAAACAGTAAAGGGAAAACAAAGCAGCTATGTGTGCACCAAAACTTAGTGACCAGTGTCATTTTGAAACACTATGTTCTACTCTCAGATCTAGGTAAGGCAGCCGGGGGAGAGCTTCTGCTCTGGGCACTGAACAGGAGCAGCTTGCTCAGTACCATCTGAATCTTTGCTGTAAAACTGGCTCCCTGCTGGGCAATTTTCCTAAGACAACCTACCCCATGCATTCCTTCAGGCCCCTACATTCACATCTGCAACTCTCATGTTGCACTTACCAGGGCTATTTGCATGGATGGGGGCTCCCTGTTGATGCCTGGGTGGCAGAAGCAAAGGGCTGACAGGGCTTTCCTGCCAATCTGTCTGTCTGTTCAGATGAAGTGGTTGGAAAGCGCTCACTCTGCAGTTCCCTCTTTGGCTCAGGCACTCTGATAAGGCATGGGCTGTCCTATCTTGCCTTGGGAGCTGTTCCTCCTCCCTAACAGGCCTGCTTTGCTGGCTGACAGTTAGCAGCCGGCAGTGCTTGATAAGTTTATCAGACCAAAGCTGAGCCCAGCGCACGCTCAGCTCCTCCCCAGCCTCAGATTTCCCCATTCCTGGGGACTCTTTGCTCTCTGCTTGCCTCGCCATCTGGTATGGTGAGCACAGATCACCCTTGGGCCAAGGAGTCAAAATCCACCCAAGGGCCAGATTGAAAAACACTTGTATTGAGGCAGCACCTTTAAAATGAGGACATCAAGTGGGTTGTTCATAGCATCCATACCCAGCTCTGTCTCTCCCTGAAATATTATTCACAAGTGGAAATGCTGCTCGTGGCTCGTTTATCTTCTCTGTGCTTCTGCTCGCTCTGTTTCTTGTTGGCAGTTTGGTGGTTTCAATGTGGGGGTCTTGCTGTTGTGTTCATGGAGGATTTCTTTCTAAGCCAGCTCCAGAATTAGGTTGCTTTGCTGAATTAGGTTTCTATCACTCATTATTGGTATCGCAGTGGCACTCGGGCGTTCCAGCCGAGATCCAGGCTCCATTATGTGAGGTGCTGTACGTAGGAGATAAGGAGAGGCAGTCCCATTCCTGACTATCTTACTGTTGAAATAAACAAGTGAAATGAAGGGGAGAGGGGGAATTATTATGCTCATCTCGCAGATGGGGTAAAGCTTTGCGAGCTTCATAGTGTGCTGATCAACTTCAGAAATCCAGTGCTCGTGTCTTGCCTGGAGTCATGCAGGAAATGTGTGGCAGATCTCAGGCCTCAGTTTGGGGTTGCAGCCTTAAGATCAGAGTGTCCACGGCATCAGGAACTCTGCAGGAATCCGTGTTTTCTTAGGCCTTGTTCAGCACAGAGGCAGCTGACTGATTTAACTAGCACTGAGGAATTTTGGTGTGGCTGTTCTGGGTTGTCATCTCTGTGTGCACGTGCTGTTCTAGGGCAAAAAGTGGAAAAACAACTCAGCTTTGTAAGCAGGATAAGTGAGGAATTGTGTGGGGTGTGCTACTTTATTCTGTAGCAACTTTGCAGGTCAACAGCCCTGTGACGTAATCAGTTATTTTTAGTTCAAATATTTTATAGCCAACTGCATTTTTGAAGAAACTTTTAATGTGTTTTTTCCATACACATCTTAGGGTCCAAATCTTAAACCAAACAAAACCAGAAAGTCTTTCCAGGGTTCCAATAGTAATATTAAAGGAGAAGAGTAGCTGAAACTGACAGCAAATTAAATTGTTTTGGGAAGCTTTCTGTTTCGGTAGTGTTAGATTTATGGTTGGACTTGATCTTGAAGGTCTTTTCTAACCTGAATGATTCTATGATTCTATCTGTTCCCAGGATAGGCCCTTCACAGCAGGCAGGAATATATGCAAGGAAATGTGTATGCAGCTGTTTCTGGGATTGTCTAAAGCCCTCAAGTTGCCCCTTGCATGCCAGGCTGATGGCTTAGAACTGACCTGCAACCAGTCTCCTGTGCCTGTGTGGCCCTGGGGATCAACCCACTGTGAGGACAAGAGACTCTGCTCTTATCTTTCTTCCACTGAAACGGCTCTCTCGAAGTCGAGGGCGGGAAGCAATCAGATTCAGCAAATACAACCAAATATGTACCCAGATGGAGCCTAATTCTTCCCTGTCCTTCCTCTCAGTTCCTTTTAAGCCCTCCCTAACCATTGCCAACACAATGTAAAAACTTCAGGGTTTGGTCTTCTCTAGGATTCCAGTCCATTGAGGTTAAAACCACCTGAAGATAAGCTCCAGCGTAATGCTGTGCTAGCTGGGAACACACCTCTGCTTCCTGCAGGTGTCCCGTGGCTCTGTCTTCATTAGGAAGATAAAGATGCATCCCGTGTCCAAATTTAAATCCACCCTTGATCATAATATTTCTGGGCTGCTGCTCTCAGTGCCTGAAGGCTGTCTGGAAGACACAGAGGCACCTCTCTCCTTCTGACAGATGCCCAGGGTTATTGCTTTGCATACCCCTCATTTGATAAGCAAAACAGCCCAAAGACTAGGATTTTATTTCCCCAGCAATAAAGGGAAGAAGGTGTGAAGAGGACTGGGGAAGTGCAGGATACAGAGTGAGGCAAAAACAATCAGCTCTTTCTTCAGCCACAAAGATTAGTTGAGATTTTGCTTTTTGTTATCTGTTTCCTCGATTGACCAACCAGAATGCTTTTCTTTGATGCAAGGGGAGATGGTGGGAAAGAGGTTGTTTTCAGAGTGGTCAGAACTGGGGAGGATTTGCATGTTTGTAGAGCCAGGCCAGGTGTGTTCGGAGTTGGCGACAGCCATGGTTTGATCCTGATGGGTGCTGAGTTTCCTTAGGTAGCTGTTGTGTGGATTCAGTAGCTTCAAGGATCAAGGAAACCCATTGCTCCGTGCAGCAGGCCAGCCCGTGGTGCTGTGTTGGGAGTGGAAGGCTCTCCCCCAGCCTGGTGTGGTGAGGTTTGGGTAATGCCAGATCTGCTTCCTTCCCTGCTGCTTCACCTGCATTTCCAGAGCTTCAGGTAGTGCAGATGGAGGCCCAGGGAACTGCGCAGTGTGCTGCTGTCTGCTCTGGAGCTGAGGGAAGCTCTTCCTCAGAAGACTGCTCTCCCTGATCAGGAACTTGCAGTGAACAAGTGCCGTGGGGCTCTGCCTGGTTTTTCCTCTGGGCTGCTGAGATCCATAGTCCTAAAGGAAGGATGGGGCTCAGGCAGTGTTACCTGGCAGTCTGAATGTGGCGCCTTCTTACTCGAGGGGAAGAAACTGTAGTGCCGAAGTCTAAAAGTCTGCAAGCTAATTCCCTCCCCTCTTCCTGCTTTCTCAGGCCTTCTCCTGACTCTGGCTGTGCTGTCTCACTGGCCCCTTTGCCAGCTGGCCTCCATCCACAGCCTGTGTTTCTGCAGATACGCTCCCAGCGTGGTGGGAGAGGGTCAGCCTGTTCCCCCAGGCTGCTCTGGCCACAGACATGTGTTTCTGAGCACAGCTCTGCAGCAATGTGCTGCCTAAAGCCATCCCAGTGTTCTCTTTGGCTGCCCATCCGTCTAATGCAGTCCTTCCATCTCCTGGGGATGTGTCTGCCAAGGCCTTCGCAAATGTAAGGGTGAGGCTACACTGTCTTCTCCAGTGTAACTGCTCTTCAGGAATTTCTGAATTAACCAGAGTAACCACAATAATGGAGAAAGCAGCTGCCTGCCCTAGGGTCCTGGGGAAATTAAAGACAAGGTAGGGGTGATCTGTGCTTTGTTAGGAGGGAGAAGCAGGCTGGAGAAGCACAACCTTAGGACAGAAGACCCCAGCTGCCTGTTGAAGGTTCTACCTCCTTCGTACCATTGAAATCGAAGATAGGAATGGAAATCTAGTGGATACAGTAGCCCTTGTTCAGCAGGCTCAGAAGAACCAGCTGTCTGATTTGGTTTTATGAGTGGTTTTACAGGCAGCCTTGCGACGGTGCCGATCAGTGTGTGCCAGCACTTCCCTCCAGACTGGCCATAACTGGGAGCTTCAGATGAGTCAGACACAGCTGCTGTCCCCAGGACACAGACAGGGAAGTCTGTGCTGATGTGCCTGTGTGTTTTGGGGCTGGAGGGTATTCACTTCCAAGCAGTTCAGATGCTGCCATGCTCTTTATATATTTGTTTGCAGATTTGCAGAGGACCAGGAGAATAAACATGGCTCGTAGTATTAATAAGCTGAAATGACTTTACCTTGACTGGGGCTTGTGCATGTGTGAGAGTTTTCATGGGTGTGTGCGTGCCTGGTGTCACGGTCAGGACCTGGGGAGTGGCTCCCTAAGCCCAGTTCTGTCACCAGTGATGCTCCTCCCTGGAGTCCCTGCCCAGCCCAGGAGAGGACAGCAGAGCTTTAACAGGGACTTTGACAACCCCACCTCTTGGGCACACAATCCAGTGTCATCCGATGTGGCTGTAGCTGCTCTTGCTCTGGAGAGCTGACTGCTGTCTCTGTGGGGCTCTGAGTGAATCTATCTCTGAACATGAATGTCCCCTGATCCCAGGCTTTGAGCGATGCTCATGCCTGTTCTGTAACCAATGTGACCCTGCTCCCTGAATTCGTCTCCTTTCGTGTCTAAGTTTGGGAGCCCTGTTTTGCATGTAAATTTCCATCTTTATTTCCACTTGAACCGTATGGAGCCAATGCTCTTTCCCTTCTCCTTTTCCCCTCCATCCTTGCTGCCTGTATCTAAAGAGCCCAATGTGACCTTTCTTGAAATGGATGTTTTTAACATGAAATACACTGTGTAAGCCCAGTTACTGAGAGGGAACAGATTTATCAGATAAATCCCAGCAGGCCTGTACATGCCGCTGTCTGGTATAGTGCAATAAAAATATACATTAGAATAAGTATAAATACATATCTACAGTGTACAAGTAAAGTCAGGAGTACAGATTCTGTTTTGAGCTTCCAGGATGCATATTAATGACTACCAGCTTAGGCACAGTACAAAATGGGCAGGTACACTTTAGATCTTAGGAGAATGATTTTGGATTTACAGCAGTCTGACTGAGGGCAGGAAGAGACCTTTCTCCTGGCAATAAATGAATTTTCTACTTGGACCGTTTCTTCTTTGCCCATGATGGCAGCCTTTCTTCATAAGCATTAGGAGTGAAATGGCTAATGCCATGGCCTGTTCTCCAGGCTACTTCCCACTGGTGTCATTGTCCAAGGCCAAGTGTTCAGGGATGTGGGTATGGAGTGGGCTGTGTGCTGCTACAATGCCCCACTTAATTGAAAGCACTTGTCTCTTTAATGCTATAATAATACTTTGTCCTTCCTGTTAAGAACTCAAGGGACTCTACAAACCTGAGTGAATGACTCCACATCACCAGAGGGGTGGAGAAATAAAAATCCAGTATAGTGACTTGTCAAAGGTCACTTAGTGAGAAGCCAGCAGAGCTTTGAGAGGAACTGGCTCTTTACCTGTTCCAGTGATTTGCTTCAACCCCTGGACCTGTAAGAAGGAGGAAATGCCACTGCTCTGTTTGCATTTGTAAGGTATTTGTGTCCTATGCCAACGTGTACAGACCAGGTCGCTTCCTCCTCTGAGAGAGGCTGGAAAGCAGAACTCTGGTCCTTGACATTGATACCCAAGGGCCATTCCTGACCATGCAGTGACACAGGCTTGCCCAGGACAGCTCTAGGTCAGTATGTCTAGCACGTGGGGGGATATTGTGGGACATACCAGCCTGGAATCCAAGAGCAGCCAGGCTCTCTCGTGTGGTCAGCTTATGCCTAGTGCTGTGCCACGGCTCTTCCTGGAGCTTGCTGGGTTGCCACTACCCCAGGAATCTTTGCAGCATGGCATGTATCAGGAATGCATTTAGAGACCCCTGTTATCAGCTAGGAATAAGAGTTGTTTTTCAGTATTTTCCTCCTACTCTGAGCTAAAAATACAACACAGTTAACTTGTCATTTGATCACAGTAAATGCTCCGCTGAAAGAAAATGACTTTAAGTGTCTGTTGCTAGAATTTATGACCTGGGCAAGTCTCTGCAGAAGCCCTGGCCAGGTTGAACACAGCTCACTGAATGCAATCTATTTGCATGCCCTAGGCTTATCTTCCTAACCATCAAAGCAGAATATGGTTACAGCACTAGTTTGGCACAGATTGCTGCTGCCACTAGTCCAGGAGCTCCCATCTTGCTGCTTCTCAATCGTCTGAACTGAATTTTGCCTGTGGTGTAAATCCAGAGTAATAATGACCTTAGAGGAATTCCTCTGGATTTGCACTCAAGCAGGTGATGTCAGGTCTGGGTTGGTACCTGTTGTAACTGGAAAGTGAGAGCTCCCATAGGTTTCTTTGTCACCTGCTGGGATGTACAAGGCCCTGGTGTGGGAGAACACCAAAGCCAATGGCATGACGTTTCCAGTCCCCAGGGAACACAGGAAGCCTTATGAGGTGGGCAGCCTCATGCTGCATGGAGATTCTGAGGAGAGTCTTCTTCCCTGGAGCACTGGCAGTGGGAACTCCAGCAAAGAACTGCATCCATCCTTCACTTGAGACTGTGTTGGGTCTCTCGGTGCCTCCGCAGATCCACCTTGCGCTGGAAGCCCTTGGCACAGAGCTCACAGCTGAAGGGCTTGAAGCCGGTGTGCTTGCGGCTGTGAGTGATGAGGTTGGAGCTTTGGCTGAAGGCTTTGCCACATACCTGGCATTTGTGGGGCTTTTCTCCTGTTGGGCAGATGGTAAGAAACGCTTTAGCAGATGAAAGAAGGGAGGTAGAAACGTCCTTTAGCAGATTCAGACCTGACTGGCTAAGCTTGGGCATCAGGGTGCTGCCAGCACAGCTGTCCTGATGCATCTGCACTCTGATCCAGCATCAAAGGCTGAGAAGAACCAGAGGCAGTCCTCTCCAGCTGTGACCCATGCTCTGTCTGCATCCAGGCTGGGCACAACCATGACCTGGCCAATAACAACCTCCACAGAGGAGGACACACATCTCAGTGATGCTTAGACCTTCCACTGTCTCACTGCACAGCGAAGAATGACTTTCCAGTGCCTCTGGACATTTACCCCAGCCCAATATCTGTGTGTCTGGGGACTATGGATGTGTCTCAACATGCTGGACTCTAATTTGCATTTGTTTATTGGGAATATTCTGTTTCTCACCAGTGTGGATGTAGGTGTGTTTCTTCATATCAGACTTCTGGTGGAAGCGCTTGCCGCAGTATTGGCAGGGATAGGGCCGCGTGTCTGAATGGATCAGTAGATGAGTGGAGAGGGTGGAGGAACGTTTGAATGTCTTCCCACACATCTTGCACTCAAAACTTCTTTCCTGTTAGGGGAAGAAAATCATGGGATGTCTGAGGCTGCAAGACATGTGACAAAGCTTGAAGAGTGTTAAGAGTAGTAGATTTGATAAGCAAATCTGGGCTCATGCACTGATAAGTTAGGTGCAGCACAAAGAGAATGTGGGAAGGGTTACTTATGGAAATGGATTACATCTTGTGATCCAGACTCCTGTGCCCTTCAGGAGGAGGCAAGGCACAGAAGAACCAGTAGTAATGATCCTCCCTCCCAAAGGATTCCCAAGGGCAGTCTGAGATTTGTGAGACCAAGATCTATGGTCTTCAGAGGTTTTATCACTGTCAGTGAGTGCTTCAGGAAAGCCACCACACTTGTATTTAGGAAATGTCACTTCCTTTATAATGGAGTAAGCAACAGCTAAGGCCCAAGCACTCATGAGCTCGGGACAGCTGGGTCTCTGCAAACATGCTGCCCACCTGGGAGTGAATATTGGTGTGCTGCTCCAGGCTTACAGCATGTCCAAAGGTTTTGCCACATACTTCGCAAGCAAAGGGACGAGTGCCACTATGAGACCTTCGGACATGGACCTCCAGTCCATGGGGAGTGGAGAATACCTGTAAGACAAAACACCAGTGATTTTTTGACATGAGGTGGCTGTGTCTCCATCTCTGTTCAAAATTCATTCTCTTTATTTGATTCTTCTCTCGCATGGACCATGTGAATTGCATCATTCCTAGGGCCCTTCTCCCCTGGTCAGGGGTACCCCATTTTTGAGCTGCGTGTGTTGCACTCTGATACAATTCAGTGAAACACTGATGTGTGCAATGAGAATCACTCCAGGCCCTCCCCATCCCCGAGGCTCTCTTCTCTGGCACACCTTGTTGCACTTGACACAGTGGTAGGTCTCCATGTCCGAGGAGTAATGCACGCTGTAATCCAGAGGGGGCTCAGCACTTGGCAGGAGGTGGCTTCCGTACAGGCTAACTGGGTGCTCCAAGAGGGCTGACTGCATGGTGGAAGACATCTGTCGGTAGCTGTATGGCAAATGGAAAGCATCCCAAGAAAAGCCAGTTTTGTAGAAGGTAGGGGTGCTTCTTGTGTCAGTGCAGTCTTTGATCTGCAGACCAGGAATGGCCATCTCTGAGTTTGCAAAGAAGAGAAAGAAGTGTGTGATGCCACTGTCTGCAGCTGGGCACCAGTAAAAAAACCTCCCCAGGTACCATTCTCCCATTTAATGCCCTGCCTGACCTTAGGAGTTCCCGTTGGAAACTCCTCCTTCTTTGATTCTAATCCTGATCCCCATATAAAGTTCCTATTAAGACTTTGATTTCAATCTGAGGATACTTTAGGGGAGAGGGGATGCAAAGAGAATATTAACCCTTGAATTATCTCTACTTCATGTGGTGTTTGAACAAATATCTTATTGCCCCCCCCCCCCCCCCTTGACCCTTAGATCATGGCATGAGTCCTTGAGATTTAGAGGCTCACTTTTTGGGAATCATAGCATCATCCTTCAGAGAGGTGTGGATCTAGAATAGGATTGTAAAGGGGAAATAGAGAATGTTCTTGAGCTCTACCTGGGACAAGTTTCACCATTGGTGTCAAAGTAAGAGCTGCCCTTCACTGAACATGTGGACTCAGTTATAGGGGCTCTATAAGCCAGCCCAGCCCTGACCTCTTTTGCAATTGTGGTCTCGGATAGCAGACCTTGAGCTGAAGGGCCTGGCAGCATCCTGCTCAGGTACTGGACAGGGACACTTTCTTCTTTTGGTTCAGCTTGGTCCTTTTCTTGTTTTGGAGCCACGCATTCTAGGTCCTGTTTCTTGATGTTCTCTGCTGTTGTGTCTCCTATGGCTGCAATCACACAGGTGTCACTGTTAGAAGCATTTAACAGCTAGAATAAACTATTAAGGTAGGTTTTATATATGAACTCATGTTTGGATACATGAGCCCATGCTCAATTCCCTGAATAAGGGTAGAGTGGTTGGAGTCAAGGTCTGCCCATTGCTGACAAAGGGAAATTCCAAGCAGGATGTGATAGGCAAGGTGGAAGAGGGAAGGAAGAAATCATAGGACACTTGATACCCCATACAGTAAGAGAAAATTAACCCTAGAAAGCCACTTGTCTCTAAGAATAATTTCCCTTTTTAAAACTGTTTTCATTTGAACTAACAATCACTAACTTATTAACCTCCCCACCTCTCTCCTAAAACAGTTCAGAATTGTTAATCTGAATTTATGGACAGACAAGTAGTGAAGCAGAGAGGAGAGGTAACTGCTTACGCAGTTGCAAAGGTGACAAAAGAGCCTCATCTTCTGCCCACACTCACAATTCTCCACGCTTGTCACAGCCCTTAAAGAGACCAACCAGCACTTGTTAGAAATAAACTTTATGGTAAAGAATCTAAATCACAATACATGTGCCCCCTTTCTGCTGGAGATGGGACTGGGCTGCTGAAGGACAGCATTCATCTGTCATCCAAATCCTCTTGTGTGCCAGAGATGCACAACAAATGGCCAAAGGATGATGGCAGGTATTGAAATGAAAATGTCACCTTCTTTCTTTTTTATCAAACTTATCACAGGGCTGGACTCTAATTTGATAGGCAGGGCTAGAACAAAGGGTAAGTTGATCCTATATTTGAATAAATAAAATTTGAATGAAAAAGATAATTGCCTCAGCCCTGCTACGGCGTGGATGGATGGCTGTGGGAGAGCACAGAACAGGGGGAGAGGGAGAACAGCTGGCACAGGCAGAAGCAGTGTTAATACAGTACTCAGCTGGCCCTTCACCTGTCAGTGGGTAAAACTCCTTTCACAGTCAGTGTTAGGATGTCATTAGAATCTCCTCACTCTACTTGTAACCTTCCTTGCAAATCATCAGGAGGAGGTGATAACACACTGAGTAGAGAAGATCTTATGTCCAGAGAGAATGTGGACAGAGAACACAGCAAGCTGGAGATCCCAGCGGCAGAACTGTGAGTTTGTAGAAGACTGACAACCCAGTGCAAGCTCTCTTCCCAAATGTTAGTTGCCTGAAGTTAGACATCTTTTCCAAATGTGACCAAATCCACACAGCAATCTGATCTCAAATCTTCCCACCAATTCAGTAGGAAAAAAAGGGAGGATCTAAATTGTTTCAGTGGGACAGTGTGGAGTTTGCCTAGAGAAGGGGGGCACAGAGCATTGAATCAGTTTGTCCTTAGAGTGACATCCCCCTGTGGAAGCCCTTGGTGGTTCTTTAGCTCAGCCATCCTGCTTCCTTAGCTTGTCTATTCAATTATTGATTTGCCCTGGTGTATTCTTACAAGCCCAGTGGATGGATCAACTCACCAGTGAAGGAAGTTACTGGATCCCACGTGAGTATAGGCAGGTCATCTTCCAGAAAGCGGTGTTGATGATAGGTATGAGCCTTTTTGCTCTTCACCAAAAAGGAACGTGGCATTTTCCATTCACTGCCTGGGCAGAAACACGGAGTCATGGCAGGTAAATCTCTGTGGTTTGGGTGATAATGTCTCATTTGTTCCCCAATTTGTTCCTCAATTTGTTCCTCTGTATGCAGCAGTGATTAGAACTAAACCCCTTCTACTGGGGAGACAGTTCATCTGAAATTGCTACATAATTAGAGAAATTACATCAATAATAGAGTGGAAAAATCCCCACAGCCGTGGCGTGTGGTGGGTTTCTTTCTTGTTGGCCATTGCCTGAGTATCTTGTATGCTGACTGACAAACAACAGTCAAACAGAGGCAGAGCAGAAGTGCTGGGTGAGAGAGGTTACCTTTTGGATCTGACTCAAATATCACAGACCGTTGAAATGACTGGTTAGAAACAAACATGAAATGCTGGAATTTAATCACACAAAATTCTCTTGCGATGCATCTGTTATCTTTACTACCCAGAGCCCAGCCCGCCCTGTGCCCGCTCCCCGTGGCTGGTAACTGTAGGCAGTGTGACAACAGGCTCGATGCTGTCTAAGCCAATATCAGCTGGTGCCTTATTTGCATGTGTATTTGCATTTTCCATTCTAATTGTTCAGGATAGTAGCACTAAAAGCAAATCTTGCTGTATTTCATATGAAAAGTCAGCAGTAAGTCCTGGCTCTGTTGATGAGAATGTGTACTATTAAGCCAGGTTTGGTTTTTTTTTTCCTGAGAGCAGTTGAAGTGTAGCCTACTTATTGATTAAAAACCAACAAAGCTTGCTCCTGTTAAATAAGAATGACCTGAAACAGAAACATCTACATTGGGGCAGAGCACTGTGGGCTCCTGCCACTCCAAACAGCCAAGGATAAAAAAAGTCTGCTCCTTGGGGTTCAGAATTGTCCGCACTACCCCTACTCGATAAATATAGTTACAGAGCCCAGTGGGGTTTTGTTTAAAGGTCCGAGGGTCACATTTACAGAGGTGCCTATGGCTGCAGGTACTCGTGCCATGGAACTCACACAGCCAGGTCTGCAGTGGGCAGGTGAATTGCCAAGCCTGGCTGTTGGCGACAGTCAGGGGCTTGCCAGCCCAGCTGCCTTTGGAAATGCAGTCTTTTTAAACCTGGTCCAGGATTCCCACTGTTTCTTCTATGACTTCAGGGATAACTCTTGGTATCTTTAGCCATTTTTTTTATTCTGAAATGACTCACTTATTTTTCTTCATCTTTTTCCAAGAAATTTGCATGTAACTTCAGATGAATAAGAGAAAATAAGAGGCCAGGAGTAGATTTGTTAGTTTAATTTTAGAAAGAGGACAAAACAGTGCTGAGAATGAACCGTAAGTGTGCCGTTGAGGGAAGGGACACTGGAGTACATTGCTGTATTTACTCTCCTGTAACTTTAATGAGGTTTCCTCTAAGTATTGCAATGTTAATCTCTGCTGCGGGCACAGAAATACCTCCAGCTCAGTAAAAACATGGGATTGTTCTGCCATGGGCATAACCCTTCTAGCAGTGGGCTTTCCACAACCTTCTTGCATCCTGGCAGAAGGGTTTATCTCAGGGTTTCCCTACTCTGGGACCCCGATGGGGATTCTGTGCATGGAGCTGCACTCCGCAATAGAGACCTGCCCCAAGTTAAAGTCCTGCCACAAGCCCTTTATGTGTGGAACTTCCACTCATGTCAAAGGGATTTTCCCATGTAGTGGGGTAGGCCTGAGTCCACAATGGATGGCATTCATACCAGCAAACTTTAGACATTGATTTCTCTGCCTGGATTAACCAGTTAATTTCCCTGGAAGGAAAGAGTGGAGGAAGAGGCTCTGGCAGCAGGTAGCTAAGTGCAGGGTGAAAGCCTGGACCCAGCAGTGCCTGGAAGAGTCGCCCTTCCTAGCCACCAGCTAGAGGACCCCAAGGCATCAGCCAGACATCTTAGCCAGGTAAATTAGAGGATTGGAGATGGGTGCCATAAGCAATCTTGCAGTGTGTTGTGTAGTCCTCACTCACTGAGTACACAAAGGCACCAAGTACAGACCATCTCTTTTGATGCCAGTTGAAAGTAGATGTGCATGAAATCAATGGGATTTTTTTGGATGTGTTTGCCCTGGCATATGTAAAAGTCAAATTTGGTCCAGTATCTTGACTACTGATAAGGGCCTCTACTGGGCACAATGATCTCTAATGCACTACTGAACGTTACAAAAGGAAGTCACCTTCCCCCACCCCATTTTACAGAGAAAACAGGAACTGGGAGCCCAAAGCAGAGTTAATTAACAACTGCATTGGAGTGTCTTTGTGATTCACACAACCCACTTCGAGGAAAGATGGAAGCACAGATTGTGAGAGAAAAATACTCTGTCTTCTTGAAACTCAGGATTATCAGTACCAAGTGATCAGCTGCCACCGATGGTTAACAATATTTCACGGGGAAAGCAGTGCTCTGGACAACAAACCCCACTACATTGAAGCTTCTGACAGAATTTAGCTTCAACCTTTTGGTAAAAACCACGCTTTCTTTTTCTTGAGTCTGTTTTTGCCAGCCCTTATGGCAGTGGTTTCTACCTTGATTGGCAAATGCAAAAGGCAGTTTGGTGCTTGGGCAGTAGTGCCCACCTAAAATGCAAGTGTCGTGGCATGTTTTGTATTCAATGCAGAATATAAAATCAGTAGCTGGCTAGAAATGTGATTCTTATTTGTTTGCCATTCGTGTAGCTGTACAATAATGTTGTAATAATCTGCTCTGAGAGGAGGCAGCCAAAAGAACCCAGGGGAAAAAAAGACTGCTTTGTTATTTTGGGTACCTAACTTGAAGCATCTTAGAAAAGCTTCTTTTACTAGTTCTAAATTCCCCAGTCAGACCTGAAAGCGCTCAGGAGTTCCCCTCCTCTGTCCAAACCCAAAGTTCCTTCAGTCCTCAGTGATGCTCTCTGGTGATTTTTGTGGAGTATTACATGTAAAACTAATGCAACACTGAAACTCGGGAGGCTGTGCAAGAACCAAATTAGAACAGGTTTTTAGGGGTGGTTTCTGACTTCAGGATCCTAATTTCAGTTGATCCTATGTTCATTGAGAAGCCCTAACTCCCACTTCACTACATGGCAGGTCATAGTACCTGAAACTATAGGACTGATCCCTTTGATATAGTTTAGAAGACATCCATGCTCTCATTCAAATATATTACTGTTCTCTCTGGCTCTTTCAGTGAGACAATTGACAACATGAAACACTGTACTGAGCACAGGTGTTTGCAGGAATGCTGCCATGCTGAATCAGGAACCCAGTTTGCAGCATGAGTTCTGTTCTAAAACTGACTTTCATTTTCCTCAAAATTCAAGTAATCCTGTTTTCCAGTTTACAGGGTTAATTGTAGAGATGAAACCCTTTTCCCCCACTACACTTAGCAGAAATAATTTTAACTTTCAATTGATATAAATTCATATAAGTTGATGAGTGCACAAAGTTTTAGGATGGAAGAGGCTTATTACTTTCCTATTCCTTTACTTATATCTAAATCTTAATATTTTTTTTCCTGCTCTATCTGCTAAAAGTGAAGCTACCAAAAATAAAGAATATTTTGTTTTTTGGAAGACTACATTTTTGAAGAAAAAAGCGCAAAGCAGAACACAACCTGTGTATTAAATTTTTAAGAGTCCCAATGAAATAAGAGTTTTTATGGATTCTTGATATTTGAAATTTAAAGTAATTTCAAAAATAATTTCAGTTCTTTACAAAAAAACTTATTGTCTTCACTAGTCCGCCCCTGCAAAACCAAATGTACTTGGGGTGAGTGATGTGAATGTTGCTTCTTTTAGAGGAAAAATGAGCAGAACGCTTTTGATTCCTTTGGCAAGAGTGGGCAAATGGACACTGCAGCAGGGCTAGCAAATTAAAGTGAAAATTTTGTCCAAGAAGTAGAATGGAAATGCTTGTACACCTGTAGTGTCTAAGTAAAATTTTTAGAATATAATTGCAGCATTTGTTCTTAAGAAACCTCATTTATCTCCTGGTGATGTTGGGAATGCCACTGCCTTTAACAAACTGCCTTAGGCTTCCATGGATAAGTAGACTTGGTGCAATCTAGCAAATTCCATATCCTTAACATATAGATGTGTTTACTGTGTGAACTTGCAAATCATTGGTTTTCCTGCTTAATATATTGAATCAATCTGCTGGTATATGAAGAGCATCTATAAATACCTAATTCCATACGCTAAAAATTGTTACAGTAATCAGCCTACACTCAGCAAGGATGGAAAAATAATCAAATAAATGATAAATTTGAAAGGAAGTTCCTAAACAAGAGAGACTGGATTCTTATCTAGCCGAATTGGTGTAGCTTGATTGCTGTCAGCAGAGGTGTGCTGGTCTCTGAACTTAATGGTCTGGCTGTGTAAAAGAGCAATTAAAAGGAAAAACGTAGTATGCTCTCTCCTTGATGCTTAAGTACAAAAGTCTACATCTAGAAGCTGTTCCTGCTGCATGGAGCTTGCTGGGGCGCAGGCATCCAAGACCATTGCCACCTCTTTTGTATTTTGTTTTACTATTATTACCATTTTCATATGTGAGAATGAAGTAAGTGCAGGGTATATAATTTTAAAAGGTTTGACTCAATTTAAGTGAACCATTATGATAAAGGAATCCTCAGGACAAGTGACTTAGGCAGTGGAATATGTTACATATTTGCAAACACAAGCAAAGAAGAAGAAAAAACTTTTAGAAACGTATCAGAGAAATGAGAAAAAAGCAAATGAAAAGTACTTAAAAGAATAAATAAATCACCTGTTTGGGGGACTTTGCTTTACTGGATTCGCCTTGAAATCTCCCCAGACAAGCAAGACGTCGTCTTCTCTCTGGACTCCTCTTCCACTTTCTCACTTGGTCGCAGTCTGCTGAAATAGATACTTCTCCTTTTTTCTCTCTCTGTTTTTTTTTTTTTGCCCCTGTTCCCCTCCCTGATTTTTCAATCAGATTATTTGTGTCAAAATCTGGCGGTGAAGAAACAGCCAATAGAGAAGCAGAGCCCAGAAAGTATTTGCTTATCAAAACTTTCCAGGACTTTGAAAACTTGAAGAGAATTCACGATGCCCAGCTCCAAACCCTAGGGGCAGCACCCTTTGCTTTCTGGGGCAGCTTTGCCTTCTGCAGGAACAGTCCTCTGTCATAGAGCATGACACAATGAAATAATGTACCCAGCAGACATTTGTTATTTTGTCTTTAAAAAAAAAAAAATAAAAGGAAAAGAAAGAATAGTCTTAAACCTGTATTTTTACACACATTCATCCACGCATCATATCTTTCACAAACAGACACACCATCTGTCTCGCATACACACACTCACACACTTTAGTCTCATAAACAAAACCATCTAGCACATATGCACAAGATTATTTCATTCCAGAATGGATCTTTTATCTCTCCAATTTACAAAGAAAAAGGAATAAATACTTGCATGGTAATAACAGAAAAAGATGTGTGTTGATCAGCTTTCATTTTCCTAGGCATATGTGTGCGCTATCCATATGTATTTTAGGCATTGCTCTATCTATATACAGCTGTATATAGGATATAAATATAGATTTATGAAAGCTCATTAAACAAGCTCATTAACAGGCATCTTTGCAAAAAGCTCTTCAAGAGCAATAATAAGAATTTGCACTTCTATCACTTGCTTTCAGAAAAGGTCTGAAAATGGGTTTGCAAATCTGAAATAATTGACTGCTAGCCCCCCTGTAATGGCAGGGTGGGAGGAGGGAGAGTGAAGCAGAATGGCTTTGCTCAGATCCCCCCATTGTTCACCTGCAAAGGTGGGAAGGGGAGCTGGAGAGCTTTTGAGAATCCTTGGACACAACTTGTATTTGGGGGCAAATAAGTAGAGCTGAACTCCCCAAATATTTGGGGAGGGTGGAGAGTAATTCCTTTATTTCACCTATTGTTTGATTTGTATAATGTTCCTGGCATGGACAGTGCCATGAGCTGTATGTGCCCTCTGTTATCCCTTCCTGCTCTTCCAGCACACATGGTTGGAATAGGGACAGTGAAGATGCCTTCTGAGTTCATAATTTAAGTCATATATAAGTATACATGCAGCTGTTGAGTGCCAAGTACTGAGCCTGCCATCGGAGAAATGCCTTTATAGCATGGAGTTTTTTTGCTTTCAAATGCACTTCACTGTTTTCTGCAGTCAGTTGCATTAAGTCAGGGCTCTCTTGGGTCCCTTTTCCTACTGCAGCTCAGGGTGGTGACAGCACCAGGAAGCAACAGAGTTTCTTCTGCCCTGCAGTGAGATCGGTGGCAGGTTGGGGTTTCTCCGATGGTGCAGATGTGGCCCAGAGACACTTCAGATCCATAGTGGAGGCATTTTGCATCCTGCCGTGGCAGGCAGGGGTGCTGGTCCCAGTGCTCCCTGCCTGGACAGCCACAAGTCACAGCTCTTGTCATCACGCCCTGTCACTGCCCTGTGGCACCGGACAGGCTGTGCAATGGGGTTTGATGCAACTTGGAGATAGGAGTGAAGATTTCACCCACATTGAGAAAGATTCAGATTTCGATCTTAACCCATCTGCCATTTACGGAACATAATTAATTCTTGTTGTTTATAGAAGCAAACAATCCCTTTTCCCTCTCCCTCCTCCCCTCCTTATTTATCTAGCTGGGTTTTGCATGAAAGAAACATTCCCAAGGCATTGTGCTAGTGAGCTGATTTGCATCCTCTTAAACACAGGCATTTGAAGGATTACATTTCCCGCTACAAAAACAAGCATTGTAACAGAAAACCAAAATGTACATTGCAACTTCAGGGTTTCATATGAAGCAGGAAAATGACAAGCTGCTGAAAGGACCGAGATGTTATTTTATGAAACATTGGAGCTGGCCTCTGCCAGAACCCCTGAGCACAGACTTCCCGTTGACGTAAAGTGCAAATGGCTGCGAACGTGGCTCTTAAACTAGAGACAGTGAAAATCAGCCACACAAAAAACCTACAGAAAACTAGTTACGCAACAAATTGAACATGTTCAGTAAAACCTCACCAGGTAGCTGATTTGAGAGGTGCTGCAAAGAACATGGGGCTAAACCCTTTGGAAATGGAGAATGACTACATCTCCTGGTGTCAGTAACCTGTGCACAGAGCAGCTGCAAATAAAACATCTGTATCAGCTGTCCTGCTTCCCCAAGTAGGCATCATCTTGCAAAGCCCAGATATAATTGCATACAAACTGGTCCCTGAGATAACAGGCACAGATATCCTCCTTTATAACTGCTACTATTATCACCGCACAAGAGCACGTGAAGAGAGACCGGGACACTGCTGTGTCTGGTTCAGCTCTCATCTACCCCTTCTGCCTTTATTCTACTTCAGGAGTTCCTACGGAGTAAACAGTTGCAGGATGGGAGCAGAGTCAGCTATCACCTTGGCTTGCTGTGTTCTTACTCTTCCCTAGAGTTCTGTTTATGGCTCCTGTTAAACTTCTCACCTCTCCTCTCCACTGAGATCGCTGTCAACAGGCGATTTATACAAGCTGAATTAAAAAAACAGAGAGTTGGAGATGCACTTGGTGCTTTGAGCTGACCCCGCGTGGTCATTCTTGGTTTATGTTCTTCCTGTTGATATAATTTTCCCTGTTCTCTCTTATTTCAGGGTCAGCAGGGAGCCACAGAGGGCTTATCTGGGTGCACATAAGCCTGTGCTGGCCATGACCCACATGGGTCGTGGTGGATGTACAAAGAGTTCTGCTTGCACCCGAGGACAGTTTAATTTTGTGTCTTGCCATGAGTTCTTACTACATTTCATGTCCTCCAGCATGTCCTAAGTAAATAGATTAACTGTATAACTCAGTTATAATACAAAAGGCTAATTACAACACATCATGTCCATTGTAATGCAGCCATTTTCCCTTTCAAACCCCTCCTGTAGCATCCATGTTTTCTCTGTCAATTTGAATATTACGGTAATTAAGTCACAGTAAAATAACACAACTAATTGCTTCCAGCTCTTTTCTGAAGCTCATCCTAATTTCCACCCTCTTCTGTGGCAGATTAAATAAACATGTCTTCTGCAGAGTAGGAAAAAAAATACCATCTCCCAGTCCAGACTGCAATAAATACTAATTGCCACGCACAAGGCAGGACTAGATTAAAAACACACTGGCTCCAAGCAAGTCTATCTCAGCCCGAAGCGGGATGACCTATTGCAGGTGCAGCGTGAGGGAATTATCTCGGCCCTGCAGGGATGTGAGCGGCAAAGCACCACAACCAGTGCTGCAGAGGTTAAAAATTAACCAACGCTTCTCAGACAGGGTTCTAACATGCTTTTATTATCTCGTACCTCATTTCTACCGTGCATTTGTGATTCCTACTGGCATTTGTGGATTGAGGAGTCACATCAGCAGCTTGCCAAGCGCCTGGGGTGTCTTCCCACTGAACTGCCCCTCTTTGGAGAACAAGAAACTCTGAGATCCCACTGGCCTAAGGACTGAGCTGTGGAGCTGGAAATGTGTCAGTGGAGCGTACAAAACTTGAGAGCTGGAGAACCTGCCCTGAGAAGTGCCCATTCTTCTTTCCTACTCTGGATTTTCACAGGGAAGACTAATTTTTATCCAAAAGGAAGGAGGAAATCATAGAATGGTTTAGATTGGAAGGGACCTCAAAGTCCACCCAGTTCCAACCCCCTGCCATGGGCAGGGACACCTCCCACTGGATCAGGTTGCTCAAAGCCCCATCCAATTTGGCCTCGAACACCTCCAGGGATGGGGCAGCCAGGGCTTCTCTGGGTAACCTGTGCCAGGGCGTCTCCAGCCTCATCGTGAAGAATTCCTTCAATGTCGAAGCTGAATCTTCCCCCTTCCAGTTTAAAGCCATGCCCCCTTCTCCCATCACTGCTTGCTCTTGTAAAAACTCGCTCCCAGCTTTCTTGTAGCCCCCTGCAGGCTGAGAGAGTTGGGGGTGTTCAGCCTGGGAGGGGGCTCCGGGGAGATCTTTTAGCAGCCTCCCAGGGCTGAAAGGGGCTCCAGGAAACCTGGGGAGGGGCTCGTTACCAGCGAGTGCAAGGACAGGACGAGGGGCAATGGTTTTAATATGAAAGAGGGGAGATTGAGATGAGATCTTAGGAAGAAATGTTTTCCTGTGAGGGCGGGGAGGTCCTGGCCCAGGTTGCCCAGGGAATTTGTTGCTGCCCTGGGGGTGTTCAAGGCCAGGCTGGATGGGGCTTTGAGCCCCCTGACCCAGCGGGAGGTGTCCCTGCCCACGGCAGGGGGGTGGAACTGGATGATGTTCTTTAAGGACCCTTCCATCCCAACGACTCCACGGCTCCAGGACAGCCGCCGCCGCCCCACACCGGGTCCCGCTCTGCCCCACGGCTCCGCCCCCGCCCCTGTTTACCGGCCCCGCAGGCCCCGCCCCCGCGCCCCACGTGACGCGCCCTCCGCCCGGGGCCGCGCGCGGCACCGCCCCCCCAGTCACGCGACCGCCGCGGCGGCCGCATCGCTCCCGCTCTCAGATCCCTCCGCCGCAGGACAGCGGGTGGGCACGGCGGTTGTACCCCCCCCCCCCCATATCATCCCTGCTTCCCCCACGGGGAGAACGCACCTTGAGGTAGGGGAGAGGCACAAACGGGGCGGTGAGGGGCCCGCGCGGCGCTGTGAGAGGGGACAAGTGAGGCGGGTAGGTGGGACTATTTTGTGAGGCGGAGGGATTCGAGGGGAGAAGCGCCCTCTGAATGGGAGGGGGAGGGGGAGGCAGGGCCAAGATGGCGGCGCCCTGTGGGCTAGAGGAGTCCTGAGTGGTAAACAGCTGAGGGGAGGAGAAGGAGAGGTGAGTGCGGGGCCTCCTTCTCCCTCCTCCAACAGCGGGGCGAGAGCGGGGGCGGCCGGGGGGGCGGAGAGAAGGGGGCGGCGGGGAGAAGGGGCTGCGGAAGGGGGCGGCAGCAGCAGAAAGAGAAGCGGCCGGGGGGGATGGGGAAAGCGAGAGTAAAGCCTGGTTGAGGGGGGGGGGGTTGTTCCCTCCTCGTCCCCTTTCTTTTCCCCCAGAGAGAGTTGCCCGTGTTCGCCCCCCCCCCCCCCCCCCCCCCCCCAGCCAGTGCTGGGGGTGGCTGAGGGCGCTGCGCCCCCTTTCCAACCCCAAGTTCCTCCAAGAAACCGCTGAAAAATTGGAAGGGCGAAGATTTAGATTAGGCATTAGGAAGAAATTCTTCGTGGTGAGGCACTGGCACAGGCTGCCCCATCCCTGGAGGTGTCCAAGGCCGGGTTGGATGGGTCTTCGAGCAATCTGATCCAGTGGGAGGTGTCCCTGCCCAGTGGAACTGGATGGGCTTTTAAGGTCCTTTCGAACCCAAACCAGTCTACGATTCTACAAAAGAGGCCCCTGCACGTCCATTCCAAATGCTGAGTAGTGATCCCGGGCTGCTCCAGCTTCAGTCCCTGCCTGAGGAGGTTCCTTGGTTCTGGTTTAGGCGTGGGAACAGTCGGTAAAAGCCTGTCCTCATGGTGGGGATGGCTTTTCGTGTTTCCTTGCATGTGGGGAGGAATTTGAAGTCAGGATGTTGTTTACTTCTGCAAGAAAACATTTTGCTTCCTGTTATCCCAGAGAAGGCTGCAGTTCTGAAGCTTTCACCCTTTGTTTGCTGTGGATGCAGCCTCTGTCATTGTTTTATCAGCTCAGTCACTGTTTCTCTCCTTGTTTATTTTTTTTTATGAGTCTTTTAACAAGGCGATGAGTGACAGAAAGAACATGCCTTAAAGGAGTATGTGATTCAGGCCCTGTAGAAATGGCACAGAAACCAGGAGCAGGTTTTGTATGCAGAACTGTTTCCAAAACTGCTGTTTCCAGAGAACTTTCCAGTGGATGCTAATACAGAGGTTTTCATTCTTTGTCTGGGCTGATCCTGTAGTTTCCTGATGTTAACTTCTGTGGCAAGTTGTTAGAAATCCATCATAGTCAAAGCACTACTGAAGTGATCCCATTATGTGTAAAAAATCCTCTTCCGTTTACTTGTGTGAACAAGTAGAAACTGAATCTTTGGAAACTCGGGCAGTTTTAATTAGTGCAGGCATTGGGAAAACATAACTTCTGTCTGCAGTTGACTTTACTTTGCTAAGCAGCAATCAGGTCCTCTGCTTATCAGAAAAAGTTACGCCACATTTAAGCTTAAAATAAAATCATTAAAATCCTTTACTTGTTAAAGCAGTTCTTTAGTTTGTTGTTGTTTGTTCATTTGTTCTGAGTTTGGTTTCTTTTTAGTTTTTAGCAGTTTTGTCAACCCAGCACTCAAGTGCCTTTATGAGGAGTCGAATGGACTTACTTCAGATAAAAATATAATCAGAATATCTAATGTATCATGAGATAAGCTTTAATTAAAGTGATTTTGTATTCAAGGCCAAGTTGGATAAGGCTTTGAGCAACCTGATCCAGGTGTCCCTGCCCATGACAGGAGGATTGGAACTGGATGATCTTTAAGGTCTCTTACAACCCAAACCATTCTATGATTTTATATTTGACGGTGTTTATTCTTGGCTCCTTAATTCTTTGTTACTTGAGAATTTACTTTTATAGTGACTGATAAAAAGCATTATTAAAGGGTTCCCAGTGAGATACGCTGTCTAAGTGCAGATGTTTTGATGTTTGAACAAACATTTGGCTTCAGTAATTGTTTGTAGTGTAAAATGAATGTTGGCCCTGTTTAGATTTGGACTGCTGGGATGTGGACTTGTACTGGTCCCTGAAATTCTTGCAGCTGCCAAACACTTTATATGAGCTGATGATTTGATTACCAGAGCCAGTTTCTGTAAGAAGTGAATAGCCTGTAACACATATGTGCTTACACATGCACAAATGTGTGTTATCTTTGGAAAAGATCCCTTCTGTAATTAGCAAATAAAATAATCAAAGCTCTTTTACTGGTGGAAGCAAGGAGGGGTATGGGGTTTTATGAGGCCATTTCCTCTATTCCTATCACTAGTCTCTTCTCCAAAGTAAAAAGTGATTGGATGAGAGGAAAGGGCCTCAAGTTGTGCAAAGGGAGGTTTTCATTGGATATTAGGAAAAATTTGTTTACCGAAAGAGTGGTGAAGCACTGGCACAGGCTGCCCAGGGCAGTAGTGGAACCACCATCCCTGGAGGAGTTCAAAAAAACATGTAGATGTGACACTTTGGGACACGATTTAGTACTCATGGTCGTTTTGGGCTGCCAGTTGGAGTTGATGATCTTGGAGGTCTTTTCCAACCTCAGTGATTCTGTCATTCTATGATGTGTTGCAGACAAGTGTATATTTTTTGAAAGAATATTGCAGTTTGGGATCTTCGTCTGGTTTGTAGCTGCTGTATTTTTAATGTAGTTTAATAAATATAATTAGGACAAGTAATACTTCTTTTGTCAGCACAAGCATTTCTTTGGGTGACACATTAAAGTACAGAGCAAACTTCTTGTAGTGGTGAACTGCTGTCACTTTCCTGGGTGTTATTCTGTTTTGTTTGCAATTATAAAGTAAGATATAATTTGATATTGTTCTGTGTAAAGTCTACTTTAATTCTTGGAGCAGTTAAAAGGCCTCCACTGAGCACATGAGGTTTGCAGTGGTCTCAGGATTTACTGAGCGGCAGCCTAACTCTGGGTATGTTTAAAGGTTTTTCTTGGTGGCAAAAATCTGCTGCAGAGATTTAAGTCTTACTCCCTGTGCTACTGCGAAGTCCAGAGCTCTCTACCTGTTCACAGTTTTTAAAAGATTCCTTAGTTGAACTTATTTTTCTTGTGTTAAGTAAGTTGGCATTGAAAAACTGCTTGTTCTTATTAATTTTTCTGCTATTAATATATGTAGCTGTGTGTAAGAAATTACAATAATTCTTTTTCAGTTTAGTAACTATCTTGTTTGCATGGCTTCTACCAAAGGGTTAAGTGTCAGCCCTGCCCTGTTTGGGCTTTTTTTCTGGCAAGCATTGCTTTTAAACAATTTTCCCTCTGACAGAATTGTGATGGGTAGCAATTAGCATGGTGTATTAGCACAGCATAGTTTTCAAAAGACTCTTAAAAACTGCTGAGTACGATTCTCTCTTTGTTTGGGGTTATTGGGTTTTTGTGATCTTCTGTACATGCGTCGGTTGAACACCAGTAACGAACTACATGAGAATGAATATAATATCAAGTTATAACTATAAATCATTATCAAGTTTAGGAATGGGGTCTTGTATCAGATCCTAAAATAACCAGACAGTTATGGAGTACTGAAAGAAACCAGACACCTTCATTTTTTAAAAATTAATAAATTAAAGTAATTGTGCTGCCAGTTGTAACAATCAGTTTGAGGAGAGGTTTAAAGTGGTCTGAGTTATTATTTCTGGGTGGTGAACAAGGGAGTGATCAGCTGCTTACTTTCCTGTTGCCACCTGTGGTTGGTTTTTCTCCCTACTGTCACTTTTCATGCGTTGCTCATGTCACTTCTGTAATGGATTTTTGTTTATCAGATGGGAGGGAGCGAGGCTCCTCCTTTCATGACAAACATTTCCAAGATCTGAGTGAGAAGAGGTGCTTTGTTCATCTGGATTTTACTTTGGAAACAATGACTGCTGTCCTCGCTCATGGCCTCCGCTGGAGCAGTACCTGAGGACCTTTACCTTACCTGCAGTAGAAATTGGGTGGAAAAGTGTAAGTCCTGAGGTTTGGCTTCACTTCATTGCTACCAGCAGTGATTGGATCCCCCCTTCTTTTGGTGTGTAGGGGGAATAACCATTCACTGGTGTTCCCCAAATTTAATTCAGGATGAATGAAGTGGGATGAAGCGCTGATGTTGATCCCCCCACACTGCCCCCCAGAATTAGCAGTGCTGCTGTCTGAATTTCTGCCTTGTTGCAGGAATTGCTGAAGGCATTCTGGGAGGAGAGAGTGTGTGTTGAGTGTGTCCCCCTTCTCCCCACCCTTCCAAGGAGCATAACTGGCACTACCAGCTGCTTTTTCCTTTGGCTTGGGATAAAAATACACTGAACAGAACATCTCTTGACAGAAATACTTACAGAAGTCATAATCCTTTGAAATACTCTGCTGTCTCTCTATTTAGCCTTTTCCAAGGAATTTTTTTACAGACTTTTCCTTTGTCTTGAAATTGTACCTTAAGAATATTGCACTGGGGTTAAATTAGCTGTTGAAAACAGTTTTTAAAACAAATGGTTCTTGGCTTGTTGACTTCTTTTTCTCCTGTAAGCTGGGTCCGAAGTAGTATTGGGACTAAGAAATAATAATTCTTATTAAAATCTGTCTTTATGACAGCTCTTGCATATAGTTGGTGTTTGTGTCTGCCAGTGAGATTAAAATGTTGCATTTTTAAAGGTATTTAAACAGATTTTTTTCACTCTGCTACCTAGTGCCTTGGATCCTTTATATAAAACTGATTTTAAATGCTACTCAAGAATCAGTGACTCAAATAATATGGAAAAATTACTGACTTTGTTTTAATCCTGTCAGTTCCAAGTATGGCTGCAGGGAAGTGGAAATTGTTCTAATGGGGGAATGATCGCAGTAGTGAGGGATGGAAGCGTTGAAGAGACTCGTCACGTATACTGTGTATTGGAGAAGAAAGATGTGGTTATGCTATGGTGCTGTAAAGATTAAAGGGAGATCCTGTTCGGCACAGATGTATCAGTCCCAAACACAAAATACAGTGTGTTCAGTGGGTGATCTCACTGTTTTTCAAGGTAATGGAGGTTCCTCAACCTGACCTGTCCCGAGTTCCTTATCTACAGGATTTGAGAATAGCATCGCAAATTACCGGTGGGACTGGTCATAAATCACACTGACTCCACGGACCCTGGGAACTGGGCTAGTTGAAGTGAAAACCTGTAAAATATTCAGCTGTCTTTGCTTCAAAAAAGTGTGAGGCGATTTAAGACCATTGCTGGGATTTCCTGGCTTGTTTCATAGCAGACCGATGTGATTAGAGGATCTCAGCCTGAGTCTTACTTAGGGTTTCCAATCTGTTCTGCACAAATGACTTTGCAAGAGACCCTGCGTTGAGAAAGCTGTGATTTGCTTTTTTTAAAGTGTGAGTGTTTGTGTAATAGCAGGGTGACAGCATCGTACTGGTGTTTCTACAGCTTCAGCAGATAAACTTTCCACCTAGTGATGTACCGATGTGTAATCCTGTCCCATTTTCAGATGTGGTTTGAAATACTTAATATTCTGAATACAGGCTTTTAGAAGGGAGATTGGTCCACTTTATTTAAAGTATTTCAGTGCATGATTGACTGACAAGTTGGTTTAAACTATGATGGATTTATTGGCACAAGGTCATTTGAGCCATCTGTTGTAATTAGTTTAGGGAGCTTGGGAAATTATTAGTAACCTACGTGTATAGTTATTGGCAACTAAGCTTGCGTTATCAGCCTTGCTTTTATCTGATTGTAGTGTTTGTGCATGCTGTCAGGCCAATAGCATAAAGTTTGAAATCCTCTTACCTACTGAACGCTTAAACCAGTGTTTTTCCCATCTGTCTGCAAGTGCATCATTGAACCTGACTTCAGAACCCATCCAGGGTATCTGCAGAGGCATGTTTCTTCATTTCCCTGTGCCACAGTTTTTCCTCTGGCAGTATCAGAATTAGTGAAACCTGCTGTTGAGGTTTTTATTGGTGTGATGAAGATCTGGTCCAAGTATAATAGTATTACTAGAGGCAAATAAGAAATAAAAGTGTTCTTTTTGCTCTAGTGGGGGCAGGGAATGAAAGAAAAGAGAGTTGACAAGGTCTTTATGGGGTAAAAAAGCAGAGACTGGTGTTTATGCTGCTTTAATTCTCAAACAGGTTTTGCTTGCAGCTGGTTTGGGGGTGTGGTCATGCACCTCTTTTGTTAACAAGACTTTAAACAACTAATTCATGTTGCTTAGAAAGCTATTGCTTAATCATAGCTGAGACTGTATCCTGATAGACATTGAGGCAAGACTTTGTTAGCAAGCCCTTTGCTGTCTCTAAGATGGTGTTCTCAGAAATAAAGGCATAGATGACTTGTAAACCATTTCCCTCTGTAGGGTTCTGCAGACGTTCTGGATATCTCGGTATAACTGTGAGTTGGTAAATTAAATATTACAGCAGTTACTAGAAACTGAAAAAGTAATTGACTCCTGAAAATGAGTAAGAAAGTGGAAGGTTGATTCCTTGGGTTTCATGGATGAGTGGCTTTAAACTTCTTGAAAAGATGGTGTCACTCTTTCAGCATTGCCTGCCTTCTAAACAGCAAGTGCTTTGAGTAAGAAGTTGAAGCTGGGAGGTCTGCACAATGTAGAGTGAAAAAAAACAAAACAGAACCCCAAACCACAACAAAGCCCAGCCCTAATCTTTTTGGAAAGCAGACTGAGATCCCTTCTGTATTTTGAGTAAAAAGCAACTCTTTTCCCCCTCCCCAGGTTTCTTATTTTATTTTGTTTAGTTGAAAGCTTTGCTTACAGTTCCAGCTAGTTTTAAGCCTGTAGTTTTTAAGGTCTTGCCAGTATGGGCTGTGAAATGAAATAGCATTTAAATCTGAAATACTTCAGTTAGCAGACTCTGCTAGCTGCTTGTAGATGAACTGATATGTTATTTGTACCCTCAGCTATGCAGCTGTGATCATTGAAAACTGAGGATGAGGGGTTTTTTTTGTGTTCTGGAACTACGATTACTGGAACACTTCAGTAGAGTTCATTGCTGATGAAATGCCTGTTGTGAGTGTGGTGCCATATTATCGCCATTGAATTTGCAGTCAGTGCCAGATTAAGTAAGCTGGTGTCTTGTGGCCCTAATAAAAGTGACCTTGGGCAGTTCTGCAACTACACAGGGATATGTTGCAAATCACAAAGTTTACTGGTAGACAGATTAACTCCTACTGTCCAGTAACATTGTTAAACATGTTTTCAAGAAAGTGATATGTATATAAGTAATTACAGCATTATCATTTAAAGTAAAGCACTGATATGCAGTCCTTGGGTAACGTCTAACAATGTTTTGACCAGAACCTAAAGACTTTGTTACAGTAATTATTCTAGGTTCAGAAGCTGGTAGGGTAAGAGAAGCCTTCCTTCTGTGTAAGAATTTACCTATCATAAGTAAAACTCCTTAGCAGCTTTTGAAGGCTCACAGTAGAAAATGACTGTCTTGTGAAAGCCATCTTAGTTGGAGGCAATTGCACAGCTTGTCCTTGCCAGACTTGTCCACGGGTTAAGCTCTGCGACACCCTTTGGTGTTTTTCAAACTAAGGGCTGACTTCCTTCACACAGGAGACACACAACTCTGCTGTACTTAGTAACGAACTTAGTGCTGCTCTGAATACACAAGGTCTGATAAGGAAGGAATAAACTGTGCCTTTTGTTAACCTCTTCATGATTTTTTTTCTTAGTGATCATGAAAGCTGTGTGGCTGACAGCACTGCAGACGGAAGCTCAACTTGTCCACAAAACAGGTGATGTATATGCAATTGCAGTAAAAAAATTCTCGTGCGTTAACTTGGTTCGTGTCAATCTTGTCTTCTATGGAGGAAGTGGAAAATGCTTGCTGGCTGGAAGTAGGAGGAAAGAAGAAACCTTGCTAATAAAATTAGCTGCGATGTGAAGCCAGATTCTTTCTACTGCTGGGGAAGGTTCAGCGTGAGATTGTTATGGATGAAGGGAAACTTGATTCACGTTGTGATATATACATAGATAGATGTTATACCTGAATTCCTCCCTTGCTGCTGCATGGGAGAAAGCCTTTTTAAAAGCCTTAAATGGCCTAGATTTAGTGCTTAGTACTGTAAAGCTGACCAGTCATGTTATCTGCACACTGTTTCATTTAATAATCTCTACCTGGTTTTGCACTGTGGAGTTTTCAATATATGATGCACAAAGTATACACATGAAAACAACACGTTGTGCTGCTGAGCTTGTGATTTAGTATGCACAGAGTGGCCAAGGAACCAGCAGCTGTAGTAACCCAAACTTGAGTTTCCTAACAGCTGCAACTTGGCCACATTGCAAGTATTGAAGCACTCATCTATTAGTGTGCAGTAATGGACAGGCAAGAGTGGTGAATTTCTAATTCTGCCACAAGAATGGAGAAAAGTCTTGGAATGAGTGTTTTCCCGAGTGGAGACCACTATGCAAAGGTCTTCAAAGGTTGTTTGAAGAGAAATTACTGTACAACAGCAAGAATGGAGTGATTTCAGGGAGCTATTTGCATTTTATTCAAAACTTTAGTCTTATTTGACTGACCTGGATGGCAAATTAAAAAAATATCGTAACGGAATGCTCTGATAGTCTATACATGTTAGGCAAGGGCTTCACAAAGCAGATCAGTGTCTTCTAAAAAAAAAAAAAAGGTGAAGAAAACCCTGCTTGTGACTCATTGGCTTATTGGGAAACTTTTCTCTTGTAGTGTTTATTGCAGGTATGTAATCTGTAGCAGTCTTTTCAGTGTTAAATGGGCAATACTGCATAGAAGAAATAGGGAAGTGATGAGGGATCTAAGATGGAAAGGGAGAAAAGGAAAGTTCATTCATTAGCTCTCTCTTCTCTCCGGGTCTGGTAGAGAGGCACCAATGAGGAACTTCCTGAAAATTTAGCCCCCATCTTCATGTCAGTACGTGCATCATGGCACAGCAAGGAAATGTTGGTGAGCTCCTCCCAATGCTGGATTCTCCAATTCTGGGTGTTCTGGAAGATATAACAGCTGCATTCAAAGATAATCTCATTTGTGGTATGTATCCTTTTATGTAATTTGAAGAAGAGTTTTGCTTTTAAGCCAGTAAAGATAGAATAATGTTTTTTCCCTATCAGACACAGTCTTTGCAGATGCAGCTTGAAATAAACTCTTGATATTTGAGTTTGAAATTGCTTTAAGGATTGAGGCTTCTCTTCCATCCATTTTGCTTAATGGCTCTTGGAAGATCTCTTATATAATTATTAAAACACTTTTATAAAATGGCTGGCTTTTCCTGGGGCATAACCTCAAGTTGTGAGCTGCTGAAACTTTCTTTGTCAAGTGTTTCTAGAAAGGATTGGGCATCATCCACATTATGGGAACTGATGGGGTTTTGTTCAGTTGAAAAATAAACAACAAAGACCCCCAAACAAAGCAACAGACCCAGATTGTCTTGAGGAAATGATTACTGCTATTAGGGCATCCCATGTGTTGATAGAGCTTGTTCAGAGCATGAGAGCACTGGCACTGTCCTTGTCCCTGAACTTCTTTGAAGGTAGAGAATTTGAAGTTACTGCTGAATGCTTTACCTGTACTGGGTTAAATCTTAACATACAGCTCACTCTGGGTTTTTAGGGTTAGACAGTAATTGTTATTAAAAAACAAGTTGCTTGAATGGTTAGGAACTAGAAAATGTAGTTGAGAGGTCTCATTTCCTAAAGGTCCAGTAAAGACTAAGCACTGGTGTGAGTTACAAATTGTGTGATGGTTGTTAAAAATTGTGCAATGTCTCTGTAACAGATGCTTCATTTTTAATGTATTGAGAATGTGGTTTTTGTTCTTGCTGTAAACAAACTGACAGACCGTGGACCCATGCTTGTGAACAACCTAGTGGACTATTACTTGGAAACCAATTCTCAGCAGGCGCTGCATATACTGTCCACACTGCAAGAGCCTCATGACAAGGTAAAAACATCTTGTTACTAAGTGTGGCAGATTTTAGCCTGCTGTTGAAGCAACCTTTAAAAAGCATCAGAACTCTGGTTTTGCATTGTGGTATAGAATTACCTTGTTATAGAGATGTAGAATCTCTGCAGTAGGATTAGTTCAGTTTTAAAAAAAGGTCAGAGGTCTCTTTCTTGGGTTGCTTAAACTGACCCAATTACAAACTTCTATAAAAGAGAGTTTTCTGAGGGCTAATGTTGTCTCTGTGCAGTGTTGCTGCCTGTTCAGTGCTGGACATGTTAGCCTGAACCAGACTGCGTACTTTGAAAGCAAGCAAAGGATTTTAAAATAGATTGGGAGAATGGCACTAGAAACTGTTTTATATCTGCTGACCAGCATGGTATTTATTTGTAATGAACATTTTGAAGTGCAGTGACTGCTTCTGTTTGTATTTTACTACCATCTGACTTAAATTTATTGCTGTGTTTTAGTTGCTCTTGGGTCATGTGTATCCCTAAAATGACCATAGTTTCCATAATTGTCAATGGCAAACTGCTGAATATGGATAGGTGACAAATAATGTATACCAGTTAAATATAAACACCTTTTATTTTTCTGCCACTCTCTACAAAATCTCTATCAGCATCTACTGGACAAAATTAATGAATACATGGGCAAAGCTGCTACCCGTTTACCCACCCTCTCTCTGCTGGGACACGTGATAAGACGACAACCATCATGGAAACATAAGCTGTCTCAAGCACCTCTCTTACTTTCATTACTTAAATGTCTCAAGGTAAGAGCTGTTGATGTTGTCCATAAAACACTTGTAAACTTACATATGAGTAATGCAAGGCATTTGTTTTCCGTTTTTTATGTCATGTAGTTAAGCTATGAGAAGAGATAAAATTCTCATTAAAATACTCAGCCACAGTGGAATTGTATCAGTTAAATACTCTGTGCTGATCCTGTTATTACTGACACTCTTGTTTCTAAAAGCCACTGTTTAACTGTTAGGAAAGTTTACTAAATCTTTTCTAAGAGTGAGCTAAAGACAGAGGGCCATTGATGAAGTTAGTGGATATCTTGAATGTGAACTTAATGAGAAATACAATAACTTACCGTTTGTGCATTTTGAAATTCGTGCACGTAAGGTAATGTAAGTCAGCTTGTAGTGTAGATGGGCCATGCAGTAGACTATTCTGTGATGAAATTACTTTGGAATTAGCATGCTTACCCTTCTTAACTGCAGATGTGCTGGATTACAAGGAGAGAGCCCTTTCCCCATGCTTTGCTTTTTTCCCCCATCTGCAAATTTATTGGTTATAATACTGTACGTTATTGTAACAATAAATAAATAATGGAAAGCATTTGAGACTTAGAAGGCATTGTCAAGAATATCTTGTAATATGATAGTGAAGAATTCAAATTAGTGATTTAAGTGATGTTAAAATGCATGATGTAGTGAAGTGCTAGTGCTCTTTGAGACAAAAACACCATTCATTTGTAACTACCAAAGAAGAAACAAGTGCTGTTACTGGAACTCCTGGTGTGCCTGACAGGAGTTCTGTTATCCTTTTCAGTGTGAGTCCTATCTGATTGTGAGAGGAGTGAAGTGTGTCAGAAAGCTGGCAGGAGTTGAATAGAAATGTGGAAGTGCTAGGGACGTGTACAGAGGGATGGGGATGGACATGAAATGTGCTCTGAGAGGTTATGTCTGACCAAGGGAGAGCAGAGGCTGTAGGTAACACAGAGGAGGAAAAATCCATAACACTGAGTATATCTGATTGTTGTGAGCAGCTCTTGGGAGATACCAAGACCAGCTCAGCGGCATCTGGCCACAGCCTTCCCAGTGCTGTTCACACCCCTATGCCAACAAAGCAGAGGAACTACCAAGGAAAATGTGCTTTAAGCTGAGGAAACGATTAGGGACCCCACTGGGAAAGAGCTTGAACGTTTCCTGTGTTGTGTCCTAAAATCTGATTCTCTAGTACTGTTTAATCCTTTTTATTACCACATCCCTTTCTCTCGGTGTAAGCCATGGGGTTCTCGATATTGTTTGAGTTACTGCTTTATGAAACATTTAGCAGCCAGAGTCATCAAACATATTTAATAAAAAAGCTCTTGACCCTTGTGTTGGTAATTGGCCAACATCCTTGAATACCTCGATCTGATTTGCATATTCTTCAGCTCTCAATGCTGTGTATTCGCAGCTCTAGGAAAGAAGACAGGTGATACGTAAGATGTTTCACATAGCAGTAATTTTTTTTCTATTCAATTGTGGAACTGTGGTGGCGTTCCATTTTTAATTAAGTCAAGTCTTTATGCAGAAACACAGCAGCAGAGTAGGAGCAGGAACCCCACATCTTTTTTTCGTAGAGTTACTTTGGATGAAAGAGGCAATAATCCCAGTTCATTAAGTTATGGTAGGTTCTGGAGGGGCTGTTTCACAATGGAGAACTTTTTCCATGATGATGATTCAGTGTTCACTTCATCCTTGGAAAAAATGTTCAGCTCTTTTAACCGACTAATGCAGGTTTTTTCCCTTCTTGCAGACTGACACAGATGTAGTAGTACTCACCACAGGTGTCCTAGTGCTAATAACCATGTTGCCAATGATTCCTCAGTCTGGCAAACAGTACCTTCATGATTTCTTTGGTATCTTTGGGCGTCTCTCAGCCTGGTGCTTGCAGAATCCAGGTGAGATTTCAACTTCGTTGCATGCAGTTATGGTTTAGTAGTATCCTTGTGACTCTTATGCAGTTGGTGAGCACATTTTTTGTGACATCATCAGAGTCTGAGATTATTTAAATGCAGAAAATTATATATTAAACCCACAAGCTATTCTGTTCTTTGATAGCATTGGGGAGTGCTTCTTTGCTCAAAATTTAGATGTCTCTTAGATCATGTAGTAACAGCACCATATGGAAGAGTCACTAGTATGCTACCCTGAAGGCAGTGAAAAGCAGAGGTTGATCTTAATGGACAGAGAAGGGAAAATGCTAACACTTGAGGCAGATATTTGGTAATTTGCCATTCCCAGGTATGGGTGGGGAGAGGGAAGAAACAACATGTACAAGTGCAACTATCAGTAGACATGAAAGTGCTGGTAAAAGGTAGGCTTCTCAGCATTGGTTCTTATGAATTGCTTTTGCTGAATGTGTTGTGAGGTGTCTGATATCTAACACATACATAGATAACTCTAGTGTCTCATGGGTGTTGAACAAATGCTGTGTTAAGCACATAGAGATGCTATTTAGAGGACCATTTTGCGTTGCAAGTAGGATTGGAACTTAGTAAGTCAAGACTGTTGTGATTGCTTTTTGTGGCTTTTTAGCTTTGAAGTCAAGCAAACCTTAGTTTTCTTCTTTAATCAGTCAGTCTTGCAAACTCTGGCTCGATGTCTAGAGAGGTTTTAGGTTTTAACTTGAATAAAAGAAATGCTGTGCTTTTAGAATGGCAGGATACTTGTTGGAATTGGTGATCCATATTGGTTTTGCTGTGACCTGATGATTAACTGTTGCCTGTTCCCTGAGAACTTCAAAACTTGACATTCATATCTCAGAAGAATTGTTCAGGTTAACATTTGAAATTTAGAAGTACTTTCCTTGCATTCTTAAAAGCTTTGTTCTTTTCTCCAATGTAATGAAAAAGATTCTAACTGCTTTTTCCAGGTCATGTGGCAGAAATTTATCTTGTCCATCTTCATGCCAGCGTTTATGCTCTCTTCCATCGTCTTTACGGAATGTATCCTTGCAATTTTGTCTCCTTTCTGCGTTCTCACTACAGTATGAAGGAAAACTTGGAGACCTTTGAAGAGGTAGTCAAGGTAAAATGCTGATCATCTCTCTATTATCTGAGACAAGGAATTCATAACTGTATAAAGGCAGGTATTTGCCAATTTAATACACTACGTGGATTTAACAGAATGAAAACTGGCTATTGGAGCACTGAAATCTCAGTTGGGAGCAAGATCATCTCTTGAAGCTGTGATGTGTGTTAGCTTTACTTGTTAAACGTAACATTCTGAACTACTGGGATCAGTAGGTTGCTCATCATCTTGGAGTCGTTTAGTGCAATGAAAAAATGTTGTACCAGTAATACATAATTCTTGTTTTTTTTCTCCTCCAGCCAATGATGGAACATGTGCGAATTCATCCAGAATTAGTGACTGGATCTAAGGACCATGAACTGGACCCACGAAGGTATATATGTTCACTCTGCTATTAGGAAGGGCTATAAATGAGCACCTTTTGGCAAGCTTACAGTAAAACCTTTTCTGTTAGGTGCTGGTGGTGTTTTGCCACCCATATTCATAGGTCCATCCGGTAAACATGTGAAAGGCCATTAACAACAATGTTTGGGTTCTAAATCCATTTTGTGCCTAGGGTAGAATGTGTCTTATAATGAGCAGTTGACTTTGTCTTAATTGTATGACTTGAAGATCAAACATCTTTATAAAGTTCTAAAAGAATTTGCTTAAAATAAGTGAACTACTTCTGACCTGCTTCATTGGCTTAAGGTTTGGGTCTTCTTTTTTTTTTTTTTAGTTTGTTGAAGTACTTGGTGGGATTTAAGTGTTTAAAATGGCTTCAGTTTGTCTTGTTTTGGTGCCTAGATTTTGGTTCAGTTAACAGATCAGTTCTTTTAACAGGTATGTCTTAACATTATCAGCTGTATTAGTTTTTTTTAGAAATAGGCTCATTTGCCTGCAGCAGCACCACTTGCTGCTTTTCTCTTGTCTCCACAGGCCCAGCCACTGAAGAGGAGAAATTGACTCTTGTTGCTGCACAGTAGTGCTCTTGCCCTGCTTTTCAGAGCTACTAGGAAAACACTACTAAATGGGAACATATTGAATATCACAATGCTCAGTTTTGCAGGCTTCTCCCAGACGGGGGGGAGGGTGACACCACTGAGGAGTACAATTGGCACAAAACTACCAGTTGAAGCCTTCTGACTTGGTATCTTGCACATAATTTGTTCAAAAGCAATTCAGCCTATAATAGACAGCCTTGTGTGTTTCCTCTTCTTTAGAGTGAACTTCCATCCCCTGAAAAATTGGTCAGGTCTAATCTGGCTGCTGAATTTAGAAAAAGTTTTCAGAGTGAAGGAAGTAGTAATAATTTAAAACATTCCCAAAACTTGGGAGGGAAACACAGACCTGAAACTGGCACTGCAGATAGTGTTTGCTTAAATGTATAAGATTCCTTCACTGCTGGCATGTCTAAATCTTGCCTGCCAACATCTGAGTCTAGTTGAGCTGATTTCTACAGCTGCTGAAGCTCAGGATCAACCAAGTCTTCGTATGCTGTTCCTCCTTTCCAGAGTGCTCCATGGCAGACCTTTATGGATCTTTGTGTCAAAGCTGTTTATCTCCTCTTTGAGACCCCCTCTCACAAGTCATCTGGTTGCAATATCTGTATGGTGGCTTGTTCCAGTTTTGGCTGGGAGCATGCAAAGCTGTCTGGAACAAAGGAGCCATCCTACAAGCCAATTCCTCATATCTCCAGGAACTCTTGTTTTTAACAATAATTGACTAACTTACTCTTTTGGATCCAAAAACTGTCTGCAGGTGGAAAAGACTAGAAACTCATGATGTTGTGATAGAATGTGCCAAAATCTCCCTGGACCCTGCAGAAGCCTCCTATGAAGATGGCTATTACCCTGTGTCTCGGAAACTCTGCACAAGCTTAAAACATCATCAAACTGACCCCAGTGCCAGCTATTACATTGACACACACAGCAGCTATGGTAAGACCTGCCTGATGGCTAATGAACACCCAGTTTCTGGAGGAAAACTGGCCCTATACCCAAAAGACAACTTACTAATTTATCCTACTAAAAGTCTGATTCTTAGGCATCAGAAAAGAAACCGTTATTTAGAAAAAAAAGTCTATAGATGTATGGACATTCAGCATGCTCGCAGAGTTGCCTTTCCACTGCCTCTTCCTCCCCTGTCCCATCCTCCCCCCCAAAAAAAAAGAACCAGCCAAAAAAAGTGGTAGTAATATATTCAATAGGTATTTTATTGGGCTGGAAGTCTCTTGTTGTGTGTGTTGGGCAGATTTGAAATATTTTGTTTAAAAGCCATTAAGTACTAGCCAGAAGAATCATTTGTTAGTATGTGATGTTTTGAATATTTTTAATTTTATTTATTTTTATTTCTTTCTTATTTTTTTTTTTTAACTTTCAGGGACTTCTACCCCATATTCCACTCCTCGTCTAACACTATCACAAATGCCAGGGCAGCTACCTCAGATTTTGAGCCCACAGTCAATACGGCTGTCAACTGAGCCACAGCAGGTAAAGCAGAAGATAAAACACAGCGTGCTTTTAAGGCTTTGCACTTTGTTTGTTCACAGCTTCTCATGACAACCTTAAAAACTTTCAGATTTCTGAGAAGTAATGTGAATTCTTCAGAACTTAGTTCGTAGTTTCAGATTTAATCTCCATCTGATTTCCTGTGTCACAACCTGGATCCAGATGCTTCACGTGTTTCTTTTCTGAGCTTTGCTGATTTGTGTTCATCTTATATTGTTTTTCTTTAGGTTACCATCTGGAGTCCTTCTGCAGTTTGTGGTATGACCACTCCACCAACCTCCCCTGGAATTGTCCCATCGGAGTCATCCCAGTCTGCATCGCAACCTTACAGCAAAGCTTTTGGCACATCTGGTACGTGCTGCATTTTGGAATTAGGCCTTCAAAGATTATTATAATAGAAATTCTGACTGTAAATTTTGCTGTCACCTTCTCAGCTACACTGTGCCATTGGGCAGGCATAAGTCATTATTTCTGTGAACTGAGTACCTGAGTACCAGAGCAGAACTAAGGCAGACGCTGAGATAGAAGTAAGTTACAGTGAATTAAGTGCTAGAGTCTCAAACAGGCCTTTCAGAAACAGTGCACTTGGTAAGTAGTTGAAAGAGATTTAGGAAGAAAATGATTGAGATAGTGTTTAAACATATAATTCTTTGTGTACAATGTTCAGCTGAAATGAGGAAGTAGAAACCTTGCTGAGTAAAACTTTTGCTCCTCCTTTTCAGCAGGGGGGAAGGGAACACCTTTGGGAACGCCAGCCACATCTCCTCCTCCACCCTGCACTTCAGATGACTTTGTGCATGTTTCACTCCCTTCAGCTGCTGCCATGCCTCCTAAAAAGGTATAACAAAATTCTTCTGCCAAAGAAATCTGGTTCTTTTTCATTGACCTGTCATAAGTGCAGTGACCATAACTGAGAAATAACGATCAGGGTGACTGATATACAAAAAAAGTTGCATATCATTGTAAAAACTCATTTTTCTCTAAGTTGAGACAGCTATTGCCACTTGCAGTTTCAAGATTTCATATATTGGTTTGCTATTTAAGCCATCTGTTTGCAGGAGCTTCTCTTCTGTGAAAACTATCCAAGAGATTTGCTTCCAACAGACATCTGATGCAGAGAATCTATTTTGTTTTTTGGTTTGGTTTATTTTTCAGGAGGACAAACCAGATCCTGGGAGGCCTTTACTCTACCGACAGCAAAATGTCATAAACAGCGATAAATCATTGGGTAAACTCCACTTTCCTCTCCCCATTACCTGTTGTAAACAAATCGTGGTTTTATTGACAGGTGTTCCAATTGCCAAACACTTTTCCACAGTTTTTCTCATTTCCCCCCTACCTCCCCGAGTTTTTCATATTTCCAGGATCCTGCTTTAACCTGGGATTCAACTTAAAACCTTTTTGTGATGCTTTTTATTTAATTTTAAATATTCACCTTCAGAAATAGCTTACAGAATTTTTTAACTGGCCCACATACATACTTATGCATGTTTAAATATACACATCTACGCTAAAGGCTAAAAAAGGTGTTGTTTTTTTAAATAAAGGCTGATTCTTTTAATTTTTTTTGTTACAAGCAGGAAGTCTTATGTGAAGTCTTGCTTGAACAAGTTTTATGTCATGTGTCTATTGTTTTAGCACTGGATTTGAGACTTCTGTACTGTGAATCTTTGCGATCCTCAAAGTGGAGATGACAGTGAAATTTAAAGCTGTTTTTTCTTGGTGGAGTTGTATAGCAACACTGTAATCTAAACTTTTGTAATTACAAGTTAAGAACAGGCTAGTTTTTTCGCTGGGTTCCTTAACTGTGACTGAGCTATGAGCATGAGGTTTCTATCCTGCATGCTTTAGTATCTATCTCCCTGGCAGCTGTCTCCGTTTCGATCAGCAGCCACATGCTCTCACAGTTGTATTGCCTCGGTTGACTAAACTTGCTTTTTCAGGTATGTACTGTGTCCAATGTAGCCAGAACAGTAATATGGAAGTATAGAAGTCACACTGCACTTCTAAAAAGCCGTTTTTAAAACATTATTTAATGTGTTAAATTGCAAACAGCACATCCTTGTTCATAGGGGCAGTTTCCTACACTTGTTATTCATTAGCAAATGTTAGGTTTACAGAATTGCATTTTGGGATCAGGACTGACCAGTGACTGATCTCTGAACTGGTTTCCACATGGAGTAGAGCAGCAGTCAGATAGCTTCGTCCTTTGAGGAAGAATCTGAAGGAGGGACAAGCTTATTCTAGGGACCTTACAGCAGGAAGGGACTTCTGTTCTGTGCTGTGATAAGGCTGGAGGAAACTGCATCTCTACAACTAACTTTTTTCTTTTTTTCTTCAGATGCAGCCGGTAGTAAAAGTTCAGTAACCTTAAGTGATCTTCAGGAGTTTTTAGGTGGTTTGTCTTTTGAAGATAGTGCTGAAAAGGACAAAGAGGAAGGTAATTTCTGTCATCTGTATGTAGATCTTGGCTGAGGATATGGTTGTAATGTTGAAATGCAAGATATGTAATTATGCTTCCCACTCCCATCCTTCTCAGATGCAATATCTAAAGAGATCTCTGAGATCACAACCGATGCTGAACACATGGTGCCTAGAGGAGGATTCGACTCTCCGTTTTACCGCACAAATGAAAGTTTGCCAGGCTCTCAAAAGAAGACCCATTCGGCTGTCTCTGGTGTTCAGGGACACAGTCAGACCTCTGAGCCTTTAACATCTTCTCTGGACAAGCCTGGGCCTGAGAGTGCACGGGAAACACCCAAACAAACATTTACTCCCATAGACAAGCCCTCTGGAGGCTCTGGTGAAAGCCCTGCTGGTAACAGGGAAGGAACCTCTGGGGAGACAAGTATTCTCACTCCCAGCCCTTGCAAAGTACCAGCACAAAGAAGAGTGGTGTTTGGGAGTGGGCAGCCTCCCCTATATGACCACCTCTTTGAGGTTGCGTTACCAAAGACTGCCTACCTCTTTGTTGGCAAGAAGACAGAGGAGCTGCTAAAGAAAGCCAAGGGAATCCAGGATGATGACTGCATGTCCTCTACTTCTCCTGTGGAAGTACTGGACAGGCTGATTCAGCAGGGTGCGGATGCACACACTAAGGAGCTGAACAAGTATGTGGCTGAAAATCTTACTTGGAATAATTTCTTGTTTTTCCTTTTTGTGTCTGGAAATCTACAATGAAATCGTGTTCTGTGAAATGTTAGTTAACTGAGATGGGGGGTTCTGGGCAGAGATTTGTTATATTCGCAGTGGTAACATGTTTGCAGTGATACAAAGGAGCTGTGACTCTTGCTTGGGCTGTCACTGCCTTCACTGGCAGAGTTTGGGATGAAGAAGCAGGGCTGTTGGTTGTTGTACAAGTGTGGGTTTGGTACCACTGTTAGTGAGGTTTGTTTATTTTATTAGGTTTAAGTCCCACGCTTAGTCAAAAGCCAAGGGGAGGCTGATACTTCCTTTCTATGCAGACCTATAAAATGGAGAACCAGATTTAAAGTTTAGCTGTATCTGCTGTATTCCTACTTTTCATCTTATTACCCTGAATTCTGCTTTGCCCTTATGCTGTTTTCTGTGCTTGAGACAATTTTTCTCTAACTTCCAAGAAGTATTACCTTCCCTTGACTGTCTTTGCTGCCTGCTGCTTGCACAATTCTTTCTTCTCTTCATATCAACTGACCATAATTGTACTTCTGTTAGGCTGTAAGCTCTCTTGAGGTGGGCATGGCATTTTAAAGTGACTTGCAGGGCATTTGCGTATTTAAACATACTATTTAATGCTGCATTTTCATTTTTCAGGTTGTCTCTGCCAAGCAAATCTGCTGACTGGACTCACTTTGGAGGTGAGGAAGTTTCTCGTGTTTTGGCAGTGTGTTCCTCTATTATTAGACTTGCTTAAACAATGACCTGCATGCTTTTTATGCCACATTACTAAAAAAAAAAGATGATGGCCTCCATGAAGCCGTGGTTTGTCTGCTTGGTGTCTGTCTGTTCCAGTGAGATGAGCCACCTTTTTTGTCTTTGAAAAGGAAAAACTGCCTTCCCCACAGTCTTAAGACATTTCTGTTTGACCATTTAATGTCTGTTAGCCATCAGAGTGATGCTGATCATCTAACAGATCCTTCCACCTCTGAAATACTACTTAAATCTAAACCTGATGATTGTTTTTTCTTGCTTCTTCACGTGTCTGCCATAGTTTTGTGCTCTTAGGCTTCTGTAGTGATGGTGAGCTTGGCTTTTTTTCTTAGTAGGAGGAACAATCCATTTGAAGCATCTACATGTTGCTCTGGGAAGAATGTTTAAAATTTTGACTTCGTGTTGGAGATAAAATGGAGCAGACAGATTTTTAAATTGTAATTCCAAAGAACTCTAATCTGCTTGTTTTAAATAATATTTTCCTTATGTGGAACAAGGACAGTACAGTTCAGTAACTTCTTCTGTCTGCTCGCTCCAATCCAGGTTCTCCCCCTTCGGATGAGATTCACACCCTGCGTAACCAATTGCTTTTGCTGCACAACCAGTTATTGTATGAACGCTTCAAAAGACAGCAACATGCCCTTCGGAACCGTCGCCTCTTGCGAAAAGTGATTAAAGCAACAGCACTGGAGGAACACAATGCTGCCATGGTAAGCAGGCATGCAGCTCTAGCAGAGACTTAAACACACGGGTGCTAGAACAAGTATTAATTGTTTTGGCCACTCAATTAAAAATGAAGCCTCATTTCTCACCTTAATAAAGTCAGTGTTTGTGGAATTAACTTGTGGACAAGTTAAATACACTGCAATTATTAAAACAGTAGTTTCTGTTTGACTGCAGGCGGTTGAATGAGTGGATGCCTGCCTGCTTGACAGCTGCCAGCACTTACCTTTGGATAATATTAAAGGCTTCACAGTTTTTAAGTGTTTACTTAATGCCTCACTAGACCTTGTATTGCATTATTTGAAGACATATTACCCTTTTGTCCACTCCTCAATTGAAGAGTAATAGCAAAAACTTTAAACCTCAAATGTTCCTTTTCAGAGCTATATGATACATGATAAAATTCCAAGTTATAAGTGTGTCGCAGGATGTCTCGTTACAGATTTAGACTTGGTTCATTCTGTATTTAGGTATTATAGCTACTTCTATCTACAGTTTTCTCTTTTGATAATTAGGTAGAAGAGCCAAAAATAGCTTTGTAAATAGGTTTTGGAAGATGAACTGTAGCTTCAGCTGTGAAACTCAAGCCGCTGTCAAAAGTGTGAGGTGCAGTGGGAGAACTAGCTGTTTCTCATTGTGCCTTTGGATGTGACTCTGAGTTTGCAGCCTGTCCACTCTGTCACCATTTAATCTCTTTTTCAGCCAGAAACCAAACAAGACCAAACCCCAAAAGCCTTGAGAATGTGCTCTATATAGAATCTTATGCCTGTGTGCTCTTAATTGATTGGCTTTACTTAGCTAGCGACTTCAGACTGATGTTCTAGCTGATAAAGCAGGTGTCTTGACTGATGCTTTGTATGGGGTTCTTCACAGAAAGATCAGCTGAAACTTCAGGAAAAAGAAATCCAGGCCTTGAAACTGAGTCTGCAGAAAGAACAGGCAAGGTACCGCCAGTTTCAGGCGGAACACGAAAATATAGTGGCTCAGCTTCACAGCCAGATCAGACAGCTGCAACATGACCGGGAGGAATTCTACAACCAGAGCCAGGAATTGCAGGTATGAAGCACAACACTGAACAGAATTATCTTATCTGCTTACTGTGGTTTTAAAAATAACCTTCCTAATAGCATGACATGAAATATCTAAGAGAAAGTTACATATCTCTATTAAAGATATTGTCCTAATTTTGAATAAGACAGTCCATGATTGGAAATGCCTGACTTATTATAACTTTTATAGTTCTAGTTAGTCCTGTTTTGTTCCAGTTTGGAAATAGGAAAATGCAGTTTCTTAGCTGGTTTTGGGGCTTTCACCAGTACTTGGTATAACTTGATTTACCGTGCTGAGTGTTGTGGTCATTGCTTGTTTTTATTAACATTTCAGAATCCTGAAGTTTTTTCTTTATTTGAACAGACCAAGCTGGAAGACTGCCGGAATATGATTGCAGATCTGAGGCTAGAGTTAAAGAAAGCTAACAACAAGGTGTGTCACACTGAATTGCTTCTCAGCCAAGTATCTCAAAAGGTAAGAAAAGTGACTGTTCCCTGGTCTCTTTGTCTTTCTGTTTATTTTTTACAATGTTTTTTTATCAGGTGCATTTTCTGTCTTGTTCTGAAAGAAGCCTGTGCTTAGGTCCATAGAATCTGATATAAATTGCACAGAAACAACAGAGAGAAAGCTATTTTGGTAAACTTTAAACTCGGTTCAGAGGCTTCTGAAACTTCTTATTTTGGCTGCTTTTTCCATATTTTTTGCAGATTGAATTTGCAGATTGAGCAATAAGAAATTGCATTAAAGCTTTGCTAAATCTTGGCATCTTAGAGATCTTGTTGGTCTCCGAAAATGAATGGACTGCTTGTTTAAGTGAAAATATGGTTATGTTAAGGGAAGCAATGCCTTTATGGGGAAGTTTGGTAGGGACTGAGGTAATTTCTTTAACACTTACTACCTGTGATGCATTGGATTTTTGTCTCTGTCTACCTTCTTTGTAACAATACTGTGTGAGCACAGTGCCTATCAACTATGACTCACCTGCTGAACTGTTCATTCCAATGTTTGATTCTGTTCAATTTCTCTTTAAAGCTTTCCAACAGTGAATCAGTGCAACAGCAGATGGAGTTCTTGAACAGGCAACTTCTGGTTCTTGGAGAGGTCAACGAGTTGTACCTGGAGCAGCTGCAGCACAAGCACACAGACACTACAAAGGTAGGGTTGCAGAGGAAGCCTTTTGGGGAAGACTTCACTTGAGGTCATGACCAAGCTGTTCTCAGCCTTGTGTTCAGAATGAAGGAAATGCTTAATAATTGAACAGATAAGATACTTTGTTTTGAAATTGCTTCTCAGGTATTGAAATTCACATTTCATCTTCCATTCAGATATTTTTGTGCACTGTAGGTTTATGGAATCTCTTCAGAAGCTAAGAAGGGGATGGTAGGGTACATCTGAAGTCAGTTTTAGCCACTTGATGTAAATTCTTAGTGATTTTTTTCAATTGCCAAATGCCAGGACCTTACTGTGCTCTTAATGTAATTGGCAGCAGACTGTTGCTGGTAGGGTAACATTGGGCTCTTGTGTTTTTGCAAATGTGTAACTTGGGGTAGCATTGCCAGAATTCGTAGAAGAATCTGAATGAGGATTTTACATGCTTTTGTGAGGTGTTTTAAATAAGGAATCTGACTTTTATCACTCAGTTATTTTCCTATTAAAAGTTGGTAATAACTTTACTAAAACTTCTGTGGTTCATATGGTTTTACTTCCTGACTTCAAAGAAACCCTTTTTTAATTAGAATTACACAACAATATAACTGTTTCTGCGTGAGAGCAAGTAATTAAAGAAGGTGAATAATAAGCCAAAAAAAGTCTTTTACTGGTATTTAATGAAGGTCACGTTGCAAAAATGGTTTTAAATGGAGTTTGTCTGTTCTTATCCAGTGTAGAACTGGCAAGTTCACTTTGCTGAAAAGAGCTCTTCATGAGGAACATAAATGTGCTAATAAATTCCAGTGATGTATCGTTATTTTCACAGTAACTTAATAATGTACATCCTCAGAGTATCCTGTTTGCTATATCTGTTTTTAGAAATGCTTCTTTTATTCCATCTTACTTAAAACTGTGCCTATTAATAGCATCAGAAACACATCTAAATATTAATAAAAATAACACACAATCAAATTATGCTTTAACATTATGTTCTTTCCTTTGAGGAGGTTGAAATGTTGCATGCTGCTTTTCGGAAAGAACTGGAGAAGGCAAAATTGTGTGTTCAACAGCAAAGCCAAAGTCTTGATGCTTCCCAGAAACGGATAGCTGAACTGGAATCTCAGCTTGCTAAAAAGGACCATCTCTTCCTGGAGCAAAAGAAATACCTGGAAGATGTCAAAATCCAAGCAAGGTAGGGGCTTCCTTTGTAAAATTTTAGCTGCTCACTACAAGAAAGGCATTGAGAGGCTGAAATGTGTGCAAAGGGCGGCAATGAAACTGGAGATGAGTCTTGAGCACAAGTCCTGTGAGGAGCATCTGGGAGAACTGGAGTTGTTTAGTCTGGAGAAGGGGAAACTGAGGGGAGACGTGATTGTTCTCTACAGCTACCTGAAAGGAGGTGGGTGTTGATCTCTTCTCCCAAGGAATAAATGATAGGACGATCTAGACGACAAGTTGGTGTTGAGTCATAGGTTGGACTCAGTGATCTCAAAGGTCTTTTCCAACCTTGTGGTACTGTGAAATGGCCTCAAGTTGTGCCAGGGGAGGTTTAGATTGGATATTAGGAAATATTACTTTACAGAGGAATTATCAAGCACTGGCATAGGCTGCCCATGGAAGTGGTGGAGTCACCATCCCTGGAGATGTTTAAAAGATGGACAGATGTGGTGCTTGGTTTAGTGGTGACTTGACAGCGTTACATTTATGGTTGTACTTGATGATCTTAAGTCTCTTCCAACCTGAATGATTCAGTGATTTTATGACAGATGCACTGTCATAGTTGAGGCAGAATCTATAGACACTGGACCTGACGGTTTTGGGTTTCTTTTTCTGTTCAGAGGTCAGCTGCAAGCAGTAGAAAGTAGGTACAAGGCCCAGAAAAGAATCACACAGGCATTTGAGCTGGAGATCTTGGATCTGTTTGGCCGACTGGAGAAGAGCAACCTACTGAAAAAACTTGAAGATGAAAAAACAGAAGCAGCTGAAGCAGCAGAAGAGAGGTAAGCTTGATGATGTGAAATATGCTACACTCATGTTGCTTCTTGGAAGTTGATATCCTTGTGGAATTCCTAGTTCTTGGATGCATCATCTCAAAATGTCTTACTCCCTTTTTTACAGACTGAATCTATTTCAGGACTGTCCAGGTTACTGAGAATCACTGGCAAAACTGGATGTGTTCATGCAGTACTTTTCAGATAGCTGAACTGTGACTCAGAGTCTGAGAGAAACCTCTGCTTTGTTTCATAGACCAGGCTCTGTGATCTGTGAATAACGGCACTGTTGTTCAGTAGTTATTTTACATCTGTCTCCCTAAAACATCTCTGGCAGTGCTGTACTTCCCCTCGGATCGCACCTTATGATTTCTGCACCACATTCTCCTACAGCATCAGGATAATTTCTTGCACTGCCAGAAGATTGGTGGTGATCACCTATGCTTGGGTTAGGTAGCATAGATCTACAATCCCAGAAAGATGTGCAGATCTCTTCCGTAACTGTTCCATTGTGCTTTGGGATTGTTGTCAGCTTGGGACTTAAAATGCTGGATGTTCCAAAGCTGAGTGCGTGACACCTCTCTCGTTACCTTCTGTCACTTCTGCTTTGCTACAAACTGTGAAAGGAAAATTGTTGAAGTACACATGCAGTAGCAAAAATGGGAAGTAATCAAAGTAACCTGCCTTCCCCAGCACTTCCCTTTCCATTGTAAACAGTTGCTGCAGTTTCCTTGACACTCTGTGTTCTCTCTTTCCAAAACAGGCTGGATTGTGTCAATGAAGATACTGTGGCTGGCTACAGTGAAGAAACGATTGGTAGAAATGGAGAGACCAAACCTCCCAGCACTCGCGTTAATAGTAGCAGTAAGGGTGGAAGCAGCAATGAGCTCTCCCCACCAGAAAAACCCCAGAACCAGAGATTCAGCAATCGCTGGGAGACATCTCTGTTGCTGCAGCCCTCGACTACTGTCCCGCTGACTGTAGGTTCACTCCCCAGCTCCAAGAGCTTCCTTGGAATGAAGGCACGAGAATTATTTCGCAACAAGAGCGAGAGCCAGTGTGATGAGGAGGGTGTAAACATCAACAGGCTTTCAGATACTCTAAAGAATGACCTATGTAAAGATCCAGGCATGGAGACGAAGGCCCCTCCGAGCCCCGATAACCTTAACCTCTCGCCTAAGAAGCAGGAAAGCAGTGTTGGACAGCTTCATATCATGGACTACAATGAAACTCATCATGACCACAGTTAAAAAGGAAGATAGTCAATCAGTGTTATTTTCATATTCTTGGCATAGAACAGGAGGCGTGAATGCAAGTTTAACTAAAAGCTTTTATGTTTCTTTGGTCTGAGCAGCTAGCTCATGCAGTGGAATGGGATTGATGTCCAGAAACAGAAGAAGGCTGCTGAATGAATGCAAAGTGGATTCGGGGGTCTGGAATTGAAACACCCAGCCTAACTTTTGCTTCTTTCTCAAATTCAGTCCTTAGCAGCGTGTACTAATTTGAAGGGACAACTGTTAGCATTTGCAAGTATTTTTTTCCTTTCTCCTGGTCCCTAGTGAGTGGCTGCATTTATGAACTTGAGTGCAATACGAGGCCAAATTAACATTTGTGAGTCTACTATGAATGCTTTGTATTTCCTTGCAAGCTTCCAGTTTAGAGCAGTTAATTGTGCTGCCTGTCCAGGTGACTTCGGTTGCTTTCATCCTGGAAAGAAGCAGCACTAGAATTTCTAGTGCATTCATCTAAAGGTCTCTATTTTTGCCTGTCCACCCTCCCACCTCCCTCAGAGCCCAGTCTTCATTAAGCTGGACTCTGATCCAATACGTAAATGTTAAAAGAACAGTGTACCTCTACAAAAACTATTCATTCACCCTAATTCATGATCATTGTTTTATATTGTCCTTAACATTTCCTGCAAAGTTACATTTGAACAGACACTTAATAAGGAACTGGAGCTTGTAATGCAGAAGAGACCGTGTGTACTGAAGACTCGTTAAAACACTAGCTTCTGATCTTCTTGTTATTTTAAGTGTTTGCCTGACAGACTGGTACTGACCTCAGACTGGTTCGTATGGGAAAGCTGTTGGGGTGGGAGAGGAGGGAAAAGGAAGCTTTACTCTCGAGTAGGAAGAGCATGCAGAATGTGTACGTAGAATTGCAAGCTTATGAAGATTTGCAGAAGATCATTTGTTTCTCTAATCAGGGAAATACTTGTTCTGCCTGGCCCTGCTTCATAGTGCTGGTCTTTGTTCGCAGTCTGTGCAAGGCCACTGGTTTGAGTCCAATAAACTGGCTTCAGTCTTCCTGAGAATATGTTTTCAGGCTTGACTTACAGAATATGGTTTGCTTTGAGTGCTGTTCTGCTCAGACTGCAGCACGTTTTTGACTCAGCAACAGCAGTTTTGCTCTAGGTATCTCCCCTTCACCCTCACCCCATTTACTTAGAAGATGAGGCTGAAGAGGAAGCCTGCTCAAACTGGGAATTAGAACTCTTGTCTTGAAGCCTTTCTGCGTTAATCATGTTTTAAGTCAGTGGTGAGCCTTTTGTGAAGGAGGATTGTGGGATCAGGGCTTGTCAGTGGCCAGACTCAATCTCCTTCGTGGTGGAACAGAGCCCACTGTTAGGAAGGCAGTGTGCTTCTTTTAAATGTTGGTTATGTCTGGGTCCAGGCATGCTTAGACATATTGGGCTTCACAGTTACCCTGCATCACACCTGGCCTCTGTTCTTAAACATTCTGTGGGTGGCAGCTGCTGTTTTAAGAATTGTCTCACACATGAATCAAGTCCAACTACACTTGCACTTGTAGTTCAAATCCCTTTTTAACCGGGATGGGAACAGGGCTCTGTCAAAGCAGCTGGCACCATGCTAACTTGTCCTTGACAGTGCTCTTCCTCCCATTTCCTCTTTCTCCATCACAATCAGGGTCAAAATACATTTCTGCCTCTCTAAATGATTCGCGGTGTTTTTCAGTTGGTCAGTCCGAACTCTGAAACTAAAGGTGAACTTCAGTGGTTTTGTCAAAGCTTGATAAATCTGCATGGAATAGAAAATAGAGAGTTGGTTGTAAGTGACAGACTGGTTTCGTCGACATGTCTATAGGCTCTAGTGGTAGCAAACGTGGTAGCGTATGTTTTGGTCAGATTTGGAGGTTTCCTGCCCCTTGCCCCACCGGGTCCCAGCCCCAGGAGTGAACGGTTTGCACATCGCCCTTGAAGGGCCGGCTCAGCAGTTGGATGCCGTTGTGCTGGAGGAGTTCTTTTACCCATCTTTGTGCTTTGCCCAGCCCCAAAAGGTGCCTGGTTTGTACAGTGACCTCACTTGTTCTGAGGAGAGGCGGTTTTTGTTGTCAGTTACATAAATGCCCTGGCGGTAATGCAAAAGCTCATTGATAAGGTGGCTTTTTTTCTTCTTTTAAAAAGGATTTTAGCACCGGGATAGTAACGGAAACCACTTTAGGTTTGTTTATGGACCACAAAGATTATGGAGGAACAAATTTTGCAATTTTTCTTTTTTGTAAGTCTAAAAATCATGGATCTGCTGTATGTAGTTAACTTGCAGTTTGTTTGAAGGGGTCCCATCAGTGAAGTGGAAACAGATTTTTTTAACTGACTGCTTTTAGTTAAATCTAAAATTGCTGTCTTTGTCAAGTTAATCTGTTCCCTGCCTCGCTCTTTGTAAGCATGTTAAACAATCCACATTAAATGCCATAAATATGAAATACGAGGAAATGGTACAATCGTAAGCTAAAGAGAACTTAAACCAAAAGGAGGTTTTGCTGTCCTTATTAGAATGTTCTAAAATGTCAAGGCAGTTGCTTGTGTTTAACTGTGAACAAATAAAATGTATTGTTTTGCACTACTCTGTGTTAAATTCCCTGTGAGCTCACCTCTTTGGGACCAGGCTGTGCAGAAACGAGTTCGATATCGAAGCATCTTCCAAGATCGGCGCAGTTCAGAGCAGGTAAGGGGTTCTGCCCCGTTTTTCCATGGGGTTCTTTGTTAGAAGCTCATTTTGCTGCGTGGAGCCAAAGCCTTTTTTCTTCTGTGAAAAACAAACTCATTGACAACGTGCCGGTGTAATCCGTAAATTAACTGCAAACGATTCCGTGCTGCAAATCTGTGTCTGAGCTTTCTGTGTGGCACTGTTCATGCAGTCTGGAGAGCACAAAGCGATTAGAGAAATTCATAGCTGAAAATGTCACAGACTGTTGGTTGCAAAGCCAGGGATGCTGTCAGAAGCTGGCTGGCTCTGGCCTGCCCATGCAGTCTTCTGTACCCAGCTCAGATCACTGCGATCGCAGGAGTGGAGTTTCTCAGGCCAAAGGGAACTTTGGGGCCATTTTACTCTTAAGCTGAACCTGGTAGGTTACGGTTGTTCTCTTGTTTCAATTTTTTCTTTTTGCTAGACTGGCATTTTCTTACTGGGTTGGGTTTTTCTTTTTCTGAAATAAATAAGTATTTGAAAGGCTGCTCAAAGCCATTTAGATATTCGTACATGAAGCTCAGTATTCCAGTAAAGGACTGAGTGTAACTGAAATTTGAACAGCACGTGCAGAAGGGTGACATGAGTGACACGTCTGTCTGTGACCACACTTGGCTTGGGTAACAGTGTTCATGGAGCATTTTATATTAAGTTAACCATAAATGTTGTTTTGGGGATAGATGATGTTTTGGGGATGATGAAGTTGTTGATGAAATGTTGTTTTGGGGATGATGAAGTTGGCTTTGGGCCTTCTACACTGGGATCAGTTCCGTAAGTGAAGTGAAAACAAAGGAGAAAGTGAATTTGACTCACCTTATTTTAAATCCATTTTGCATATCCATTAACAAGCTCAGCATTGAAAAGCAGTACTTGCCAGTATAAAGAAAAGATAGCTATTACCCACAGAAGTACATCCGCTGGGGTAGTAAGTGAGAAAAACAAAGCACCTGCCTTACTAATTCTCAGCAGTATGGTTGGTAGTTGATAACCCCGGAATAAATGTGTGGGAGGCATCAAGGAAGCAAATACTTTAAACTCAGGAAATAATTTTATCTTTGATTGATCTTGATTTAATGGAACTGCTTAGCTGCTGGTACAGTGGCAGATTTTAAAAAAGTGAAATGACTACAAAATAGTTTAGGATATTGGGATTGAGTTAGTTTCTTCATAGATTTATACATGGAGGAGCTTTGCAAGTAAAGCTTTATTTGCACTTACATGGGCTCTACTTTTCAGGTAAAACTTTATTCCAAATAGTTTTGACTGCTGCTCTTCACGGTTTTGGTGTCTGTGAGCTCTACTTGGTTTTTGCTTGAAGTCCTCTTCAATCCAAGCGCACTGTTTAGTTTTGGACTTGCTTGGTGATCTTTACTGTCTGCCAAACACTATTTATGGTCTCTTCAAAACCCTCTGTGCTCTCCACCTCATTGTTTTTAATGTTGGTGTAGTGCTTGGTTTTCAGTTGACTAAAAGTTTAGTTGAAACTGGTGCTGCACCCTCCACCTCGTGAATTCAGAACTTATAAAAACAGAGCTGTCCTGTTGGCTGCGCTGTGTTTATAAAGCGACGAGCTGACTGAGCAGGCTGATGGTGACGGGGAGCAGCCGATCGCTCTTCTGAAATTACAGCTACTCATGCTTGGCCCCACAGCTGCCCTTGGTGTCTTGGGAAAACAACCAGGCATACTGTGTTGCTGTAGCCTGGGGGTTTTCCTGAGCATGGCAAATATTAAAAGGCTCCTTTAGATGTTGGAGAGGATAGCAGGATTGTTGGAACTGTGTAAAAATTTGTTCTAAGAGCATTTGCCCCTCCCTGCCCCACAGACACCCTCATATGAGTTTTCCTTGCAGCTGGGGTGTGCAGAATCTCCTCTCATTCCCACCACCATCCCTGACACTTGGGATTTAAGCTATACCTCATCTTCTTGGCAATTGAGACACTGGAACCAGATGTTTAACATCCAGGATATTTTGGTCTGCTTACAGGTTGAGAAAAGACTGGTTTGACCTTCAGCTGAATGAAGGGGAGCACAGAGGTAATTCATAGCCTACAGATGCCAGGATTCTCTTGAGATCATGTACTGACAGCCTGTGTTTTTATTTGTCTTTGAAGGAGAAAGCAGCATTTATTTCCTGGACTACCTGACAGATCTCTGGGTGAGTCAGCGTGGTGCCCTGCCTGGTTTCTCAGTGCGTATCTTGCAATTTTATGCTCACAGAGGCTAAAGTAAAACTTTATTGCACTTCTGTGCTTGGCATTTACATCCTGTTTATGTAAATTCTTCAAACAGCTTGATTTGTAGTAGAGAAAAACAATTCTTGCTGTATCTTTGTGTCTTTTGAAGTGTCCATCCACTCTGGAAGAGGAGAACTTGTATGGAAATTAAGTAATTTGTCTGGATGCTTTTGTGAGACTTAACTTTGCAGTCTTCCAACAGATTCTGGTCATGTCATTACCAGACCTCAGACTGCAAGTTTTATGCACTTATTTTTCTGCTTCATGTCTTAAAATTTTGGCTGTGTAAGATTGAAAGGATAGGGCTAGGCTGGAGATTATTATTCAGGTTTGGGAATGGTTTCTTGTGTGTGTTGCAAAATTGGTCAAGTAGGAATGGACAACTCTATTGGCATTTTGAATAGCAGGTTTGGGAGGTGGTAGACAGGGTTTGGTGGGACTGTTCTGACAAGCAATTTGTGCTGTGGGAGCTGAAAGGGAACTCCAAACTGGAGGGTAATTTTGGTCTCATCAGAGCCTGTGTGTTCAAATTTAAACTATACCACAGGGTGAGGAAGGTTGGAAATGAGATCTGGGAATAGCATCTCTTGTGTCCCTGGCACTTGTCATCTTTTAGTCTACGTAGCGTGTGGACTGAGAAACTTTCCAAGACAGCAACTGTCACTGGACACTCGTCTTTGCGACCTGAAACACAATAAGGCAGCTGCGAGCTACTTCGATTTTTCTGCCTGAAGCTGCCTCTGCAACAGGGCTCTCAAATAAAGCCCGAGAGGGTAATGGTCACATTCTGCTGGCTGTGGCCCCAGTAGTGCCTGGGAGCCTATATGGGACCCTGGCAAAGCTTTGTTACCATTTAGGGTTCACCAAGGTTCAGTTCAGTTGGATCATGATGTCTCCTAAAAATAGGCTTCTGCTCCAGTGGGGACAGATGTATCACATGGCAATACAGATGGGTAGAGAAAGGGGAAGAAGTGCAAAAGAAGGTGAGGTTATGTGAGAAATACACATGCTCCTGAAATTACGTCCCATTTTATCTCCTACGTATTAATTATCCCTTCTTTTTTGGCTGCTTGTTGCCAAAATCTGGTCATCTTAAAGCAAAGGCTTTCTCACAACTTTAGCAAACTGATCCAGATAAGCAAGGGGAAATTGTTTATTCAGGAATGCCTTCCAGCAGAAAGTGATGAACAGGAGCTAATTTGCCTAAGGAGGGTGAACAGAGCAGTCAGATGGAGGGAAGATACTGTGTTATTGAGATCTTAAGTTTGTAATTAACTGTGCTTGAATAAAAGCACCACCAAAAAAGTGTATGGCCTCCAGAGAAAGAGGAGAACCTGGGGCTCTACTGGCCTTACCTAAGGCTGGACATAAAGTTGTTCTCAGCACTGGTATAGTGCAGGAATTGTGAAGTGCTGGTATAAAAGCAGCATGAGACTATTTCAAATGCCTTGCAGCTTTCATGAACTGAAATGCATAACATCCTCAAAAGCTAGGCAAGCCGGATTCTCATCCTGAAAAAGGGAAAGCACAGACATTTTAACTTGCAGTTTGAAAACAAATGATCTGAAAGTGGTCACAGCTTTCTTGGATTCTGCTCCCACCAGATTCCCATGAATCACATCAACTGGAGATGCCTTTGTTAGCTCTGCAGAGCTCTGTGGAGGACAGGGGTGTTTTATTCAAGTTTGAATGATGTCAGTGAACAAAACCAAGTGCAAAATGAAGATTGTTCTCCTTTACATCTCAAGCTCTGGCAGCAAAGGAGTCAAACAGATATAAAGGAGGGTGTTCTGAGTGGCATGTACTGGCCATGGTGTGAGAACTTGCAAGAAGGGTGCTGCAGAGCAGAGTCAGCGCAGCTAAAGGGTGCTGAGCTTTCCTGTAGCCAGTTGCACGGAAGGGAGACATACTTAGTGGCCTGTAGGCTTGGATTCTTTGCTCCAAACAAACAGGCAATTTCAGTGGGGGTGAGGGAACTTTGGGGACAAGTTTAAATCTCAAGTCCACATCTGAATCCATTATGAGAGGCCTTTGTTGCTCTGCAACATGTCCTTCAGACAGGCAGGTTCTCCACACCTCTGGATTCAGCAAGCAAAAGGATGTTCATTGAAAGAACTCTGAGAAAGTGTAAAATCCCTTTTCAAGGAGCTTCTCTGATATGTGTATCTGAGAGCAGAACTTGACTGTTCTCCTGCTCTCACTGCAGTGCTGGTCAAAGGACCAGCTGTAGTGCTGCAGCCACTTCTCTTTGGGTATGACTTTAAGGAGGAGAGTGGAAGTATCAGCACAGGAGGGAAGTGTGTATCTGTCCAAAGCTGGCTTACAGGGCTCTGTCTTCAGAAAGAAGACTCAGATAGCAAGTATCTCTAGCATTCATTTCACTTTAATCAGCCATCTGGTTAAAGGTGGCAGGCAGAAGATGCATGAACTTGGATCCTTTAAAAGGCATGTCTGCCTGGTGGTTTCCAAGGACTTTTAAATTTCCCACTGCGATATTCTGTGTCATTAACGTTCTTCTTCCAGACATGTTTACTCCCCTGCACTCGCACATTATCTTTGTTGCTATCTGAGGTCTGAACTTCAAGGTGCCCAGAAGGTGGTGCGTGGGCAATAGCTGCCCTAGCTGGTGCATCCTGGGTTGCCCTCTCCTCTGAGATGGCACTTCTCCCTCTCACGTTATACTCACGCCATAACAGCTTCTCAGTGTGGGCTACCCACTCCTTTATGTAGTCTAGAATGATGGGGATGAGGCTCACCACGCCTCCGTAATGATTCTTTGCTTCATGACAGCTCAGGTGATTCACAACATCATGGGGGTAGCTGTGGGATAGAAGGAGACGATTGGCAGAGTAGTCCAAGCGATGCAAGCCTGGTGAGCCCGCAGCATCACCCCGAGACCCACTGGGAAGAGCAAAAACCCCCAGAGAGCCATTTCCCCAAAACAAAAAAGCAGGGAGAGAGTTGCATATTGAGAAATGAGTCACATTACACACCATCCTGGCAGGTGGGCTGGATCTGGAAGAGTTCAAGAGCACATACTGACACTTGCCTTACAGAAATTAGCTCCATGCAGAACAAGAATAGGGGGGAGGAGGAGGTAAACTGCCTGAACGTTGCATGGGACTTCAGGGTGCTAACCTGCCTGTGTGTGCCCTTCCATGCACCTCTAAAACAACTGAATCAACAAACCAACCCCTTTTTCTGAATGGAGGCTGGCAACGTTTTCCCAACAGCTGGGATAGTAAACTGGGGAGTACCTTATGCCCTCACTAACAGCAGAAATTGATGGAGAAGTGGGAATACTCATTCTTCTGACAGTTCCCCAGCATCGACAAAGGAACTACTCTGTCAGAGAGACCTACTTAGCTCGGATGGCACTCAGATCGTTGCTGTGGTTAAGGAGCAGCCTGCACCTCTCCAAAATGCCATTGGTTTTGCTGTCACCAGGATGCACAGTTTCCAGCTTGTAGCAGAGCTTGCTTAGGTCATTGCAGATGTTTAGGAACATGTTGAGGATTCGCCGGTCTGTGATATTTTCACAGTGATGGTCCATGTAGAATTGTACCTGTACACCGGGAAAGAGGGGGCCATGCACATTAAATAACATTTAACTTACACTGCAAATTTGTTTGAGTTAATGATGAGGAGCAGCTTTCTCTTGTGCCTTTGCAGGCATGAGCCACTATGAGCATGTCTGAGGTGTTGGCTTGTCATCCATCATGACTTAAGAAGACTGGGGTAACTGGTCTGCTCGCTCACACACTTGTGAGCCCTCCTTCCTCTTTGAAGAAGTGTAGGAGCACTACAGCCAAAACTACCCCTCTTCTGCAAGCACAGCAGAAACAGCCTGGGTGTGAGGAGAGCTTTCTGCCCACTCTGAGCAGGGCACCCATGCAGAGCAGGGTGGGAGGTGAGGGCAGTGACCAAACTGGGAAGGGTTTGGAGCGGTGTTTGCATCATCCGTTCTTTGTAGTTCTTTATTTGGCACCACTGGATGTCACTACAAACTAAACCTATTTAACCAAAATTGTCCTTACTAACCCGTTATGGCACTGATATTCCCTGTTTGCTTTGAACATTTTTGTTACTCAGAGTGAATGGCATTACCTGATGAAACATTATGCCAAGAGATTAAGTTATCTTCTCCAGAGAAATTACAGGCACTTCAGACATGAGTGGTCAGAATATAAAACACCGAGCGGCTGGCTGGCAGTCAGAGCTGGACTCCAACTCCTTCAGTGCTTTCTGTAAGATTTCAAGACTAGAACAAGGTAGCTGTTCCAACACTGGAACAGTTCCTGCATACGGAAAAGCCACGCGATGATCTTGGGAAAATTCTCAGCAGGTTTGTAAGAAAAATAAAAAATGGCCCCAAAGGGTCCATTTCCACTACAGTTTCTTCCTTCCACACTGCCTGCTGAGTGCTGTGTCCTAGTGAGTGGCAGGATTTTATATTGCTGCTGTGAGCAGAAATAGTCCTAAAGAGAGCAGCATTTTAGCCTGGATATTCACCGATGGGATAACAGGATGTCTGTTTGTCCACATCAATGGCAGAAAGTTAATGCACGTGCATAACCAGGAGTACAGGAACAGTGGCTTGGGAGAGCTGCCCCGCTCTGTGTGAGCTGATGATGAGCTCTGCTGCTGAGGGGCAGTGGGGCTGCAGCCAGGGATGAGCCCCTACACGGGGTCGAGGCTGTGACCTCAGCCAGGCTCTGCAGTGCAGGGACTTGCTGGGTGATTTACATCTCCGGCTGAAGCAATGGCAGAGGAGCTTGTCTCACCAGACAACTTGGGCTTTGACTCCATACCCTACTCTATGTAGAAGCTTTTAAGAAGCTGTTGCCATTGGCTGACCATGGTGTGCCCTTCGACCTTTCCACCTTACCCTGCTCTCCTTGAAATGTCATCACCCAACACTAAAAATGCTACCCTATACAGCTTTTAGAGGTTAGAAATGCAGTAACGTTCAATGCACTATAACTTTTCTTCTGTAGTGTCTATGTCTCCATGCAAAGGAAGGTGGCACTCAGGTCCACTGTAGGCTGAGACCGCACATAGTTCTACCTTCGTTGCTTTTATTCTTGTACCCTCCCAGGCGAGGTTTGTGGGAATGAAATGAAAATGTGAAATAAAATGGATGCTTGGGTTTGTCCTTAGTAAACTTTCTTTGCTAGAGGTTCAGTTCCTGCACAACACATCACCAGCATGTGCTACACCGGTTGCTCCCAGTTCTCCCCAGTAACTTGCTCTTTCTCCTTTCCCATCCTCCCCCTGGGGTGATGTGCTGCCCATGCAGTACAGTTCACTGTATCTCAAACAATGACATGGATCAAGTGTTGAAGTCACTACCTATGAGGCTGCAGCCCTGCCACAAACAGATCTTCCCCCCGCCTCTGCCGAGAAGCAGGGTCTGAGCTTGCTCAGTACCACTGAAATATTGACACTTAAAACCAGCACGATGTTATACAACATCTCAATGCTTATTTTTGGAAAAAATGTTTGTGTAATGTCTGTCACAATCCTCTTCAATGTTACAAGCAAAGCCCTTATATCAGAGAGAGTCAGCCTGTAGAAGGCAGTCAGCTCACTTCTGTGTCCTCATCCTAATACCAGCTTGGCTTTCACTCTGCCTTTGGTTTCTGTCTGGGTTTTGCTGCCTCAAATACACAACTCTAATTTTATTTTGGTTTTCTCTTCCCCCTCTGTCTGCAGGTGGTCCAAGTCCTTCGCACTACTTAAAACATCCCATGCTATAAAAATTCCAAGACAATTCACTTACCAGCCCAGAAAACCCCTGGCCCACTTGGGACATTCAGCCCTCAATCCATCATCCTACCTCTGTAACACAGCCATTATTTTTAATAAGCACTATAGAAAGATACGGCAGCACCAATACCAGGGGGAAGAGGCAAGCATGCTGGTTACTACAAGTTAAGGATTACAGATTCCATGTGTGGCTGGGGAGGGAGGGTTGGTTTGATTGTTTTCTTGTATTTCTGGCTATGCCTCAGCAGCGAAATGATGGTGTTAAACTAAATCATAAAGTGATGTTTGGCAATAAAATTCCTTCTCTGTAAATGGGAAGCCCTAACAGAAGTATTCCTCCCTCCTACTTAATCCTGTGCCACTCATTTGCAGAGTTGTATGCAAATGTTACTGGAGAGTTTTGGGGCATCTTCCCTTACTAAAAACATTTATTCATCCTTGAACTAGACCCGGGTGTGAAACAGCACTGTGTTGGTCCCTGTTCTCACTGACAGAGAGCTTTGTGCTGAGTACTCTGTACCTGGCTGATGCTCGCCACAGGTCTGATTGTGTCATGCCCGTGCTCTCGGGTGTGCTCCAGAGCTCTGATAAATGTAAACTGCTGCTGCACGAAGAGCTTGTAGTTCTGCTCTATGTTTCTCAGAGCCTCCTTTACCTCATTCATGTTTCCCCCACTCCTGGATTTTGGGAGAGAAGGAGAGAAAGGAAGCTACTTTTAGGAATAATTCAATTCTGCATATATAACTCTACCATCAACCTGAGTTGGAATTGTGTGGGTGAGTGGAAAACTTTTTTTTTTTTTTAAAAAAAAAAGGAAAAAGCAGAAAAAAAAGAGAAGATGCATTGTGTCAAAGCTCTGCAGTCCCAGAGCCCCAAACAGTAAGTCAATGAGATAGTAATGATGCTGCAAAAAGAGGCAGAGAACCCAGCGGGGAGCACTGACAATCAGATGCCATAAACCCTAGTGGGTCTATTGTAAACATAATGTGGCAATGCATCAAACCCCGCGCCGGGAGGGGGCCGCGGGGACAGCCGGCTGCTCCTGCCGCCGTAAAACTATTGCCCAAGCGGCTGAAGGCTCCGGCATTAAACGAAGCCGGCCCCGAGCTTGGGGAGGGGCGGAGCAGGGGCCCTCGTTACCCCCCGTCTGGCGGTGGTGCGGTTGGGTGATGTCTCCTACCGCTGTCCTGCGCTCTCGAGGAAGCCTCGCCTGCATCCCCCTCCCCACAAGCCCCGTTCCTGATGCCGGTCTCGCCCCCTCCCCTCCCACCTCCCGGCGATCCTCGGGAGCGTGGCGGGCTCTGCTGCGGCTCCTACCGGGTCCGGGGGTGCGGGCTCTGATGCGGGGCTCCGGGGCGGGAGTCTGAGGGTCTGAGGTGCGGTGTGGGCGGGGCCCCCGGGGTCCGGTGCGAGCGGCCGCTGACCGGGCTCCCCCCCGCCCCCCCCCCCCGGCATCTCCCGTCGCCTCGGCAACCGCGGGGCGGGCCCTTCCCGCGCGCGGCGCGTGACGCGGTCCTTGGCAACGCGGCGCGCGGGGCCCGTTGCCAGGGCGGCCATGGAGGCGCCCGCCCGCCCGGGGCCGTCGCCGCCGCCCGTGGGCGCCTACGCGGAGGAGCGGGGGCTGTTCGGGCTCCTGCAGGTGAACGGGCCCGGCGGCACGGCGGGGGCTCCCACCCTCCTCATCCCCTTCCCGATCCCTGCCCCATCCCTAGCTCTTACCCCTTTCCTATCTCCATCCCTTGCCCATCACCTTCGCCTCCGTAGCTGGGGAAGGGGGCACCCGGTACCGGTTTCCTCACGGGCTCCGCCGGCCCCGAGGTGATCATTTCCTCTCCCCCCGCCCCCCTCCCCGGATTGGGACTGGACTCGTGGTGGGAGGTCCCATCTGCACCGGGGGGTAATTATTTCATTAACGTACGGTAATAATGGCCTGGCAGCTGTCGGGGTTCGTGTGTGCCCCTTCTTGCAGCAAGCTGGTGCCTCTGCCCCCCAGCTGTTTGGTGCGATGGGTGCTGGAGGGCAGGGATGCCATCCAGAGGGAGCTGGCCAGGCCTGTGTGAATCTCATCAGCCCGGTACCTGAGGGGCTCCAGGAAATCTGGGGGGGGGGCTCTTGACCAGGGAGTGTAGGGATAGGATGAGGGGCAATGGTTTTAAGCTGAAAGAGGGGAGATTGAGATGAGATCTTAGGAAGAAATATTTTCTGTGAGGGTGGGGAGGCCCTGGCACAGGTTGCCCAGAGATGCTGTGGTTGCCCCATCCCTGGAGGTGTTCAAGGCCAGGCTGGATGGGGCTTTGAGCCCCCTGATCCAGTGGGAGGTGTCCCTGCCCATGGCAGAGGGGTGGAACTGGATGGGCTTTGAGGCCCCTTCTAACCAAAGCCATTCTATTGAAGTGACAGCCTTCGGAAGAAAGATATTGTGTCCATGAAAGGAGGAGCAAGTTGATGGGAAAGGGATTGAGAAGGCAGCTACAAACTTAGGGTGGGAAACCCAAGGTGCAAGTTTTGGCCCCTTTCCCAGCATTATCACTTTAAAATTGTTTCTCTGTGCGTTCCTGCTGCTCTGTGGAGGTGTGTGTGGAGAATAGAGGAAAAGAAGTTGTAATTTCAGTAAATAGCATGAAGGGTTTCTGTGCCGTAGAGGAAGGTACGTTTGGTTCTGTGAGTCTGGAAAGAGCCCTTTTGTTGAGCCTGGGGAGTTTTGTGCGAGGGACTGAATATATGTGTGCTGTTTTGTCCTTGCTGGAAAACCTCCCCTCATGTAACGCTGCGAACTCTCCTCTTGACTCAGATTTTTTTTACAAGGCCTTTTTACTTCATCAGATCTTACTGGAAAGCAGACAAATGTTGTCGATTTGATTTTTCACTCCTTTTCTTTTTTCTCCTCTTTTGTTTTTTCCATATAACTTCAAGACCATTTAGTCTGTTCAGTGTGGCATAATATTTGTGGGATTTTGATGACAACATTGTTTTGCACACCATGAGGCTTTGAATGCAGCTGCAGGTCCTGTATTGCATGAAGTCCTTATGGGATTTACTCAGCGTTGTTTTCTTTTCCTGCTTCAGTTGTGTTGTAGCAACATAATGGTACAAACACAGCTTGAAATTATTGTCCTAAATGTAAACATTTACAAGCCCCAAAATGTGAAACCGAAAACATAAGACCCAAACCGTGAACCTCCCCCAGAGATCAACAAGACTGCTCGTGTAAGATTGAAGTAGGTAAAATGAAGTGTGTGTGTAAATGTTGATTTGGGCACAGAATAGTGAAATTATCAATCATTGTCAGCCTAAACAATTTTAAATTGTAGTAAAACCAGATTTTCTAGGTTGTTATTTTTAAAGCTGCTGGTAACTGAGTGTCAAATTCTGATTTCTTATTTTAAATAAATGTTGCTGGAAAGTAGTAATTTTTGTAATTAACTTCCAATAAAAATACAAATTTAATACTTTATGCTATGTGCTTCTCAGACCTTGAAGCATCAGAAACATGTGAAACAGTCTGATGTTTAGATTTGATTACAGGATTCTTGTCTGTGCTGAAATGTCGTGCAGAAAACCTCTGGAGTTGTGTTTCTCAGTGTTATTCCTTTCTCTGTCTGTAACGCTGATCCTCACTGCAGCCAGCGGAAGATCCCCAGCGCTGTCAGTGGGAGCTGAAGCAGGGCCCTGTGTAGCCTCAAACATTTAATATGAAAATGGGCTCCAAAAGAGACATTGAAGGAAATGCTTTAAGCCTTTTATTTTCCCCTCTCTTATTTTTCACATCGGAGGAAGGCTGGTGCGATCGCAGCAGTCAGATGCGCTGAATTTGCAGCTTTGATTGCTGTTGGGTTTTGTTTTTCTACAGGTCTCGTCTGTTCTGCAGTCCCCCAGGCTCATTGGAAACTTGTGGGAATGTGCTTGAGGAGGTTTAGCTTGCCCTGCAGAGACAGTAATTTAATTTTGACTATGTTTTCAAAAGTCCTTGTATGTTTTTTTATGTCAGTGCCGACTCAGCCATTATCTACACGAGGCTGCTCAAGCCAAACCCTTCTGGTGTCTCTCTGTATCACAAACAGGCTAAAGCAAATAAGTGATTTTTCAATTGGCAATTTTCTGACCACACTTCAGTTTTTCAGCCTCTAAACTAGGTTTCATAGGCTTCATTTTGCCTATGAAAAGGTCCTTAAAATGAATAAGCATTTATAAACTCTCTAAGATCACTGTAACGTTGCTGTAAAAATGCAATATATATTGATGGCACAGCTATGTTAATTTTTTTCTCAGTCTTTGTCCTATTTATTTTCAGAACATGCTTGAAGAGCTGTTAATTCATAAGCCAGATGATCCCATTCAGTTCATGATAGATCATTTAAAGCAAAACAATGATGATGGTAAGTGAAAATGGAGACACCATAAATAGCTCAATTCCTTATTTGTAAACAACAGTTTGAAAGCTGCGCTTCAGTTGGTAAATGATGGATAAAAGTTTTCAGACTGTGTGTTGAGGGGGGGAAGGTGAGTGTTTTGGAATAATTATAGGTAGGGCGCTTTTAATTTCTTTTTTTAGTGGGTAATCTGATAAAAAATGCACTTTAACAGTTATAACAATGAAACCCTCTAAGGGAATAACAAAGAGTTCTAGTGTATCAATTATTAATGCGTTCTGTGCCCCATCTGATATTTCCTGTTGTCTTTAAGCTCGCTAATTACTCCTTTTGTCAGGTGTAAATTTGGGTTCCTATTCTACCTGGGCTGGCAGATTCTCTGTGTTTTTGATTAGTTCGTTACTAGCTGCTGTTAATGAGTTCCACTGCTCAGTGGCATCCCTGATGCAGGAGCAGGGCGCGTGCCTGCTTGTGCGGATAACAAAACCTGGGAAATCAAATCAGAAGTCTGTATTCTGCACAATAAAAGCTTGTACCCTCAATCAAATTATTTGATTTACAAACTGTTCACCCTTAGGCAGATTGTATTTGGATATGCACAACTGAACTATAATTTCTGTTCTGCGTGAGCTGTCAGGGATAGGTGGTGTCACGTTGCTTTGATGTGTCTTTAAAACCATAGTAAACCATTATGAAAGTTCTGCTGCAGCATCAGTGAAATCATTACCAGTGGAGCTCTTAGTGGGGGTGGTCAGGTGGATGGTGATTGAAATGCTGCTAAATAGGAAGGCAAAAAAATATCAAATCCTGCAAATTGTGCCCAGCCCTTTCTCATGCAGGCAGCGTGAATAATCAATCTGTTTTATAGACCTGTGGAAAATATGCAGAAGAATTTCATGCAGATTGGTAGAATACTGGTAAAATTCCTTCTGCTTCTTCTCATTTGCCCTTATGCTTCACAGTGTTGTCTGAACAGAGTTAAGCAGGTTTCCATTTCACGACTTCAGTACTTAGAGGCTAAAGATAGAACTACAGCAGTTGTTTGTCAAAGGGAAAATGCTGTCTGCTTTTGGTCTGGCAAAACCTATTAAGAAAGAGAAGGAACTCCAATTAAAATTAAAGCCTAAATGTTGTTTTAAGAATAAATTATATGGAAAATAATGTAACAGAAATCTGTAGCAGGGTTGATTTTACTTTTTGATCATGGTGGAAGGTTCTGACTATTTAGAAGAAAAAAAAAAACCTTATTAGAGCCATCAGTAAAGTGATGAATTTTCATGATCTTGCCTTGCTAGACAGTTTTAGCCCTAGAGAAAATTTCAAACAGAGATGTGTGGAAAAGCAGCATTGCGTCTATCCCAGGTGTGAAGTTAGAAAAGCTTTTTAATTAATAATAGGACCTAAAGTACTCTTAAAAACATAAACAAGTCTAATGATGCTTATAGCTTACAACTGTCTTGAAAATCTCGTAGGTCAAATGTGTGGCAAAGTGCTGGTGCTTAAGGCACTGTGCTATTGTTCTTTCACATGCTCCTAAAAGCCTTTAAGTGCCATATGAAGAATGATAATTCTTGCATATCCGAAGATGCTATTTTTCCATGTTGTATCTTGGTTTGTGCGAATAAAAAAAAGCTTTCAGGATCCACGGGGCATTTCTGTGAGATCTTCCTTTGCAGACAAACCTCTGAAGAAATGTAAAAAAGTTCTGCAAGTGTGTTCAGCATGTACTGTGTGCTTTTCTTGTTTGACAAAGGATTTCTCTTGCAAGTTAAATTTTCTAGCATTAATATTAATCGTAGAATCTTTTGGACTTAAATGGAACTGTGAGTCCAGGTGTTCTTTTGTGTTATTTCAGGATTAATTTTGTTATTACTAAATTTTGTTATTACTAAAATCGTTGTTGAATGTTAAAATTTGCTTTACTTGGAAGAATAAATCCTGTAACGTCTCATCAAGACTAAACAGGGAATGACATATGATTTGTTACTGAGGAAAGAGGCATTTATTTTCTAGATTTTCCTGACTTCATTTAGCTGCTGGTTCAGACCTCCAGTATTAAATACTGACTATTTGCTGATCGGAGGGGGTTAAACATTACATACAGTGGTGTCCTGGTTGTGCCCTGGTGTCATATGTTTAGGGAGAATGCTTTAGAGGAATCTTACAAGTGTGCAAATGAGTAAATCAGTGAATTACACTGCCCCATCTGCTGCCAGCCACTAAGCAGAGAGAAAACCAGATTTAGTACAAAGTGAGCATTTACAGTAGCCCTGGGCAATATTAAAGCATGATATGGTGTATATAATGGTATGTTTCGTTTTTTATCAAACGTTTGTCCAAGAAAGCTGTGTATTAAAGCTTCAATACCTAAGGGTTTTCTTGTGAATTTTAAATCACGCTCCTAGTTAAACCTCAAAAGGATCTGTGGATGGAAAGGTTTTTTGATTTTCTTTGAAGTGGTTTGAAGAAGTTGATTAGTGTTGGCACCCGAGCACTCTTTTATGACGCTGTTTATAAATAATTCCTAAGTACCGGGCTGGAGTTTCAAGGTGTTAGATTAAAAAAAAAAAAACCCTAGGATTTAATCACATTACATTTGAAAGAAATTAGGTGATAAAAACAGCTGATGTAACCTTTTAAAGTATTTTTCTACATTGTGTACTAGTTCTGTTGCACTTGCAAGAACCAATAAGGGGGGAGTTTTTCTTAAACCTTCCAAGTCAGATAACTTTGTAAAGATGAATCTGTAATTTGGGTTTCATGTATGTTTAAAAATTGCACCTGCCCAATAACTGTTAAATGCGTAGAAGGCCTCATAAAAATACATCTCACATCCTTCCCTGAGTGTTGCCATCAGACTCTCTGTCTCCCCTGGTTATCAAGAGCTGAAGAGGGTTCTGGTGAGTAGATCCCTCCTCTGTTTGGACCGATGTTTCTCCTTAGCAAACGCTCATTAGTCTGTTCTGTGTATGGTCTGGTTTGGTTTGTTTTTTTTCCCCCAAGTGTAGGGGGAAAAAACCCATCAAAGATGTTGATATAAAAAGGCAATTCAAGGGACTGCAGCCCAAGGTGTGTTCATGGAAAAGTCCCAGATACTTTCGTAAGACTCATTCCATTTTCCCTTGCTTGTCTTGCCTCTAATTCATTCCAAATGAAATTTATAATGCTAATCCCTACTGTGTTGTCTGTATGCATTAGATTAAGAATTCCTCAGAACTGGGATGCATTTTTCCCACCTTACCCCCTCAGGGAAAGGAGAAGGACACACAGTAGGGAAACACGAGATACAGAGATGAAGAAAATTACCTTTAATGATCACTAGAAAAATTGAAAGTAGCTGTCAAAAAGGGTAGAGAGAGAGTGCTTAATTTTGCAATATCTAAATCTTGTCTGAACCCTGACACAACCTATTTAGATGAAACTCGGAAGTGAAATTGTGTTTTTTGTGGTGAGTGCCAAAAGCTTTGCCAAAGTAAAAAGTGGGTTTGCTGCTGTACTGTGTAAGAGAAATGAGAGAAGAGATGATCTCAAGAATTCCTGTCCAGTCTCAACCATTCTGTGATTATGACAGTACTCACTTTTAAATAGTCCTGTCCTGCAAGTACAAGCTGAAATATTTTTCGTCACAGAATGTGTTAAGTTTAAATCAATGTTTTGGAAATAGAAGTCAAATTCAGATAAGGAAATGTCTTGTCTTATGCTCTGGTTCACCCACTAAACTATCCATGTGTTTAAACTGATTCATATATAGGTGTTTAAGTGGCATTTAGTTGGAGTATTACTGACATTGACCACGGAGGTTAAAGGAAGACCCAGCTGTCACTGACTTAGTGTTTCCTTTTTTTCCCCAGTGGATCCCAATCCTGAAGTCTCCATTCAGTCAGGTTTCCAACTGAAATAATCATTTCTTTGTGATTACCTTTATACTATGCAGTGCAACAGTGAGAAATTGGTTGGGATTTTTGCTGTTATGCATCTTTATATTCACATATTCTTGTTTCATAGCTCCAAGAATTTGTGTACTTGGTCCGCCTGCTTCTGGAAAAACTACAGTTGTAAGTACTTCCAATGCTGCAATACTGCCCAGCTGCCTTTTTCCTTTCTACTGAGATCAGTGCTGGTGAAAATTTTATTCTGAGAAAATAATTTTCAGAATTATTAAAGTGATAGAGGAGCACAGGGCCAGTTGATGGGGAATTCCTATGGGATGTGCCTGTGCGTTACACTGCAGATTAAGTGGAAACGTTCAAGTGAGCTTTGCCAAAACTGGCTCAGGTAGCAGTAGAGATTCTGCTGAAATGCAACAGAATTCTGCCTGCCTTTGTTTCCCAGCTTTTAAGCAGGACTAATTAACCTGGGAGGAGTACCCTAGTGACACGTTTGTGGTATTCCTGTGTTGTGGATTGCTTCCTTTGCACAGCCAGTTGTGTGTCATGTCCACTGGTACCGCTGAACTGAAAAAGTCAAAGTTGTATTTGAACCACGGAGAGAGCTGACCACAAAAACTTTGCAGGTGGTGGTGGCTGCATGGTAGGAAGAATGCTTTCTTCTTCAAAATCTGTGTTACAGTACAGCGCACGCTGCAGATGAAAAAGTCCTTATTCAAAGTTGTAGATTCTTGAACATCTTCATAAGAAACTGCTTAAAGTTACACAAATAGCCTATTTACTTAAATGGCAGGCTAGGAAAACACTCCTTCTGCAGCCTTCTGAAAAAAATGCTTCATTTTCTTTCCAAATATTTCAACCTGTATGTTTTTTCATTCTTCCCTCAGGCAATGTGGCTTTGTAAACATTTGGATGCCGTACGTATCTCTCAGGAGACTTTGTTATTCAAGGAAATATTAGCGCTGACAAAGGAAGCAAAAGCATTTCAAGAAAGAAAACAGGTGTGTAACAGGGTATAATAAAAGTAGTTCTCATGTCACAGAAGAGGAATTATATGGCATTCCCATGATTTCCACTCCTATGAATTGAACAGATCAGAGTAAATGTTCTTGTATCTACAGTTGTTTGTACACTTGTTTGTGCCTAAGTAGGTACAGTGTCTTTCAGAGAAGATGGGTAACTTCTGCTATGTGAGAAGATGGGTAAACTCTGCTAGATGAGAGGATATGAACAAAGATAAAAATGTGTCATTGCGTGGAACAGGGGCAGGAGACAATGACAGTGTAAAATCATGGAGGTCTTGAAAACATTAACCTGAGCAACAGTATTGAGAGAAGTCCAGGTATCCATAATACAATTTAAAGAATGGCTTATTATATCATTAAACAAAGCATCTTCTATTTCAGCATGTTTGATAATCTCAGTAAAATAAGCATTAATCCCTGAGGTCTCCTTTGGTACAAAACGCTCTGGAAAATGTGTACACAAAGAACTTTTTTTGATCTGACAGAGCTACTTAGTTGTGCATGTTTGATTTGTCTGTAGCATGACACAAATAACTTAGTTGGTGCATTAACTCAAGAGCAGTGTGACAGTCCAGGCAGTTACTGAAAATCCTGGAAGCTCTCACGCTGAGGCAGTAGCAGCTGACTCGGGAGATGGTTCAGTTCTTGGAATGTTGTGCTCTACCCAACTCCAGATGGATCTTCAAATCCATTCATGCTTTGTTGTGGGTCTCCTAACTGATGTTCAAAGGAATTGGTCCAAAGAACACTTTTTCCAAATGCCATGACTCACAGGATTAGTTGATCAGCAATGTAATTGTCTTGTTATTAAAGGCTGGAAAGTAGATTGGAAAAATATGTTGAAAGAATATTCTGGACACACAGAAGCATCTCTGTTTCTGATTCCTGCCCTTCTAGCTGATTCCTTTCTCCAGACAATCAAGGTGTTCCACGGTTACTAGAATGGAAGAAGTCTGGTTTTCTGCAGCTCTGTAGCAAGTCCACTAGTTTGAGTTTCTCTTTTCTCCTTCATGACCTACAGTCATAAAAATTGAAGTAATTTCCTATCTGTGAGAATTCTACACTGCTGCTAAATTTGATTGAAATTGGTCAACAGATTCATAATTTACTGAGGTGGTAGATCGTGTGGTATTTAGATTAACATTTTTCCTTAGAAAATTAGGCTGAAAATAGGGTTGTGTTTATTATGCTGAATTAGTGAATGAAGATTGGAGATACCGCAGGTAATATACTTAAAGATATGAGAAGAGAGAGTTTATTGAACTCACTGAATTTACTGGTAAAAAGGTTTGCTTTTGGCTGGCACGATATAGAAGGTTTCTTATCAAGAATATGTACTTCGAAATCTTCCTTCTAATTATTAAAGATTGTTTTGCTAGATTCATAAATTTCAACTTAGAGGGGAAGAATTTAAAACAAAAATTCCCTTTGGTTTAATTACCGTAATTATTAACATATTTCAGACTGTACGGATGCACTTTCAAGGGTGTCCTTTTGGGCTTATTTGATTTTTAAAAAGATGGATGGTGTGGAAGATGAAAGTAAAAAATGTCAAGGCTAATCAGGTAGTGAGGAGTGCCCGAAGAGAATCTGGTGGTGGTTTAGTGCTGTGCAGTTTGCCTTTGTTTTTGAGATGTTGGAACCTAGAAGAACGTTTTCACTAAATAATTTTTGTTCTTTGTATGTGAGTTTGATTCTTCAAATGTAACTCCTAAAACTAGGAGGGAACTCATTGCTCTAAATCAATGCAAGCTTTCCAATGACTTAAAACGTAGCCAAATGGTTATCTTAAGAGCTGTATTTTCCTTTGCTGGTTCATGTCTGCTGCCTAAATCTGCTTTTGCTGTAACTGACCCCTGGCTCTGCTGAAGCAAGAGGTAAACTTGACTCCTCTAGCATAGAAGTCATCCATCAGCACTGATAGGGTTTGAATGTCTCTTCAGGAACAGAACAATAGCTGTTTATACCAACTTTGATACAACCAGGGCATTAAAATGTTGTAGTCCTGGCCAAAGCAATTTAATAAATGGAAAGAGGAAGAGCAAGAACTAAGGCTGTGTTTTTGTATGTCTGGTGTGAAGATCATATAACACAATTTAATGTTCTAAGAGGAATGCTTCATGTGTATAAGGTTACTGTGACTAAATTAACCCCAGAGCCAAAGGTCGTTCATTTTTAGGTCAGTAGGCCAATGTTACTAGATCTGGGCAAACGCTGCATAAAGGTCTGCAAATGTTTGTTCACATATTTTACTTATGTTTAGCCAAGCTTTCATCTCTTTTGTGTTCGCTCCTAGTGAACATTAAAGCATTTGAGTTTTTCTGGCACAAGAATTCATGGAAGGAGTACTTAAAATAAGTGGTTCTTCTCTGAAGCTCAATTTTTAAAGTTGGACATGCAATCATTCGCTAACACACACCTGGCCACTTACTAATGAGCACAGCTAAGGTAGTGAATTTTAAATATTGACTCTTCAAAGCAAAAATGTGATCATTCTGCATGTAAAAAAATTCCAAAAAGAAGTCAAATATTTTTGAATATTCAATAAATTTGAAGAACCACGAGCTATCAATAAATATTCCATGAACAGAAAAAGAGGGTACATTTTCGGATAAATCATTGCAAATTACTCCCTCATCTCTAGTTATTATAATGTTAATAGGAAGCACCTTCAGGTTTTTCCTGTAGTGAAGTCTAATGATGAGCTAGTGCATGTTTCACTTTTCCTGTTAACTGGGTAAAATAAGAAATTGAAACAACTGTAGTAATTGTGGGCTTGTGGGATGGGTGTGCACTTAGTGCTCTACTAAAGTGCAGTTAAGATGTTTGCATACTACTTAATGACTTAGAACTGCTCTACTGTTGCATCATATCCCTGTGCTTTTTAAGAAGAACATAATAGAAAAGAGGAAAAGCTACAACATTGTTATCTATTCATGTTCAGCATCCTAATCTGTTCCAGGACAAATCACTGTGAAGGGACAAAAAGGTAATTCTTCTCATGTGTATTTATCTGAACAAGCTAAATCAAAACTTTTATCACTTTCAAAATAGTAAATCAAATTTCTTCAAACTTTATGCTTTTCTCTCCAAGGTGCAAACTTGGAGAAGTCAGAATTTTTTAGCTCTAGCTGTTTTCAGAACAAACACATGTAATGAACGTGTTGTGTGAAAGCATTCCTCCTCCCCATAAAAAATGTAGCATTTTATGAAAAGATCGTTGAAGTGTAACTCTGAGCGGCTCGGGCGTGTGAGCTGAAGTATGATGTCCCTGAAATAACATGGAATATGTAAAATTCATCATGAATGAGTACAGTTTTTCAGCAGCACAGAACCAGTGATTAAACCAGTGTGTGTGGAAAAGGGGGCTGAACTTAAAATGCCGTAGCAGCAAGTCTTTCCACTGACTAAACTGAGCATTGGCTCAGGGTGCCTTAGATAAGATACAGTTCTGTAGTTACCAAATGTGTGTGTCATTGTCCATTATCGCAGCTTTCCGGGAGGTGCAGTCCCATCTACCAGGCTCATGATCTATTTATGTGTTTTTGAGAGAGAAATTCCAAATGTGCTAGCTGATATGTATCAAATTTAATGATTTCTAGTTGAAAAATTAGGCATTCCACAAACAACCTAATGAAAACGCTTTTGTAGGCCAGTGCTCAGTAGGAGGAAAACTGACCAGGAAATGAGACTGGAATTGAGCCACAGAGAGCAGAAGGAACTAAAACAGTGAAAGATCCACATGTGCCTGTGATTTTTTTTTTTTTTGTTTTGTGTGTGCAATAAACCCTGCTCCAAAGAGAGGACTGCGAGTGCCCCTGCACGGAAAGAAGTCAGTGTAGTTTTGGTTTCAATTGGTTTGGCAGAGTGGACCCCCAGCAGTCACCAGCCTGTCTTGATGTGACACATCAAAGCAGGAAGCAAGGCACGGGCTGTTTCTGGTAGCAGTGTGATGCACCTTTGGAAGGTGACAGCCTCAAAGCCACAGTCCCAGGCTCCAGCGGCGAGAGCCTGCGGGAGGCTTTGACGCAACACCCCGTGGCACGTCCTGACTTTCAAGAAACACAGCAATTTCTGTCTCTTTTTTTTTTTTTCTATTTTACCTGCTTGAATGGGAACAGCTGATATTGGGAAAGGCACTGAGACCTGGGGACAGCAGGGATAAACAACACGAGAAAACCCATGCCTGACTGGGCCACCTTATCCATTCCACAGGCAGAAGAGGATTGGGCTCTTGAGTATTTTGGAATGCTATATTCACTCTGCTTTGAAGTGAATTTGTGTGGTAGCATTTCCACCACTGCTGGTGAAATTGTTTCATGATCTAATGAAGAAGACTGCTATGAAATCTTTCTGCACAGTCAGACACGTTTTCATTATATTCATCTACATCCTTTAGTATAACATAAGCCTACAGAAATACTCTGTATTATGCCCTTCAGACTGTTTAGTTAGAAAAAAAAGAGATGGGAACACACAACAGATTAAACTGCACAGAACAAAGAGTCAAGCTCACATGATTAAGTGAAAGATAATTTTTTTTTTGATTTGGGAAGGACAGAATCTGACTGCAGAATTTGTTCTGAGTGTTCATTTTACCAATAGTGAAAAAGTGAGTGAGACTGAGACAAGCCATTTAGTGAAATGATTAACAATGCCCTGATGGGCATGGGCAAAGGTTTAGACTCTTATCTAATGTTTACGTGCCTAACACAGAGTTTGTTCAGAATAAAATGAAGGCCTAAATTAACAAGATCATGAAGAAAATTCTTACAAGAAGGGAAGAAGCGGTTTGTTAATTTCTTGTCTGGAAATATAATAACAGAATAAATATGGAAGGGGTGTGCTAAATCTGTAGAGGAACTTTATTCTGCCAGATAGCAAATACTGTCTTATAAAACAACTCTAGGTATGAGCAAAGTAATAATTGGAGAAACAGCACTTTTGAAAGTATTGGTTCCTTTTTTCAATCCCATTTCTTAATCCCCAGTTTGAAATAGCTAACTTTAGCATTAAAATTATCTTTAACCGTAAAATATATTTTAAATAAACTTCCTGGATGATGAAAGAGCAGGAGTTACTTGAAACCATGAAATAAACCTCCAGACAATATGCTCAGTTTGAGATTCTGCTGGCCTCACGTGGTAGCTGGTAAGGTCGCTGATCTGAGTCCACTGACACGTGGAGGAGCAGCAGTGGGTCAGGTACCTGTGGTAAAAAGGATTGTGGATTTGATGTTCCTATGGATCCCTTTGCAGGTTTGATGTCCAATGTGTGCAAAAAGCAATAATGTAGGCTTTGTGCTCAGCTTATCTTTAACAGTGACGTTTGTGCCCTTATTAACTCCCTGATCTATTATGTTAATGACTTGGGACTCACAGAGATTTAATTATTTATTTTTAAGGCGACATCTCACTTCACCTTTTAACCGGAATGTGCCTGCACAGTAAAATTCCTTTTGAACTCAATTGTGAATATTCAGCCTGGGTTGTTTTTTTTTTTTTTTTTTGTTCTTTCTTTAGAAAATTCCCAACGCGCTTTGGGCCAATCTGATCCAGGAACGTCTGTCAAACGTGGACTGCATCAAACAAGTAAGAATTGCTCCTCAGAGGGCCGGTGGATAAGCACTTACACAACTCGTGCAGAGTCGTTAGCATTCCGAGTCCTGAGCAGAGGAGGGAATGGGGGCAAATCATTGGGGGCTCGGGAGCGGATTGCTTTCTTGAACATCAGCAGAGGGAGTTTGGAGCTTTATTAACAGGATAAAGGGGAGGATGAGAGTATGCATATGCTAATCTTCTAGCACAGAGATGATCAAAGGCTGAACAAGCATAGCTTTGTTGATTGCCTGGGGCAACTGGCAGAGATAGAGTGGACAAAACAGATAAACAGAAAATATATAAAAATATGTTAAGATTTTAACTCTTATTGAAAAAGTGTGAAAAATAGTCTAACATCACTCATTCCAGTTTTCTTTATTTTTCATTCTCTTTTTTTTTTTTCTTCCTGTGTTAAGAAAACCTGCGTTTGACTAGATTATCTTCTAGGTAATAATTAATATGTTCACTGTTAGTTTACCCAAATAGGCAACTGAATAGGTTTAGCTGTATTCACGGATGTGTGGCTGTATTTCCCCCTGTGTGCTTAGCCTTAATGTAAGCAGAGACTTTTAACACAGAACCAGAAGACAACCTAAGTAGATTAATATTGGTTGGAATTAATGTCTGGACTCAAGGAAAGCAAAATCTTTTTTGTGAGTTTTCTTTAAACTGTCAGATGTTATAATGATTTATTGAGTCCATAATCAGCCCATTATAAAGGGTTATTTGTAAAAGATGTACTAATCTAATGGATAAACCCCTGTTTCTATCCAGTGCCAAAATACAGACTGCAGACTATTTGATGCACTTCTTGAGAGGAAAAAGTCCAGTCCAAAGAAGAGATTACGTTCATGAAGGACTAAACAGCTGCTTGCAGATAAATAGTACATGTTTTCAAAACAGTCACTCTGTCACACCCACACTTTTGGGTCAGTGGGTGATTAGCACTTCCTGACCTCATAGAGATACTGCAAGGCTCATAGTTTTATTAAAATCTGTTGCTTCTCAACATCATCATCATCTGCCTTGTTGGCTGCATAATGCAGGGCTGGTAATTAACTTTTCATTGAAGTGTGAAAGTTGTTTCCTAAAAGCTTCTCAGCATTAGGCACTGAAAGAAACTGGAAACACTGAAAACCTTATGTCTTCTACTTCTTTCTCTGTCTCCACGAATTTTGGTATAGTCTGCAATGATCTACAGGCTGTGTCCTTACGTCCAGATAAACCAAAATCATCCTGGGGGCTGGGCTGTTGCTTTGTGTCTTTTAAGATGGTAATTCAGTAGCACAGATGTGTGGAGAAATATCAACAAAACTAACAAGAAGTGAAAAAAATTGAAGGTTCTGGCTTTTAATAATGTGAATGCTTGCCTCAGAAGTCTTTGTGTGCTTCAGTGCAAAGTCAACTATCTTAGAGTGGCCTTCGATGGACCTGCTTTGTGTAAGCTTCAGCAGACGGTCAGTTACAGTGTATGAGCTGTGGAAAGGATAACTTGATCAGGATGGTAATGAATAGCTGGGGATGTAATCTTTTAAATTGTTCCTGCCTGACAGGTTTGCTGGAGGACATCTGTCTGTGTCGTATTTCTGTTGCAAGCATGCAACTGTAGTGAAACAGGGAGTACGCCAGTCTCTTCAAGCTCTAGATCAGAAGTAGCAGTAGCTCAGCTTTGACTGATCCCATTATCTAATTCACTGGTTGCATGAGAATTTAATTTAGAATACTACCTGCTGGTGTTTAATGTGATGGAGAAAAGTCATTAAGCTAAAACAAACCTTTCCTTGCCCAGCTAATCTTGTTCTTTTGCCAGGTCACAGAAGAAAGCATGACAGTGCCCTTATTTGCATTGGGAAGTATCTTGCTGTAATAGTCCTTCCTTTTCCATCAGCAGAGAAAGCTCTGGAGGAGTAGAAATGTTGATCTGGGTGATTTTTGAACATTTCATTGCATTTTTATCTAAATTCAGGTTTAACAAGAGACTTACTGTAACAAAAATCTTGCGTGCATCACTGACTCCCGTTCATATTTACAAATGACAGTATAGGACTCCTCCTTCCTCAAAGAAATGTCAACAATTGTTTTTATGAAGGGAAACTCCTGAAACAGAAACCCACCTCATCTCTAGATTATTCCAGATTTATTCCAGATATAAATCCCACTGACATTCATGGGGTTGAATTCCTGAAGCTTTGGACTAACACAGTGATGAGTTGAACGCTGTGCTTTTGAACTACCCCAGTATTTGCTTTCATGAGGAATTACTGAGGTGTTAGGATTTTAAGACAAACTGGTAACTTTAAAATGTGAAGTGTGGATTTTTCTGATGCCCAGTCCTAAATTATTTCCACTTACTGTGAACAAATAAAATCTACCTTGCTGTGCAGATAAGACACAGGTTTTAGGCAAAATGCATACTTCTCTAAGTTCAAGCTCTTATTTTCTTCCTAAACCTTGCTGCTGTTTCTCTTTGAATTCCCTTCCTGCACTGATACGATCAAGGTCTGGGAAGACTGTTGAAGAATTTTCTGGTTCATTATGTATGAGGACATGGCCCCCTCCCCTTCTTTTCCAAATAGACCATTTTTTGTGGTTTAAGATCCTGTGTTTCTTGCTCCATGCTTCATCACCTGGGAGATTGAAACAATTGAAACAATGGATCCTTAGAAAGGCGTAAAGAGATTGGTAGAGAACCTGAGGGTTAGCAATTTTTCTCTAAAAAATACTGTACACCTTGCACCATAATTGATCTTTTAATTCTGAATTTGCAAATTAGAATCAAATTTTTGCATTGCTAGTCAGAGTGCTTGAATTACATGGGTCTGTCTGGTTTCTCTTGAAGGTCTTTTCAGCTGAGCTATTTTATTTATTTATTATTTAGCACTCTAGATCAAATGTCTGGTAGTATTTAATTTATTTGTTTATCTGTACTAAATTCACACAGGACTTGGGCCTTTCAATTTGCAGGAGGGCCAGTTTAAAAACACACATAGTGTGCCATCTTGTTCATTTTTGTGTGGCAGTTTGAATTAAAGAGTGTAGCTGAGAAACACCTGAGAAACCAGTGTTGTCAGCTCTGGATAAAGTAGCAAATGAACAGCAAAAAAAAAAAAAGACTATGAATGTCAACATTGTTTATGTAAGCAGTGCAATGAGATATCATGGATATACTGCAAGTCAGGTGATTGTGTGATTTACTGCCTTGTCCTTGTGGCAAGATGTGGAACATCTATCTCAAGTGAAACTTCTCCTCTAGTGAGTATGTTTAAAATATCATTAAACCTGTAGAAATGAAAAGAAGTTAGAAAGGTGATAAACCCAAGAGAGAAACTTCTGTCCTAACTGCTGGGCTTTAAGCTGGTTTCGGTCCCCGCTCGGCGTAACTCTAACTGCTCTCTGGTGGTAGTTAGTGGGGAACACAGGGAAGATGCCAGGGTACCCCTGGTAGTTTCAATAGTTTTGGTTAAATATTTTCTCCCACGATTTCTCAGGTGTAGTAGCTGCTGGGGCAGCCTGGTCTCTAGCTGCTATCAGGAGAAGAGCTGCTGGATGGCAGTCGTTGCTGCAGACTAGCAAGTAGGGAAATAACTCTACATTTTAGGCCTTTTGTAGCTCTAAAATCTCTCCAGCATGCTTATTTTTTCACAGAAGTCTCTCTGCCTGATTAAAAGAAGGTATGTTTTCAACAGCTAATTTTTTCAGTGTTTGTTGTGATACTGTTAAAGTGAGTTTTACCAACTATCCCTGTGTAATCAAACTCCATTGCTCTGCCAGGCTGCATCCACCCAATGCTTTCTTTCCCCTCACGCTTTCTGTAATGGTTGGCATCGTTCTAGTTCTCCTTTTAATAGCAAGGGAAGGATCTCTCAGTGATTTTTTCTAAGTGTGAAGTCATGTGAACTCTTAGAAAGGTGACAAGATGGCTAAAATGCCAACAGCTGCATAGTGTCCTGCCTACATTTTATGTTCCTGTTTTTATCACCAGGATCACTGAACCAGTGCTGGATGTCTTACAGAACTAGGGGGGAAAAATCCCTTTATAAAGCTTCCCTGACATTCAGCAAGAATGGAGTGGGTGTTACTGGTCTAGTTAAGGTTTCAACTGTTTTTAGGAAAAAAACAATTCATTTTTCAAAGTTGTCATAGTTATTAAAAAGCTTTAATTAATAGATAGTAATTAATGAACACAAAAGCTTCCTCACATTGTATGTGTCTTTGCCATTTCAAAGAGAATCTATGCATTTTAATTGCTGTATTTTCCTTGTGTGATTGGAAATGGAATTAACACTGTGGATTTTTTCCATCATCATGGAACAGATTTATGCCATTTCTTTCAGAACATGAGTCAGCATTTTTTCACTGAAAATGTTAATAGATCAGGAGCAGTGTGTTGGACCATGGTACCACCAGCTGTTTGTTTTATTTCTCCTTGTGGTGTCATTGGCTTGGCATTAATTGTACAGCTTTCATCCCACTGACAGTAGGAATGCAGGATTTTTTGTGCCATTGTTTTGACACTCACAGGTTTATAGATGTCACAGGCGTTCTCCAAGGAGAACATTTTTATTGATCAACAGCTCTGCTGAGGCTCTGTGTTGTGTGTTCTTCTAATACAATTGCAGTTGGGACCGTGAGGGATCAGACGGGGAGGTCTTCCAGCACACAGAGAAAACTTATTGCAAGAATTACATTAGAACCTGGGACTTGTGAAGCTGATATGAAGACTTTTCATCTTACAGGGTTAGTACACATTGGCTACAGCACCTCTGACTGCTGGTGATGTGGAGGGAATTTATAGAACAGGGAAAGGCTGGTGAAGAGATTGCTTCATGATGGATTTATGAGGGAGCGAGCTGAGCAGCTTTACTCATGCCTTAGGACCATCTAGAAACTAAGCTTGGGCTGGTGATTCACATGAGTAGTGGCAGAATTACTTTTGATTGGCATCAAGTAGTTCAGAAGGTGCTGGTTATCCTTGAAAGGGAAGGAAAAGAGAGCAATAGCTGTCAGTTCTTTCTGGTTTTACCTTGGCAGATAAAGATCATCACGTTGTCTCTGTGAAACTCCCTGCAAGGACAGTGGTGTTGCACACATTTATCTGCAGAGAGAACCTGCCCATTCACCATCTTTGATGTTTCCCAAGAAAAATGTGGCTCTTTTCCTTCAATAGCTTTGCAGCTTCCTCAACCTACAAAAATAACGTGGGGAACAAAAGCTTTCTTTCTAATGGGAAATTTCATAAAGTTGAAGCTTCTTCCATCTTCTACACTGCTCGTGTTGATGGACTGCAGTAGTTGGGTTGAGAATTACTTTACTGTGCTCCTCAGTCTGCTGTTTTCTGAAAACCCCAGAAATTTTGGATCCATACTGGCAAAGCCATCACTGATACTATTTTTGTGCCTTGCCATGTGTCCCCTTTCTTCAGATAAGAGTGAAAGACACACAATACTTTTTCAAAAATGATGTAGAAAAACCGTTGTGATGAGCTGTTCTCCAAAAGTCAGCAATGTTCACAGCCTTTGATCTTTCTGCTTCTGGCTGAGATTTCTTTCAGGTGTGCCATGCAATTCGGCATTATTCCTTTGCACTGTCCTTTTTGTTATCTTAGGAAGTGTCACCTTTGGATTTTGTAATTTAAAAAAAGACAAAATGAGGCTGTTCAGGTCACATAACAATGAGGTTTGGAATATCCGTGTCATTGTTATTGGGGTGAAAAGCCTGGAAGTTTGTAGGCTTGGTATTTTAGCTGTGAGTAATGTGCCAGCAAAGGAATGAGAGTTACATTTGGGAATGACCTTGAGCATTTCCTTTTCTTCAGATTCCTTAAATCTGGAGAGGAAAGTGGCGGCTTTGAAAGTGCTTCCTCATTGTTGTTTTCAACATGGCATGAGTCTCCAAGGAACACTTCACCTGGCACTAAAGCAACATCAGAATGCTGTAGGTTTCCAGCTGAAGGAGAGGGAACAGTGACCATGGAGTAAAGGCACCATTAAATTACTCACTTTTAGCCTTTGTTCTGCCCTTGATGTGCTAAGGTGCGGTCCATGCCTGGATGTAAGGTTACTGCTATCAAGAACAAAAAATAGATGGCTTCTTTAAGAAACAAATTTACCATGTGAAGTTACTAATTACACTTTAATGATAGTCAGGAGGGCAAAAAAAGACCAGTGTTTGCATGAAGTATGATAGGCATATTTTAAGTCAGGTCTTGCTCTGCTGTGTCTTGCTTCCTCTTGCTTCATTCCCAAGCCACACTCCCTTTTTACTCCTCTTTTTTTTTTTTTAGTTCTTTTTTTTTTTTATCTGTGACATCTGCTTGGAGCTTGTCCCTCCTGTGATACCACACTACTTGCAGCTGTTCAGACCTCCAGCTCTGAGCTGTGCATGGGGTGCCCTGAGCATACGGCCTTTTTGATGTGTGATAAAACAGAACCAAGCCACTGGGGGTATGGAGAGGGAATGCAGCAGAATATCAATAAACCTGTTCTGAACAAAGCTGCAGCTCTGTGGTGGAATAGACATTTCACTGAAGTGTCAAGTAGATGGATAATGTATTCTAATTAGGGACTGACTGATACCCTGGAACTCGGAGACCTTTGGAAATAAGATCCAAAATGCTAACTATTTTTGTAGTGTGTTCATCTTGCATTTGTTTAATGCCTTAAAACATATTTGTTGCAGCAAGCTATTTGTTGAGCTATGTTTTCTTACATTGCAAAAACTTTTAGCTATAAAATTGCATATTGCCTGTTTTAAGGACCTTTGAAATTTATAGCAAACTTCAAGAGGTTTATCTACATGTTGTTAAAATACGACATTGTGCTTACTGCCTGTTGCTTAGTATGTGTTTTTGAGCAATAAGCTGTGGTGACATCAGAAGCAGTGGTTTTGTGGGGTGAGCTTTTTGGTTTGTTTTGGTTCCATTTCCAAAAGTGATGCCCGTGGGGTGGAGAAAATGAGGCAGATTTGTAGCTTGTGTGAATCGGCACAGATTTATTTGCTTCATACCTCTGATGCCATTTCTCCCTAGAAGAGGATCTGGGCTTCTGTATGTGTTGTATGGGCACATTGTATTCAAAACTAGTGCAGAAGTTCCTGGCATACTTCTAAAAATATTGTGCAGTCTTGCTTCCTGCAAGTCCCAAGGGATAAATTGATTTCTCGGCACCTGTGTGACCTTAGACAGTGGTTCATTCTAATTTGATAGAGCAAACACTGGGAGTGGCACAAATGGCTTGCGATTACTTCAGTCTCTTATTTTCTACAGACACTAGCAGGGTGACATGTTCTTGAAACCAGGCTAATTAAGGAATTTTAAATAGTCTACTCTATTTTCTTGTGTAATTGGAATGTCCCAATTTCCTCCTACGGAAGTCATGGAGAGATGTTTCCCTGAAATGCTTCTAAAACCTTTGGACCCTGTACCGATGGATTTATGGAGGAGATGATAATGATTCCTGGCTAAGGCAGTATTAAAATAGCTTCTGTATTTCAATACAAAGATGGTTTCCAGATTTATTGTAGTATCACAAATTTATTTTGAGGTATAGGATATATCGACGAGGACGTGTGTGGTATTTAACCAATAAATTAGACCAAGTTTGGAAGATTTGGAGTTGCGACTGGGAATGGATTAGATTTCAAATATTGCATCCCATAAAATGAGTGAGGCTGTAGCTCTCCTACGGTATTTCACAGATCTGTAAATGTTTTTTTAAAGATGCTCAATCCAACACTTAGCTGGCTATAACAAGGACTTAAGGGAGCAAAAGGCTCTTTTTTCTTTCTTCTTTTTTCTTTCTTTTGCTCTGTTGCTTCATTAGCTTTGGGAACACTGGTTCCATTACTGTGAGTTTTCCTGTATAATTTAAGAAAATAATGAAAGCATGCATATTTTCCTCAGTGTTCTTGGCATTAAATCTGTCTTTAGATTTGTTTAGCCTCTTTTTTTTTTATACACAGTGTGGGCTGATATCCTTTTGAATATTTCAAAACTGTTGAAATTGTTTTCAGTTGTTTTTATACAAGATGGAGAGGGTTTTTTAAGATTGAAACATTAAAAAAAAATATTGCTATGATACATAAGTTCCCATTGCTCTGTGGCAGTGATATTCGTGCATGCCTTTTCACAAAAAAAATCAGTGCTCCATGTTTGCTTTCTTCTTTCATAAGCATCCATAACAAACACTGTGCCTCATCAGAATGAGGTAGTTTTTGTGCAAATAGCACTGATATTTAGTGCTAATTTTTGTGTTTTCTCTTCCAGGATCAATAACTGTTTCACGTTTTTCTTCAATAGGGATGGATTCTGGAAGGCTTCCCTGAAAATCAGGAACAGGCATGGATGCTGCAATCATCTGGCATCATTCCTAGGCATGTTGGTAAGCAGCACAAAGTTTATGTGTGATTGCATCCAGCAGGAAAGTCTAGAAGTGTTTCTCCCACAAAATCCTCAGTAAAGTCAACACTGCAGACACCAGAGTCACCAAACAGCAGAATGTTTCAGTAGGGTTCAAACTGACTCAAAAACTTGAGGTAACTTGTGAGACTTTAAACCCTGTGTCTCTCACATAACCCTTTTCTTATTATTTCTTGGCATTCTGTAAATTCAAGACCACTCCAGCCAGTGTCTCTGAGCAGCTCTGTGTAACTTTGCTTCTGCTCTAGGAGGGGGTCTAGGCTTTCTCTGACTTCCATCTCTAGAAATCAGCCTTTGCCCTCAGACCAAAACAACTCCTCATGTACTAAATACAAATTTGTCCTTCTGTTGAATTAGAGAATGCAAACTTTACTCCACCAAGTGAAGTGGAAATATCATTATTTTAAGCTTAATTTGAGAAGAACAGTTGTTTACTGGCAAAGTGCTGATAGACAAGACCTTGACAGATGACTTTGTTGTCTAGAAGAAGCCATTTGTCCCAAATTAATGCAGTTAGAGGACCTACTCAGAATGTAAGAAATCATTACAATTGTGTGGAATGTGGTGTAAAATTACAAATGTAGAGCTTGCCAGTGGATGGTGCAGAGAATGTTAGTGAACTTGATGAATTGTCACTTTGGATTTGATTTGGATGAGATTTGACTGTTAATGAAGAATTCAGAATTGCTGCTATAGTTAGGCAAAAATGTTTAATGTCTAGTACTTGCATGTATTTTTAATACAGCTAATAACATCTGAAGTTGAGTTTTGCTCACAATTATATCTGTGCAACCAAGACCTGAATGAGAATCTTAAAGCTCAGTCTGTCTAGTTAATCAAAAAGAAAATTGAGAGGAGATGAGATTTATGGTGTATAAGTACCTTAATAGGGAGAAAAGCATCTGAAAGAGCTATTTGATACAGAGAAAAAAGGCATAAGAAGAAATTGTTTGATACCAGTAATCAAATGCTCTGAGAATAGTAATTAAATTACAGTGTTTACTGTGGAGATGATTAGCCAAAAGTAACCTAGGGAACTGACAGACTCTCCATCTTTTGATGCTTTCTAATCAAGTTGGAATGCTTTTCTGTGAGGTTATCAAAAATAACTTTCACTGGTCTCACTACCAAAGTACCTCAGTGAAAAGTAATTGTTTGTGGTATAGAAGAGCATCAGTCTCAAGTGCTCAGTGGGTGTTTCCATCCTAGGCCCCAGGTACAAGGTGAGTGAGGAAGAACCTTGTTCATTGGTATGGATGACAGGGGCAGGTACTACTGGTGGGTACTGGGCTGGATTAATGTGTATTTTATCCCACTGTACTGTTTAGGAGGGGGAGCAAAATTCTGATTCAAAGTGATGGATTTTCAGGAATACCAAGAAAGGAGAATGAGGCAAATGTGCTTGAAATGTACTTGTACATCTTTAATACCAGGATACCTCTAGAAGTTACAGGTAATAAAGCAAGAAACTAACAAGAGCTATATTTCTCTTCTTTTTTTTTCCCCTTTTTTTTTGTGCCCAGTTGTGCTTTATGCTCCAGACACTGTGCTGACTGAGAGGAACACTGGGAAAAGGCTTGATCCCATCACAGAAGGTGCAGTATGGGTGTGTTTCACACCCTTGATTTTGTTTAGGAAGCCTTTTTTGAGCTAAGGAAGACCTATGAAATCATCCTCTTAGTTCCTAATCAGTATCTAACTTGTAGATGTGTACCATACGACCTTTGATTGGCCAAGTGATCCACTGATACAGCAACGTTTGGTGAAACCAGATGATCTATCTGAACAGGAGATGTCAAAGAAGCTGCTGGAATATCACAGAAACTTCCCTGGGGTTTTCCAGATCTACCAAAAAGTTTTGAAATCCATCAATGCAGACCAGCCTTCCGTGGATGTCCTCTCACAGGGTAAATATGCAGCTGTGGCAAATCTGATAGCTGATAAACTCTTATTAGAAAGGTAGTTCCTAAAGAGTAGTTACCACAGATGGCTCCCAGCCGAGTTGTTCTCTCAAGTGCAGTGTTTGGGCTGCTCCTGGTGGTTATTTTACAGGACTAGAGTAAGTGCAGATAACTGGAAAGTCTTAGTTCCAAAGTCCTGGCAAGGAGCAGCTGACTCGCTAGAGCAAATGTCATGGTTATTTCTGCAAGAGTCTTTTCTAAAAGGCTGTGTTGTGGCACAATTGTTCATCCCCCAGAGGGCCAGTACCTTCCACAAATCTGATAACAAGAAGTAGGAGTAGTTCAAAGCCAGTAACATTTCATTATTTAAAAGCTATTTGTGCTGGTGGCTTTTCTGTTCAACAATTCTTGTTTGCCTTTGCTTGACTGTAATGCAATCTGACTTTTAACGTTGGCTCTTCAAGAAGAGAATAAGGAAACTGCCAGAAAGACCAATTGATAATGTACTTTGTAGCTGTCAGTCTGTAGTTGATCTGTTATATCCCAGTAATTTTGCATCTCAAAAAGGTCTTTTTTTAATAACAAGTGCTGCACTTTTAAGATAAACAAGTAGGAAGTTTATATTCTGAATTTACACATTAATTACCTCTAAATTACTTAATTAAATTTAAAAGTTCATATCATCATTCATAAAGAATTCATGCCTTGAATTGTAAATAAAAATGTGAGTGCCTGAATATTAATTATTATTAATTAATAATGTAGTGAGATAAATTGAAAACTGGAATGAAAAAATCCTCTCTAGATCTTTTTTCTGCAGTGCATCAAGCAGCCAGATTTTTTTTTTTAAAGAATAATTAGATGTGGAGACTGTCTAGGGGATCATTACTCCTAATTAACTTGGTTATTTACTGCAAATTAAGCATCATTTGTAAGCAGGGTGCTTTGCCTGTAATGTTTGTGCTTTTCAATACACTGGGTTATGGAAAATGTTCAGAATAACTAGAGCACTCCTTGAGCAGCTGATACTTGGTTTTTAGGAAGTTATGCAACACACACTGTTTTCTGTTATGATTTTCCATTTTTTTTAAGTATTTTTATTGCTGCAGACAGAGTTACAAAAGGAAGAGATCTCTCATCAATATTATTAGTAATATGGATTGTTCGTGCAACTGTAGGATTTTGTAAACTCTTAAACCTTAATGCAATTACTGTTAATGGATTGTAGGCTATGTGACATCAAACTCAGGTGTGTGGGGTAGTTTCCCCATATAGCTTGTGGCACTGGGGAGAGAGATGTGTACGGTCCCACGTGACTGCAATTTGAGTTAGTTTCTCAATACTTTAGGTCTGCTATCTAGACACTGCAGGTATGGAATTTTCTGGAGATGCTTCTTTATTCCGAAAAGATTTTATAATGATAGTGTCCAATAGAGGGTCCTCAGAAGAATTGTTAGTTAGTGTATAGCAATGTATTAACAATTGTAATTAAAATGCTGACCCTTATGATGTTCTCCATCAATTCTTTTGTGTTTTGTTTTTCAATATGCTTTCATGATTCATACAAACATTAATGTCTAAGCCAGTCCTATTTGTTAGGCTAAAATACCACTTCATTACAAGAACTCTTTAGTCTAGAGTCTCTTATTTAAACTGAAGATGCCTGGGGTAACACTTAATTGTATTCATTGCAATGAGAGAGGTAATTAAAACCCATATAGGAGTGCCCATGCTGCTTTGATCATGAGTAGCCATGGCAGTCAGGATACGGTGGGAACTTGGCATTTGGATCTGCGATCCCTGGAAAGCTTTCATGGCTTGAGCTGCTCTCATCACTAGTATTGTTAGCCATAAAAAGGGCATGGGGAGAAAGAACGCTTGGCTATGTCCAAATATGATGCTTATTTGTCCTCAGAGCCAAGCCATGTCTTCTTTTGCCTTCTTGGTGATCTGTCTATCAGGTCCTCTTTTGAGACAGTACCAAGATTCAAATATCTACGCTACAGCAATGATGACGATGCTTCACATGTCCCGTGATCCTTCCAAAGCTCTGTAGATTGACCTGAATGTAGTATTTCCTACACAATACAGAATGCAGAAAAATGATGTCCAGCAGAGTACATTTGGACAGGGAAACTCAAATATCCTAGACATGTAAGGCAAAAATGATGGACAAAAGAATAAAAATACACTCAGTTGTCTTGTCACTGCTGTCCTGTGCCATGACTTTCTATGCTACAAGTCTATAATATTGTAATTAGAGGTCTGTTAATCACACACAGCTGGATAAATGTCATATTAATTTAACATCCTGAGGTTTTACACTCAAATATTTGTTCAGAAACTGCAGAAAGTATTAAATCTAATTATATCCCTCTATAATTTGCATGGTAAAACTGTACCTATCAAGCGAAAATTACTTCTGCTAAAAACAACATGGTAAAAGAGCAATTATTAATTTAATCCACTCTTTAAAATGGTTTGACATCTACTGATGAAAGAATATAGGAGTGTGGTGATAGATTTCTAAAGTGCTTCTCAGTGTAAGTTGCTGATGAGTCCCAATTTTGGTTGGAGTATCCAGATTTTTTGGTGATAAAATAAATGATCAGTATGACAACCTTTTTTTTTAAAAAAAAAGAGATGTCAGTCCATGCTTATATTATTTTTTTAAAGAAACTGTATTTCTTGCCTTTCTTTCATGTTCTAGTTCTTACCTATGTCCAAACAAGGCACCGCTCAGCTGCCCCCTTTACACCACGGATTCTGTTTTGTGGACCCCCAGGCAGTGGGAAGAGCCTGCAGGCAGCGCTAATAGCACAGAAATACAGCCTTGTCAACAGTAAGTTCTCAGTAAATATGCACTTTGCCCAATTCCCCCTTTCTCTCTTTTTGATCATTTATCTTTTGCTGTCTTTCTTACTTGCTCATAAAATTTCTCTGTTTGTCCATTGCTGTGGATGTCAAATTTTTGAGGGAAGCCAACAGTATTTCAGCGGCGAAACATAAACCAGCAGAGAATATATTATATGACAAACCAGCTTTAGCATTTTTTTAGTCATCATTTTTTATACCCTTTCCATCAGTATTTTTCCATGTGTTGGATTCCTGTAGTGTTCTGAATTCTTCTGTGGATTGGTGGATCATGAGTAATGCCTTTGCAGTTTCAGCTGTCTGACCAAAATTGGGGCACTTTTACAGTAGAATTCACTCGGAACTTTAATGAAGGCTCAGGTTCTGTGCACCTGGAGTAAAGTGTTGGAAAAGGAAACAATTATTTAAAAGTGCATCCTCTTTTTTTTGCAAAGGAAGCCCAGAAAATTGCATATGAGCCTTGTTCATGGTTAGCATGCTAATATTAATATGTCCTATCATATGAATACCCAGCTTAGTGACAGGAGCAGTGCAGTATTTCTCCATGATCTGTAAAGTCTTCTAATAGTGGTGTGGCCATGAATTATTCTAAACAAATGTCTGATATCTTTAAAATTTTCTGATTAGCCATATCCCCTTTGTTAAGTATAATGTAAGATGGTTGCAGTACTATTCTTTCAATGTATAACAAGTGAAAAAATTGGGATTAAGTAGGCAGTGATTTTTTTATCTCCAGGAGTAGATGGAACTCCTCAGTTGTCCTTAGCACTGTCCTGTTTTGCTGGTGTCTTCCCTGAACTGGTGTAGTCAGAAGATTTCATTGAGCCTTGATTTGGCTTTACATGTGAATAATAACTTCAAGATCTGTGCAGTGTTGTTTTCAATCATGCATTTAGTCAATCTGCTCAGAAAAGAAGTATTTTCAAGTTCAAACTTGAGTTCAGAGAAAGCCATAAGCTTTCCATATGATCATTCCAGCTAAAGACTTGGGTATATGTTTGTCAGTTCTATTAAAGGCATGGGAGCAGCTATGGAACTGTCTCCCTATTGGGGTTCTAAGTTTAGTATTTTTGTATTTTAAGTCTTTATTATAATTTTCCTCTGTAACTAAAAATACGTGAATATGACTAAAATTATATCCACTTAACTTGAAAAAGGTAAATTTAAATTATTTTAAAATCTGTATTACAATACTGATAATTGCAAATAAAAATAATAGAATGTTTATGCTATCAGTTATTTTAATATTGCTGTGGTTTGTAAGTCCATATTAAAAATAAGTATTTGTAGATTTCTTCAAAGCTGTATTTTTAATAATTGTGTAGTTGGCTTAATGAAAAATAAAAAAGTGTTTGAATGTGTTAAAGAAATATTGTCATGTTTCTGAACATTTTTTTGAACTTTATTTCTAAAACTGCAAGTTTGATAGTGGTTTTATCTAGGTCAAAATTTGCATTTTTCTTAAATAACTACTGTATGAGAAAGCTGAAGCTCGTTTTACTAAATACCATTACCAATGCTTTGCCAACGCATAGAATTTTATGTTAAGTATATTGAAAACCAAATATTAGATTAAGTATTTAAAACAGAGTGGGAAGACCATCATTTTTCAGAATAGTATTCAGCACATACTGATTTCCAATTAGGCCATTGAGATTGAAGCACAGGCTTAAAAATGTAATCCTGTGTTTAAATAGTGTCATGAATTGGGTTGAATTTTGGTGAGTGCATTTTAGTTGTCTTAAGTTGGGGTCTGTGCACTGAGTTTCTGTTCTGTTTTTACACCATTTGTTGTGAATATGAATTTGCTTCTTCAGGACAACTAATGACTGATAGAATTTGCGATCATCCCTTGTCACTTAGACACTAAAGTTCATCATCTTTGACCAAGGAATATTCCTGTGGAGTATTCTTACTCTGGTTTGCCAAACAGTGCAATTAACAGCAATAAAGCAGAGGAAAAGGTTTGCTGCTTTTTCCATTAAAGTCAATACAGCTGTAGATGTTGGTGCCATGGATCTCAGAAAGGTGGAATCAAGATAATTAATTGCAAGGTCATGCAATAATGTACAGTGGACGTGCTATCTAATATTTACTCAAACTGAGTCAAATGTAGGGCATGCTGTGATGTGTAACCTCTCCATGCCTTAATTCCCTCTCTGTAGCAGTCAGGACTGTTGCACCTGACTCGCGTGGGGCAGCCAGACTCGGGGACTTCGGTCAGAAAGCGCTATCCAAGCCCAAAGTAGCAGTATTTCAGCACAGCTGTCCTGGCTAAAGCTTTAAATCTGCATCTCCTGGTGTTCTCTCTATTTGAAGTCAATGATAATATTGCATTAGCACAGTTTTTTAAATGTAATCCTTACATGATCATTAAATGATCCGGGGAGCCACTTCCTTGAGCTGTGCATTACCCTGCACCTCCAGCAGTGCGGCTGCGGTTCCAATGCTGTTCAGCAGGTGTAACTTTATTCAGTAATTATAAGTTTATAAAAAGTGAAAACCACTAGCAGTCCCTTGAGTTATTATTTCAGGAACATATTTGATTAATATATTTCTCTCTATCTCTGTTTTTAATATGTTCTTTGCCAAATGTATTCTTTTTTATTCAGTATTCTCAGTCTCTTTGCTTTTTGCTCTGCTCGGCTACAAAATAAAAAATAAATCCTAACAACAAACCCAAAAAACCTACAACTTTTATTTTATTCAGTGACCTTATTCCAGTATGCAGTCTGGTGGGGTTTTTTATTTTCTTTTTTGCTTCCTTTTTAAAATTTAACCTTGTGTCTTTTTTGTTCTTCCTTCCTGTTAGTTTGCTGTGGGCAACTGCTAAAGGAAGCTGTTGCAGACAAGACAAAACTTGGAGAACTCGTTAAGCCTTATATTGACAATGGATACCCAGGTAGGGACATCATTGTCTCATTACACTGTGGTTAGAACTTTGTGGCAAAAAGTATATCGTGAGTGCATTTTTCTTGCTCATACTCTAATCTGAGTTACGTCACAGTAATCTGGAAATTAATCCCAGTCATTACATGGGATCTGTAGCACTGTGTAACAGAAGTGTAACAGAAGTTCTATTTCTCAGCTCTTTGATTCTTTAAAGCAAAGAGTTCACTGTTCCAGTGAAATTCAGATTTCTTGCACACATTCCAAAAATTGCAATTCCTTGTTATCTCTAAATCAAAATCAGAATTCTCATACAGATGTCTAATTTTAAAATGTTTAAACTGTTATCTAAAGCACTGCATTGTGTTCAATTTTTATTTCAAGTGGGCTATAATAAACACTCTGCTTTTATATGTGGATTTTGACTTTTAGAATGCTGCTGTACATTCCTCTGCTTTCATGCAAATATTTTAATCTTTAAAATAAGGTTTCTTTGCGCTTCATTTCTGTCAGCATTTTTGGTTGCAGGAAGGGACTACCACAAGGAATATCTAAGCATCCTTTGCTTTTGGAAGGCTCTGCAGTGATTTCAGATAAATCATAAATACTGTAAGCTCCTCAGGGCAGCAGCTTAAACTTACATGTTTGTTAGTTGTCTTGCACAGGGATAGCTCTCTGTATGTGGTGGGTATTAAAAATGAGGAAAGATCTGTAGTTCTAAAGGATAAGTTGTATTTCAGGAGTGTGGAAGAATGTTTATTTTGTCAAATTCTGATGGTCTGGAAGAGGAACTTCCAGTCCTGTTTCTGGGAACATGCCCAGTGGTTACCAGCAATACAAACATAAGGAGACCACCTTGCTGAAAATTGAGAAATCTCAGTTAAGCTTCAGTATTAATGGAATTTTGAGCAACCCCTGCGGAAAGGGAAATCTTCATTGTCTTTTTTTTTTTTTGGCAAGGAAAGCCATTTAGTGAGGAGGAAAGCTTGAAAGTTCCTTTTTTGCACAATAGCTTAATTTTGAGACTGAATTACCCAGATCTGAAAGAGGAGCCTATAAAACAAGGTTCCCCTGATACCGCACAAAGAGATTCAGTACTTCTCTAAGCATTTCAAAAAGACCTTTGGCAGCCTGCAGCTTTGGGTGTTCCATCCCTCCATAAGTCACTTTATCAAGCCACCAGATAATATATTTTAGCTCTAAACTTCACTTCTAATGGATGGATTATATTTATTCTTAATCCAGTAACTCAGCTGGTTCAATGTGTTGGTTTTCTGTGGCAGCCACCAGACTGCTGGGTCTAGGAGCTCCGGTGGGAACCATGGGAATGGAAAGCATGAATCTCTAGAGGCTGAGAGAGAAAAGCTGGGTCCTCTGCAACATAGGCACAGAGAGCTAGGAGATGATATTCTGATTTAGAGATACTGCTAATCAGAATGGCCATATAACTCAAAGGCAAGAGATCACAGCGTATAATAATTGCTGTGTATCCTAGATCTTTACATATGGAAATGACTTCTTCATGTGTACAGTCTGATTAACCTGAATGTTGCTACTTGTGTATGAAGTCTTAACTCACACTTGGAGGTCATTTTAAGGTCTGGGCTCATGTCTTTTACTTGGTATCCATTAATTTCAGAATCTTATGTATATATACTGTAATTTCACTTGCTTCTCCTCTCTGTGAAGTGGAGAACAGCCACTGTAAATATCTCACTCTATCAGTTTCAGTTATGGCTGAGCTTGAGCTGGGAGTTTGGCTGATCTGTTTATTCAAAGATAGATCCTTTAAGAGCTTACTTTGCCTAAAATGCTCTTTATGTATTTTATAAACTTCATCTTAACTATTAAAGTACCTTAAAGGAGGTGCTGAAAGTTTTCCCAGTAGAGTAAAATAATTGCACAGATTGTAATTTTTAGCGAGTCCTAAAAATGTGCACATCCTTAGTCTAAGGAAACTGCTTTTATTTCAGGAAAATGAAATTGAAGTTGTAATTCCTTTTCCCCTCCAAATTAGAAATTATTTCAAATTTAGATTATTTTTTAATATAGCATGCAAGGACGAAGCTATACAATGCTTCTGAATATTTACAGTAATCATAACTATATTTCTATATTGTGCTATAAAAATTCTCCCATAGTTTTTGCTTGCATGCACATACATTTTATTTGGTGGCACGTAGTGCAAAATTAAGGGCTGAATAAAAGTAAATATAATATAACAATACCAGAAATAATAAGTTCTGTCATTTTGCTAATCCTCCTCTCCCAGGGATAACAAAGAATGAATTTACATTAGTAAACACTAACAAGAATTCATTACTGCCCTCACAAGAGGCATGGAGAAAAAGAAAGAACATAGGGTACTGAAGAGGAAAGATGAGCCAAGAATTCTTACTGTCTTGCTACCAAGTTACACCAGGCTAATAAAAGGAAAGATTCTCATGTTATCATTGACCCCAGCCTATTCAAAACTAACTCGTTATTGAGGTTGTCCACTGTCTATTCTGTTCTAGTTCAGGCTGGCTAACTCAGATCTCTTCTTGGGTTCAGGATTCACAAACACTCTTTGTATTATTTTTCCTGTAATGCTGCTTCATGTATACAACATGTAGCTCAGGAACAGCCCAGACAATTCTGTTATTCACCCCAGAAGGCAACTCGATGCATTCCTATTTTCTGTATTTTCTAGTGTATGCTGTCTCATAAAGACTTTATCAAACTTCAGTTTTGTATATGGTGATTTATTTTGCTTAATGAAGGTAGCATAGATATTTTTGAGCCCATTAATTTTTTAATTCCCTGGACATTCTGGTCTACAGTTGGTGCACAGTAGCTATTCAAAAATGCATTTTCAGTGAAAAGTTCAGCAACCTGACTGCTTTCTGTCTGTCATAAACATAGAGTTGTTCCTTGGACAACCAGTCTGAAATTCACAGGCTTTTCCTTTAGGATATTGTCGTTTTCACTGAATACTAGGCAATTATTGCTAACTGCAGTCTAGGCAGAAAATTACCAGCATAGGAGTCTGATACCAGTCCTCTGGTCACTAATTCCAGTTAGTTTAATTCTAGGTCAATAATGCTAAATTTAGCACACACCATTCACCTGGGCAGCCTAGGAAGACTTCTCTTTGGAGTAAGAGGTGAATGTAGTGGCCAGAACCCTTCCCTAGACAGAGAGATGCTCACAAAAATTAATTTATTCAGTTTGGTTCCTTCTTACAATGTTAGGAAGAGTCTGTTCCATGGACTGGTCCTTCCCTTGTAGTAATTCAAGCTATGGACAAATGATGCATGTGTAGATAGCCCATTCATAGACCTCACTGGCTTGGTGAAGACCTTTATGCAGAATGTGTCCCCAGGTTGCTGTAATTCTGAATTTGGTACTCCATGAGGAAAACAAAAACCCTGCGGAAAGCATTTCTGCCTTCCCTCATTCCCCCAAACTTCCCTGGTGGTTGCCCCTTGAGATGTTTGCATTTTATTAGTGAAAACAGAAGTAGAAGCATTTTGGCATTGGGGGCATCACAAAAATACAAAGGACCATCAGTCAGTTGTTCACTTTTCCCTGTTTTCGTGGTGCAGTAGCATGGAGTGGTCACTGTTAATTGATGTATCTGTTTGCAAGGCTGCAATAAATGGAGCCAAGAAAAGTGAAATGACAGGAAAATAGCATGATGAGCACGGGGGCAAAAAACCCACTCCAAACCAGTAAGATTCTGCTTTTCAGCTGGGAGAACTGCTACTAGTTTGGGTAAATGTTTTTTTCCACCCTAATGAAGATTCAGGAGGTAAAGCGAGCTGATTCATGGAAGACAGAGCACTCTGCACTGTGTGCAGCCTGTTAAGAGTCGAACACACAATCTCTGTTGCTTTTTTCTCCTTCCTTTTTCTATTTTTTAAGTAGCAATATCTGAAGCTGTCCCCAATGGCAGTCTGCATGTGGGGGGTAAAATCTGGAATTCCCTAATTTCTCCTATTTTCTAATAAAACCTATTACTGTACAAATGTAGGCTCCCTCCCTTATTTTAAAAGGGAATGGTTTTAAAGGGGTGCTTTTTGGTGTAGCCTCTGAAAGTTGGGGTCCCCTGGTGATCGTGATCACAGCCTCACTGAAAGCACTTGGGTGGGTTTGAGGTTTTTTTTTTTTTTGACATCAAATTAATATTCTCATCACTAAATTGCAAGGGAAAGATTTGACAATAGAGCGGCTTCCTCTTTGTTAAAAACTTACAAAGAGTTTGGGAGTTGAAAGGCTGAGTAAATCTTTATATCTGAGGAGGTAAGCTTAGTGTTATTTCTTGTTTTTAACAGTGCTGTACTGGCGAGCTGCAAGCTGTCTGAACATTGGAGAGAGACCCTTTGGGAGCTCCATTGGTTTTCAGCAAGTCTTTGCATGCAGTGTGTTTGTACTCGCTGAAGACAGCGCATGGCTCTCTAAATAATTTACAAGTTGATTAATAGACTCACATGGGTATAATTAGAAGAGGGAGAGACAGCAGCTACAGTAACGGGTACAGTGCTTGGGGGAACTAGAGACTTTATTTTTTTTAAAGAAACTTTCTAGGGTGCTGGGCGTTTGAAGATAAGTTGGGAAGAGCTCAGTGCCTCTTCTCTTTTGAAGTGGAAATAGGACAGTTTGAATCCGTCGAGTTTAATTTTTCACAAGCTTTAGGGGCCCTGCAGTGCAACTCCCTTTTTATTATTGAAAAAACTCTCCATTTTTCTTTCATTTTTCACACACATGCACACACGCACGCGCACACACACAGAGCCCAAACAGCTGCTAATAAACATATTGATCTTCTATGTTATTTGTTAGTTTTATAACGATGCTGCATGTTCACCTATATATGCACCTCAACAACAAATATACTGTGTAAAGTTACAGAGATATTTATGAATACACCATATTTTAATTTATGCATTTTTAAGACACTTTCACCTCTGTTTGACAATGCTTTTGAAGTAGCTCCGTTTTTCAAGTCAAACTTTTGACTTTTCCTCTGGGACTGCTACAAAGGTTTTTCTATGGAAAATAGGTAGCAGTCTCTTTTCCTACTAGGGGAAAATAGGTGGTCAAGAGAACAAAATAAAATCTAAATTTTTTTTTCTGTTTTAGGTGTCCATATTTTAATAAAAGATGCAAGGTTGTAGAATAGAAAGTTTTACATGAAGGCATGTAGGCAGTAAGTTGTCATCATCCTTCCTGAATTTTACTTTTTTTATGTGTTGAATCACAGCAATACAATACATTAGAGTCCCCTCTTCCTTTATTTGAAAATATAGAATGTATTTTTATTTATTCTTCACAAAATGCAACAATCAAAATTGCCATATCTGGCTACCTAAGGAAACAAAGGGGAATCTCAGTCTACAAAGCCTTTTTAGAGGTTGTCCCACTTTAGATTTTTTTTTAAAAAAAAAAAACAACCCTCGTTGTCCCTCCACCTCCCCACCCCATAAAAAATTACCCCCCCAAAACCCAACCTTGAATGCCAGACCAGACAAAATAAATGGGATTTTATTTGAGTCCAGTGCAGTAGTTTTCTAGAGGAATTGTCACCAGTCAGTTAGTGGATATGGTCCTGGCGATATAAGTTTTGCCAGTCTCCTGGTTTCATAGCACTATTCACCATTTTTACTGTTACTGGAGTATCAATAGTCCAATATTGGGCATCCTGACTCACAGAAATAGTGCTGCTGAAGCCCCGGACGTGTGCAGAAGGGAGGGAGTAAAACATGTCATAGGTTAAAACACATCAGATGCCACATTTTTGGTCAATGGGCATCATTGTGGTGCCACAAACCCTCATGGATTGGAGCGAAGGTTCAACCCTTGCCTATACAGCGCCTCGTGCTTGTCAGGGGCTTTTACACATATACAAATGCTACATTAAATTAATTATATTAATTGTTTATATTTATTTTGATGTTTACCACTGGCAGTCAAAAGCTTAGAAGTGCATTGATTCCTTTCCTGCTATTCTCCTCGCAGCACTAGCTCCTCAGCAAAGAGCTGCTGACTTGAACTCTGTTTTTCAGTTTGGAATTTGGGATGGGGAAATCACATGCATTTTTATAAGACAACTGGAAGGGAAAGGATGTTGCATATTGGCGCAGCATCCCCTGTTATGGACTTTGGAGTTTAGCATGGAATTCTGGCTTTGTCTCTGTTTCACTGGATGCTGTACATACAGAATCAGGCTCCTCTATGGAATAGACCTTTCATTAATGACAAACAAAACATGTAATAACTCTTGTGTAATGCTTTGTATTTCTGAATGTGCCTTTAATGTGGATGGTGGACATGAAGAGGAATGTTAGGATCTTTGAGATCCAGTCCAACCTGTCCACTTACTAAACCGTATCCCTAAGAAACTCATCTACCCATCTTTTAAACCCCTCCAGGGATGGAGACTCAACCACCTCCCTGGGCAGCCTCTGCCAGTACCTGTAGAACCCTTTCAGTGAAGAAATTTTCCCTGATGTCCAGTCTGAACCTCCCCAGGTGCCACTTGAGGCCATTTCGTCTCATCCTGTCACCTGGGAGAAGAGACCAGCACCCACCTCCCCACAGCTTCTTTTCAGGCAGTTGCAGACAGCGATGAAGTCTCCCCTCAGCCTCCTCTTTCCAGGCTGAAGAGCCCCAGGTCCCTCAGCCACTCCTCGTAACACTTGTCCTGCAGCCCCTTCCCCAGCCTCGTTGCCCTTCTCTGGACACGCTCCAGCGGAAGCTGAAGGAGTAAAAAGAAATAGTGCAAATGTACGTTTTGTTGCTGGTTTTAGAAACTTTAAGGTTAGAAACGTCCCTTGAGGTAGTTCAGAGCATCTTTTATCTTCAGGTGGGTAAACTGAGGCAGAACACCTAACTCAACTGGAGACACGCACAATGCGGGAGCGAGCGTGGGCGGGAAGCCGGGGGTGTGGATCTTGACCCTGGAGCTGGATGGGCTGTGAGGTTCCTCTCAGCCCAAACCATTCCCAGTTCCCATGTGGGCAGCTCTGCCCGCCGGGCGGGGCTCGGTACCGGTCCCGGCTGCCGCCGCCCCGCACTGCCCGGTAGGTGGCGGTAGAGAACCAGGCACGGGTGCGGGGCCGGGGAGGGCGGTGCGGGGCCGGGGAGGGCGGTGCGGGCGCTGCCCCCGCGGAGGGTGGAGCCGCTCTCCGCCCTATCACGGCCGTCCCTTTCCTCAAGGCTGTGGTTGGAGGCGTTTGGTGCTGTTCACAGCGAGCGATCCCGGCTGTGTGCTGTGAGGTGGGAGCAGGATGAAATTACAGTGATCACAGGATGGGTTGGGTTGGAAGGGACCTCAAAGCCCACCCAGTTCCACCCCCTGCCACGGGCAGGGACACCTCCCACTGGAGGCTCCAAGCCCCATCCAACCTGGCTTTGAACACCTCCAGGGATGGGGCAGCCAGGACTGCTGTGGACAGCCTGTGCCAGGGTCTCCCCACCCTCATCGTGAAGAATTTCTGCCTAATGTCAAATCTAAATCTTTCTCCTTCCAGTTTAAAACCATTCCCCACCCCAGTCACAAGAGACCCTTGTAAAAAGCCCCTCTCCAGCTTTCCTGTTGCCCCCTTCAGGTACTGGGAGGCTTCTCTAAAGTCTCGCCGGAGCCTTCTCTTCTCCAGCTTGTCCTCATAGCAGAGGTGCTGTAGCCCTCGGATCGTCTCTGTGACCTCCTCTGGACTTGTTCCAACAGTTCTGAAGCGTTCTTATGTTGGGGATTCCAGAACTGGACACAGTACTCCAGGTGGGGTCTAATGATCAGCCCACATGATGGTAAATTGCTGTTAAATCATCCTCAAATACATTAAAAACAAGGTGATATAGTCGCTGAGTACCTTAATGTGAGTGAGGAAATAGACTACTTCTCTAAAGACCCAAATAAATCATTAGGAATAATGCAGAGTTTATAGAGCAATAAGATAAGCAAATCACATGCTTTGCTAAATTTAGGATCGACAAGGACAATTCAGGAAAGTAGCCTTTGGTGGTAGCTTATACTCTGGGCAAGATGTTAACTGTCAAGTGCTGGAATCAAGCCTCAGGCATCTAAATTAGCTGTGGAAGCCTTCAGACCTAGCTTAAAAAAAAAAGTCTCCAAGGATAGAGGGTAAATGGACAATATTGCCAAAAGGACCTTAAACTTTTTACAGCCCAAAGCTGACAGGATTTATATCTGCAAATGCATTTATGCCATGCTTATAATCAAGATTCTATAGATTTGGAGAAGTGAGTCAATACCCTTCAAAAGTCTGTTTCAAAGGGAAAATATATGGAGGAGGAATCAATTTAAATATGATAATTGTATAGCTTGGAGCACTGACAGCATTGAAACTATTGGAGAATAGTGTCCTGTAATCTCCAAGTAGTGTTTTTGCCTTTCAGACTGTGCCTTTAATGTTCTGCTACTTTTCTCATGAGCAAATGGTATGATTTTGTCACCTGATTGCCTGGTACACTTTTCGATTAGTCCTGCAGATCTATGAGTTGGGCAAGAGCTAATAGGCCAATTCCTTTGAGTTTTGTGAGTAAGTCCTTTTCATGAGGAGAACCATAGACTTGTGAAAACCTTTGAAGATCTGGGAAGTAAATATATTTTTTAACTGGTCTGCTGGAAGGTGCTGATTGACAGCCCTGGAAACAGAAAACCTCTAGGTGTCCGTGCAGCAGTTCCAGCATGAACAGCAGCACTTTAAACCTCTGTTCCTGTACCCTGCCCAATCATAACCTCTAATTGATTAGATCACTTCTTAGGTCCACAGCTGCTGTTTCAGCTGTGTGGTCTAGAGCATTAACATGGTTGAGACAGGCAGTGAGATAAAGGAGATATGCTGTGTAGTATTGATGTTAGACACAAATGTATGCATGAATGAATTACATTTCTACATGGAGCCAGTTGCAGCCTCGTTCTGCCATGTGTACCATTCCTGAGGTTCACTGTGACCTTGGTCCACAGCTACACACAGCTCCTGGTACAGGGTATCACTGTAGCACAGCAGCTCTGCAACATTGCCTGTGATGGGTGAATTTTACTCCTGTACCTTGATTTCTCTCCTTAATAGAGATGTGCTTCCACGTTACCTAATCAGGATATCTCTTTGTAGCACATTGTAATTTTTACAAGAAACTTATATTTGGACTTCTCTAATGATAAAGTAAAACCTCTCTAGAGCCTCATTCCCCCAACTTTCAGAGTTGGAAACTCACACAAGCTTATGTTGAAAAGGAATTGATTATTCAAAGCTCTTGTGCTTCATAATCTACTTAAAACATGTAGATTGACTGTCTCATCAGGAAAGCTCTAAATTTTACTTTGCTGTAGAGCCCATTGGGTCATGTGCTTAAGGCCTGGAGACCTCTGGCTGGTTACTTACAGACTCTGTGCCCCTCCAATTACAGGTTATTAATTTGCCTTACATTCAAGACACAGTTCCACATGAGTGAAAAGCAATACCATACTGCCAAGTTCTTCATTACCTACTCGGTCTGTACCACAGCAAAATAAGAATTATACTGATTTCTTTCTTCCTTTTTTTTTTCTCTATTTTTTTTTGCCTCTGGCCTCTGGAAGGTGTTTTACAGTTTTAATGCAGCTGTTTTAAGTGTGACTGTTTCTGTTCAAGGGCAGCTGATGTACTTTGTAATGCCACTGAACAGCCAACGAGTTATGTTCCCCCATTGCGTTGAAGTGATAGGTGTGTTTGCTAATCAAGAGGAGAGCAGAGCTTGCTGTCTGACTTGTTTATGTTTTATTTCTCACCATCAAGCTTTAGAAGGAGGCACAGAAAATATGTAAGCATCTATATTATTCAGTGATATATATATATATGTACATGAGTGTACAAACAGCCTGAAGTGTATTGCTGGTATCTTCTACTCAGTCAGCACTGACATTGGCAAGGTGTCAGGGTTACAACACATCCCCAGTATTACCCAGAAAAAAAACAAACCTGGCACACTATTACACAAATTGTTAATTCATTGTCACTGCATCTTCTTGGATGTTTTTTTCCCTCTTCTTGTGTTTGCTTCAGTTTTGTTCGAAAATATTGACCAAAGTAGCAGAATTCATTAATCAGGGTTCACAGAAGGCCTATGGGAAGTGATCGGATCGAGTAGGTGCTGCCGGCTTCCCACCACAATTGCTTTTTCATTTTCTTGTAGGCTGTAGTATTTTTCCTTCCCATATGCAGGATGGAAGCAGTTTGGCCCCTGGAACTGGAGAATCTCCTACAACCTGCTGGAAGCTCAGCAGCACAGAATACCCATTTATTTCTCTGTGTCATTCCTGGGGCTTTCAGCCGCTTCCCTATTCTCTGTTCATTTCACAGCTCCAGCAGAATCCTACCTTAGTTTTACTCTTGGGTTTGTAGTTTTATTCAAATCCATTGCGAAACTATCTCTAAGCATCATGAAAACATTTCCAAAATTTGGCATCTTTGTAAATCTGTGTTAATGAACCCATAGGCATCTTGATAAAATAACGTACATCCAGACAGAAAGTTTCATGCTGCAGCCAGAAACTAAAGACTACCAGAAAAATTCCACTGGCCTTTGTGTGGAATGTATTTTGGGGAAAGAGAAGGAGGGATGTTTTTTTTCTTTCTTCCTAGCAGGATATCCTGGGTTTGTACAAGTTCTTGTAACCTGGAGGGTAGAGAGAACTGCCCTGCAAAGGACACTGAAATTCTGCTGTTATCCTCTCTACACCTGCCTGCAGCTCTGCCCTTAGATAGGTATCATCTGTCTCATAACATTTCTGCCGACTGCTGCACGAGTGTGTAGTTAATTTTGTGAATCCCATTTTTAATGGAATGCCTAGCTTTGCGTTGTCATTTTGTTCTCTGTCAACTGTCTGGTGTTTTTCTTTTAGCAGATGGAGAATATTACTCTCTTTAACATTTTTTTTTTCATAATGTGAAGTGAGTATCCTCAATTAATATACTAATCTGTTTTCTAATTAATTCCCTGTGGTTTTCATCTTTTTTTTGCTGGTACATTGAATCCTGAGTGCAGTTCTGTAAACTCAGTAACTTGATTATTTAAAGGAGAAGTGATGAATTTCATGATGGAGATGTAAGTCTTTCAGCAATGTTAAATTTCAGGAAGCAAATGGATTCTATTATTGTGGTTTAAAACCTGCCTGTACCCAGGGTATAAAAGTGCACTGATGATAGTACACTCTACTAAAATGCAGGTGCATTCCTGTCAGCCAGTCCTAAAGCAAATTGCATTGTTAGAAACCTGATGCTTATGCTCCCCTACAAGCACTTGTTGTTATATTTTCTGTATGTAGATGCAATAGCAGGGTGAGTATCAAAACATCAAGGTTCCACGATGTGGATTTATGTAGCTTTTTTATTGCTTGTTTCCAGTAGAGGCAACAATGTATTAGACATCCTGTGCAAATCAAGAGAAGGGATTCTCCTAGCTTCTTGGAAATTGTGTTGGCTGCTTTTTTGGGAAGCAGCTTGAGGTGATTTTGCTGACCTTTCTCTGTGGTTATTTGACACTAAACTCAACACATCGCAAGAGCTCTTGCAAAATTTTTAGTCACTCTTGTTAAACCTGCTCATTTTATTTTTCTGGAAAAAGAAAAACATTACAAGATACCTAAGTTTCTCAATTGAAATACTTTATGAAAGCCATAGTGAAAATATGCAGGATACCTCCTTACTACTATGTCCCATTGAACAGAATTTTAAAAACTGCATAGTAATTGTAATCCCAGTCAGCATCTTGCTGATGTTCTCTCTGGCCCTAAACAAAAATAATAATAGAGGAAACAGAACTTTTATCTCTAAAATTAAGGAGTCATCAATGCAGTAATTACAGTAGTTGAAATGCATTTTGGAAATTTATTTTCAGCTATAAAAGCTTCAAGCCTTTGGGCAAATTGGAGAAATATCGCATCGAGCCTGCTGTGGCAGAACCATTATCATCTGCTGAGTCAAATGCAGAGTGCTACAGAAATTTCTTTCCTGATTTAGGATTTCTTTTACACAACTCAGGTCATTATTTTTGCATTTTGATAAGATTATGTCACACACACTCCATTGTGACATCAGCTCAGTCTGTCTGAGAGAAAAAAGTGCATTGCAAAATTATGTAGGCATCCATTTCTATCAAATATTTTGCTTTTAGTCCTACAATTCCTTATGAGTTTAGGGGCTTCATAATAACGCAATAAATATGCAAAGTCAGCAGTAACTCCTCGCTCCAAAATCTATCAATCGTAAACTCTTTGTGTTTTAGTTCCTATAGCAGTCTAACCAGAAAAAAACAGTTTGTATCCTCCTTAATTGCAGACTCAGCATACAGAATAAATGTCATCTTTTTAATCCTTTGCAGTCCCAGACAACCTTGTTATGAGGGTCCTGGCAGGACGCCTAAACGCGCTAGACTGCCTGACCAACGGTTGGGTGCTTTCTGGCTTCCCAAGAGACAGAGAGCAGGCAGAACAGCTGCAAAAATCACATATTCCGAACAGGTAAGGCATAAATTTAGCAATCAGAACATTACATAAATGAAAAATTTGTTTGTGGAAATATACAGGTCTTTGTGACATTGTATAGGCTGGTGCATCATCTTATTTATTCCTTCCTTAGCTAGAAAAGGGGTCTTGCTCCTGGAGAGTAGGAAATAGAGCACTGGCCTTACAAATCCTCCAGATGGCCAGACTGTGGGAGAGAGAAGAAGTTTTGTTGTTCTGGTTATTTGTTTGAGTTGCCTCTAAAGGCAAATCATAAGAAAGGATTAAAGTTTGGATTATATCTGAAGGTGCATTTTATTTGCAGCAGGAGGTGGGATCTGTATCTTCTTTCTTTAGTATTGGCATAATAATATCACAGAGATGAATCAGTATTGCGAGGAGCTCATTATGAGACTTGTGGGTTTTGCGAAATAATTAAAAACAACATGAGAATTACATTTTATTTGAGCTATAATGAAGTGTTCAGAAATATAATGTAAGAGAAATGAACATCAAATGAGAGCTGTAATGTCTGCCAGGCAAATAGAATGGAGTTACTCTCTACAACTGGTCCAAGGGTGGTGACGATTTGAAATGCTGATGCACTTTACCAAGGCTGAGAGGCTTCCCCATACCCCTCCAGGGGTTCCTGATTCAGTCCATACCACTGGCTGACACAGTTGCCACTCCAAAAGCATATGTTGGGAATTTGTAGTCTTTATGCTTCCAGGAAGCGTATTCTTACATAGGAACCAAGGTGGGTAATATACCTTTTCCACTCCAAGTGTTTAAGTTGGCTAAGTTACTCCGTGTCTTCTGTGAGGCTGCCCTCAATCCCACCACCACTCTGTACAGTGGAAAGGTGTAAAAGGCTGAGATTGAGTTGGAGAGAGAAGAGTGAAAAGAGAGGGAGCTGGCAGTCATGCCAATGAGATTTAAAAAAAGTAAAGTATGTGAAAACAGCAGTAGCTTTATTTATTAAAAGCAAGACAAAATACATCTTAAGCAGGAATCCATTTTGTGAAAAAAGGGAGAAAAAACCTTAAAAACAGTGCTAGATACAGTTAAATAACATTTCCCATGGATTATTCTTCATTGAGATGGTAGGTCCGGAGTCCCTGAACTTGCATCTGAGTACCCGAGATCTGTGTGAATACTCGTGTGTGCTATGTGCTCCTTTACAGGACTGAGACCTCATCAAGTGAGGAAGAAAAACTCATTATAAAATTGTATGTGTGGAATTTGGTGCTTATCCATTTGCTCAGCTTCCATTTTCTGCACATTCATATCTGAGTTAAGAATTTGGCCCCTACTATTTTACACAGAGGTTGAAGCAAGGGACAAAACCAGACATCATGCTACCTGATTGATTTTGGAGCTGATATTTTCCATGAAACTGAAGTAGTAGGGAGAGAGGGTGATTATAAACAAAAGGACATATTGCAGCCTAGGATAGCAGGGCAGTAATTCAGTTTCAGTTGTGATGCTAGTTATAAAATACTATCTGCAGAGGTGGTGTTTCTGACATCAGGAGAAAAACCTGATAGAATTATAGCCTTGAAATCAATCTGGGAATAGAATGCAGAAATCTATAAATCAGACACAGAACAATCTACAAAGTCTCATTTTTAGGAGGGCTCTGTTGATGAAATTAGATTAAAATAAATTTACATATATATCAAGTTTATTATTAAAGTCTAGTCACATCAGTAAACAAAATTATTTTTGAAAGACTATGTTACTCTGTGTTTCGAACTCAAAGTAGACCTCTTTGCCTGATCAGAACACAGAGTTATTGTCTGCTTGTCAAGTCATAAATCTATTCCTTAGAGCTAATAAATGGTTAGTGTTCAAATACTATGTTTTATCTGACTCTCACCTCATAAAGCTAGTACACATAATACTAAATTATACAGCATTGAGCAGGATCAGTCTCCTGACTCCTCCATCTCATGGAAAGAAAAACAAAACTAGTAATTGATGGTAGAAAAGAAGGAAAATAAAGTTATTTGAAAACAAACAAAATGGGCTATAAAGTTTGTTAAAATGTAATAATAAAAAAAACTCATACAGCATCAGCCACTGCATCCAAAGACCTGCCCTGGAACAAAAAAAAGGAAAATAATTCATTTCCCACTGAAAAAGTAAGGTACAAGGTTTTCTTTAAATTAGAATTTGCAGTAGAGCAAAGGCTTGGTTGCAGACTGGTACAGGAAAACCTGCCTGTATCAGACAAAAACCTGTCTACCAAAGAGCTGCTCTTGCTGTACTCAGAGAAGACATGTATTGCTTTCTATGTTCCTCCCTGTGAAGCAGTTACTGCTTAAGTGGACAGGATCCTAATCGTATTGAACTGTGGCAGCCTTTAGGGCAAATAAGAAGCTGAATCTATTAGTGGTCTCTCAGCTATCTGGTAAAAGAACACCATTAACCACTTAGTGCCTATGGTAAGCGGGAATCCAAATACAATTACAGGTTGGCATCTGAAACTCAGAACTGCTAACACAAAGGACTGAATTCAGCTCCTCATCCAAATGAGTGTAAGGTTTTTTAGCTTTTTTTGTCGTAAATGCTTGGGGAGCAATAGGAAATACATGGCATAGTCATGGGTAGTTCTAATCAACAGAAAACTCCATTGAATATCTAGAAAAATCTTCCTTATCCCATTCTGCTCTCTTGTAAACATACAGTTACAACGAGATACAGCAGCAACAGTGTCATCTGTTATATATCTCTTGTCATTAGCATCAGCTGGTTCATGACCAGCTGTCTGCTGGTTCCAGGCCAGCTTAAGGCAATCAGCACTTTAAGGGTTCCCTGAGCCAGAGGGTCATCTGGACAACTAATAGCCTATTTTGCTTGACTTTTCCCTGATCGTGCTCTCCTAACACTCCTGATTTTATAAGCCCCATGTCTATGCCTGTTCAGTCGTCTCCCAGTCAAAGAACCTTGGTCTGGTTGTCCTTTCCTCTCCCAGAAGTCATGTTGCCCTTCTGATCATCCCATCCCCCTGTTCTCTAGTTATTCTGTTTCTTCTCTGAGGTGGGACAACCAGTTTTCAGGGTAGCCCTGTCATATACATTGCCATACACATTTTTATTCTGATCTTAACTCCATTACTCATAATTGCTGGTATTCTATTGGATGTTATCATGACACATTTTGGAAGAATGTCTGGTGTGTGTAAACTGTGGTAACTCTGACAGTGTCCCTGCCATTGAAAATACACCAAAAAAATCAAAAGGCATGGCAAGTCTCAATTGTGTACAAACTCAGCATGGAGCCTAAAGTCTCTTTAACTCAAGATCTCTGTAGTTAAAATCGTAGCCAGGTTTGTGTTAGAGTTCTCCTCATGCCAATAAAGCAAGCCCTTCCATCTGTGCCAACGGGCTCTGCTGCTGAGTGCATCTTGGGATTCCCAGTTCACCTCTTCCATCATTTCCTTTGTTTTTTGCCATCTGATCCGAATCAGGGCTGATTGTGTTACATTTCAGTATAGATTAATTCTGTTACCACAGTATCTTCAAACAATACAACAAATGGACGAGCAAAGTTGGGCAGGGGTGGAATGAACTTAAGGATTGACCTAACTATATATTTCAGATACCCATTTTTCCAATATTAAAGATTTTCTTTCCCAGTAAATAAATAGCATTGTCTTCTCCATTGCAAATTTTCCAGTAGTGTTTTCTTTGGTCTTCAAAATGATGTGACTGTATCCCCGATTATGTCATCTTTTTACATAATATATTTAAAGCTTCTTTTTCATCATACTAAGAACCTGTATTCAAACAGTTTAGGATAATTAAGTTCCTAATTTCTAAGGCAGAATCTGTGAATATGTTGAAAAGGGAATAATCAGAATGGGAAAAAAAAAGATTTTTTAAATTTTGGTTTAACTCTTTGGTCTTTACATGAGGCTTTCGTATTTCTGCAGCTGATCCCAATGTGGATTAGGGATAATAAACAGCCTATTAATGGAGGCCTGAACTAGGAAATGGAGTTTGAATCAGCAGCAAAATTCAATGGCTGGTGAAGGTTAATAACTCCATTACTATCTGCTCTATTTTTTAGCCGTTTGAAGAGCTAGGTGTTAGCCTTATCTTACTCCTCATTAATTGAGCTAATAGAACCTCGGTGACCCTACCATGCTGCCATTATCTGGGAGTTTACCAGACATGGACTGGAATACTTATCACTGAGCATGTATTCCTTGGATTCATTTTTTATATCAGAAATATTTTTGTTAAAGATTGTCTGTCTTCAGTCTTCTTTTTGTCTCTTCGTTTCCTCGCTGCCTTGTTTAGCAGCTACATATTTGGAAATTGAATGTAAATGACTTAATTAAAATCCTATCAAGGAACAAACTAAGTCCCAGAATAGTTGCATCAAGGAAACATAATAATGATTGAATTATTCTGACACGGAAAAAATCTTACAGGGCATTTTTAAAACTTTGGCCTAATTTAAATGATGGATATTGTCTATTTATAATAGATGTGTTTTTAATTGCTGCAGTACAAAAATCTGATGAGTAACAAAGAAGAAATGTTATAATTATATCTTCTTATTTTCTCCTCATTTTCAGGGGGAAAAAAATGGTGTGGCAATTATGGTACTAAATCAGTACAATCAAATTTGCCTGCACCAGGGAGAGAGACAAACAGTGGGAAAAGTCCAAGCGACCTATGTAGGATTTGGCTTAGTTTATAAAGAAAGTAGTAAAAATAATGGGCAGAGCAATTCTCTCTTTCAATCATTCTCGGTTTTTGTCTCTTCTGACTAGAAAACAGCTCGCTCTTCCCAGAGTCATTATATGGTTGCTGGTTTACTGACTGTTGTCTTCACTAATGATAATTGGTTTCCTTTTTATTATCACTTTGCACATCAGTGCTCCCATCTCAGCCAGTCTCTTCCTCCTTCTTCCCATGTTCAAAGTCAAACAGACTGGTTTGGTAAAAACTAAGGGTCAGAACAGTGGGAGCTGGAGGGGCAAGATATTCTTGAGGTTGGTGGTAGGCTTATAAAATAGAAAAATATTTTGGAAAATGTGTTTTAGCTGATGAATTCTCATTTGTCTTCCCCAGCTATGCTGGTTGTACATGAAGTGTACATTCAGCCATGGTATGAGGGAGAAGAACACCCTGGCCAAGAGATAGAAATTACAAGGATGTTTCCCCACCAAAATCCATTACAGATTGTGCTTACTGGGCAAAATTAATAAATCTTCCTCTTATCTGGGCTGGAAAAAAACTTGTCTGCATCAGTGAGGCAATAGGATCCATTTAATCCACAGTTGCTGCCCCTGTAACCTTTTCCAAGATACAATAATTCAATCATTGTGTTATCTCTCAATACAAGTGTTTTGAGACTTATTCAGTCCATTGACAAAGTTTTAATTAAGTCATTTACCTTTGTTTTCTGATCTGCCTTTATTGCAAGAGATGTTGCTGAGCAGTCCATAATGGGCAAAATATATCAGCAAAGCATAATTCCTGTTACCTTAAGTGTAACAGCTGTGCATAAAGACTTACACATCCCTCTGGCACGGAGGCTCTGTTAAGTAGTCACACCCATGGGCTACTTAATAGTGACACCTGATTCTGCACAGGTAGTGCAAAAAGCCACACACAGTCTTTTCCCCTACACAAATCTGATGGAAGCAGCTCCTTACACAGATTTCTGAGGTTTGGCCATTGGTGGAAAATCCTTATTCTCCGTTCTCCCTCTCTTCCTTAGCAGACTGTGCTCTCTTTTCCCTCATAACATTAATCTGAATAGAAGCTGTTGCTATTAAATAATCCTATAGACAGAAAATTGGATTGTTACAGTAAAGATTATGTCACTGCTGCTGCACATTCTGTGTGACCTGTATTGGTGCCATAAGAGCCTTTCTGTCGTGGGGAAAGGTGTTAATATGCATCTTGAACCAACAATAATCAAACATCAAATGCAGTTTTAAAGTTCTTCTGTGGACGTTCTGTAGGATGCTGTGTTTGCTGTCATGAGCATCACTTCTCATTTCTTATTCTGCTCCATCAGGAATAGGAGGTATATTTGGCTTCAGTTGTGGGAGGTAGGTATTATTTTTAGCAGTTACCTCATACAAGCTCCTTTTGATGGCTGGAGTTTGTTTGGTGAAATCCTGGATACAGCAATTAAGGAGATCTCTGATCTTAGCAAGCTTCCTAAATATCCAGGAAGAGAAAGAAGAAAAGCTTCTACTTTTGAAGGACCCAAAACTACATGCACATCCCTTTCATTATTTTGCTGCTGGAAGGAGGGATATTTTCCTGCAGCAGCTACCTCTCGTGAGTGAGGAGGCATTAAAACTGTTACTGTGGGGTAGAATTAATATTTGAGATTATCATTACTTCCTAGAAGAAACCAAAGATTTTTACTAAACCAACTAGCCAAGTTCTCACATGCTTGCATTGAAAACCCTTCTATATTACTCAGGAAGCTGAAGTGAGGGGTGTCCTGTGGTTCGTATTGGGAACTTGCACATTTCCATCTTGTCAAGGGAAAATATGTTGTTCTGAGAGGAGATCTGAGCACTGCCTGAAAGGAGAGCCAGGCTTTTAAAATCCTAATTCACAGTGACAGCTTCATGGTGCTAACCTCTGCAAATCAACAAAGGTTGCTCAGGGCATTCACCTGAGACACAAATTTTGTTTAAGGAAAGAAATGAAACAATCACGGGAAATCAAAGTGATATCGTTTAAATAGTAGTCAATTCATCTAACCTGTGCTCTTACCCTCTGAACTCTCTTTGCTTTGGTGACAAAAATGTGTGAATAAAAACCTAAAAACATCCCTGAGAGCTCGCTGAACTCACAGACCTGGGTTCCTTCGGGTCTCCTCGCCTGCTGTACATTCACCTTGCTCTCCTTGACTGACTCTCATTGAACCTGAGGGGTCATCCTGGAGCTCTTCCCTCAGGCTGTTTGGTGTGGAGTCCCTTTGAACTCACAACTTTGCTAAGTGGTACACAAGAAAGGATACAGCTGCACACAGTTCTGCACCATCAGTGCCTTTTGTGGAGCGTAATGCTGATTGATCTCGGCAGGGTAAAATAATTTGCCAATTGTGAACAACTCTTCATGGACTAAAGCAGTTATTTTCAAAATTTTACCTTAATTTCCTCAGTAGTTCATACACAAATAAGAACCATATCTGTGCCAGTCTGTTTTTGTGTAGGATTTAGGAGCTTTTTGTTTCAGTTTCTGACTGGAACCAGAAAAACTTTTGAAAAATAACCAAGGGAGGAAAACTTTGAATATAGTGGTGTGGCAGCATTTAAATTTGTGTTGGGTAAGAGAGCATATATAGATAAAACTGATGAGAGTTTGGCATGTGTGAGAAGGGTGGGTGGAGGCACATAGTGTCTGAGAAAGCACGGCAGGAAGTGGAGGGCTGTCCAGTGCTGTCCGGTATCCCACAGCATGTTGATCTCTGACCATTTAGCTCAGCAGTAAAAGTTGGCTGAATATTATTCTGAGTAAATGCAGAAAGGTCACCCTTACATCTGTGCAGGTTAAAACTGAGCTTAGGAAAGCCCATTTCTGCGTTTGCTCTCTGGTACTGAGAGCCCAGAGGCAGTACTTTTAGAGGAACTATGTTACAAATGGACATTTGCTTGGAACTCCATGGCTACAAGAATTGAGGAATTCTGGAGTAAAAACTTAGGGAAGATTGTGCCAGCTGTGCTCTTTGGATCTGAGACTAATCCCAAAGTGAGCCATTGCTCAGAGCGAGCGGGGCTGGCGAACGTGGCCCATGCTGAAAACCAGGCATTACGGTGCTTTTGCGTGGATCCTCCAGGCTGAAGATCTGGGAAGACAAGTGCATCAGTCTGTAGCAAATATAAAATGGCTTGGGTGATTAAAACTGTCAAGCAATATTGCATATTGAACGGAGACTAGTTTGTCATTACCATGAGGATTAGAAAGTGTAATCTTCATTAAAGCATCAGTGGATTTACTGCTGTTTGCCTTGGAACAATGTATTTGCTCAGAATTTTCTAGTAAGTAAATTTAGCAAGTGCAGGGCAATTCAAGAGAGCAGAGCTGATTACTGTCAGAGCTTATTCTGCAGGAAAGAGGTAGGAATGATCCCTTATGTCTGATGAGTGCATGGGTCTAATTCTATTGGCATGAATCACCTGCAGCCACATAAATGTATTAATCACCATCACTTAAATAGGCTTCCCTTGGCTCAGGTGTAAGTGGTTACCCAGTGTTTTTGTGCTGTGAAAGGATCATATTTTCTGTCCCTAAATACAAAAATTCTGTAATACAGAACTCTGTCCTTTGTAAGGCTTGAAATACATTTTGAGTAAGGCTTTTATCCATCCCATAGAGGCTTTTAGATGTTAAAATTTTTTAACATGTGCTCTATTTCTAAGATCAGTAGGAGCACTATCATGCTTTGCATATGATAAAAATTGTTTTTTAAAAAATTGTAGTCTAATATTGTCCTGATATGAATGATGATTAATATCCCACTGATAAGTACTGAGCGAACAATTGAGAGGGGAGCCTGTTCTTTTGGTATAACTGACCCGAGATCAAGGTACAGCAGGTCAAAAAAAGAATTGTTTTATTAAATCTTCTAGTAAATGCTGCTACTTTTGTGAACGAAATTTAAGCTGATTTTCAGGCCAAATATATAGGAAGAGTTCCTCCTTGCAGACTTGCAGTGAAATCAAAGGATTTGTATTGGCCCAAAGTTGAAGAAAAAAGAAATTAAATAAATCATGTGGTTTCTCATCCCCTTGATTCTAGTAGACTCTTCAGTTTGACACGTCTTATTCTTAGCAGTGTTGGCAATAAAAACTGAATTACGAAAAGTCAGTGGTGGGTATGGCAAAGTTGCCACAAGTTTGTGAAGTTTACTTTCTCCTTCTAAAAGTATAATTTCCTCACAAAACTCTGTCTCCAGTTGTACGTTTCTAACCTCCATGGAAGAGACTGCATCGAATTCACTTGTACACCATGGCAAACCACTCCACCATTCAAAATATAATCTCAGTTTGAATACTTGCTGCCATTTGTTTTTGTTAAAAATGTTGCTGCCAGCCCATTATGCAGAATCCAGGTTTCTATTAACACTTTGTTAATAAATAGCTGAAATGCATTTCGCTTAGAAATTATTAAAGATTTCCTTGTATTCCAATTCTATAATTCTTACAGTAAGTAACTGTTACTCAGAAAAATCATCCAATAAAAACAGCAAAACCAGAGATGGCAGGAGAGAAGCTTGGATGTAAAGACAAAGGAGACCTAGGAACAGATTACATTCTTAAGGTCTCTTCTATGGTTGTATATTTGCAAGCACAGGACGTTGATTTGTAAATCCAAGTTGCCCTGTCTGCAGAAACTTCAGAGCAGCTTCCTCTGAGTTATTAAGCATCGTGTTGGTTTGTTGTTGCTATTGAGCATCACGTTGCTAAGTGTAGGAGAGGTCCATATTCAGGATGAATACTTGGTTTTAGTTCCTGCCTTGTAGAGACCTTCTCCATTGGTCCCTAAGTTTCTAATCATGCTGCCTTCCTTCCCCCCCACCCCTACCTGACCCTGCTATAGATCTGAACTGTTGTTTTACCTTGTTGATGTTTTGTCTATATTTGCTTTAACCAGATGCCCCTCTTTGCATGCAGCACTGGGACTCATCCCCTCTCTCCTATCAACAATAATTAGCCTTGTAAGACTAATGGAAGAAATCGTGTCTAATTACCCTGTTGAAGGCCCAATTATGTTATTAACATTTGTGGGCTATAAGCTAATGATGAGGAGAGCCTCTCATTTGCATAGCATTAAGTTAATTGAGCTGGAAGCTATGGGGTGGATAGCAGTGATGATAGCAGGATTCTGTTACAGAATGGATAATGATGACCGGAGCAGGACGATTCACCTGACAGGTTTATTAATTAACGGCTATCTGATTACCTAAAAGAAATGGCAAGTGGCAGTCCTTCTGAAAGAAGCTGCAGTATATTTTTAATGAAAGGTGCTGTATCACTGCTGATATTCTGGGGTGATTTATGGTAATGGCAGTGTAAGCTCTTTATTGGAAGCTTCTACAAAAACCTGTTCCAGGTTTCTCCCTGCCCTTGCAAAAATGTGCTGTGAAAGTCTGATATTTCTAAATATGCCTGATTCTTGCATGAAGCAGGGCTGTGGCGGTAGATTTTTATGGCTGTATGAGCAGTGTATTCTGGAAATCCTTAATTGTTATATAAGCTGGGAGTTTTGCCCTTGGAAGAGCCAGAAGATGTGGTTTTGTAAGAGAGGGGTTTTTTCATTATGGCGTTAGGCAGTATTCTGTGTTGTATTAGGGAGAAAATAGCTATAAACATTCAGCTTTTCACATTTTCCTGGTACATACAAACTGCAAGTGAAGGTGAAGTCCCCTTATCTTCAATTTATTTCTAGGTACAAACAGTTATGCAAAGTTGTTAGGGCCTTTTAAGCAAGAGGTATCTTATTTAAACAATACTAAGAATAAAAATCCATCTTCTTCTTTTTGATTAGGTGTCAGCTTCTGTCTGGTTAATTCCAAACACATTGTAATTCACAACGGATTCAGACAGCATCTTGTTTGAACTGCAGTATCCTTTAGATGAAAAAAAAATCACTGTTTAAAACTTGGCTGTGCAATCAATCCATGAGTAACTTGTTATGCAGTTACTTGTCGTTAGAAACCCACACCTCAGTTCTGAGTGTCAAATATAGCTTCCAGTCAGCAAATCTTTTTAGATTTTTTTCAACTACATTGAAGAGCCCATTGTTAAATCATCTGAACTCCAGACCTTACCTAGTGACTAAGATCCCCAGTTCATCCTGGAACAACCTTTGACTACAGTTATCCTTAGGAAAAAAAGACAACATTAGGCTTTTTAACCTTTCAGAGAATGACTTTATCCATTTAGGTGGTCAGATGATGAGTGCTTCAATAGTTATAGATTTGTGAAGAGATCAGTAGATAAGATACATTCACCATTGTTTTGCTGTTGGAGAACTTAGATGTACAAAGTCTCCCTGCATTCTGGCTGGTAGATCTTGGGTACAAGTAGCTGAGAACATTGCTTTGGTTTAATGAGGTAGATTGGCCAAAGTTTTAGTTTACTAGTTCACTAATCACCACGGGTTAGAAGGAGAAGAGAAGAAAAAGGATGAAGGAAGGAGTTTGGGACCGCTAACGGTCGCTCTGTTTGCTGGCTGTGCCTCGCAGCTGTCAGCAAGAATAGAGACTCTTATCAGCTACCACTGGTGGAGGGTGAATTGCTCTGTGTATCCTTGGACACCTGGGTGGTGTGGAGCAAGTGAGGGAGAAGTGTTTGTGTAACATTTCCAAGGAGCATCTTCCATTTCCTTCCAGCACCTGATGCTACAGAGCCCAATGTCCGTAGTTGTGTAGAAATTACCTAAAAAGGTTGTTCAGGAAACCTAACACAATGAGTTAATGTCTTTTCTGGAATTTAAACCCTGTTTCCTCCTGGTTCTCATTAGCTTTCTGTAATTACTAACCCACACAGTCAGTCTAGGATAGGAATATCTTTACTGTTTAAATCAGCTTTTCTGTAAGGTGTTCTGTAGTTTGCTGTAGGACCTTATTGTATAAAATAGACAAACACAGCATCAACCAAGATTTAACAGATCAGGAATTATGTGTTTAATTCAGAGTTCTGTATAGAATGCTCATAAAAGCTTGATCATGATAAAGGAGCTAATAAATGTTTGGGAACATGAATATTTCCATAGGAAATGGCTTTGTGAAACCTTTAGCTGTTGAGTAATAAGAAGAACAGAGAAAATCAGAAGAGCAGAAATCTCTAGGTACTAATCTGATGGGTTATATATGTTGCAATGATAGTAATGTTGACAGAGAATTTTTATGGGACCAGTAGCAACAAATACATTGAGTCCTGCATTTTTTACTAATGTCTTCATCTTCTTGTGCTTGGCCCACTTGCTATCTCTGCTGCTCCAAAATTCACCATAAACCTAGAAAAGCAGTGGATGGAACCCAGGGGTGCTGAGCTGCTCCTGTATTTGGACACAAGGGAGTTAAGTCTCCTGAGTTTGCATGAGCTGGGTGTTTTTAGCAGGGCAGGGCAAAGCCTTGGAGTTTCAGGCTGTGATCAGATGTTCACTAGAGGAATGGATCAAAAGCTCCAGAAGGCCAGGCAGTGTTCATTGTCAAGGATGGACTGCAAGGGAAAATGCAGCTATGTGAGGATCTCAGGGGAAATGATACTCTCTCTTTGTCTTTTGTTTCTCTGGACCATCCATTACTTGAGTATTTACGTGTCAGTCCAGCTGGTCAGCACAAGGAAATATATTTTAGAAAAGCACGCATCAAAATGTATTTTAAATGGCCAAATTGTAGAACAAAACATTCTGGCAACACAGCTGGGGCTCTTGTCAGTCTGTAGGCTAGAAAATAAGAAGAGAAGAAAAATAAAAACAACCAGGGAATAGCTAATCAGGTTAGAAGTGATGTTTTGGCTGCAAGGATTTTGAGGGCTGTAGAGAAAAATAGAACAAGATTAGGAAATGTTTGTCCATCCTGTGTGACAGATGTGGGAGGAGATGTAATCATTTGTTACTTCTGTTTTTTCCTCTGCAAACAGCAGCAGCAATGAGCTGGCAGGCACAGTGAAATGCAGTTAGCAAAAGTAATGGGAGTTGAAAGTTTGACCTTTTGTGATGGAAATTTGATATGAAAAAAGGGTCTTTTGATAATTTCTCTATCCAATCAGATATGGGAGATGTCTTGATCCTGTTTCCTCATTTGCATGCTGACTGATCTCATTTGAAAACCCAATCATTCAGAAATATTGGGACATCCACAGAAATGTTACAAGCAAGGAGCTGTTTTATCTGAAAGGTCTGCAGGATGTCATCTCTTGTTTTTCACTCCAGTGGCCTGATCTCTTCCTCGTGATTCCATGTTTTTATTGGCAGGATAAGTTGAACATATTGAAATGCAAATAGCTCTTTCCACATTGAACCAAAATATAGGAGTTTTTTTCAGTATGATTGATTGTATCCAAGGCACTTCAAAAGCAACAAAGAAAATATTTGCTGCAGTGTCTCTGATTTCTTGACATTGCCAAGTTCTGATGCTTCCTGTTAGCAATGATTGGCTGAAAACAATTCCTGGGCCTGCGTCTCACCTCTGCCTTTTCCCCATGTAGGGCCCACACTGATGCAAGTCCCTGTTTCTGGGACCGGTGCAGGAGATCACTTAGTTTGCCCACACAGACAGACAGACAGACAGACAGACACACACACACTGTGATGGTATCCCAGGAGCCGAGTGTCATGGGTGATTTCAATGGATTTTACCAAATTGCAGATGTGTTTGATCCAACAATGGCATAATTCAGTGCCTTCCAAGACCCCCTCTTGCCTTTCAGCGCTGTGTATAACCATCCAGATGATTATCTGGCGACTCAGATTTCAGATCCTGGGCACTGCCCGCGTAGGTGAGTTTAGTATCAACTTTATCTCCCAGACAATTTAACCTTTCTATTTTCTAGAACAGGCAATCCAATTTCCATTTTACTCAACCATGCAGTGGGTTAATGGCAAGTTTTCCTGCTGTGTAACTGGTGTCATTATCCCTTATTTCAGAGACTACCTATTAAACTGACATCTTAAGCCAAAGTTTTGCATTACTTAACCCAGAAGCTATGGACAAACTAACACTATATAGTAGTTCTGAATAAAGGAAATTATTTAAAATAATGCTTCCTTTGGCACTCTGCCTTTTTAACATTAGAGTCAAGCTGGATGAGAAATCTTTTTTCTTTGTATCCCAGGATCATGCAAAGGTATTCTGCTTTTCTGTTTTGGTGTAATTCTTTATATGAAAGAGAACCATTCAAACAGGAGAGCAGGGATGGATTTTCTTAGTTTAGTGTTGTGGCTTGGCTGGGAGATGGTCCATAACTGGAATGTTGAAGCGAAGCTGGCACATTTTGAAGAGTTATCCTGAGCACCAGCTGTCCACTGTCCTTACCTAACAAAACCTTTCTTAAATCTGGTGTGGTTTTGCAGTTTTGCTTCTGGTAGACCAGCAGATTTGGAGAGAGGATTTCATGCTCTGTGCTGTAGGGTGAAGTATGTGAGGAGTAGAGGCACAAACTGAGGCATAGTTGAGATACTCTATAGGTACTGCTTTCCAAACCCAAATCCTGGAGGAGAATTGGTGCAAGGAAAGGGATGAATCAGATTATAAGCTTTACATAATAGGATATATTAAAAATCATTGAGTTGGTGTTTGTGTAACACTTTGAAACTTAAAGCTCTGAATTAGACAGGAGGTCAAGATTTACCATAGTGTTCCTCAGGTGGGTGACAATAAATCTCCTCAGGGACCCAGGGTGTTTATGGTCTTCACCACTGAGTTACAGAGAAAGCACATTTTCCCAGCTTGTTCTTTATTCTAGAGCTCTCAGGGTTTAACCACAGATTAGTGCATGTTTGTGATATTATCTGATTGTATCTAATTTCTTCAGCAATACGTGTACTTCTGTACATGGGCTGGGAATTTCATTGCTAGAAGAACGTGCCTGTTTTTGACTGAGGACAGGAGTAGCTTGACTGATAGGCCTCTTCACATCAGGAGAATCCGTTTCATCAAATCCTGTGGCCTGTCAGCTGGCGGGGAGTGCTTTGTGAAGCAGCAGAACTGGTAAATTCCCCCATTCCTTGTGTAATAAACTGAAGCTGTTGGTGTGAGTGGATCGCACAACTCGGCAGCTCCCTGCGTTAGGCACTGAGCATTCTCCCAGGTGGGAAATCAACCTCCTTCATCTCTCTTGTATTTTAGAATATCGACCATGTAGGTTAAAACACGATGTATTATTCTTGATAACCACAGCAATCTAGCTCCTCCCTGCTGGATTTTTTAATACACTTCCCTCTCCATCTTCTTTTGCTCCTCAGTATTAAAAAAAAACAATTGCAGTTCAGTGTACCAATATTTTCTCTGCGGTGAAGTCAGAATAGAATATTAGTGTCCAAAAAGTTGTAAAACAAAAGACTATCATATGTTGCACCTTTTAATCATGTAATTGCTGAGTGACATTTAACTCTGAGGCTTTAAGTTACTCCTTTGTCAGCCAGCCTTCTCCTTCTGCCCCTCTCATTCCTCCCTCCTCCCGAAGCAACCTGCTTTTGCAGAGTAGTGGTTTAACTACACTGAAGTTTGGCTGGGCTTCTACATATTACAGCAGCAACACGAAAGCAAACAATTGAAGTATTTGAGAACAATGAAATATGTATGGCTATCTGTGACAGCCCTATAAAGCAGAGCAATTAGCCGCGTAATCCGAGAAAGCCAAAGCGACCGGCAGCCCACGGTTCCCTATTAGTTAAATGCTTTTTGTACGTCCTCATCCCATCAAATCAACTAACACTTCCTTTAATTGGTTCATGAATTATACAGCTTGGCTGCATTATAATTTAATCACCAGTAAACATTCCTGGGGCCCGCTGTAAAGTGTATAGCGCTCATTAATTCCTTAATTTCAGCAGATGGAAGGGGAGATCGGATGAACGGTGGCAGTACAGAGCGCCTTGGGCAATGGAAGAAGGAAAAAAAGGTGGGGGGCCGTTTAGGTTTTTTAAGGGCTGTCAGAAACTCAATCTGTGAGCTGTCAGCAGCTTGGACCCGTCTCCCCCCGCCTCCCCCTGCCTTCACCCCACCTACTGCTGCAAGTGACTGACGGATTCATATGGAGGCTTGTCAACCCGTCTTTAAACATCAAGCCAGCGGGTAAACCAAGCCCAATGTAAATTAATTCTTGTCTTACGGGCCCCCCTTTCTCTGTCCCCATGAATATTTCATGGCAGGCAGCATAAATATTAATTCTAATAGCTCTGCACAGTGGTTATTATTTCTGTTTTATGACAAATATTCATAAAATATTCAGGACCCTTTTTTAGAACATTTACACACTTGATTGTGAAATTTTCCAGCTTCCTGGGGACACAGTAAACATATTGGGGTTCTCTTGATGGACTTTTTTCTCTCTTAATTAATACTACGCCACATTAATATTTAATCAGATTTAGTTTTCTTTTCCCCAGAAGTGAACCCTATTACATTTGAGGATTTATTTGACAGTATTTAAACAGGGAATTTTTATTCCCTATTATGAAATTGGTTTCCTTTGACACATATATAAAATGACACATTATAATCCATTCTTTTATTTCCATCCTCTTGCCCCTAAATCGTACACTTTTTTGGTGTCGGTTCTTTATTTTATTTTATATACCAAATATCTTACCAACAACAAAAGTTAGTGTTTAAATGATGAGGGTTGAGGGAGTTTAATGTAGCATCTTATAGGAACACTTAAGATTAACATAATTTACTATAAATTTGACTCTATTTAATAAGGAAGAAAAATATAGGTTTCCTTGTTAGGAACAAGAGGTATGAAGGAAAAGCTGCAGACAGGTAGCAAAGGCATCAGTTCTGCTATGAGTTTGGTAGTGCTTAGCCCTGGAGTTCTTGCTCTGCTCACAATTTGCCTTGCAGAGTCTAATTATTGCAGAGGAGGGTTGCAAGCATCTAAGGAAATGTGACTGCGTTGGAGGAAGTGGGTTCAGGTTCCTGACCTCGGGCCTCTGGGGCTGCAGAGGCTTTTGATTGTCTGAGACTGAGTTTGATTAACCTTGTGGATGGTGGAAATCGTGCCAGCCACATTTCTCTACAGCAGTGCGGGCTGCCATCTTCTTCTGTGATTCATAAAGCACCACTGGAATGAATTCCAGGGGGAATGCAAAGATGCTGGAATAACAGCTGAGAGTATGAAGGAGACAAAGAATAAAAATGAGGGGAGAAATGTAAAGCAGTTTTGAATGGAGGTACTAATGCATCTAAGCCACTTATTACATATGGAAAGAGTTAATATTGTCTTCTCAAAAGAAGCTCTAACAATGCATTGATGCCCTTGGTATGAAAACATTTGCTCTGTATACGTGTGCCTTTCGCTGTGCTTGTGTAACGTTCACACCGCCGGGAGCTCTTCAGACCACTGTCACGTGGAGTGGCTCTTGCTGCCAAAAGGCCTGGGGTTCTTCGCTGGTGTAAAACTGTGTGATGCCAGTGGAGCTACTCTGCTTTATCCCAGCTTGAGATCCAGCCCATTGTTCTGTAAAACAGACAGACAGTGCTACCTGGCAGGGCTGAGCCCCTTCCCCTTGTGCGAGCTGCTGTGGCACCCACTGAGACGCTGCTGAGATACCAGGCTGGTGGGGTGGGATGGGTGAGGGACCCTGCCACCTCGGCCACCTGGGCTGTTGGAGGCTGAGCACATCTCACTGGTGTGTGGAAAACATCTAACAGAGTCATTACTCTGCACTGTTGGTGAAGGGAAGGAACATCTGCAGTTCCAAAGGACGTTGTTCATCTCGCTCCCCTGGCCAGAAGCCATGTCCTGGGAATAGTGCTCCACTTAGCTGCCTTTTGTAGTTATTTGACAGAAATGCATCCATTTGAAACAAAAGATCCAGTGTCTGGAAATAGCTTGTCATTACATGAATCACTGTAGGAGCTCGATGAGCAAAGCACTTGTGCTGATTAACCTGTGTTCTAGTGTTTATGCAATGTGTTTTCCCTTATGGTCAAAACCTGAAGAGTGAAATTACTTCCCAAAGTAGAATCAAGCATCTTTCATCAGAAGATACCAGAACTTGAAAGACATCAGTGAATAAAACTTCCCAGAAGCACCTTCTATAAATAAGAGATAAGGGTCATTTCACCCATCACAAAGACATGCAGAAGCAGTATTTAAGGTAGGAAGTAGGCTAAGATCCATGTCCAGTCAGTACTGAGACCTCAGAAGATCCTTTGTAGTCTGGTTATCCATGGGCACAATACCTGGTTTATGGCTGCATTGAGAGAAACCTGGACAAGACTGAGGAAAAGGTAGATGGGATCTATGTAACAAGTTTAATTTTTAAGAGAGAATTTGGGGATGAGGGATGTAAGTATGGAAATACAATGTGCTCTGGTGCTTGTGACTGATCTCCTGTTTTTTGAGAAGAGGCTTAATCAATGTTTCAGGTTCAAGGTGTCTTTATACTACAAGAAAGAGGACATTCTTTTGGGGAACTGATTGATCCAAGTCAGGTATCTCTGGCTAGAAATTCAATAAAGACAAGGTGACCTGGGTTTTAGCTGGGATTAGTCACTTGGACTCAAATCTGAACTTCCTTTTATCTTTCAGCTTGAACAACTAACTTGATTTGCTATATTATCATGATATTTCAATGGTGTCACACAAGAGAAAGACCTTTTTTCAATGCAGATTTTTCTTGTATGTTGGCCAAGGCTGCCACTCCGCTCCTGTCTGGCTTGTGGCTCCTGCATGATCCAGAAGTTTGTACAGTTTTATGCAGTTTTGGAAACTTTTAAAGCAACAACAAAAAAGTGTGGTCAGTTTTAACAATTGAGTCTTACAGTTCAGCCAAATTTCAGACAGTTGCTAAAGATGGCACTTGTCCCTCTGCCAAGTCAGCCCATAATGCCCCCCAAGGCTTTTCCATCCTTTTGCAAGAACTGTGCTATTTCCTTCTCCACCTGCTTTGGCTCTGTTTTATGAACCAAAGGGAGGAGCTTGCGTTTGTGCCAGCGATCACATAAGGATTTTACCTGTGGTAGCCTTTTAGTGAGCTACTGCATCCATACCTTTCAACAGCCTCATCTCTTTTTTGCCTTTATATCTCAATTACAAAAATTGTAGCCATTGCATTGCCAGAACTATGTCTTGCAGGAGAGTTGTTTTCCATGGGGAATTGTGCCATCGCATCAGATGACACTGTATTGATATTTCCATATTGAGTAAAACGTCCTGTGCCTTATGAAAGGCACAGTTTTCTAGCCTTGAATTTGAAATTTTCTGCTTGTCTGCCTGGAAAAGAGGGTAACGTTGTGTCCCTTCTTCTCCTTCCTCTCTCTTTGTTTCTCTCTCTCTCTTTCCCCTTCTCTTTTGCTCTGATTTAGCTGGGGTTCCATCAAAGTTCTGCCAGCAAAGTTTGCTGTAACTTTGAGAGCGCACAGGCATCTGATCTTCACATTGTTTTTTTTTTAAAGCAGCTGATGTGGTGCGTTGTAAACTGCCAGGAGCACTTGCTAATTTTGTAGTTAATGACAGTCACACAGAGCGTTTTTCTTGCCCCTGGAGAGGCTTTAGACACAGCTGGGGTAGATTTGCCACCATCAATTATGTACAATTTTAAACAAGAATTGGCCAGCAGGGGCCTCTTTTTTTTTGCAGAGTGCAGAGCGTGAAGAATGGGAATATGGCAGCTGGTACCTGCCTACGAGGGAGAAGATATATAGGAGTCAAGAAAACAAGGGAAAGATTAATAGCTTACTATTTTTGAAGTTGCAGTTTCAACTCAAAAGTTTAAATGCTACATTAGAAGTGACCCAGTGTTGTTTGGAGATGTATTTTATTTTTAATTCAAGCATCCTAAGTTTATTGCCAGTCTTGATCTGGCCCTGCTATAGCCAGAAGCAAGTCAGTAGTCTCTGGTTTTAAAAGCCAGTTAGGGAGTCAGGAATCTGCCTCGGGTATCATGTTGCATTGTATTTTCATCCTTAAGTGAAAACCAGGTATGAATTCAATTAGATTTAATGGTACAGGTCAAATTTCACAGACAATCATCTTACAAAAAGTACTTGGCTTTGAGCTCCCCCCCAACAATGTCAATCCAGAGCAAGTCCAGGTAGTAGGAAATGCCAAGGATGAGAATCTGAGCTAAGTAAATAGCTCAGGTCTAGAACAGTCAACATCTGGATCCATTTAGGTCAGCCTCATAAAACACCTATGTTTAAATTATAGGATCAAAACCAGTGGAAGGTCATGGCTTACAGGCAGAGTTTTAGTTCTCTCGAGATGTGAAGGCAGCTGGCAGGGCAGTGGAGCCACCCTGGAAGATGACTGTCAGTTCACAGGAGAAGCTTTAGTCCCTGGCTCAGTGATATCAGAATTCAGGCACACAGCATTTGCTTTCCTTATGCCCATACTCATTATTTTTCTGTTATAGGTGCTTCGAGTCAGTGACATTATGTCCACAAAACAGGAAAACCATCATCAAAAAGTCCTCCTGAGGACAACTCTGAGCACTGTCAGTTGTTAACAATTTGGATTAACTGGGTTGGTTGCCATCTGGAACAAATGCGGTTCAGGATTACGTGAATGCAGTTGTGTAGGTTCTTCACTTATTGTATGGTCATGACACATTTTCTCCAAAAATGCTGTGTCATGGTCAAGCATGAAATAAAACTTCTACCACCCATGCTTTTACCTTCTGCTCTCTGGTGAAGGGAAGCATCAGGATGCCATGGTGTCCTCTTAAGATCTTAGACGATGCTGTCTGAATAGTCAGAAGCAATTGGAATACCCTTTTGGAATGCCAGATGGCTGCTAGGAAAACAACATTATATTCCAGCTGTTCAAGGCCTTATATATTTCATCATCATCCAAAGGCAACTCTTTCTCATTTGACTACCTGCACAGTGAAGATGTCATCAACATTATTAATTTGTTGGCATTTACTTTCTCTAATGTGTCTGAAAGCTGTAATAGATTAGATCAGTGATGTCAAGTACAGTGAGGAAGAGGCAGGATTCTGACACAAGAATTTTTGCTTTTTAACATTTGTGTTCACTGTTTATTAACTGTGGAAACTGGCTGACAGGACTGGACCTTACCTAATGTCCCTCTCCTGGGAGAGAGAACAAAGGAGAGAGGGCAGAGCTTTGCTTACGAATCACTTGGCTTCAGTCCTGCATCTCACAGCAATGTTGCTGCTCAGTGGTAGTTAGGGGGACTTCTGCCCTCAGAGACCTGAGCTGAGAGGCTCTCCCGAGTTACAGCCCACAGAGCACCGATTTGTAACTGGATGCCAATGATTTTTGGTTGCCACCAGGTAGATGATGAGCCTGTGATGCAGGATTCTTGGTGCATCCCTGCCCAGCTCTCCCCCATGCACACCTTGCATTGCTGCTGATTGACACTATTCACCTCTCACAGAGCTGAGCTAACAGCTTGCCAGCTCTGAAAGAGAAGCTACGCTAGATGCTAATCTAGCAGTATAATGTGGTATACTTTGATATGAGGCTGTGTTTCCTCTCCTCCCTGTCTACCAATTCTGATGACATCTGTTTCATATTTCCCCTTGATAGAAGTTGTGACACATTACAACATACAAAGCCTGGCTGATTCCTAAAGCAAGCTTTACAGAGGATGCATTTATGTGAAAAAAATTACACTTGGTATGTGAAAGGGGCCAAGCTGTGCTTGGAGATGAATCCAGTACTTGTAGGGAGTTGTTCCAGTTACTGCTGTAAAGGCTGGATCAAGGTCGTTGGTGCAGCCCTCTATCTGAATAGAATTTCCAAGAGAAATCCAAAAAACACATTACCTGGACAGATGGAAGGCCAAGTTGGTTAGGTGATCAGAGTCATAGCAGCCTGAGAGAGGGACAAAGGTGAAATGTTGCTCAGAAATACCTTGAGGAGCTGAAGGAGCTGGATCATACACCCAAGGCTAACCCTTCACAAAGAGTGCATGCATGTAAATAGACCTTACTCATGTGAATAAGCCTCCTGGGGCTGCATAATAGACTGTGTGTGGTATGTGTCTCCTTCAAAATGATAATAAAGCTTTCTAATTGGAAGTATTTTAAGTCTAGGCAGTAGTTCTGTCAGTGTTTTTCCCCTTCATCTTTTTTCCCTGCTTCTGAAGGATTTTAAACTGACAGCCCTGGGGAGGGTGGTTTTCTCTTATCTGTAGGAGACACGCAGTATGGCAGGGTAAGGCATCCCACCTTCTGCTAGAAGGACCATTGGATTAGGAATTGGGGCTGCTGTGTGGTGTATTCTCTGTGTGCCATTATATGATGTATGTGGGGGAAAAAAATCCATATTAGCAGGGATGTCTGTGCTCTCCCACATCTTCTCCCTACACTCTTCTTTAATGGTGACACCAGACTGGATAATAAGAAGCATCTTCTATGAAAAAGAAGGGAGTCTCAGACAAGGCTTTCAGAGTTCATTTTGTTGGCAGCTTTTTAAGTGGAATTTTTAGGCTTTTCTGTTTCAACTACCATAATACTTTTTGAGTTAGCAACTATGAATTACGACAAGCTTTCTTGATATGCCAGGTTATAATCCTTTAGTGGTTTTGTTTATTTCAGAATATAATAGGAAGCTGTATCAATTATGATGACTGTATAAATGTTGTTGCTCTCTACTAGAATATTCATCTTGAGACATCTCATCATATGTTACCTGTTCTGACAATCACGTTTTTGTGCCATTGCTGGGCAACAGAAACAAAGAAAAACAAAATGTTAAGATTGTAAGGGATAAAAGAGTGTTGAAACTGTTGTTCTTTTCCTGTCTTTGGAATCTCCGAGATCTTGAATGTTTTATTCCTGGCTCTTATTTTGTTACCACAGTGTGAATAGAAGTCATTATCTGTAAACATTTGAAGAGAGAGATGATTTTCATAACTTTAAATCCTACAAAGGATTCTCGTAATCTGCTATGTGCATGGCAAGGTAAAGCTCAGCCTTTCATCTGGTCTGATCCCACCCAGTCAGTGTAAAATGTTCCTTTGGTGAATGTCTAAAGCATACAGTATCTTCTATGAGAGGCAGACAAAAATAAAAATAGGAAGCCTGGCCTTGAAGGCAGCAGCAGGAGGAGGTGTATTATAAAGAAAGATGTACTTACAGCCTTCAGGCTGTGCTTGCTGGTAGTTTATTTTCACAAGTTTTCAAAGGAAGCTTTGTTTTTAATTTTGTTGTGAATTAATCGTTGAATGTGATCTTTGTCCAGATCTGCTTTACTATTCTATTGCAGTGGCCTCTTCCAATGGCTGGGGGACTGGGGACTCATGTCTGCTTATTCTCAGCAGTTTGCCAAGAATTTTCTGCTCCAGAGCTTTTGAACCAGAATACAAAATTAACAGAACCATTATAATGGACTAAAATGCCAAGGAGGAGTCAATGTGGGGTGGGCACAACAGTTTATATGCAAGAGTGTAATGTGGCTGGGGTCAATACTGGTGTTTGTTGTTTTCTGGTTCTGCATCCTTGATTCAAATGGAGGCTTTTGTGTGACTTGTATGAAATGAGTTGGCAAGTCCCACTCCATCCTCTGGTGAGAAGCTGTTCATGGCATGGAACCCACACCACTAACACTGAGAATCTGACTTTTTAAGATGCTGAGCAACGACATCTTGTTCAGACTCAATGGGAACTGCAGATTTTGATCTTAAAATCAAGCATTAATATTTCCTCTTTAGCAGTCTCAAGAGCAAAGCTGGTTGTCAAGTGGGTTACGCTGCACCAAACTGCCTTCTGTGCCCTGGCACTGTTCTCTGTAGATCAATGCCAATGGAATGGATGGGAAATTGTCAGCGTTGTAATGTGGCACTCATTCTGCTACAAAGGATGGAGGACAGGAGTAGGGGACAGCAGAACTCACACTGTGGGGCTCTATTGGGAAGGCAAGGGCAAAAGAAGTGGAAGTGGGCTGAAATAGCAAGAGGAAAATCCCTTTCATGGGCACTGAGTTGTGGAGTGCTGTTATGGGAGAAGGCTGCGGCAGAGGAGCTCTTTGTCTGTCCTTGACAGGAGCAGTAGCAATTTTTATTTCCCTTTTGCAGAATGTTGTTGTGATTGTATTTGCTAGTTGGGTTGAGAAGCTGGATCCGGAGGAATTTCAGAGGTAACTGCTGGATTGTGGGTGAGCTATGACAGAGATCAGCTCCACCTGTGTTTCAGTCACTAATACCCTCGCTGTACTGTCCATTAAGCCCTATCAGGGCACACAGCACCACACATACTGTGTGACAAAGAGCTCCTGCCTTGGTGAGCTTGGGTGTTAAATGAGATGTGAGGAGAAGAACCAGAGAGATCCCGTGCACATGCAGCTGTTTTCTGATGCTGCAGGTTTCAGTGACACTCACTTCCATGCTTGTGTGTGCCATTCGTTTGGGTAAGGATTAACTCATACTCTGAAGGTCACAAGTGATATTCTCAGGATGTTAATGGACTTAATTATTATGTTCTCCACAGGGTATTTTTCTTTAATATCCCCTATGAATCCATCATGGAACGGCTGTCTCAACGGAGGATTGATCCCGTCACTGGGGAAAGGTTGGCACTCACATCTGGTATTTAACATGTTTCAAAACTGTTGGGGAGTTAAAACACCAGAGAGACCTCACAGAAATCTAAGGAGACTCAGGAACATTGTATTTGTACTAAAGGACTCCTTGAAATAAAAAAATAAAACTTCATGGCTACTCAAGTACCAACCCACCTACCAGCAAGCTCCTGTTCTCAGAACAGGGCATCATAAAATCTTGGAGCCTGAAATCTACAGCAGCAAAGAGCTCAGGTCTGATGTTTTAATGGTGGCTAAGGTGGTTGGTAAAATAATGCTGAGGGAATATGTCTGAAACCTAGCCTAAATGCAGGTGGTTTTCAGACATCCCCATGGGAATTTTGAAGGCTTCCCAGCTGGGCAAAATGGAAAACTTAATGCATTTTACTTCCCCCATCTCCTGTGATAGTTCTGTCTGCTGTGAGATATTAATATATTTAGTGCTCACTTGGGGAAATCTCATTTGAGTCACTGCAAGGTTGGGTTCCCAAACGTGGCTGTTCATCTCACTGGCAGTCACATCACTTTGTGTCAACAGTGACCTTCAGGTTTCCTGTCTTCTCCACAACAAGTAACAATTAAATATCTTCCTAAATACCTTCCAGAGCTGGTTAGGATTTGCAACTTCACTCGTGCCCTGTTTTTATGATTCCCCACACTTAAATTTTAAACTACTGTTTTACTTTTCTAATGGTTAAATGCATCCTGTTGAATCAAAGACAAATACTGAATCCTCAAAGATTAAGGCCATAAATACTGGATTTGTCCCAAAGTGATACATGATTATTCAGACATTTCACTCGAGGTGCAACATTAACTTGTGACAGCAACAGTGATTTGCTGTAACGGTTCTCTTTGCTTTAGTAATATGTGATGCAGTTGTTCAGAAGAAATGAACAATATGAAGCAAATCATTCACACATCTTTGCTTTTCTTATCATTAGGATTAGCCTGTTCAGTATCTGCTCCAGTTCACACGCTTCCTTCTTCCAAACTCTGGGGTTTATTCCTTTCAAATTCATTGTGAATTGAATTGTTTTAGATGCTGTATCTAATCCTCAGCATTATGTTAAACCTGCACCACTGGCTGCAGTGCAGTGAAGAGAGTGGCCTTCAGCTGTGCTCAGAATAATTCTAATGGGGAATGAGCTCTGTATCCACATCATTGTACCAGCTGGAGCAGTCGTGCAGTTCTGTGCAGACACACGGAGACGCTGCTTCTCTCCTCAGTTTTACATCTATCCCAACAGTTTCAGAAAATTCGACTGTACAGAAAGAGGGATAAACTGGTTTCGTTTTAATGGCAGGAAAATTAAGTACACATTTGCAAAAGAGCTTTTAGAGATTTTTGGGAGCCTTTGGCAATGCAGAAAATTATCAGGATTCTTTTTGGTGTCAACTGTCGGGGCCGGCTGAGCCAGATTGCGGCACCACTCCAGGAATCTGGTGATGAAAATGCTGTCTTGCTGAAGCCTCTCGACTGGCTGAGTGAACCTACAACTGTGAATGGAGGGAAGCCAAAATCTGGCATTTTGGACATTAGAAATAACCAAAACCTACCTCAGAGTGAATTAACCTCTTTTTATCTTCAGCTATGACAAAAAGATGTTAGCAGTTACCTTCTGCCTGGCATCAACCCAAAAATAGAGACTGAGGTAGAGTACTTGTGTCTTCTTCTTCCAGTGACCATTAGGAACAGTACTAATCCTTCCAGTAGTGACTTATCCAGAGGAAGGACACCTGACTTTCAAGCTCAAGCGTGTGGTGATTTGGAGGCTGTGTTGAGGAAGGGCTGTGCTTCTGCTGTCCCTCTGCCATTTGCTGGGAGCACTCAGCCACCTGCCTGCTCATAGGAAATACTTTCCAGATTTAAAAGTGGTGGTCCCAGCTCTATTGCTGCACTTTTGAGTCCTGATAGGAAATTCCCCAATGTCTGGGTGCATTAAATACGTTTTAAGTTATAGGTCCTTCAGCAATGCCTGAACACAGGGCTGTGTTTGGGCTCACAGACTGAATATTGAGAAAGAACTCAAGGTGTGGCAGTTCCTTCCTGACTAACATTGAACATCAGCGTAACATTAAACCACAGCAAAGATTTTTAACAGATGCTAAAGTTTAATGTTAAGCTGTTCTAGATGGTTGTTTTAAAGATGGAAGTCAATGATTACAAGCAAAATGTGTTACCTTTGGATTGGATCTGGAATAGATCTGGAAATGCTTCTGAGCCTGGAGCACTGGGCATGCAGTAGGGATTTCTCCACAGCTTGTGAGACGTATATGAACATCAGCAGCACTCAAGACAAACTCTTGGCCTTTGAGTATCCAGGATTCTTGGGAGCAGGAATGACAGATTACTTGCCCTGAGATTTCCAGTCATTGTTTTGAAATCCCAACCTAGAGTAGAAAGAGGCACTTCCAAGGAAGTGGTGTAGGCATAAACATGGAGTATCTTAGGAAATGGCTGCGGTGTCCTCAGCTTGAGCTGAAGCAGTGGCATTTGTGTCTCATCTGCAGATACCACATTACATTCAGACCAGCCCCCACACCGGAGATCCAAGGCCGTCTCAGGCAGAACCCCAGAGACAAGGAAGAAAACATTGAGAAGCGCCTGGAAAGTTATTACAGGAATGTCAAGGACCTGGAAGATTTTTACGAAGATGCCTTTTATGTCAATGCTGACCAAGACCCTCATGCTGTCTTTGAGTTTATAGAAAGCTGTATCATTAAGCCCCTTCCATACAAAAAAAAAAAAAACTTGTAATTAATGAGGGTGATTTCTGCAACAGTGGATTTTAAACTTTTCCCTCTAATGTTTGGAGTCTGGTCAGTGAAGTGGCCACGTTATCCCCAGGGAAGAGGAAACCAGCCAAGCTGTGTTAGTATGAATTGGTTTGGCTTTTGTTTTGTGATCCCAGGCATGAAGCACTGCGTTTAGGGAAGTTCCTGTGTTTAATCCAAATATCTTTTTTTATGATTCTGTGATTCAGTGAACAGTAGTTTTACCTTAACTTAATGAACTTCCTAACATAAAGCCAATTTGGACTATTAAAGTAATTAGGTGCGTTTGTGTCTTATTTCACCAGTGCTCTCTATTGAAACCACACAGGCACTACCTCACTTGTGTTTGCTGCAAGCAAACACAAAAGCAAACAGAAAAGTCAAGCTTGTGGCTCTGCAGTGCACTTTCCCAGAGACAACTGCAGTGTTCTGAGACCAGGTTTTTACTCCCTTTTTAAGTCAGGTGGCTTCAAAAGTTCTGATGAAACACTCTGCAGACACAGCAGCTGTCCCTGTCACCCTGTTCTGCAGCCCAACCCTGAAAGAAAGACTCTGAACAACTGCACAAATATCCAGAGGTACAGCAAATTGGTTGCAGGTTCATCACTTTCAAGACCCAATTAAGGACATAACAAGCTGCAGGAGCAGATAGTTTATTAAATTCTGTTTTCTTGAGGGAGGGAGGCTCCCTGCTTGTGGCTGCCCTTACTGAGCTGTGGCTGGGCAGGTTGGTGCCCAGATTTTTTTGCTCTGGCTTTAGTGAATACTCAGGTAAGTCTTCTTTTAACTGGAAAATCTTTGATGGAAAGCACAGTGCTCTGTTAGCAGGCTCAGACTCTGCCTATGGAAATGCACATCCTTACTGAATCTGAGGGAGGGGCGTGATTTGCTGTTATGATTCAGAGCAGTACTGAGTTTGATGCCTCTATTATGTCTCACTCTGTTTCTCCCTTGTGTGTGAAAGTGAATTCCCCTTGACCAGGGGATGAGGAGGAGCTTCAGCCTTCTCCTGGAAGCTTCTGTATCTGGGAGGATACAGGAGGCTCGTGCCTTCTCCTTTCAGAGAGGACAGGCTTCCAAAAGCCTTTTTGTTTCAGGTGACTTCTCTGATCCTGTCACTATAACTGTTTGCTCTTCGTTGCTGTCTCTGATTGTGTGTGTCCGGGTCCATATGGAGTGCTGTAGGAATGTCCATGCCAAATTCCCTTCTCACACCCACAGGGTAAATTCAGGTGGCAAGGCTCTGGTTGTCCAGATGGCTATGAGGTTATTGTATTATTTTGGGAGTGCTTAAGGTCAGAACTTGCAGTACCTGTAGGGGATTCAGTGAATGGGAATTGGACTTCCAAGCCTCAAGGGCAGCTTTAAAAATCTCAGAATAAATGCCTTTGGAATCTAAGGAAGCCAAATCCTGTGGCGCCAGCAATGCAAGCTGAGTCTTCTGTGTCTCTTGCACTGAGAAATTCCAGTTCTTAGCACCAGGCTGAGGCAGTGACAGCTCCCATGGCACAGGCAAGGCCACAAACCCTCATATAAAGCTGGGCAAGGGCATTTGTAGCAGTCCTACCTGTTACAAATGTGCTGTTTGGTAACCTACTTGGGCAGCTGTTTTTTATGCTATTGCTATGAAGATATGCTGTAGCATTCATGCATAATTGGGAGCCCTTCTATTAATAATACATGGGAAGCTCATCTTGCTAATATCACCTTCATCTGAGTGTTCCTACTAAATATTTTGATAGATGAAATGGGTAGAGAGTGTATTTAAATACTGTTTGTACTGCAGCTAGGGTACAAAAGGGACAGTGCATCTTTAATTAGACAGGTACATCTGCTTAATTAATTTAGCTGTAAAGCCCTTTTTCCTCTTCATTCTTTCATCTATATGCGGATGCTATATTAGTTCCGCTCTGCTGGTTCCATAGAAACTGAGAAAAAGAGCTCGTCTCATTGAGATGCGCTTGGCATGTCTGGGTACGGAGTCTCAGGTCAATGGTCAACCCCCAAGGGTTTGCAGCAGGCCTGAAGTGCAGAACGTAAGGGTTAGCAGAACATGCTAATACTCGTGTAGAACTCTCCCTCAGAAACAACTAAAACAATTGACATTCATTTAATTACTGTAAACGAAACAGCCCCTGCATCACTTTGCATAGTAAAGCCTGTTAATACCAAAAAGGTTCAGTGGGTGGAAGGAGGAATTAGGCTTTTATAATTGGAATGCAACACTTGAAAACCAATTTGGTAACTGCGCTTGATTTTATTAGCATCTTATTCTGGCAAAACAAATGTTGAGCAATGAAAAAACCAAGGTAAAGAGGGGGTGGTAAGAACGCAGCAGGGACCAGACGTTACTTATTGTACATCTTGCCCAGTTCTGAAATGGACATCGTTTATCACTCAGCTTCCCAAAGATGCTTTGCAGAGAGGGCTGCTTGGAGGTTGTGCTGTACCCTATATATTATACTGTTAATTACGTAGTTCAGCAACAAGATGAGGTTGTCCAACTGTTCCACAAACTTCTCTATCCACCTGCTCCACATGATAGATCCCTCAGTGCACTGTGGTGGAAGGACGCTTCCCAGGCAGGAGAGCCAACCCTCCAGCACCATCTCTGCAAGGACCCCCTGCAGCTCTTGAAAGATTGCCCCTGCTGCCTCCTTTGGTTTCTCGCAAGGTTTGGGTGCTGCTGCCAGCACAAAACCTTTACACGTAGCTGCTTTTACCACCATCCATTCAGAAGGTACTGGAAAAGTTACAGAACTGTAATGAAGGAAAAGCCAGCAAGGCACTTGTACAGGTCTTTAAGACTTGGTTTAGAGCAAGGGCAGGCTTGGCAGGTACCTGTGTCTCCATTCTGCTTCCCAGATGTGCAGCTAGAGCTGAGCAGATTCCGAGCAGAAGTGATGGTTGTGACTCTGTAATCTGTATTGCAGTTGCCAAAACTGAATCTGAAAGGTGGCTCTTGCCTTGTCGTATGCAATTTGTACAGAAAAATGCTGTTCCCCTCTACAAGCAGGCTCTCCTGGGTTGTTCTCTTTCTGGAACAAGAACTGTTTTAGTCTATGGAAGAAAATGTGATATCAGGTCCCTTTCATCCAAGAAAGTTGTTTTTATCAGTGTAATTGTTTTCTGGAGTTGGAGTGCTGCCACGGGCCGTGTGGGAGGCCAGGGAACAAAGGTGTTGAACCAATGCTGGTGAGGAGAAGGGAATGGCTGTGGGGCTGAAGGGCACTGTCGGACTGGGTCCTCTCCCAGGCTTTACCAACAGTGTTCTGTCACCCTGGCCACAGGGAGGATTTTATTATTAAGATTTATTTTTTTGTTTAATGTGTGAAGTCTTAGGCTGAAGGACCGAGTTCTTAATTACACTGCTCCTTCTTACCAGTCTCAGCTCTTGGCACCCAGTGTCCCTCCTAGGAATTCAGTCCTTTGAAATACAGACATTCCAAACACTTTATTTATTTAGAATTAGAAAAGGAGAAGGATTACAATGCTACTGTCAGGATACAAAATGTTCATCCAGGTTTGCTTCACATTTACAAAATGTGCCATATACACAGCATCAATATTCACAGGAATTTTGTCAGACCCTCCTATGGACCAAACCTCAAAGGAAAACTCCAGAAACTAAATATGAAAGCTCAGCTTTGCTTCTGCTCAGCCTGGTGTCGGCATGGTCTGCCAGCTACAACAGTCACACCCTAGAACAGAACTGAAATAGCACTAAGAGATCAACTGGATCAGCAGAGCAATCAAACTGCTCTGACCAGTTCCATTTGGATGGCTCCTGCACTTTCCCTTTGCAGGCCTGGCCTCCAGTTTGGTGTTAAATGGGAAAACAGCAGGGCTGGCACCGCCCTGTAACTCCTGCCACAGGCACTCAGCAGTGCACAGGTCCTCCTGTGATGGTGCTCCACACTCAGACATTCACATTTGAGTTGACTCAGCCACAGCCTAGGACAGCACAGGGAATTACTCCACTTTCTGCCCCAACACACAGTGTAGTTGAGTACCAACAAGTGTCCCGTGTGCTGCCTGCATTGCAATGACGGACACAGCTGTGCACAGGCTCCTGAGGTCACTACCCAGATTATGGCAGAGCAGCAGGAGTTTCAAGTCTTTCGAGTGAAAAGGGCTAAAAGCTGAGTTAGCATTACAAAGTAGTGATGGGATAAGAATATCCCAGATAACACCAAGTCTGGGAACATCTCCAGTGTAAAGTATGAGTTGAAATTGAGTTCAGCCAACGATTGGCACAGACAGAAACTGAAATGAGTATGTGTACAAGGCCTTCCTCCATCAGAAGTTAAATCAGAAACTCTGTGGGCATTGCTGAACACGCGCACCGACCGCTATGAACAGTGAAAAGCTGGCCTGGATTGAGACTTCCAAGAGAGGGCTCAACTCCATCTTGTTAAGATTCCAGATGAACAAAGCCAGGCTCAAGCTGTCCTTGTTTACCCACGTGGAGGGAAGAAACATCTTTTCAACTTGGTATTTACCAGCAGAGCTGTAAACTAGCAGGCATCTCCACATAGACATTTGTACCAGTTCTGGGTAAAGAATAAACCCCACCCACTCCGATGCGAGGGTGGAGCACAACCAGTATGATTTCTGTGTTCACAGGCCTGATGCAGAAAGTTTCCAGGGGAGGTGGGTACAGATGTGGTACTGACAACTGCTTTGAGTGTTTCACCTTTATTTATTGACATCCCATTAAAAAACTTCTCCCAGTTAATTTAGATACTGACTAGAAATCTGACTTTTGCCACAACTACCAACACTTGGAGGCCAAGATTGCTGCTGTCCTTACATCCAGCTGCAAAAATACCAACTTGTGCTCAGCAGAAAGCAAGTTTGAAGTTTACTATATCTGGCAAGTACTAGATGCTACTAACTATACTCTTACCAAGTGACTGCCAGAAGGAATCCAGTAACAAGCATGAAAATGCCAACAAGCACTGTGTTGTGGCTGACAGCAGGAAGGGAAGCCTGTGGTTGTGTCTCACTGATGTACCCAGCTCCACCCATGCCAACAGGCAGACCAGAGAGAATGACCAGGTACCTTCTTCATGCAGCCACCATCCTCCCCTTTAGAGATAATCTGTTGTTAAACACCTCTAACTGGCTTTGAAAATCCATCTTGTGCACAAAGTTCAGATGTTGCCAGCTTCAGTGATTCACCCTGATCTGCTCCACAGTGAGGCTCCAAGGAGTAGGGATGGGCTCTCTTCTTCACTTTCTCTGATGCCATATGTGTAGGTGGCAACTGAGATTCCAGCAGTTGTGTCTGCAAGGCTGCTCACTGCTTCACAAACAGGGTGAAGGAAGGGCTCTAAGAAACTAAATTTGTACAAATCTCTTGTAGATGCGTAGGGCATAAGAGCACAAGCTGTGATTTGTGAGCCTTTAACTAGGATTATGAATGTTTGCATTCAGTTCTTCTGTCAAGGAACCGTAATAAGGATGAAAGAAATGGTGTTACACTGCCCATAATCACTGGTGATACATTAGCCAGTGGAACACCTGATAAGTTTAAGAAAATTGGGGATTTAGTGCCTGTATGTCTGCATTAGCAACCATGTTTCCTCTCTAGAAATATACAGTAGGATTAATAGGATGGATGAATAACAAAGGGAAGGATGCTGGAATGCTGAAGTTGTCAACCCACAGCTGAATTGGGCTAAAAAGCAGCAATGAGTTCCACTGTCACCGATTCCAAAGCAGGAGGTGGTCTGGAGACCCAAGACAGAGTTCTCAAGACCCCAATCTTTCACCTTAGTTCAAACAATGGCACAGAGCACCAGGGCACTAAGATGCTGTACAGTCCAGAGCTGTTCTGCTGATCCATTGGATCTGGATTAGCCTGGACTTCATTCCACTGCAGAAGGGATGAGCTCCTGTAATCAGCATGAGTGGCAAATCTTGAATCTATCAGAAGCTACTTATCAAGGACAGTGACAGACTGGTCTCAGACACCAAGCACAGCATCTCTGGCCATTGACTCTCAAATGCAACAGCAAACAGAATCCTTTAAAGAAAAAAAGAAAGCAAAGCAGTGGCTCAAGAACCACTCCATCTCTCTGCTGGGCATTATTCCTCCTCTGGAGACGAGGCACCATCAACAGCCACAGCACTTACCACCAAACGGTGAAGCAGTGGAGGAGAGCCTTCAACTATTCACTTCTCTGAGATGGCTCACAAAATGAGATCTTTATTGTTTGAATACATTCCTTAGTGCCTCAGTGCAGACTGGGCCTTAATACTGCACAACTTGACTATGTATCAGTCTGAGAAGGCAGCTCTGTTAATGGTAAAACAGCATGAGGACCTGGCAGCAGGTGCTCGTACCTTCCTTGCCCACTCACCTTCCCTGTGTGGGATGGAAGCGAGGGTTTTGATTAGGACAAGGTGATGGATAACGCATCGAGGTGCTGCTGCAGCCCTGCAGGTTGTTACAGTGCTCCAATGGGAACAGGACTAACCTCCACCTGCCAGAATTGCAAGTTGTGAGTCCAAGACAGACAGGAGGTTTCCTGAAGGAAATTTCAGCTGAAAGCTGGGCAGAAAAACCCAGTAATATCAGCACCAGAGGTTAAATGTTACTGGTCTGAGGTGCACTATGCTATTCCAGCCTATGCTACTTTCAAATATCCTTGGGGACCAGTGATGGTTTAAAAACCTCTTTACCTGTTGCAAATGGGTCAGGGTAAGAAGTGAAAGCTTTGGGCTAAAGGATCTCCACTGGCACGCAGATAAATCTGACATCACTGCCTTTAAAATTCCATTCTCCCAACAGTTATAAATCAGGTTAAATAAACTGGCAATGGTTTACTGACTACCTACTGCCTTGAAAGACAAGGAAAATAAACATTAATGCCAGGTGTTCTAGAGCTTCTACATGTCTAAAGCATCAAAACTCATTCCAGGGAAATTCCAGAGAACTGCTAGAACTAATCACCAGGAATTAAATCTAATGATATCACATCAACCCTTTGGGTCAGCCAGACTCAAACACTGCAGTAGATTGGGATTGTTATTGTGCTTCCTAAGCCAGTATCAAAGAAACATTCTTTTGTCTTTTTCTAACAGCACTTACATGTGGTTCTGGAGGGGGTGCTCATCTTTTCCACAGTCAGGTGAATTTCTGAATCAGAACACTGGTGAATGGGTCAGAACCATCTGGACAAGGACCTGCAGATCCACTTAAAATGCTTTATCTGCCATAGTGAATAAAACTCCCTTTCAGTTCACATTGCAAACTGATGCTCTATTCCCCAAACCCCAACAGCTCTGGGAAGGAGAGAAATTCTGCCCCTGGCCTCAACCTATGCACATGCTGGGTATCACAGTCTTTGTTTTACTAGATGCCATCACAATCTGCATTTTCTTTCATTGCAGACACACTGAAGTAATTTCCATTTTCAATGCACAGCAATAAAAAACTAGACATTTCTTTAATACAATTATGGTATCACTTCCAAGGAAATTTACAAACAAGGCTAATTATTTTACAGATGAATGTGCTTCTGCTGTTCTAAGTCTACTGTAGCAATACTATTTTCAGTCACAGCACTACCGTGCTTAATGCAAGAAACACTGAATAGTTAGGACAGCTGACTTGACTTCATGTTAGCTGAAAAGAAATTGCTCCTAGTAAAGGTGAAGGAATGTTAAGGCAATATGCATAGTCATTGAATGAAGGAAACATAAGCATCAATCCACACATGCACTGCTGGAGAGTGATACTGTCAGGACAATTCCTTGATCTCCCAAATAGCTATAGAGGACTTCGCACACAATGAGAAGTGTCATGAGTCACACAGGGCAACACATCCCAGTGTCCAGATGGGTACTCTGAAGAAAGTAAATACATGAACTTTGGATTATTTGACAGCATAAACTAACAAGACAAATCATACCAAAGAACCACACGTTTTGGAGGTATCATTCCTTTAACACTGCATAGGAAGTTGAAAAGGATTCTCCTGTTCCCCTAAGGAACCAGATGCCAAAGAGGGAAAGATATCTTTTTCTGATAGGAGAGTTAGGAGGCAGAATAAATTTCTGGGCGTTGGTGTATTTATCAATCTCTTGATGAAAGTCAGGTTTATACAAGAACAGCTTCACAAGCTCCCTGGGGAAACTTCACTTCTAATGTCTCAGCCATGATAGTGTCTGGGTTTGGAGTGGACTTGGGTTTTTACTGCATCATTATGAAAAGAGAAACTCTCAGCTGGGAGCAATTACTGTGTGTCAAACATCTGTAAAACTCAATTTCTGTATAAGAGACTCTGCTCAACTGAATATGAGGTAAATCAGTAATGGTTGTGGGAGCTGAGTTACAGTGGGAAAGATGATTACCATTGGTAGAGGGTTAAGAGAAACAAAAGGCATAAACACCAGCAAGAAAGTGGTTAGAACTTAGTTTAGAAAAAGAAAGCAGGGCAAGAGACTTCAGAGCACTGGAGATTTTACATATATATATATTAGTGTTTAATCTAATTGCTAGTAGTTTAATAATTATTACATTTAAAAGTCATTCTTACTGATCAATATTTGACCCAGGCAGCCAATATTACCTTTCTGACTGCAATACTGTTATAACTGTTAAGAGGCAGTTATTCTTCTAGACTTTAAGTGAAACTAATACAATGGCCAATTTCTTTCATATGGCTGTAACTGGCATACGCTTCACTCTGCAAGAAATTAGAACCACAAATTATTTGATAGTTTAATATTCTGCAGCAAGTGCTAGTGCTTGTTAAAAAGCAAAGAGCACCACAAGCTGAAGCCTTCTCTACCCACCAAGACCACTCAAGAGGCAGCTCCGCTGTTCCCATCCTAGCTTTTGGGAATGGCAGCTGTCAGGCGGAAAGGACGGCTCACACCACGTGCTTAAGACTTCAGTTCCTCTCCAGTAAAAGGAAGCACGTTTGGCTGCTGATTCTTCAAGAGGGAGCATTTCCAAACCACTCTATGAACTTGCTCTTCCTGATGTACTCTTGTTTCTGGAGTGTGGGACAGGCTCTGGACTTAGGGAGTTTCCAGAACCTCCAATGTTCTATTTACAGGGTTGTGGACAATGTCTTCCCCCTCCAGCACAGTCTGCGTGACTGCGCTCCATCTCCCTCCGGACCCAAGGGAGCTTATGCAGTACAGAAAATACTTTCCATCTTTACATAGTTCTTCTCTAGAACACAGGAGAATCACAGAACGTGCAAGGTCCTTGCAATAACCTCTTGATCCATTCAGGATCTGCAAATAAGAAAACAAGTTGTTTAAAGCTGTAGATAGAGATGAAGACAGGAATAACGCCAGAGATGGACAAACTAGTAATCCTAGAACAGTTTGTACCTACCCACCACCTATGCAGGATTAACTGAGAGTTTGAAAGGAATCCAACTCCATTTCTGTCTGGAAATTTCAAGTAGTGGCATTTAAATCTCACTTTGGTAGGGGACTAAATGAAGGTGAAACAGTCGATGCTGTTACATACACATCTGAATAGGTACATAGGGAAAAAACCTAAAGGATCACCATGCCACAAATGTAGCATTCTCATTTTCTTAACTGAAATTAGATCTTTCACATAATGCAAACCTGCATGAGCAGGTCTGGGACCTAAGACAGCCAGGTACCACTATTTCTTAGCCTGGGTGGGATCAATACAGCTTGCACTGCAATAGAAACCTTCATCACTTGCAGAACTGGATGCTAATACATTCAACTTCAATATAAACGAACTGCTGTAACGCTCCAGCACAGATTATGAGTTTTCTCATTAAACTGTAGCATTTACAAATTAATTTCTGCAGTTGCTCTTCTGTAATTAACATGTGCCACTAATGCAAAGACAACAACAGGACACAGTGAAATGCAGAGTACTAATACTTCACAGGGTAACTGCCCAAAAGAGGGAAATCAATAAAACTAATTAAAGTGATTTTGCAGATAAAATTTAGGAACACGTAGTCCCGCCGTTTACCTTCTGGGGTTGGATGCCGTGCAATGCTGTCGTGAAGCAAACACCTCCTGTATACCAAACTCTGACAGGACTGGTAGGTTAGGAAGCACCTGTGAAAGGACAAGTAGTTTCATCAAAAGGCTCAGCGTTTTGCATTGTTGTGTTTTGTGACACTGGGCACAAACCTCAGTGTCTTTAAGGCAATGACTATTTAGTGTAACTAGCACACAGGATCTTCTAAGCAAAGGTTTTTCTTTAAGGTACAGACTGTTGACTTGCCAGATCTCCAGGGACAATCACCATGTATCTAATAAGTCAACATTGGAACATTTCCTTTTCTAGATGTTTTAGAACTTGTCTGACTTCTCAGGGTAGTTGCTTCCAATCATGATTTGTTAAGTCACTTTGCTTCCAAATGCTGAAGCAGCCAGAACAAACCCTCCTTCATCTGCTGTTCCAAAGAATAACTTGTGCTCGATTTCCCCACACACTTCCTCCCTGCCCCCTCCCTCCCCCCTCCTTGAAGAAAAAAAGACTATCAAATGTGTTTTATTCTGAAAACAGTGTACTAGTAAGGCAACCAAATCCAATCCACAACGTTCTCTCTCAAGGAAGAGACCAGGTAACAGCCTGCAAAAACTGCAATGAACTGCAGGATGCAGAACAAGCTTTGTAACTGTTTGCTCCAACAGCAGAAATTGTCTTAGGTTAGCTATTTAAATATGCTTAAATCATCAACAGGGCAGCAACAATTCTTTAAGAACAGATTACCTGAGCCAAATATGTCCATTGGAGCAGACTGCCTGTTTGCGATCAGTGAATGGAAGGATCTCTTTACACAAGCTGCAGTGCTCTGGAAAAGTCTGTTTGTTCATTTTCTTTAAGATATGCCCAATCAGCACCTGGGGATACACAGAGTCAGCATTGGTCACAGTGAGAAAGCTGCCTATGGAAAGGTGGGAACATCTCTCGGGATGCTGTGATTTCAGAACAAGATACACGATGCAGATATCTACCCACTTCACTGAATTAAAAATAATGAAATGTAAGCATAAGAAATAATGCATTGATATGTATTAATTTATTCTCATTTTACTGTAATATCTTAAAGATTTCTGCCCTATAGTAAAGGGGCACATAACCTAAGAGCAAGTGTCACATTAAGCTATTTGCAAATTAAAAAAATCACTGAAGAAACTGGTCTCATACCACCTCAGAAGCTGCCACTGACTGTTATAGCAAAGCTTTCACGTTCTCAAGCCTATTACAATGGATGTGCTGAAGAACCATGCTGTTTGGAAATTACCTGGATGCATGTCTTCAGTACCCATCTCAGAGTTTATAGCAGAAAGTTTATGTGATCAAATTTGTCTTTGACATTTCAGTAGATATAAACCATAGCCCAGGGACCTTTAAAATGTGACAGCAAACTGAATGGATAAAACAGATTTTGGAAGTCAGCTTTTAATCACTATAAAAAGAATCTTGTTTACAAGACAAGAAAAATCAACCTCTCAAACCTTCACTTCATAGTAACTGGATGCTAGAAAAACCCACCACAATGCCTCCCTGGTGAACTCCTCAAGGCCACATTGGGTGGCCTTCTTGCTTCTATATCCAGCAGAGAACCCCACGCTACATCCCCTTCTACTCCTTCATTTCAAGGAAGGACAACTGAAGCTGCATGCTCTCCAGAAGCTGCATGCTCTCCAGAAGCTGCCTGGCAAGGATGACATGATTACAGCTCTCTTCCTCACCTCTAAAGCTGTATTTTCATTTAAGGATACAGAGCAGGGGGGAAGCAGCCACTCGTAACACCGAATCCCCAGAGCATAGAGGTGCACTTACTCGTGCTGTTCTGTCATCATAGCCATCATCGGACATCAAGAAGTCACAGACTCCTCTGGTGGGAATGCTGGTGTTTTCTGTAATCCACGTGTGTAGATAAACTTCTCCCAACACCCGTTTCATGTGTTCTCGTGTCAAGTGCATTTCTACTGCCTCAATTTGTGCCTGTATTTCAAGAAGCTTTTCTTCCATTGGCTCACGGCCTCCTGTGTCACTTGACTGAGGCACAGAATCATCTGCAGCATCATCTATGTCCGTGCCCTTGCCTGTGTCACACAGGCTCTGCTTGCTGGCTTGTTTAGAAGTTCCTTCCTCCTGATCATCTTCAGTGCTGCCCATCCCAGGGGAATCTGATACCAAGATTTTCGCATCCTCATGTGAAGGTCTCCACATGACCTCTGAGGGAGCTTTCTGCATTGACTGGTACAAAATCCGCAGGAGAAACAGCTTAAACCTCCAGAAATAAGTAGAACCACAGCTCTCAATCTTATTATCCAGTGCTTCCTGTAAGAATTGAGGAATATGCTTATCCTTCAAAATTTTCCAGCGTACAAGATCCGTCAAGTCCACCTGCCGGAAAAGGTTCTGAACAGAAGATTCCAAGAGCTGTGCAGCTGCCTCCTCAAAAGTCTTAAGGGTTACAAACTGAACTTGGTAGTTTTTGTTAACTGGGTGAAGCCCGTTAGTCATGCCCTCTGTTGTAATAACTGCTAAGTATGCACCACAAGGACTAACAGCTATTCCATGAGTCCTGACAGAGCCAAACACTTCCGAGAGCTTAATCACCTGGTGCTCAAACTTTAAAGCAATGTCTGTGAATATAGGGATCAGCTGCCTTACCTTTCCGTCACGGGAGCACGTATACACCGTGCCGTTCTGTTTGTCTGCAGTCATAGAGACAATTGGCAAAGAATGAAGCCCCGTCACGTGGGAATTATGGACATTCAGACCCGCTTTGGATATCAACAGGAGACACCAAAAAACGTAAGGTCCTCTTGCAGCAACCACTAAGCTACAACTACATTTCTGGTAGGGGTGGTACAGGGGAATACACTTGATACTGTGCACGGGTAACTGGTCCATTTCTTGCCACAGGACCACAGGCTGTCGCAGTGTAAAGTAACCTTTGACTGCTTTTAGATTGACAGGAAGGATCTTAACTGGCCCGAAAGCACTGCCTACAATAAGTCCACTCATCTTTCGGTTGTTATGTTCATATTCCCACCAAGACAAGACACTTGGGGAATTTATTCCGGACTCTATGGTATTGCAAGAAGTAATTGATTCCTTACCCAGAAACGGAAGCTGAAATTGCCAAATGGCAATGTTACCATTTTCAAAGAGCACTGCTAAGAGCACGCTGCCAACGTCCCAGCACTCGTTGTTGTGTTTCACCTGCTGAGTGGTGCAGATGCCCGACCACTCCATGCGCACGGGAGTCTGCATGCTGTGCCGCCGCTGAAACTCAGAGAAGTCTCCCAGTTCTCCACAGGGAGTGTCAGCCTGGCACAGTTTGTAACTGGCTTCGTACAAGCGCTCCCCATAGATTTCAGTCAGGTCCACCAACTGCACCCACTGCAGTCTGTTGAGGTTTGCATGGATGGTCAATCGATTGTCCATGGTTAAAGCTGCAAGCAGGCACCTTCCATTCGCATCGCAGCCCAGTGGGGACCAGCTGGAATACTTGAATCCTCGCATAGGCAGCAACGACTTCCCCTCAGGATTGAACACTCTATCTAGCATAAAAGTCTGACTGACCGTTGGATCCCCCGAACTCGCAAACTTCTCCTTACATTCTGCTACCTCCTTTTTTGGACCAACCTAGAAGATAACAAAAAGAACTTTTTAGGACAGTTGCAGAAGTTGTTTTAAGACTTTCCTGGAATTATCTCCCACTTGAAACAGAGCATCCTTTTTCACAACCTATACCACACTGGTTAATTAACGTCACTCTTAAGGACTTCAGCTTCATTGCTGGCCTAAATTTGTATAGTTTTAACTCAGCTACTGAATATCTGCTGAACTGATTCTCAGCAAAACTATTCAGCTTTGCAGTCGCAGAATCATTAAGGCTGGAAAAACACCTTGAGTTCATCCAGTCCAACTATCAGCTAAACCCATCATGCTTACTAAACTATGATGGGTTTAGTAAGTGCCACATGTACGCAGTTTCTGAACACTTCCAGTTCTGGAATCCACAAAAAAAGGAGGATATGGAACTGTTGGAACTGGTCCAGAGGAGGGCTATGAAGATGGTCAAAGGGCTGGAGCACCTCTGCTGTGAGGACAGGCTGAGAGAATTGGGATTTTTCAGCCTGGAGAAGAGAAAGTTCTGGGGAGACTCATGGCAGCCTTCCAGTACTTGAAGGTGTTACAGGAAAGCTGGGGAGGGACTTTTTACAAGGGCCTGTAGTGATAGGATGAGAGAGGATGGCTTTAAATTGGAAGGGGGAAGATTTAGATTAGACCTTGGGAAGAAATTCTTCACAGTAAGGGTGGTGAGGCTCTGGCACAGGTTGCCCAGAGAAGCTGTGGCTGCCCCATCCCTGGAGGTGTTCAAGGCCAGGTTGGATGGGGCTTTGAGCCCCCTGATCCAGTGGGAGGTGTCCCTGCCCATGGTAGGACGTTGGAACTGGATGGACTTTGAGGTCCCTTCCAATCCAATCCAAACCATCCCATCATTCTATTCGATTCGGGGCAGCCCGTGCCACTGCTTCACTACTCTGTCAGTAAACGTGTTTTTTCTCACATCCTTGGCTTAGCCTCCCCGGTCCCCAACACCCACTTGGCGCGGGACCACAAACCACCTGGACGTTACCGGGCCGGGAGGGAGAAACTTCTTCCATCTCTCCGCACCAGCACACGCGACGCCGCCCTGCAAGGGGCTCTGTGCGGGGCCGGAGCCGCCCGGTGCGCGGTACCCGGTGCCTCACCTTGAGGAGGCAGGTGGCGGCGGGCGCAGGCACGGCGGTGCGGTGGATGACCATCTCCTGCCCGCCGCTGTGGACGTCGCTGAGCTGCTCGAGGACGGCGATGCTGCGGGCCGTGCTCACCGACACCCGGTGATCCTCGGACCAGGCCAGCGGCTCCAGCCCACTCACCCCGTGCTGCAGCCGCACCGCCGGCTCCCGCCGCACCGCCGTCAGGCGGAACCCGGCGCTGGGTGCCGGCGCCGCCGTCTCCGCCTCCTCCTCACCGAGCGCCTCGAGGCCGAGCGGCGGCTCCTCCTCCCCCGCCGACAGCGAGGGGCTGCCCCCGCGCTCCGCCGCCATCTTTCCGCCGCCCGCCCGCGCGCCGCGCACGCGCCGCCCCCGCCTCGAGGTCCCCAGGGTTGCCCTCGCCGCTGCCTGCGCCGCCGAAGCCCCCGCGGCCGCCCGCTCCGGTTACCGCCGCTGTCCTCGGCCGGGGCTGTCCCCGCCGTTGCCTGCGCCGCCGCCACCGATTCCCCCCCCCTACCCCGGCCGGGGCTGCCTCTGCCGAAGCCCCCCCCCCACCAGGGACCCCCGCCCCGAAGCCCCCGCAGCCCCCAGGCGGGGCTGCCCCGCCGCCGCCTGCGCCGCGAAGCCCCCGGCCGAGGCTGCCCTTTCCGCCGCCTGCGCCGCCCCTCCGCTGCCCGGCGGCGCGAGGAGCTGCTCTGCACGCGCTCCCCGAGGGCCGGGCCCGGCCTCGCGAGCCATGGCGGAGGGCGGGACGCTGCTGCTCAACCTCAGCTCGGCACCGCGGGGCCGAGGCACCGGAGCCCCGGGACGGGTGGGTGAGGCTGAGGGGCCCGGCCCGGGTAGCGGTCGCTCTCCCGGGACCTGGGGGGGGGGGGGGGCTGCTGCGGGCTGAGACCGCGGGTCCCGCCCTCACGGGACCGGGGAGGTGGGGAGGGGAGAGAATCGGGCACCACCGGACGTGGTTACCGGGGGAGGGGGAATGAGGGGACGGAGTTACCGGGGGATGCGTCCGAGGAGTTTATAAACCCGAACCTTTGGCTTTCTCTCTCCTCCCTGAGACCGGCGGAGGGGCCTGGAGCGAGCAAACTCGGCAAGGAGCGGGTGGGAAACGGGGGGTACGAGATTCCCTAATCCTGTCAAAACCGGGCTGCTCTGCTTTTCTCTGCCGTGCTCGTGGTGTTTGGTGTGTTGGGGCTCAGGGCTGACGCTGTGGGTGTTGCTGTTACAGCCCCTGCATCGCTTAGGGGGCCCGTGCGATGCTGAAGCCTCCTGGTGTGTCAGGGAGAGCTGAACTGTCGGAAGGCTCTGAGCTGCGGGAGTGGGTGCTTCCCTCTCCTAAATTTGAGGAAAAGAGAACAAGAATGGATTAAATAGACGTTTTCAATTTTAAAGCTTTTTCTGTAATTCTGGGGTGTTTCAATTATTAGTCTCACTTTTTAAATTAGTCTTAAAGCGTCATGCAAAAGTACGAGAGCTAAGTGTTCGCCAGGGTTTACTCTGGTTATAACGGGTACTTTGAGGTAGGGCAGCACCACCATCATCTTCCTGATCGATCACGTTGGTGGTCAGAGTTTGGCCTTTGGTTTGTTTTCAAAAACATGAAGGAACAAGTGAAAAAAGTAGAGTTTGAAAACAACACGATTATTTGAAAAATAAAGGAAATCAGAGCATGCAGCTAAGAGCATGGAAGAGAGAAAAAAGTTGGGCAAGATTGTACTGACATTTCAGAAGTTTTTGCAGTTGTGTCATGAAAAACAGGTTCATTGGATGTTGAAGGGCTCTAGGGACCAACGGGAGTTAAATTTAATTTTCTTCTTCACTGTTCCTCGAGGGATTTGGGGAAAGGAAAATTTTTCTTAAGGTGGTTGGAAGATCAGTAAAATAAACTGATCGTTGAAGAAGAAGAAGTGAAGAGCTCAGAAATGCTGGAAGTTGGCAGATGCATAAGTTGGGATGAAGTCCAGATCATCCCTCCTGCCCAGAAAGAAGGAAGCCTGGAGGAATGGCTTTAATGTAATCAGAGGATTTGCAGAGCTTTTGAGAAAGATCATTAAAGTGTTTTCTGCTCAGTTACTGTAGAAGCTGGATGAAATCCTTTAGAGATGATCACTATATATGACCTTAGATTTCTGTTTGTACTTCAGTAGTTCTCAGAGGTCTGGGCACGATGGTGAATCTTTTGGACTAGGAACTCCTAGATGCAAAAGTCAAACTTTCTTTAGTCATGGGATAGGGAATTAAAATAATGGATCTTTCTGTGGGTTGACGTTTCTGTTCAGCGTGGTTGTCATTCTCAGTCATTAATGCATTTTTGCTCTCTGGTTTGTTAACATTAAAGCAGTCTAATGCTCTGAAAAGAAAACTCCAGTCACCACATGGAAACCCACCTTTGAAACGTAAACGGAAGCCATCAATAAACACCTTCAAGAAATGCACTACGGAAGCCGACATCAAGGAAAAGGGGAGTTCTTCTCAAAAATCTCTTCCAAAGAAGCAGCTGACTAATAATCAGAATGAAAGCCCAAGAAGCAGACCTTTTGTTAAGACGTCCAGCCTGTTTAGAAACAACCCTGATATCCCAGAAATTAACAGGTATTTTAGCTAAAGGGGTGGAAAAAACCCTTTCAGTTCTTTGAAATTCAGTGTCTTGAATTGTTGCCCTTGCTTGGCCAAAGCAGTTTCTTGGCACATGTAGTTTCATTGCTTTTTGTAGAATACTGTTGTAAAGTTTTTAACCGCACCATGTGCTTTGTTTTGTTTTATTTTGTTTCCGCTAACTCAGAAAAGTGGTGCAGCCTGTGCAAGAAAAGGTTTTCACGACAGATTCCTTTAGCCAATTGGACCTACATCCACATCTGGTGAGTGGCAGGAAGGCCACTGTGCCTTAAACTTGCTTTTGGGGTGGGATCTGAGATGTACCTTTTATTCATGGTGATGTGAAAAGATCTGCCGATGCTTTGCCTGATTTTTGTTGCAGTGAAGGGCTGTCCCAGTGCCCTTCGCTGTTTGCAGCTGTAGTACCAAAAATCCACAGAAAACTGTTGGGCAGTGCAGTGTTTTAACAAGTCTGGTATTTCATGATGTCCCAGGAGTGATATAATGCTGATTAACTGACAGAAGTGTTTTGACGACATGAGAATATCTACATCCAGTTGCCCTCGACCAGTATTGTAGAGAATAAGCATCAGTCTTCTGGTTTTTGTTCTGTCTTGTACTACAAATAGAGAAGCAGTTTGACAGTGAATCCTGTTTACTGTTCTTTATTATCTCTCTAGATATCCACAATAAACACTGTCCTGAAGATAAGTAGCATGACCAGGTAAGGAAATTCATATAAAGATTTGACACTTCATGACCCCTTAAAGCAAATCATCTATGATGATTTCATTACATGTAATTGGTTTGTGAAGAGCACTGTACCTGTTAAGCTGTCCCATTTGCCATAGGATCTTGTTGCTTTCAAAATTTGAGACGAGAAATAACTTATAAGTTATGCAGCAGTTTGGTTGTCAGAGCTACAGATGGAACCTTGGAGTCCTGCCTTCTAATTTGGTACTAAAATCGTAAACCCATCATTTTTCAATGTATCCCATCCAGTGCCTGTCTAGTGACTTTCCTTAGCAATTGCCTCCTGCCTCACTCAGCAGAGATGAATGAATGGAATTTGGGGTAAATAGTTTGGAACCAGTTATGGTACATTAAAACCTTGGAATTCTGTCCTGTGTCCCATTCATAGTTCCTAACCCGTTTTGTTTGTTACGCAGTGTTCAGAAGCAAACAATTCCTGTGCTCCTGCAAGGCAAAGATGCTCTAGTGAGATCTCAGACTGGTTCAGGTCAGTACTTAATTGTCGGTCTCCTTCCCTAGGGCACATTAAAGGGGGTCCCAGGTACAGAACCCAAACCTCTCATTCCTGGTATGGCTCGTGAAAGTGACAGGCAGAGGCTGTGCAGACGTCTGTGACGGTGCAGTGGTGGGGCTGAACGTTGATGTGCCACTGCCAGCCTTGTACATGGGCCTATTCCAAGGCTCATGCTGGGGGTGCAGATCCAGGAGGCTGGTGGAGCTAAGGAGCGCACGCTCTTACTGTACAAATTTATGTGCTCTACTTTGTTAAAGTTTTCTTAACTCTGCCTTCAGTTTAAGAATGGTTGGATGAATGGTACTTTAATTTGATGGAGTGCTGCGATTGCCACGTTTTTTTATGGTGGAAACTCATCCACTTTTTTCCCTTTTATAAAGGTAAAACTCTTGCCTATGGGATTCCACTTGTACAATCTTTGCAAGGCATGAAATCCAAAATACAGGTAGGTGTAACAAAATTAAATATTTGCTTTTGGTGCTAAGACTAATAAAAATAAAATCTTGCTCTTACCTTGTGCTCATCACTGTCTCTTCATGATACAAAGGTCAAGCGGTCTCTCTTCCCCTTTATTTGTACATGTGGCTTCTGTGATCCTCCTGTAGTGTTGAGGTACAAATGAAACAAGAACAAAGTTACACATTCCCCATTTCTTTGTTAATAGAAAAAATTGAGTTTGAAGAAGGTGGAGTGAGGAAGAGTTGATGGTCTGGAAGCTGAGAGAATTGAAAAGAAAGGCTACTGCCATGTCTTTAGGAGTAATAAGTTTCTAATCTTTGACATGGAGTGAGGTTTTATCATTGCTTCCAATTAGGAACGTCTGATTGACCAGATCTGCAGTCTGTCATGGTTTTATTGGAATGAGAGCATCCTGACTTTCCTTATAGGTTGAAGTGTTTCCAACCCATCCTGGATTCTAATTTTCTGCAGCTGCTACATACAGGTTGTTGCTGTGCATCAAACGTGAGAGTATTTCTACAATTCAGAAATACAAGAGTGAAACAGTATGTGTATGGAATAAAATATTGGGTATGACTGTGAGGAATTTCCAAGCAGGAGAGGGAAAGCAATGCAGTATTGTTATTTGGAAGACTTGATTTTTTTTTTTAAAAAAAGCTGATAAGGGGGAATACTCCAAACTGTTGTGTACAGACTTATACTAAATCCCTTCAGAATTCACTTTGGCAGCTGTTAGCTGCCAGATGTGGAAGTGTTCTGTGTATCAGTGCTACGTTCTTCTTGGTGGACCTCTCATCTTCTCTATTTGCAGCGCAGCGATGGGCCTTATGCACTCATATTAGTCCCAACGAGAGAGGTAGGTGACCTTTTTTTCTTCCTGCTTCTGTCTGAATCTGAATGTTTGAACACTGATTTTTAGTGTGTAGTTACAGGTCCACCAGGGAACTGCTTTAGGAAATCTTAGCTGTCCATTAGCTCTGCTCTTGCCCTGGCAGAAGGAGTGGTCGCTCTCTGGATGCACACTGGTTTTTTTTGTGCAATGCCGTACCAAACTGAAAAAGAAGGAATCTGTAAGGTTTCCTCATGCAGTGGCAAATAATTGTGAAGACTGGAGAAACTCTAGCTCAGTGACTGGGAGGAGAGAGCTTGCCTAGCTCGCATAGGGGCAGTAAGTAAAAACAATGAAATCACCTTTGCAAATGTATAGGTTTATACAAACGTTTCATTTTTAAAGCTCTTTTTTTCCAATCCATGAGTGAATGCTGAAGATGAGGCTTCTGAGAGTTGGTTTCTCCACTGAACTCTCTTCAGTTTGATTTATATTACTTGCAATTGCAAAGGCAATTTCAGAAGAGGGTATCAACTTTTTTTTTGTGCGTGTGTGTCAAATGACAGTAACTTCCATGTGGAGAATTGATTGCAGGTATCTAGTTTGGGGCACAATGTTTTATGCAGCCTGCAGTGCAATATCTCAGCTCAGTTCCATGAAAGGAGAAAGCTCTGAAGCCATTTAAATTTTTACAGCAGCAAACCTACTGCCTCTCTGGGATGCTGCATGAATACTAAGCATGTAGGAAACTGTCTGTAAGCTTGTTTAAAGGGCTGCCATTGAGAGTACTTAAGAAGATAATTTGTAATTACAGTTGGTATTACTTTTACTTTGTTGTGAAAGCAATGGCCTTTCTTGGGAGCTTGGCAGATAATAGTGTGTAGCATCTATAGCCAGGCATTGTAGCTGTATTCCCATAACTAAGCCTTGCTCACATACTTAACGCCATTAATGGGTCAGGGTGGCACCACTGCCTTTCTGGACCTGCTTCACTGGAAGCAGAAAAGGCTGTCAGGCAGCACATGAAACCCAACAGCTAAATGCTTTCTACTGAGCAGACATTTGGGTTTGCAGGCTTTGTAAACATCTCCGTTTTGCTGACTGGGAAACGGAGAGGTAGAAAGATTTGATGGTTTGATCCACCCCGTGGATCAGGTGAGGAAATAATGTGGTCTGCCCTGACTGCCAGAAGATACCTAATCTCTGGACTGTGCTTCCTTTTCATAGTGGTTTTCTTCCACAAATTGTGCTGTTTTCCCTTTTACTCTACCTGTGGAGAAAAATCTTATGTGGTTCCAGGTTGATTTCTCCCTGGGGTGTTCACAGAAGCCAGCAGAAGTCTGTACTGTCCTGAGAGCTGGCTAGTGGAGCTGAACCAGTAGACAAGTTTTTCAACAGGTCTAAATATGATAAAAGAAGGATTATGCAAGAGAATAAAATAATACAGAGCTTCTAAACCAAAAGTTAAGGATGAATTTTTAATTCTGATACTTTACATAACTAAGTTATCATACATTTTGAGCTGAAGGGACTTGTAGTCCATTTTTGTAGTCCACGGGCTTTTTCAGAGCTCACTTTCTTTTGTTGATTTCTATAGCTTGCACTCCAGAGTTTTGATACAATGCAGAAGCTACTTAAGGTAAGAATTCAGTTCTCACTGTTGTTCTTATTTCTTGAACCTCTCGCTGTAAGATGCTAAACAGCTTCAGTTTGTGTGAATTCAACTGGATGTTTAAGGAAATCCAACAAGATGCATTGTCCTTAAAGATAAATCTGTTTGCCTTTAAGTGTGATTTCCCTGTGGCATGTTTTAAACTATTAAATGAACAACTAAGTGGTTAATTATGACACCTTAGTTGCCCATGTTTTCGTAAACAAGCGTAGCTGATTTTCACAATGGTTTGTTTTCAGAAGTACCTGCCATTGTTTTGGTCTGGGTTATGAATAGAAACACTCACAATGACATGTACTTGTCTTACTGAAACTGATAGGAGACAGATGGGTTTCAGATGGGAGTAGGACTTGGTGAACTGCTTTGCCAATTGAATGGCTGGAGAAATTAGAAGGCTTTTAAAATCATTAAATGATAGTGCTTTCCTTTTAATTGAGGCAAAGTATCTTACCTTGGGGCTAGAAGGTACCTAAATCATTTATCTGATCCATAGTCCCACTTGCTCGTCTGTTTTTTTTATCTTTGAAATAATAAGACACTTTCCAGGTCTCTTAGTGCTGGAATTACCAAGTAAGATTTTGTTGTGTTATAATGACTTTTAGAGTACTTCAGTTAATAGCAGGTAGAAATTATTAATGAGTGGGCTTTTGATGTCCTTCAAAGGATGGTCTGGATTGACCCCTCCCTTTAATATTTCTTTGTTACATATAATATGCAGTTGCGTCAAGTCCTGAGTTTATATTTTATGGATCTTGCTTAGAAATATTCCTTTTTTTAGACCTTAAAAAGTAATTTTTTGTAGAAACTATTTTCTTGGAGCATTTCTAGCAAGCAGTGACCCTTGCAAACTTAAGCCTATTTACCAGTCAGGATGCGTGCAGTCCTTACAAGCTGAACTCTGCTTCTGTCCTGCCTTTCCTCTGGAGTGAGACGATGGCAGTACTGTGCTTTGATTCTCTCTCCTGTAAATACTGGGCAATATTGGATTCGGTGATGGGTTGGACCTCATTAAAGTAAGTGGCAAAATCTCCTGCCAGTATCAATGAGGCTGATGTTTGATATTCACGGCCACGGTGACTCTGTGTGTGTAGGTCTGTCTATGTATATACAAACTTTATAGGTCATGTGTTTTTTCTTACATTTCCCTTGGCCACAGGAAGCTTCTGCTTAGAGGCAAGATTAAGAAAGAGTGCTGTGGCTTGTCTTTGAACATTTAGACTGCATGGGGAGAAGGAAAGGAATTATTATTATGTGATTGGAAGCATTGCAAAAATGATTGCGTTTTTAGGGGACATGGGAAGCAGGTTCTGTGGCTGGAACTCAAGGTGCCATTGATATGTAGCTGTGGGTGAGAGAGTGCATGTAGGCTGGGTCTGTTAGATCAAATCAGATGCTCGCTGCTGTCAGCCCCAGTCCTTTCTCTTTTTGCCAAGAAACATCAGTTTTGGATTAGGCTCTGTCTGTTCATTAAGAAGAATCTATATCAGTCATGGTTTTTCTTTCTGTAGCCATTTGCCTGGATTGTGCCTGGAGTGCTAATGGGGGGAGAAAAGAGAAAATCAGAAAAAGCCAGGTAGGAAGCCAACTTTTTAAATTGCATTTTGGGTCCTTCTGCTCTACGGCGTTTTTATCCGTTACTCTTCTTTAGACTGCTTTTCTAACTAGGAAAGAGGATTGTGAGCTGGGAGCAAGCTGTGATGCCCCTGGATGTTACACAGCCACAGTGACTGGGTCAGCAGGAAGTATTCACTTCCCCCAGTTGGATCCATTTCTAAAATGCTGATGAGCCTTCTGAGAAGATGATCTCTTGTGTCAGTATTTTTTTTTTCTCCTCTGACAAACACCTGTATTTGCTTACCACTGAGTGCTGTCTACAGTATTTGTTATGGGGGAAATTGCTTTCTGGAGAAGAGATTTCCTGGTGTTAAAAATATCTTTCTTTTCCCTTTTCAAGAATTGAATTGTAAGGTGGTAATCCAAAATGGAATTTTCATTTCTCTATGTATAAACATACACAAAAAGAACTTTACTCTTGACTCAATCACAACTGAAAACCTAGCTTTAGTGTTTCAAATTATTGTGATACTATTAATATTTCTTTCCACCATGTCTTTATTGTTGAGTTTACCTCTATGTACCAAGGATAAAGTCTAGCTGTGCAAGAAACTTCAGTTTCAATGAGTGAGAAAGTAATGTCCCTGCTAATGTTGCTATGGTGGTCATTGTTTCCTCTGTAGGTTCCAATTCCTCACTCTAGGTTCCTGTTCCACTCTTACTCGTAACCTGTGTTTCCTTTTCCCTTTTCCTCCTTCTTTTCCTTTTCCTCCTTCTTTTCCTTTTCCTCCTTCTTTTCCTTTTCCTTCTTCTTTTCCTTTTCCTCCTTCTTTTCCTTTTCCTCTTGTTTTGATTTTATTATTTTTTAAAATCTGAACAGATTACGTAAAGGGATAAATATCCTCATTTCAACTCCTGGTCGCCTGGTTGATCACATCAGGTCCACAGAATGTATTCATTTTCGTCGCACTCAGTGGCTGATTATTGATGAAGCAGACAGGTAAGCTTCCAAGTGTTTGGATATGGAAAATAATCATGATGCCCTCTGCATCTTCATTCATTAATTTAGTAAATATTTAAAATAAAATAAGAGAGTGTGCACATGATTTTAAACCATTCATACTCACTGACCTAGCCAAGTACTAGATGTCTGAGGTTAGGAAGAAATGACCCCTCTGGACAGATTATGTAGAATTATTCATTGCAGAGATTTTTCTCGGTGTCTTCTGACATTTCTGAGCCTGGCAAAAGTTGAAGATAGAACATAAAGCCTGATGTGCCAAAGATCTGATTCTCTTCAGCACTTCCTGTATTTCTGATTGGCTGAGGTGGCTTTAAGATTTTCTCCTCATTCATTACTACAACATTTTTCCTCACCTCTGCTGTTTTTGTAGGATCCTGGACCTGGGCTTTGAGAAGGATGTAGCTGTGATACTCAATGCTTTAAATGCTGAGAGAGAGACACGTCAGAATATCTTGCTCTCGGCCACCCTCACGGAAGGTACATTATAGAGAGAGTGTCTCCTTTAGCTGAATAATGCCCAGGCAGCTGCAGAATAGTTGGTTGAGTCTGATTATATTATAGCCCAATCTGAAACCCTTTGCAGAAGTGAAATAATACCTCTTGATTTCTTTGGGTTTATGACACTTCTCCTGCATTACTGGAATTACTGTAGATGCTTACATGGTCCTGACATAGGTGTCTCATTCCAGTGTAAAGTCACTATGAGCCAGGGAAGCACTCATTGGTTTGTTTGCTCTACAGGTATAGAATTGAGGCTAAAAGGTAACAACAAGGCAGAGCAACTGCTGTGTGATTTGCTCAGTGTTTTACAAGAAGTCAGTTGCTGAGGCAGGAGCTGAGCCTGGCCTCATGACTCTTGCACTCTTGATAGAGTGAAGATCTGTTGGGTGTTTTTCTACACCCACAGTTAAAAAACAGGGCTGCCCAATGCTGTCTGTTGGGTCAATACATTTATGTAATGTAAAATAACACGGTTGAAGTAATGTTTTGTGATGCTTTTGGTGGAGTGCACAGCAGCTGAGCTTGGCTCAGCCCTGAACAGTCTGGAGCTTGTGGAGGTTCTATCCGTGTCTGAGGCACGGCACTGGTTCCTTGCCCTTCCCTGGGTTTCGCTGGAATTGTGTTTGTTGAATAAATGTGAATGTATCATTGCCCCCCCCCCCCCCAGCACCCTAGGCTGGACCTCATGTGTGTTTCATTGTCTGTGGTTTAGGTGTCACACGGCTGGCCGATATCAGTTTGAATGATCCCATCAGCATTTCCATAGCAGATGAAACCCAGAAGGTGCTCAAACCAGCGTCACAAACGGACAGACAAGCCAGTAGCTCAGCAAGCTGCACAGAGCAGGAAAACTTTGCTGTTCCAGAGAAGCTCAAACAGTATGTCATGATGGTCCCCAGCAAACTGAGGCTTGTCACATTAGCAGCTTTTATCCTTGAGAAATGCAAGGTGAGGCTCTGTTTGCATTTGTACTACTCAGTAGCCCTTTGTCCTTTCCAACTCTTTTATCTGTTACTCTGTCAAGGATAGTGTGGATTGGATCTAGGGCTTTGAAGCGCCTCTAGTACACAGGGAGCCACAAGAAAGCTGGGGTGCTATTGGGTCTTTTGTGCTGGCCTGTGCATCATGTATTTGTACTCCTTTTGTGGACTCAGTATTTGGTGTCAGACTCCGTAATCATTTCCCAGATAATCACATCTCCAGAAGTGGAAGCCACAAGGAATTGGGAGAGGCCTGTGGAAATGGTCATGTGCCATTTTCTTGTTTTTCTTGCAGTTTGAAAAACACCACAAGATGATAATCTTTTTCTCCAGCTGTGAACAAGTAGAATTCCACTACGAGCTCCTTCTAAAGGTCCTTTCAGGGAGAATGGAGTCGGAACAACCTGAATCTGTCTCCTCTGCGCACTTACAGTTTCTGCGACTGCACGGCAACATGGAACAGGAAGTAAGCATTCTCAGAATGTCAGGATATATAGTCTTATTCCTTATTCCCTATGATTTATTATGTGGTTATTTTGGGGAGGAGGGCAGAAGAGAGGACAGAAAGTAGTTTCACCTCTAGGGGCCTCACTCTTCCATCTGCTAATGAGAATAAGAATATTGTCCCACTTCTGGAAAGTACTTTGGTGGCTGTATCTGAAAAACACAGCTTGAAGAGTCAAGAGGTGTTATTTCTGCAGGCTGAGGCAGCCGTTCTCTATTCCCGGTGGGTGCCCTTAAACCATTTATGTATCCATGGTTCTCTTTCATGCAGTCAAGACAGCCTAATGCCAAAGAAAACCTCATCCAAGCCCCAAAACGTTAATACCCAGTAAGTTGTCCCCATTAGATAAGGGTGGAGCAGTTTGGCTTCAGTTTTGAAGAACTGTCTTGCCAGACTACTCTTTTCCCGGGGATGGAATAACAGCAATATAACAGTGATTACCCCAAAATCAGTCTAGTCTTTAGCTGGATAGGCCTGGGTGATGAGATTGGAGCTTGCCACAGGGGCCTGAGAGGTCAGGAGAAGAGTGTCAAATGAACTGTCACTGCAGCATTTCTCTCAGTTGCTGAGGTACCTCCCTTGAAAGTCCAGCCCCTGATCCTGCCCTTGGTCTGTGATGGAGAGCGTTACTGGGTACTCTGAGCTGCACAGCAGACATGGGAAATGAATAGAGCTCTTCCGATGAAGCCAGAGGTGAAGAGCCATTGTTTTTCTCACTCATTCCCATCCTGTGGAGACCAGGAACATGTGCTTTGCTGTCCCTGCAGTCTGGCCTTTCCTCAACCTGCCTGCCTGAGTGAGCGAGCAGGCCTGGTCTGGCCCAACTCTACCCTGACCAGCTGTTAAGCCAACAGAACACCACTAAGTAGCTGGCACCAGGGGAAGGGTTTTGCCTTTTTAGTACCCAGTGTGTAATTAGTGCTTGATGTCTTCAAATTAAGAGCATTAATGGAGCTAAATTGTGGATCCCATATGGTACTGCTGAGCACGGCTGCTGTCATTGTCAACAAGATACAGCGTGCTCTCTTCTTTAGTTTTTGTCAGCAGAGGGTTCAGTGCATCAGCAAGGCCTAAGTGTCCCTTTTCCTGGAATAGTACCTCTAGCTGTGAGTCAAGAATGTAAGGTTTCTTCTGTATCATCAACATAACTGGACATTCATTTAACTATAGCTGGAACTCTGAGGAGAAAGGCTTGAAACATGGAAACAAGGATAATTTGGAAGGAAGAAGCAAAGGGGACAGGAAGGAAATTGGAACAGTGTTTCTGTTCCTAAGTTTTCAGTATTTCAGCTTAAGTGCTGAAAAGTAGAAGAGTAAATGGAATCAGGTGAAGGAGATGTGCAGTTGTCTCCCACAGCTAAGGTGAGGGAGTGTAGGTGGTTAGGTGGTACTGGCAAGCAAAGACCAAATGCTACTGAGGCCTTTGGTTATAGTGCTCAGAGATTGTCTTGTGTATCACACAAATGTCGTGATGTAATATGGGCTGGAGAATCAGTTTCTATTGCTTTTATCAAGAAAAATCACCCCCCAAAGTGGTTAAACAAACTTGAATGTGCTTAGGAAGCTTTTGGGACTCACAAAGCAGGAGGCTGTTAAAGGTAGGCGAGGAGCAGTACTGACAGGTTCCTGCAGTTCTGGGACGCAGCAGCTCAAAGGCTGCTGTGGGGTAATTAGGGATCTGGGGGCTGTGGGCTGCCCTGCCTGGGAGTCTGAGCTCGTGTCAGAAGTGGAGGCTACAGGAGTTACACTGGTGCAGACCAGCAATGAGGACAAGGCTGGGGAGCACGTGCCTCTGGCATTTGTGGGGATGAATGACCTCCATCCCAGTGTCAGCAGCCCCATTGGTGGCACTCACCAGTACAAGCTCTTTTCTTGTGGGAAGGCAGTGGGAGGGTGCCCTGGATGCTCTGTGGCAGCTGCCTGCAGGACCTGGGAGTCCTGCCTCCTTGCCACCTTGCGCGGTGGTTTCTGACCAAGGTCTTGTCTCTCCTGCCCTGTTGTTTTGAAGACTTATCCCACAACCATTCACATGAGCAACTGTGCAGCTGAGCATCCCTGATACTTAATAACACAGTCAGTCCAGTGGCTGTCTGCACGCCCCATTGGGCACATGATGAGGCTGATCTCTTGTGATGTGACTGTATTGCTGTGTCAACAAAATGGGCTTATCCTGCCCATCGTGTGACTGGACAGACAGCAGTGAAGGTGTCCAGCTTTCTCATGCGTTCACAAAAGCCTGTGTTGCCCATAAAGTATGCCAGGGTTTCTGTTGCTGCTGCCTAATCTTTTGTGGATCCCCTCTCCATGTGAAGCAGTTACTGCTTTTTGACATGCACAGGCCGTGCATCTGAGCAAACCGTGGAGGCAGCTGCTTTGATGTGACCAAAAGCATTCAGGCTTGTCTCAGACACTGTCCTTTCCTACCTGGGACCGCACCTTGTATGCCACACATTTTTTCTGTTTGCAGGAAGAGTCTGGCTGGAATTTACAAAGTCAATTCTTTGCTTTTAAAGCAGTACATGATATAGTTAACAAGGCACCGGTGTTCAGTAGTTATGTTAGCTAATTTGCTTTCTGTTTGATTGTAATGTCCATAAGCACTCTTCTCATTTTTATATTTCAACCCTATAGGAAAGAACAGAGGTCTTCCAGGAGTTCCTAAAATCTAAGACTGGCATCTTGCTTTGCACTGTAAGTATCTTAGAGTCCCTTCGCAGCTCCACGCTGGTGGTCCTCTCTGATACCTAATGGTACAACAGAGGATTTGGCACTGAGCTCTAATTCCAGCTCACTGTCTGACCTTGAGGAAAGTCATCTCCTTTTTCTGCACCTCATGTGTTAAATAAGGACTGGTGCCCTCTTTGCAAACTGTTACCTGATATTTTCTTGCAAGGTATGGTATTCAGAAAAAGTGTCTCTCTTATACAAGAGACCTCTTAAGTATTTTGCATGGTCTTATGGCTGGAAAAATCTGTTCATTTGAAGCTGGAACCTTGCCCTCTACATGCAGTCAATAGAACGCAATCCTAATTTGTAGTACGCCCCATAACTGCCAGGTAAATTGGATGTAATGTGATATTCCCCATCTTAATGACTACCCCAAGGTTAAAACCAAAAACCTGCAGGGATGGAAGGGAAGCCCAACCAGAGGACAGTGTTATTAGAAATGCACATGCTCTGCTGCTCTCCATGCTTTGCCCTTCAAGCTTCTTTCAAGGGTGCTGAGGGAGAAATTCTTGTCCTCAACTGAAGTTTGCTGGCACCCTTGTGTTGTGGTGGCACCTTCCACTTCTCGTTTCTGACCTGGCGGTGCCACAGCTAGCCTGCTGCAGTGGTGCAGAAGGCTGCACGATTTGCTCTCTAATAGTGGCAGCTGTTGATCTGAAAATGTGTGAATCTTGGCGATTTCTACCCACCGCAAACTTGTAAATTACAGCGATCGGGAGTAATTAGAGCTGAGAAACCCTTTCCAGCTCTGAAATGACTCCTGTTCTTGCAGCACGTTATTCTTAAAGGAAACTAGTTGCAATTTTTTTCAGAAAGCGGGGGCTGAATTTTATCCTTCTTTTATGCCTGCAGTTCAAACTAGGACTACCATGTATATAAGAGTGTTTGATTTAGCGCTGCCAAATTATGCATTGTGTCACCTATAAAATTGTACTGGTTACTTGCTGGCCTTAGTCCTGCTTGTGTGTACAACCCTTCAATGACCCAATCAAGGTCAAAATGTGTCTTTGCAATGTGTAAGTGAACTGTAACTTTATTTCCCTGTGTATGGAAGTAACACTTAAGTGTCTTGGGAGGATAGCAAAGCTTAAATCATTCTGTGATGTAGAAAAGGTATTTTGAAGATAAAAAGTGTTTGATGAATTCTAAGTAAAGAGTAGTTAAACTTCATTCTCCTTTATGCACATACTGTCTGTACGTGCAAAACTTCAGGGACGTATCTTGTTGCTGAAATTTCAGGGTAGTGTTTGGAAAGAGTGAATGCTCAATTTTAGTCAAAGAAAAAACCGAATCACTGGGATATCAGTTCCTGGGTGAGACCTTTTGAAGGGGAAATGCAGCTGCTGGCAGGAAAAATCTGCCAGGAAACCAACAGCTGTTGACAAGGTAGGAAGAGAGTAAGTTGGATAAAGAAATCCCAGTGGATGGGATCTTCCTCTTGAGACACTGGAGATGTGGTTTGATTTCCTGCTGTGCCACAGATTCTGTACAAGTGGATGTGGAATTGTGATGACAGGGCAAGTAGCTGTATGTCAGCTGAGCAGCAATAGTTGTCTGTTTGCTCCTGACCTGCCATAAAAGGGAGGTAACATGAATTAACCTAGATTGCCGTGAAGAGGGTGGCATAAGGTAATGCATTTATCATAACCCTCCTTCATTTCAACCTAGGCTGCTTTGCATTTACTGCAAGGCAGGGATGCAAATCCTGATGGTTACAGTCACTATAGCTCAGCTGGCACACGGTTAGCACGTTAAGCGCAGTAAGTTGTGTGTCCAAGTCCAAAATCTGTCTGTGCTTCAGCTCCCCATCTGTAAAATGGGGATAGTAGCACTTATCTACCTTACAGAGATGTTGGGAGGACAAATGCATTGAAACCAGGAGGTGGCCTGTTACCACAGTAATGGGGAACATATGGACACCTTAATATAGAGATACACTTTGCACCAGTCCCACATTACAGGTGCCTCCCCAGCGCAGATGTCCAAAGGGTGGCCAGGCACTGCGACCACCTCCTGCCTCTGAGGGCATTGCTTTTTCTGACACTTTTCTTCCTATCAGCAAAAAATGTTTTGTGGAAAGATGGTTCTGTTCTTTTTTCACTGCAAAATCCTGTTTTGTGCCCACAAAGTGTTGAAACCTGGCTCACAAAAGAGCAACACAAATAATGTTGCTGTCCTTCCCTTGTCCCTTATGCCATGTTCTCCACCCATCTTTCCGCTCTAGTAAGCAATGGGACCTGCTGTTCCTTTTATTAATTTGCTCTATGTCATATGTATATTAATATAGTCCATAAAATATTTTTGCCAGACAATATAAGCTGGCAGACAAGAAAATAAAGAAGGGCTGTGTATCTCAGAGGGTCTCATCCAGCTTTATTTCTCTCTCCTTCACTGAAGTTCTTTGCGGCTTCCTTTGGGATGTGCCTTTTAAACAAGTTCATCTCTTCCAGGGAGAGAGGAAAGATCATTTGGAGATTGTTTGCTGTTTACTCAGTCACGCTAACTCATCTTGCCAGTTTTCTGGCGGCCCCAGCCAAGAGCTTTCGCCTCTGACAGCTTCTGTGCTCTCTCCTTCCTCCTCTGATTACGCAGCCCAATCTGTCACCCTGCCGACGGGGGTCTCTACCCTGCTGATGGCTTTCCACACTCGGCAGTAATGACTTTTGGCAGGCCGGGAAGGCGCGAGAGCTTCTTCCCCAGCTTGGAGAGCCGTTAGGCCCTCTCTGCCTGTTAGCTAAAGCACTTTGTGAGGTTCTTTGGTAAATAAATGAGTCATTTTAATCCAACTGACAGCCTGGCACCTGAGCAAGCTGCCTTCCATCTGTACTTCTAGGCCTCATGTAGGCAGCCAATTGTCAAGCTCAGGGCCTTGAAGACCTCACCATTGAGTGTCTTTCAAAAGCAACTTTAGCAATTTCCTTTGCCCTAATTAGATTGTGTGAGAGGGATTGAGCAAACCGAGGCCCTTGCAGAACTTCTGTGGCCATGTTGGTTCTTATCCTCTACGCCTTGCTTTTGGCGTGGCTTTTCTGCCCTCCATTCCCTTGCACCCAACCCTCTGAACCCCACCACCACAAGCACAGACTGGTAACATGAGTGTTAGAAGCAGAAATTTCAGCATTTCTGGGCATCCTTAGTGGATTGTGCCTTGATACTGTGCCAGTCTGCAGCTTGCGCTTGGGATCGGGGTAGGAACGTGGCTAAGGCTTCACATTATCACCTTTGCTTGGCATCTGGGTTTCCTTAAAATTGCACTGGTGCAGGTTATTCGTCCTTGCTTCTGTGAGATGGTCACTTAATTCTCCCTTCCATTGCCCAGTGAAATGAATCAGCTGTGACTTGCTGAGTGTCATATTGTTGATTTCCCTGTTATTAAGGAATGGTGGTGTGAGGTTGTGCATGGAAAAGCAGGAAGAGTAGTATGTTCAAAATCTGTTGAGCTTCTTGAGAGAGAAGACAGCAGGTTAATGCTTCTGTGTGTGGAATAAATGCAGTGCTAGTAAAACTGGATAATTGTTGCTTGTGTTCCCTGATAGGGTGACCCACAAGTATTTTTCTAGGGATCCCAGAAGCTCCTGGGCTCTACCAGCAGAGGAAATCAACTCAAATATTTTATCTGATTCTACCTTGCTGCTGTCTACTGAGGTCTTTGAGGAACAGGAGCTACAGGAGACGCAGGTGGACTGATACTGAGGAATCTTTGAGAGTTTGCAAAACACTCCAATTACGAGTAAATCCCAAGACACTTCTGAAAGAAAGCCAAGTTAAACCCCGGGAGAGGAGCTGCTGATATTTGTCAGTAACAGCTGAGTGGAGTTGGTGGCATTGTGAAAGCAGTAGTGAGTACAAGGCTGATGAGAGGAGAGAGCCTCCTCTTAACATGTTGTCCCTGGCTATTGATTAGGCTTTCAGTTAACCGTGCTTTGGCAAATGCACATGAGAACAATGCTGTCTGCAGCAGTGGTTTCCCAGCCAGAGGTGTTGAGAAAAAGTATCTTCGAAGAGGAGGAAAAGAATCCTGATGGGTGAGAGGGTATGTTCCTGCCCCTGCCATCTACTTCTCTCTGTGTTAGAGATGCCTGCTCCTGACCACGGAGGTAGCTTGGCTGTCCATTTATTTTGGGTAAACTGACCCTGTCCTAAGGTCAGAACCCTCTCATCAAATGCAGCTTTTCCTAGACTGTTGGGTGTGAGACAGAGCGCAGTATAGGAAACAGCCAAAGACTTGTCATCATGGAAGTGTATAACAGAGCCAGCCGGATCCGTATCAGACGTCAGCACTGCTGTCTGATCCTGCTGTAGAGTTTATAATCTTGTTATCCTGGTAACTGCTGTACACGTTCCCCGACTTCTCTTGATTTATTTTCTCCAACCTCCTTTAAATGGCTTTTTGTACATCTGTTCATTCTGACTCTAGGAACAAGTCATTTCTTAATGAGCGTGTTGGATCGAAAGTGTGTATTAATTCAGAGTGGGCTCTGCAGAAAGTGTCTCCTCTTTTACTGCAGTTGGAGCCACAAAGCAACCTGGCTACTGCTTATGGGAAGGCCTTTGCTGCCAAAACATCAGCTTCCCAGTCTTTTAACGTGTGTGGGAGTTGCATGAAAACACTTCAGTGGGTGGCTGACACATTTTTAGTACATTAAGCTCCTGCTTACGTTCTTAATATATTCGATTTTGCAACTAGCTAAAAGATACATGTGTTCCAAAACATTTCCTAACAGAGTTAAATCTGCACACCTGCTCTGTTATTGTGCGTGGTGAATGTAAAATCCAAGGAGTATGTGAGGACATTACTAATGAACAGAAAATCAAGACGGGAGATTGAAACGTGTTTGCTCTCTCTCTCTCCATTTTGACAGTGTTTAAACTCTTTTCTCATTGAAAGGATATGGGGTTTTGAGCTATACTGGCTGTGGATAACTAAAGGGTCTCATTCAAGTCTTTCTCCAAGTTGATGGCTTTTCCCCACCAGCTGGCACATCAAATAGCACTCCTGACAGCAGCTTCAGACTCTTTTCTTCGGGGCTGAGTTTTGTTTCTCCAAATCAAAGCCAAACTGGTGGAAATCTAAGGACAGCTGACGTCCCCTCTCCTCCAGCTGTACTGCAGCTTCCTGCGGATCCGGTTAAATTGTTGGCCTTTTATCACAGGGCTGGGTGACCTGCAAGTCATCTACTCCTCAACTTCATACCATCATCCAGGAAACAATTAATTAGTTGTAGGTAGAGATTGGTGCATCTTTGGACATGCCGCTCAAGGCCTAGGATCTTTGACCATTTGCTTCATGGCCATGTTCCTTTTCATCATAATCAGCCTGGTTTTAGTGTCTGGTGTTGCTGTGGAGAAAGTTATGCTTAGAAATAGAGTTGCCTTCCAGAGATTTAGTTCTGCCTCTCTCACTGCTTGGGTAGTAGGTGCCTGTGAGCAGGTCTGTTTTCATCAATTAAACAAACTGAAGAACCGAAGGTACTGTTGTCATTAAGAGACTGATTCTCTCAGATATGATGTGAAGGAACTGTAGCAGGCTGCTGTGATTCACCACCACTCTCCTGAAATAGGTGTTCTTATACCCTTCAGGCTTTGAGCCATAGTAGTGGAACATTTTTTATTGTATTAGTCTGTTAACAATATTCCTTACATTTTAAACCCTCAACATTATTTCATTTTTTCTTACCTTCAATCCATCTCTTCCCAAACCAGGTACATAAAATTCTTGCTTGCCTAGCCAGTAGTTTCCTGGCATAATCACCACTGCAGAAGAACTCTTACTTTGCTGCTGTCTTCAAAGCATTTTTACTAAAGTAATTTCCGTATTCCTTTTAAAGGATGTTGCAGCACGTGGACTAGACCTGCCTCAAGTTACATGGATTGTACAGGTAGGTTTGCTGTCTCTCTGTGTACATGTGCTTTAAGTGCAGTCTTGCTCAGAAGAGATCCCTCTCCAGTCCAGACCTCCTTTCTGCAGTTTGCGTTGTGCTGATGCCTACAGGTGTGGGAGATCCATGTGTTCCTGACTGCAGGACTGGGACTCAAGGTTTTGCTAGGGTGCAGCATTACAACCATATCTTGGGGGTTGACAGTCTGTTTTCTACTTCAGTAACTCTGGTATCATCAGCTGTGTAATAATTTTCCACTGGCTGGGGGAAAATGCCCTCTGTTTGCCCCACTAGGAAACCAGATCTTGTGAAGCATTGGCCACCTCTCTTGCAGTTCTGTGTTTCTACTTTTCTGAGCTTGCTGGGGAGGCAGTTCTGTGACTAATTTAAGTGAGAGCCTAATATTAAACATTGAGCAGCCCAATACTGTCTGTGCAATGACCTAAGTGTTTCCAGTGAGGCTTTGCTGGGCTGGGTAGCAGCAAGCATTCACCTTTCAGTGGAGTTGCATAGTTCAGATTGTTCCTGAAAAAAACCCAGCACTGCTGCATTGCTGTCGACAGAAATATTATCTTTGAAAAAGATAGAAACTAAGGGAGATGGATTGAACATTAAAAATAGCAGCCCATTGTTTCAAAGAGAAAGCTGTGGGCAAGAGGCAGATTTCATTTTTATAAAAGATTTATAATTAAGAAAGAGGTTAGTTGAATTGAGAAAACCCTGAGCCAGAGACTCTCATGTGTCGAGTGACACCTGGGTAAAAAGAACAGGGCACAGAGCCTTGAACAAAGCCTTTTAATTTCTACCTCATCCCTTCAGGTAACAAATTTGATTTTAATTTTGTGTTTTTAAAAAAGAAAGCTTGTGTAGAAGCTAGCTAGGTGGAGAAGGCTGGGGAAGTGGAGTCTTTAATTCCCAGATCTGTATATTAATATAATTTAACCAAAGATATAGTTGCCAGTGTTAGAACGCAGTGCAAATTACCTAAAGCCCTGGGAGACTTCTGTGTGTCCAGAAGGCGAAATCTCAGCTGTCCTGAGAGCTGTGTCCAAGAGCAAGGACCTGCAGGGAGCAATTAGATTGCTCACAGCATCTTACTCACACCTCTAGCCAGTAGAAACTTTGCCAGAGGGCACAGGTATAAACACTAGAGTGGGCTTTGGTTGTTGGGTTTTTTCCAGTTAAACTGCTGAGGGCTCATTTCTGAGCATGAGGGCTCATTTCTGAGCCGTATCTCTGTGCGCGTTCATTTTTCCAGGAAAGAGAGGAGGGGGGCGAAGAATAGGGGGAGGTTAAAGGGAGGGAAATATGTCAGCCTTTATCAGATCTTGCAAATGGCTGGGCAGTTTTAATTCCCAGTGAAGTAAATGAGAGGCACTGCTATATTAGGGGGCGATTTAAGCAATGTTTCCATAGTGCCTGGTAGTTATGGATGGGAAGACAGTTGCTGCCTGTATCACCAAAAGGACTTACTCCCCCTCGTCTCTTAGTTTACTTCTAACCAGTAACCATATATGATTTGCTTTAATCAAAACAAAGCAATTTATCCCAAGTCCAAAATTGAATCTTATCGACTTCTATTTCATGGCTTTTCTCCCCAAAGCAGAGCAGGCAGCATCCTGTGTGGGCAGTCCTGGGGGAAGCGTTTGGTTTGAGGTCTTTGTGAGATGATTTTTTGTTAAAGGAAGCAAACAGGTTCCTGACGTGCCTGCATAGAAATAAAATGTAAAAGGCAAAGAGAGACAGCGAGATGGGGAAACTGTCCTATTATCTGAAAGTTGGCCAATGTGTCACATTCACACGTCAAAAAACTGCTGTGGTGGGGAGGGGAGCTGAGTGATGGGTACGGGGATGAGCCCAACATGCTCTTTATAAACAGGCCAGTTCCGAGGGAGGTGCAGCATGTGGGTTTTGCTAAGATCCCTTTTGTTTCAGGTGAGTGGGCTGAGCGTCTCGTTTATATTAACATGCTGTGTTCTGTTAATTCCTTCTTTCCATTCTCATGTTCCCTTTTTGAAGTATAATGCTCCAGCTTCACCTGCGGAATACATCCACCGGATCGGGAGGACGGCTCGTATTGGCTGTCACGGGAACAGCCTGCTTGTCCTGGCACCTTCGGAGGCAGAATATGTCAGCTTGCTGGCTTCTCACAAGATTAAGTGAGTCAGAAACGCGAACAAAAGTTTCAGCTCATCCTTGCTAATTAACCTTCCATGGCACTTTCAGCGGGACTGTGTCTCGTGCAGGTTTTAATAAGAATTTATTAATTCTTGTGATCCAGGACCGGCCCCAGACTAGCAAAAGGAGAAAAGGAAAGTGTGTGGAAATCATCAACCTGACAGATTGTGCGTGAGTGAGTGTGTGTGGTGAGGGGCAGAGAGGAGACTGTAGTCGGAGATCCTTTGCGCTCCGTCGTTATCTCTCTGGCCCTGGGTTCAAATCGTGGCTATGTGGAGATCACAAGTCAAATGAGCCTGTCAAATGCTAACTGGCCATCTGCCTGCATAGCACCATATTGTCAGGGACAGTGCTTTCTCTTCAGGAGAGATCCGGCAGAGAAATAGCTAGGGAGCTGTGGGTCATATCTGGCAGGTAATTGGCCAAGATGTGTTGTGTAAGTGGCTTGTGACAGGAATAGTAGAGGCTTTTGCAAGTGGTGAGTGCCCAGTGTGGTCCTGGGAGGCAGTGGGGGTATGGACTCTGCAAAAGTAGGGTGTGCTTCCAAGCTAGCCAAGAAAGCTTCTCTTATACCGGCTCTAGCTCAGACTTGGAAGTAGATGGTAAAGAGAGCAAACCAGGCTGGGACCTGCCCAGTGTGCCATCAACTTCCTGATGGCCAATCCATAATGAGGTTTTGGTCCTTTTGTGGGGAAAAACCCCACAACTCGCTGCTCGGCATCGCTAGTCAGGAGCTCTACCCGTTCTCAAGCCTCCTCAGCTGGATCCGTGCGACTCCCCTTGCTCCCTGCTCTGCTGTCTCTCGGTGTTTCAGCACAGCAGCTGAGTAGAGTCCCTTTAGTGTCGTGCTGGTGTTGACGGAGCCCTGTAAACTGATGCACAAATTAGTTCCCTTTTATTTCTTGTGTTTATGTCGGGTGGAGCTACTTGGAGCAGGATTTGGTTTTGCATTCTTGAGACAAACAAATGTTGGCAGTAAATACAGGCTTATTCTAGTCTGTGAGCCATTTAGTGGTCTAACAAAGAGCCATCCATCATCCTAGGTAACTATCTATTAAGCAGACACTAGCAAGACATGGAGGGCTAAGCTGACAGGGTTTTTTTTTCATGTAACAAACAGCACTGACATTTAAAGGTGAAATCCCACGTAATTGTGAATTTTTAACTCCAGGTGGAAAGTTGTATTTTTCTATTTTATAATATTTTGGAAGTGTTGGAGGAAGGAGAGGGAAATTTCTCTCCTGTTTTTTTGTTTTGAATGTTAATGCTTTTATCCAATTTTGTTGTACTTTAACAAGTTGAAGGAGCAGTGTCACTCACGCTGGTAATTATATCTGCCATGGAGACCTGTTGTTGAGGTAGCCACTGTTCCTCAGGAATCTGCAGAATGCTCTGCTGGAGGAGCAGAGAGAGGTTTATGTGAATATTTTTTTTTTCTCTACTTCTCAACTCGGTATAGCCAAACAGCTCTGGGGATTGTCTCTTCTTGTTTGTTTGTTTTCTGTTCTCCGTAAAACGTGCTGCCCTGCAGACGAGGGAGTTGCCAAAAAGGATTGTAATTTGCCTTCCTTGACCCCCCGTCTTCAGACGGAAGAAAACGAGTGTCTGATTGGCATGGGTGGGCGATCCGGCCTGTTCGCAGCCGTGTGTCCTCCGCTCTCCCTACACGGGAGCGCATGGTGTGAGAAGGGGCAACGGGATAGAAGAGAGAGCTGATGAATTACAGAGAAGATGCAGGAAGGCAGCTTGAAGCTGAAGGCAGCAAGTGCCATCAGCACAAATTGCTGTTACCCTTCATAAACAGAGCATTATGGTGATAATCCTGACAATTTAATTCAGTGCGAGGGCGAAAGACAGCATGTGTTGGACTGTCACCGATCCACTTAAGCACTGATAATTTTTGTTTCTTTATCCTAAGTCTTTGTAGGTTTTGACTTGGACTGCACCAGTTACTGGAGTTTGCATTTTTTTTAATTTTTAAACCTCTTGGTTTTTGTGGGCGATGAGCGTGTGTTGTGAATTTTTTAATTTAATTTGTTTTTTTCTTTTTTTAAATGAAACTCCTGCTGGGTTTATTGAAATGTAAATACTTCATAAAATATGTATTTCTAAGAAGACAAAGCATGAGATGGGTCCCCGCAGCCTTTGGGCGGTGTAAATGAGCAGTGCTGTGCTGATTTACTTTGGATGAGAATCTGACCCAGAGTTTTTCCTTCAGCCCCTCCACCCACCCCAGCATGCATGGGAGTAAGTCCAGAAATGTTGAGAGTCGGAAGTAATGAGAGCAGACGTGGCTTTGTTCCTGGATGAAAATTCACTTCGGAATTAGGGATGACTGCCTTTGAAATTGGAAATCGCTCGCAATTAATTTTCACCGGTACCTGAAGCCTCTCCTTGGCTTCCACTGTGGAATGGCAGCGTTAGCCTTTGCCAAAACGGTCTCACTTTGGCTCTGCTGAGATCACTAATTCCCGTTGGGGCTCAAGCAAGCCGCATGCATCACTCTGTGACTTTATTTTCAGTCTTTGTATGGCTTGAAATTGTGGTTCCTCTGCCTACCTGTAAATGTGTGTGTGCATGCACACGCACACTCATGTTTTCTGTACATTTCCTCTTTCTTTTCTCTTTAAGGTTAAACTCCAAAATGTTCTGTCTCAGCTCTAAGCATAACTAACAGATTTTCCTTCAAAGGGAGGAGACAGGAAACAGAAGGAAGTCAGTGAGTTTCACTTTTTTTTCCCTTATGTCTCTTTTAGTTCCTTCAACTGCAATCTAGCGGCGCCTGCCTCGACAGCTATCAGATAATTTCTTCATCTCCCTTACGGCGGCCTAACTAATTTATAAAGGAAAAGGCATCGCCGTGAAGGCACGAGTCGCTTCTCTCCCTTCTCTGCCGTTGCGCTTGGCCCCCTCCCCTGCTCCCCTCACACGGTGCTCCCCGCTGCGAACCACGTTCACGGATCTGTTAGGCTGCGAGCTGGCAGCGCGCCAGCTGGGAGGGGGATTGGAGAAGGGGGTGACATCTCAGACAAATCAATGTCAAAGGTTTGACGTTTTCATTCATAGCGGTGTCAGAACAGCCTTTGCGGGGCACGGGGGGGGTGCACTTTTCTCTTGCTTAAGTGGTTGCCATTTATGTTTTAATTTAACTGTTATACTTCTCAAAAACAAACAGAGAAAACCCTCAGTTGTCTTTTTATGCTTCGTTTCCCCTTCTCCCCCGTCACTCCCCCGCCTTTCTCTCTCTGCATCCTCTGCGGAGGAATCTGCTACATCGGGAATCCCAGCTGCATGGCAGTGGGGCTCCTCTCCCACGTAGGATATCTTATGGGCACTTCGGCCTGTCCCTTCCAGGCTGGGTGGTTGTTCCCCCTGGACCATCTCTTTTCCTTTCCCTACAGTGTGGTGGTGAGCTGGCTGAGGTTAAAAAGGCAGATGGCAAAAGTAAAGGTATTTGTTGCTTTAACTGGGAAGGGCTGGGGAGCAGATGAGGGTCACAATATCCTGTTACACAGTAGGGCAAGGATTTGTCCATTCCTCCTAACTGGTTTTAGAGATCTTTGAATGAAGGGAAGGGGACATCCATCTTGTTATAGTTTCTTTCTGTACTTTACAAATAGTGATGCTTCCTTTCCAAAACCACGTACATCTTTATGACCTTCTGAGCTTCAGAAGTCTGAGAACTCTTGGACACCCAAGACTTCTCCTTAGACTGGTGTGACCCCATATGAACTCTTTGGCTTCTGTGCAGTATTTATTGCATATTCTGGTATAAAAAGGAAAATAATCTCTTTCCTATAGATGACCTTTGCCCTTCACTGAAAATTTGGGCCCACTAACTTCAGCTTTTGTCATCTGGGTCATTCCTTTGGAAATGAGACCCAGTTTGGATGCAGCTGTAATATTAATGGCCTGGAGTTGCACAGCTGTTCCTGTATCATCACCTGGTGTGAGTGTGCCCCACAAGACAGTGTTAAAGAGGACAAAGAATTCCTAGTCTCATGTAAATGCATCTGTAAGTAGGACCAGTCACTTTAAAAAGAAGAAGATTTGTAAGCTTTTCCAGTATCTGGGCCATAACAGTGCCCAGCAGTGTCTTATAAGCAGGACTGGGGAATAAATCATCTGGTTGAATCTACAGGAGGAATGTGAGTTGACAGAATGAAAATAAATGCCCAGTGTGAAGCCTGGCTAGGACAGCTGAATGAGTCTCCTGTATTTAAAAAAAGTGTTGTGGGGTCCCTAATGGGCTGGGCTTTGGCTTTACACCTCAAACAAGAGAGAAGGTGAGTTCTCAGGATGGGGAAGGAAATCAGACTGTGCATTTGGTGTCAGAGTTGCCTTTGGAAGCTATAAATGAATTGGAGGGTGAGCGTGTCCATCAGGAACTGTGGCTCTGAGCTCTGACCCAATGGCATAGTAAGAAGTTAAAATTATGTAAGATCTTGTGGCAAAAAGCACTGATGTGACCAGAGGGAAGGAAGTTGTGGGAGATTTGGCTTGCTAGGAAAGGTTGCTTGGAATCCTATTGTTACCCTGAGTCGCTCCAAGAGGACAGGGCTGTGTCTTTACACAGTTTTAGTTTTAGCTCTTTAGTTTTGGAGCATAGTCACTGGCATGGGTGGAAAAACGTGTGTAAACATCAAAGCACTTTGTTCTGTTCTTTTGAGTGAGGGTTGAGCGATGTCTCTGGTTCCAGAGAATCTGGGGGGTGGATTTAGGGAGACAAGATGTAGGAGAAGTAGCAAAGTAAGCAGAGTTCATCTTTCCAGCCTGTACCTGTGTCTCACTCTGTTTCTCACTTGCACAAGCAGCTGAATGCGGACACCTTCTGCTCCCTGCCCATGGCATCTAATGTACAATGAAATGTTTGACACCCCCAGGTTCAAACTGGAGATTACAGATCTCATACAGTTATAAAGCCAGGCTGCAAGGAGCATTGATGTTATCAGCTGCTTCAACTCTGTTTCAAATTTCTTTTAGTGGAAACCGTAATCAAATGGTTCCCAATTGTGTTGGTGCTTCTCAACGCGAGGAAAGAAAAATTATGAAAACAATGGGAATATAATTAAATGCCTAAAGTTTTTCTTTAACCAGTTACTCTGGTTGAGAACCAAGGAGATTTTTAGTGATCTGAAAGTCTGCTTTCAGTTATTTTGATGGTCTGTTAGAATTTGAGTGCGTGATGGTCACTCGTAATGGTGACAGGATTGCAAGTCAAATTGTGTCTCTGTTCCAATGAAAGCACCAGTTCAGCTGGGGTTGGGATTTTACAATAGGTATAATTTTAGGGTTGTTGGGTGAGCGTTTGGGTTAAGAACTCATGTATTTTAGTGATAAATTCCTAAGTTGATGGTGTAAGTCTCCATTTTTCTGCTGTCTGTTATCGGCCTGTGACTCATTACATGCTTTATTTGAAAAGTAGGAGAAATGGTAATTTTTTTTGTCTTTGTTGCTTCAGTGTTTCAGAGATAAAGATGGAGAAGGTGTTATCTAGCCTCATGAAAGATGATCGCTTCAAGTTGCACAAACCTAGAAGCAAGGTGAGTTATTCTGCTGATTTGGGATTGCTCCAGTTTTCCTTATACCAGTTAAATATAAGCATGCCTCCCTTGGCTTCCATCTTTACAATCCAAGGGTTGCAATATCCATGATGTCAGGCAGTGAAAAGAATTATAGAACTGCTTTATATCACAGTTGTCTGATCTTTTGAACTGTTGCCCCAAAAAGCAGTCACTTCTAACGCTTCAGCAAATATTTTTGTAACAGACAGTAAAGGTTTCAGGCTGCAAAAGCTTTGGGGTTTTTCACCCCACAGTGTTTCTATTCTCATTGGCTTTTCTGCACAAAAGTGCAGTTGGAGATCCCAAATGACACAAAACTCCGGAGAAATCAGGAAAATGTATTTGGTGATGCGTTATGTAGGGGTTTTTATTATCTGTATTTACTTGGAGTCTAAAACAAAGCTTCCTGGGTTGACAGGCACCCTTTCATTGACTTCAGCAAATTCCTACGTCACAGAATTCAGTCATTTGCGGTTGATGTCTCAGACATTTCTGCACTCTGGCAAATTAAATCCTCCAAGAACCCTCATTTTGAATGGAAGTCAGGAACGCGTCAAGCATGATGCAGCATCCTTTTATTCCCCCCCCCCTTGTTGCTGTTTTGCCTGCTCGTTCTCTCTGTTGTACCATGTATGAGCCTTCTCGTTTCCTGCGGATGATTGTTATGAGCTGTGGTGTTCTTGGTAAACACGCTTTTGAAAGATGTTCAGTTTTCCTACATGCCCTATATTTCTCTGAAAGCCAGATCTGTGGCTCGTCTGTGATACAGCTCTATTTAAAGCTCGCTCCCACCACCGCACAGTTTTTCCCTGAAATCACCCTCTAATGCCTATGTTTAAAATGTCTGGAACCAGCCTAGGATACAACCTCTTAACTCATTTAACACATATGTAAAAGATTAGCCATTCTTTTTTAATGCAGAAATCATTTTAAATAGTTCTTCTATGTATAAATACTTTCCTTGTCTCCTCAATGCACTTATAGACCAGTAACTTTGGGTTTCCTTTGGAGAGTTTTTCAGGAATTACATTTCTGCAGGAATTGCACATTTGTTGCTGACCTGGAACAGGATGTGCTGGGCTTTAAGACAAGTGTTATTTCATGGAAAGTGGGCAAAAAAGAGAGCATGTTTTTTCTAGGAAATTATGATTTGGCTTTTGAAAAGTGGCAGGAGCAAACGCCTGCTGAATGTTATTGACTGTCAAAGCCCAATACTTACTGAGGTTCAAAATACTTGATCATTTTGAAAATGCTCATGTAAACATCGTGATGCCGTTGTATCCTTGTCTTTGGAACAGAATAAGGAGCTAAGAACCCTGCTACCAGGCCTGATCAAATTGGTGTTCCTACCATGCTTTCAAATTGTAAAATACACAGCTAAGCACATGGTATTCTAAATACTCTTCTTTTATCTTTCTCCCCTTCCTTCAAATAAATATAAACCCAAACCATATTTGAAAGTGGCTGTTGCTCTGGTTTCCACTCAGCACTGCTGCCTGGCCGTGCCCTGCCGTGCCAGCTGCCGTACTCGGTACATGCACAGAAGGAGCTGGTTCCTTTCACTTGCAGTCAAAGGTGGGATTGAATTCCTCTCTTCCCTCTCCCATCAAAGGGAATGGGGTTTTGCTGTTGACTTCACTGGAGCCGAGATACAGCCACTCTGACTGTAGCATGGTCTGAATCTGCTGCAGGAACTTATAAATACAGAACAACCTATTTTTATGTGACTCGGAATCTGAAAGGATTGGAGCTGAGAAAGAAAAATTATATCAGCTAAAGGGGATGCAATTATAGTAGTTCTGACTTCTTTAGGAATTACTTGATAAACAGATGCAGTCAAGGATTCATTTTGTTTGTTAGCTTTGTATTTCATTGGCAATCAGAGACTCTGGAAGTGGTCTGCAGTGCTTTTGCAGAAGCTGCAGGGGCGTGTTTCCAAGTTTTCAGGAGGGTTAATCTCTATTAAATTCTGTAAGTGCTGTAAAGATGGTGCTATAAGCTGGGAATGCAGTGGGACATGGCATAGGACACAGAGTGGCTGAGGACTTGTTATGAAGAGCTGAACCTGATCCATTTGTGATGTTGCCATTTGAGAGAGCGTTGACTTTGCTTATCAGCTCTCTGTGCATTGAGTCATGTATATATTATAGCAGTGCACACAGAAACCTCATTATAATGCTCTCCGCTTCTCATTGCCTCAACTGAAGTCCATTATAAGCACCACGTTGGAACATGTATTTTTTGGGCTTCTGTGTGCAGCCAGGGAGCAAGCTGAAGTGCCTGTAAAATGTATATTTTATATTTAGGTATATAAAATATATATGTGGCTATGTCTGGGTGTGTGAATGTTCACCTGCCTACAAAGAGAATAAATTTGATCTTTCAACTTTTATGGAGGGGGCAGAGGGACTGGGTGAGTTGTGGAGAAGGTGTGTGGAGGTTAGTAAGAAGTTGTTATTAAAACAAAATCCTTCATTTTGTTTTGAAGTATAATGGAAGCAGGAGATGTTACAGCCTGGGTTTTTTGGCCTTTTTTCCTTCTCTTTTTTTTTTTCCCCCACTGTTTTAAGAAAGAACTTTTCTACCCCAGTCTAGTTTTATTGTGTTTCAATCCCTTCTCCCATTAACGTGTTCTCCTAGTGAAATTGGAGGCTTTCAGTACTTATCCCAACCTAAAAGCTGCAGTGTTTATAATCAGAAGTTTCTGTCTTCTGAAAGAAGTATGTATGTCTTTTTCTGGTGCAGTTGGCATTTAGGGGCATCTCCCTGATGTCTTGAACTGGTTAAATAACATTGCAGCCTAGCCCATTTCTTCTTTTGCCTTACAGGTGCTGTTATTGATCACAGTCAGGATGTTAGAGGTTAGGGATTGGCCAGAATAGGCTCTTAGACTAAGTAAATGCAGGGCAGAAAAAGTTCTCCTCTCCCACTGTTTCTCCATAATGGCAGTGGTGCTTGTTTCTTAACAGACCTAACAAATTCATCTTGATGGAGAGTAGGTCAAGCAAACCTCTAGGGTAGGCTTTTATCTTTTGGGCCTTGGAAAAATGTGTAAGGTCTCAAATTAATTGTCCTGTTCAGCCAAACTAGGATACGCGCAGGATTAAAGCTTCCTTGTGTGAGTACAGCATATGGGATGGCTTCCCGTGCCCTTCCAGTAGCACTGTTCCATTTGATCTGTCCAGACACTCACATGGTGTGCAGGTTTTATTTTCATAGTTTGGCTCTGAGTCAGTTTTAAATTTAGATTTATTTTTGTATTATTATTGTATATTTTTTTTTCAGATGAACCTCCCTGGAAGGCAGGAATCAAACACAGATTTTTTTCATGCCCATTAGGGGGCAATTTTAAAATGAGATCTGTCTCAAGGGGCTGAAGAGGGGATAAAAGACAAGGTGGAGATGGGAGGAGGGGAGAAGCTGTTTTCTGAGTACATTATGTTTCCTGCCATTTGCTTTTTTTCATTTATTTCTCTTGGACTGACCTCACACTTTGGAAATTATGTGCCTAGTTTTTTATCCCTCATTTTTGTCTTACTTTTTTTTTCCCCCAGCACCAGGAAGAAGAGATGCCTCATTTTGAAACCTAAAGGGGGGAATAAGAAAAGTCCTTTGTAATATATTGCCATATTATCACTAAATCCCCTGACAGTTGTGACACAGAAGCAAGTCACCTGTCACTTAAGCTTGAGGTCTCTTTAATTTTCTCCTGGAATTCGCACCAGGCTGTCTTTAATTTGAGGCCTTTATTGGAATTCTGAAACCTTTCTGCCTCCCCGGTGCTCAGATCTATTCTGAGTGCTGTTACAGAATGTATACAATAACCAACAGAGGGATTCAGAGGGGGCTGAAGCACTGTTTATTTAACACTCTGGAGGGATTTTCGTGCTTATTCGGTCCTGGCTACCCGGCTTTCAATATCGCTTTGACAACCGTTATGCCCTTCTCATTAATTTTAAACAGTTAAAACACAGGAAAAAGAGAAAAAGTTTTCATTATTAAAGTGCTTTACTTTTTAATAACAGAGGATTCTGTCCGCCAGGGGAAAGGGCAAACCTCACTAATTTCACATTCATATTAAAAAACGCTGGGAAGGTGACACTTTGTGCTGCCAGGAGGCTTAACAAAAGGAAAGTGATGGGGGCTTGGAGGAGCAGGCGGGGGGAGAAAGTTTTATGTTTCACGTCAATGGAAACTTGTTAGTCACAGTGACGAGTGTCCACTTCAGGGAGGCAGCTCCTCTTGTAGTTTATTAAACCTCTACAGAGACCCCTCAACTGGAGTCTGTCTCAGCTGATTAATAGGTGCACCTGAAGTCAAACTAAAAGGCATCTGTGAAACAGGCAGTGTTGTGAGTCTCTCAGGTGCATTGGGAGCCTGGTAGCAGGGACCAGAAATTTTGGACACTCTTCATGGAGCCTTAAAATACCCACTGACATCTCTTAGGGATGGATGGATGGTCCAGGCAGTGAGTAGGCAGGAACTCCAGTCCCCTATGTGTTTGATTCGTTGAAGAACAAACCAGTGGCTGGAAGCTGTGGGGTCCTGAGTTCAAAGGAGGGCAGTGGTGTCTGTGGGAGATTTGCTGTCAGGCTGTAGAGTGGCAGATCTGGGTCAGCAAAACGTGTAGGGTGCCAGCAGCATTGCCTGGCTTCCGTCATCATGGCGGTTCGCGGTGCCAGTGTGATGTGGTTCTCCTGGACTGGCGGCAGCGCAGAGGTGACGCTAGCGGCTGTGAGGGAAGGAGGGTTATGCAGCATTAGCATGCAGATCTACCAGGGAGGAACAGCAGGACTGTTGCCTTGGCATAGGCCTAGTGCAGAGTCTGGGAGCTGGATGGTTTTTTTCAGTCAGCCCTGGTCAGATGCGCAGGTTGACCGGTATCAAGTTACTGCCTTGGATCTGGCACTCTAAGGCTTGGATGCTGGTTCTTGTTTGAGTAGCTTTTGAGAACTGTGACCCTTTCCTAGGAGAGGTTCACATCCATGGATGCTTGGCTTTGCACTTTGCTGTCAGATTTTCATCAAAAATTGTCTTGTTTTCTCGTCCACGTTTCGTTTCTCTGCCGGGATGCTCTAGAGAGAGAGAGGCAGCCGCTTCTCCTCCCAGTAACAGCTTGCTCCCAGGAATGTTTGCTTTCCATTTCGTGAACTGCATCCCACAGTCTGATCCTGGAGATGCTTGAGCACATGCACAATTGTGCTTTTGATCTAAGGAAGTTTCTCCTATCATGCCTTTGGGGTATGGGCCTTCTCTTACTCTAGAGGAACTGCCTGGTAGCAGTTATGGTTAAGTCTGACTTGTTGGCAGTGAGAGAACTTTCTGTAGGCATCACTAGTGAGAAGCTTACTTATTTGGTTCTGTTCACTGGTACTCGGAGTGTTCTCTGGAGTTCGGAGTGATCGTAGGCCTCTTGCCCCACAAGCCGAGATGTTTTGGGGAACCCTACAGGGGACCTTGCAACACCAGTCTAAAACTGTCAGTGTAGAGCTTGGGGGGAGTTATTCCAAAGGACTCGAGTGGAATCAAACAGTGGCACCTGGCCCATTGAATCTGAAAAAAAGGAGAAAAAAAAGGCAAGGGGAAAAAGTACGTGACAGATGTTAGAAAACACAAAATTAAAACTGCTTTGGTCTCCTCACCACACAGCGCTCACTGGCTGCTTTGGCTCTAACATCTTTATCTGTATTTTTTTTCTCTAGTAATATTGAGAGGATTACCTTTGTTGGCCCCTGGGTGGTTGCTGTGTGATTTTACTGTTATTAAATCTATTGTAAACTGCTTCATTATTCCTGACTCACATTCTCTCTTTCCTCTAATCTTCCCACCACCCTTGTAGAAATCCAGTGGCAGGGACCCTCAGGAAGTCCGGGAGCGGGCCACCGTCTTGCAGACGAAATTTGAGAATTACGTTCACTGCAGCGAGGGCACTGTCCGGTGGGCGAAGAAAGGTCAGTGCACTGCTTTTCAGTTTGTTCCAGAAGGGCTCATATGCACTGGCAAGGTTTTCTTCTGGGGCAGAGCTTCAGGGAAAAGGCCTGGAAGAAACATTTTGGGGGCATTGGGCTCTGTAGGGGGTTGAGATGGGCCCAGAAGGCTTTGTGATGATATTAAATGTTAATTTCTTCCATTCCCATATTATGTGCAAATGAGGTTTAATCTTGGCTTTTGATAGGATTCACGTCTGAGGGCTCTGGCCCAGTCACACAAGCAAGCAGATTCTCTGTGTTGTACTGGAAAGGTCATGGGTGAACTGCTTAACCACACCCATTAGGTGCTTTCTGTATGCAGCAGGGGGATGAATTTGAAGCCTGTAAGACAGGATGCCTTGGGAGCAACTCTTAACAGGCAAGGATCTTAGACTGGAGGTTGTCATGTGAGAAGCCAGAAAAATGAGAGAGAGGGAAACTACTCAGAAAGGCAGGAAGGAAAACTGGGATGGATTTAATAGTAACTGTAGCTAGGTGCAAATCTGGGATTTGGCCTCCAGTCTTTGCCAAGCAGGACACACAGCAGTTGTCACAAAGCAGTGCAAGAAAGTATTTCCTTGTGCTTCTCAGTTTGGAAAATCAAGAGGAAGGGATCTGGGGGAAAGATTAAAAGTTTGCCAGGAATATATGGTAGGAAAACAAATACTAAGCAGACTTCTGAGAGGAGCCAAAAAGTTGGTGCAGTGTAGGCCTCTCTCTTCTGTGGTTTGTTCTGGTGCTCAGTGAGGCTGATCTGGGTGCACCTGAAAACTGAGTAGCTGTTGCAAAGGCAGTGCAGGAAGTCAAGCCCCAAAGGTCCCTGACAATTACTCAGAATTTGGTTATTAAATATTGAGACAAGTCCACAAAACACAGACTCTTTATGCAAGAGACTGAACCTTACCTTTTCTGAGTCTCCTCTTTTCACAGGTCTCCCCAGTCATTTTCTTTTTCACCTCATTGTCACTTTGATCTGAGTCAAACGCTGCTGTCTAAGCCTGGGTAGAAGTCCTGGTGATTTCATTTCTGTGGCATTTCCAGTTAGGTTAGGATGAGATAGATTTTAATGATCTGCATGACTTCTCTTACCATCATATACATCTGCTATATGAGTGCACATACAGGTGTGGTACAAGTGCGTCATGTGTACTAAACTGCATGAAACAGATGCTAAGGAGTCCAAAACCAAATGGGGAAATTGGCCTTTGAGTTGTCCAGTGTCTTCCTAGAAACTGGATAAGGGAGAACTCTTCTCAAGATAGAAGTGAAGTTCAGCATTAGAATTGTTCAGAATCATGAGAAGTGATTGTTGTCAAGGGTGCTGTTTTTTACTGGACATTGAACTGACTAGTTAGGTGATGACCCAGCAGAATGACTAGAGCTCGTTCTGTAATTACCTGTGTACCCCAATTTATTCTGCATGCTTTAATGACGCATGGCCATATTGGTGGGTGAGGTATTTGAAATGCTCCTGGTTTGCTCTCTGCCACTGCACTGATTCTCACACATAGTTGCAGTGCTGATTTTTTTTCCTCAAGGTTTCAAAATGCCCCACTCCTACAGTAAAAGGGTTAGAGCCTTGTTACACAAGCAGCTTGCTTGCACCCGTTGTCAGGTGTCTTGTGCTTCTTGACTGGTGTCATTACTTTTATAGCTGCACTTTTAAGTCCACAGTCTCAGAGCATGTGACTAATATGATCAAATCCTTGATTCTGCATGGATGAGTTTGTTGCTCCCTTGAGATCTCTTGTACCCCATGTGAACGTCTATCCAGAAATGGCTGTGATGGAGAGAACAACTGGCTGGCTCTGGTCACCCTTAGCAAACCTCTGTGGTCTCTCTCTACACAACACGTGTCACTGGGCACACACACACACACACCTCCCCCCTGCGCACTTGTTGCTGACCTCAGCACTAACAACTTTTTTAGCCATGGACAAGAAGAGAATACTGAAATGTTGTGCATCCCATTTATCTTGTACAGGAGCTCTCCACCTCTTTTTCCTACTCTGCTATCTACATATGCAAATTTTCCACTGCTGAGTGGCTTCCATAAGCCCCCTCTTTCCTCCCCTCTGCGCCAAGCATCATGAATAATTAACATGGCAGCTGGCTTTTGCTTTCATGGCAGACAATCAATTGGAAACTGTGCCAGAGATGCATTTGTTTCTCTCTCTTTTTCTCTTTTTCCCCATTTTCTGACCTAGTCAATGTTAATAAGCAGTGTTTTTGCTACAGCCTGCTTTCAAAAGGCGAGTGGCTCCCTGCCCACTCACCCCTCCTGCCTCTCGGTCCCGTGTTTTCCAAACTCAAATCAAACGGTTCAGTGAAGGTGCTGCCCTTCAAACTTGATTGACTGATCAGTGGTGAGAGGGGTTGGAGGAGGGGTATGGCTGGGCCCCACTACCTGAAAGCAAATCTTGTAAAGTATGGAGCCCCTTTGGGGTACAGAGAACTCTCATCTGAAAGGTTTCATGGTGATAGGTGCTCTGTTTTGGAGCTGTGGGAAGGGAGCAAGCTCAGGAGATTCTGATCCTCTGGGACACCTTTGGGGTTACAGAATGGGTAAAGAAGCAAACCCTGCTTTTCTCCTCCATGTTTTTCTATTTTATAGCAGTAGTTGAGCATTTTGCCTCATCCTTTCTGCTCTCAGCATCCTTAGATTAAGAGGGACAGCAGAGTTACAGGCGCCAAATGCTGTGGCACAATGCTTGAATCCATGGTGGTTTTCATAGAATCATGGAATGATTTGGGCTGAAAACAACCTTGAAGCTCATCCAGTTCCAGCCCCTGCCATGAGCAGGGACACCTTCAACTGGATCAGGTTGCTCCTGGCCTTGAACACTTTCAGGGATAGGCATCCACAACTTCTCTGGGCAGCCTGTTCCACTGACTCATCACACTCATAATTAGGAATTTCTTCCTTAAATAATGTAAATCTTACGTCTTTCAGTTTAAAGCCATTACCCTTTGTCCTATCATTACACGCCCTTGTAAAAAGTCCCTCCTCGGCTTTCCTGTAGCTCCTTTTAAGTACTGGACGGCTGCTGTAAGGTCTCCCCAGAGCCTTCTCTTCTCCAGGCTGAACATACCCAACTCTCAATCTTTCTCCACATAGGAGAGGTGCTCCAACCCTCTGATCATCTTCATGGCCTCCTCTGGACTCACTGCGACAGGTAGTTTGCTCCTGTGGCATTAAGATGAGGTACCCTTTATGTGAATTATGGCCTGACCAGCACTGTTACCAGTCTTTTTGAGTTGTTTTCGTAAAGCTCTTATCTCTTTGATCACAAAATTATAAAATAATTTCAACTTTAAAAAAAATAGCTTTACTATAATTGCACATAAAAGCCAGGAAACATGACTGGCAACACTGAGAGTTATGAAGACCTGACAGCAGAGGTTTAAAAACAAATCATACCCGCAAAGGTCTTCATTTAAATCTCCTGGGTGCTGTAATGAACATTAGCAGCTCTGAGCTCCTCAGAGTAAGGCAGTTGTGTGAGCTGAGGTTTCGACCTGCTGGTACAGCAGGGCTGTCAGTTCAGCTTTGGGTTAGTGTCTTACAGCTCTCCCTGGTGTTCCATGCTCAGACTCGGGACTGGATCTGACAGTTGTCTGTCAGGACATTGGGAAGAGAGGGGCCTTTGGCACTTTGATTCTCTAACTCTGATCTGGGGAGTTAACAGCCTTTCCAGCCTCAAGAACTGTGGGAGGTGAGCTCAACCTTCATAATAACAGAATCTTTAGTATTGACTGTAGCAAATGCTGCGAGAAGCACAGCTATATTGGCTCCAACGGGACCAAATTCAGAGGAGGAGCAAGTTTGCATTGTTCCTTTTGAAGAGTTACACCTTCTCGTAGCAGGTGAATTTAACAAATAATTTAATGAAAAAATAAGCAGCAGAATAGGGGTTTTGAGAAGATTTGAGCTGGTTTGTAAGCCCTCAGAAGGGTGACCTTCAGGTGAGACAGTGAGAGAGGCTATTTGGAATTTAGCATTCTCTTTTTGGGAAAACACAGGTCTCTTGGTGCTCAGATGCCTCTAAAAGAGTAATGTTGTGAAATTGGGAAGAAGGTGCAAAAAACTCAATCTTTTCTTCTCATCGATTGGGAAAAGGAGTTCGCTTTACTCAGTAAACAGAGCTTTGATGGATTCCCTGGGTCCTTCCAGGAGCTGATCTGCTAAAATGACATTTTTATTACTGTTCATAAACTCCAATCTCCGGCTGCTTCCAAGAGATTAGACATAAGCTGTGGGCAAACTTGCTGGTCTGGTGGCTCAACAGGCAAGGGCAGGAGAGGTTAGAGTTTAGAGCTTGCTGCTGTCAGGGTTGAGAGGGAGAGGAAGACATGGGTGGTGGTTGGTGTGAGGGCTGGGAGGGACACAGGGGATTTAGCAAGCAGAGGAGCAGCAGGGGATTGAAGGAAGGCATTTTCTGAGCTGTAGAGTTTCCTTATGGAAAGTCCCTCTATTCCCCATAGCAGAGAGGACAGCCTGGGTGTAGTTAATGTTCTGAGTGTGTGGAGGAGCAGTGGCAGTGTTCATATTAGTGGATGATCGTCTTTAGAGCAATGAGCCCTGAGGGAAGGGCATTACAGGAATATAAAGATGTGAAAGGAAATTTGCACACATTTCTATTATGTTTCCCTTTTGAGAAGGTGAGCTCTCTTCTCAGCTTGATGATGAGTCAGGAAATCCAGCTGGCTCTCAGATATTTATAAGGGACTAGCAAGTAACTGGTGAAAAATGTGTGGACTACTGGGACTGTAATAGCCGAGGAGTCTTCCTGTGCCATCCACATACTTCCCTTTCCCTCTCTTCATCCATGTATCTCTATTCCCTCTCTCCCCTTATCTGCTACCATGTGAGTCAGTGACTCTTCTGGTGAGGTGTGCTACTGCCATCACCCTTTCTGTCAGAGGGGCATCCTTGCAAGAGGCAAACCTAATGCAATTTAATGTAGCTTTGTTTCAGTTCCTAATGCTCCTCCACTACCTGACTTCTCCTTTTGGGATTGTACTTGTTCTATACAACCTTCACAGACTTCTAACATACCAACCTTTCCTACCAGCTGCTGACCAGAAGGTGTCCCAAAGGACAAGGCCAGTGTCTTTTCAGCTTTAACAGCTGAATCTTTTAAGTACGTGTGTATATATACATAGAAAAATGCAGTAGCAAACAGAATTCACTTTTGTCTTTTTTTCCTCCCCTCAGCACTGCAGTCTTTCCTTTGTGCCTATACCACCTATCCCAAGAACCTCAAGCACATCTTCCACATCAAATCTCTCCACTTGGGTCATGTGGCAAAGAGCTTTGGTCTGAGAGATGCCCCCCAAAACCTGACTGCTTTTCCAACTGCAGGCTCAAAGAGGAAAACCAAACCAAGACCAAAAAGGTAGGCCAACTTGTTGTTCCTAAGCCAAGGAACACTGCTCGAGGAGCCATGGTGTGCTTTGCTTCTCAAGGTTGTTGTGCTTGCTCAAGGAATCAGAATGGTTTGTGTTGGAAGGGACTTTCAAAGATCACCCAGTTCCAACTACCCTGCCATGGGCAGGTCACGTGTGATTGTTTTGAGAGGCAAAATCACGTTGAGCCATTGGCTTAGGCTGCATTGATCTCTGTTTCATTCCCCTTATTCTAATGCTTTAGAGACCCTAAAATTTACATTCATTAAAACAACTTGGTTGAACATTTGAGTGGAAATACAGATTAAAAACCAACAAACAATGCAAAACCAAGCAGATCACTTTGTAGTTTGACTTCTGATAAAGATGCTGTTTTTGAAGGAAGCTGCTAAGTGTGGAGATGCACCTGTATAGACCAGCCTCGGTTTTGCTGCAGCCTTTCCATTTTCTGAGCACTTGAAAAACACCATCTTCTGTGAGTCTTATGAACAAAAAAAAGCCTAATTTTTATTTATTTATACTTCTCTTGAGAGTTGCCTTGAAGGATGAGGAGGAGTACAGGCAGTGTTCCAGAGCGAAGCAGGAGGCTTCCCCATGTATTGGAGTGGTTCTCTTGTGCAGGTGTTGGTTGCTGCAGCTCCAGCAGCAATCCTGTTGTCATGGCCAAGCCACCTCCATAGGAGAACCTGCCAGATTTTTTCCTTTCACATCCCCACTTCCAGTCTCATGGTCCTACTGAGAGCAGTGATCCTTGGCTCAGGATCAACTGCAGTAGCAACTCTTTGTCCTCAGCCCCGTCTCACAGATACAGCTGTACTCAAGTACTCGCTGTTGGTGTCGGGCATGGGATGATAAAAGCAGCAAGAAAGTAGCAGAGAAATGAATATTTTTTGCTTCTCAAATTCAGTGTTGACTGTCCTGCACGTTATGAGCAAGGCTGTATGAGTGCTGATTTGTCTTGCAAGACAGTCCCTTTCTTCCTCATCTTGATAAATACCACTGCATCAGGAACAAAGTACATGCCTTACTGTGTTTAAAGGCCTCCTGTGGTCTCCTCTGGCCTTTTTTATCATCTCTTCTACACTAGACAAGCATTATTTTGTAGGCTTTCTCCTGCAGTTTCACTAGCAGTTTCCTGGCTGTCAGATTTGCCAGGAAACGAACTGTGTCCATCCTCTCAGAATGCAGCTTGGACTGCTGCTTCTTTTCTCTAGGAAGACATTAGCTTAGGACCTGAAGGAAAGGGGAGGACTGCAGTGTGTTTTTGAGTTATTAATTGTATGATTGTCTTTAGCTAAATAAGTACGAACCCAAATCAAAAGGCAGATCTGTTGGTAGAAGTGATTCTTCTACAAACCTGTGCTCTGCTGCCTGTAGATTTAAGTAGTTCTGGCAAAAGTGTTTCTGCAAAATCACATGGCATTTCTCCCAGGAAGAGTCTGTAGCAAGCCTAGAGTTACAGCTCAGTCCCCTTTGGTGCGTGGACAGGGCTGTTCCTGTCCTGCTCCTTAGCTCTACAAGGAATTTGAGACTCCCTGGTGCTTCTGGAGGAGCAGAGCCCTGGATCCTCTTCTCTGTTTGAAACGGAGCTGACGGTACTCGGTACCTTCGATTCTGGCTGCTTTGAGTTGGTTTCTCCCTTCTGAGATTTCCATGTTAAGGGTTCATAGTCTTCCCTTGCACAATGGCAGGATATGAACCTCTAGCTTGCCAGTAATTTCACTGCAATAATTCAAAGGAGGAACATCTTTTTTAGCAGCATCGGTTGTGACTCTTCCTGTGTGATTGTTGCTGCAGAGTCCATTAGCAAACGTTAGCCTTGCAATTAAAGCACTAATTTTTCCTGGTGACATCTCTTGCACATGTACATATATTGGCAAAAAAAAATGCAAGGGGAAGGGATTTTAAAACAAGAAGTTGGAGACTGCATTGTCCTGCTTTGAGCAGCCACCAGGGACAAGCCACTGATCTGCCTCCTGCTTCAGCTGACCCTCACCAGCAGATGGGCAACAGGATGGGAATGCCCCTGTGAGCAGGGGATTTAAGGGAGCTTTATTTCAGGAAGAATAGCCTGATTAGCCGATAAAGAGCATGTAAGATGGTATGGGGTGGGCTTTGATGTCTTGCTGGCCCAGCAGGGTGTCAAGCTATGACTGACAGTAGCGTGTCACAGGATTACTTGGCCTGCAACAATGCCTTTCTCTGTTCCTATGATGTTGCTACTCTGTTAAAGCTACTTTTTCCCTTGTTATGAACCTCTTTTAGACCACGTTCCTCCTCCCTGAGTCTTCATCCTATTATAGTACAGACAAGGTCAAGATACAGTAGGTAGTTTATGCACAGGACCATGGGGTTGAGGACATGGAGGTGTTGGAACAAATGGTCTGAGAGCGATTTGGAAGCTCATTTGCACGTGGATCATATAATTGCTCAGGGAAAGTGAGCAGATTTTGCACAGGTTCGTCACGGCTCAAGCTCCAGATTTTAAATCCGGGAGCATCTGGAAAGTTAAGACTCTGCAGAAATAGCCAAAGTTGTGACGTGCAACAATTGTTCTTGCCTGAAAAACTTGCTTCTAATCAACTTTCTCTGTGTGTGCTTAAAAAAAGAGATCATTAGTATTTATAGGATAGTTTAAAGAAAGTTAATATAGATTCAGATTCACTCTCCACTAGCATAAATTCAAGGTAGTGCTGTTAACTTCCAGAGAATTGCTTTTGATTTCACACTGACAAAACAGGAAGCAGAATTTAGCCTGCCATTTAGAAGACAAGTGGTGTTTAATTGTAAAATGCAAGGCTTGAAGTTATAACAGCATAGTCACAGAGCAATCTTTTTAATTATATTTCTCACGTGATACCATGAGTGTTGGTTGTCACATTACGCATCGTCTCCAAACATCTGATACTTGTTTTTAATCAGTCTGCTCACTAAAGCCTCATCTCTCAGCACCTGGCTGGAGAATAAAGAACAGGCAGCCCAGGTTGAAAGTGGGGATAAAGGTAATCATTAAGTGTTTCTTTAAGAGAACAAAGAAAACTTTTCATTTCTTTTGAAGTCTCCTTTTGTGCTTAGTGCCTCCTTCGAGAGCTGGCTTGGGGAAGGTGAAAAAGAAAGGCAGACCAGCCAGGTGTGTGATGTTAAGTGCTGAGGTGTGGAAGCAGCCCTCTCCTCCTGAATGAACATGTAAAACTTCCATGTTCATTTTTTTAAACTTCCTTATGCAAACCAGCTGTCTCCTTAGCTGTAGTGATTCTTGGAAAACCCGATCTAAAGATGGAAAAATAATCGCTTCTGATGTTTTTGAAAGGTGCAGTGCTGTATTTAGGTAAGGGATGAGCACATGAACCAGATACTGTATATTACGTTACAGTACACAGGCTCACTAAGTGTCTGGGCTCATGCTTTTACTGATGGGTAGATGCAAGGAAGCTGATCCCACTTCCATTGAGGGATTAACTGTCTTTCGATCGCTGCAGAGAAGTAGCATGCGCAGGAAGTAGCTGACACTCAGATAGACATGTCTTTTGACTCTTTCACAATGCAGATGCCAGAGACCTATTGCCATTCCACCAAGCATCCCTGTGCTTCTCTGTCTTTTGTATTTTGGATCGGTGGGGTTTTTTGAGGTTTTGTGGCTACTGATGGTCTGTTTGCTCCTTCTGAACTCTGGAAAGCCGGTGTATGTCCTCAAAGGGTTTCACTGTAATGAGGAGTTGCAACCTAATTTGACTTGTCTGGGAATTGGAGCCATTACAAAGAAAGAGATAAAGCTTTAAGTACAGTAGATGCTGTGGAATTCTTTGCTACAGGATATCTCTGATGCGAGAAAGATTGAATTGACATATGAGTATCAAGTATATTCACAGTTGCTACAGCATGTGCCAAAAGTGAGTATAAAATTTAAGCTGAAAATCCTCTCATGCTTCAAAGTTTAAGTCCAAACCTTAACTTAAAATGAGATCAAGAAAAGGTGTCCAGAGTGCTTCTGTTTGAAGGCATTGGTTTACATCTTTATTACACTGCCCTTGCTCTGAATATGGATATCATCATACCCTTAAGGTTTTGGCTGCAAGATTATTGTACTAATTCCTTCTTCAACGTTTAGTGCTCAGATAGAATTGAGGCTCCTGCTGGGAAATTTACCTTTTAACCCTGTGTGTCCTCCTTTGTGTGGCTGGGCAGCAGTATCCTTCAGGTGAAAGCGAGTAGCCTTTTACCTCTCTCCTCATATATGTGATTCCACTCTCAAATGTCTTGGCATTGATAATTTTGGAAAGACTAATGCTTCTATTGACAGGGTTTGCAAATCAAGGCTCCAGCTGGGTCTCCCCACACAGCAATTGTCTAATCATTAGAAGCAGTTTGCCTGCCAGTTTTACCTTGCCATTTACAGCTTTTCTAATATCATTTAATTAGTCAAAATGCAAGTTTGGAATTCTGCCCACTAGGAATTTCACTTGGTTTGGGCAGTCTGTTCTAGAAAGCCAGACTGGAGCTCATGTAAGAGGATGGATTCATGCACTGGAGTGCAAATGGATCCAAAAATTAGAGTAAGAGACATGGCTGCTGTGCAATCACTCTTCCTAAAAGGAGCTCAGGGACACAGATGAGTCCTGCTTACCCCATCATCATGTTATAAAAATGTCCTGTTATTAAATTACAGTTTTGTGATTTTAAAATCCATCTGATTGTTACCTGCACACAGCAATGCCCTTTGTCACTGTCCTGCTCCGCCACAGCCGTAGCTCTATCTTTAAGAGAGCTAATAGGGCTTGCACATGGAGCTGGAAAACATCTGTTCTGTTTGGTATGCACCAAAAAATGATCAGCTCTCTCTATTTGAAATATATTCTGTCCTGTAGGATGGGGAAGAACCTGACAGAGGCAAGAATCCTGGGAGGTTCCCAGCCTCCCAGTGGTGCTTTTATCCTTTCTCCAAAGAGAGGACCAAGGAATGGCAGTGGAAGTGAAGCTGTGGGGTTTTGTCTCTTTATGTGTAGCTGAAATGCAGGTGCCTTCAGTAGGTGCAAGGTGGGCTTTACTGTTCAGCATGTCTTGGCGTGAAAACTGCTCTGCTTTTGCTGTGCTGGAACAGCACTTGATGCTCAAAGGGACTGGGTAATAATTTCCCTTGATCTTCTCAAGCTAACGTTTGCGTCGGCTGATAACAGAGTTCCTGGGCCATCTGTTGGCTTGTCGAGTGTAGGATTGCTGATGAATTTCTTGCCTCTGCCCCACAAAAAACAACACCACAGAACCCAAACCAAACAGGGTTGCGTTGACTGCAGATGGTTCATCCAACACTATAAGTAGAAAAAGCAGGTGTTGCAGCAGCCTTGGCCCAGAGGTAACCCAGCTCTGCTGGCACAGTTTCAAAGAGCTGTTGGAGATGCTGTCAGGCAGATTGATAGTGCGATCCACGTTGAAATGTTCTCTGATAAATGAAACTGCTTACTTCTGTCTCCTCCAAAGACACACCATGAGTTCTGGGACTGTGCAGCAGAACTTTATACTCCTTCCTCAGCTGGAGCAATTTGGGAGCCTTTGGTTGCTGCAGATGCTGCGAGGTGGTTAAAGGTCACTGCACGTGCTCACTGCATTGCACCACCATTTCACACAGCTCAAGACAAAGGAACAGAGAACGGTGCCAACTGTGTTGTAGGAGAGACATCAAGAACAAGCTTGCCCACCATTTAGGTCAAAAGACAAGCAGAGGCATCTTCTGAGGCATTAAATGATGCCCAAGGAGTTGTGTGTGTGCCTGTACCATTACTCTGGCATGTTAGCTTTTTTTGGCTTGGAGACCAGCTTGTGCTTCAGTTCTAAGGAAGCAGATGTGTCAATGAAACGTGTGCATTGGAATTCTGGAATGAAAATGAAAAGTGGTGTCAGATACTCGTTCCTTTTCTTACTTTTTTCACTTGGTCCTGTCACACCTGAATGTTTGAGAGTCTCCACATCCAGGATCGTGGTTTGCATATTATAACAAATTCAATCTGACAAAATCAACTGGTGAAACTTGATCATTCTTCTCTTATCAGTAATGCTTGAGAGATGAATGGGATGTTGTATAGAAACAGAACAGAGATTTTTATTTTAATTTTTTTTTGTCTTTAGAAGTTTGTCTCTGGCTTGGTCTTTTCCAGCCTTTCAGGATATAACAAAGTCATCTGGGGACAGTTCCTCTGTTTCCTTATTGTCTCTCTGCTGAAACTCTTGGTACCAGCTTTTGTGAGGTTGCAACTCAATTACAGATGTGCACAGGCAGCTATAAACCTGGATCTTTTATTCCTTCCTCTGTCCCATGAGGAAGAGGAGGGCTTTCTCAGACCATGCCAAGTAATTACTGAACTCTTTGCCTTCCCTTCCTCACTGCACAAAGCACTTTTCTCTCCCCTTGGTAATGAGGTGATTAGATTGATCACGGAGTGATCAGGTTTTTGCCCTATACCTGGAACATAAAGCCCAAAGCAGTGGTTGGGTCTAGGGCTAAGCCCTGTAAATGAAGAGATGATGGGTCTCCCAGATGAAGTCAAAGGTGGTACTAAATCATCTCTGCTGGCTCCTCTGGCTACTTACCAATTCCCATCTGTCTTTATGGGAGTCCTGATGGCCGTATCTGGTGTAAAAGATCAGTAGTCCAGTGGTGCTTCTGCCTGGCATCAAGATGTCACAGCACTCAACACCCAGCGTGCTGGTCACAAACACAGAGAAGTCAAATAGCGTATGCTCAGGGACAGGTTATTCCTAACTTGCTTGTTGGGGCTGTTTCATTTTCTGAGTTATGACTTCTCTAATCCTGTCTCATTTGCCCCCAGCTAATAAAAGTGGCTATTTTCTCACCTATTTGAACATTCCTCTCTGCTTTAAGCCCTGCTGAAATCTCGGCACTGTAGCACATTGAGATGGGTCAGTCATTAGTGAAACTTTTTTTCCCCTGCAAGTTCTCCTTAGCTGCACTGGGTTGTAGTTCCCCACCTAAAGCCCAGCTGTTGTGCTTGGAGGGAGGGATTAAAAAGGGCTGGGAATTTCTCTGCCTGTTACCAGCACCATGTGCTCTCATTAGAGCTCAATATAGCGTGATACCTAGATGTGAGATCACAGACAGAGATGCTGACAGTCCATGTGTTTATCCAGTGATGGGAACATGGTTCTGTCTGTGTTGCGAAGGCATCTTCTACTCACAGCCTTTCTGTGAAGCTTTTTGCCACAGTATCCAGTATCACCACACAGCCCTCTCTAAATTACCACCATGCTAGCCTTCAGCAGGGAGAATGCAGTCATCCTGGGTTATGAGGTGAGAAAATGGACACAAAGGCCAAGGAGATTAAATACCTTGCCCAAGGATGCTCAGAGGGCAAGTATGCAAGGTCTTTCTCTGTTCTCCTAGGCTTTGTCTCATAACCACAGGGTGTTTTTCCTTGCTGATGTTGTCTTGGCTGCTGCAGAGCCCCAGAGACTTTCACCAGTTGAGCAGAGAGGGGAATTCACAGGTTCACAACAGGAGTCAGAGTCGGGCCATGGTTCCTGACCCGGTGTGCTTTCCCTGGTGCACTGTCACTGCAGACTTGCTGTGGCCTCTGGCTCCTCCATCTCATGGTTAAGCAGGGCCTTGACAGCTGCTTTTCTTCTCTCAGTGATCAGCATAGGTTCCATGGCACAGCATCATTGATTTTTGTGGCCCTGGTTAGAGGGAGAAACCTCCCTTTCCCCCTGCATCCTTGCTTCTCTGTGTACAGCTGATCACCACAGCAAGGGGTATTGATTTAGTAATTAGGTAATGATTTCACCTGATTTATAATGAAGTGTTAGACAACCTCCCTGCCGAGCTGACACTCAGCCCAGCAGCTATGGGTGGATTTCTTGTCCTTTTGCAGCAGATAGTTCCCTGTTGTTAAGTAAACTGATCAGTTGCCTGGTAACCCTGGAATTACTGCAGTAAATGCTTGGAGACACACTGGAAGTGTCAGACAGAAACTTCAGCAAGTGGTGAGAGAGCTGAGCAGAGAATACAGCTGCACTGCAAAGTTTCTACAGCAGAGCAAAGCTGGTTGAGGGCCCACCTTGCCTGGTGTTGTGCTCATGCCCACGAGCATCCATCAGTGCTGCTGTGGGTTGTATAAGTCCAGAAGGCAGTTTGGCAAGGTACATCTGCTGTGGAGATACTGCAGGTATGGCTTTACCAAGAGCACATCTGTTTTGTTAGCGGTATGATCGCTTTTGAGTTGGTTTTGTCTTCTGTGGGTTCAGCCAGGGTGGTGGTTGTGCATCTTATTTCTCTTCTGTCCAGTCTCCTGCCAACACAGAGCTTGAATGTTTCATCAGTGGTAGAATGGAAACTGCAGCAAGAGTCTTCTTGGCTGTATCTTCCAAGCTTTCCATTCCAGGGAGAACCATCCGTCAGTGGCAATCATCACACCATCCTTCTTAGCATTTTTGTCCATCCTTCCAAACCCACTCCAGCCACAAAACCTACACAGGGATGGAAAACAAGCTGTGGGAAAAGGCGGCAAACAAATACCCCAGGCAGCTGAGAGTTTGCTTCCCATCCCCTCTCTGTGTGTTTGGCCTAATGAATGGACTGATCTGTTGCTGCAGCCAAAGATGATTCCTTCTTCTCTGATCCCTAACACAGTTCTGGGCACCTGAAGGAGCTACAAGAGGCAGTGCCATAAGGCTGCAACCTTTGGGACAGCTGAGGTCCATGTCTTGTCATAAACATACGCTGGCATGGATGTGAGGCTTTGTTCAACTCCCTCATTGTATTGAGAGGCACAGATAGATTTCCATTCACTTCTCTGGAAAAATTTGGGATCTGTTATTGGTCTTAAAATAAAGAGTAAGGTGGGATGTGTGAACACCAAAAGCTGTGGTTACCTTGTTGTTCCCAGGAGCATGATAGGAAGCGATGGATCCTGCACTGAAGCGGCTGCAGTTTAAACAGATCAGCAAGTGATGAGGATGAGATTTACCCAAGGTCATCGAACAGGGCAGTGGCAGAACTTGTAGTGGAAAAATGCTGAGTGGATTTTTATATTTATAGGTGGCAGTTTAGGGCTACAGGGAGATCCACGCTGGAGTTTTGTGGCTGGGTAGAATGCAGCTACCTTTGCAAAAGCCGGTCTCTAGAGAGGGAGGTGATATCTGCAGGACACTGCAAGAAAAGAGCCTGTTGGGTTTAAACTCCTGATTTTTTTTTTTGCTTGTTTGTTTGGGTTTTTTTCTGTTTCCAAGCTCTGGCTTTCAGCTCTGTTTATAAAATGCTCCCATTGTTTTTTATTATTATTATAATTTTCAAACTGCTGTGTCACCTAATTCATCAGCCTTCAGCGCAAAACCTTCCCTCCTTCTCCCCGCCACCCCTGCAAGAGCATTTGTACAGAACAAAGGCTTGCTTTTAAAAACGGCATGATATTTTGCCACCTTTGTGAAAACCTGTCACAACAATATCTAATTTTGCATGAGACAGAATTTCAAATCAAGCCTCTAGAAAAGGAAGCTGTTCTTCTGCTAATACGCAAATGTCACTTTCACAGCTGTAAAATAAAGTAACCCACCTAGCAGCATTTGGGAGAGAAGGAAATCTAATTCCTCTTCTCTTCCCTCTGCCCAGGTCTGACGTTCTCAAGAAGACCCATGGCAAGCGTCACCTTGCTGAGATCTTACGATCTGAATATTCCAGTGGGATGGACACTGGTGTATCCAAGGTCAAGAGGAAGAAAAAACAGAGAAAACCTGGCAACCAGCAGATTCCAACATAAGCCAGGATCTTCCAGTCATTGGCTGCAAAACCTACTTGAGCGCCTCAGCCGGGGCCAGGGTGACCTGCCAAACCTGAGGAGCATTTTGGTTTGTCAGGCAAACATGGGAGGGATCGTGGGGATCTTGGCCTCCTTCCTCCAGTTCCATAGGTCCAAATGGAATCGAATCCAGGCATATCCTGTTGCACTGCTGCAATTAAATGTGGCTTCTTGAAGATGCACCACCTTTCTAAGGTGGTTTTTGCAAGAAAAATAAAAAAGGTTAAATAGGATTCTCAGAAAAATGGGATGTCTGTATAACGTGAGACAAGTGTGCTCAGACAGGAGCTGCTTTCCTGTTTAAAAGACCTGTAGAAACACTCACGACCTGTTTGGTTGCTTATTTTTAATCAGATAAACAGTGGCAGAGGAGGTGTTGCAACAGCACTTTTAAGAGGAGAGGGGAAGCTGCCCCCTCCTTATAGAGGAGGGCACTTTGGGTAACGCACCCACACTGCTGCCACCTCCTCTCCTGTCCCTGGGGCAGGGTCTGCCCCTGGACACTGGTCGTTAGTCAGAGGATCTGGTAAGAAGCCTCCCCAGTTTCAGTGCCTGTGGTAGGACTGTGAAGAGCTCTGCAGTGCAATGACACACAGTCCCTTTGGGGCAGAGCTCATGGGCACAAAACTTCATGTCAAAACTCCTGAGTTGGGGAACAAACGTTGTCACTGTGGGAAGGAGCCAGCTCAGAATCCAGCAATCTCCAAACTTCTCCTTGCCTGCAGCGTATTGTCACACCTAATTATACAACGCAGAGTGTGTATGAAATGTCTCACCTCAGAATATTAAAGCCTTTGCAGACTCTTCCTAAAGCTTGCCAATAGTAACCTCAGCTCATGGGCTTCTCTCTGCTTTGGCCAGGCCTTTTGAGTACGGCCCAAGCTAATGCATTTTGCTTCTTGCATTTCCTGTTTGCTTTTCTTTCTCCCTTCTCATCAGAGAATTTGCCTGCTGAGAAAAGGGGTGCAGTGTGGCCCAGGTGTGCCAAGCGTGGCATTCTCACCATTCCCCAGCACGTGAAAGGGAAACCGAGCTCTAGCAAAGTTCATGACCAAAATTCCCCTGTGAGTCGTTGAGGGGTGAGGGCTGCATGGGGTCCCCCAGGTGCTCTCCAGGGCCTGCAGGAGACTGACAAACTCCCACAGGACCTACAGGTGAGCACCCACCTCCTCTCCCTGTCTTTCTCCCTCTCCTTCTTCCAGCAGTTCCATTAACAAAATGCCACGCAGTACACATCTGAAAAACAGTGCAGAACCCTGCCAAAACACAGCTTTCTGCTGCCTGCATGTGCCTTCCTCCAGGAAAGAGAGGAAGAGCAGCCCACCCGTGGCTGGAGCCAGACCTGTGGTTTAACACAGGGCCAGAAAATGCTCAAATCCAGTAGCAATTTCAGGTGCCAGAAGGGAAAAAGAGCTGCAAGGGGAGTATAACCAGATGAAAATGATACCCACTTTGTGAATACCAAATTGAGGGCACCTGCTCTGGGCTGAGGTGAGTCACACTAAGGGCTGGAGGAGGGAAACAATCAGCCCAAAAGGATTTAATTTCTGAAGAGAATGTAACTTTGGAGAACCAAAATGATTTTTTTCCCTTCCCAGGCAATTACCCACTGTGCTGATTTGGCTGGAATGCTTTTTTGAACTCTTCAAAAAGGTGTTTAAAAAGGCTCCAGTATAAAATTAACCATGTTTTTGCAGAGAGAATGAAGTTTCTAGCATTTACTGGATTAAGATAAAATAACAACAAAGCCCATCTGATTTTGTGATGAGGATTGGAAGAGCAATCAGGTTTAAGGAAATGTCAAATGAAACAGAAGAGAAACCCCTGAGGATGAAAATGACTCAGAGTAAGTTTGGGAAGAACTGGTCTTGTGCATGAGGGTAGAAGATATGACCTTCTCCTGGCTGACTTGTCACATATGAATTAATAGAGAACATTTGCAAATTCATAACAATATGAATAAAGGCCATCAGCACATCAGTGAGAGACATCAGGAAATCTCATTGTCCTCTGTATTAACTGGGCATGGGATGTTACAAACTGTAATGATGCCTTTTTCTTTTGGCTTCACCATCTTTTAGCAGATAGCTCTGATTTGCTTCTGTGATTAAGGGAAGGAGGAGGAGGAGACTGTTAAACAAGACAGACATAGTTAAATGCACACACACCTGAAGCTAAGCTGAGGCTGCTCTTAATTAACCTGAAGGACAGCGTGAAAAATGTGGTTGTCTTGGAGCTGGGTCCAGTTTCGCAGCTCCAGATCAGCTCTGAGCTGGCTGCATCCTTGTGCATCACTTGATTTAGGAGGAATCTGGTAGGTTTGGAGTTTAATTTGTGCTCAACTCAAAACATCTCTTGCTTGAGGCTGGGCAGGGTGTGGGACTGGCCATGGGGCAGGGGTGGCTGAGCTACAGAGCTCCATCAGCTGCAGAGGGAGCAGGCAGTGTGGGCTCCCTTGGCACAGCCCGGGTGGGGAGCAGGTGGATGTCACCCTGAACGGCTTCTCAGTTTGTCCCCTCTTGCTCTGGGGTACGTGGTGTGCGTTGTGGGGGCTTGGCTGGGTGGGAGCTGCCTACGCAGCTCTCGAGGCCAGGGAGATGGGCTCTTGGCAGTGATCAGTGAAACTGCATCTCCATCTGACTGCACCGGCGTTGACTTTGGTCAGGTTTCCTTTCTTATTTGTGGTGAGGGCCTTGCAGCTTGAGGTTTCTGTGTTTGGTCTGCAAAGAATGGCACTGTGGATATCCTATATAAAGCTGCCTGTGAATCAGACCTGGACTCAGTTTGGGTTTGCCTTTCCTGCTCTCACCCCTGGAGTCCTGCCTCTTCCTTTTCACCTTTTCTCTCTTCTGGTTCTGTGTCCTTTGCCCAGTGATAGGAGCCCACATCCTCCTCCTCTCTGTAGCTTGAAGGTTTTGAGTTTACACTTAGAGGCTTTGGGGCAGGAAAAAGCAAGGAGATCTCCTTGGTACAAGAGTCACAACTGAACACCCGCTGTCAGTGTCAGGGTCGAACTGTAACACCTGAGCACAGGAACCCCACCACTGAAGAGCCCCCCTAAAAAGTGGGATAGAAAGCAAAAGAACTTTCCTGTTTACAACAGTTTATTTTCTCCCTAGGCCTGGGGAGAGGACAGGAAAAGCACCAATTGTTCTGGGCTTTCCGTTCTGGCATAATTTTGGTGTTCAGATGAAACCTTAAAATCTCTCAGCTAGAAACGATTCTGTTGATTTCATTGAATTTGTGTGTGTTGGCATGTTCAGGGCAGCAGGTTTCGTTCTCTGCCTGTTCCCAGGGTGGGGGTCCTGCTTAAAGCTGTGCCGGGAGGGGAGGAAGATGGTCCTCAAGCTGGGTCAATGCCCGGAATAGGCTTGAGAGCCAGGATTGTGTTTGATCCTGGCAAACCCACTGCACTAACTGGTTTAAGTCTTGGATCCTGAGCCTGGAGCCAACAGAAACCAACCAGCAGCCTGTCTGTTGGAGACTGTGTACCCCGGGAGAGATCAGTGAAGCAGAACTTGTGCAATACTCCAAAGATTTCCTTAATGGGACTGGTGCTCATTCTCAACTGTGCCATCTCTACTGCTACATCTAGTTTCAACCCAGCATGGTCTGTCCCACCCCTGAGGACTTGCCAGGATCACGCCTGCCTGGCACCAGCCTCTAGAAATGAGTTTCCAGCCTGGTCACTGCTGCTGTAGGTACAGACCCAGTGCTGGTAGGTTCAAGGACTGGACAGTGGGGTCCCATCTCAATCCCCACACACACACTGGATGGGGAGGTTGGTCCTTCAGCAGCTTCTGAGGCTGCTGAGATCCTCCTGCATGAGATACGCTGTTCGAGTGGCAAGCACAGGATACTCTGATGAGAGCTTACAGCATGTGGTGTCTTCCCTAAACTGATTTATTTTGAAGCTTGCCTTGCTTGAGATCTCCCTGAAGGAACCTGCTTCAGCCCTCGCTTCTGCTGTGCTCTGTTTCCTTCCCAGCCAGACCCAGTATGGCCATTCCCCCTTCCCAGGGTGGAGGTCTCCTCGGGGCTCTTCTTCACTCTCTCCTCCTGTCCTTCTAATGCAAACCAGACCCTGTCACTGCATTACCACTCAGACCCGCTGATACAGAGGAGTTTCCAGCTTCTTCCAGATGTGAAATGGCAAATTTAAATATTGCAATTACAAACGTGTAACGAAGCCTTGTACTTCATTAATGTAAGAGGAGGAATCTGCTACGGCTACAAGGACAATTAAATATTGGAGAATGTCTTTGATTCACATTCCTGCTGTGTAAATGGGAGGAAGGTTGCTGTATGCTCCTCGCCTTTGCGCTCACAAAATGAAAAGCACACCCACTGCAAGTTGTCCTTTGATAGATTTTTAATATGATTTTAAAGAGTTTTGTTTGGCCTCATTCTTATTCAATGAGATTAATTTAAAGCACTTATCCCCTGGGTTTAAGTCAATCCATGTAGGATTTGGGACGGGGCGTTTGTTGCCTGGGGAGGGGGGGTTGTTTGCAGGCCTCCCTGAAAGACTCCTTTCCCACTTCATTAACCTCGAGCTGGGAGCGACCCTACCCCCCCTTCCTCCTCCTCCTCCTGGCCCAGCCGAGGCCTGGGGATTTACCAAACTCCCCCATTCTCATGCAAAGGATCAGCCCTGGCCACAAAGCCCGGGGGGGTCCTTCGTCCAGGCGTGGCTCTGCATTTGGCCGAGCCGACAATCCCCCCTCCTCCCCGTCCCCAGGGCTCGGGGGGTGCCAGGGTGAAGCTCCCGGGATGGAGGCAGGGCAGGGGCACCGGACTGGGACCGGGCACTGGGGACGGGGGGGGGGCGTTAGGAACGGTGGGTGCTGGAGGGGGGAACTTTTAGGGCAAGTGGATGCTGGGGAGGGAGGCGATGCAGACAGCCGGGGGGAGCCTTAGAGATGGGGGGTGCTGGGAAGGAGGAGATGCAAACTGCCGGGAGGAGCCGGGGGGACCTTAGGGCTTAGTGGGTGCTGGTGGGTGTGATGCAGACAGCCGGGAGGGGTCTGGGGGGCTCCACAGACAGCCGGGGGAGCCCCAAAGAGCTGGGAGAGCCCGGGAGAACAAAGGGAGCCTTGGGGGAGGGGGGTGATACAGGGAGCTTGGGGGGAGCTTTAGGGCCGAGGGGGGCGCTGGGACAGGGGTCCACAGACAGCCGGGGTGGTACAAGAAATAGTTACTATTACAAAAAGTGCAGTATTTTGATTTAAGCTGAAGTAGAGTTTTAGAGAGTTTATTTGCCGGTGTTTTCGGTATCGGGGGGAGCCTTAGGGCCGGGGGTGTTAGAGTGTGTGTGTGATGCAGAGAGACGGGGCTGGGGGGGGAGGGTGATGCGGGGAGCCTTGGGGCCGGTGGGTGCTGGGGCTGGAGGCGGGGGTCTCCGCAGACAGCCGGTCCCGCCGGCCGAGGGGGAGACGGGGCCGGGCGCGCTGAGCCCGCAGCCCATCTGTCGCCCCCCCGAGCCGGCAAGGCGCTGCCCGGCTGTCCCGGGGAGCAGCTGCCGGGCTCGCTGGCCGTGGCCAGCTGAGCGACACTTTTAAAGGGTGGAAACAATCCATTTTCCAAAGCGATCATTTAAAGCACTTAGGCAATTATACACTTAAGATTAGCGTTAATAATTCACCAGCGCCGCGGCGAGCACCGCGCCGGCCAGCATCGTCCTCGTGTCCCCCATCTCTGTCTCCCCCGGCCCCGCATACCGGTACTGGGGGGGAGCCGAGGCTGCCGGGAGGGGAACACGAAGCCGAGGGGGGAACCGAACCCCGAGCAAAGAGAAAACTAGAGCTCGGGGAGGTGGTGGTGGAACTGAGCCCTGGGGGTGGGCACGAGACCGAGGAGGGGAGCAGAGCCCAGGGGAGGACTAATCCCGCGAGGGGGGGGGGGGGGTGTGTGGTGCTGAACCCGGCAGGGAAAGAGTCCGAGGGGGATCTCCGAACCCAGGGAGGGGGTGCAGAATAGAGCCCCCGGGGGTACACGAGACCGAGGGGGGACCAGAGCCCTGGCGAGGAATACAGACCGAGCCCGAAGGAGGTGACCACAACCTAGAGGACCGACACCTGGGGGGAAACTGAGGACCAGAGGTGCTCCCTGCACCCTCATGTGATGGGGAGGTGGGAAAACTCCTCTTTGCTTTTCCCTTTCCCTCTACGGCCGTGGCTGATCTAGCAGAGCAAACAAGCAGGAGAGGAAGAAAGGGCTGGCGAAGGCGAGACCCGTTTGCTTGTAAAGAAGTTTTATTTCCACATTTAAAAAAGGGGGGGAGCGGGAGCGGGGCTCCAAGTTCTCCCCCGCCCGGCCGGGTCGGCCCCGGAATACAGACTGACAAGAATCACTTACACAAATACGCCCTCAGGGTTCACAAATAAATAATTCATATACATTTTGCGCACCGTATTTACATGTCACCGCTTTTTGTTGGGTTTTTGTTTGTTTGTTTTTAAGTTACGGACATCCCAAAGTCTCTCTGCGGCGGGAGGGGGGCGGCAGCCTGGATCTCCCCATTCCAACCCATCCCTTCCCGGTGGCGGGGCCGATGCCCCTGAGAGCCCGGGAAAGCGGGGAGGTGGCTCCTTGGACCGGTCCGGGGGACTAGGCCCCCCCGTGAAATCCTATGCAGGGGGTGCAGAGGCAAGAGCCCCCCCGGAGCAGTCCGTGGTCTCTGCGTCGTCTCAGGCCGGAGGGGGTGGGACGGGACACAGCAGTGACCTCGCTGCCCTTCAGGGTGCGGGGGTGGGGGGGGTAAAGCCCCGAAGGGGTTGGGGGCAGCTCCACCCGCTCTCCATCCTGTCCTTCCCAGGCCCTTGCTTCTTGCATTCTTTATATATATATATATTTAAAAAAGGAGGAGGGGTCTCATGTATATATATATATTTATATTTGGGGATGAGCGGGAGGCTGCGGCTTGCTCGCGGCCCCAGAGTTGGGGTGGCCCCCTCCGAACCACCCCCTCGGCCCAGTAGTTGGGAGCGGGGGGGATGCTGGTGGGGCTGCCCGTGCGGGCGGGGCTCACCGGGGCTGCGCAGCCCGAGGCAGTACGCCGGGCAGAGGGGGCAGGGGCGGTGGGTGCTCGCTGCCGCCCTGCAGTCCGTGGATGAGGATGCGGGGCACCAAGGGTCTCTGGAGGGCGGGGGGGGGCGCACTGGGGCCGCGGTACAGGTAGAGAGCGGCGCCGGGGTCCAGGTTGGAGACCAAACTCTGCGGGTAGAAGTAGGGCGAGGGGAACATCCTCTGCAGGGCTGAGTAGTTGCCAGCCTCGGCCAGCAGCTCCAGGCCAACCGCTGTCTGCCTTTTCCACTTGGTCCTGAGGAGTGACAAGTCGAGAGAGGTGGTCAAGAAGGGAGGGATTCTCCAAAAACCGCTCGCGAGCTCTTTTTACCCTTTACGGATCCCTGTTTCCCACTGCTCTTCCCTCCCTTCAACACTACTTCATCATCCCCTCTCTGGGCCAGTGTTCCCTGCACGACAGGGATAGGATGGGGTGAAATAGGATAGAGCACAGCCCCTGTTAGCGAAGTGAAGGGGTTTATCTCTCCGGTGTCCGCGCCGCTCAGCCCGGCGTGAGCGCCTGCGGAGCCTCTTGGAGTTACCACATCTCGGCTGGGATCCGATGCTAGGGTGAAAATCCCTACGATATAAATCGCGACCAGCATTTCAGTCCCTTCCTGGAGTTCAAATTCCAGCTGGCAAACACCGAACTGCGTGTACACCCCATGCACGACGAGGGGGTGCTCTGTCCGCAGCCCCGCCACTGGGCACGGATGCGGCTTGCTACTGCGTCTTCGAGCCTGAGGTCGTCGTGGTCCCCTCGACACTTCTGGGGCCCCGGGACACCCTCCCCGGGCTGGAGCCGGACCGGGACACTGTGGGGGCTGTGACAATGCCGCGGTGGGACACGCTTGGCACAGCTTCCCTGGACATTCGTTTGCGGCATATCTATAGATATATGTATATTTATATATGTATATTTATATATATATGTATAAATACCTACAGGTGTGTGTGCGTGTATTTGTGAATGTGCCGGGCTGCAGGGAGAACTCCCGGACCCGGGACCTCGCCCACGGGCCGGGCTGCCCGAGGAGGGGGGCTGGGGGCATCAAGCCGGCTCCAGGGCGTCCTTACGGGAGGGATTTCGGGGGGAAAGGGGTGAGCATACAGTTACCGCCACTCCTAGACTCTCCTAAACTCCTGATGTGTTTATAAGCTGCAGAACTTTGCAGGTGGTGATGGAAATTAGGAAGAGTTAAAACCCTGACGGGGGAGAGGCGGGCGAGGGGACAGAGGTCCCTGGTTCTCTGGCGGTGACGATGGTCGGAGACGCCCGAATAAACCCAGTGAAGCTACCCTTACGCCTCCAGCCCTTTTACAGATTTGTCGCTGAAGCGCTAAAACCTATTTCCAGCAGTAAATTATTCATCATAATAATAATTGTGTAATTACTGTAAAGAGTGTTAATTATTGATGTCCAAAGTAGTAATTGGTATCTATTATTAATGGACCGATGTGTTATGCTGTTGTGTTTAGCTGGAAGCCCGGTCCTGCCTTCCCTCCTTGCCGGGTCCGGGGGGCACGAGTTTCACCCCCTGCCCCAAATCTGCCCTGGCATCGCTTTTCTCACCCATATTTTTGGGTAAAAGCCTCCACCCCGGGATTCAGGCTGTTCTGTGTGCCGGGGGGGCGGGGGGGGGGGGGGGCGGGGGAGAACTGGTACTGTTTGGCTCTGGGTTGCAAAAGCCCTACCCTGTTTGGGGCTGCGGGGCCGGGGAGAGAAACAGTATAGGACCCCGGCAACGTGGGCAGGAGGGAAAGGTGCAATTTTTTACCTTCTGTTCTGGTACCACGTTTTGACCTGCGTGTCAGTAAGGTTGAGAGAGGCGGCCAGCTCCATCCTGTCCTGCACGCTCAGGTACTTTTGCCTCTCGAAGCTGCGCTCCAGCTGGGCCAGCTGATGGTCGGTGAAGGCGGTGCGGGCTTTGCGTGGCTTTTTCAGCCGCACCGGGGGGCTGTCCCGGGAGCTGGAGATCTCTCGGTCCCCTTCTTCTTTCACTGGGCCGAGAGGGAGGAAGAGAGGCCGGGTCAGGGCAGGAAGGGAAATACCCTCACAAGAGGGGTTTAACCCGCCGGAGAAGACGGACTCTGGTGCACAGTCGGATTCAAGGTCGCTCTACAACCTCCTAAATTTTACCCATGTCGACTCATGGGTGTTCCTGAGCCTCGCCTCGCCTTTCCTTAACCCACGGACCTGGGAGGAGGGTGGGAGCTGCGGGGTGTGCTGTGGGGCCCCCAAAAATCCTGCATCCCCCTCATCCCCCTTTTTTTTCTCTCCCTCTTTTTTTTCTCTCTCTCTCTCTCTTTTTATTCTCTCTCTCCCTCTTTTTTCCTCTCTTCCCCCCTCTCTCCCTCTTTTTACCTCTCTCTCTTTTTTCCCCTCTCTCGGCCTCCTTTTTTCTCTCTCCCTTTTTTTTTTTTTTGTGTTTGGGTTTTTTTTTTGGTATTTTTTTTTTAAACCCCGAACAAGACCAACCCAAACCAAAAATCATGAGCCCAGATTTTTGGAGGGGAAAGTCGCCAGCAGTCTCCTCCGCAGAGAAACCTCCGTCCCCCCGGGACACAGAACAAACCTCCCTTCTCCAAGGCGTACAAACGAAGGAAGCCCGTGTCCTTGCCCTTATTCAAGTTAAAAGATGCCGAATGAGGCGGGCTGGTGGCAATTCGTTACCGTGGTCGGTACATACGCACCGAAGGAGATTCACGCCACGAAACATTAGTACGGAATGGGAAAATTTCTGAGCAGAAAAAGGAAAAAGAGGGGAAAAAATAAACCCCCGTTGTGCTCACCTTCTCCACCCTCCTGGAGGAGATTATGTAAAAAAAAAAAAAAAAAAAGACTCGGTTTATACAAATCGGCAGCGTTTGGGGTTTATTTATGGGGGTTTATGTCAAATTTGCTGGTGGCGGGGGTTAGCAGCGACAGGGCTGGAGCTTATTTCTCTCCGTAGGAAGACAATAATCCGGTTAATTGAGCCACCGGGGAGCGAAACCCTTCAACCAGAACTCCCGGCTCTGGCCGAGTAGGCAGAGCGCGAGCTGGTAAGAGCCTGGAACATGGGGATCCGGCTCCCGTTGCTGGAAAAGACTCGGAACTTTGTGCAGAGTTTTTCCACAGTGGAAAGCCGGATCTGGCCTCCCGGGAAGGGAAAATCTCCCCAATCTCCTCAGAATGATCCTCGGCTCCTAAAAAGTTCCTGCCCGCTAAAGGGCAGCTCTCCCGGCGGGCAACTTCTAGCTTAAAGGAAAAAAAAATTATAAATATGTATTACAGGGTTTTCGGCATTTTGGCATGGGCCAAATCCTGCCACCGCCTCTGCGAGTCAGGCCTGACCCAGCAGCCCTTTTTTCGGGATAAATCAGGGGCGTTTTGCCCAAGGAAAGGCTGTTTCCAAAGCAGCAAAAATGGATTGCTTTGGAAGCGGGGACCTCCGCAGTTGAAGCGGTGTTTAAACCTCATCTACGCAGTGTTTTTAACATCATTTAAGCTGTGGATTTCTCCCAATTTAAGATGTGTTCTCTCCGATTTTAAGGGGTGCTTTCCCCCGTTTTAAGCTATGTTTCACCCCATTTAAGTAGTGCTTCCCCCTCTATATATGGGATGTTTTTCCCGATTTAAGCGGTGTTTTCCTCCTGATTCAAGGGATGTTCCCCCACCCCCAATTTAAGCGGAGTTTTTACTGTCGTTGCCCCTTGGCAGGGGCGGGAGAGGAGCCGAGCACGGTCCCCACCCAAACTCGGCCCCCCCAGCCTGGGCTCGGCCGGCTCAGGAGGATGCGGAGAACCCGCTCTTCTCCTGCTCCCTCGCTTCTTTCTCGTCTCGGCGATTTGTGGAAAGGGGAGAAAAGCCGAAGGAATTCTGAGGGGGGCTGTAGCAAGGCGAAAACAAAACGCCGAAGTGGGAATGGCAGCTGTTATCGATACCGGCCCTGGTAAACGGCGGGGCTGATCCCAGCCTTTCTCCCGTGTCACTTCCAGCCCCGGGGCTCCGTCTTTCGTTCGGAGCGTTATTTCCCCCGCGATGCCGCGGAATCCGGCCGCACCTGGAGGCTCTTTTGAGGGAACATATTTTCCTCTTTGAGCTGGGATTCAGGGTGTATTTGCAGCTGGGACAAGGCTCGGCCCGTCTCCCCTTTTCCTACCAGCCCCCATCGAATCTAGCAGCCCCAGAAGATGCCTTTCTCCTCGCAACAGGATACCTTCGCCTTCTCCCGGCAAACAATTTTCCCGAGTGAAAGTTTATACAGGGGTGATGGGAGGCAGATGGGGGAAAGCACTCGGGATAAACTGTTATGGGGGGTGTGGACTGATCCCAACCACCCCGTGCTGTTCCCGTGCCTCTCCCGGTCCGGCTGCCGCGGGGGGAGAGTGCGAAGGGACTGGCTGCGGGGGTGTGTGTTTGGGGGATGGGGGGCGGGAGCCCGAAGCCCCCGGCCCGGGGCGAGCAGCCACCGCATCCAACTCCGCTTCCCGCCGGCGCCGTGGATGCTGATCGGCGCTCCCTGCCTGCCGTACTCGTTTTAAAATCATTTCCAAAATAGTAATACAAATATTATAAATCGAATGAAACCCCGCCGAGTTTCTCGTTCGTTTCTCACCGGACTAGGGTAAAAACCCGGCGAATTGGTAATTATTTTATTATTGTTTTGGTTTGGTTTGAGTTTTTTTTTTCCAGGCAGAAATCCGCCCCGGTTCTCTCTCCGCTTTCCCGCGGAATCCATCAGAATCTTCCCCGCGGAAACCATCCGGCAGATCTCCCGAGCACGCTTGGGGAAGAGCTGATCAGTCGAACCCTTTCGACCGGGGCCGAGCACCACCGAGACCCGAACCCCCAAGTTTCTCCAAGTTGGTGTTGCCCCCGTGGTCATTTCAGGGGCCACCGGTGCCTCAAACCCCCGTTCCCGGGGCGCCACCGGAGCCAATCTCCGCAGCGAGTTCCGAGCTGCACCGAGAGGCTTCAAGACCGCCTTGCGAAGCCAAATCCGGTGAGTGGCTCTTACCTTTGTATTCTGAGTCCGAGGAGGAGCTGCTGGTGGTTTTTTCCATTTTCTCCCTAAAGTCCTCTCCGGGCTTGGTGGGGATCCTGCCTGCCGGCTCCTGCCCGCCGTGAGGTCCATTGGTGCTGGAGTAAGGCGCGCAGGCGGCCAGGGGTTTGCAGTCGGCCAGGATGTCTCTGATGAGGAAGGAGGAGGTGACGGTCCGGGACTGGGAGGGAGCCGAGACCTGCCCCGGCTGGATGTGCGCATCCAGGCCCGGCCGCGGCACAGCCGCCTCCAGGCACTCGCGGGCCCGGCGAGCGGGGCGAGGGGCACCCGCTGCTGCCCTCGGATCGGGGGCTCAGCTCCAGCGGGGACCGGCCGTCGCCCATCAGTGGGTCCCCTTTGGGCACGGCAGGGCTGCCGGCTCGGTGGGAGAGGATGGAGTCGATCCCAAAGCCGGTGGAGCCCTCCATGGCCCCCGCGAAGTGCCGGCGCTCACACGGGCATTGGAGGGGAGGGCGCGGCGGAAGCGGTTTGATAATTATAATTAACAATAACAGGAGAAAAAGAAAAACGCAAAAGGGGGAAAAAAGCTCTAAAATTAAAAAAAAAAAATAAAAGAGCGAAGTTCAGGCTGGGATCCGGGCAACAATTGCTGCAAGGCTCTTCGAGACGCTGCGCATTAGATCCAGGGCTGCTCCGTCTTCAGCATCGCGCCCAGCTGCACTCACAGACAGACAGACAGGAGAGGGGGGAAGAGGGAGGCAGAGTCAAACTTTGGCCGCGAAGTGGTGGGGGTGGAGGGGATGGACCCCAGCCTCACCCGGGGTGCCGGCCCCTTACCCGGCCACCCCACCCTTGCCCAGGGACGCGGGGCTGGGGGACAGCCCGGGGGCTCCCAGCCGGAGGTGGAGAGGCAGCGATCGATAGTGAGGCTTCTCAGCGCCTTAACCACTTAATGATCCAGAAATCAATGGGGAAGGGCGAGGGGAGGGCGGAGGGGGTGGCCAGCCGTCGGGCCGCCGCGGCGCCCCCCCTTCCCCACCAGCACCTCGGACAGCGCCGGGGGGGCGGGGGGGCGGGGGGGACGGACACACACACGAAACACACACACCGGAGTCACTCCGGAGCCTTCAGCACCTCGGACAGCGGCGGGAGCGCCGCACCCTCCCCGGGGGCACGAGTGGGGGGAGCGGGGAAAATGGGGAGAAAAAATGAACCTGTGCCACTCCAGCTCGGGGACCCCAACTCCCCCCTCTCTCCCAACTACCCCCCTACTCCGTGTTAACGTGCCCATTGGCCGCGAGGCGTTTTGGGGGATGTCCCTCCCCGGCGGCGACACCTTGCAGGTTGATTAACGGGAATTAATTGCCGCCCCGGATCCTCGCACTTTCCGGGCGGTTTCCGCCCTCTTTTGCTGTCATTATCCCGCTGATGGGGCTCGTAATGGGGTGATTAGCCGCGGGGGGGGGGGGGGGGGGGGGGCGGTGGATGGGGGGATGTCGAGGGGTTGCTGCTTTCCGCTCACCTTCCCCCGCAATTACTCGATCTGCCATTCCCTCTCTAGCAGAGAAAGTTTTGCAGGGCTTAATAATAATAATGATAATAATAATAATAACAATGATAGATGAAAGGAAAAGCACCGAAACGCTCCCCAAAGCCGCAGAGCAGAAGCGGCTGTTCCGAGCCCTAGGTGAGCCTCGGAGCTGCGAATTTCGTTGAAACCCCTCGAAATCGTTTGTGAACGGTCGGAGAGGTACTTCCGAGCAAGCAGACCCGGAGCCGCCGAGCATCTCCTCCCGATGCGGCGGAGCCGGGGCTGCTCTTCCCCCTCTCCCAGCGCCCAGCGGCTGTACTTACTGGTGCAACTGGGAAGGGACAGGTTTTTCCTGCCGTCAATTCCGTTTTCAATAAAACCCCGATGGCCCCAGCCAGCCCTGCCCGTTTCTCCCGGAGACACCAAGAATCCTCCCTCCCGCCCCGTCGCGGGGTTTTGTTGATGTTGATCTCCCAGGCTGGAGAGGAACAGACTCATGCAGGATTCCCACCTTCCTCGCGGTCAAACTGTCTCCTGCCTGCTCGAGGGTTTATTTAGGGAATCGACCCTTCGCCGCAGAAACGAGGAAAATGTCCACACCCGGATGCGTGAAGCTGCAGCACTTTAAAGAGATGTCGCTGGTTACTTCTCAAATACTCGATTTCCTCTGTTTCCCACCTTCCCGGCCAGGCAGCTGCATCTTGTCGGTCTTCCAAAGCTGCCCTTGGCCGGCAGCTTGGAGGCGATCAAGGAGGGAAGAGCCCCCCCCAACCCCCGGGAAGCCCGGCTGCCAGCTGTCGGGCAGTGGGAGCAGCCTGGGCCCCCTGCACCTCCTGCCCTCGGCCCTGCAGGCTCGGGGCCGGCTGCGATCGGGGCAGAGGAACAAAAGAAGCCATAGAGGAAGGAAAATCCAGGGACAGAATCAGCATCAGCCCCGGCCACAGCCTAACCCCGCTCTGGGAGTGCAACACGCCCGGCACAGGGGGCTGCTTGTCCTCCCTGTCCCTGGGTGATGGATCCCTGCTGCTGTTCTGCCCCGTCTGCCTCCCAGCACAGCTGTGCTGCCCTGGTACCAGGGAGTGGGGGCCAGGCTGAAGGGTCTGGGCCTGCTGGGGGTTAGTTTTGCAGCATTGGTCTCCTCAGGCTGGGCCAAGCATGGGACCAGGCATCCCCATGCTGAACCAGAGCAACGAATGTGCAGGAACTGGTGAGAAGTGGGTCAGAGACCGCAATGGGATGACCCAGCTTTTTTCAGTGTTACTGTGGTGGTTCCTGGGCTCTGGCAGCCTCCCTGTCCAGCCAGTAGACCCTGTTTGGGATGGAGATTGGCACTGGGATCAGGACTAGCACTGAGGTTGTTTGGGACCAGGAATGGGACTGGAAAAGGGAGCAGGGCTGGGACTGGATTTGGAATCAGTATTTGGCTCAACCATGCAGGGACAGGTTTGGACTAGTGGGTTTACTGCTGTATTTCCTTCTCTTCAATAAAGCACCTGCTTTCAAACAACCATATGGAAGTTTCTAGATCAGACCCACTCTCTGATGCTATGCAAAATTTTGGGGTTGTGGGACTCTGTCCAAACCTCACCCCTGAGCAGATGCTGTATTGTGCCATTCCCCAGACAAGGCCCAGGGGACAGAGACTGTCACTCCTAGACCACACTTTAGTTCCCAGGAGCTACAGATGCACTTCTTACTCATGTTCTGGTGTCAGTGTGGCAGACAATTAATATGAATTATTAATATTATTATTATTAAGTTGTTTCAGAACTGGACTCCCCAAGGCAGAAATGTGCCTGTTCTGCCAGTATGTGGTGTCTTCTCTACATCACTGGGCAAGTGAGGTCCAAATGATTTGTCTGTGGTTCTCAGCACATGTAGGAAATCTTGTGTACATACCACCAAGCTGTGCACACTGCCTTCCCTGGGTATATCTGCCCTTAAATCTCATTTCCTAGGCTGGTCCTGTTCATGGATACACAGGCGTGCACCAGACAAGAGGAGATCCTTGATGTCAGATGTGTTTCTAGTCATCATCTCACAAGCCCCAGTCACACCCCGGGGTTGGCTCTAGGACTCTGACAGCTTTGCATCTGCTGTGCATCCCACCTCACACTACCAACGGACAGCGTCAGGCTCCCCTGGCATCAGTTGCCAGTGGAGGTTTGGCCCATGGCCATGGGGCAGAATCAGCTCCAGGGGTTCACAGAGCCTTGTGGTGTGGGGAGAGCCCTGATGGGATTGGGAGATATTACCCCCACAGCTGGGCCAGGAGCCGAAGAGTGCAGGCTGCTGAGCTGTGGCAACGACTGTGGCAAGGGTTGTTCTAGAACTATCTGCTGGTGGTGCACAGAGCAGCAGCCTTAAAGGGTCTGTCTTAGGGAGGGAAATCCCTGGAGGCTCTGTTATACTGAATCTCTCTCTGAACCCAAGTTGGGTGTTGGGTAAAAGGTTGGACTATATGATCTCAGAGGTCTTTTCCAACCTTGTGATACTGGGTGCTTGGAAAAATCTGTGCCCAGGCAGGTTCAGAGAAGGACGTTCAGCAGCGACGAGCTTCGGTGGGATGGTCCAGTAACGAATTGAATACCTTTGTTAGAGAGAGAAGGGCAGGACGGTTCGGGGTGGGGGGAAAGGGCAGAAAGCGGGGAGCACAGCCTGCCGAAGGGTCGCGGTGGCGGGGAGTAGGGCCCGGCGGTGGGGAGCCTGCAGCAGCAATCAAATCCCCATTACCAGTGGGTGTCACTGCAGGACAAGGAGCGGCCGGGGCTGCGCGGGGGTCGGGACCCTGCACCGGGCTCCGCCAAAGCAGTGGGAGCGGAGCGGGGACGACCGACTTGAGGCTCGGTTGTGCCCCGCAGTGGGACAAGCCCGGGTCCAGCCCGCACGCTCGGCAGAGTGGACTTCCCCCCCACACTGTGCAGGTGGGTGCCCCGTGCTCCCCATCTAAACCCATCCAGGATGTAAGACTTGGGCCAGTTGGATCACGACCCTGCCCAGGGTTTCGGGGTGCTGCGGGGCAGCTCTGACTTGTAGCCTCCTTGAATGTGTTTTGTTTGACTCAGCTGTAGCTTTTTTGGTTTCTAGTCTCTTTGGTGGCTTCTTGTATCTGTCCCAAATCATCAGGTCTGCGTGGGCTTGGTTCACACTATCTTTGTTTGCCAGCCCTCTTCCAGCGGTGCAGGACTCGCTGGAGATGCTTCCTTCCCTCTGCATGCCTCAAGGACCTGGGCAGTTGCTGCAGGTGGGCACAGATGCTGTGGTTTGACCAAAGGCTGGATGTGGCTCCCGCCAGTCAGCAGGGGAAATCTCGTGCTTGGGTTCCTCACACACTCATAAATGGTATAATTTTTTTGCAAGACAAATCATTTAAGGCCTTGCATTCTCCCATCCTAGGGAGGCAGAGAAGATTTCCGCTTACAATCCACCCCATGGCAGCCCCGACTGGTATCCCCCTAGTTATATTAGGTGGGTTTTATTTAAGAAGCCTGTGCTAAACAGAGGGAACCACATACCAGGGTTTCCCCAGTGTGGAGTAGTTCATTTCATTCCTCCCTTGGCTCAGGTGTGGGTAGGGTGGAGTTTGCTACAGCTGCTTCTTTATATATAAAGGGCAGGTAGAGGCACAAGCTGTCTTTGAGAGGGGATGTGGGAAATGCTTCAGCAACTTATGTGGTGCCTTCCTTGTCCCGGGAGAGGTAAAGAAAAGCTGCTCCTGCGGTTTACTTTGTTCCTGTTTCTTGAACAATGCAGTTTTATTTTATGAAGGGCTCTGCTCTCTGGGGGTTTGGGTTTCAAAGTTTGGCTGGAAATATGGTGGGGAAAAAGTCCTGGACTCACTATGGCTTCTTTGCATCCCTTGTCTGCTGGTGGGTCTATGTAGGCGAGCTGGTCTAGAACCAGTGCTGAGGTGTGTGGGGCAAAGCCATGCTGGGGCACAACCACTCCCTTCTGCAGTGCTTGTAACTGGCTCCTTTCTGACATAGGGATGCAGTTGAGGCTTCTCAGGGCAGCAGATCTCACCTCAGAGCATGGCCTTGGGGTGAACACACCTGAGCTTTCTGAGTGCTAATAGGATGATGAATATGAATCTGAAAGCTAAATTGCATTTAAATATTATCTGGTACAGTCTGAGTTATAACAGTAGATGTGAGAAGCAGACTATGTAGGAGTAATTAATTCTTCCTCTAGCAATTCTGGAGATGCACATTTAATGTAATTATAGATGTTATCAAGTGGTATTTTCTTAAGGTGAAATGCCTTGGTGGGAGATGGATTTTAAATGTGTTGGTACCTGTCAGAGCTTTTGCTGTCCCCTGTTTGTGACTAAGCTGGGGTTTGGATGATGTGATATTGAGTTGGTGGAGTTTTTGTTCAGCAACTTCTTGGAAAGGTTCAGCCCTGAGGGACACCAAGCGTTAGCAGCTGTCTGAGGGTAAGCCTGGAACTGGATGGAACCATCTTCAAGTGAAGGCATCGCTCTGCGATGAGGCCTCAGTTTGGCAGAGCACTTAAAGCAGGTGTTCAGATGTCTTCACACGGACAAGGGCTTTGCTGAATCAGACAGTGATGGGAAGTTTATTTAGCAAAGAAATGAGAAGGGCTGATGGATTATGAGCTATTATGGACTTGATATAGACTGGGATATGGTGGTATTTAATATATTTGTTCAGAACAGATGGCGAAGAAGACTGTTCTGCTTACCCTCTAATGTTCTACTGGTGCAAATGCTGCCCTGTCTGGGTGTGAGTGTTGTTACCTTGAGCATGATGAGCATTGTGTGATGGGACTGAGTGAGATGTTGTAAATCTGACACAAAGAAATGAACAGAATAATTACTCTCACATTCAGGATTTATTTGACTGTATCTACATTAATACAACTTTTTAGAACCAGAGAAAAAGGCTATCATCTATGGCTGCCACAGGGTCTAAGGGCTGTGGTGTCCAGCACAGTGCTGTGGTCCTTGCTGCGTGGATGTTCTGGATAAGTGGACCACATCTTGCAGACACTTCTCAATGGGAGGCACTGAAAGCCTTTTTATGAGCACCACGGTCTGGAAAAGTACTGAGATGAGGCCGAACCTATAACAGAAGCAGCAGAGAGATGATTGGTTACAGAGAGCAGCTGGCCAAAGAAAATAGGTTGTTGCACAAACAGGAAAGAGACTGCAGGTTAGTGCAAAGGTTTCTCTGAGAGATGTTGCTCTAGCTGAAGTTAAACACTTAACCTGTTTAAAATAAGGATTCATTTTCTGGTCGACTTCAGGAGATTCTCATTCTAGTAACAAGATCCTGATGTCTGACTTTTTAGATGTCAGCATACCTTGAGGTGGACCCTGAAATAAATTACTTGTTTTCTACAACACAGGACTTGTTTGCTTGTCCAACAAACACATGAGCATCTTCTCCCCAGGAATCACCTTCAGGGTGGGGAGGGGATGAACAAATGTCCACGGCAAATAAACAAAGGGGAAGTCACCTGGGGGTAGGAAGGTTCCAGGGCCCTTTAGGGTGAGCAGGGGGTTTGAGTACTACTGCATATGGTAAACAGCTACAATAGATGCAGGGTTACTGAGTTGAGGGAGTGTCTTTATGTATGGAGTCTGTTTGCCATGGGGGGCCACAGTGCCCCGACACAATTCCTTGTGCCATAAATCTGCCTTGTGTGGATGTGCAGAGCTGCCTCCCGCTTCCCCCACACTGCTCAGGCTGGCTGGATGTCAGGTTTTGCATATGTAAAAATACACAGCAGTCTTTGCCCTGAAAAGCTTGCTAGTGATCTCATTAATCAAGACAAACAAAGCGTATTTAGCTATTCCCCCTCTCTGGAGGAAAAGCGTTCAGGTGCTTAAATATGCATTTGAGTGCCTAACTTCAGACAGTTGTTTCTGGATGTTTTTGCTTTCTCACAATCAGTGACATAACCCCTCTCCCAGAGGGAAAGGTGGGGTCTCCTGGATAGGTGGGCAGCCTCTGGATACTGGCAGGGATGATCCTGAGCCAAGCCAACTCCAAACTCCTGTTAATGATGCAGGAGTTTTTCCCTCAAAGCTGGGATTGTTAGAAAATTCCAGTGCCTGCACATAAGGACAGTTGAACTGCTGCTCTTGAAAGTGCCTCTGCCTTCCCTGTTGTGCTCCTTGCTTACCAGCACTGGGAACTGGGCAGGGGGAAATTTCTGCCTGGGATTGGGTTAAAGCTGCAGGGGAGGAATCAGCAGTTTATTCGCACCAGTCTTGGTACAAAGCCCCCAGGTGAGAAATGTCACACTGAGCCACAACTGGCAGTAATTAAAATTAGCAGAGCCCTTGACAAAATTGTGAGGGATGCCAGCTTCTGCCCTCAGTATGAGTGAGTGTGAAGCACCAGGTGTAGGACAAGGGACAAGTGCTATTTTAAAAAATGAGAAACCCTCTCATAATGAGGGACAGTTGAGAAGTATGGATTAGTCCCAGGCCAGTAATTAGAATCAAGATAAGGGTGTCCTTGGGTCAAAGGTCTTATTATGACAGAGACTGGTGTTGAGAAGTCAATGCCAGCGATGAATCCTCATCTCTGATTCTTCTAATTCATATTTTAAAAGATGAACTCAGAGGTTCTTCCTCTAGAGACAGCTGATGATCTTTACCATTACTCTGATATGGCTGTTAAGCCAGGACTTTGTTTGAATGGTGGATTTGGAGCACTGACTGTAGCAGGACAGGAATATAGTTTTTAGGCATAAGCTAAAGGTTTTCTTTGCAGGATGATGGAGCTGCAATGATTTTCAGCTGCTGACAAGAAGCAATGTTTTGCTGTTCATTGCATTTGTTGTTGACAACCTGCAGGACACTTGCAGCAGGGATGCTGTAATATCAATACTTGCTTTGAGGAATTAGAGGGGAGAGAAGAAAACCTCACCACTCCTAAAACTTAAATATGTGTTTGAGGGTTATTTTCATTTAGGTTTCTCAGTTATGATAGTGTTTTAAATTGGAGGACAGTAAATGATCCCTCACTAAGCATTAGTACAACCGGGGTGTGTTGCAGGCACAAGCAGGCCTGTTAACAGAGGGCTAATAAACTGCATGTGAGGTATGGGAAGGCTAAGCTGGCATAGGGAAGACAGAGCTGAGTGGATACAGACTGGCAGAGCATGGCTGATGGCACCAGAGCACGTGTCCCAGAGACCATGGGTGTGTGGGTGCTGCTGTACTTGTTGTCGGTGAGGTGGGTGCTGCAGTGTGTGTGTGTGCCGTAACTGTTGGGCACTGCAGCACCTTTGGTCAGTAAGGTTAGCTTCTGGGGGGAAAAGACAAATGAGAGCCACCCTGGGAAGAGGGGAAGTTTTAACTGATGTAGTTGGATGAAATGTTATTTTTGGGAGGTGTTGAGAACGAACCTGTGAAAGGGCTGAAACAAGCAATAAGCAGCACCAGGCATTCCTGCCCTGGAAGGATCCATGCCCAGCTGCAGGAGGATGCGGCTGTACCCGCTCCTCTCCCAGCACCTGCCTGGCTCTTCCCACCTGCTCTAAGGCAGCTTCCCAGCCTTGTACAATTTTTCACTATAATAACAAAAACGCCCCTAGACTCAGCCTAGTTTTTCCATCATCCATTTGATCGAATCCTTTTAGCAGGTGACAAAACGCTTTCTTGAGCTCTCTTTACAGGAAACCAATTTCTCTTCCTTTTTCAAAACCTCCCTCATTTACAGGACTCTAACAAATCCTGGGCCTTTTAAGTCCTATCCTGTTTTTTTTTCTCCTTCCCAAACAACAGAAAACAACAGTTCCATGTTTGTAGATATTTTCGGGGGGGAGGAGGGAATAAAATACACAATACGGAGAGGGGTCGGGTGTACACCCTGACGCACGCCGCACAGAGCATCCCCGTGCAGACAAAAACCCCGCGTGCGCGCGCACATCGAGATGCAAATGATTTCCGTGAAGCTATCGCTTGTAAAGCTTGACAGAAAATAATGAGAAACACTAAATCTTTTATAAGGTCAACACTCAAGCAGCTGTCAAACAAGAAAAGAATTTAGCGAAAGATCCGCGAAAACTTCCATCGCCTCATTAAATCCAACAGGGCCGGGGCCCGGCGTGGTGAGGAGGCACCGGGGCGCCTCCGTTTTGTGTCAGTAATTTGCGGCGGAGGAAGAGGGAAGACGAAACAGCCAACGCCGAAGGGGCCTTGAGGGAGGCTGGGGAATCGTTAGTGCGCCAGGAGCGGCCTCGGCTCCTAATTGGAAGCATTGGGCATTATCAACGGAGGATTTGCCTCGGCTCCCTGACAGCTCTCTAGGCCTGGAATGATAGCCCACTTGTCAGTGTAAAAGACCATTAAAAACAAACCATTTTGATTTAATTGGAGGCGGTGCGCTGGGGGCCCAGGTGATGTTGGCTGCTGATGCCTTTTTCCCCCTGTATTGATGGGTTTTTTTTTCCTCCCCTCCCTTTCAAAAACTGTCTAGGAAAGAGAAAGAGGTGCTGAAAGATCCTTCACAGCTGCATTGAGAGCGCCTTTCAATAGGGTTGTCAACAAATGCCATGACAAGTTAGAGAGAGGCAGGTATTTTTAAAACAGACGTTATTCTGTCCAAGCTGAGCTGTGCTCGGATGTGTGTGTTGGATTATTAGGGTTACAAATACTGTGGATTTTTCTGGCAGTAGCACACTTAACTGGTTTAATAAATGGGGTTGATTTTCTCTCTCCTCATCTTTCTAACTTGAACATAGGGAAATGCAGGAAAAGAGTCTGGCCTAAGTGATCATTATTGCTATCAAACCCAAGAAGCTTTCAAAAAAGTGCTCAGTAGTTTTTTGGCTGCTATATTTAATGCCTCATGGAGAACTGGGATTTTCTTTTTTTCTTGCTGAAAATAAAGGCCACAGATGTTTCCTGGAGTTCACAGTTCACTTGGTCTTGGGCAATAGTGTGAGTAAAGGAGAATTAACCCACTGGAGCTATAACCCAGTGTGTGAACCCCTTGGCAGGTGTCCTGAGGTCAGACCAGAGCTGGCAGCTTTCACAACCACCTCATGGGTTTGAGATTTGAATTCTGACCCTTTTCACAACAGGCAAGAGTTTTACTTCAAACTAAACCGTCTGTTGGTAAACAGCAACTCTGCAGAAGGTAGAATAGGCCCATGAATGAAACCCAAAGTCCATTTAAAAAGCATTTCTGTGAGTTTGTGTATGAAACAGCGGGTAGCACTGAAAGCAATGGTAGGTGCTCACCTGTAACCCAACACAGCATGTGTGGTTTTACTCTACTGCAAGCCAGGAAGCTGCAAGCACCCCAAATCTGTTTGTTCATGGGTGAAATATCTTCATAACAGCAGTGGGCATTGGTAGCCAGAAGTTGTTTGTGCTGCCTTTGGACACCAGGGCTTGCATGTAGGTGGAGCCTGCTGAAGAGATGGTCCAGGATTTAAGGCTGCACAGGGAGGGTGCTGTTTTCTTGTGTCAGTTGGGAGATGTTGGAGAGCAACAAAAATGGCAGAGGAATGATGGGTTGCCATGCTTGAGGGAGATAGGAAAAAGGGCTGCTGTGGCAGAGGGCAGCTGTAGAGTGTGATGGAGAGGTTGAGTGTCCAGGGCACATGCAAACAGAGATTGGGAAAGGCTGGACCATGGAATTGCTTTGCTATGATTTCAGTAATTGCAGTGCTGGAGGTTTCAGCTGTAAGGCAAAACAAGAAAACCTGCAGAATCTGCAGGAAAATGTAGTGATGATGACTGGGGACCAGAGCCTGCATTTAGTCACAGAATGGTTGAGCTGCAAGAGGTGACATCTCTGCTGTGGTCCCAGCGGAGACGCACAGGTATCATGCTCAGGGTCGCTGGGTCTCTGGTGCCCATTTGGAATCCTGCAGGGTGTTGTTTTCTTTTTGTGCTCTGTAGGCAGGTCAGCACTGAAGGCCAGTGGTGCTGCTTTGGATCATTGCTATGGGGCTGGGACCTGCCAGTTCATGTCACTTGGGCCATTGAACAGCCATCAGGTGACACCAATTTTTTTTTTTGGTCAGCTAGAATACCATCTGAGGAAGGTTTGATCTGGTACCATGGTGACAGGAACTCATTGCTTTATACTTTAAGCACTATTGAGGCCCCAAGAGAAAAGTTTTATAACATTCTAACTCCATAAAGTTTTGCTGCCCTCAAACCCAAGAGGATAAATGCTGTATCTGAAAAGCCAGCCCACCATGCGCTGTGTGCATCAAGCCTAGGTTATTTAAGCACAATCTATGGCTTTTCTGACAACACTTGCAAGATTACATGAGCTGTGCTTGTCAGTTCAGCTCCTTAGACAAAAATAGAGGTAAGGCATTAAAAAAAAATGTGGAACATTTTTGTGTGTATGCGTTTAAACCTCAACTCTTAATTCTGATGAAGGATCAGGCTGTGAGCAGATATCGGATCCCTGGTGAGAATCAAATTCTGGAGCCCAGAATTTTGCTGCAAAGTTTATACAGTGGGGATTCCTCTAATTACTTTCGGTGGAAATTTACCTGACAGAGCTTTCCCAGGTAACGCGAGGCATACGCAGGAGAGCCTCTCAGCCGTTGACAGAGCCTTTGATTTTGTGCCAGGTTGCAAATTAAGTCTTTTGCCAAGGTACCCGAACACTTGCTCGTCAATTGCTTATCGCTTATTCATATCGCGCATCGAGCGCAGCTCGTTTCATCTGCTTGGGAAAGCAGCACATGTTGACAAAAGTGTGGTCCAAAGTTAGCTGCATTTTCTTTCCTCTCCCTCTTCGGTCAAGTAAACAAGACTGTTCTCCCTGGAAAGCCACCTTGAATGTCTGTACAAGCAGGAACTCTCTAATGAGCAAAGGATAAACCCTGGTGTGTGTCGATGACGTGGGGTGCACAGGGTTATTTTGACACATGGGTGAGTTCTGTCCTGCATCACTGCTGTGTGAGGTGTCTCTACCAAAATCCTTCTGGATTGACTTGACAGAGCTCTGGAAATCCATTGCTGAGTGGCCAGTGTTGACTTAATATTTGGATTGTGACTATCAAATATTTAGATGGAGGTGGCTGAAGCCTCACCCTGGCAGGGCACTGGCAGGGCTGTAGGGATGCTGTGTTTTGGCAGCAACAGCCTTTGCAAAGTTTGGTTGACACTAGGGATGTCATTCAGCCTTGGTCAGCATGATGCTAGTGATGACTGACACAGGGATGGGACCCATCCCATGACCAAGGGGGGCAGGGATACTTATTCATGTCTGTGCTGGGTGCCTGAGGTACAGACCCCAGGGAATGTAGTTCAACATCTTCAAATAAATGAAGTCTTGGTGCACAGTCACAGCTGTGTTAGCAAAACCTGAGCCCAGAAGTCGTGTCACTGCAGGCAGAGCAAGGCAGAGGCGGTTTGCCTTGCAGGGGTGACTGAGGGAGAGGAGGGCAGTTGAAGCATCTTGTGGAGGTGAGTAAGGAGTTAACATTTGCTGGCTTACATTTTTTTTAAATACTCCAATTCAGCCACTTTCTCTAGAGAACTGCCCATCAGGACAAGACTGGCTCCCTGTGACCTGTTTGTCTCAGTGAGCAGGAGGGCCCTGGAGACCACATGGTCCTCCAGAGCGAGAAGTGATGTTGGGAGAGCCTGCAAATCTCTTGGTTAGCTTAATAGTGTGGGCCATTATTCTAAAGCAGTGGGGCTGAAACCTAAATCCAAATGAAAATATAGTAAATTTGTCTATACTTTACTGACTGAATGACTGTGTAATGTAAAGCAGAGGCAATTAGCAGGGAGAGCAAAACCTCTTTGTTTAATTCTCTTCCGCTTTCTCTGCATGGTGCCAGGAGACAGTGCTGCAGGGACAGAATGGAAAATGTTGAAGACTTAGGCCAGTTTGTCTTTTAAGACTATTCCACCTATGGAGAACTCAACTTTTCGGAGATGGTTAAAGCACAGTTTGGAGGCTACTGAGTGTTTTTGGGAACCATTGACTTTCTCTGGGTTATTACTGCTTTTAACTGGATTAATGTTTATGGATGTTCAAGAGAATTTATTTTCCCATGGAGGAAATGGTGAACTGAAACTCAGCTGAGCAGTGGATTCCCTGATCCAAGTTCTAGCATGGGCTGTGCCTGTTAGATCTGCAGCTGGGGAAAGGCAAACCTTCCAGGTTAATGCAATAAGAAAGGAGTACAGAAAATCTGTAGAGGCTGTGTAAAAGGAACTGTCCCCCCTCCTTTGGATGCTGCTCCTGGGAAGGAAGGACGGAATGAAAGAGGAGAGGAAGGAGAAAAGCAGAGAGAAAAGTGGGAGATATGAGAGCTGTGGCTGGGGAGGGAACCCAAGCACAGTCATGGATGAAACAAAAGGGAAAGCGTGAAGAAAAACACAGGCTGAAAAATGAATAGTGATGGAAAGGTCTGGGGTGAGAGAAGCTCTAAAGAGGAGGCTTGCCCCAGTATCTCGTGTGACTTACACAATCTGTTTAACAGCGATCGGTCATGTTCTTTCCCTGACATTAGCTGCAGCAGCAGCTCTGTGCTGACAGGCAGCAGGGATAAATGATTACTGACATATGCTAATCGGACAGTCTTAGACAGGACGTAAGAGGAATACATCAAGGTGGTGCAAAATACATTTCTTGGTCTAAACTCTCCAACTTGTACAAGTAAATTAGCTTCAGGAAGTCACAAGGCTTCTTTGTTGTTTTTAACTGCAGTTAAAAATCAACAACATGGCAAAAAAAACCCACAGCCCATCAGAACAAGGGCAGGGGCGGAGGGCTGAGAGGCTCTTGGCAGTGGTATCTATCAATGCCAGATATGATTTTGGCCATGTAAACTCCCTGCAGGGTTTCATCGCTTTCAGACTTTCTGGTGTCTCCTTTCCATTCTCCTTGGCCAGCTCTTTTCCCTTCCTTCCTAAAATGCCCCCTAGCTCTTCACTTGAAGTTTCCCTGTAATTTACACCACAAACAAAGCTAAGTGAATTCAAACAAGTACCCAAGAGCACAGCAGAATACACAGATGAATTCAGGGAGATGTTTATATCCTGTTGCTAAAACAAGAAATTTTCACCTTGGCTCTTATTTGGATCAATTAAAGGAAGTGTCATGCACATCTGTAACCTGGCTAGACCCTTTGCTCAGTCTCAGGGTGAATATTGTCAATCAGGTAGTTTAGAGAGGTATCAAGAGTGCAGGCTTTCTGGAAAGCTCTAATTTTTGGGGTGAAAATGCTTCTTGGAACATCTGGTGTGGTTTGAATTAGATATGGTGAGAGCTGATAAAATGGCAGGCTAACAAAATGCAGGTCCGACTGTCATGCTCACGGATGGCAGTTGTGGGAACACCAGCAAAGAACAAAGGCCATCCCAGTACTAATAGGGAGATGGAAAAAAATGCTTTCCATCTGATAAAGCTCATGAAAGTGCACACAAGCTAGAAAAGAAGTCATTAAACCTTTATCTGGTCAATTCCTGCCTCTCCTCCAGAGATTATGGTTGCAAAACATACATCACCTTGAAGCTGAAAAGGGCTGATGTTTGAAAACATCCAGTGCCAGGACAATTTTAGGATCTGGGTCTCGGGAAGCTCCAAGTTAAAAATCTCATGTCTTACCTCTGTGTGCTAAGGGTGTTATCAGGGCACATGGGCAAGACTAGAAGGTGTCCCCAAGTTCAGTCAAGTGCTCCATACCTTCTCCAAGTAGGGTAAGTGCCAGAAGGACTCTTCCTTTGCAGGCGTTGGGTGCTTTCGCAGAATTGAGGTGCGAGTGTCACGTGCTTTGTCCTTCTGTAACCAAAGGTGAACAAGAATGGGCTGAAAGAGCTGCCCAGCTATATCCACCAGGGATATAGATGTTGGTGTCACACAATGTAATGACACTGGGATGAACAAGTCTAAAAGTTGCTTTGGACTGATGATCGTAACTGCCTGATCTCGTTAGTTTTTCATGTAGCTAATGTTGATATCTAAAACATACTGATGAGCAAAACGTGAGCCACATCTCAGCTTTATACAGCATCCCAGTGAGAATGCTGCCTGCAGGAAGCCCTGTGCTCTGAGCTGCAGCAATGGCTCATCACCAACTGGGAAAGTCACTTCCACCTCTTCCACCTTGGGGTAGCTTCCTGGCTGTCTGGTGTGTGTTGCTCTCCTGATTAATTGCAGCCTACAGTGCTTGATAGTCCCATCACAAGCCAGTACAGGTACCTGGTGGATGATTCGGCCGTTGCATGAAACCCTGGTGAACCTGTCTGCTCTGTGGTCTAGGATGCAGGTTTGTGCTTCTTAACTCTGCAATTGGTGGCAGCAGGCTTTGGGAACTTGGTGGAGGGAACTTAGTGATTACAAACATCAGCCATTAATAGATAAGGTAGAGATGCACTTTCCAACATCCTAGGCTTGTGTATTCATAAAGAAGCTGCTAATTAAGAACACTATTCTTGCACTTCAACCATAAAGCACAGTTTGTGATGGCAGTAAGCCCATTGAAATTGGTCATTACCATATTAGCTTGACTCTTGTTTGAGCCATTAACTAATAAAACAGTCATTGGCTGCTTTTAAATGTTATTATGACACTGGTGTATTTAACAGCACAGCGCTGCGCTCTGACAACTGCTGTGGGTGCTGGCATCAACCACACCACAGCAGGATCAGGGCTTGTGATTGCTCTCTTAACATTTGTTGGCTCTTCCATTGTTTTGTCCACTGTCACAGATAACCTGAGTGGAGCTGGTGCTGTCCAAAGACAGTCTGCAGGACTTCTGGCATGAGGATGACATAAATACCAAAGATAATTTGAAACTTAATCCTTTGCTACAGCAGGGCATTTTACTATTGTGGCAATGTAAAGAGAGCCAGAGCCTTCATTTGAATTGATACCAAGAGCTGGGCAACCTGTGACTAGAGGCAGACAGATGTGTGATGATAGCTAGAAAGCTGTCTCTGCAGGACAGGTGTCTATGCCTTTGAAAGGCCTTGGGCAAAGAACCTCTGCCCTGGAGAGCTTGCTCAGATCTGTATATCTTCAGATACAAAAATAATTTAAAAAACCCAACCCACCCCTTCTCTTTTATCTCTAGAGTATGTTCATGCATGTTGTGGTTTGCATATCTGGTGTTCACTCCCACAGGACACGCTCTGGCTGAAGCCAAGCCCATCTTGGCTGGCAAGTAGCTCATCTTTCTTAGCCTTCTAGCAGTTGGGGAGGATGTTTTCCTGGCTAAGCTCCCTCTCTATGGCTGGGAGAAGGTGGCATCCATCGTGGGGTAGGACAGTGGGGGGTTATGCCTGGTAGAAGTGCTGTGCATAGCAAGGGAAAGAACTGCTAGAGTATTATCACCTTTTGCTTTTTTACTTCCTGGGCTGCTTTCAGGGCTCTCTGCTCCTCCATCCACAGCTCCTTGTATTTGTGTTGGAGAAGGTCAAATAAGGGAGTGCTAGGCCTGGAAAACATTGAAAAGACAACAACGTAAACCACAGGGTTAATACCTCTTTATCTCCCCGTGCTGCTTCATATCTCTGCTCCTGGGAAGTGTGACTGGTGAAACATGAATAAACCTTCATTATGGGAAAGGTTATGGCTCCAGGACAGCTTAAGCAATCTGAACAAGGATAAAAATGGACTCAATGCAGATGGTCACGTGTCTGCAGGAAAAAGTAGAGCTGAAATGCTGAGTCCTGGTGTAAATGCCTCAGCCACACTGACCTGATGTATTGCCCCTTGAAAGAGGGTACCAGGGACCTTCCTGGTGAGGCGGAGACAGCAGCAGAGAGGAGCTGTAACTGACCATGGCTCTAGAAAAATAATAAAAATGAAAGGTACTTTCTTGTTGGCTAGTGTCCTGTTGAGCTGCTTTGAGTTGGCACAACCTGGCCAGCTTGTGGCAGAGCTGCAATCTGAAACTGTTGAGCCTTGCTCCTTGCAAGTGAGGATCCCTTAACTGCCTCAGCCCCCACGGGAGGCAGAACTGGCAGTGGCAGCAGCATGGTTCTAGCCTTGAGGACAGCATATCACTTATTGCTGTGGTCCTGCTGCTGCTCTTATCTCCCAGGAGCAAACACTTAAAAGGTGATGGAGGACCTCAACCTTACGTTTTATTGGTCCCTGTCATTGCACAGCTTGCTGTGGAGGAATTTTTTTCCCATCTCAGCAGCAGCCAATGACTGGAGCCATCACCCCCAGCTCTGCTCCCACCTGTAGCCTGCAGTGCCTTCAGCTGCAGCTCCCATAACAGAGGCAGTGCTTTCCCTACCAACTACAAGATGCTGGGATGTGGGCTAACTGCCGGATTGCTTCTGGGCCACCAGCTCCATCAGAAGTTGTTTTCTGCAGAGAGAACCCATGCACCACAGAGTGAGCTGGTGCTTTGTGGCTTTTGGCAGAGTGGGTCCAAAATCAGTAGCAGCCAGTTTTTAGCAGTCTGGAGAATCTTTGATGATCACATAGGGCGCCAGCAGTGCATATGCAAATAGTAACTCTTCTGTTTCTTGTTCTTTCACCCCTGTGGTGACTTTTATTACTTAATTATTGCACACCACATGCTTCAAAACAGCCTAATCTATGGTCGTGTTTTCTAATGATACTAGATGTGCGATCCAGTAATACACATCCCAAGGGGGCATTCATATCAGAGGAGACATCCTTCTGCAGACCTCCTGTTCCATAGATCACATGCTGCAGGGCTTTTCAAGGCTTTGCTTACAAATCAGCTGTGCTACTCCAGACCCTTATCTGGAGACACCCTGTGCCAAAGGGGACATCGATGTTTACCCTTTGTATTCCCTCTTCTCCCTGCTCCTTCTCTTCTGATTTGGCATTTCACACTGATCAGAGCTGGGCAAAAATATTTACAAAGCATAAAAGATGTGGCAAACCCATTGTCAAGGGTCTTATTATCTGTGTGGGTCTCAAGCTTCATTGCATGGTGTAAATTTTGGTAGCCCTGGCACAAGCCTGTGGTGAGCCTTGCACGTAGGATTGTTCCCTTGGCCTGTCCCTTTGCTCTCCAAAGTAGGAGCTTTCCTGATATGCAGGAATAGCAGGGAGGGACGCAGGAAAGCATTGAGCCTTTGTGTATAGTTTTTGATCATTGATTTTTGTGGTAGCTGAACGTGTTTTCACATCTCTATGGAGGTGACTTTTACCATCTCCAGTGGACCAGCCAGTTGGTGACTGATTAATCCACAGCTGGCTTGTAAGTAAATGCTTGAAAGGACACATTTGGGTTGATGCTCTTCAGAGATCCTTCCCTGCCGTGTGATTAATCACATTAAAGACCTGATCCAGCAAAGTATAGAATCATGCCTGGAACAATACACACATGAACTGCCTCTTTGAAGTCATTGGGAATGACTTGTGTGTTTGGTTGTACACATAAGCTCTGTTGGGGATGTGGGATGTGAGGCTTCATCTGGCTTTTCCTGCCTCCTTTAAGAGAAATACTGAGAAAGTGGGGAAGAGCAGGGAATGTCAGGCAATGCACTTCTTTGACCAAGGAGAAATTTCAATGAGGAGGCTTTTTCTTTGTAAGTCAAATGCTGATTTTGTTGGAAATTATGGGGAATTTTGGCCCCAATATTGGTGCCACTTGGCAGTGTGACAGTATTTCTAATTTACAGCTGGCCTTTGGGAAAAGATCCTGTTGCCTTAGTGTCACTTAAGGACAGGAGTGAACGGCTTGTGTGTTCCATTTCCTGTTGTCACCCTGCCCAGATGTCACTCCTGAACTGGGAGGATTTTGCTGGTGTATCTGTGGATGCTGTGGGGAGAGTTGGGGGAAGCACCTGCTGAAAATGCTTATTGTGGATTAAAATCCATCTTGTTCAGAGTAACTCAGATCTCCTTGTTTTGGCACAAGCACCCTGCCACAGAAAGGAAAGGGAAAGAAGTTCTGATAGGATGTAACAAATTATTTATAATTGTGAAAAAAAAATAATCAGCTGCTTCCTTTTATAGTCAAAGAGTTGGAGCCACTTCTAATGTTGACATTTCCTAAATATTTTAAAATTTATCTGTGCACATTTTCAAAACTATTATCCCTGAAACAGTTCCTGTCTCTTTAATAGATTCCCTCTCTAATTTACTTTCAAGAGTCAGGGTACAGACCTATTTTCAGCTGAAATGACAAGCGCCTGCTAACTTGGTTATACAATGTGGTGTGCTAGTCTGGCAGAAATCTCTTGGAAAATAAGCTACAGCCTCCTAATAGGATATTTTACTGTGAAAACAATGTTAAAAAGTATAATAAAGTATTAACAGTATTAAAATAAAACAGTGTAGGCCTTAAATGAGCTACAAACTAGTTAAATCTATTCTATTCAATATGAGCCTTCAGTGCTTTGCAGCTGATACCTCAGAGCTGGGATTTATCTAAAATGAAGGCACCAGGGACGTGCAAGAGAAATGGTAATTATAATTTGCAAACATTAGGCTGACACTTTTTTGTGTATGTGTGTATAAATTCTGACAGCTGTGATTTGTGCCATACCAAATAGTGCTCCACCAAGCTGGGAAGGGCTCCCTTTCTGGCAGGCCATCCTCAGAGCAGCAGCTCATTAAAACTTTGGAGAAGGAGAAGTTGCCGAAAACAGGAAGGCGTCAGAACCATCTGAGGGACTTTTGGTACACGCTTGTTGAAAGGTGTTTGAGAAGAGAGCCTTGGGTCTGACAAACTGGAATTTTAGTACGCCTCTCCGTTCACAGTGGGGCAAAATAATTGGTCATCAGTGACTACTAATTTGGTTTAGTAGCCAGAGGCATTTTTTTTCTTCCCAGAAAATCAATGACAGTGCCGAGGTCTGTTCAACGTGATTCAGCTCAAGATGGGTCCTCATTTAGCTCTTGATGCTTCTTCCACTGGAGACAGCTATTTTGTTAAAATGAAATTAAAATCTATCTATAATGCTCCACTCGGGGAGCGGCACCCGTCAATGCCATGCTGCTCTTGAGGTTTCAAGGTTGTCAGCCTCTCCTCAAACTTATTTTCAAAGGTTTATCTATCAACTGAGAAAAAAAAAAAGGTACTTGGCAAAAGTGGATACAAAGGCCTTTGCTTAGGAAGGGTTTTACACCAGCTTGAAAGCTGCAATCAACTTGATTGCTAAGTTGTGTTGTAAAAGAGTGAAAACTTGACTCAACTGTGGGTTTTTTCCTTGTATAATTTAAAAGCATAGGGGCTTGTAAATATTTTAGCCTAACCTTCAGCCCTCGGATTTCCTGGGTAGCTCTCCAGCCAGTGCAGGTGGCTCCTGTAGCACTCCTCACTGCTGGTCAGGACAGGGTCCAACATGAGCAGAGGACACCTATGGGCATTGACTCCTTGGCAGCTGCACAGCTGTTGGGGCTGTGCTGAAAATACTGCTGTAATTTCAATAGCAGCAGGATCTGGTCCTGTACGGGTGCTAATGCAATGGATAAATCATATAAAAAAACTCAGTTATAGTTGTGATATTAAAGCTGTGTTTCAAAACTATCACCTATCCCAAAACTTTAACCCTTTCTTGAAAGTTTAATGAAGTTTCAGGGGGTTCGGGCTTTGCTGGAGTCCTTCCATTTAAGATGAGTTGGTTTTGCTGCACAGCCAGGATCTGTCTTCAGGGTCTTCAGTTTAAAAGGGGAGACAGCTGCAGGGGGCACCACCTTTGTATTCATTTCTTGTGTACTTCACAATGGGAAAGATTTGTCCTGTGGTAGTAGTGTCCACATAGAGATCTTCCCCTGGCTCATGGCCAGGTCAGCAGAACTGGCTTTCCCATCAGCTCAGGTTGGTTTCCTATTGGGAATCAGTTTGGTTTGCAGCATCTCTGGAGTGTGGGGCTCCTTGATGCAGCCAGCACACATTATCTTCAGCAAATAAAGCACAAGCTGGGGTCTGTGATTCTGCTCAGGACCTTGGGGTACTGCCAGTGCAGGCAGCAGTAAGGCACTAATGCTCAGGTCCCTCTGCCCTGAAAGGGGGCTGATAGCACAGGAAAACTCTGATTACAGCTCCCTTGTACTGCTATATTGTCTCCCTTCCTCCCTTGTTACTGATGGGCTGGAGCTAGCAATCTATCTACCATTAATTTGTCTCTGTGTAGCCCAGCAGGAATCTGGGGCATGATTACAGCTCTGGCCCTTGTGTGAGAGCCAGCGTGGCCCCGGCATCCTCCTGCAAACTGCCTGGCTCTGCCTTGCCTTAATTGTTCCCCTTTGGCCAGTGGACCTGTCTCTTCTAACAAGGGCAGTGAGGAGGGCCGAGGTAATTGAAGCACTTAGCCACACTCCCAAGCACTGCCTCCTGCCGCTAATTAGGAAAGAGGGCCGCTGGGCTCTTCCTTATTCCTTTTAATTGTTTGTGGGTTTTGCATAACAGTGAATGTCAGAAGAGGGATGTGCAGTTAGTGGTGAATTCTTGACTTTGAAATTTGTATAAAAGGTCACTTACAATTTGTTAAAGCTTTCACCAGAGTGAATTCAATTAGCGGCTCCAGCAGTCCCTGAACACACGTGTGGGTGTGTTTGTAAGGAGAGGGAGAGATGGCAAAACAAGGGTGTGAATGTAAAGGCTTTTCATTTTCCTAAGAAGCTTGTGGACTATATGGTAAAGTTACAGGCCCCTTACAGCTTTATGGTCCTCTAAATAGGTCCTGGCAATAAACCCGTGGAGAGGGTTGAAAGATCATTTTTAAATGATCTCCACTTGTCCTCCCTTTCCATTAATGACTGAAGAAAATAACAAGAGAAAAAATGGTGCAAAACACTTGGGGACCAATTTTTTTCTGCAGTCTTTGGACTGGCAAAACTCAGTTGAAACAGTGAGTCCTCCAGCAGCGTGGCAGCTGCAGGGTCAGTGCCATCAAAGCACTGATTACTCTGAATTTCTGAAGCTTCTTTACAATCCTTGTAATCTGGATGAGGAAATAATATAAATAATATAAATAATATCACTGTGGGCAGCCAATGAGGCAGTGGCTTTTCTAAGTGTCAGAGGATCTGTTATTTTGCTCAGAGGGCTCATACATATAGAACAGTAAAAAGAATAAAATCCATTGTAAACATGCACTTTAGAAGATTTATCAGATGCTCGTAGCTGTGCTTAGGAGTACACACAGTTACAAGAGCACCAATTTGCTTTACTATTCCCTCCCAGGCCAAGAGTGAGATGTATACTTGTAACATTGGTCCTAAATGCACACATGGAAATGTGTGTCTTGCAGTGAAGACACTAAACCAGCTCTTACCTACAAAATAACAGGCTTCACAAGCGGGGATTTGTGCATTAATTCTTGGGTTGGAGATCCTCTTTGGCTGACCTAATTGAAGACTATTTAAATTTGTCTTCAACATATTTGTCTACTAACTAGAAACCCTCTGTTACCCTCTGAGAAATTCAGGTGGGATGTGATTACGGGACAGAGCTATTTTGCCTGGAGGTCTCAGGCCATGGCTGAGAGTGAACAGTGCTCAGTCTGCAGCCATCAACAAATGCAAAATATCCTGATGAGTGAAAAAACAAGAAACCCCCCTACAATGCTGAGCAAAACAAATCAAAGAGCAAAGTCTTCCTCTTGACCTCCATCCCATGCTTGAATCTCTTTGGCAGGGTGAGAACATTACTTCATTTGAAAGGAAAAGATGTCAATGAGGGCTGAAAATCTTTGCTTTCACAAAAAGGATTGTGTGGTTATTTCCCTCTGATCCAGGATTTCATTGCACAGATGGCAAAAGCAAAAGTTTGCAAGGGAAAAAGTCCACTTGTAGCAAGAAGTAGTTTTCAACGGTAAAAGTTTTGGAAGAAATTTTTCAGCCAGCTGTAATCAATGCAGAGAAACCCAGAGACAACAGCCAGTCTGTGTGAGAGTAAATTACTTTCCTATTCAGTATAATGCAACTGGTAATAAGGGATCTAAATCTCTGCTCTTTAGATCTTTTTTTTCCCAGCTCTGAGACTGATGTGCAGGACCTGAACCTTATGCCAAACCATGACTTGGCTGTTTATTTTCTCTTAATCCTAGAGCCTGAAGTAGTCAGAAACTGGTAAAACTGCAGTAGATAACTACACTGAAGGAGAACCAGTATCTTTACAGTGAACTCAGGATTTTTTTAAAGAGGGTAGCAGGTCCTTCTGCCCAACCAGATGCTGCGGCCACCCAGGCACGAGGCAGCACGATGCAGGCAGACGCATCTGGGAGCTCAGTGGTAGCTCATGTACACTGAGTGATGTGAGCACATACCCAGCCTGGAATGTCTCCAGTAGAAGAAAATGATTCTTGAAATAGAAATTCTTATCTTAGCAATGTGAGAATGGTGGTAGAGACACAAAGAGCCTTTTGCTGTGGAACTGGATAGGATATGCAATTATCTGAACTGATGGGAGTCCTATATTTTTTAACTTGGTTGCATTTTTCTGGTGCCTTCAAGCCTGACAGCTCTTCCAGTCATTGTTACATTTTCATGATTTGTTTTGTCAGTGCTCAGATATTTTTTCTAAAACTTTTGTTTGCCTCCCTCATCTTGTGGATTTTTGTGGCTTTACATTCTCTATTTGTCTGACTTCCAGTGATTTTGGACTTGTTGCAATACTCCTCTTTCTTGCCTGTCCAGCTTTTCCTGGTGGGTGCTTTCCAGGAACACCCTCTGCTCTTCTGTATTTTCTTTGACATATCTTTGCAGCTGGTCTGTAGCTCCGTTAGCTATTTTTTTCCTTCCAGGGCCATATATTAAAGACTTGAAATGTTGTGTCCCAAAATTAAATCTACCAGTGCACTCAGTGCCAAAGAGAGGAACACCTAAGCACTTTCTGGGCAGCTTTCTAAACTTTGTTCTGGCAAACATCATGGACACTTTGGGCGGAAAGGCCACTTGCAAAGCAGAAACATGAACACTGAAAACCTCCCTTCTTGGGGAAGGTGAAAGCTGAGGACAAAGCAGTCAGTTAAGCCAGGAAGCTGCAGGGATAGCCAAGGTAGCAGCTGAGCTGCTAAAGGCCAGTGAGACGATTGTCAGCAGAGCATTAGGACAACTGCAAATGATACAAAGAAAAGCGGAGGTGTGGGATAACTGGTGCCCTTGGCCAACTGTAACAATTTGAAGAGGAGACATTGCAATGACAAATGCTTCAGAGATGCAAGTTTGCTGCAGGAACATGGTGAAAGCAGCTGCCAAAGGAGACCAGTTTTAGAGAATGGAAGGTAGAATGGTAGCAGGAGATGAAGTTAGGAAAATGGGATGTAACATTCAGGAAAGGGATGGTTGAAGAGAAGGCAGGCAGCAGGGGGAGCCAGCGGGAGACATGGGAATGACAGAGTGCCAGGGAAATCCTGCCAGCACACCCAAGGTCAGCCCAACCTCCAGGCCAACTGCCAAGTGGATGGCAGCTCGTTGGAGGCCGGGTTACGGCCGTGCAGGTTTTGAAGGAGGTACAGGTTTAGGATGGCAGAGAATGGCACGTCTGTGCAGTCCTTGTGTAGGAATATGTTCTGGGACATAGTATGCAGAATTAGGAAACTTGCACTACTGAGGCAAGTGAAAGTTTTCTCTAAAAGCAGCCTTGGAAAAGCTGGACAGTGTGTTTATGCTGAGGGTGCACCTTGCACTGCGAGCTCCTGGGGAGGAAGCTTGTGCTTGGGGTACCAACTGTGTGCTGGTGTGTTTTGGCTTCAGACTCCTTGTGTGACCTTGTGCAATTCAAAATAATCAAAAATCTAGTTGTAGACAACATCCATATTTTCGTGCTTACTTGAAGTTCCTGAAGAGTCTATTTAATGTCTGTTCATTTCAGTGCACAATGAACTTCAATCAGAAAAGGTGATTAGGAGGATAAATGTAGGTCTGGACATCTATTGGGGTTTCCAAATGCACCTCGAATATTGACTTGTATTGACACCAGTAAATAGCCTGGATGTTTTCATAGACTCTGTGTCTTTAGATCTCCAGTATGACCAAACCTGAGCCCACTCAGTGCCCTGCATCCTCCCTCTTGCAAACAAGGTCATTACACAAAGAATATGGGGGCTGAATATGCTGGTAGCACTGTGTTGAAGGGTTATTTTGAATGAAAGGACCTGGGACTTGGGTCTAGGAGGGCAGCAATCCTAATCCATGCATATTTTAGTGTCATGCACAAAAGGTGAATGGGATGGATTCAGCTCCTGGAGGGGAGGCACTGCCAATGATGGGCATTTTCCTTGAAAGAAAGACCCATAGACCTGTTTGCAGGGGGGCTGAGGCAGGTGAAGCTGAGCATGCATGCACTGTAAAGTGGTTGTCACCCCAGTGCCTGTGTCCAGTGGACATGTGCTCTCTTGCAAATTGTGGCTTGCACAAGGCAGCTCTTGTAGAGATCAGAAGCTGGAGCGTTAATCGAGGGAGCCTGACTGGAGGATGCCCCATGGGGGAGGCTGGGACCCCACCACATCCTCGTTACTGCTGACCTTGGCACAAGCAGTGCCTGCTGATGGATCGGCTATGGAGCTGGACAAGACCCTGGGGAACCACTGTATTATCTATTATCGTCCCATCAGTGCCTCCCCTGACCCCTCCCAGCTCGGAATGCCACAGGCATCAGGGAGGGAATAAATCTCTGTCTGATACTGAGAGAGAGAAGGGAGCGCGAGCAGGAAAAAGGAGAGATGAAAAATGTCCTTTTTATGACTCTCACAACAAAGCTGGCCACATGATTCGTAGCAAATATTTCTCTGGGAAAAGGGAGGGAGAGAATCAGGGGGAATCAGCAAAAAAAGCAGAGCTGCTTCTTTCCCCAGGAAGATGCCCATAGAGAATTAATAGAGGGATAGGGATGACCTTTGAAGGTAAATATCCCAGGAAAGAAAAGAGGCCTCGATGCTTCAGAAAGCTCAGTGCAGTGTCTGACGCTGCCTTGTGAAATGCTCCATGCAGCACACATCCACCAAGAGGGAGAGCAGAGCCATAAGTGATCTGCTGTGCTGGAGGGAGCAGCAGGGCCAGGGAGTGATTAATAAGGCACTAATAGCAACCACAGCATTTGTGCTCATTTCTATTTGGGATGATCCAGGAAAGCTTGTGCTTGTGAGCCTGGGGAGAACACCTGACCTTGGTGTCTCTAGGAGAAAGAAGCCTTTAGCCACATGGCCCAGGGGCTGGAGATACATTGCAGCCCAGCCTGCAATTCCAGCTGTGCAGCAGAGCTGCAACAAGGCTGTGGGTGCTGACTGGGAGGGTTTGCATTGGTGCTCTGGGGATTATCACAGAGCATTGCCATCATCAGATGGGATGGCTGCAGCAACTTCCAGGGGGATGAGCAGGCACCTTTGCTCTCTGGTCATCTTAGCTGTCCTGTCTGTGCTGTGCCTTGGGCCAGGGGCTGACAGGCAGGCTCTGTTCTTGTTGAAAATCTTCAGCGCACCTGAGAGGTTTATCAAAGTGGAAACCTCTAAAAGCAAGCAAGTTCTTGGAGTTATGGAAAAGGTCTGTATGCCACCACTCTCCCCTGCCCCCAGACAAGAATGTAACTTAGCTGGGAGTGCCTTCCCAATTAGCAATGCTAAGAACACAGTTGTACAGGGCTTAGAAACTGAATGCAGAAGTGACTGAAATCCACTGACAACAAAATTGTTTTTAACAGGGCAGGTGCTTCTGAACCTGGTCGGTGGTGATTAGGACAGTCTTTGGCTGGGGGTGCTCACCAAAGCTGGTGCCTTTAACTTGCCAGTTACATAAAAGTGTGTTAAATTCCCACTTTTACTAAAATGGCTGTAACAACTCCTTGGTAATCCCAGTAATTTGATTTTGTCTATAACGTGCTTTTAAAGTAAAGGGATAAATACAATCAGTCTGCATAAAAGGTAGCTATTAAGGAGCAGGCCAAGTTGTACAATAATAACTTTAAATTAAAAGCCCTTTCCCATTCTGCTGTTGTGGGGTCTGCAGATTTTCCTTGAAACTTTTGAAACGTGGCTAGACTTCTTACAGGGAGCCATTTAACCCCCGTTTATGAAGAAATAAAGCAAAATTGATGTTGATTTTTGTCTGCATTGGGGGATACTTTTGCAACATAAAAGCTCTTTTGCCTGCAATTTGCAGCACAGCCCTGTCACATCGGTGAGGGCTGATACTGATAAAGATAAAGCTTTATAGCTGGGGCATTTGCAGCTAACAGCAAGCTAATGCTACATTTTCATTTTGGTGCAATTAATGTTAATGTCTGCTACGAAAATTGTCATTAAATACCATTTTAAAATCCATTCAATTTGCATATGCAAAGCCCATTTACTATCATGTAAAATACATGGTGCCGTTCATCATGTCTTTTCTCAAGAATTTGTAGCTGTTATTTTTCTGGTAGTGATTATTACCCAGCTCTTAAAATGAAACCTAACGTCTGGTCCAGACCTGCACAGAGCAACAAAACTCTCTGCATTCCAGTAGCTCCAGCTTTGGAGTCCCTTTCAGAGGCTTTGAGAACTTTGTGTTGGAGTCATGCTGGCTCTTCTGACCTGCTGTGCCCTCCAGTCTCCCTTGTGCTCCTGTGGAGATTGTCCAGCAGGAGGACCCAGAAGTCAGTCTAAGCAAAGGGCTGATGTTCTTCCCTGCAGACCTTCCTATTGCACAATTCCCCCTGAGAAATCAGCACAGCCAGCAGTTGGGAGCTGGTAGACAAGGGGGACTTTAAATGGGTCACTTCTGAATGCTGTACCTCTCTGAACTTCAGGCAGGGGTCACACATACTGGATACCTTATAAAAATCTTTTGGAAGAAATTATGATGTGAAAGACTGAACTCAGTATGAAGCCTTAAACATACTGCTGTGTTGCAAGGGATGAACTCGTAGGCTTATGCCCTTGTGGGGTTGCTGGGTTGCTGCAGGAAACAGCTCCCCTCCAGTCCTTGGGAGGGAGCCCAAGAAAACAGAACAGTAACCACAGAAAACCTTCTTTGTCTCCATCCTTCTGTACTACCAGTTTCTGCCCAATGTAGGAAGATAAACTAATAAGTGGGAGAGAGTGGGATAAAGAACTAACTGCACCAGTGTATTTAAACCAGTACAAACAGGTAGAAATTATGTTGTTCTGAGTTTCTGAGCCTGCAAATATTTTTGGCTTAGAGCTCTATGTTCCTTCGAGGTACAGGATTGGCATTGAACATGTTTTTTAAGAGGTTACAAGCCCTTAGTGTCAGAGGTGAAAGGAGGATTTGTTGTAGCATGCAGATTAGATTTAAGTAGTTGATAATCTGACACACATCTGCAATCAGACATTGAAGTGATGCTGTGACTCAGTTGCAGCCTGTTCAAGTTCAGGAGACTTCTGTTTGGGGGCTCTGCTAGCTGAGATGTGGAGGAGAAGCAGATGTGAGGATAGGAAGGGATAATCTCATTCTGAGAAGGGTACCAAACCTTCCCCCTTACCGTGTTCTGATGCCATAAGTAAAGTCTGCTGGTACTTTAGGAGGACTCTTGAAGCGAGTTAATTCATCTTTGCGCCGAATGTCCTTGGTTTTGTAGTACAAATTAAATCCAGGGGCTGTGGTGTAACCAGCCTTCAGAGCACCAGGGTTCATGGTGATGAAGTCTCGGGGCATCTCCCGCACTATAGGAGCTCTGGGCCTTACCGAGTCCCAGTGGCCTATTGCTGCAGATGGAAGGAGTCACAAGAGGCAAAGGGAAAAAGGTCAGACATCTCAGGTAATTCCTGTTTGGGAAAGCAGGCAATATTCACAAGGCTTGCACACTTTTTGCCATGATTTCACTGTGGAGTGAACTTTGTATCCCAACCCACTGCATTTCATATGGGGACGTCTCCCATCTGAATGGGAGATCTTTTCACCCTCCACCCTGGCTTGCTCAGGGAGTCTGATTTCATAGGGGAATTACCCTGGAGAGCACAAATTGGGAGCTCTCTTAAGGTATGAAAGTGGCCATGGGTATTGCCCTTTGCTGGTGCCGTACCCCTCTCTGCTTGGGCTCTGTGTGAGCCTATAAAACTTTCCAATATAACAAACTTTAGTAGTCACTAAGCAATTTGGATGATATTAATGAAAGTGGGTGAATGTTGGAGTTCTTCACCAGGTTGATGAGAAGTACTGAAGAGCACTGGGAAGGAGAAGAGTCCCTATTATATATAGCATTAGAACTTCATTGCAGGTCTGTATTTTAGTGGTGTTGTCATACCTTCAGGGACTCCTCCATCTGTCCTCTGCGTGTACAGCCCATATGAAAAATCAATGCCTGGCAGTGTGTAGCAGTTTCTCCGGGGCTTCCCCAATTCTGCCTGCAGAAGAATGAAGTTAAAGGAGATCACCTTTCCTGATAACTTAAAGGGCCTGAAAATAAAAATATTTAACAGAATGTGGCTGCAGTTGCCATGAGTGGCTCTGGCTCTACTTGGTGCAGAAGTTAGTGTGATGGTGCCAAAGGAGGACTTGGCCATGAGGCTTTACCAGAGCTGAAGCCTAAGGGATGCTGAATTTCACACAAGTTTGTACCTGAGTTATAAAGCGACCTAGCCCTGCAGGAAATGGGGATCCTTTCTCAGTATAGATGGACTTGAAGTCTCCTTGTTTGGTTAATTTCTCCTTTGGCTGGGATTCCCAGCCGTGGTGTCTGCAGGGGAGACTCTGAAGCTAGTCTTAACTTTCCTTTGAGTTATTTCTTTTCTAAGTTATACATCCTCCTAGAAAACTGGCAGAAACTTCCCCAAGCAGAATCACGTCACCACTCCTGCCTGGGAATAATCAAGACGCAAGGCATTGCAGGGGGAGGATAAAGAGGATGAAGAAGGGGGAGCAGAGCCGGAGGTTTATAGCACAGAAGAGAACTTGAGCTCAATAGTCACATTTCTATTTAGTTTCAAAATGAACCCTTCCCCAGCCTATGTGTGTCCCAGACTGGTTGTGTCTGTAGGATTAACTGACCTCCCCTCACCCCTTTGTCTCTAGCCTCGCATCTCCATGGTGAAGTCACTGCAGGATGTGTGTGTCTTGAAATCTTATTGCTGCTTGAAAAGGAGGTGGTGGAGGAGGAGGGAAGGCTTGAGAGTCTGGATCTGTGTGTCCCTGCTAGAAGCTGGAACGGTGTTGGGCAACAAGGCCCCCAGAACCCTGAGGCACAGGAGGTGCTTTGGGACAGGTTATCTTTCCTGCGACGGGTGTCGGAGAAGGTGCAGGGTTGTAGATGTTGCTAGGTCTTGTTGAGAGAATGGCAGTGCTGAAATTCTACTCTAGTGCATCTCACATGTGAATCATTGAATGTTGGTATTGAAATAACCATTATTATACTCCAGAGTGAACATTCTGGATCAAGAGATGCTGACTCAAATGTAGCCCTTTCTGCAATGACTGAATGAAGAGAGTGAGACTGAAAATTAACCACCTCCAACTTGCTGCTTTGGCAGGTTGAAGCTGTATAGCAGTCAAGAAGGGATGCTATTTACTGGAGCTGCTTGTATAGCAACAGCATCCAAACCCAAATTTACGTTCTGTTCCCAGGCAGCACTGTGTAAACAGTGGCCAGGGCCTCTGAGCAACCACAGCTCACCTGTACACTGCCAGCCTGGTGGCCTCTTTCCAATATGCTGTTAAACAGTACTCATCAAGAGTGCATGAAGCTGTTGAGCAGCTTGAGACATCCTACGTCACCCTCAGCTCAGGCAAACTCTTGCCAAGCCAGTTTTGTCTGGAAAGCAAGGGTTAATAACCCCTGTCCAAAACAGGTACTTTTCCAAAGGGTTCTGCATTGAGCTGTCTAGAATTTCTCAAACTCTCCTGGAACCATTCTTTGTGCATTCAATTTGGAGCTTCTCACCTCCTGTCTCTATATGCAGCTACAAGAAAACTTAAAAGCAGACAGTGGCTGTGGCACGGGGCTCCTCATCAGCGTGTCCAGGGGTGAGATGGTGCTGCTTGCTTGAACTGTTTGTCCATGTTGTGACAACAGGTCTGCTCCTTTGCAGATCCTGGCAAGCTGGCTGTCAGCTGTGCTAGTTTGTGATCACTGGGCCTGCAAGCCCATACAGTGATGACTTCCAGGTAAACCCAGGTTTTGCTTCCCAGGTCTGAGAGGGAAGTGCTTCATTTTGGTCCTGTTAAATCCATGCACTCGTGATGCTATAAAGCAGGTGACGTATTCCCACAACTCAAGAGCACGAGTTCACCAGAAAATGAATTTTCTGGACTTGCTAAGATCCTTTGATAGACTCAAAACCCCCATCAAGTGCCTTGCCCTGTGCAAAGCTACAGATCCTTTATTACAAATAGATCTTTTGGAAAGCAGTTGACTCAGATACCTGATACAACCTGTGCATAGCATGGCTGCAATCCCCCAGCTGCCTCCTGTGAACCTCTAGCAGAGGAAGGGGCTGTCCCTTGCAGATGTGTCCAGCACTGAGCACGATGGCAGTGAGTGGGGGTTTAGTGCTATTGTAACTGCTAAACCATATGTGCACACTGTGTGTGAGTTAGGGAGCTCACAAACAGAGCATAAATTGGTGCCAAGGATGATAAAGTAGCTTTTCTTGCTGATCTATTCCTCCTGTATTTATAGGCATTTGTACGCTGGCTATTTTTAGATTAGTTGTCACTGATATACAAGGGAAATGGTGTAGTGTTCTTCAGATGCATGAGAACAGGCTTTTACCAGGATCATGTTCTGATACTGGGATCAGCCAAGTGAGGTCAGAAATCTGTTATGACAGCGAAGGTGTGGCAGATGGGAGAAAATTGCTGAGAAACTGCAGGAAAGAAGAGTGGTTTGTAACCTGTGGCAAAGTGGCTTCCAAACCTTTGAATGCAGAACTCTGCAGAATGGAAGAAATTACAGGATTTAAAGATTCCCTTTTGTAGACCACCTGAAGTTAACACAGTTGGGTATTTACTCCATTGCAAAATGACTGCATGCTGCTTCTTTTTATGATCGGGTGGCATTTTACAGCCACTTTGCACTGAATAAATACAGCTGAAGGTGCTGGATAATTAATTAAAAGAAAAAATCTGGTCCAATATGTTGAACATGGAGGGAGCTTGTGCCTGAAGAAAATCAACAGACTCTGAGAACTCTGGTTGCCTGCCAACATCTTTTATCCACAAAAGCAAAGAATGGGAAGGAGGTAGCAGGAATACATCTTGCTCAATGTAATTCAAGATTACAGATTCTCTCATTCATAAATTAGCAAAATGCTGTTGCAGCCTCATGGGCTGGTTTGGTTTGTTTGTCCTGGGGCATTGTAGCTGTGCTGTGTCGCAAAGCAGAGGGGAGAGAGAGCCAAAGTTGATGCTGAAGGTCCTTTTTCTTCCCCAGCTCCAGCACTGTTTCCTGTGTTCAGGTTTAGCCTGTCACAAAGCTGCTTGGCTGGAATACAGATCTGTCTGACAGCTGTGCCCATCAGCAGACAACTTCATTAAACCTCATTAAGATGTCATTTCTCTGCCTTATTTCCCACCTCTTGGCTCTAATTAAAACCGTCTCTCTCTGCATCCCAGGCGGTCCTAATTTTCTCTGGGTACCTTCTGCAAGTTTTCTCCCTTTACGACCTCGGTGAGGAAAATCCAGCATCTTAAATACTGTTTATCCAGCCTGTTTGGAAAAGAATGCTCTGAACCTTTTCCTGTATCATTCCCAGAGTATCCTGCAGAGATCATCCCCTCCTCCCAGAGCTGCAAGAGACGTGTGCTGAGGAATTGTGTGCTCTCTCTCAAACTATCTTTCAGGACTCAGCTAATGTATCCTTTCCCCTTGGACATGGTAATTTTCATGGTTGAAACTGGGTGTATCTGAACTGGCTTTGGAGGGTGCCACAGTCAGACTGGCCGCAATGCAGAGGTGAGGGTGTTTGATCAGTGGGGATATGCTGGTTGGCTGAAGAATGAGCAGTGTTGGGTGTATTGAGCTCCCTGACCTTTGCCAGGTAGTTTCTGATTTGTGCAGTGCCAGGTTTGAGCCCTGAGTTTGTATTTGAGGTTCTAATGGCGTTGGAAAATGTTAGCTGCCAGGGAAAGGAAGTCTCAGAAATGGCTCTGCTTGTAAGAGGTGTTGTATTGCAAAGGTGTAAGGAAATACAAAACCTTTAAGGATTCCAGCTTTTGTTGCAAGACTTATTTGTTTTTCATCCCCTGGTATTTATGGCCCATCAACACATTGCATCGATTTTCTAAAGATGACTGAGACTGTGAGAGGAATAGGAGATGTGTCTGTGCAGACAGGTACAGCAAGAGATGGAGGTGTGGGGTTTGAAACCCAGCACCTAAGGCAGCCCTTTGCTGGGAGGGGATGCTGGGCAAATCCATGAATCCTCTCTGCTCTGAGTCACCTGGGGCTGCCCATTCCCTCCTCGATGGTTCTGCCCTGTGGGTGCCTACAAACCCTGTGCCAGTGCATTTCCAGCCCGCCAGGCCCTGCTTCCTTCCCTACCTTCTGTTTCCCTTTTCATTGCACCCCCTTGTACAGTAAAGCCTCCCGTCACGCTGCCATTACTATTATTATTGCAGATTTACTGCACTTGCAGAGTGAAGTGATTGCAGTGACAAGGCCCAGCATTTTTCCCTCCTTCCCCCCGCGACAGCTTGAAATCAAGCCCTTCATTTGCATTTACATGATCTTGCTGTGCAGCTTATGAGATCGGGAGATTTATTTGCTACTTAGCTTGATGTTTGATTACACTCTAAGAAGGCAGTGAGCTACAAAGTGCAGGGATACATCAGAACTGAGCTACTGAAAGCCTCTGGGGGACAGTAACTCAACATCAGGTTTAGGTAGATGAGAAGGGGAATGTTCAGTGTTTTGAGAAAGGCAAATTTGATCAGTTTTTTTTTAAAGGTGGAGGGAAAAACTTACTTTCCCTCTCTTACAAATGGTTGGGGAAAAAAGAATGCTGTTAGAAAAGCACACCTGAAAATCTGGATTTTTTTTTTTTAGCACAGAAGAAATCCTAGCAGGGACTGGTGGCTGCTGGGCTGCCTGCCGCTAACTACTTGTAATTTCCACTCCCAAGAAGATTATTATTATTAAGTTGGTACTTATATTTGGAGCTTTTCATAAACATTAAAGATCAAAGTCAAAGTTTTGTTTGATGAAGGACCACAAAATCTGACCCTGATTCATTAAGCTTCAAAACATACCATTGAGCATGTAACAGTGGGGAAACTGAGGCTTGAATTGATGTGACAGCAAAGGGAATGGAGTTTGGATTGGGGAGAGAAGCAGACTGTTCTGGTATTCTGCTGTGTTCAGAGTGGAAGACCAAATTGTTAGTGTCTCATGGTGGTGTGGGTCTTGCAGAGAAAAGGGTGGTGGTTGGGCAAACTGCTGCACTAGGAGTCAGGAAAGAGATGTGAGTTTAACTGCTGCCCCAGGTAGGGTAGATAGTGCTGACCTAGCACGTGTCTACACATGCAGCCTGCACTAACCTGTGCTCCTGACTCACCTGCACTGGGAGCTGTAGCCTTATTACCAAGAAACCTTTGAGTGTCAGGTCTAAATTAGACCCTACTCTGTTTTGCATCACTCTGGCACCAGAGGATGGTGGGGATGCAGATATTCCCTCGCTAGGTTAGACCCCAACAGCACAACTGGTTCTAACTACCCAGTCCCAGGTACCAGCCTGTCCCTTCCCATCTTCTCTGCTCACGGTGGGGCTGTAATGTTGACAAACGAGGGCCATGCACATGGTCCCTGCCTGTATCTAAGGAAAGACACCTGCTGCCTGGTACAGTATCTTCGTGTGCGAACTGTACTTAGCTTTTAGTCCTGAAAATTGCCATGAGATGTGCTATTACAATTAATCATTAAAGACTTAAGAAAGAGTATACTCTATTACATAAGACTCCAGTGATGATCTTTATCCAACTTGTAAAATGGACAGACTTGATGCAACTGAATAATTTTCCTCTCATCTGCACAAAATCATGAATGCAAGTCATACTTTGAGCCTGAAGTGAACACTGTGAGACCAGCCTATAATTACCAAAACAGAAAAAAAGAACAGCGTTTTCTAATGAATGACAAGCCACTAGGTGGAAATCTAATTTGGTCTAATTAAGCAGCCTTTGTGAGGATTTGTCTTTAGATGAAAAGAGGGAGCCAAAGAGATCTAAATGCAAATGAACTCTATAATTTTGGTTTTAAAGGGCCAGATAGATATGAAAGTATTTGCGTACACAATGCTTTCATTTATCTTCATGGGTGTGAAATCTTCTAGTTTTCCCTCGAAAAACTGTTTGCCCCAAAATTCTGGACTTTGAATACCAGTCACTCTATTGAGTTAAAAAGTAACACATTCTTAGAGGATCAATTCTAGCAGTAGGATATGGCAACTGTTAAATTGCCTTTCCCCATGACAGGGCTGCTGCTTTCTGCTGTTTGAAAATGGTTTGGGAAAAAAAAATAAGGATGCTCTTTGCTAGGAGTCAGATCTCAAGTCTGCCACTTCTGGTGTGTGGCACCATATAATTCCCAGGACTTTGGGGGCACCTGCTGCACTCTGAGCTCTTCCTCAGTGCCTCTGTGTCAGTATGAATTACTTCAGCATAGATAAATCGGCAACACCTCGCCCAGTTGTGCTGGTTCTGCCAACAGTCTCGATGCTGGGAACAGGCAGCCCAGGCACAGCCCCAAAGGCTGAGACTCGCTGAGGTGTTTGACTGTAATTGAGATGAAAATATTGAAAATGATCTCCTGCTCTATTAAATCTGCACATGACTAAGATAAATTTGTGTCTGTGTAAGGTTTTGTGCCAGCGTTGAAGGTCAAAGAGGTGTAATTCTGCAGTGGGTGTCACAGCTTGTGAAGTTCACATCAGCCTCTGCTTGCAAGTCCTAAAGCAGCAGGGTGGGCTGTAGTCAGAAGACAAAGCCCCTGGCAGAAAGGACAGGTTATCCAGGCTACATGAAGATGGGTGCAGTTTACAGCCACCACTAGACTGTCTCACCTGTACCTGATCTTTCTTGAGCTACAGCCACCGTTCATTTCTAAGAGGCGGAATGAGCCGGGGAGAGGTTTGAAGACAGCAGCAGAAAGGTTTGGTAAAGCACAGGGTGGCCATGGAGCAGCTGAATGTAAAGGGAGATCTTGCAATTCTTGATCTCCCTATAGGCAACATCAGGGATAAAAAAGAGGTGTGTACGGAGAGATCAGGGTGGGAAAATCAGTGGAATATTTCTGCCTTCAACACTGCAGCAGTTCTGGGAGCATTGGGGAGCAAGTGGGTGGAACAGCATGCAGCACCTTGGCAAAAATTGCTATTTTACCATCTCTGTGTTTGACTCTTCAGAGAGATGTGGGGCCTCCAAGGAGTGGCTGAGAAGGGTGTGGTGATGGTGTTATTTCCTAGAGAATTCAGCCTTGGGGATACCTGCTGTGTTGCACACCCTGAAGTCAAATTGTACCAGGGAATGCTTTCGCTCAGTGTTTGTTGGCTTCAGTGGGAGCACTGAGGTTTAGCTGAGAGCAGGACGTGGCTGATTTAATGATTGGAAAAGAAAGTTCTCTAAATGTTAAAGAGGTGGGACAATGTTCTTAAAGTTTCCACCCCCTTCCAGCAGTTATGACCTTTTCTCTGTGCTTCATCCTTAGTAATATCTGCTCTATAAAACTCCCCATCTGCTACTTCAAGAAAAATCCCCTTATGTTCTCAAGGCCAGATGTTGTCCCAGATTACATCCAGCATAAGTCAACTTAGTGAAGCTGCTGTTTACACTATGTAACTTGCTGCTGGCTCCTTCAACTCCATGCAAGTTGTTTTAATTTCCTCCTCCTGGATTTCTTTGGGTGCTATAAAACATATTGGGCTAAATGCTGCCAGCGTGGTATCCATACAGACACAAAGGCATTAAAGGAGTAAGAATGGTGACTCTGGGCCTTTATGAGCAGACTGAATATGGCCACATTCCCAGCACAGCAAAGTAGTTTCCCAGTGGCATAGACCTCTTGATTCTTAGGGCCAAATTCAATCCCTGGCTGCAAATGTGACACTGGCTGCCTTGAGAGATACCTGTAATTTCACAGCAGAATTTTCCTGAAGTCAATACACCTGTGGTACAGTACCTCCAGAACAAAATATTCAGATATTTCAGGCTAACAGACAAGTTTTTAAATCTGGGTAAACCTCTGGTTCAGGAATCTGCCTGCTTTTACTCAAGGAGAAACTCTAATCTCTTATCACAGATGCAGGAATTTACCAACTTCAGTCACCTCATGTACAGAACAATCTCCATTTTCAGTAGAGAATAGATAAAAGTTTTTGCTGCTAAAAAAGGATGCTGTTTCTTTAATGTAATAAAACCTCAGCAGGACAGAACGTCTTTACTAGACTATCCCCCATTATTCCCACAAGAAATCAAATATAATCCTATTTAAGAAGCTTTAAATAATTTTGAGCTTTCATATTGACTTATTAAAATGCAGCTTAAAAAACGTCTTCTTTGCAATCCCTTTACAAGGGTCAGGGATATAAAATTTGAAGAAATATGATTAGTAGATCAGTTGGAAAGATATATGCGGCAGCTTCCAATTTTATTATTTAAAATGCCCTTTTAGAAGAAAAGGTGATTCTGTAAAAAGAGGCATCATCTCCTGAAGGAATGCAGTCCCTGGGTTTCCAGTCCTATCTCCTGCATTCAGCACTCAACCCGTCTGCCAGGTTTTTCTTAGAACTGAAGAGCTCTTGCAGCTGGGATGGAAGAATTAGTTTCTGTGTCCTCAGACTCCATCAGAACAGTGGTTTATTAGGCTCTAAGTGCAGAAGAATCTGGTAACACTTCTGTGGCCATTCTTTGCTTTGTGCAGAAGACAAAGTGATGGTAATATAGGTGGAAATACACCACAGAGGACAAAGCCATTGCAGAGCTGTGAGCATGGGTACACATTGACACCCAGAGCCTTTCTTCTGCTGCCTGGAGACTGAGGGATGGAAAGCTCCTGTAACCCTTCAGATGTTGGTTAGAGTGGGATGAGCCCCTCTTTCACTTCCTAAATGCTACATGTTAGAATAGAAAATTACAGGAGGAAGCAGCAATCCTGCTGCTCTGATTTGATCTCTCTGCAGGTTGAACTGCATTATCTAAGCAACAGCTACAGCCTCCACCAGTGTGTCCTGAGGGGTCCAGACAGAAATCTTCTTCCAATAGACTTCAGTCCAGTTGCCCATGTTCAGTCCTATCGACCTGAGAAGAACTGGAATTGTAACCAAGAGCATTTGAAGGCATGTTTCTAGAGAAATTGATTGGAAGGTGCTAAGCAGAGAAAATTGAGTCAGTTACAGGTTGTCCTGATCTTCCACTCTGCAGTTCTCCTGGGATTGGCAGGGTTGTATGGATGTAAATGATGAGACAATTTGACCCCCGCTCTTGAAGTGTATTAAATACAATGAAAACCCAAATTGTGCTGTCAGTTAGACAGAACTCCCATTAAGCACAGAAGGTCTTGTGCTGATGCAAGAATCTGCCTGAATCATTTGCTCTGTCCTACAGCAAAATGTATTCAACATGCTGAAATTTAACTGCAAAACTGAGTGAGAAAATCACACCCTGCCCATTACACTTACAGCCAGTTACTGTGAAATCCTAATGTGTCAGGCTTTCTCTGGGAAAAAGAGGTAACTAATAACTTTACTCCTGCCTAAGGCTGGACTTTGGTCAAGGCTGTCAAGGCTTCTATGATTTTCACATGTTCTTGAAAAAATATCCATGATTTTGACACATTGGGACTTCCGTGTGTGAGCAAGCAGGGAGCTGCAGTAGCTGAACTTCCCCTAGAGCTGCAGGGCTCAAACTTGGGTGCTCTGCAAGACACCAAAATGTTTTGAACCCACAAGTGCCTCTATGTCTTCAGCTCCCCAAGAAGTCAATGGCAGCCAAGTGTGATTGACTGCTGGCAGGATCTTGCCCAGAGGTTTCTCCCGTGGCCAAAAAAGAAGCAGTGACACCAAAGCCAAGACCAGCAAATGCTGGAGAGAGCCTTGGTTCCCCCAAGGAGTTGTTGTGAGCTTTTTCCCTGCCCTGCCTTCTAGTTTTCTATATTTATGACAATAATTGTGAAACTGGGCTGAAACAGCATTGGGAAGTTGCCGTCAAAGCTTAAAAATTATCATTGCCTATGGGTTGATCTTATTAATGGTGCTAAAAATATGGCAAAAGTGATCTGGCTTACAAATTAATGCTCATTATCTTTGCAAGATATATATATATTTTGAAAATTCCTAATAATCCTACATCTGACTCCCTCATTGCTTTCCCCACCAAATTTTTCTCACTACAATTTCAGCTCTGCTTTGTTCCATTGTTTTTCCTCTCCAGTCCTGTATTTTTTTAAAGGCTGGAACATAAGGGGGCAGATACTGCTCAGGTGACGTACACGAGTGGCCCAATTGCTTTCAAAGGGGCTACCTTGTGAGGCAAGCAAGCGTTGGCTCAAAAAAGCCACTTCATAATTGCATCATATTTGCTAAATCAGATGGTTTATGCGCTTAAGAATTCTCTATGTTCCCTTCGTGCTCAGCCATTACAAAAGGCTCCTGCTCTGCTGGAGTTCTGACCCATATTTTCCCTGCTGCAGTCCAAATTTGGTTGCTAAAAGGTAAAGGGAAAAAAAAAAATCTCTGTCTCATCACATCTCTCCCAGCCCCTGTTCAGCTGCTGTGGTATTTTCCTTCATTATGCTGCTGCCTCAGACTGTAAACCTCTCTAATTTCCTACATCGCAGCTATTTATTTAAATGCTAACTCGCATTATGAAGTGATAATCCACAAGCGCAGGAGATAATTTATGAAGCATTTAAATTAAGAGGAGCAGCTAATTGGGAGCATGTGTCTTATAAGCCTTGCTAACACCAGAAAACTACAAATTAGGGAGAAAATGGAAGATATTTTTATCTTGCTTTTTTTCTTTTGTAATGCACTAAGGAAAAATATTACCATACATCACACAAACACTGCTGTTCACAGAAGTCTTTTCTGTTGTTCGTTTCGTAGTTAGTCTAACACACAATGTTCTCGTTATTACAAATTCCTCATTATAACATACAAAATAATCTTTGCACTCAGAGAAGGCGAAATGAGGTGGGGTTTTCTGTCTCCAAATAAAGTGGAATAAATTTTTCAGGAAAGGTCCCCTTCTCAGCTACGCGAATTAATTTAAAAGAGCAAAGACTCCCTTGTTATAGAGGGGTGTTAAAGTGCATTTAATTTAGGACTGGTTTGTGCTGTAAGGGTTTTATAGGTTTTTGTTGAAAAGAGCTTGAGCATAAATGGCTGTGAATCAGGACAAAGTAAATGTGCTGCAGACACATGGAGGGAATGTATTTTGGATTTAGATTTTGGTACCTAAGTCACGAACTTTGATTTTTACCACAGCTTTGAGGTGGCTTATTCATAAAGACTAATATTGACCTGATTTTGAGTAGCGTCGTGCCCTGCAGTGTGCAATTCCCAGGATACAGACAGTGATGGCTCAGTAAATGCTGCTGAGGTGGGCTAATGAGGTAAAGGATGGTTTCAACACCTAGGCCAAGATAACAGCACTGGGGAAGGTAATAAACATCCCCAGCATGAAGTACACAATCGTGTACCAGATTCCCTGGGTTTGCTCTTGGAGGCGTTGCCTCAATGGGGAAGGTGCAATGCTGGGTGTCCTCAGGAGGCAGCTGCTTTTGCCTGGGAGAGTAATGCCCCTTGGCTGCTTCTCTGGATGTTGGTGCTTTGATCAGGGGAAACAGCTGGGATGTTGTCCCGTAAGAGCAAAAGAGTTTCTCTGAGCTCCCTAAAGAGCATCCTGGGCACCAAGCGGGTTGTATTGAGTCCAGAGGGAATTCGTGGTATATGAAGAGTGAAGCTTGACACTAAGGACCACCTTAATACACAGCCCTTTCCCAGCCTTCAGCAAGATCTTTAGTTAGGATACTTCTTTAATCTTTGAGAAAGAGGCAATCAACTCTTGTGGGTCCCTTGTGCGGTTACTCCAGACAGATTCTGTGTTCGAGTAAAATATTGTGTGCACACCCTGCCTTGCAGGGTGCTTGGGAAGAACAGTGAGGCCATTGCACAGAAGTGTGTGAATTCAACCCCTACACGTGATGGCATATGTGTGCACTGTGTGTCTAGAAAATACCTCACTTTAATCTTTGCCTTCCTGTTTCTGCTCTTACAAATCCCCCTTTACATATATCCTGTCAGAAGCAGTCAGCAAACAGGTTCTGGCATTATTGGAGTTGTTCCTCGATTCGAAGGAAACCATAAATCTGAAACTTCAATCATATCTTTATGATCATTCAGCAAACAGAGATGGAGGATTTATTCAACATGGGATAGCAAAGGGGAAACTGCAGGGGGTTATTGCAGGAGATATTGGTTTAGCTAAGGCAGAACTGCTCCCTCGGGCCTCTCTATGGCCGAGCCAATGAACAATGGCACCAATGACAATAACAAGGCAATTATGTGGAAGAGGGTGAGGAGGGGGTAATGCTTTGTTAAAGATAGAGGTAAGATTCCAGCATGGTGTCTCTTTTGTGTGCTTTCTAAACTAAAATATGGTGTGTCTGCCTGGGGTGGTCTTATTAGGAGCTGGTGATCCTAAAAATGCAGCAAGTGCTTAAAAGAGCCTGTAGCTTGTGTGTGATTGTGCTGCTCTTAGGAGGTTATGAAGATTTCCTCCCTAATTAAATAGGGCAGTTCTCCTAATCCATCCTGTACCCCAGGGCAGGAGATAAGTACCTAAACCTCTACTGACAGAGGTTTGTCTCTGGCTGCAGCTGATGCTGGGTTTTCTGATATTTAGGACTAACACTTGTTCCTAGGAGGGGACTCGGGGAACCTCCTCTGGCTGGGGGGGACGATCAGTCCTTCACCCCAGGTTGGCCACAGAGTTGTGCTGCAAATTCTACAGCAGCCCTTCCACCAGCTTGAGCTGGAAAGCATTTTTTGACATTGCTTTGGGACCTGGTGCCCAGCCTTGCATTGCTCACACCTTCATATTTTTAATAATGTTTTTAATAGCTGTAGCTAATTTTCTAAAGCCTGACCAGAAAAAGAATCCCAATCCTTTGGTTTCAAACACAAAAAGATTTTTGAACATCATAAGCAGGTGTGCCTGCATCTGCTCTCAAGGGGTTCAAACTGGGGTGCACCCCAGCTTCAACGTGCAGCAAGGCTGGGGTCAGTCTTCTCCATGGGCTTACAGCAACAAAATTTCCTGAGTGCAAAATGGGAACAAAAATACCTTTGGCACAAAGGGGTGGAAATGTTCCTGGGTGAGCTGGATCCTGCCAATAGATGGGACTTGCATGATATTTGCATCTTTTCAGGTGCGTTGGGGATAAACTTCTCCTTTTTAAACAATACAATTGTGCCAAAGCAGGAACTAAGTGATCCATCCCCACCTGTCCTGCCTCTCCTCCCCTTCTTCTGGCAATTTTTCCTCCCTCTTTCCCTTGTGAGCCCCTGAGCAGTTTGTTTTTGCCTGCAGAAGGAAGCTTGAAATATTGCAAAGGGGGTGCAGGCAGCGCTCCCTGCGGCCTTGCCCCTGATGGCACGAATGCAGACATAAAATAACCCAGCGCCATCAGTAACCTGTCGCCAAAGCCCACTACGAGGTGAGAGTTTTCCTCCCTGCCGTGGCTGTTAGCTGCAATGTATTTCTCCCTGCACTAAGCACCGTCTTTCCCAGGGCTGCATTACAATGATTTATAAACCCCATTTCTGGGGAAAACTAATAGATCAAAGTGAGGAGAAGGAAAAGGAGACATGAGCAGCTGGAAGAAGATATTGAAGCATGAAACAAAAACAGAAATGAAAAAGTAGTTTGTGGCACTAGTGAGCTGTTCTGTGCTGCACTTCTATTATTGAAAAATAATAGGGGGAATCTGTATTTTAATCCATTTTTTAAGAGACATACAAGTAGTCTGAAAAGCTCTTTCTAGAGCCAGCTTGCTTTTGTGTGTTTGGGCATCTCGTACAGAACAAAACGCTTATTTTTGCTGTCTATCCCTCCCCCCGTCTACTCTCATGCCATTTTTAGACTTCCCATGTTTTAAGCAGCATCTAGATTTTCTAGTAGGGTAACAAAAAGCACTGCATGGAGGATTGATACTGAGCTGGACCTGAGCCTAGGATGTTCTTGTTCCAGAGCTGAGAACTGGTCAAGTTTTACAAAGAGACGTGATGGGCTGAGGCTGGAGTGGCCAGTGAGTGCTTTGCCTTTGTTTCTGCTTCCTCTCCCACAGAGTGGGGGAGGAAGAATGGACCAGATTTGTCATATAAATCTCAGAGTCAGTCAAGTTACATCCTGACTGAGCCAGGAGTACAGACCAATGCCTACCTCTTAGTTTTACAATGATTAATGCATTAGTGTTTGTAAGAGCTTTGGAGATAAGAAGCTAATTGGGCTTTTGTGTGTGTGTTCTGCTTGTCTGGTTCAGCCACCAGACATCCCTGACTTCAAACATAGACAGTGGTGGAGAATTATTATGAAAATAACCATAATCCTCGTGCAGCACTTCATATATTCAGAGGGCTGCACAAACCTATTTACAATTTCCCCATGTAGCGTGTATGTAAGCGTAAACATTGTACACAACAGAGGAAATGAACCAAGTAGGACAAAGAGCAGATTTGGTGGAAAACAGACACGTGTGGAAAGACTTCAGGGGCTTTTCTAAGAGATTGTAAAGAGCCATGAGATCGAAACTGATGAATTATCCCTAGGCATGTTCCAAACTTGACTGACATTTGCAGGATTCCATTTAAACTATTTTCTTTATATTCCTGTTATCTTGTTTTTCACTCTCCCTGGCAATTTCCTGTTGCCTGTTAATGCTGTGGTGTTGAGTTAACTTTAGGCTGGCTGGTTTACTTGGTTCCTGATTTCTGTTGCGTCCTTTGGTGTTGGTAAAACAGTGTTCCTGGGGGAACGCAGGTGTCGGGATATTTTCATGGACATGTATAATTGATACTTATCTCACAGATAACACAGGAAGCAAACACGTACTGAATGTGCTCATGTGCTGCTCTGCACAAGGAAATTCTGCACTTGCTCACACAGAGGAGCAGCGTGGGCAATGCAGCAGTGTGCTTTCGTTTTGGTGACTTGTGGAGAAGACACATCTAGGATGGCATTCAGGAGTGAACATCCATGATGTGATCTGCTTTTAGGTAGATTTTATGACTGTCAACAAGAGAGCTAAACATTGCCATTTGCAAGATCAGCACCCACCCAATCAGTCTGAAATGACCACAGCCAAACCTGATTTTTGACTCAGGGCTCTGATCAGTAGGAGCTGAGTAACTTAAAATGAAAATACTGCTGCTTTTTGGCCCATGCCCTATATGATGCAGTCTAACACTCTACCCAGAAATGCTTCAAGGCAGAGAGGTTATCTTATTAAGATGTTCATCCTTTTGGTTACACATCCCCCAGCAAACACTGCTCCACTGAGCCATGAATCTGGTGCTGGTGTCAGCACTGGTACCTGGCACGGTGGCACACCTGGTGGTTTCAGAGGCCCTACTGTTCTCATTGCATGCATCCTGCTTATTGCTGACCATAGCTTAAAGCAGCTGCCTCTTCCACAGACCTTGCGCTGGCAGCTGCCGACTGCATCCCCTATTACAACAGGCAGAAAAAACTGTCCATGCTCTAATAGCTATTGTAACCCTCCTAAAACTATGACAACATCTTTCTTCTGACTCCCTATGGCCCAGCCAGTCTTTACTCTTCTTCTGTTCCCTGTCTGCAGAGAGAGCTTGCAGGATGAAAGACAGCTAGGAAGGTAGGGAGAGCTGAATGTGGACTAAGAGCTGCCAGAGGAATATGAGAGGAGAATTTTGCCCTATAAGCTTTAATAAGGTGGTGGGTTAAGAGAAATGCAGCTAGGGAGAAAAATGGGGAATGTTCTCTCTCCAAATGGGCACTACTTCAGTTTGTAAAAGCACCAGGGATTCCCCATGTGGCTTAATTTATTATTTTCCCACTCGTTAAATGCCAAAACAATAAAGCAAAATCTATTGTTAGCTTTAAAATGCAAGTGATTTGCATATGGCTGTGATAGTCCTACTGCTGCCTTCATTTAAACTCAGTAAGCCGAGGTACCTTTAAAAATTATGAGTTGTTTTACATTTAATATACTGAACTATGTTAACATAATATTAAGGGGCTGACTTCACAGCTTAATTGCTGATCACGTAGCAGGCTGCTTTAGCAGAAGCATTAGCCTGGTAGTGCTGGCCTCATATGTGAGCAGTTGGAATAGCAGCCTGCACAAAGGGGCTGTGAGCTGCTCCTTCCCTGCCGTGGTGCTCCCCCTAAGAGCACCCTGGAAACCCAGAGTCATTTTTAATCTGCTCTTGGTTTACTCACTTGTGCTCAAAGGTATTTGGTGCCCTATTGCAGAGCAGTGCCTGTGCCATACAAGCAGGACATAATAATACCTGTACAATGCCATATTAGAAAATCAGGTGGGTTTTTTCCCCCCATGCAGTAAGCTTTTGCAGAGTGTAAGGAAAGCACCGTTTCCTGGCAGAGCTGAACATGTACTGTACTTCCCACCCCAGGATCTCCAAGGTTGCTGTAGAGAGATTGTGCAATTCTAGTGGTGGTGGTGTATCTTCTCCTTTACTCCCTTCTTTCTTTGACCCTTTCTCATGTCAGGCTGTGCACAAAGATGGCAGGGATCAGGAATGGGAACCAAGTCCACAAAGACTCTTAACCTCTTCTTGAATTCAGAGACCCTATGACAATATTTTGGTTGATATGGCAGGCTAAGAGTGCAAGGTGGTGCTTGAGAAGGGTGAATTGCTGCAGCTTCCTTTACACCCTCTGTATTTTCAGTATGCTGAACCACTGGGCCAGCACTCTATGGCAAGGCAGCACCTTTAAGGAGGGAGCTTCTGCAAATGACTATCTCGTGCTTGGTTCCAAATGCCTTCAGCAGCAAGGTGGCACACGGTACTACCCTGCCTGTCTGCTGTGTCACATACATCATCAAGGGCCAAATACTGCCCCAAGATGTGCCCAAAATAAGAGCCACTCATAGGCTTTTCAGAAGCTGAAGAGATATCCAAGAATTACCAACTACTCACATCCATTTGTCTCTGACTTCCACACATGTCTCCAATTTGGAAGTTTTGGAGTCCCTAAAAAATTTGCTTTTTTGCTCAGTTAAAAAAGAAAAACATATAGATTGACAAGGATGCACACCAAGTTCTAGCCCTCTATGATTTAAAAGAGCAAAGTTATAGGCCCCTGAAAATTGAGGTTTATAATAGAAGCACTAGCGAACCCTTAACTACAGAGAAGCTACCATGCGTTGCAACAATAATTGGGAAAGGAGGGGAAAAAAATCACACTGTGTTTTTCAGTGCTTAGCTAAGAAATACAACAAGAGAGTTTATTGCTTGCAAAACACAGCTGCACTGCCTCAAATTGGATGGAAAAACGAACCCTGATAATTTATTACACCCCTAAAGTCACAAGAATGTACCCATAAATTACTTTTTTGGAGGGGGAGGGAAGTGGTACCACTGTAGTCCATTCTGCACAACCTACTTATTAGTATCATAATTTATTATTATTATGCCCTGCTGCAAATAGAGAGGCAGATAAAACTCAAATCTATTAAAACAACCGCTCCACTTTCTCTGAGCCACTGAGGGACACCATTCCAAAGGAAATGAGATAAATTACTAAGACGAATGTATGATTCCTGCATTACAGCATGTAGCTTGTGTATATGCAAGAGCAGGAAGATAATTCAAGCAAAAAAGAGTCATGTTAAGCTTTACCATTCAAGATGCAACACAGAGAGACTGGAATAATATCATGTGGTCAATTAAATGTTTCTAATATAGAGATTTTTTTTTTCCTGAAGATCCTGTGTGTTCATATAACTCGGAATGAATGTTCAACACTGAAATAACTGTCCTGTTTCTATTGCAAATGTGCTTGGATCAGCATGTATTTAAAAATACACTTTATCCAGTTATTGTTAGGAAGCAGACACTTTACTAAAAAGTCTGAGAATTATATTGATTATATATCCATATATTTCCAAGTGGTGCTGGTTAATTGCAACACTTATGTGAATTTAAGGCTGGTGAAAGACATTGCTTTGCAGCTCAAGAAGGACAAAGTGGCAAAGCCAAAGGTTCAACTATGAACTTCACCATATGCCTCTGCTAATGGGTTTCAGATAAGTCAATGGGAATTTAGTAACATTTTTTCCTTCTCTTCATTTCCTTCTGGGGTCAGCTGGACCAGCAGTTTCTGATGCTGTCCTCCTTTTCCTTGCCACACAGATGGATTAGCAGAAATGACAGTTGTACTGGGAGGTTATTGCACATTGCCCTATTTAGGATGTGGGCCAAATGCTTATTAGATTATTGCAAAGTCAGGATGAATTTGGTGCTCTTGGCCATAGTCACTGGGGTATGGTGGAGCCCTGATTCTGGAGGCTGCTGGTCCAGAATGTGTTTGGGATAAATATAGCAGCAATCTTCTTTCTACACAGCGAATTTGAGGGTTTCAGTTTTTCAAAAAACAAAAACGATGCCTATGTGATAAAAGTTCAGATTGGACTTTTCTAAGTAATGTAAGAGTCATGTGGGTTTAGCTGGCTTCACTTTTATGAATGCTGGGGATTCTCAAAGCAGAGTAACATGAGGCACAAAGCCAGTGAAACCTCAACAGTCCACAATGTAAACAAACTTAATGAGAAGAAGAGTCAGCAATCATTTCATCTTCCCTACAAAGCCTGCTGCTCTGATTGGGAAAACAACATCCAGGCCATGCGGTAAGACAGGGAGACTTTGTGCTCTTGCTACAGAGGATGGGGAACAGGAGGGACTGATGAAGGGAGGAAATGAGGCCACCTACTCACTGTGATACTGCAGATTTTGTATTCACAGAGTGCTGGTGGCCTGCAGCAACCTGTACTTCAGATTATTACTTCTGCGCTCTTGTACACTTGTAGCAACTGTGTGGTGTATATGGGTCTCTCTTGAACTGATCTCTGCACCCTTTCATGTTCCACGCACTTTTATTTGTGTGAGGATTACTTTTCATAGAGGTGGTTGTAGTGCTTGGAGTGAAAAATGGATTTTATTTACTTTCTGAGCTAAAAGGTGTATGAAATACATTCATGAAGCTCTCTTTAACATTGCTGCAGTTTTAGGCTTGGACATTTGCTTCTGCAACTTATCTTTTAAATTGTTTATGTAAGAACATGAGAGAAGAGAAGACAGGAACTCGTTCCACCTTCATTTGAACGTCATTTGCCAAATCCAAGAATTTTAGCTTTTCCTTTCTGGGCCTTTGTCCAGATCCTAGAAATCAGAAGTCTCAGGGAAAGCTGAATTTCCACTCTCCAAATGATAAGCTGTGCTTTGTAAGGGTATTTGTTTCAGATGTGGCATTTTCCTCTCTAACAAAGTGCAAGGCAATTACTTGGGCGTTTTGGCAGCTTTTCCTCTCACTTTTGCCTTTCCCCCAGGGAAATGCTCCATCTGCATGGTGCAGCAGTTTCTAGCATTTAGCTTGGAAGCTGGTTACCTTCCTCCTGAGGTTCTGGCACTGCCCATTTAACAAGCAGGCAGGTGAAGAGGGCTAGGGGAGGACACCTCTTTCCAGGTTCAGACACGTGCCTAAAATGCCGTGCTTAGCTTCTACTGTATATTGATATTCAGCTTTTTCATGAAACAAACCCATGGTTTCCCTGTATTGGAAACTGTGGGTAAATACCTACTCTTTTACAACATCACAGAGAAGCCTCAGGGCTGGCTGTGCCTCTGTTACATTTTTAAAGCAGCAGTAAACAGCAGGCTTTTTTCTGAGCAACAGCTGCCTTTCTGATGGTGGACTGTGAAAGGCTGCTGCAGAGCTGAGGCTGAGATTCACTACTGAGTCAGCTATTGCTGACCTACAAGCATTGTCTGAAAGCCACAGGATGATGCCATTTCTAATGAAATAATGAAATACAGCATCATTAACAAATGAAAAGTAAGAGCAGTGGTATTTCTGGGAGCGGTGGGGGTGTTGCATGGATTAGGTGCACAATAGAAGTATGTCCACGTGTGACTAGGATGTTCACCTGCCTTTTCTGTGTGTCACTGGAACTCCTCTGATGAATGAATTGTGGTTGGGTTTTCCAAGATATCTGGATCTGGAAGATCCAGTGGCAGAGAAAGATGGATGCTTCATATTGTATAAAAAAGTCTGTTGCTGCTGGTCACAGAAATCATATTCTCATTCGCAAACTCGCTGCTTTCTGCACCACAGGTGATGTTGAGCAGCTCCTGTTCAAGCTTGGCTAGGGTTTTGACAGCTAAAAGAAGTGCTACATGTACTGAGAGGCAGGACTAGACAGCCCATCATCCCCGAATCAGGGACTTCTCTGACCCCAGACTGTACATGGAGAGGGGACACGTCTGAAGAGGTCAGCTAGGAATACGGAAAGCTTGATCTCAGTGAGCTAGTTTGTGTTGCTCTAGCATACACGTTACTGTTGAAGATGAGCTTCAAGTCAGTATTTCCTCCTCAAAAGGGAAGAGGATGATGGGAGCCTAACCTGAGCAAGGACAGTGAAATTTTAAAGTATTATGACACACATACATTTAATATTACATCACATGTAAGGGAACAAGCACATACGAGTGCAATATTACAAGATGAATATAGGTCCTACAACATTAAATTTAGTGCCTTGTGATTGATGATCCTTTGTTTGCAGGTTTTGTTTTATGTATATATTATTTCTGTAGGATAAGCATCTTACCAGCTGGAAGAAACATACAACTTTTTTATTTTCTAGCATGTAATTTCTATTTGATTCACAGCTAATAAATAGGTCATCTTGTACTTTCGAAATGCCAACATGCAGTAATTCAGTGAAATAGAGGCTCTACATTAAAAAGCTGTCAACCTCAGTGCAATTTTCCTGCACCCTACGCTCTGGAAAGATACCTTGTCACTCATGGTTCAGCTCTGTTTTCCTGAAATATCTCTTCTTCTGCATAAATAATGAATATAGTTGCATGAAAATATCTGGCACAATGTCTGTTCTTCCTCCCACTCTAAGGAGCTGCGGCACAGACTCTGTATTTATTGGTTGATCTTCCCAACAAATCTTACTGAAATCACAGGTGTGGTAATAGCGTGGCCCCCTCCCAGCTGCAGGCAGGTGTTCTCCACTGTGCTAACGCCATCCTCCCTGCATGGTTGAAGTCAGGGAAATGCTGCCTTAAAAAAAGCCTTTGCTGTTTAGTTCTTCTCAAAATGTAAAGGCTATACCATACAGAACAATTTCAAACACTTACTCGCTTTCAGTCTCTTTCCATTTCCAATGCAAGTCTTGCACCAAAAAGGTATGGGGCTGATCCCATTTAGGAGTTTGTAAAATTAATACTATACTTTAAAACACTAGATATAAAGCCCATCAGATTACTAAGCCTGTCTTCTATTTCATATGACCTGAACTGCACTATTTACTGCATTTTTTTGTGGCTTTCTCCTAGTAGGCCACTAGAGGTGACACAAGGATGGCAAAACCTGGTTCTGCACCTCTGATTTCAGCAACAAACCAGTGGAACTGGGTTGCTGTGGCCCTGCGCATAGTGACAGGAGAAAGAAGGCAGCCCCGTTTGCTTACTGAGGCCAGAAGGAGTCCTGTGACTTTCTAGTCTGACCTGAAAAATCAGGATGCATTCAGGAAACCTCACTTTCAGAGACAAGTTTCAGATGGGATGCAGGAAAACTTCTGCGATGCCAGTTCTAAAATCTCTGAGTACTTATAACCTATCATCATGGTACAGACAATATGTCAAGCCAAGGATTTAATCTTGCAGGTGTTACTCACATGAATATTTTACCCTGACTCTAAGTCTGATACTGCCCTTTGTGGCAGGGGCAATGCTGTTTCGATGAAAAACTGGACCCACTCAAGCTATAAAAAAACTGGTGGTGCCGTTTGTGGTTTTGAATCGATAGAAAGTTGAAACTTGCAAGATGTCAACTCCATAAAAATGGGAAAAGCGGAGAGTGCTAACCCCTGCAAATGGGGTTTTACAAGGGATAAAGCTGCTGAATCCTCACAGTGAGGTCCAAAAGTAATTTAAATCTCTTCTCCTCTCTCCCTGCTCCCAATTTCCCCATCCCAGTTGTTGGATGCATCAGCTGAGAAGGAAAGTTAGAGAGTGACACTAATAAGGAGAGCTCAGATGCACTAAGAGTATTAAAAGGTTAGGTCGTGGTGTGTTCTATTAAACAGAATATTAATTGAATTCTTGACATCTGAGGTGAACTGTGACATGCTCATGGGATAAATATTGCATTTAACAGAACATCATGACCTAAAGCTCTAAATACTATTGAGCATCAGTGCCAATCCTTCACAATAGATCTTAGCCTTAGTCCTCGGGGTATGAATGCTCCCTTGGAGTTTTCGAAGCTTGAGCTTACAAACAGGTTTCACATTTCTTGTCTCTGTTCTCAGTTAAATCCAAAATTGCTTCTTCCATCTCAAGGCTATGCTCTGTCTCAAACTTTTGGTTACAGACTCTTCATGTATAGCTAGAAATGCACGTTTCAAATGCCATGCATTACAAATCTATTGGGCATGGTACAAGAAAGGCTGTGAAAGAAAATATCTTCATCTCCACTCGCACACCATAAAGAAGATTAAAACATTAAAAAGACCAATTAAAAATAGGGAATCTCACAGCAACATTTTCATTAACCCTCCCCAGTTCTTCTTTCTGTCTCATTAGTCATCACAGGGAGAGGAAGGATCATTTTAATTAGCAGCATTGTAAAGCTTTATTTAAGGCAACTGCCCCTCCTGCTGCTCTCTGGATTACCCTGCTGGCTTATAAATACAATACCAAATCATTAACAGCGCAGAACAACACCACTGAAGGGTTTGGAAGAAAGAAGATCCACTAGGGTCAATGTTTAGGACTCTTTAACAATGTCTTTTCTCCTTATTCAGGCATAATTCAAGCGTAATATTGGGCTTTATAAAACAACCTAATATCCTCTTACAGCAAGGCCCTTTCTAGTTGAGGATACCATGTGTTCAACTTTCGTCCCCTTTGTTTTCAAGGCAATGAAAGCACAGAACCACATCTGATAGGATAGACATGGTAGATAGGATCATGAGTTTTTCAACATCCCAATTTAGAAGTACTTGTTAAATTCCCAAATTAAAGGGACTGCTGCACATGAACAGCCTTGCAGGAGGGAGGTGAGCAATGAGACCCCAGCTGAGGGAGGCTGGTGGAGCATTTTAGAAAGAGATTCTTGTGAGTTGAGGATGAAAACAAAGCGAATGTCCACATGTCATGAAAAGGAAATTGCTTTTTCCAGTTATCACTTGCTGAATCTTACATTTTTTGCAGAAATGAGACCAATGGGTCTGTTCTATTAAGAAACCCTCAGCCAGTGTTTCCAGCCAGCAGTTTCCATACTCAGAGCACAGTTCAGAGCGTGGGTCCATGCGGAAGAGCAAATTTGCTCTCCCTCACACCCATGCAACATGTGAATGACCCCCACTCCAGTGGGGTTATTTTGAAACTAGTTTGACTCACTACATTTCAGTCAGAAATTAGATGTAAACCAAAATCTCTTACCCTCATGGCAGGGTTCTGAGTCAGAGATACGTTCATGCAATCAAACAGGACAGTGTGAGCCCAGATCCTAATTGCCCCAACGCTTGGAAAGATCTGAATGTTGCCTTCCAGCCCCTGGTCTTCCAAATGAACAGAACATTTTAATTCTGGACTATACTGCAGCAGCTCCCTCTTTTGCATCCAGCAGAACAGTGATGAAACATCACATTTCTTAAGATGCAAGCTACACAAAAATGTCCTCCTTACCAAGAAACCACAACTCAGACTGTTAGAATTCACCATGCAGATTTGTGGCCTACTTTCCCCAACCTGAATATGTGACTATGGACTCTCCAGTACACCTGTGTGCTGTGATCTCTAATTGTTCATCACTGTCCAACCAAGGCAACCCAGTCTTTCCCTTGGAGAAATCTGTCAGCTACACACAGGAGCTTAAGCACTGTGAGAACTCTACTGGGGAGTTTCCATGTTGGGACCACAGTCAGGATTTGATTTTTTGAAGTTATCACACAGCTGAAAGTTTGAGATCTTTTCTTTGCCAGGTTGCATTATGGTGTATTAACCAGCTGATTCTTCCACTTCATTGCTTGAAAAAAAAAAAAAAAAGACAGCCCAGAGGACAGAAACTCTGAAGTCTCAAAATGCAAAGTGCAGTTCATGTCCCCTGATAGCGAGCTTGCCCAGACTCCAGCTGGAGCACTGAACAGAATGTGGAGATAACATCAGCTTCTTCAAAAAATGTGCATATTCCTCAAGAAAGGTTTAAAAATGACTAGATATGCTTGACTTTACCTACATGAACTGCAGTTTAAGTAATAACAAAAAGGAAGACCCGTAATGATGTATCACTGAATGATTAATGTATTGCTATATAGAGTTCATTTCCTATTAAGTCAAGATTCTGTATCTGTGAAGGTTTGCAGAGAGAGATGATATCTTTTATGGAAGTAACCGCTATGTGTCAGACTGTTGCAAATGTAAGGGGATTAGAAATAAGTAAAATATTTCCATATTAAAAAAAAAGAGGAGAGAAATGTTCCAGTTTAAGTCTAGCTAGCCCCTCTGCCCCCAACTCAGCTCATCTCTGCTCAGGCAGACTTAGCAAGTCACAGACCAGAGCTGTGGTCACTAAATGCTCATTATCAAAAGCGGGGGAGGCTCGCAGAGGCCAGGACACCGCCCGTGCCTGAGCAAAACTGCAGCTTCAAGGGATACCAGTCTCTGGAGACCACGGGTGCTAAACTCCATGAAAAACAGACAGTGACGAAGAGTCTGAGTAACAGCCACTGTAAAAGTTTATATAGGATTTGCTTTGTTTCTATTTATAGCTGCACTGTATTTTTCTTGTAATATATTTTTAATGACTTATAAGGCCTAGTTATTTATTCTGCTGAAACCAAACACTTTCTCACCCTGATAATGCAAGCGAATGAGCTTTGCACAGAAGCCCTAGGTGGGAGATGGCTGGATCTGCTCCCTGCACTGGCAGCAGGCTGAGGGGATGCTGCACAGCTCTTGAGAGCCACACAGCACCCAAGACACTGATGCAGCTCCCCACTGCCTCTCTGCAGAGGGACTCCCTGTGCAGGGCCCTCCCTGGGCCAGAATATTTCCAAAATACTAATTATTCCATCTGCACACAAGAGACTCCCTTTTTATGGTTATTTTTCTCTATATTTCCTAACCCAATATAAACCTTAGTTAAAAAACAATTCCCAAATTCGCAGTGCAAAGGGAGCAGCCCTTTTCATCTATGTGTGGAAAAGGTAAGTAGCATGAACCACAAACTAAACAAAAGCAGAAGATGGGACACTTTGAAATGGCAGGTATTTGCATGAAATATAATTAATCTGCTAAACCAGCATTCCTCCATCCAGCACAAATGCTGATTGCCTCACGATGAGTCCAAGCAGAATGGTATTTACTCTGTTTTTTTCTAAATTGTTATATACCAAATATTTTCATTTGACTCTTTGTTAGATTAATAACTATGTAATCACTTCATTAGTTTATTTAGATTGTGCTATTTTAGGAAATTATTGTTTAGATCAGCCTTGTCCTTCCCATCTCTCTATGCCTTCCCAGAATTAAGTAATATCTGAGGAAACCAATTAATTGCAACTCGACCGCTGTAATGGGGTCTGTTCTACAATGTGGCAGTGTCTAATGGAGTTTTAATTCCCCCATAGCGAGTCAACATTTGCTTAAAGAGAGAAGACTGTCAGAGCGAACCACTGCCTGAGACATGCACTGCTTCTTACAAGACTGTGGGGCTGAACAGGCATCTTGGGGCTGCTGCTCCTTCTGTTTGGGGTAAAATCCACAGTGAGTCATAGCTGGGGCATCAAAGAGTATCCCCATTCCCATCACAGGCCAAGGTTTCCTGTGGACTTGGGAACATGGACCTTCCAGCCTTGCAGGGGTCCTGGCTGCCAAAATGAAATTGTCACCCAGTGAAGGTTTGACAGCCTTTTTCAATGCATGGTCTTCCTTAGGAAATATTTAACTATCCTGGGTCCTTGCTGTGCAGTTGGACCAGCCAATCCTCAGCATGGACCAGAAGCCCACTATGGTAGCGGGCTGTCAAAAACCAAAGTCTCATCCCCAAGGAACCTGCTGTACCCATGTAACTTCTGACCCACACACAACAGCAGAACTTATAATGAGATTTTTCTTCATCAATTGGATCATTCAGACTATTTAGTACTGCCAGAACTTACACTAGGGATTCTGAAGGGAGCAGCCAGAGCCCTTTGAAATGCCATTGGTCCCTCCCTTGCTCAGGTCCTGGGCATCTTTGCAACCTCCAGCCTACACGCTGGTGACTAATGACTGTTTTGCTTGGTGAACACTGACAAACTCTGAAGTTGGTCTGCTTTTCTCAATCTTCTGACAGCTTAAAAGATTTGAAACAAAGCTACATTATGATGCAACTGATTTCAGCAGCATCTGATTACCAAAAGGAGGCCAGCAGTCAGTGGTTATTTTTTGTTTCTAAACAAACTGATGGCCTCAAACATTCATACATGTGTTTATTTTTTTTGTTTAAATGTATCGTTTCCAGTGGGTTTTTTGTATTGTGCAGGGAAATAAAGTTTTGCAATTCTTCTTCTCATAATAAGTCTGTCCAAAAATGATGTTGCTCATTGCGTTGAAAGATGGTTTCATTTTCTACTCAAAATTGGTATGAAAAATTTGCCTTGCCAAATGAACATTGTATACTGAACTTGTCAAATCCTCTCTCCTGACACAAATAAAAGATAACATTGGGTGGCAGCATGTAAAACAGCACTGACAAGACAGCTAGGATGGAAGCAGAGAAATGCATATTTTTCTCTTTTTCTCTTCCTGAGAAGGGTAGAGGGAATATCCAGGTGAGTAAATGCTGGCTTGTTACAACCAAAAATATATCATCTAAAGACGTAACAAGGCATTTCACTGTGGGTTTTAGGATGAACATAAACGATTCCATTTCTGATTAGCAAAATCATGACAAAAGTCTCAACTTTTTTCTAGGCAATCAAGAAAGCTGCTAAGTAGAAAGAGTGACTGGATGAAAGAGGTATTCAGTTACAAGTTCACAACTCTGCTGTGCTGGCTGGAACGACTACTTACAGCACTACTGAAAATTATTCCAAGTATAGTTAAAAATAAATAAGGTACTGATAGCACTTTCATTAGATCTGCAGTCACACCATGTAAGTAAATTTTTTTTCCTATTAAAATTGTTGATTGAAGGCTGTTAGCTATTTATCAGCCCAAAATTACATTTCTTCTCTCCTAGGGGTTGTCTCTGTTAAAAATCACAACAACTGCCTAGTTAGTAGCAAGAAAAGACTCCTAAAACTGCAGTTTCGGGTTGGGGGGGAGGAATACAAGCATGAAACACAGATTGCACCTTCAAATCCCTGATGGCATCACGCTTCTTTGTTCTGCTAAGAAAAATTAACCTCAATCTCGGCTCAAGGTCCCCCGATTGATTATCATAGTCATTTAAATACTGTAATCTCATTTTCAGCATCAGGGAAAGGGAGCGAAAAGAAGAAAAAGAGAAAGAGGTGGGGAAGCGAGGGGGAGAGAAAGAGAACACAGAATAAATTATCTGACAAAAGGAAAAAGGGCCTTTCTGCTTACGGAGCCTATTTCAGATCCTTCCACTTGATTGGAAAAGTTGATGAAGTTTAAATGAAGCAGAATTAGAGGCTCAGGCCACTGAGTATTGACAGGGGCCCATGGAAGAATGTGCAATTCAATAGGCCTGATTTCTGTGGAAAACAGGGGAAAGGCCTAAATGGTATAATCTTCAATCAAATCTAACATCGACACTGACAAGGCAGGGTAATGAGATAGGCCAGACCAGGCATGTTGGTTAAAGAAATTAATCCCTCTCGCTGCACCAAGAGTTCAGCTTTGATGCCTATTGTACAGACCCCGTCCCAGCCTATCTAAATGCTAACTAACCGCGAGTGTGATCTGGGACTGTGCTTTTCATTGCTGGGGCTAATCTGATAACAATTTTAGCTCCCTGATTATGGTGGCAGAGGTAGCCCGGCAGCCCCTCGGCGAGGCACTGCGGGGCGAGAGGAGAGGGGCAGAGCTTGGTGGTGGACGCAGCCGCGCTGCTACGGGGGAAACGCGTTTCGGCGTGGATCAGAGCTTTAACACACCGTGATACGTGGTGATCCGTGTAGCTACAGTCTCCTCCTGACCAGCTGATTGGTATCTCCTGGGAACCACAGAAAGGGCCGGGCACCGCCGGAGAGTGGTGGAGAGAGCAAACGTAAAGGGACGTTGGGAAGTTGAAAAGCTGCAAACAAAGGGGCTCTTCTACCTCATGTTTAAAACCATCTTTTTTTTTCCATCTAGTTTGCTCATCACTAAGCAATACGAGGTTCACTGTGTTTGCCTTTCTGATGTCCCCCCAGCCTTAGAACTGCACTACTATTTTTAATCAGGTTTCACTTGTAAGATTTTCAGGCATAAAAAAGCACACTGTTTTGCTTAAAAAAATTGAACTAGAGATATTTCTCCTGATATTGAAGTTTTCTTAAAGGCTGTTGTTGGAAAACTAGTAACAGGGTCTCACTTTCATTTATCTACACTGGTTCAAATAAAGGTGAGTAGAAAAGTCAGTGTAATTTATTTTACAAAGTACAAATAGTTAAAAAAGAAAATATCCTCAAAATGCAGGTTCTGTCTAATCTGTACAATGTGAGCAGCCAAGCAAGAATAAAACATTCTCTGCAAGATTATGAAGTTTTCTCAAATTCAATAATTAAGGATAAGAGCATCTCTAAGAAATTGCATGGAAAACAATCTACTGTAAGGGAAAGTGTGGCTAAAAATTTGCAAAAATGCTGAACTGAAAATATTGGTCCCTGTGATTGCTGTGAACATGCTTCGTTTGTTCTATATTTGGCTAGGCAGCACTCAAAAAAGAGAGGAAATGACTGCAGAAATGTTTAAAAATTAAGAGATTTTCACCTTTCCTATGGGCAGCTGCCCAAGGGTTGCCTGCACAATGCCCTCCTATCCAGGTCATTCCTCTGCCATCTTCTCTATGCTCAAGACATTCTCTTGTGCCTTTTCCAGAAAAGGAGAGATATTTAATGTTGGCAGAGTGGGAAGTTGAGGACAGAGAAGAAATAGGGCAGAGATTTCGTTGTGCTTTTACAAGTTTTAGTTGGGGGTCTGGTGATGCTCTTCTCTGCGTTCTGAGTTCAGAGTCTCTGGAGAAGGCTTTGCTGGTAAGGGAATGTTATTGGTATTTGAAATATCCCTGGCTTTCTGCATGATGTCCTGGAATTGAATCAATCTGAAAATCTTCTCTTGACTTAATGTGGTTTGAGGCCAATGCCACAAACTGGTGTTTGTCCTCCCGCAAAGTTTCTTGAATCTTTCAGACATTAAAGCCTGAGTTTTAGGCTCATCATAAAAATGTATAGCCTGTCACAGCTCTCAAGGAGCTGTGAGCACACACACCTGTTTGTGACCTTTTTAATTTTATTTTTTTCTCTTCTGTCTACATCCATTCTTCTTTTAGTTTAATTTTTGCTTTTACATCACCAGCAACTGGGGCAAGAGGCTGTATAGATTTTGTCTGCTATGAGGAGGCTGCTGTGGGGGTCATATCGTAACAATTCAGTCTAATGGTTATTATTGTGCTAGCTGACTTCAATAATGCACTTTTAAATCAAAGGGGCTTTGAAGCTTTATTTCCATTGTAGTAGACAAATAAACATAGAGGATTTTCACAAACATAAAAGGCATTCACCTTGTAATGTTTCTGGGCTTATTAGTCTCACCAATTTGCATTGTTTTGTTCACATAAAGGATCAAAAATGCCCTTTTGCTTGCTTTTACATACTGCCTGCTGATCTTGGGGGTGAGCAGCTATGAATGCCCGGTGCTGGTGGTGCAGTCACTGCCCACAGAATCACAGCTGGCAGTTTGCAGCTTAAGTCCTGTCTTCAAATAACTGGGAGAAAAGCCCACCTCTTTCACTCACGCAGAATGTTTACTTGCCTTTTGGAAATGCCTTACTTATTTCAGTGGTGTCTGTGCAAAATATGGGAGGCCACTAAAGCTCATAAGGAGTTTAATTTTTAGTGTACCAAATAATTCATTTAAAATCTTGAATGAGTTCATGCTGTGAAGAAAACCCTTAGAAGTCGGAGCTCTGGCAAAACAAAGCTCAGAACTAAACCTAATGATTATTTGACTAACCAGCCCTTCATTAGTGTATTTCTCTAATGAATTATTGAGCTGTACTGTATAGACATTTCAGAACACATTTTTAAAAGCACAACACTGGCCTTAGATTGCAAAAATGTAATAGTAGTAGTAATATAATAATAATAGTAATAAGCACACAAAACGCTGCATAAACACTAATTAATCCTCAGCGTCCCCAAGCAGCAAGCACAGAAGGCAGGATGCTCAGCACACGCACTGATTTGAGGTAAATTGTACAATTAGTACCAAATAAAAGACAACCTTATTCCAAATATGGTTTACGGTACTTGTTACTACTCTGCCCTGTGTTACAGGGATTGTTCACCTAAGACACAAACTAAAACCTGGTTCCCGACCAAGTTTTCAATAGATCCATTTATTCCCAGCAGCTGAGAGCAGGTATTAGGAGAAAGCACAGTGTTATTTAAATGAACAAAGCCAACACCTGAGGGAAGTTATCTAAATGCTTGTGGAAGATGCTTTGCAGGGTGGTGATGATGTCAGCACACTTTGCCACTCCTGAGACTCTCAGTCAACGTGCCAACAGATGTGAGTTCTCAGTTGTGGCTGAACCCCCAGAGAGAGAGCAGAGGTGTGCTGTGGAAACCACAGGGACTTGCACTATCTTGGTGCGTAGGTGCTGTGCAGAGAGGGAGTGATTTTGCTCTCTGCCAGTCCCAGCCATCACACAGACCCTACACGTGCACAGTTTCTGATAGCTCAAGTCATTCCAATATGCTTCCTGAGCATCCAGAGATGGGTGTTTTTCAAAGAAGCCTTTATTTTATCACCTTTCCTTCCTGTGCAGGATAACAGACCTTGCACAAAGGTAGATGAGGATTACAAAGGTGAGTGGTGCCTCCTGGTTCTGCCCTAAGAAAGGGTTTGTTGAGATGGGAGCATTGTTCCAGGTTCACATTGGCTCCTCCTCAGCTGGTCCTGGGAGAGCTAAAGAAGATGAGTGGATGTGGAGAGGAGTTGTTTTTTTTTAAAAAAAGGTGAGGGTTGAAGGCTCAAAGATTGAGCACAACATTCAGATGTAAAAGTCCTGTTACAGTTACAATGCAGGTCTATTAATAAAAATTCAACTCCAAAGTGCTGGAAAAAACTGCCTTTTCAGTAATTCCTGTTGCAAGAGATGTTTGTGATGCATGGAGTTTACAACTCGAAGTTGTAATGTTCTTTAGCACACCATGCATATCTCCATGTTTGCCTCTTGTATAATTAGAATTTTCTTTTTTCATGATGTAACACAATTTTAATTTGATAGAACGCTTCTGCTTCCTTTTCTTAGCTTTCCTTCGTATGGATCATTCCAGAAACCAAAATGGCTTTGCAAGTACTTGCAGCAGTGCCTTGCTTTGGGAAAAGTCAGATGGTTCAGAAATACTTCATAAGGTTCAAATGAAAGGAAAATGTGGCGAGTGATTTCTGCCTTTACTTGGTACCCACATAGCAAGTGGACTCCCACAGCCACCCGCTGGCGTTCTGATGTCACCCAGCCCAAGCTGCGCTCCCAGGGCATGGAGCAAGCTGTCCCATGTGTCCCCTTCCACCTCTAAAAAAGGGCAGTTCTGTCTCCATGGCCTAACTAATCCTTCCTCTGCTGGGACTGCCAAACACAAGGCTATCAGTGAGCCACTTCCTGTGCTTTGTGAGGTTTTTGGTCCTAAGATCTTCCGGAGACTGTAGCTGCTGAAATTTTATTGCCTGAGACCTGTAGCTTTTGTTCAGTCTTATCTGGAAAAAAAGAATAAATGTCAGCCCTCAGGGCTGGAGATAAAAGCTGTAAATGGCCTGGCATCCAGACCAATAAAAAAGAGGCTGGTACCAGTTGTTATGTAAATACCAAGACTTAAAAACAAATACTGCACATTCCAAGAGTGCTGAAAACTTCAGTTTGTAAATCTAGTTCTCCTGCAGCCTGGTTAACTGGAATTGATCTTTGGCCTTTGCTGGACAGCAAACCACCATCACCATCTTCCTCCTCCTCCTCACAATTGCCAGTTCTGAAACAACTCTTCACTGTTGAGCACCACAGTTGGGCTGCCACTCAGCTTTGGACATGTTTCATGGAGAGCAGTCCCAACTTTCTGCACATCCCCTGACTGCACCTCAACAGGTAAGAGGATGCTTTGGCACAGGGGTCTGGCAGCCACGATTTCCCATTTGCCTTCACACACCAGGGACACATCCAGTGCCAAGCTGATGAGATAATACCTTTGGCAGAAATATTGGCATATTATCCAAAAGATTTTAATATAAATGGTGTGGGCCACTTTTTCTGGTGTGCTGAGGGTTAAGTGTGGTGAAGTCTTGTTTCCTGCCCAGAGCTGGCTTATTTTTGGAACACAGTAGTTTTCAGTAAGTTTGTACTGAGAAAAGTGCTTGACTAAGGCTTTTACCAGTAAAAACAAATAAAACAAAAATGCTTTGCTCAGATTTTTACTGGCATCTGTAGATGAAACACTTTCCTCAGTTTTATGCTGCACGCAAATCTATATCGATAAACTAAATTAATTCCTTGATTAATTAAAACATATCATGCATTCTATCAGAGAAAATCAGAGCATTCATCCCTAGAAATCTTGATGTGAAAAGATGTTTTTAGTCTGTGATAGCCTGCTGAGGGTTGATGGGGTTGCACAGAGCTGAGGCAGGAGGGTCAGTCAGAAACACAGACTGTGCAGTGGTCTCTGTTTGGATACCAGATCTCGTTTAGAAAATACAGCTCTCCCATCTCAGGAGAGAAAGTAGGGGACTCTGTCTTTAGCTGCTGCAAAGCAGGAGGTCTCTCATGCTTGCACTTTTGGGGACTGAGTGCTGCTCAGAGGAAGACTGGGCAGTGAGCATCCCACCCATCACAACTGGGCTTTTCAGGTTCTGCTGTGTTTGCTGTCCTGTGAACCTTAATGACTGCTGTTGGAGCTGTGCATTCCTCAGTGCCCTCCCATGGCAGCAAGAAGCACTTGTAGAAGCAGCAGTTGTCTCAAAACCTTTCTTCCCCTTCTTCTAAACCATCTTTGTGTCCCTGGTTTTCAGCTGTCCTGGCACAGCGTGAGGGTTGGGACCTGCTGGCCATCCACTTCTGCAGGGGTCTCTCAGCATGGGGGAAGAGATCCCAGGCTGTGGCTGGAAGCACAAAGAGGAGTCGGGCCAGAGGGAAGGCAGCTTGCAGGGGTCAGTGAGTTGCTGCACAAACTTTACAACAGAACATACTGTGAGGTGAAATTACCACTGGTTCCATGAATAAAAGCATCCCTGTCAATCGCCCAGTTATTTCATGGTAAAGGATTGCATCAGGTGGGTGCAGATCTCCCGCTATCCCTAGCACGTGTTTATGGTGAAGGACACCCTCCTGCAAGGAAGCCATGAGAGAACAGAAGTTGTCCAGGATGCTAAAATTTAACACTACTTTTTCTCAACAGTTGCTCAAATTTTAGCCTCACCTGGCCAAATAGCAGAAATTGAAACTGGTCTTATGAGAACATCCCATGATTTATAACTACTCAGAATTCCCACTGCCAGGATGCTCTGCAACAGCTACTCAAGCCCTAAATCTGAGGCCGAGCAAAAACTGCTGGACCCAAGGGAAGAAGACATCAACTGAGCTCTAGGGACGGACAGCACTCGGCTGGATGATCCCATCCAGACAGGCAAAACTCCCACATTAATCAACATAATCTTAATGATCCATATGATCCACCTACAACACATAACGCTACAGGAGAGGAGCCGCCCTTCGTAGGGTTACCCCAGCGGTGTATTTGTAGACCTAGGATTTGCAGTGCCAACAGGTGGTTTATACCTGTTTTAATTTAAAGATAGTAAATGCATTGTGAAAACAAGTAGGATCAACCAAACCCCTTCAGTTATTTATGCCTTGGCATATCTTAAATGCCAGTTAATTAGATATTATTCTGGTTCATGCATCATCCAAAAACGTATTTACTAGCATACTTTTCTAAGAAGGCAGAAACAGATGGGAAGATGTGGGGCAGCCCCTACTCCCTCCATCCCAGGGAGGTTCACTGCAGTTACAGAACAGATCCGGATGCCTTGCCTGTGTCTGTCCACACCTGCTCTTTCTGTGGGGGCAGCCAGGTGAAGAAATGCTGCCCTGATTCCACATCTAATTAAAGACCCCACCACTTTGTACCAAACTTACAGGATCCAGAGACAGAAATAAAAGCAGAAGTTTTGGATTTTAAAAGTGAAGCTGCTTTTGAGTTATGACACAAAACCTACTTTTTTTTCTTTGTCTTCTTAAATCTTCACATTTTGGAGTCTCATGAAGGGGGGGGGGGAAGACATTCGATTTGACAAGACTCAAATTTTCTGTGATATTCCAAATTCCAAAATTTTATCGTCAACTTCCAAACTTGCTGGGGTAAGATTACTACGGGAATCCAGGACCATAATAAGCGCAGCAGAGGCTGAACAACCGCGGTTTAAACATCCCTGCTCTGTAAAATCGAGGCTTTTGAGCAGACCTGGCTGCCCTCAGCAGGAGAAGCAGCAAAGCGCAGCCGGTGGCGGTGCCCAGTGCGGGGCTACAGCCGCCGCCTCTGATCCACTGCACACTCAAAGGAACGACCCCGCGGTGTGTTGGGGGGTCGATACCGGCTCCCTGGTGGGGATCGAGGCATTCGGAGAGGTCAGGTTGGATGGGGCTCTGAGCAACCTGATCGAGTTGAAGATGTCCCTGCCCGCTGCAGGGACTGGCTGACCTTCATGGTCCCTTCCAACCCAAACCATTCCATGATCCCATGATTCTACAACTCCAGGGAAGAAGGGGGATCCCAGTGGCTTTCTGTGGATGTGGAACTGGAGGAGGCAGAAGAAGGCAGACCCCTGGAGCTTTCTAAGCCCCCGAGCCCGCTCGAGCGAACCGACAGAAGAGTCGGGCGGTTGTGAAGTGCCCGTGACTCCACAGCCGGTACCGAAACCCGAGACGAGGCGTTACAGCTCGTGTCGGGGGCAGGCTCTCCGTCCCCGAGCGCAGCGATGACACAAGAAGCAGCATTTTCGGTGTCAGGGACCTCGGCAGGGAAAACCGCCGAGTGCCTGAGGGAAAACTCATCCCGGGGCTACCGGGCGATAACGGTGATAAAGTGAGGAGAAAATACATTTTTCTCACCTTGCCACATGAATTAACGGGGGCGGGGGAATGTTTTCAACTGTTGTCACTCACCGGGTGCTTTAAAAGGAAACTTTTCCACCGTGTGGATGCGGTGGCTGAGGCTGCCCGGGGGGGACGGGGAAGGGAACGGGAAGCGGGTAAGGGAAAGGGGGGACGGAGCACGGGGAGCAGGATAGGGAGGGGGATAGAGGAGGGGGAGTAGAGAAGTGGCGGCGGGAGGAGACAACGGAAGGGGGACAGGAAGGGGAGAACGGGGAAGGGTATGGGGACAGGGACTCATTCCCACCGCCCCTGCCCCTTCCCGTCCCTCCTCGTCCCGGGGTCCTGTTCGCCGCTGCCGGCGCTCGGGGAAGGGGGTACCCGGTCTCACCTTGAGAATGAGCGGGTTGCACAGCATGCTCTCCCGGACCACTCCCAGACGCTCGTTCTCGCTGCCCGGCCCCGCCTCGGCCAGGGACAGCGGCCGCCGCGGGGGTGCGGGGGGGCCGTCCGCCATGTGCGCGCACCGCGGCGTCCCCGTCTCCTGGCAACCGCGCGGTCCGTTACCCTGAGAGGCCCGGCCGGGGACGCTTCCGGAAGGCGGGGCAGGGCGGAACGGAGAGCGCGGCGGAACGGAGGGCACGGGGCGCGCGGACGCGGGCCAGCGCAGCGCGTGTGGCGGGGAGGTGCGGAGCGCGGCGGGTGTCGGGAGCGGTACCCGGGGGTCCGGGGAGCGGAGCTTCCCCGCCCCGGCGGCGCTGCGGGGGCTGCGGCGGCTCGGCGGGGGCGGTAGGCCGGCGGGGGCGGGGGGGGAGGGGCGGCCTCGACGTGTGGCCTGCGGCCCCGTTCTGCTCGTAGCGCGGTGCTGGGGTTGGGTGCCTGTGCCTGGGGTGGTGTTTGCCCGTCCCCAGTTAGGTGAGAAGACCGTGTGTTTGACCCCAGGGTCGCGGGGAAGCTCTGTACCCGTGCCCGGCTCGGTGGGCCTGTTGGGAGCCCGTGCCCGGGGCGGTTGGGCCTGTTGGGAGCCCGTGCCCGGGGCGGTTGGGCCTGTTGGGAGCCCGTGCCCGGGGCGATTGGGAGCCTGGTGCCCAGGTCGGCAAGGTGGCTGGGTGTCTGTGGCGGTTGGATGCCCGTGCCTGGGTCAGTTGGGCAGCTTGATGTTTGTCCCTGGGGTCGCAGAGCAGCTTGGTGCCCTTGCCCGGGGTCACAGGGTGGCTTGGTGCCCATCCGTAGAGCTGCAGGGTGATTTGTGGTTTGGTGTCTTACCCCAGAGGTTTCAGGGTAGCCACTTCACTGTGGTGATGAGGAGGTGATGTCTGGTACCAGTCAGCGCTGGAAACTGCGTTGCAAATGTGAAACGCAAGGTGTTGTGTTTCAGAGCTGTTGGGACATTGTTTTGTAAGGGTTCTGTAGGTGCTGGCCATAGAAAATGTGCTAAGAAATGCTTCCTGCCTGCGGTGTGTAAGGGCAGTTTTCAGAATTGTGTTTATTCTGGTTACAGAGCCCATTGGAGCTGGCAGGTCCTGGCCAGCTTTGGGCATGCTTGAACATGGGCAAAGACAACCAGAGGCTCCCAATTAGAGAACGTGATCTTTAGTGCTGATTAGCTTAATGTGTCTTTATTACTTTTAGCTTGTTGCTGTTTCGATGCTGAAAACAAGAGTTGGATATAGCAGTCTGTTATAGGTTAATTAGTCAAAATCAACTTAAAGCTCATAGTTATTGAAATGTGTCTTTGTTTTTACAGGAGGGCAGTTTTGAGGCTGAATACAGCTGTGATGCACATCTGTTTGATGAAGAAGGCGTTGCTTTTTTGCAGTCACTTTGCAAAACTAGCTGGATTGAAAAGTAAGTATCTTCATTGTGAGTTTTTAAGGTAATATTGAATACCTCTGTGGTGTTTTAATATTTTGGGTTGGGTGTTTTTTTTTTACTGTGTAGCAAAGTGTAATGGTACATAGATTATAGCACTTGAGTAAAACTCATATCTTTTATTTAAGGTAAGAAAAAATATGGCAGGAAAAACAAGTGCAGATGATTTTCAAGCTCAGGACTTTCTCAAGAAGATGAAGAGAAAACACAAAGCAAATGATAAGAAACATGAAAATTATGAAAGAGAAACTGTGCAAAACAGAGAGCCTAGCCGTGGCCGTGCTTCTCCACTGTTGCTTGAAGATCAACCAGCACAGAATGGTAAAGGCTGTAAAAAGAAGAAGAAAAAAACCTATGAGGGGGAAAAGAAACAGTCTTTGTTAAGTAATTGGTGTATAGGACTGGAACATGAAACTGGTGATGAGACTGGAGTGGATGCTTTCCAAAAGAAAAAGAAGAAAAGGAAATACAGTGATGGTACAGATGGTCAAAGCAATGTAATTTGTGTCTCAGTAAATCAGCAAAGGTCTGATGGCTGCCAGGTGAGCGACTCTGATTACGTTTTTTTAAAACAATCTGTTAAGAAGAAAAGAAAAGAAAAATTGCCTGAAGAAGATGAGGTATGTGAGCCACCTGCCTCAAAACCAGATCATAAAAATGACAATAAAAGGTCAAAAAAGAAGAAGAAGAAAAGACACAGTTGTACCCAAGAGACACAAGAAGACGCAGATACAACCTTTGACCAGTCGCTCTTGGCATCTCCAGAGCGAAACAGCAAAGGGGAATACACAGCCTCACCGTTACCTCCAGAACAGGAGAGGATGACAACACCCCAGGCATGGCGTGAAGGTGATTACTGTGATACTTCTCCAATGAGTGAAGATCCTACAGATGTACCTGCTAGTTCTCCTAAGCCAACTGAAACACCCAGTCGATCTCGGAAAACCCCAGCGCGTGCCAGAAAGGAAGTAAAAAAAAAAAGCAGAGCTTTTGTCACGGAAGTAAGCTCTTCTGAATGTGAAGAAATGTAAGTTTAGGGTTTGGGTTTGATTGGTTGAGTTTTTGTCCCATCCACAAGGTATGTTTCTGTCACGTTCTTTAGGGCCCAGATTTTTCTTCAGTATATGTTTTTAGAAAAACACTTCAAAACCCCTTACAGTATGTTGAGGTATTATGGAGGCTTTAATAGCTGTAGTTATCAACACAACAAAATTTATAAGAATACACTACTATTGCCTTCAACGTAGAATATTTTCTTGTAATTAAAAATTGTAGGTACAGAAATAATGTACAAGTAATTCATATTCGATTAAAGAAAAGGAAGAAGAAAGGGATCTCATTTTTTATGTTTGGTGTTTACATTGAACCTATGCATTTTTGCCAAGGAAATAGTAAGGTCAACTCAAGAATTTAACATTTTATGTGCACAAATGCCCATGTAAGTAGCTCTTGGTGCTTTTACAGTGTGTAGAATCCACAGTAAGAGTGCTGGGAAGAGACAGGTCGAAAAGTGATAGCAAGAGGCACTATTTCTTTTGTATGTCCATGTGTGAGAATTTTGTGGAAAAGGTGCAGATTTACAAAACTTCAGCAAGTTCTTTGAATATTGTAAGTATAGAAATTTGATAATATGTTATGTCTGTGTTAAAAGGTTGGAAATACAAGGGGGTAGATGTGTGAAACCTTTATTCTTTAATTAATGAACATGTTAATTCTTTTAATGGTAGAGATACTAACAAATTGTCTGCTTTGGAGCTCTAGTGGTGTATTTTATTTTACTCCTTTTGTTTTCTTCTATCAGGACACCAGAACCCTCAGCATCAAACAGAAAGAAGGACCAGAACAGTTCCTTTACAGAAATGTCAGCCTCTGATGAGCTTAATCTGGATGATGAAGATTGCGTGGACTCTGTCGTGGGTTCAAGCGTGGATTTGGAGACTGCAAAACAAGAATTGGAAGAGTTTATTCCTCATGTGAGGACTATGTCGAACACTTCAATCAGAAAGATGGCTGGAAGAGACTTAATGAGGTTTAAACAGTTTAAAAAACAAGGTGAGCTCTCAAAATGGTGTTTCAGCAAGGAAGAAATGCAGGTGTGTTAGTGTTTTCACAGAGAGAAAATAGTTTGCTTTTGTATCATGTCTCTCACATCCATGGACTCCAGTTTACTTCATTCCAATGGATGTATTTTCTGTTTCTCTGCTTTGTAGCCTCTGCTTCCTCATTGTTAAATTTCAGGTCAAAGCATATGTGTAAATTACCTGTTTCCAGGTTTTGTTTTCTCTTTTCAGTTTTATTTTTGAAATTGTTGATAATTTGCTAGACATTTGCTAAAACCTGAAGTGTATTGCACAAGTGATGGTATTTGAGGTTTACTATCATTTGTCTTTTTTTTTTTTTTAATAAAACTTCCTATGTATTTTAGGGATTGCTGTCAAGTTTGGCAGATTTTCCCAGAAGGAAAATAATCAAATCCGGAAAAATGTTGAAGAGTTCTTGTTAATTAGTGGAATAGACAGCGCTGAAAAACTCCTGTTTACTTGGAGGTATCCAGAAGAAAAAGAAATTATCAGTCGTCTGAAAGCAGAACATTGTTTCTGTGAAAAACTTTGTAAGTCTTTTGAGTTCCTTCTCAAAGAGCAGGATGTTACATTCCATGGCCTGGTGAACTGAGGATATATTTTCTAAAGTAATTTTGTATTGAAAAGCACTGATGTTGCTAAACTGGGGGGGGAAAAAGGAGCATGCTGCTGAGATTATGTAGTTGATAATCTGTATGGTACACTTTGTTACTATTTTTTGCTCAGGTATGAAGGGTTTAGAGATGAAAATATCATGACCAGCAGCACTTACAGACTTTCAAACTTGAATTTGGGCTTTTTGGCTTAAGGGGATTGTTTACTAGGCTTTATGAAGCACAGTGATTTATTAACAGGCAGTATGATTAAGTCCTGTCTGAAATTGTCAGCTGTTCTTAGAGCACATGAGTAGGTGGCAGGTTTAGGATGGTGTGATGGCAGAAACTGAAAGAAACTAGGTCATTAGCCAAAGTAGTTAGTTTTCCAAGATATTTTTAGGGCTGAGATTCTGGTTGCAGCAGAAGCATCTCTTCCTCTTTTCTCATCTTGTTAGGCTTCTCTTGGCTAGGAAACGTTTGCATTTCATGTGGCAAAGATGCTCATTTGTAACATCTGATGAATCTACTCAGTGCACTTTCTCAGCAACTTCCAGTTCTGTGTGTGTTCTGTATCATTAGCATAGGCAAGACTGGGTAAACAGCAACCCATAATAGATTTGGATAGTAGCATTTATTTAAAGATCAGTGAGGCTACAGGTTTGTTCCTCCTTGATTATTTTACACACGCAATCATTCCCTCTGCATCATCACATTTGCCTGGTGCTGGCTTCTCTTCTCACCTGGGATACTGCTCCTGGTCTGGGAAAATCAGGCAGGAAGTATTATCAGTGTTAGGCAATTGCTTGCAGCTACCTGTCCTGGGCACTGCTGACCAGAAAGGTTGTGTGCTCCCAGGAATGGGTCTCTCTGGATCTTCCCCCACTTCAAGGATCTTTCCTTCATCTAAGATTTTTACTTTGTTTTTGCTGGATGCCCCCAGTGCCCAGTTGTCCTCATATAACTTGTGTATGTGCAGAAACACAGTATCTCATCAGCCTCCTGACTGGTGGCTGTCTCTCTTCTCCCTGTTAATGGGAGTATTTCCCTTTGTTACTCACATTTGATCCAGATGTTACCGAAATTTACACTTGAGTGGACAGAATCTGTCACTGGCAGCACGGTCACAAACATGAAGGATGTTTGGTTTTGGTTTGGTTTTGCTTTTTGGAAGTGGCTTCATCATCGCAAGAAATGTTTCTTAAAAATGAATCGTTTATCTTCTAGCTCAGGACATACCACGACCCTGGAGGCTGATATATTATCGAGCAAGGAAGATGTTTGACCCACATAATTATAAGGGGAGGTAAGTGAGTAATTTGAAAGAGTTTGTGGGCTAATATCAGTCTCTGATGTTTATATGCATATTAAAAACAGATATAAATGAGGATCATCTCTCCCATTTGTGCCGGTTCCTGGGATTTAACTGACAGTCCATTTTTTTGGCTAGTCCTTATCAATTTCTCTGTCCTAAAATGTGTCTTGAAATGGTAGCAATGAGTAACATTGAAATGCTTGTAAATATTATAGCTCTTTTAAGATATTGGAATGATTTGAATTTGCAGCTGAAGCAGTGCCTGTTTCTTCAACTAGATATACTGAGGAAGAAAAAGAAAAATTAAAGAAGTATCATGCTCTGCATGGTAATGACTGGAAGAAGATTTCTGAGATGATGTCCCGTTCTAACCTCTCTGTTGCTATGAAATACTCTGAAATCAAGTCACGTATGTAATTTTAAGGAAAACAATTCACTTTCTGGATTTCAGTTTGAGGAGTTCTTTTAACCATATGCTGTATGTGCCCCAAACTTCAGGAAAAAATCCCTAGAGAAGATTTTCTTTTTTGAAAAATAATTTGTGGTGGTGGATCTTTTTTCAAGACCACCGATTGCATTTTCGTATAGATGTGAGAACAGTCCCTTTATAAAAAAAAAAAGCAGAGCAAACGTAACTTTATTAAATGGATCTGGCATTTAAATAAGTGCTTTCAGAGGGAGGATGTTGGCAACCAGGTATTAAAAGATAGAAGCTAGGGATCAGTGCTGTCCTCCAGTGATTAGGCTGGACTTCCCTCTCAAATCTGGTGTGCCGAAGAGTTTCTGGGAAGTCTGTTCAGAAGCTGGTCCTGTAAATAAGAACAATGCAAAGTGAAACATTTGCTCTTTTGCCTTTTTTTTCCCAATATTTTATGATAAACTATGCATTAACCTTGTTTTTCAATTTTAGCTATTAATTATGGTTCTTGGTCGAAGGAAGAGATCCAGAAGTTAATGCGTGCTGTGGAGGAGGTGTTTAGGAAGAGAATAGAAACGGAAGATGCAAATTCTCTTTCATCATCAGAAAAGTCACATCGAGATCTCTTGATTGACCGTGAGAAACTGCTCCAGAAATTACCATGGACTGAGATTGAAGCTAAAGTGGGAACTCGATATTGGAGACAATGTAAACAGAAATGGTAAGGGTTTATACTAGATTGAGACAATAAAATGTGTTTTGAAGAGTATTGAACGCCATTCTTCAAAGCTGTTTGTACAATGATGATTGTTTGGTAAGACAGGTAACAAATAGGCTGTAGATTACAGCAGGGATGTTGCAATTGTGTCTTCAGACAAATAAATAACTCCTTGCTTGCTGTGTTAAGTTTTACTCTTGCTGCAATAATGAAGCCTGATTTCTGCTACTCTGTGGCAGCAGTAGCATCTTGAAGACACTTCCTTTTGATGCTTGTAATTTCTTGAAATGATGTAAACCTTTTCTTTTGTGTGTTTTCAAAGGACTGCAATTTTAAGAAACAAGTTGACCAGAAGACAGCCGGTCTGTATGAGCACCAAAGGATTAGAGGCCAGCATCAATCTTATTAAAAGGTATAGTTCAGAGTTGCTGGGATGTTTTTGTATCTTGCTGTTTTGAGTTGTGTTTGCAAGAGCTTGCTGGGTGAGAATGGTGTGCCTGAAGTTTCATACAGGTTTTGCAACCACTCTTTCTTTGGTCTAACAGTCCTGTGACTTCTGACTGGGGGAGCTGTGAGTGTTAGTGAATTATTTCTTGAGTGCTGCCTACAAGCTGTTTCTGTATTATATTCACAGGTTGTATGAAATGAAAGTGGAGGATGCTAATGAAGTAAAGTGGGAAGAACTCAGTAATATCATTGGGTAAACTTTTTCCCCCTCTTTTTTTTTTTTTGTCCCCTACAAGAAATAATTGAAGCAGACAGTCTTAAAAGTTCCACAAAGGAATCAAAAGTTCTTAGGCTTCTGCAACCATAGAAGATGGTTGGTTTGGTAGCATGCAGCTGTATATCCTTTCATAGTACTGAGCAATAGAAATGCCCGTGAGCTCTGAAACTTAAACTGCTTCAGGGAAATTTTATTGTATTCCCAGTGCATTCTTTGTTCTGTAACTGTGTTATGTAGTCTGTGCTAAAGACTTTGATAAGAGAATTTTCCAGGTGTTAATCAACACGTAGCAAAAGGGATAATTACTGGAATGTGTGATACAATATAACAGCAGTCTTCCAGATAAAGTAAATGTTGAATGTGAAACTGCCAATACGGAGTGCTACATTTTCTCTACAGCATTTCTTTCATTTTCCACTTATTTACTAATTCTTTTCACTAAATGTGTAATGTGTATGTGTAATGGGATGGTTTGGGCTCTTATCTTCAAGAGGAACTGCTGTCTTGAAAAACTGTTTGGCTTGGGATTTGCAATCCATCCTTTCTACCTAAAGTGAAGATACCGTTTGGCTGGTGTCACTCTCATGGGTGGATAACTCAGTAATGACTAAAGTTGGTAGTAGGTCCTTGCACTGCTAATTCCTTGAACTGTTCTCTTTTCAGAGATGTCCCTGGAGCCTACGTTCAAGCAAAATTTTATAAGCTGAAAGTCACCTACGTCCCTTTTTGGCAAAAAAAGACTTTTTCCGGTCGGTATCCCAGCTGTTTCCATATCCTATTTAATGTTTTTACTTGCATCTAATAGGTTTTGTATTCTGCTTTAATGCTTTCTTAGCTACCTTCCCCTAAGTAAATCAGCTAAAATCTCAGGGTTTATCAACCTCTTCTCTTTGATACCTTGGCCTTAGAAGTTCTATGACTCTGCTTTTTTAGTTTATCTTTGCATGTATTTACATGTCTGATCTGCCCTGCAGCCACTGTGATTGCTATGGAATAGTGGGGTCTTCTTGCATTTAACACTGACAAAATAATTTCTGTCTGTGAAGTCCTGCTTCCCTTAGGTATCCAGTTCCCCTACAGATCCAGTTGAGACTACTTTTTTCTTTTTTCAGAAATTATTGATTATCTTTTTGAAGAGAAGCTTCCAGAATTTGAAGAAAAGTTAGAGAAGAAGAATAAGAAGAATAAGAATAAGAAACAACATAGTTCTGACAATTCAACATACAGCCAGCAGAAAGCTTTCCGACTTGGTGACATTTTTGACACCAGTGATGACAGTGATTAATTGACTGGCTTTAAAACAATTCCTTTTTTGTATAATTAACTACAAAATGAATCTGGTTGAAAGTGAGCGCAGATCAACAACTGCAGGTACACAGCCCATCTGATAATGGGAAAAGCAAGGATACAGGTCTCTTTCTTGTTGCATTTTGAAGACTGAGATAAGTACAGTTTTTATGCCACCTTTTGTTACCTTAGTTTGTCTTTGGTTTTAGAATTTTTTTTAACCATCCAAGTTACTTTCTGAATGTCTCAAAAATAGTTTTTTTCCATAGCCTTTTTTTCTATGAAGTTGGAAACTGCTGTTTACCCTCTGTGCGTGAACTGCATTTTCAGAACTTTAGTGATTTTAAAATCACTAAGGGATAAACTCATGGAATTGGCAAAATGCTTTCAATTTGCTTGTAAATAGCTATAATCTTAAGACATCTGTGTTGATGGAAACAGCAAGTCTTTGAGGCTTTTTTAAGAGATATCTTGTTCTTAAAAGCCACTGATTTTTATTTCTGATGTGGATTTAGATTTTAACAGCCCTTCTAGAGAAAACAGATTCTTGTCTATTATGATTGGTGAATTGTAATGTCATTTCGTGCTAACCAAAACAATGCATTTACATGTTTCTGTCAGTACTTGGAATACAGCAACAAAATGGACAGTGTTTAAATGTACATACATATATATTTTTATTGTCCCAAGAAGAATTTCTACAATTTAATAAGAAAGTTGAAGGCTGAGGTGGAGGTTGTGCTGATGTCGTTGTATATTTTCAGCTGTCTGCCTAGAGTGATTATTTGTAAATTGACCAAATGAAATGTAAAAACAAACCAACCAACACATAATCTTACTGTGTGTACAAAGTGTTCATATGGCTTGCTTGTATTTCTTGTATGCTGTATTAGAAAATAATGCAAGAAGACGTGGTCTCTAACAGACTGCTTTTTGGTGGTCATTTTGATAAGTGAGAATTTCCTAATTGTCATCGAAAATGCAGAACTTTGAACAAACCGGAATAAAGACTTGTTGAAGGTTCTTCTGGATTGCAACTTTTGGCAAAGGATGTGAAATGAGAATTTTCTATATTTAACTTCAGTCCAGATTTAATCTCTCTGAAGATAGGAACCAGTGTGATTTTTGTGTGACAGGCAGGACATTCCCATGAGATGAGCACCCGTGAAAGGGTAAGTTTTCCAGCCAAGAGATGCAATGGGACTGCGGTGGTGCCTAATTACCAGTGTCAGTCTGTTGTGTGGCCAAAAATAGAGCCTTCTGGTTTGGTCATGAGATTAATAAAGGGCCCTCTTGGCTTTCTAAACTCCTTATCAGATGGGATGTTGGGTGCTGCTGGGACCAGTCTGAACCTCAGGCTTAGCAAACAGTTTATGTCTAAAGGAGTGTTTTCCCCATTAAGGATTCTCACTGAGACAGTATTCACAATGTCAGAAATCGGTGATTTATTGAGATAACAGATAAAAGAGGTTTGGAATTGCTGTTGATAAATACATTCACTGTGTTAGTGCTAAATATTCAAAAGCTGCATAGTACTTAGTAAATGATTAAGTGCTTATGTGGTAACTACAGCTTCCCAGGTGTGGGAAAACAATGAAACGTGGGGGGAAAATGAGAACCCCAAGTTTCTCCAAAGCCTTTTCCACTCAAGACTAAGTACATTGAAGTGATTTTAATGTGATATTAAAGCCAGTTGCAGTTGCTGCTCCCAGGAAAGGAATGCAGTAGCCATGGTGGAGGCCTGTCCTATGTTCCGCTTTCAGAGAAAGGGGTGCTGCTCAGGGTAGCACAACCAGTTTCTGTTCTCAGGATGGGCATGGAACTGTGAAGACCAATGCAGAGCTACTACCAAGGAAGATAGATTGCAACTGCTGTCTCAGCAACCATGATACAAAAGTGTCCTGTTGCTGCACTTTGCCCATTCTAATGCTAAAACACAGCTCCATCTCAATGGCTACCCTGCCTCTGAGTGAGGACACTCCCTAGTTGGGCATATGCTTTAGGTTTTTATTGACTTGAAGCAGGGAGAGATTTTTGCACTAATCAGGAATAAAAGAATGTATGATTGATGTAATTGAGGTTTCACCTGAAACTATAGAAATCCTATAAAAATGAAACACAAAGGGAGAAAGTGTGGGGAACAACTCCACCCAACCACCTGGGATCCGTTGATGAACTGGACCTTATCTTCCCCTCCATACACAGAGGCCTTTTGGGTAAGAACTTGGTGTTATGTGTGCTCATATACTAACATCATGCTAGCTGCTAGTGCTTACTAGTGCTTGACAGTGCTTGAGGTTTTGACTCTATATCACTCCAAACTCTTTTCAGTATGTTGTCACCAGCTACCATCAGACCCTTATCCTGTGATAAATTTATGTAATAAAAGTTGTTTGTATATTTATACAAGTTTCTGGAAACTAATAATTATTGTAATAGAGATTTGTCCCAGTGATCCTGGTTGGCTGGTCAAATTGTAAAGAATCTGAGGAGATTCCTCTGTGTTCCCTTACTCTGATAAAATGTGACACCACGTAACATCTGATGTACTCAGAGGTGCAAATCCTACTAACGAGGCACCCCTGCTTGGGGAGGAAAGAAGGACCCAGGCCGATTGACTTACCCAAAGGTTGGAGTTTCTTGCCCTTAATATTTGAGGGGTTCTAAGTGTCAGATTTATACTTCTGTTAACTCTTGGCGAGGTGGGACTAATTCCAATACTGTATTACTGATTGGCTCTCACCCTGGACTAAGTCCAATAGCATGTGTGGATTTAATTCCACCAGGAATGCAAGGAATGGCATGAAGGGAAGGGGGATGAGGGTAAATGTGCAACCACTGTTGAGTGCAGAGATGGTGCTGCCTTTATGGCTTTGCTGAAGCAACACCAGGTTGTGGAGCCTGTGCCCCCTACCCCTGATATCCCTTGGTGGCTGTATTTGGTGGGCCTTTGAGCCTTCAGCTGCAATGGCCTGTGTTTTAACGAGAAGCACTTTGCTTCATCTTGTTCAATCCAGGCTCAGCAAATCTCTGTTCACATCTACTTGATGGGGTATTTTGAGATATGTGCAGTTATTGAGGTGTTTCAACAGCCCTGGTGCCAGCAAAACTCTACGGACTCTCAGTCAGGCTGTACTGGGGATTTTGTACAGGTGAAGTGTGTGCCAGCTCCCTTGCACTTCGGTCTTTGACTTGCTTCTGTTGCCTTACAGGCTTGAAGGTTAAAAGCTGAAGATAATCCAAGGGCTGGAGCACCTCCCCTATGAGAATAGGCTGAGAGAATTGTGATTGTTCAGCCTGGAGAAGAGAAGGCTGTGGGGAGACCTTAGAGCAGCCTTCCAGTACTTAAAGGGGCTCCAGGAAAGCTGGGGAATTGGGGAGTGCAGAGATAGCATGAGGGGTTGAATGGTTTTCAACTGAAAGAGGGGAGATTTAGATTAGCTCTTAGGAAGAAATGTTTTCCTGAGAGGGTGGGGAGGCTCCAGCACAGATGACAGTGGTTATAGAGTTTGCAGAGCAGATCTCACAGAAACAAACTTCTGTGCCCATAATGAGAATTGTTTTATCTTTTGCTTAAAAGGGAAGCTTCTAAAGGAAGAGAAACTGCTTTTAACAAGTGAGTAAGCCAGGGTTGGAACTATAGGAATAAAAGGGAGATGCTGTCCCATCTTCCCTCCAGGGAAGTAGGTAAACAATTCCTTATCTGCATCTCCTTTGGTAATTTGGTGGACAAATGGTTGCTAGAAGGAGGAGAGTATGTGTTGATGATTTGTTTGTTTAATAACAATAACGGGACAGGAGAAAGCAGCTTTTCCTTCTGCCGTCATTTCCAGAGGTGTGTGGGAGGCAGTTGGGGTATTTGAATATTATTGAAAACAGAGCAAATGCCATGCAGAGGTTTAGAAAAAAATGAAACCGTTTCCACAGAATGATGAAGGAAATAACATTGACAAAGCTTTGTGTATCAGGCTGCATTATAAATAAGAGCATGACAGATCCTTCAAGCCTAAAAAGCACTGCAAGTCCCCTAAAAACTTCAGTGACTGAAGCAGATGTGTCGCTTCAAGCGTTTTGCTGGCGCATTAATGGCCTGAATGGTGTTATAAAAAAGAATTCTCAGCTGTGTGGTGTTATCAAAGACTGAGACAGCCGGGTTACAAGAGTTGCGTTTGCAGCAGAGAAGCACTTCAAAGTGGAGAAGTGTTCCAGTAGCAGCAGCTGGAGATCAAAGGCTGACTCACCTTTACCAGTCCCCCCTCCCTGAAAGTTTTAAACAATCATAGAATCAAGGAATGGTTTGGGTTGGAAAGGTCCTTAAACACCATCCAGTTCCACCTTCCTTGCAGGGACACCTTCCACTGGATCAGGTTGTTCAAAGCCCCATCCAAACTGGCCTTGAGCACCTTCAGGGATAGGGCAGCAACAAGTTCCCTGTGCCAGGGCCTCCCTAAGCCTCATTATGAAGAATTTCTTCTTAATGTCTAATCTAAATCTTCCCCTTTACAATTTAAAGCTGTTCCCCCTCATCCTATCATTACAGACCCCTGTAAGAAGCCCCTCTCCAACCTTCCTGTAGCCCCTTCAGGTACTGAAAGGCCACCTTGAGGTCTCCCTGCAGCCTTCTCTTCTCCAGGCTGAACAGCCACAGCTCTCTCAGCCTCTTCTCATAGGAGAGGTTCTCCAGCCCTTTGACCCTCGAGCCCTCCTCTGGACTCATTCCAACAGATTCACATTCTTTTTATGTTGGGGATTCCAGAACTGGACAGAGGGCTTCAGGTGTATTCTCAGGAGAGCAGAGAGGCAGAATCCCCTCCCTCACCCTGCTGGCCACGCTTCTTGTGGTGCAGCCCAGGACACGGTTGTCCTTCTGGGCTGTGAGCACACATTGCTGGCTCCTGTTGATCTTCCCACCCTCCAGCACCCCAAGCCCTTCTCCCGATCACACCGTTCTCCACCTTGTTATTGAAACCTCGGATTGCCTTGACCCAGGCGCAGGACGTTGCCCTTGGCCTTGTTGAACCTCATGAGATTCCCACAGGCCCACTTCTGCAGCTTGTCCACGTCCCTCGGGATGACGGCCCGTCCTTCTGGTGACACCACTGCCCCACTCAGGTTGGTGCCCTCCATCCCACTGTCCGTAGCATCAACGAGAACATTCCTGCGCCAGCCGCCCGAGGGGGCGGGGCCTCCCCTCCCACCCCCGAGGGGGCGGGGCCTCCCCTCCCATGACGAGGGGGCGGGACTTCCTCTCCCATGACGAGGGGGCGGGGCTTCCCCTCCCACCCCCGAGGGGGCGGGACTTCCTCTCCCACCCCGAGGGGGCGGGGCTTAACTGCGCGCGCGGAGGCGGTCCCACCCGCGGGAAGAAGGCTGGACAGCGGCTTCCGCCCGCGGGCCGGAAGTGGAGGGGGGGGCAGGGGGTGTGCGGTAGCGCCGTATCCCGGGGCGGCGGAGGCGGGGCGAGGCGAGGTGAGCAAGGCTGGGGAGCGGAGGCGGTGGGATGCGGTGAGGGCAGGTCAGGGGCGAGACGAGGCTTCCCCCCCCCGCGCTCACGGGGAGGCCCGACCGCTGTCGGGTTTCCCTTTGTCCCGGTCCCGAGGTGTTGGCGCTCTCCCCCCGAGCCCGGTTCGCGGGAAGGCGGCCCAGCAGCTGCTGAGGAGCCCGCGCGGGGAGCTGGAAGCGGGAGGCAGAGAGAAAGAGGCTTCGCCCTTTGTGTCTGTTCCAGGCAGCCGGTGGGAGCGCGCCAGTAGCGTAGCGTTACCGGTACGGGGCTGCTCTTGCAGTTGGGGCTCGTGTGTCTTTGCGTTTGTTAAAGCTTGGTTAAGTTGCAGGGCTTAAGGGGGCTGCAGGAAAGCTGAGGAGGGGCTCTTGATTAGGGAGTGCAGGGATAGGGCGAGGTGCAAAGGCTTTCAGCTGAAAGAGGGGAGATTGAGATGAGATCTCGGGAAGAAATGTTTTCCTGTGAGAGTGGTGAGGCCCTGGCACAGGTTGCCCAGAGCAGTGGTGGCTGCCCCATTCCTGGAGGTGTTGAAGGCCAGGCTGGATGGGGCTTTGAGCCCTCTGATCCGGTTGGAGGTGTCCCTGCCTAGGGGAAGAGGGTGGGACAGGATGGACTTTGACGTCCTTTCCAACCCAACCCATCCTGTGGTTAAATGTTGCACTTTTTGTTAGAAAAATGTGCAGTAACTGTTGCATTGCTGTATTGGAATGGCAGAAGTTCAGTTGCAGATCATAATTAGGAATTCTATAAATGTGTGTTTAATATTGTGTTAATCTGAATGCTGAAGCAGTTCTTACCCTATAACGTGTGAATGGAACCGATCTCTTTTGATTGCTGCTTTGCTCCAGATCCCTGAAATGCCCCTGAAAGCCGTTTGCTGGGGATGAGTGAGTGAAGACCTTGCTGTGCTGTGCTGGGCTCCGGGTGTGCATGGCTGAAGGCGTCAGCCCCTTCCCTGGCAGCAGGGCAGCACTGGGTGCTCTCCCACCATGTGACCTGACAGACCTGCACAGTGACTAGCTCCCTATTCCAAAGGTAAAAGCATCCTTGGCTTTTTCCAGCCTGTAGATATGAGGAAATGTATAGGGTTTCTTTATTTTGGTTTCCCTTTCGCTTTCCTCATTATACTAAGTAACAAAAGCAGTTACTGTCATTCCTTTTATATAGTTAGTTCAAGGTAGTTCATGCTTTTCCAGTATTCTGTTGAGTTTTTCAGACTGGTGGGATCGGAAATGACTATTGCTGGTTAGTGAAGAACTTTTGTTTTTAGAGGAAGCAATCTGTGGTGAGGATTTTAAAGTGCTTTCTGACTACAATAGTAAAGGAAGTCCAGGAAGTTTTGCGTAAATACCCTTGGCTCTTGACAACAGGGATTGGCTGACCTATAAATTTTAGCTGGAGGTTGTGGAAAAAAATCTAATGAAATGCTATATTCTATTATTAGATTTAAGATTCCCCAGATACAAGTAAAACAGTGTAACGGATTTCAGCATTGCACTTATGGAAAGTGAATGTTAAGTGTGGATGAAGGATGTTTTTATCTGAGGTGAATTTTCATATGTTACATAGCTTGCAAAGTATGTAATTTGACTTCTTTTCAGTGCTTTACTTTTAATATTTGCCATTCAGCAGCCGTTTTTCTGTAATGCTCATCTAATACTTAATCTGGATTTCTTTGCTTAATTGCATGGACCTGTATGATGCAGAAACATCCAAGAACATGCACGTACCCTGCTAAAGAGTTTCATAAATCTTGAACTCATCACACTTGAAAATTAGGTACTGTTGTGGCTGAACAGAAATATTTGCCACTTTCAGTCTTTGAACTTCTGTTAATTCCTTGTTCTTTCCATCCAAAGAATGAGCACTTGCCGATGGTGTACACCTAGTGGTTCTGACACCACTGAGTTCCTGAAGAGCTATGCTGCTCAACGGTTGTCCCCAGAAGATTTTGAAGGATCCAATGATGATCTCTGTTACTGCCTGGAGTGCGTGGTTGAATACCACAAAGCAAGGGAAAAATTGCCAAGGTTACATGAGGTAATTCGGAAACTCCTGCCCGTTATGAGTGAGAGGACTTGGAACTGAAGGAAAATTCAGAAGAGGCTTCTGTGGTCCAGCCTCAGTGTGTGTAGGGGGCAGTTTGTGCAGGGGTTGTGTTTTATTGGGTTTTTGGAACAGGGAATGTTGTATTGCATTGCAAAGAGCCACTTGTAAAACAAGAGGACCCTCTTGTTTTGCATGTATTCAAATCAGAACTATAACAGTAGTGGGAAGTTGCTGATGAGACATTATAAGCTTGAATTTTATTCACGCTGTGATGGTTTGACGTCTGAAAAAAAGAACACCTGCTGAACAAACTAGCAACTCTGTTTCTTTATCCTCTTCCTTCCTTTGGCTTCTGTTCAGCTTTGGGTTTGTTCCTCTTTTTAATTTGGTTTCATTTATCATTGGTATGCATTAAGTTCAGAGCTCTGATATTGCAAACCTGCGAGATCGTGTAGTTAAAAGCAATCAAAAAAGTTTAAAAAGTTTATTTCCTTATAATCCTTTTATAATTCTCTCTCATTAGTATCCAGTTTTGTCTTTTGGAAAGCTTATTTTCTTGGATGTGTATGTAAAATGGATTGCTAATTGATCATAATAGAGATGTCTAAAATGTTGCTTTTTACATTAGTCAGCTAGATATCTCTGGAGGGCAATCCCATCTGAGTACAGTTTGGAAATAAGTGCAGTGACTGAATTGCTGGAAGTTCCTTTCTGTGTCTATTAACTACAGGAAATAACCTTGGTTTCTAGTTGAGGTTTGGAGCAGTTACTTTAGATGGATAATGTAAAGTGAGCTGAATCCCCTACAACTATTGAGCAAGTCGGTTTGTTTGCATTGTTTACATTTACTCTCTTCCACTAATACTTTCTAAAATCTTGCTTTCTCATGTATTTTGCAATGTTTTTTCCCTTCTTCTTAAGTATAATAATTTTCTGTATTGTGCACTCCTTTGTACTGGCCAGTGGAACAAAGTTTTGTGACTAACCTATGGCCTGAAATAATTACTGAAACAGTTTGTGTATTTAACAGAATTATACAAATGCTTCTGGTTTTAATGCCACTCTTTTAAAAATTACTTTATAATCTTAATTCTGAAGTGAGAATTTTGATTTGCACAATCTGAACTCCATGTCAAAAACCTGTTGCTTCACACCATGCCTAGAAAGGAACATTTCAAAATGAATTGTAAGTTTTGAAAGTCTAGTTAAGGTTTCTGCTTGTAATAATAAATGTCCGTAGTTGCTTTCTTTGAAAATGCACATTGAGTTTTTTTTTCCCACTGAATAGGTCTTGTGGGAGTTGGAAACCTCCCGTCTTGTTGCTCACATTGAGAAATCCATACGAGAGGATGCTGGAGAAGATGATGAGATGTTTATAGTGGATAGGAATGGAGAGACACAGCTGCCTGGTTATGTGGGCCCCGATTTTGAGAATAACCTGCGAGTGCCCCTTCTAGAAATACTGAAATACCCATACCTGCTGCTGCATGAGAAACTCAGTATGTATCTTAGTGTACAGTGGGAAGGGAATGGTATTGTTTCTTCTGAAAGAGATGAAAATAGCAGTAGTTAAACCGAAGTACCAGTGTGTTTATGTATATATATTTATTTTGCCACTTAAAAAGTTTGTTTTATGAGCATACGGATTAGTCCTTACTGTAACTGTTCATGCCTTTAGGTGAGCTGTGTGTAGAAGTGCTCTGTAGAATGGAACAATGCTGCAACTCCTTTCAGGTCTTTGAGAAATATCCAGGAATTTATCTCTTTTTGGTACACCCGAATGAAGTGGTAAGTTACTTTTTCTGTTCCACTATAACTTAGTCTTAAATAGCGTCAGATTCTTGTATTTAATGACAAGAATATGAAAATAGTAGCATTCAGAATATTAAGTGTTTGGTTCTCTGCATTTTTATTTAAAAGTATATCTATGTAAAAATGAGATTTTACTAGGAATATAGTTTCCCTTGCTGAAGGAGAGAAGACTTTTTTTGCAGTAGCTTCTAGAATCACTTTACTGTTTGCACGTAGTCTTGTACTTCACACTTGCTGAAACTTTGAGAATGATTCCACCAAGGCAAGAAATGTCCTGTGCTGACAGCACTACTTAACATCTGTTCGGTTATCACAGTGGTAAATACTGGTCCCTAATGTTTAAACAATATAAAGGGAATACAAACCTAAACGCTGTCCCTTTCTCGCATGAATCTAAAGGAGCTTTGTTTGTATATGTTATCTTAAATTTTAACTTTGTTAGATGTTACAAACATCTTCTAGGTATAGGAAATTGTTTCTAAGGTTATTTTGGAAAAAAGATTAACTCTTATTCGCAATTATGAGATCTTAATTTAGTAAAAATATGCTTTTGTCTCTTTTGTAGTAGCAATGATTCGTAATCTTACAGCACTGTAATTTTATTTGTTCTTTTTATTGATATATAACTTTTTTGTTTTACTCCTTAGATTCGTCGATGGGCCATCGTAACAGCAAGGAATTTGGGGAAGGTTGACAGGGATGATTACTATGACTTAAAGGAAGTGCTAATTTGTTTGTTTAAAGTTATTGAGTTGGGACTTTTTGAAAGTCCAGATATTTACAGCTCTTCAGTGATTGAAAAGGGTAAACTCATCCTTTTGCCATCTCATTTGTATGATACTGCTAACTACAAGAACTATTGGCTGGGTGAGTATTAATGATCAGAAATTACATCGTATGTGTAGTGTCTCATCTTCTAAGCACCTCTTTCAAGTTAGAGCTCTACTGTTTCATAGGTGCTGTTTATTTGGGGCTATGTCAAATGGGAAGAGTGAACATTGGTACAAGTGCAGCAGTGAGATAGTGTTTAATTAGTTTCACGTTGCTGATGATTTCTTTGATCCAGTGTTGTAGTGGCATTTGGAAAATGATCCTTGATTCAGTGAAAATTAGAACAAATTTTTGCAAATATACAGACAGCTTGTTTGTTTGGGTTTTTTTTGTAGGGATTTGTATGTTGCTGTCTGTACTGGAAGAAAAAGCAATGGAGTCCCTCTTGCTGGGCCTAGACAAACAAAACGATTTCATGCAGTCTATACTTCACACTATGGAGAAAGAAGCAGCTGGTAAATCATTTTGACTTCTGACAATAAGGCAGTTCATAGCCTGTTTTTAATCTTTATCAAATGTCCTTGTTTAATTGAGTAAATTCTTCGCAGTCTAATGCTGAGATGTTTTAACCAAGGCTTATATATATTCTGGAAGGTGACCAATATTACATGTATTTGGGCAATTCTGATAAATACTGAAAATGACATTCACACAAATTCTTACGTGGAGAAGAGATTGTCAGTGCTTTGGATAATGATGACTTAGAGGTTTTGAGAGTACAAATCTATAACTTCTACCATATTGTTTTCTTTTAATGTACAGGTCGTATGGGAATGCTTGTTTCACTGTGGCATGAGGTTTGAATTGAGTCCTAGAATAGACACTTTCTTCTGAACTGCCACGACTTGCTTAAAATGGGACTTTTCTATCCATCTGTTTTAGAGAACCCCTTTTGTAGCTGGGAATTTAGACTATTAACTCTTGGGCCATCCTTGCAGCCCATGTGCCATAGCACAGCCCGGGAATACCACATGAACTCAAGATCAGGGCTGCCTCTTAAATGATGAGATATTTATTAGCTTAGTATGTTGAGGATCTAATATGCAGAAGGAAGAACAGACTTGAAGGAAAGCCAAATGTTTCTAGCTTAAATTTGAAGTATAAATTGTCATAGTTGTTATACCCACTTCATAGAACAGTGCTGCAACGATCAGTGTGGAAGAATCCATGTCATGAAGTTGGGAAATCTTAGTCCTAATTATCCAGGTTCCTGTTGATTTAAGACTGCATAAGGAGCAGTGTCTGTCTATATTAATAAATGAGGTTGTCTTTTTTCATCCTATTTCTTTTTCTGGGTTAAACAGTATAGTTTCAACTTACTAGAATACTTATTTTCTATTAGTATGTAAGAAAAATCAATGAACGCCAACTACTTTCAACTTCAGCTTAGCCTAAAAATGTACAGGACTCTTGCATGCAACTCTCCCCAATATTACTATTATGTTTCAGATGATTCTACTGACCCCTTCTGGCCAGCGCTGCGTTGTTTCATGATTATTTTGGAGCAGCTCGGATCTAAAGTATGGGGTCAGCTTATTGATCCTGTCCAAGCCTTTCAGACCATTATCAACAATGTGAGCTACAACAATGAAATAAAAAATATACGCAGTAGCTTTAAGAGGTCAGTTTTATTTAGAGACTAGAACAGTTTTATGATTTTAATACCAGACAGTGTAGTAGCCTGCTTGTGGTTTTCTTGTCAGTGCTGCCTTAATTGGTGTTGGGGGAGGGAGATGGCAAGTGAAAAATCAGATTTGCCGACTTCAAGCAATGAAAAGAGGAAGTAGGTCCCCTAAAATTGTAATGTTCTTTCGAAAAATATATGCTCACTTCATTTTGACTGCTGTGATGTCTCTTTCACCTTTCAAGATTTTTTTTTTTCCTGAATCAGGAAGGCAGGAGTTTATGAGCATGTAGCCATGATTGAGCTGCATTTATGCATAGAAAAGTGAAAGAAAATGGAGGTTTTCTGGGTATTTGTTCTAGGTAGTCAAATCCATGACTTTGTAGAAAGCTCTTTTATTAGGCAATCAATTCCCCCACCTCTTATGAGCAGGATAGAACAAGGTCTGTAATTTTAAGTAAGATATCTTTTCCTAAGTATGTTTTATCACTGACAAATACTGATAGTTGCATGGTCAGTAACTGAAATGTGAAATCTGTCTTGGCTAGCTGACTTTCTTCTAGTTTAAGTTAATTTTGTGGAGTGTATAATGATTGGAGTTTCTTTTTAGGACAAAATCTGAACCAGAGTCAGACTGCGGTGACAATGATGACATGGTTACTTGCAGTCAGATGGTGTATAATTATAACACAGAAAAGTCTCAAAAGGTATTAAAAATATATTGTTTCCCTGTTCTTTGAATTCTGATCATTGAATGACGTTGTTTTAATACCATCTATAAAGCAGGGAGGGGAAGGTACTTTGTTTCTCCTGGTAATGTTGTAAAGAAAAGATATTAAATAACATATGTTCCTGTTGTGTGCATTAAATAGCAACCAGCCTGATTACTGCTTGTTTACCTGGTGCTTTCAGGCTGTAAGAGGAAAGAAGGATGTGTTTGTGAATTAGGTGGAGGTGGTATTAAAACCCAAGAATTCATATCAAGATTGAAACAAACATGAGTACCTCAAAGAAAAGTCTAAATTCCATTAAAAAGAAAAGCTGCTGATTGAGTTCTTGTGTTTTCACTTCTTGTTTCTCAATTTTCTAATGTATTGAGTATGGAGTAATGAGGTATACATGGATGTGCTTCCAAATTTTAGACCATGCTCCAAAATGACACCATTTCTTTTCTTATAAAGTGGAAGAAACATTTGTGAGTGTGTTCTCTTGATGTTGGTGTCTTGTATTTATTAAATGTCTTCTAGGGGCTTTACAAGTATGTTTTGATATCTGAGGTTAAATTATGTCAGCATAACATCATCTTCGGAGATGTTCACAATGACTTTTAAAGGAAGCCGATTCCATAGGTTACATTTTAGGAATTTAGTTCCTTATGTGAGTTGTTTGATCTTTATTTTTTTTAATTTAGACTTTGACTTACATTAGGATAGAGGAGATGCTGTCAATATAGTCAATATATATTTGAGAGAAAGTAACTTTTATGGCTAGAAAAAAAAACCTGGCAGATTGAACTGTGCAGATATGCATAATGAGGATGATGTGTGCTGAATTGCTTTTTCAGGATACTGGATGGAAGACTGCCATTTGTCCAGACTACTGCCCCAACATGTATGAAGATATGCAAACCCTGGCTAATGTGCTTCAGTCCAATATTGGCAGAGAGACGCGTGTCCATGACAGCACATTTCTGTGGTTCATCCCTTTTGTTCAGTCACTTATGGATCTTAAGGACTTGGGTGTAGCATATATAGTAGAGGTCATCCACTACCTTTGCTTGGAAATCAGAGGTATTCTCAATCAAAGAATCCAGAAGTGTGACAAAATTTCTGAATTTTTTCTCCTGATCTTGGTGTCCATCATTGAACTACACAGAAACAAAAAGTGCCTGCATTTGCTATGGATTAGCTCACAGGAATGGGTGGAAGCAGTGGTGAGATGCGTGAAGCTTCCAGCTACAGCGTTTACACGGTGCTCTGAAAAAGTGTCTGGACACTACGTGAGAGGTTCATCAGCAGTATCTTTACAAGCTTCTAATTCTGTGCAGCACGCCTGTGTGCAGTTGATACGCAGCCTTCTTAGAGAAGGCTATCAAATTGGGCAGCATGCTCTTTGCAAGCAATACCTAGACAAACTCAACCTTCTTCTGCGAGGAAATCTATCTTTAGGTTGGCAGCTGAGCATCCAGGAAACTCAGGAATTACAAATGTGTTTAAAGCAAGTTATAAGAAGTGTAAAGGACAGAGCACTGAGTGTCCCTCCACCTACAGGAAACAATGCAAACTCTACAACTTTGCCTACCTTTTCTATAAAGCAAGAGAAGAGTGCATGTGATGATGGAAGCAAGGTGGATGTGCATGGCAGATATGACCTTTGGTCACCGTTTGCTGTCGTAGCGAAGGAGGACAGAGGTGAAGATTGTCGAGAGAACTCTTTCCCTACAAGCAAGAGTGCCTGGGAAGAGGAATGTAGGGATGCATCTACAAGTTCAAGGACTCAGACATCCACAATAGGCCTCTTGAATATTAAAAAGGAACTTAATGACACAACTCAGGAATATGTCTGCCCACAGAACTCTTCAGCAACAAGAGTATGTGTGAAAGTTGAAGGAAATAGGAGCAATGATCTTGTGTCTGGGAAATGCAATACTGATAATCAGTGCTTTAATCCAAACGCCCAGCATTCAGATTTCACAGGAGGTGGAGGGTTGGAGAAAAAAGGTGAAGCAGGACACACAACTCCAGTGCCTCTGACTACTCAGACTCGCGTTGGTTCTCCAGAACATGTTTATAGCTCAGATGAAAAGGATAGCAATATGTCTTCCAGTTCCTCTTCAAAGTTCAAAGTAGATGTACAGAGAGTCACAAATTTGAAAAACAAGCTACAGAAAATTGGATGGCCCTCAAAAGCATCACAGCCATTGAAGCCACGTGACTTGAAGAACTGCAGTTTAGCAGCAAGTGCTTCAAAAGCAGAGGCAGAGCCACCTAAGTTTTGCACTGACAGCCTGTGCACAAGCAAAGATTGTCGTAAACATCAGGGAGTGAATACTGTGGGTGAAAAAGAAATCTCTGTTGATGCTCCACGTTCAAGGAGTTGTGGAAGTACAGAGGAGAAAAGCGTCAACAATGCTTTTCAGTCCAGACTGGTCCCCACTGAACAGGTATCAAAAGAAACACCTCTAGATTCCTCCGGCTCCTCTAAAAATGAACCTGGTGTGCAGGCAAAGGAAGATCACAGTATTTTGCTTACGGGGGTTAGTGATGTCTTTCTGGAAAAAGTACCCACTGAAGAAAAATCAAGTTCATTGTTGAAGTCTGTGTTTAAGAAAGAAAGTGATACAGAAACTTCAGCCCAGGAACACCCTAATTTAAATTATTTGGGTACATATGACTGTAAAGGTCAAATTTCAAAGACATTTTGCATGGATAAAACTTCAGCAAATAGTTGTGTTCCATCTTGCTTAGAAAACAAGAGGGATACAGCCAACTCTGCTTCTCAGATCAGACCACTGTCAGTGAAGTGTGAATCAAGTGACAGGTTGTTCGAATTTTCAGAATATTTCAAGAGAGAAAACAATTCAGTGGGGAAGAGAAAGGATGATTTTGTGAAGATGGTTTCTGAAGATGATGCTTTAGCTGATTCTCAGGTTGATAGAGAACTTGGTAAATTATCTTTAGCTGCTTATGCCAAAAGTGTCAATTTTTCCTTTGATTCAAGCCAAGAAAGCTCAGTACACCATAATGTATCTAATATTAAAAGGAAAGTGAAAGGTGCTGTGAGATCTTCCAGTGATGACCAGAGTACCAAGTCTCCCTGTGATGCAGATTGCCCTGAAAATCAAGTCATCATAATTTCAGACTCTTCTGATGAAGAAAACGGTGTGACTGACAAGGAGGAAAAAACCAAAAAGAATGAAAATATGTGTCCTGAAAAGCAGCCTTCAACTTCCAGCTGCATTTCTGATTGTGATATCAAGATAGAATCCAAGATGCCAAGCTCTCCCTTGTCACTTGAAGGTGATGGAGACTGTGGGTCTCAGTACTTTGAATTTGAAACAGAAAGTGATGTCTTTTCGGTTTGGCAGGATACTCAAGAGTACTGTCTGGAAGCAACTCAAGACTATGTACGAGATCGTGGCTCAACAGCAGTTAACAGTAGTAGTTCTGATGACTTGCAGAATGATCACACAAATGAATTGGGTTATGATATGGATTACGTAAGTGATGATGCCATGGAAGAAGAAGCAAATTTGATAGAAAAGCAGGATATTTCTCATCAGAAAGAAGCTGATGATCCAAAGGAAGTAACTAAATCAACATTTCAAGAATCTACTAGTAAGGCAAGTGCAAAAGATCAGCTGGAGCATTTTGCAGACAAAGGAACTGTTCCTAAAGACTTCACCTTGGACTCAAAATTGACTGAACCCAGAGCATCTACATCTAACATCTCATTAGCTTCAAAGTTGGCCATCAAGAAAAATGGCACCAGCCCACGGAAGAAAACAGCAGAATGTAAGATAGCAAGAACTATTCAAAGAAGTCCTAAAAAATCTCCTCTTAAAACAGCACAAAATAAAAAACTTCTTCAAAGTGTGTCAAAAAATACTCAACTTGGCAGGTCAATGCCTGCAGTTGTTCCTCCAAGGAAGGTTCGGCAGTGTCCTGTTCCAGCTTCATCTGTAGAAAAACTTGGTCTGAAGAAGGCACCTCGCAAAGCGTTTGAATTATCCCAGCGCTCTTTAGAGAGCATAGCTCTATTGCGGAGCCATGGTAAAGCTGCAGGGAGAGTTGGAGTTGCACAGAAACGGAAGAGTAAACTAATTGCTCCTCAGAATTTGTCTATAAAACATAATAAAAAATTGCTAGCCTGCCAAGACCTTCAGTATTTAAGGCAGACAAGGCCCAAAAGAAAGTTCGGAGTGAAAAATTCTACAGGAAGTTCTGAGAGTAGAAACAAAAGAGTTGGTAAAGTGGATGCAGAATCTATGAAACAAAAGCCTGAAAGTTTTGAACTGGCATCTGTTGAAAACCAAAGAGGTAAAAAAAATGAGGAGACTGTTCGTGTCTCTGCTAGTGAGAGCAAATTTGAAAGCCTCTCTACAGAGGAGACGCGTCTCTCTGAAATGCCTAGTTCTTCAGTCTCAAGCAGAAAATTGAAGGATAACAGTATGATGGTTCTTCCTGTACCTATGGATTCCAGTCTGTCTTCTGCCACACTTGGCGGTCATAAAGGTGGACCTTCAGGAGAAGGTCACGTTGTCCAACCTGAGTGTGAGAACACAACTTCAAAAGAAAATGAGTGTAAGCCAAATGAAAACAGTGATGATGATGATGATGATGATCTGTTTTTAACTCAGTTAGATCCTGTGGATATGGAATTATGTTCTGAGGAGGAAAATGTTCAAAATACTACTATAGCTACTGAAAAAACAGAGGAAATGGATACTGCTGAAAGCATTCAACAGATTGAGTCCTTAACTATTGTGAAATGTAAGTACAAGGACTGTGTGGAGAAAGTGGAAAAGACGGGAGAGTACTGTAGTAAGCATTCAGCCACCAGCTCAGAAGCAGATCACTTGTTTGCCAAACCTCTCTTGCCACCTTCTAAACCAAGAAAGCCTTCCACTACCAAAATTTTCAGCTCGTCAAGTTCTTCACGGATTGCAGCCTTCAGCAAGGATCTTGAAGATGTCAAAAAGCTACCACCAGCTTCAAAAAAAGTGAGCGCAGCAAAACCTGTGCTGATCAGGCCACCACTTGCAAAGGCTGTACCAAGAGGAAATCAACCATACAGGCCTCCAAGTTCCAGTAGTGTACTTCAACCTCGTATTTCTAATAACGTTCTCCAGCCACAAAGTAGACAGTACAACAATGCTTCAAATATTTCTGGGTGGCCTGCCCGAGAAGCATATTCTTCCTTTCTTGGCGCTCAACAGCGTGACAATAGTATTTTTATTAACGAAGTCCTAAAGTGGAGGTCTGAAATGTTTGCAAGCTCCAGCCAGTTTGGATGTCCTGGTCATCTGCTGCAGTCTGTAGTAGCTTCTGTTCCTGTCCAATTTCAGGGATACAATGACTATTTTAATACATTTTTCCCCTTGATGATGCTAAATGCCTTTGAATCAGTAAGTAGCTATATACCTCTTGGATTGTTTTCCTCAACCCTAGTAAATTTTACCAAGAGTTTAAAAACTGTTCTATGCCCTCTGTGTATCTTCTGAAAATGTTCAGATATAGATCTGAATAGAGGAATGATTTGAAGGAAGAAAACTAGATGGCTACATTTAAGATTGGGGACTGTCAGTGTTAGTCGCCTCATAGAAGCTTTTTTTTTTTTTGAGTGTGCATCCACCATAGCATGGAAAAAGAGGGAAAAAGGAGGTAGTTCCTATTCTGTTATGGCTTATAAAGCTTACAAGAGAAGTCTTTGATTAAGACATGAAGGTATTTCAATGACAGTGTCGTTGGATAAGAACCTAATTTTTTGATTTATGTTGAGAACTTATGTGAGAGGGTAGGTTAATCTGAGAATTATTTTCCAAACAGCTTAACTTTGACAGTTTATAGTTTAATAGTGTGAAAAAGTGATGTTCCTTCAATTAAAGTCTGTGTGCTTTCAAGTTCAGTTATTGCATCGCTTCTCTCTTAGAAATTTAGTAGAAATGGAGGTCAATACCAGGATAATACTGGTATTTTAAGGTGAAAATGTGAGGCAGGAGGAATCCACATTTGTTTTCAAGAGCTTTGTAAGAAAGTACATTAAATGGGGGAAGCTCTTGTTTGCCCTGTATGGGTTTACATGTAGCGTGTCTGCATATACTAAAAAAAGAAATGGGCAAGACTCTTTGTCTTCTACTTGACAGTTCTTTTATTTCTGCTTAGTTTGCGTGCCCTTTGAGTGATAATAAGCTGTTCTTCTGATACACTAAACCCCACAGAAGTTTTATTTAGCTTTTACTTTCCAACTTGTAGCTGGCACAAGAGTGGATAGAAAACCACAAAGTAAGACAACAGAGTTACAACTTCCACTTACAGAAATTCTATGCTGATGTTGGGCACAACACGGCAGATTGCACAGGTAAGAGTTTGTTTTTAGAAAACCCCCTTCTCATTTTCAAGTAGACAGTTCCTCATAATGAGCCAGCTCTTACAGTAGAAATATACTTGCTTTAAATACAGAAAGAATCTTGAATTTGCTATTTTACACGTAACGGAAATGCTTCTTTGGCAGGGAATTCGTACCTTAAGTGATCGATACAGAAAATTGGTTGCTATTGGAATATTTCCCACCTCACTCATTTGAGATTTTTTTTTCAGCTTCTCATGGTAAATAAAATAGTCCTTGATTTGCTCTGTTTTTATACAGTGCTATGTTCAGGTTTAAGAATGCAGAATGGATTTAACACTTCGTAGTGTTTTGCTATAGCTGTAATAGCTTTCAAAGTTAACTCATGGGTATTTCTGAAGTATATGGAAGATGTTAATCATACTCCTACGGTCAGAAAGTAATTGTAACCATTTTCCTTTTAATGTTCTAATTTTAAAATGTATTTTGGGTAGCCAATTTTCAAGAAAGTGATTTGGCAAGGCAGCTTCATCCAAAGGAGTTTGACTTAATCTTTTTCGTGGTCCAAAAGAAAAAAGACACCTTTGGGGAAGAAAGTGAGATGGAGATGTGTACAGTGAGTCAAGTTGGTGTTGTGAAACGATTTCTTCGTGCATCTGGCTGTTCAACCAGTGAGTAAACAGGATTGAAATAAAAGTGGGATTCTTCTTGGTGTTGTAAAATGCTTCTTCATAGCTGGCTGTTGGTACTACCATTTACCTCAGAGGACACAGGGTAGTTTTTCTGCTGTAGCATGTCTGTTCCATTCTAGAAGCTTTGTAAAAAGCCAGGAAGTGAAGCTGCAGACCTGCTTTCCATGCATTTTTCTAGTGACTTCCTTCAACACAGATATTTATAGTTTGTACAAGAACAGAAACTAGTGATAGGAGCTTTGTATACACCTTTAGGAGTGCATTGCTGTAAAATAGAAAGTGTCATAAACGTTTGATCTGACTGACTAAAATTTTCACTAGCTTGTCTAACTGAAGTTGTGAGTTACCAGGATTACCAAGTATTGAGGCTGATGCTTCTTGATTAAAACAGTGATCTGAGTTGTTTTACAGAGCCTGGTTGTGTGGGTGTGTTTTTGTTTGTTTGTTTGGAGTTTTTATTTGGTGGGGCGAAGAGGTTTGGGTTTTTTTTTCAAGAATTAGTTCTTTGCTCCCAAATAGAAGGCAACACCTGCTTCTGGTGAATTTTTTGATTGACCTATTTGAATGTCTTTAACAATTTGGTTATTCTTTGAATTAACAACTTGTGTGCTTTTTCTCCCCTTGCTTTTAATAGGACAAAATGAGCAGCATACCACCTGTTGCCTTTCTGTGTACACTCAAAGCAATTTGTCGTTCTTCATAAATAAGCAAGTGAAGTGTGTGGTGGTTGGCTCGCTGTTGACCGTATACCGAACATTCAGAGGTCTGCTACTATTGAGCAGGAGTCCCCTGGCTAAACCCATCATAAATCCAAGTTACAATGACTTCTGTCCAAGAGATTTGCTCGTAGCTTCAGAAAGCGCTGTAAGTCCTGCAGCTAGAAGTGGTAGTTAGGGATGACAAAGTGGGCATTTGGATCTCATCAGTTTTGTGAAACTGGTTTTGCATGCTGTTTTTTGAGATGGCCAATTGCAAACACACAAGTTCCGAAAGCACTGAGCCACTGTGCTTTTCAGAATTGATTGATTGGGTGGGTAGAGACAAATCTGAATTTCCTCAGGTGTTTCTGCTCTGTTGGCATAGATAGGCAGTGCTGCACTTGAAGCAGCTTTCAGTTTCTTTTCCTTACTGGAAAGGTGTTTGAGGAAATAAGGCATAGTATGGAAAAGGTAATGTAAAATAAAACTGTGCAGAGTAAACGTAACTTTCATAACAGCTTTCAAGTCAAGATTGGGTGTGTATGTAGAGCAAACCTAGAATCAAAAGCTTCTATGCCCTTCAAGTTTTTGAGTCATAGCTAGAGGGGTGGGGAATACTCTGAAATTATCTAAAATGAACATGGAAAGTTTGATCAAGATTAAGTATTTCTTTGTTTTTTTCCCCTGTCCGTTCCTTCAGGCATCAGATATAAACGAGTACAATGAAGATCAAAAGAGAGCCATTGAGACAGCTTATGCCATGGTAAAACAACATCCAGGGCTTCCCAAGATTTGCCTCATCCACGGACCACCTGGAACAGGGAAATCAAAAACTATTGTTGGACTTCTGACTCGTATTTTGAGAGAAGTAAGTGAACGCGTTGTGATCATCATGTGCTTATGTTTGGCTTCCCAATGGAAGTCAATGATAGCATAAACTGAAGTATAGTCATGGTAATTACTGGGGGTGTAATTCATTAAGCTGACTTAATTAAATCTGTTCTGTAGAGGGTGTGAAGGTGGAAGTAATGCCTTTTGGGCATCTTGGAAAACACTAATTTTACAGAACTTAAAAATTAAAATCAAGAAAACATGCACAATTGATAGTTTAAACACTTATTACGTTGAAAAACCCTAATATTTTGATGTATTAGGGAATGTTATTTGACCTGTACCTTTTAATGGTTTCCATATTAGCATCCAATAGACTGATCAAGTACATCATTGTTGAAGGCAATTTATGCAAATAGTATTTATACATTTAACTTATTAATCAGTATAGGACATACATTAAGAGAGATTCAGGTGTGACAGTCTCCATACTCTGCAGTTTGATTAAGAAGAGTGTGCAGTGTGACTTCTAAATCACAAATGGAAACAATCTAAAGAGTCTGTTTTGTTTATTGTTAATTAATCTACAGAACACTAGGAATGAGAAAGCAACTCAAAAACCAAATTCCAAGATCAAGCTAAACCGTTTTCTTGTTTGTGCACCATCGAATGCTGCTGTTGATGAACTCATGAAAAAGATCATCCTTGCTTTTAAGGGAAAATGCAGAAACAGACAGGAGCCTTTGGGTATGTTTATTTTAAAATTCTGTTTGTGTTAAATAGACAAAACATAATGTCTTTATACAGACATTGGCCTTTTCCTCATAGTATGTTTCAGTTCACCAGTTTGAGTACTCCTTAAAGATTTGAACACCAGACTGTTACCTTGATTTTGAATAAAATTGGACTTTGCTGACCATGAAAAATAGACTGGTGAAAATTTTGGTGTGTCAAAGCCTCTCACTTTTTCCTCTGCCTAGGTTGTGGCTGATACAAAGCAGATGAGTTCTGAACAAGGCATTGAGTCTGCAGTGGGTAGAGAAAATCTGCGTTGTAGCCAAATGTTAATTTGGTGCTGACTTACTGGCTGCAGTACTGATGGCACTCAGTGATTTTCTAGTTTAGGAATTCTGTAAGGTTTAGGTAAAAAAACCTCTGAGAATAGGAGTGGTTCTGTTAATGCAAAATAGCATTTTTTACTAAAACGTAGCCGATGTCTCTTTTTTTTTTTTAGAGTTTGGAATTACTGAATATTTTTGTAGCTGCATTTTGATAGGTACAAGAGAATTGCTGCAGATTCCTGAAAAGCAGCGAAGGGAAAGAATTGTTTAACATCCATGATGTTTAATATTTTTTCTCTCGTACCAACGTGCAGAAATGACTGGAACATTCTAAAAGTATTTTGTCTCTGATTTTTGTAAACAGGAAATTGTGGTGATATCAACTTAGTGCGAATGGGTACTGAAAAAGCAATCAACAGTGAAGTCCGTGGGTTTAGCCTGGATAAGCAGGTTGAACACAGAATGAGTAAGTAACATGCAAATTAGATTTTTCTTCAGTCATCTTTCAGAGCTTGGTGATCTTGGAATTGTGTCCTTTAAGAAGGAAGGTCTGGTGAAAAATTTTTCTGCAACAGTGCTTCATAAGCATTGTTTTTCTCAGTCTTAGTGAGAAAGAGTCATACACATGGCCAAAAATCTAAGTAAAACCTAAATAAATAAATGCTTGCTTCATTTATTTTTATTTAATGAAATTATAAGTGTATGCTAAAGCCATCATTTTGATGGTGCTATGCAGCATTTGAGAGCCGTGGTTGAAACAGAGTCTTGTTTTACAAGGAAAAAGGGAAAATACAAAAAAAAGAGTTTGTCCATTTGTTCTTAATAACTTAAGATGCATGACTGAGAGCAAGTTTTACTGTAACCAGTTTTTCTGTTCCTCCTTTGTGTTTGCCTTTGTTTTATTATAGGACGAAAGCCATCTGACTGTGACCAGGATATTCAGAAGAAAAAAGAAGCTCTGGATCGATGGCTGGACGAGCTGTCTCGTCAGCGTGCCATGTACAGATGTGATAAGATTAAGGTAGTAAGATAATAGTATTTTTAATCCTGTTTGTGTGGGTTTTTTTTGTCTTCATAACTGAATCCAAAGAGTAAAGAACTCTTCTTTTTAATGGCATCTCTGAACTGTAACTGTCTCTTTACCTGCTTTTTCAACTAAAGGAAATGCTGGCTAGCATTGTGAAAAGGAATGAGAACCTTTTATATCAGGATTTTTTTTTGCCTATTTGTACTGCTGTTTTCAGCAGGTCAGTCATGCCACATCTCGCTGTAGTGTTCAGTATTCATTTGGTTCTGTCACCAGTGTCAGCATTTTTATAAAACTTAATGATTTAACTTGTTCTTCAAAGCTTTCTTTAATTGGAAGTAGTAAGATACCTTGCGATCTGAGATTTTGGGCTGTGTTGCACTTGGTTTTCAATTTTTCTTGTCTAAAAATTTGACATTTCTGCTCAAATTCCAGAATTCGGATGGTGAACTGCTTTCCCAGTTGCACAGAAATGTCAAGTGTGGTATTGTATATGGAAAGTCTAAATATGGTGACCATTTTTGAAGAAACCAATCAGCTTTTTCAGACGGTTGATATGAAACAACAGCCTGAACAAGTCTAAATGTTTAGGAAATTAGTTAGGATATGGGAGGAAAAAAGCTATATGTGAAATGTGTGTTAGTTATTTCTGATATTTATGTGGTTTCTCTCCTTGCTCTCCCAACTAGACTCAAATGTTAAATGATGAAATTTGCAGACTTTCAAAAGAGAGACAGCAGCTTTCTTCTCAACACAAGGAGGTAGGAATTTATCTTTAATAAACCTCAGCATATTTTATATACTTGGTATTGTTTAATTGTAGTGAAGATTTGGTTCTGGTGTGGCTCTGAGTATTTATAAAGTAGTAGGTAAGATCCAGATCATAAGCTAAGTTACAGACAGCCTGATGTGAAATACAGGTGTATTCTGCATATTGCAAAAAAAAACCTGGATGGGAATATTCACTCTTAAAGTTAATTTTAAACGAAAGGTATATTTAGTAAACAAGGTAATAGAAACATGCATGTCCTCGTATTCTAGGATGTATCTTCATCACCACTTTCATAGCCCTGCTGGGACTGAGATGCTTTTAAATGTTTCTAAGTAAAGCAACAGCTGGAAATATTTTTTGTGTGCAGAAAAAGAAAAGTCTGAAAGTGGAAATAGGCAGTGACAGCAAACCATTAATTAAGGCTGAGTAGTACAAACTGAGATGAAGGAAGGTTCATCATTAATAAAATATGCTGACTCTGAGTGGTCGTGGAGGCTTGGAGGCACAAATGTGATGGCAAACTAAACTTTGCTGATAGTTACTTTGTCTGGATTGCATTTCTGTAGAGATAAAGTAGTAATTCTTTCCAGTTTGCCACCTCAAAGGTGGTGTAATTTAAAGCAACACTTCAGTTGAGCAAACTTGTGACTTTCATTTGTGAAAATGGAGGTAGTTTTGTTGGGATGATGCATTATGGGTTATCTGTATGGTAGTTAGAATTGTCCAGGCAGTTAGAAATTCCTCTAGGGAGGTTCAAGAAAACTCAAAGAGAAGAGGATACATGGTGTGTTGTTGTACTTGAAGGTTCGAGTGCACTCTCAGAAAGTACAGGCAGATATCATTTTGGAGTCTGACATCATCTGCTGCACGCTGAATGCGAGTGGAGGATTTCTGCTGGAGTCTGTTTTGGGGCAGCAAAGTCTTGATCCTTTCTGCTGTGTCATTGTGGATGAGGTCAGTAAAGCTATTTGGAACTACAGCGTGTTCCATCTCTAACGGTCTGCCTTGTTCTCTTCTTCAGCTACTTGTGCCCGGGGTGATGTGCTGAGGTGTGACTGCCCCATCCCCAAATTTAACTAATAACTGACCTGTCCTGCCATGTAAAGCCATAAGAAGAAAGAATAACTTGAATAACTTCTTTTTCTACCTCATTTGGTGGATGACTCTTACTTTAAAATCATGGCTAAAGCATGCCTCTTGCTGTAGAGATTTCCAAAGGACTGGGTTCTGTTCCTCTCTATCTGGAGAGAGCTCTGTGTACTTAATAAAATCTGTGGAGTTTTCCATTAGGAAAAAAATATTCTTTTTTTTCTTTTAAGAGGCCTTAAAAAACATTTCTGGCTCTGTTACGGGAAATTTAACGTACTTCACTCTACTCTTTTACTTACAACTTCTACTTTTTGTCCTGTTTGCATATACAAAAAGGCAGGGCAGTCCTGTGAGGTTGAAACACTGATTCCACTGATCCATCGCTGTAATAAACTTGTCCTTGTTGGAGATCCCAGGCAGCTCCCTCCTACTGTAAAATCAGTGGTAAGTCTTTGAATTGTATTCTTTCATACTGTATATGGGATTTATTATAAGAACACTGTCTAGAAAATATGTTTATAAGGAAAAAAGGTGCTTTAATGTCAGATCATGATGTGTATCACATAATAACTTTTGCCCTGTCAACTTTATTCTCTGTTATGTGGAGACTGTCAATACTGCCTTCAAATGTGTGAACAGCAGATACGCAAGTGTAACCTCTGTAGACTTTCCTGGTGTAGCTTGAAACTGATTTCATGCACCATTCAGCATAGCTGTGGTAACACAAGCTCCAGTGCATCTCAGCACTTGGTTTGTGCTGGATCTTGTGTTGTGACAGGCATATTGCATTCTGTGAGCTTTAGTTGGTGTCACGTTCATCAGGGAGTGGAGGGTGAAGGGTTACCTGTTTGTATGGAGACTTCCTCACCTTATGGATGTGTTCTGAGGGTGAAAATATAAGTCCAAAAAGCAATTTCCTGTTACCAGTTTGGGCCCTAATTCTCCAGAATTCAGTCTCATGTTCCCCCTCTGGTAGGAAGCTCAGAAATATGGCTATGATCAGTCCTTGATGGCACGTCTACACAGACACCTGGAGGAGCAAGTGCAGAGGAATATTTTACGAAGCCTGCCAGTTGTGCAGCTGACTGTGCAGTACAGGATGCACCCTGACATCTGCCTCTTCCCATCCAAGTATGTTTATGGGAGGACTCTAAAGACTGACAAGTGAGTAGTGCTCTGTTCTCCTTCCTGAGTGAGGGTGTTTCAAAGAAACCTTTTCATATCAGTATATTCTTTTGAGTCAAAAATTCTTGAGGTTAAATCTTGAGGGAAGATATGCAATGGGAGAAAACTAGATTTCCATCTTTTATAAGTGCTGACTGTGTTATGCAAGTTAACTAGATCCCTCAAAATTGAGCATACTTTCTGCTTAGAGTTTATTTTCAAGCCTCTGTATGTGCAGGTAGCAGTGAAAATTAAGGACTCTGGCGGGGGGGAAGCTAAGAGTTGCTTGTTTATGATAACCATGGTGTAAATAAATGGAGTATCATTTTGTAGAATTTGTGTATGGTTACTTTGTGATAAAACTGTTATTTACAGAGCAACAGAAGAGAACAGATGTTCTTCAGACTGGCCATTCCAGCCCTACCTTATTTTTGATGTAGGAGACGGTTGTGAGGAGCGAGACAATGAGTAAGTCCTGTATTCTACTCCGGCAAGTTTTAAATTTGCTGAAAATTAATTACCTGCAGAGGAGTTGTCTTCTCTCCAGTATTGTTTCCGATATGCCTTTAAGTGGCCAGAACTGCCTTTTTAACTTGATTTGATTTTTCAAAAAAAAAAAAAGATGTTAAGTGCTTTGGGGTTATTTTTTCTTTGAAACTGGTTTTAATCCTGATTTCACTGGCATCCAGCAGATGGTCAAATCCTACAATCTCTGCTAACTCCGGTAACAGTTTCTGATTCCTAATTTATTCATGTATTCCTGACTTTCCTTTCACAGCTGCATCTCGAGGTAATGCCAGAAGGTGGCAGGCTCAGTCCTCCCTTTTGGCTGCTCTAGAAGGAAAGCAAAGCTATGTAGTTTTAAGGGAATGTGAAATGCAGCCTTTCACTGCTAACTCATCATTGCTACCCCCTTGTCAGAGCCTGGCTGCAAAGTTCTTTGAGCCTCTATGTCAAAAGAGGCTGCAAAAGTTCAAGGCAGGGGCTTTGACTCACAGTCTGCCTACAAACTGGGCTGAATTTGAAAGAGCTGTCAAATGTATTCCTATATATTCCCATTTTGCCTTGTTCAGCTCTTTTAGTAATCCTCAGGAGGTGAAGCTGGTAATGGAATTAATTAGAACAATTAAGGAAAAAAGGAAGGATCTGGGTCTTCGTCGCATTGGAATAATTACCCCCTACAGCGCACAGAAAAAGAAAATTCAACAACAACTGGATAGAGAGTTTCAGAATAACAGGTAAAGAAACCACAAGGCTTCAGATGGGACTTGGCTCTTTTGAGTTAGCCCTTCATTTATCCATTTAAAATAATGGCAAAAACTCAAGCTTCTTTTCTGTACTGCTAAAATCTGTACTTACTCGTGCCTTTAAAGAGGACGTGCAAGCCTTTTGCTTCAAACAGGCACAGCCTATTTGTACCATTTCTTAATTACTTGTATATGTGCTTTGGTTGTATTGATGTTCTGAATAAAGCTGATTTAAAAGAAAGCCTAAAATTCCAGGCTACATGGACCTGAACAGCTTTTCAAAACGGATGGCCTCAGAACAGCAAATTTAGCTTTAGGTTCATACAGTGAAGCAGAAATTTACACTTGGGTTATTTTGACAGCTAATCATCATTAAGGATCATGTTTAGGCCATTTGCATCAGCATGTTGCTGTAAAATTCAACTGATGTAACTTAACAGCTTGCTGATTCTTTCTCCTACAGCCCAGGAGAAGTGGACACGGTGGATGCATTCCAGGGACGAGAGAAAGACTGCATCATAGTGACGTGTGTCCGGGCAAACAGCACTAAAGGGTCAATTGGGTAAGTTTCTCTTCAGCGATTTGCAAATCCCATTTCCAGTGACACTCTAGATATATATGTCCAGGAAGGAAGTTGTTAGGAAGAAGTCACTACAGCCAGCAAATTAAAGCATATCTTAATACACTAATTAATGTTCCTGGTTCGAGATCTCTGAACAAAAGGGATGTGGAAATGCTAAGGATTGTGTTCTGCACCATGTAGCCTGTCACTGTTGTGGTTTGGCAGGATTGGTGTTGGGAACTTGGCTCTTTGCATTAGTACTGCAGCAATTGTTTTCTTGTAGCTTTAGATATATATTTTAACTTTCTGAATGCTACTTTTTTAAAATGAAATCCATTGTCTGGTCACTATCCTATTAATATGGCATTCTCTCTGTAAAAGTATTGTCAATGAGCTATATATGTTGCCAGGAGTGTGATGCAGATGATCTGGATCTTTGGTTTTTCCAATCTGAAGCAGAAGGAGCCAGATGCTGGGTGTACTGTTCACCCCCAGGCTGCTACGCAGTTGTTGATTTTCTTTCTGTAACTTACTGATCATTTTAGTTTAAAAAATGTTAGTGGAACTATATAACCTTAGAATTTATCAATTTTAAGTTAGACTCTGAGAAGTCTTGCTTGCATAAACAAAAGTTCTTCTTGCCACATGCAAGGTATCACTAAGCTACTTACGTTTCTCTGATACTAATTTTCTAATTGCTGGATAAAGCGCTTTTAGTTGTGCTGATCCTTGCTACTGTGGGAAGAGAAAAAAATCCAGATCCTACAGTAAACAACAAAGATTCCTTCTGGAGATTTCTTAATCTAGTTGATTGAGTTTGGAGACTGAAGGCAGCCAGAACCTGCCAGTTCTTTTGGCTGACACAGGACTTAACTTCTCTCTCTTCTTTTGGAAGAAAACTTTCCAGCCTACTGTGTTGAAGGTTTATATATTACAGCTTCGGCAGGGCAATGCCTTAGGAGCTGTGCATATTGATGATTTGGACATCCCTGTTTCAGGGTCAGGTCTCTTTGGCAAAGTATGATGGGAAAGTTTTCCTCACCCTTACCTATGATCTTGTACATGAGCGAATTATTTTGGTCTCCAAGGTTGCTAGTCCAGCATTGCATTTGCTCTGAAAGTAACTTGCAAAGAGAGATGAAAACTCTCCAAAAATGACAAAGGACTTTCTTTTCCCTTTCCTGAGAAAATAATCCTGTCGTCTTTCAGTTTAAAAAGCTGTTAGGAATATTTAGTAGTCTTTCAAGATCTCTTCTTTTTTTCTCAAGACTTAGAGACTATCTGTGCTGATGGATCCACTCCACCAGTCTGCTTCCTACCTCTATCTTTTTTGTGCCCTGTCCAGATTTTCTGGGACGGCTCTGTGGCTTTTGCAGTCATTGCTGCAGGAGTTGTGAATTTGCTGAAGAGTGGGTCTCTGCCATGACCATGATACCAGGCATTGATGTTGGAACTGTTCAAACCAAGTTGTTTAAGGACTTTGTGTTGCAGACTTTGTTAGTATAAAATAAACTGTGCATTTTGTGAACTTTTTCAGCGTAGAAGAAACAGTTGGTATTAGTTTCACAAACCTTTTTTTGAGTTTTGGTCAATAAGCCCTAACAAAACCCAACCTTTAAGAATATACTAAGCCAGGGTGCAGTACCTTGGTTTGTGATCCCACAAAAATTAAGACTCAACAGTTTTCATAGTACAAATAACAGATTTTCTTCTGCAAGAGTATACTTTTCACTCTTGAAGCATGACAAAGCAAAAGCCTTCCTGCATGTGCTTCCAGTGCAGGTCACCTTTAAAATAAGATATTCACATCCTGTGTTCAGTGTTTCAGTAGAACGCTTTCCCATTAATCATGCCAAATATTATTAATCTATCTCACTTCAAGTCAAGAAGGAGCTTAAAGTCTTGATAGGTGAAGTGAGGTTGATGTCTTCTGTACTTTGAGGAACACTTAAAGAACCAGTGGCATTAAGAGGATTTTCTCTAAGAAAGGAAACGTCAACAGCAAGAGCTGGAAAGAACTGGAATTCCCTGCAGGGAATCAGACTGGTTGACATGGATTTGAGCCTCAGCTGGCAAGGAAGCCACCTAGCTGCAAGCCCCAGTGGGAATGGGGGTTTTGGTCAGTTCATCACTTGTTGTCTCTGCCACCCCTTCTTTCTCAGGGGGAGAACTCCTCACCCCTTCCCCTGCTCCAGTGCAGGGTGCCTCCCACAGGAGATGGTCCTCTATGATTTTCTCCAACATGAGTCCTTCCCCTGGGCTGCAGTCTTCCACAACCTGCGCCAGCACAGGTTTCTGTGGGGTTGCAGCCCCCTTGGGGCACCTCCCCTGCCAGCACTCCTCAAAGGCAGCAGGAGAAAAGCCTGCTCTGTCATATTCTCCTCCACAGGCTGTGGAGGAATCTTCACTCGGGTATCCAGAGCACCTCTGATCCTTCCCTCCTTCTTTGCAGGCCTTATTGTTTTCTGCAGTGCTATCTTCATCATGTCTGATGTCTGTGTAGTTGTTCCTCTTACATCTGGCATCTGCAGCACTGTTTCTGCCACATCTCACTTTTCTCTGGCCTATCCAGTCCAAGAAGCCCTGGCAGCCTGGCCGTAGGCAGGGTGGGAGGCCCATGCCTCCTCCCTCTCTCCACCGCTGCCTCTTCACTGGTTTTCTCCACTTCTTAAATCTGTCATAACAGAGGTGTTGCTGCCATCATGGATTGGCTTGGCCTTGGCCAGAGGCAGGTCCACCCCAGAGCCAGCTGGCCCCAGCTTCTCACAGAAGCCACTCCTAATAGCCCCCCCAACTTCCAAAATCTCACCACACAAACCCAACACTGAGCTGAGAGAAAGAAAACACAGTTCTGGCAGAGCCCTTTGTGAAAGGCAGGGCTGCTGCAGCAGGATCTGGGAATGGGTCGTGGACTGCCACCTTCTTTTTAACTGCTTGTGTTATCTTCATTTCACTGAAATTGAGTAATATCTCTTTTTCTCATAGCAGCCTCTTGGGAGAGGTACTTGTAGGAGCTCAGTTTTTTCTTGTCACCTAGGTTTCTGGCAAGTCTTCAGCGCCTGAACGTTACAATTACCCGAGCCAGGTTCAGCCTCTTCATCCTTGGAAGACTGAAAACGCTCATGGTAGGTACAGTGTTAATCAAATAATCTTCTGTGATCCACCCTATTAGGTCAGGTCAGGATTGGGGGGGTGAAAACCATCCTTGGACTGCCCCAGCCTATGAAAGGGTACCCTTTGCTGGTGTGATGTTAAATTCGTGCAGTCCAGGCCTCTGAAGGGTTCTCTTTGAAAGCTTTGGCTGTAACGGTCATAAAAACTTTAAAAAAACCCAACCCCAACTGTTTTCCTTCCTTCCAAGAAGGCAAGTTAGAAGTTACTCAGTATTGTTAGTAACTAATTGTAACACTATCCTTCACAATTGAACTGTGGGGGTTGTGAAAAATCTTCTCTCTACTGGTAAGAAAGGATGACAGCACCAATATTTTCCTGCTTGATCCTTACTGTGGCTCCATCTATTGTGGTTGTTACTGGATACTGAGCAAGGAAAATGATTTTGGAAAACCGCATCATCCCAAAACATTCCCCTGATCTCCACACTATTGTTTTTGGCACTACTTCATGCAGTCATGTGGTTTCTGAGGATGCTCTTTCAAACAGGTGCTTCTGAAACAGAGCTACATATTAGGAGGAGTACAGAGGCCCACTAAAGGTGTAGGGAGTGTTCTTGGGTAGACATAATGGCTTGCAGACCTTGGATTTTAGGTTTTTATTCCCTTTCCAAGGGCGGGGGAGGGGGTCGCTGCACCACTAGAGGGCGTTCAAGCCACGTTCCTGTTTCGCTCTTATATGAGAGCTCTACTGGCCTTCATAAATACAGAAATGGTCATTTTAAGTAGTAGCTCGCTGATGGTTGAAAGTACCTTCCTTGTGTTACAGCAGCCTGAGTGCCTGTTGCTGTTTTGCAAGTGAAACATAAGATTCCTCCGTTTCAGAAGGAACTTAGCAGTGGTTTCCATGACAGTTGTGTCAGGTACCTTGATTAAAGGGGTTGTGCATCCTCTGACACCTCTGTCCATTTGTGTTGATTTCTTTGATAACTTTTTTTTTTGGGGGGGGGTGGGGTATTTTTTTCTTCTTTTAAAGGAAAATAAAGACTGGTATGAATTGATTCAGGATGCTCAGAAAAGGGGTGCGATTATCAAGACATCAGAAAGAAGCTACAGGAAAGATGCTGGTAAGATTTTGAAACGCAAGTCAGTGGTAAAACCCCCAGCCAAAGCAGAGACAAAGAAATCTCTGTTGCAGGCTGCTTCTTGCAGTAGCAAAGGGAGAGAAAATCCAAGGGAGGCCAGCGGCCTGCGGGAACTCGCTGCTGGCTCTGGCCATGCAGCAACCCAGGAAAGCAAAGGGCCTCAGCAGCCACAGAGGGCTCAGGCTACAGACTCCAGGAGAGGCAGTGCCTCCACACCTGGGGAGGCTGCAGTGCTTCCTGATCAAGAAAAACCCCGCGACCCTAGGCTGGCAAGTCTGGCTAGTAGAACTGAAACAAAAGGGAAGGAGCAGAGCAACCCAGGATCAACGTCACAGCAAGGCCTCAACGGGTCCTCAGCTGCCAGGGATCAGCTTTCCAGAACAGAAACTTCTAAGAAGTCCCAGCAAACAGTGAGACAATGTGACATGCCCTCCACGTCGTCTCATGCGGCTTGGCACGAGGGTGGCCAGAGATCTCCAGTATCAAAAAGCAATTCAAAAGCCCACAGTGAAGGAGGTCAAGGTAATAGCAGTAAGGGGAACAAAGACTGTTGTGTTGTAACAAGGAGAACATCAGAGGAATCACCACAGAATGCAGACTCAAACAGTGTGAAGAGAAGGAAGACCTTTCACTGACTTTAATTTTGGCTCATTACTGAAAATCCCGGATTTCTTTCTAGCAAGGACTGTATTTTAAATTATTTAGTACAGCTGAACTCCCTTCTGTTGAAAGCGCTACTATCAGTAGATCCATCGTTTTCCCATCCTGTCTCTATCGTGAAGGGGTCTTTATACCTGACAGTTGATAGATTTGAGCTGTGGAAAAGAAAGGTTTGGTAGCTGCATTGCTTGGAAGAGCAGTGAATTTTGTAATCTAGGATGTTGAGATTGTAAATGTTTATGTGTAATATATATTTGTACAGTATACAAAATTATTTTAAGATTTAATTTGGGAAATACATACCTTCTTGTTTCCTTGTGCAAATGCTGATTTCTTAGGGGTGTCATTTTTTATGAAGAACCAAAGCAAAGAAAAAACCCTATGAACAACAACAAAAAAAAATAAAAAAGCCAGACTTCTTTTTGCCTTTGCACTATTAACTCTTAATTTATTTAATAGCAAAGAGTGACTGTTGAAAATGTGGTAGCAGTGATTCTTCCTCATGCTCCACTAGTGCCTCAGGAAAGACTGAAGGCAGGCATACATTGGTTGAATGCAAAGAATTCTACTTATTTTGTACATTTTACTGCCTGTTTTTATAGCAACAAAAGAGCTTTTGTTTATAGAAATGTGCCTTGAGTTTTGCTCTTGCTGCTGCTTCATCAGTTGGAATCCTTTTCTTGTTGCAGTGGCAACACAAACTGCAGATGAAAGCCTACGAGGTCTGTGTGGTCCCAGTGAATCCAGGTGATGAATAATCAACAGCAGTGTGGAATCATCATCAAAAATCTAGTTAACACTTACTGGTAATGACATTGGAGTTTCTTTGTAGGGAGCTTTTGGAGATTTACAGGGAGAAGAAGGGCAAGCAGTTCGTTCTGGATGTTACTACTGGATTCTTTTCACTGTGTTGATGAGGATATATAATGAGTAAACTGGGATGGTGGAGGGAATAAACTCTTTTTAAGGAATCTTCCTCTCATAACATTTCACAATAAAAGTGTAATTATTTCTACTAAGAATGCCTTTGGGTTACTGTGAAGTATCACTTTCTTCTGAAGTACATGTCTGTCCCGAGGAGGTGAAGAGCAACATTTCATGAGTTTTGTGTGGAGAAAGCCTAGCATGCTTCTGCCTGGATCTGCAGCACCTTGGGTGGGTGGCCAGGCTGCTATCTCCAAGCATCTGTGACATGCAGATGGCCCTGAAGCAGGCTGTGTCCTGCTGTCTTTTTGTGATTTATCTAGTGTTATAGCAGTGGCTTTCCCAGAGCGAATGAGCTGCTGGACTTCACCAGCCAAAATTTAGCCAGTTTCTGTCCCAGCATATTAATTGCAGTGCTCAGTGTTAGCTTTGTCCCTTAACCCACTGCTGAAGAGGTGTGTGCCATGCAGTTCAGTACAAAGCATCAGGTAGAGTTTCAAACTGTAATTGTTGGTGAAACTTAGGTTTTTATCCAAGCCTGGAACAAACGTGCTTTACTAGCAACAACTGTCTTTTAGGTGTGTTGGGAAGCTTCTCGTTGCTGTTTGTGACTGTCCAGCTCTGTGTGCTGCATAGTGCAGAGCATTTTCAGATGATAGGGGATGTGAAATTGGTATATGTGCATTGTTTAACTTTAGTTATTTGGTTTGTTGCAATCTTAATCACTTCAGCGAACGCTGACCACATCTTGTCAGCAGTACATGCTCTTCTAAAACTGCTTTGTCTCTTCCTTGGTATTGGGTGCCTTGTGTGAGAAGGCTGGCTGCTTGAATCAATCTGGCTGTCACAAATTAGACACTTAAGTCACTCCCACATCACAGCATCCATGCCCTGTGTGTTGTGTCCCTTTATGTTAAAATGAGTATTTAAAAATACTGCTGTCTTTCAAACCTCTTGGCAGGGCTGTGCTGACCCCTCCCTGCTGTTTCTACTTTGCATGTTCAAAAGGCTGTGAGATGGATGGACTTGACCCCTTAATTGTAAACTGATGGTACTTTGGTACAGGCTTCAAAGGAGGTAAAGGCTTGAGCTGTAGCCAGGCCAAGAACTCCTCTAATTCCAAGCTGTTCTCCAAAGACACACAAAGAAGCTGAGTTGACACAGTGAGCATTGATGCATTTGGGTTTGGACACCAATCATGCAATTAACACAAAGGTGGCTTTTCCAAGACTCATTTATCGAGTAACAAAGCAAGTTGTGGGTACAAGAGGCCTCACGCCTACCTTTCCCACTGAGTGTAATTTGACTGTGGGCCAAGCACTTTATTCCATAATTGTGACAGTCTAAGTGAGCCTTCTCTGAGCCTGCCTGCATGGCAGCAACCTCTCGGTGAGCTGAGACACCTCTCATGGGGCCTCCTCGAGGCAGAGAGACCTTTCACCAACAGCATATCTTTAGATAAACCAAATTTAAGCTGTCCCTGAACTGCAGCTGGACTGGTGCTTCTCCCCTTGAACCAGGACACCTCTCAAGATGCCTTACCTGAGACCACGAAATCCTTCCTTGCCTGAGGTGGAGAATCCCTTGCTCCCAACAGATCCTCGGTAAGTGGCTGATAGCAGCTAAAACATTGCTAAAGAAACATTGCTAATCCATGTTGTTACTCAATATTAGTTATTATAAACTGTTGTCCAAGCCTGAGACTCAGGTTGGACCTAGACATGCCTAGGCTGCATAAGGAATTGAGAAAGCAAGGGTCAAGAGTGGACCCTTGTGACTCAATGGGAGGGTCTTCCTTGCCATTCATGTCTTTCATCTCTTTATCAATCATTCCAACTCGATTCCAACTCAATTTTCCTTTGTTTCTTCCATGCAATAATTAATCACATGTACTTTGCCATTGAGTCTCATTGAACCATTGTCACATTTACCATGGTGCATTGTTAACCCAATGTAAGTCACAGCAGCATCAATAAAATACACTGCTGCTTCTCACTTTTGAGTGAGGTGCATTCCATGCATTTCTGTGATCAATTGGCAGAGTTGGCAGGATCCTAAATAGGGATTCACGACAGGCCACTAGTCTGTCAAATGGTTGTGGAAGCCATTTAGACTGTCTTTATGCAAATAAAGTGAAACTGGCAACACTGTGAATGAGGAAATGTTGCTCTGGCCATTAAATATGATTTTGTGAAAAGAATGTTTCTTTGAAACTCTACTTTAGTTTTCTTTCTCCTTAATCTGCACTTTGGAACTGTTCTGAGAGCTATGCTTATCACATTATCGTCATAGAATGTCCTGATTTGCAAGGGACCCACAAGGATAACTGAGTCCAGCTCCTGTCCCTCCATAGGACAACCCCAACATTCACACTGTGTGGCTGAGTGCATTGTCCAAATGCTTCTGGAATATTGTCAGGCTGTGACTGCTTCTCTGGGGAGCTTTATTCATTTAATACCATCTCAGAACTGGTGACACCTGGAGATTGTGCAGTGATTGTTCTCTTCTGCTGAGTGTTAAAAGTCAGAAAAAAAATCAGTAAAGAAACATATTCAACACAACTTTATCTAAAACAGTTTAATTGGAGGTTGTGCCAAACCACTTTGGAAGAAGCAGTATTCAGTTTTTTGTACAGAGGCTTCTATGCTTCTTCCAAGTTTGGCAGCTTAATTCTCAGTGCAAAACCGGTTCCCTCTGTGGTGCTCTTAGTCTTTGATATCAGTAAGAAGGGGAAGTCTCTTGTAAGCGTTCAACTGTATCTTCTTCAAACTTTGGAATTTTTAAATTCTTTGTACCCAAAATAGGCTTTCCAGTAAAGGTAGAGTGTAATTCTAGTTATCTCTTTTTCCTTTAAGGTTTACTGTAATGGTTTTCCATGTCATTGCTCCCAATTCTGGTGCTGTGAGAACAAATCAGAGCCATGTGTGTAACGATGATTTCAAACAAGTAATAGGTTTTTGTTCTTACCTATGTTTTGTTGTTCATGCACTATGCTATGGGGTGCTGGCTTACCTATTGCTGACTTTATCAGTTGTACCTCTGGGTGTCTGCTGACTGCCCATTGGCAGGAGCATTAACTCCCTCGGGGACAAACAGCAGGGAGGGTGTTTGCTCCTCCTCGGTGGGGTGGTGGGAGCAGATAGGCCCGAGGAACGCTGAGAGCTGGTGGTGCCTTTGGGTTGTGGTTGGTAGCCACGAGAGCTGTGCCATGCTGCTGGGGCTGTGAAAAAAACATCAGCCTCTCCTCCCAGTCCCTTGTCTGTGCTCACCCTTGCAGTGCTGGTGGGGCAATGAGTTATTAGTGCTGTCTCCTAGATAACCTAAGTGCAGGAACTAATTAGCAGCTGAGTCCAACAGATGGAGGCTTAGGACACAGGAGATGGAGTTGTTCAATGTGTGCAAACTAGCAAGGTATTTGGCCTCTTCCTCATGCTGGTCCATAAAAGCAGCCTCCCTCCAATGTAGTGACACCAGGGCAGCAGCGAGCAGCGCGTGCTTCCGGAGCAAGAAAGAATGTGTAGTGACCAAACGTATTGATTGAGGGTTAACAACTTTCCTAGTCCCAGCTGAGATCCAAAAAAATTAAATGGAAGCACTTTTATTTCAGAGTTGAGACTTCTTTTTTGTGGTTACTGGAGTGTGGTGAGGTGCTGGGCTTTACTTTTGTATATAGAAGGGAGGGACCAGAGTAGCCAACAGCTGGAGCTGAGCTGTTCATTCACAGCCCAGCAACTGTGGCAATACCAAGGGTAAGCACAACCACACTCCTAAAAATGCAAGACATTCTCTCTAGTCTGCATGAATAAATGATGGATGAAATGACTGCTGTATTGTAAATGGAATTTATAATGTTAATGATATAATACAATCTCTTGCCACAACGGGTCCATTCCCAAGTCATATATAAAGTCTCCTTTCTTGTCTTTTTAAGATGCTTGGAAAGGAGCCCAATGCCTTGTTCTTTAGTGCAAATAAATGTAAGCTAAGCAGTCTTGTACATCGAATATCGCTGACACAAGAGACTACCTAGCCATATGTACCTGTCTGCTAAGGCCTCGACTAATTTGCCACCAACTCCCAGGCAAATACTGCTAGAAATGAAAATGTAGAATGTGAAAATGTAGAAAACCTTGGTTTATAGCCTGACAGGCTGTCGAATTTTGTCACCAATTTCATTGTGGTATCAAGCAAGAACTCTCTTTGCTACAAAGAAATCCCACCAGTTCTCCCCCTCTTTATTTTAAACCGTGAAATAAGCCAGAGTGAGGTCAGAATGGAGCTTTTGGAGACCAGTGGTGGTGAGGAGAGAAGGTAGTTAGGTGGTAAAAATGGGAGGATTTAGGCTTTCCTCACATGTTTCATCCTGCAGTGAAACTTCTTACAATACCTGGAGAATCAAAATGACAAAGGAATCTTTAGAACAGTCTGAAGCTCTTCCCTACATTTCAAATAAGCATGAAATTTTTACCCAGTTTCTGCATAATAGTGGCCAAATTCTCCAAGTCCCTGCCAGAAGGGCTGAGAAGATGGTGATACAAATCTCTTCAAAATCCAGCTCTGCGCTTCTTTCTGAGCAAGAATGCTCAGCTCCTTCTTTATACTTTGTTCTGATTACATCTGGGCTTTTTATGAAAGGCAGTTGTAGAACAGAATTGTTTAGTGAGACAGTTAATTTTATTACCACTAAAGTGTTGGTTCTGTTGCTACTCCAGCCTCCTCATGGCTTCTTAGGAATCACTCTTGAAGATGAGATATCTGCTTCCTCATCTTTAAAAAGCCAAATAACATACCTGGCAAGTACCAATGGCATTTCCCCTGCCTTCCTTTCTGTCTCCAGCTCCCAGGCACAGTAAGCCTAACATTTTACCTGGCAAGTGAGCAAATACACCTGAAGTCAGACTGCTGTTGACTTCTCTGCAGCTGGGGCTGTGGACTCAGCCTGGCCATAGCAGTCTGTTACACTGGGTACGTTTGTTGGTTTGGGGCATTTGGTTATTTAGATTTGTCACTACTCTAAATAGTTAAACTCAGAGTAGAATAGGAGGTAAACAAGAAAAATCAAAAGCTCTATTCATACTGTGTGAAGAGGTCACTTTTTTTTTGCAGACAGCGGTGTAATTTAAAAACTTTTTCAAATGAATCTGATGTCAACTGCATGTGGGCGACAGGGTACACAGGAAAACCTCTTGAAAGCTCACAAGTGGCTTTTCTCAGAAATAAAAGTACCTTTTGGTTAACCTTTCCAGAAGTAAAGTATCAAGCTTATTGGACAACTTCTCCCATTTGGAAGCATTAACTGATGTACAAATGTCTCTATCTTAAAGAAGATGAACTTTCAGATCTGCTCATACTTGCTGTGATGGTTTCTCTCTATATTATTTCAATAATGCTCTATTCTCTTTGTGCAGACATCTATGTGCTAACAGATATCTGCAGTTAATGGGTCTTCAGTGCTGAAGCTTTCAGAAGCTTTAAAGTATTTTCTTAAATACCAAGTTTTTTTGTGTGAGAGGATTTTTTATCTTTTTCTATCTTGCAGTGGTTTGTGTTAGGTGATTGAAAATTTTCCAGTGCCATTGGGCTGGTAAAGTGCCACTGGGCAGGTAAAGTGCCATCCTCATGTCCAACACGCAGGGCTAGCGCTGTGTCAGAGCCTGAAGGTGAGCTGTACTGCCCCGTCTGCAGCACAGAATGGGAAGGAATCTGGAACTCCCTCTTTTGGCTCTGCTCTTACTCTCAACCTAAAGGTCACTTGGTTTCTTTGGAGAGATGAATCCTGTTATGTTTATCCTTTGAAGTTACCGTTTCACAGAGTTGTTTCTGCACAACTGGTAAGAACCTACGAATGGTGTGCATAGTGTGGAGGGTGGACTTGTGTTCTGGATTGGTTTTGTTCTGGTTGAAGTTACAAAACTATTCATTGGGCGGGCTTTGGTTAAAGAAGATCCAAGACTGAACATTATTGGTATTCTGGGTCCACAAGGAGGTGGTACCATCTCTGGAGCTGAGTTAGGAAGCCAATGATGTCTTAAAAACAAACAAATAAAACCCCCAAACCAACCAAACAAAATCAAATCAACTAAGAGAAGAACCCCAAACCTGAAAAGGTCTAGTGCAGTGGTGTATCACCTTCAGCAATCTTCATTCTTGGGTTGTTCTGAGCTTTGTTGTGCTCTTCTGAGGTTATTTTCCATGTCAGTTCAGTGCTGCTGCTGCTTGGCACGTTCCTGCTGGCACCGCAATGAAAATGTGTTTGCAGGGGATCTGCTGGGTGAAGAGCTTGTCTGCAATATGGCTTTATGAAGTAGTAAATTTTCTGTTGCTTAATCCAATATTCTAGAAAAAAATACTACTGCAGGGAAAGGAGAATGTTGCCTCACCTTCCAGAAGTGCCATTAGAGATCTTGATCTTGTTACAGTCTGTTCTATGCTATTGCTTGTAAGAACAGTAACTTATGAGGATTTAAAATATATCGCAGTCAGACAAAGAGCAAGTGTCAAAAACAGACAGCAACCAACTGCATTGAAGGAAGGGAGGCAATGCTCCAGTGAGCCCAGTCCCTCAAAGATCACATCTCAGCAGGGTGAATTTAACCCTCATTTATTTTATGGTGGATTAACTAAGTGCTGTGACCTGCCTCTGTGGTGTTAAATGCTGCTCAAAACGTGCACCAGATTTGTGTAGCTCTTTGATGTCCTGTACCTCTGCTATTTCCTTCTCCTTTTTTGTAGCATGAGTTCATTACCCCTGCTTTGCACAGATGTGCACACAGTGTGTGTAATGTTAGGCTGGAAGACAGTGCAGACTCTTGCACTTTTGAAACTTGGGCTGTTTCCAGCCCAGGCCCCAGCTGAGCAGAATGGGCTGTAGGGACACAGGACCACGGAGACCAGGTGCTTAAACAGAGCGGGCATTGATAGAGAAGCTCTTGGACTAGCACTCTGGCAAGAACACCAGACTGGAAATGCCAGTGGAGCCTCATGGTTGGATTGTGAGGGTCTCCTGGGCTGGCACAGAGGGCAACCAGGCTGGGTAAGAGCTGGGGTGTTGATTAAGGGCTGCCCCCTTGTCTCCTGTCTTCTAATCCTGCATTCAATCAGCTCCTGGTTTGGTAAATCTTTAGACGTGAAAAAATTAAAGCTCTGTGTTTGTGACATTCCCATTGTTCTGCCTGAGATAATACATAATGTCTTGTCTCTGGTTTCTCCTGCCTTCATTTATGTGCTTGACTGCAAATGCTTCCTCTGATAGCGGTGTGTTTAGAAGCCTTAAATGAGTTGATCTGGTCCCTGTGAGCTCTATACTGAAGGCCCAGACTTTGGCTGCTTAAAGGCTTTCAAAATAAACAGCTTTTTCTGCAAAGGTGCATCATGGCACCAGCTCTGTGGGGTGCTGCAATGGGGCTGGACAGCTGAGGTTCCCCTGGGGAAGCTTCCTTGGGCTACTCAGACTTCTCCTGCTACAGGCTATATTGGAATGGCCTTTCCACACAAGGCCAGTGCTTAATACATCACTCAGGCTTTACTCATTGTCTACAGTTAGTAGTCTAACCTAGGTTCAGCAAATTAATTAGGAGAAATAATTAACAGCTCTCAGTGATGAGGCAACCCCTCTCTTGCCCCCCTCTCCCTCGCCATGTGGTGCACCTTGGTAGTGACTCAGAAAACACAAGAGGACATTATGAATAAAAAAAATAAGTCTTTACCTGTAATTAACTGTGCACACAAAAAGGAAAACATGGTGATGAAGCAGCAATTGATAGTTGCTTTACTGGAGGAGGATACACCAGAATCAAATGTTTGTGGCAAAATGTCCCTTTCAGATGTGGTTCTTTTATAACATTTAATCCAAACAAAAATAAGTCTCTACCAAAAAAAAAAGGATTTGAACCGTACAGTATATGGAAATGTGTGGATAAGACACTGCACTCCTCATGTACCATGTGCCTAATGGCCCCTGTGTTCTCTGTAAGTGCAAGAAAACAAAACCCAGCAATGAAAATACAAAATCAATGTAGCAACTAGAGCTGTAGGCAACGGTATGTGCATGGCCAGGCCAGGCCGAGGGTGGGACGTGGGACTATGCAGCAAGGATGGACCAGAGTCCCCCATTCCCTCCCTCCCCTTCCCTTGCCTATTGTGTGATGGGACTCTGGAGTTGTCATGAGAGGCTCTTTCAAAACAGGACACTAAGAAATGGAAAAATAAAAAGAACACCCCAGCCTATACCAAAGTAAATAAAATAATAATAAAAAAAATATCCCTTGGATTGCGGCACTATTTCAGCAGGGCCCTGGTGGCCCCGGCCCCAGGTCACCCTGTGTGGAGCAGGGAAGGAGTCACTGCAGGGAGGGCAGGATGGGTCCCACGGCCCCGCTGGGCCCTGGCACGGGCTGGTGCCGTCCCCTCGCCAGCCGGCTCTGCGCTGCGGCCACCCCGGCTGCTGCCAGGATGGGTTCGTGGGCAGGAGTCAGCCCCTGGTTTTCTGCATACCTCTCTGCTTGGAAAGTGGACCAGAAGACGTTGTGCAAGTCCTAACGTGAAGAAAGGCGGAGGAGACAGCGGGGAGAGCCACCTTAGTCACCCCAGGTCTCTTGGGGGACGTGCCTGGGCTGGGCTCCCTGCTCTGTGGCTTCAGAGGTCCACCCAGCCACGCAGCTGGAGGGCAAGCACCCCAAGGAGGATGGCACCGAGGCTGCTGTGTGTGCTGGGGGCACCATCACAGTCCTTTTTGTCGGCTTCACACCTGGATTGCTGGCACAAGACCCCCTTGAAGCCCACGGGGCAAATGCAGCGCTGGTTCTGGTAGCACGTGCCGCCGTTCTGGCAGAGCAGGAGCTCGTCATCGCAGACGTTGGCTACAAGGTGAGAGGGAGGGAAGGACGTGGGTGTCAACCTGGGGTAGGTTAAACCCCTTGAATGCAGTAGAAACAAGAAGATTATGGCTTTCTTCTCTAGCTCCTAGGGATTAAATTATCCAACCCTCATAGCACTAAGGCAGCCCCAAGGCCAGAGGAGCACAGTGGGGTCTGCAAACTCCAGGGGTAAAGTGATCAAGTAATTTTGGATTGGAGAGGAATGGCTGGAGTGTCCTCACCCTACACCTTGAGCATCACAGGGCACCTGAGTGGGTGGTGCTGAAGATCCCCGTCTTGTCTGGAGCCATCTCACACCTCCCCATGTCCCTCTGACTCAGGGGGACGCGGTGCTGCCGGTACTTACGGAAGCAGCCCTGTCTCCAGTAGTAGTTGGGCAGGCAGTCGTCACACTTGGGCCCCGTGGCACCTTCTTTGCATTCACAGTAACCGGTCTCGTTGCAGCGGTCGTGCATGGAGCCGATCTGGTTGCAGTTACATTCTGGCCAAAGACAGGGCTATTAGTGCCTGTCCTGCCTGGGGACTTTGTGCCCACTAATGCCCCAAGGGAGGTGATGGGGTCTTTAGAAAAAACTGGCTGCATGCTACGGGAGGGCACGGTTTTGTGAGAGGCTCCAACAGTGCGAAGACCACCACACTTTGGAGCTGAGCACCACATCTGAATCAAGTTGAAATACAATATTATTTGGGCTTTGTTTTCAGGGAAGAGAAGTTTTGGTGGGCTGCAGGGACCATAATGACTGCTGTCCTCGGGGACCATGCAGGTGGACACACCACCCTCCAGAGAGGGGCTGAACTGATGCCCACCCCAAGCGAGGTCCTGCGTGAGCCTTCCCCCGTCCCAGTGCTGGAGGCTGCTGGAGTGCTCACCTAGGCATACATTCTCGTCGTCCAGCTCCGCCGAGCTGTTGCGGTAGAAGCCCAGGCGGCAGTGCTGGCAGTGCTGGCCCCTCGTGTTGTGCTTGCAGCTCACACAGGTCACCACGTTCAGGAAGTCGATGTAGCTGCAGCGGTTGGAGTGCCCGTAGCACTCGCAGTCTGCAGAGAGGAGGAAAGAGAGCTGGGGAGCTGAGCCGGGAGCTTCCTCCCTCACGCTGAGCAGAGGAGAGGAGCCACAAGGCTTTGGAGGAGGCTCCTGCTCTGGTGGAATGCCATGGCTGCTGCTGACACGGGGCTGGGTGGGCAGGATGAGTCCACGCAGCGGCTGCTGTGGTGGGGATTAGGCTGGGAGTCATCACTCAGGGAGCAGAGTGGAGTCGGGGGGCTCTGTCCCCTTGGGGTGAGGGCAGGCAGGAGCCAGCCCTGAGCTGCCCCAGGACATGATCTCTTTAAGGAAATGCATAATCATGGAGCTGGGAGTGGACTGTGGAAGGCAGTCAGGTGTTAAAGAGTTGCCTTGTTAAGGAGCAGAGCTCATCTTGGTGTCTGGGTTTGGCTCTGGAGGGGCTGTAGGACCTGCAGTGGAGCTGTGCTGGGGTGCTCTACCATCTGGGTTTAATTGGTAGCCAGAGGAATCTAATTACTTGCTTTTTGTGTTTGCTTTTTGTTATCATGATGGGATGGTGACAACCTTGCAGTGTTCACCTCAGGGTGCTGGATCTTTCTGGGACCGTAAAAGTATAAAGCAGATGGAGAAGGAGGTACTGTGGTTGCCTTGTGGCTCAGCTGTCTTGGTCAGGAGGTGTCCCAGCCAGCATGGCAGGGGATAATGTGAGCAGAAACAGTGTCAGATGGGTCTGAGCTTTCCCATCCTTTGGAGGGGAGGAGGGAGGCTTGGAGCTGGGGTTTTGTTCCAAGCTCTGGCATTAAACATTAAAGAATGGCAGAGAGATGGGAGGCAGGGTGTGGGTTGGCATGCATATGCGACTGGAGGAGGAGACTCATCTTGATGAAATGATGACCAGGGAAGATGGAGCAAAGCAGAGGTTTCCCCTTGGTTCACAGCTGCCTGAAAAGGAGCTGAGAGTATTGTAATCTCCACCCTCTGTGAAACAACTTCTACCTGTTTGATGAATACCCAAAGAATTTCCACTCACGTACCTCTACCTGCTGCAATTCCCAAGCATCCTTTGATCCTAGGGATGTACTCCTACGTGCAGTTAACCAGGACTCGGGTAGGCATACCCTCCCCAACTTCTCCACGTCAGAGGCTGCTGGACCACATCACCTGGGCTAAGACCAGAAGCCCTGGAGCACCATGCTCCCTCCTCTTACCTTTATATGATTCAATGGGAGCCACCGGGCCAGAGTCTGGTTTGAGCCGGATGAGTTTTGAGCTCTTTGAGGATGCTTAAGAAAAATCAGAGACAGACTTTTTCCCACCGCTTAGCACCACTCCATGTCCTACCCTACCATGAGCAGCTCTGCAACAAGAACAATACCAAGCCAAGCCAAAAACATCACTCTGGCAGTGCCAGCATCTATTTCTATACCAGAGAGCTGATAGCTGCTAAATTACTTCTCCCCTCCTCAAAGTTTCATACATAAAAAACTCAATGCACAGCACTATTGCACAGGGCAGAGCTGGCAGGAGCTACTTCAGCACAGGGCAGAGCTGGCAGGAGCTACTTTGATGTCCCCCCTTTACGCCTGTTTAGTGGCATGAATTGGGTTTTTCAGGATAAGGATCTACAAGTTTCAACAGCTCAAGAAGTGTCTACTGGCCGTGGCCATAGAGTGATGGAGGTTATGCCAACTGGCACCCTAAAAGCTGCTAGGAGTACAGCTAAAAGGACAAATGCTACGGAGGTGGTATCTGGCAGGGCTTGCTATGGGGTCCTGCCCACGCCACTCCAGCCCAGCTTGTCTCCACCAGCACATACCTGGCTTCTTCCCGTGCCTCTTGCCTGCAGAGTGTGCTGTGCGCCCTGCTTTGCTCTTCGGAGCTGCTACACAAGATGATAAAACAAATCTGAGTGCTGTGGTGCGGAGAGGGCTCCCAAGGCCAGCCTGCAAGGCTGGGCTGAGATAATTCATCAGGGTAAGGGACTGTGCTTCCTTGGGGCTGTGTTGCCAGCCAGACCCTCATCCCATACAGAATGACCGGGGCACTGGGGATAAAGACCATCACAGCCAAATCGAGCTGGTGGAGTTTGGTACTTCCCTGCATAGAAGCAACCATGGTTGTGCCTAATCCTCGTGAGGAGGGGGCCATGGCTGTGAGGAGGCTCCATGGGGTGCTGGGAGCCAGGTGATGTGCTAACAAGATCTGGTCCTGTTGGGGCAGAGCCACTAATCAGCCCAATTAATCTTGCCCAATTAATCTTTGTCTAGGGAAGTTGTGTGCCACTTGTCCCAAGAAACCCCTTCCCAAAGCAGCTTCCCATGGGCTCACCTGGTGCCCAGGGACAACCCTGCAGTGATCCCAGCCCTAAACACATATTGAAAAAGATCTCCATGGGGCTGAATAAGCAGAACTGAGCTGAGGTGGACCCTCTGAGTAAGGAAGCAGTTAGTGTGATGGTGGGTCACACTGAGGATGGTTGGGTTGTCCTGGCCTGCAGGCGCTGAGATAGAACCCCCTCCTGCCCTGTACTGGGGACAGATATGGGCTTACCTCGAATGTTCTCAGGAGGGTCTGGTGGCTTCGGCTTGGGTCCAGGTGCTGCTGTGTTTGCTGGGCGTTGAACAGCTTATGGTGGCACCAGTTAGAGAGGACATCAGGCTTAACAGAGATCCTTCTCTTGTTTACTTAAAAAAGTGGTAAAGGGACACTGGAAGCTCTACATAGGTATCTGGGGTGGGCTGGTGGAGCCATATCTGGCTGAGGATGTATTGAAGCAGGAATGAGTCTTTAAGTGGGAAGAGAGACAGAAAAAATACCCCTAAGGGCAGGGTGCGGGAGCTGCCGGATGACCAAGCATTGGCATGTGGTCATTGCATCGCCCAGGTGTGGAGAGAAGCTAAATCTGCAGACCAGTGTCAAAACATAGAAACTCCCCTTGTTCAGCATAGACTGTTGGCATCACCTGGCATTGATGCCCATGGTGTAAGCCTATCCCTTGTTACTATACCAAACACAGTTTTGTCTCTCTCTGTGGCTGGAGACAAGCTCAAAAGCACAAGTCCAAAGAGCTTCAATTTTGGCACTTTCTGCCCCCTAGTTAAGTGTTTCCAAACACTGGGTTGTGTCCTGGGCCCAGCTTCAACAGTTGTTGTGTTCTGCACTGGAAGGGATGCTAATGACTATGGCTGGAGCGAGCTACAGGTGTCTCAGATGGGAAACGGGAGCTGAGCACCAAGGGGCAACTACCGAAGTTTGTGTGCTGGTGGGAACCTCAAGGAGGAGAAACCTCAGCCTCAACAGCCAAGTGTGAAGCCTCCCAAGGTCCCCACCAGAAGCGGCTCACCTTAGGCAGTCACACAGGAGGCCTGAAGCAAGGAAATACATAAGGAAGCCTCTATGCTACAAACGACACAGGCCCATCTATTTACAAAGTCATTCTGCTCTACAAACAGACTCCGGTCTCGAGAGACGACAGGATTTCCATGATCCTCTCCGCTCACCCCAGCAGCAAGTTGTGAACAATCTCTTCTACTGCTTACCATCCTCATCTTTCATGTACATGACTAAACCCCGAGGCTCAATCCAGCCTCACCACATTCCCAGCTGCGTGTCGGGCACGGACAAACCCTGAGCTTTCTCCCAGGCTGGAGGAGGAGCGAGATGCATGGAAAACAGGTGTGGAACTAGAAACTAAAGTGCTTGCTGAGTGCTGGGAGCTGGTACTCTGGCAGGATCCAGCTCAGCCAGGTGTCTCCTACCTTCTGCTCCTGGGCCAGCCTGGGCCGGGGGGGAGCCCACTTGCAGCGGGGCAGCCGCCGACAAGCTGGTGTAGTCTTGCAGCAACCAAAGAGGAAAGTTGTGTTACTGGGTGTGCTGGGGAGGAGCTGGGAGTCAGCGAGGAGCTCTGCAGTGCTCTGATGGAGAGCCAGAGCTCTGGAGAACAAACTCAACCTGACCCTGTGCCGTGCAGGTTTTGACGCCTGCTCAATTCAAGCACTGCTGGCACTGGGGATCTGGCAGCTCCCCGGGCACTGGAGGGGCCGGGCAGCCCTTGTGATGCAAAGGGCAGGAGGTGTTGTGAGCTGCCCATGCTCAGCCCCGCTGAGCGCACAGCGTTTTGCTCGCGTGTTTGCATAAGGACTCGAGAGCCTGGTCTGCACCCCTCTGCTTCAGAACAGGGGAACTGAGAAACAGCACAAGTGTCTTAGGATGGAGGCACAAAGTCTTGGTTTTTAGTCCAAACTTCTAGACCCTCCTTCAGGCTCTGCTTGTCCCTTAGAAATACCAGGTAAAGAGAGCCTACAGAAACCTGGGGCTGGGGAGGGACTCTTTAACATGGAGAGGGTTAGGGGCAATAGTTTTAAGTTGAAAGAGGGGAGATTGAGATGAGATCTTAGGAAGAAATGTTTTCCTGTGAGGGTGGAGAAGCCCTGGCACAGGTTGCCCAGAGATGCTGTGGCTGCCCCATCCCTGGAGGTGTTCAAGGCCAGGCTGGATGGGTCTTTGAGCCCCCTGATCCAGTGGGAGGTGTCCCTGCCCATGGTAGAGGGGTGGAACTGGATGGGCTTTAAAGTCACTTCTCACCTATTCTATGATTCTATGAATTTGCAAGCCACTGCAGGGAAATTAAACCAGCAAGAAATTTATAGATCACTTGTTTGATTTCCCTGCAAACCCTCACCCCAATTGGCTCCATACCCCTCCCCATCTCCTCAGTATTGGTAACAAGCTTCAGGTTTGCTAGAAAACAAACCAAGGAATAAAATTTTAAAAGCCATATTATTAATTTCAAGCTCCAGTTGGGTAACATAAGGAGGAGGAGGGAAAAAAAAATCTTTCAATCCTTGCCAAGTTTCAAAGGACAAACCCGAGTAGGAGAGAAATGTGATTTCCCAGCCTCGTCAAGGGGATGATAAACAATGCAGAATAGAAAAGAAGAAAAAAAAGATTATTTTTTTTTAATGACAAGCTATAAGAGAAGGTGATAGACATTGTCCTTTTCAGCTGGAAAGTGGAAACCAATTGATATTAATATGGTGTAAAAGAGAATATGAAAAAAGCCCCGTGCAAATTGGCAAGGGTTTAATTAGAGCCACAATAAAAAACAGCCCTGAAGGCATTTTGCTTTTTAGTCATTCACATACACCTCCACTCAATTGCATTTACAGAGCCAGGAAAATTATTAATGCTCATTATTCTGAGAACCTTTCCCTTGTAGCTCTGGGACATTAATGGACAGTTTTACATTTCAGGAGGGAGAGGATTACGTTTCACCCCCAGACCCATTCATACAACTGAGAACCGCTGGGCAGCTCTTATGTTTGAGGCTTGTATCAGCCCCTACTGGTCTTGGTGGGTTTCTGGGGGAGCAGAATAAATTGAACCTAGAAGTCATAATTCGTAGCAAAAAACACCTGGGGGGAAGCAATGCTGGAGTAGAGAGGAAGGACCCTGAAAAAAGTCCTTCTCAAAACATAAAGACAGGGTCCTGTTTCTGCAGGACCTGCACAAAGCCAGGCTGTTGGTGCTCTCTTTCTGCTGGAGCTCTTCACTATCAAATAGGACTTGGGTCGGGTTTGTTTTTCCCAGAGGTGAACTGGCACTGCTGAAGCTGCTACAAACCAGGGAGGGGGAAATGGAAGCAGTAAAAAAAAAACCACCAGCTTTTTTTTCTTCTTTTTGCTTATTTTGAACATGGGAAAAATGTAACAAATGTCAAGGAAGAATCTGACAGGCTTCAAGGAAGGTTTTGAAATACCAGAACTGCAGAAAGCAAATGAGAATAACAATTAATTCATCCTCCTTAGGACAACTCTGTGATTTCCCTTCTTTCTACCCTTTTTGGCAGCCTTTGCTGCCTCCAGACCACAGACTGTGCCCATAAATTCTTTTTTCTCCCCCCTCTCACCACAGGCAACCGGACACAAAAAGCATCCTACGAACACGACCACAGCTCCACCTTGACCATGGAAAACACCACGAGCAGCCAAAGGAAGCAGATGTCTAGCAGATCCATGCAATCCAGAGACAACTCAAATCTAATCTACTCCTCTAGCCTACGTGCTACGTTGCTTTCTGCCTTGCTGCTACCCACTAGTGTGCGGAGGCACCAAGGAGAAGGGAAAAACACATTGGTCTGCCTTTAAATACCTGTTTTTTTCTGTGTTTCTCTCAGGGGCACCGAGGCAGCAAACTCAGAGGCTGGTGTGATGATGCTTGCTTGTGGTGGGAAGCAGAAATTCAGAGGGCAGAACACAATGTGTAAGTCAGAGGGTGAAACAGCACAGGGATGGGGCAGGGCCCTAATAGGATCATTTTTAAATATCTGGATGGCTGAGGTGGCTTTAAAGCAAGGAGAGATTTGTTCAATGCTTCTAAAATTGAGAAGGGAGGTAAAGACAGAGGATCTCACTTTGGGACTCTGACCCAGCTTGTGATTACTGAATCTCCTGCAAACAGGCAGCTATCTCTTTAGCAAGGTGTTTCCCCAAAGGTCCAGGTGAGTCAGATTCACAGGTCCTTGGGGTTGTCATGGTATTTAAAGAAGTACTTTACCTTCCCAGAGGGGAAGGAATGTCTCTGGTCAAAAGCAGATGAGAATTAGGCTGTGCTTTGATTCCCTGCTGCTGGTCAAACCACACAATGGACCTTTGGCATCAAATCCAGCATGAACCCAGGTAAGAGAACAGGTCCCTGAGGTTCTGGGTGGCCCTGACTACCTTCATATTTGGAGCAGGCTCTCCAGGTGGAGGGGCCACCATTTTGGGGTGAGACCTGGTTCTGTAGAAACATGATGGGGGATCTAGAAGGAGGCAAGGAGTCAGAGCTCAGCCCTGCCCCTGTCAAGCAAGAGAAGCTGTGGCTGCACTGTGATATATTTATTTTGTCTCTTGCCATCAGTTAATGAAAACACTATGAAAGCATTTTCTCTGCTCAGGAAGCACACTTTGGAGAAGGAATAAACCCTGAGGTGCACGATGTCCCCTATATCCCCCAGAACAGTTTGGTAGGAGAGACCACCCCCCCACACTTCCCAACCCCATGTAGATGCCTTCCTGCCCACCTGAGATGTGCAACACAAGCAAGACAGAGCACTGCAAATCATACACAAGATAGATGCTGATAGACACCACCCACACCTACACAGCACGTGCAACACAGACACCTAAAATGTTGCTACAGGTGAGCATGGATAAAAATCAAGAGACCCCAGGAGTGTGGTGTAGATGTTGATGTGATACCCTGTCACTGCTCTGGGCAGGGATGGTGGATGAACCTCCTCCAGCACATGTACAACATGAACCTGGGTGAGGACCATTTCGTAACAGCCCAGAGACTGGTACTCTTTTCCCCAGGGTCACTCCAGCTCCTGTGAGCTAAACCCTCTGCTTTCTGATTAACTACTCAAGCAGGGTACTTCCATGAATATATCTAGATTTGCATAAACATGCAATCAAGTTTCCTCATCCCTTTGACTGGCTTCTGGCAGCTCCCCCAGACAGACTGTTACTAACATACTGTGGGTGTAAAACGTTCTCCTGGGAAATATCAGGCCCAGAAAGCATGGCAAAGGGAGGAATGCGTGTCTAATTCCCCCAAGAGAAGCTTAAAAAAATGTCCTGCTGTTAATTTTTATCTGCTCATTTCCAAAAGGCAAGTGAATGCTGCTGATGAGGGGAGGGAAGGAGAAACCCCCAGAAAAAGGACAAAAGTTTTCCTCCACGGGGTGATTTTATAAATTAGGAAAGGGTGTTTCTGGCGTGTGTGTGAGCTCCAGCCCCACACGCTCCCTGACTGCCTGGGGAGTGTTAGAGCACAGCTCTGCCCTAGGAAAGCTGCCCTTGAAGATGCAGCCAGCCTGCATTTCATCCTTGAGTCTGGACCCAGGGACTCGATGCAGGATTGGGAGAGCTGGCAAGGACAGAGCCAGCTTCTCCCTTTACCTGACTGCCCATCCCTGGCATGGCTTAGCAAAGCCTCTGGGCTGCTCTGACTGCTGGTGAGTGGTAGGAGGTGGCAGCAGCCCTCCCTGGCAGCTTTCCTTGTGGGGAAGCTTCCCTGTAGAGTAGGATGGGGTACAATTCCCCTCACTGGGTATGTGGTTTAATTTTAAGGTGAGACAGTAAAGCCTCATTGCTTTTGTGCTCTGTGTGTGATGGGAGCTGTAAGAGAGCATCTCTTGCAGCCATGCCAGCCCTGTGCAAGACAACATTGCCAAGTGGCTCTAGGAGGGATGAATTTTGAAAACTTTTTATTTTGAAAAACCAAAACTGAGAGGAAAAAAGGGAAAAGTGTTGCTTCCCTCACATCAAGTCCTGGCTTCAGCCCTGATGATAACAGAGTAACAGCAGAGTGAGAGCAGCTGGTGAGGGGGGATGTCAACATGGTTGACTTCTGGCTTTGAGGTGGACCTGTTGTGGCTGGCTCCCTGCTTATAGGGACAATAACGTCTGTTCCCAGCCTGAGTTACACATGTCAAAGTGTCCTTGGACTGAACAGAGGGAAAAGCAAACCAGGACTGCCCAGAGGCTGGGAGAACTGAACAATCAGGATGATTTTTATCCATGTCCATTTATCATCCTACAGAGCAGACAACCAGGGCCACCAACACACCAGCCCCACGCCTCCCCACTATCACTGGAGGAGCTGGGGTGGGAAGCAGCCAAAAAGAGGAGCTTAGCGGCAGCAACCTGGCCCTGCAAGTAAGGCAGAGAGTGTGGCACCCACCTGGCTGGGTGGTGGTGGCAGGTAGGGGGGTGGTGGTGGTGGTAGTTGAGGTTGATGTGGTGGTGGTGGTGGTAGTGGTAGTGGTTGAGGTTGTGGTGGTGGTTTTTGCAGTGGTGGTTTTTGCAGTGGTGACCCGCTGCGGTCGCTCATACGCTAGCAAGGAAAGAGAAGAAGTGGGAGGCACTTACTGGGGGAGAACAGAGGGTTTCCTTGCCAGACTGTGAGGCTGCTGCTGCTGGGGCTGAACTGGTGACCCATTTCTCAGCACAGTTAGAACTGGGGCACTCAGAGGATTAAGGCAATGGTGGCTGGATGACGCTGGATGTAGCGAGCACGTGCGAGAGCGCAGGGGCCAGAGGTTGTGGCTGTATCAGCTTACTCTGTTGGTGTAGATATTGGCTTAAATGCTCACAGTTTTATCATAAACTAATTGCCAATTAAGCTGAAAAGGGAAAGAAAAGCACTCCTGGGCGGAGATGGGGTGAAGAGTGGAGCAGGAGGGGCAGAGCAGCTTCGCTGCCCAACGCCTACGTGCCAGATGGCAGAGCCTTACCTACCCCAGCTCCACAAACAGCACCTTTCCCTCTGCCACAGGCAGTGAAATACCTGGCATCACCAAAACCAATCCATACCATTGCCAGGGATTCATTCCCATTGGCACCCTTCGTTCAGCTGGGCAAATGAATTGATAGCTTAAGGAACCAGGGCCCCCGTGGAGCTGGGTGGGAGTGATCCCGCGTACGGTGCCCACACCACCACGCTCGTCACAACAGCCTGAACTAAAATAACACTCGGAACACAAATTCCTACTTATCTTACACCTGCTGCCCTCCTGTCCCTGTTTGTCCCACTGCTTCATGCAGATTATCGTGCTTAATTTCGTAACAGCCCTGAGCTAGTTTAAACACTTAATTTAGGTCACTAGTAGTCTCCTGTGCAGGCTAAATAATCTCTCCTTAACTGGCCCTGGACACAAATCCCTCCTGTCCAGCTCACAGCACCCCCCCAGCTTCTCCCGAGCAGAAAATTTTGATGGGAACCATTTTCAGTGAAACAAAGGTAGCACTGAGGATGCCAGGTTCTGTTAAGGGGAGGAAAAACAGTTATCAAAATGTTTTTTAACAGAAAATTGAAGAATATTTTCAACTGTTAAAACATTTAATTTCTTTTTAATCCTAATTACTTAAGGGAGACTTTTAATTTTCATTTGAAATTTTTAACCGTTTAAATTTAACTGCTTAAAATCTAAATATGGTTCATTTACCCAGAAAACCCGTCCTCCACTTTTTCAATTAGGTGAATTTTTCTCAATTGCATTTGCATTTCTCTGAAACCATTTCTCCTCAAATTCTTTCCACTTGCCTGCAAACCAAAGAATTCATTATTCATTCAGCATTCTGATTTGTTTCTTCTGGAGGGTAATTCCGAGCCACAAAATTCAAACCCAGGTTTCTGCTTACCCAAAACTCCAGGCTCTTTGATATCAAACTACCTCCAGCTTTGTTAAATAAGGAGTCCTATCTTACCATCAATCTTTTAATAGAAATCCCCGCCGAGCTCTGCCGTCTCTGCTGCCAACACTCACACACATATGTTCACACACACACGTGTACACACAGATGCACACACACTATCTATATGGGTTTTTATTGATAGCCCAAGGTGACCCAGACTGGATGCTTACGCCAAATAATTCAAACCCAGCTCCTTCTCAGAGCAGAATTCTGCAACACTGGGGGATAAAAGTTCACAGTGGTGGTTTTGAAGAGTCTTTTTTTATTTCCTTTCCGGCTGCCATTCTAACGAACCTCATGGGGGGAAACCATGCCAGAGGAAGAGGCAAAATGAGGCTACTGAAGTCAAAGGAAGAAAATATAAGACACTCTGACAGAACAGAAAATGAAGCACAATTAGGGAAGACTTATTGCCTGGAAAATGATAATGGACAGAAAATAACCATGGGTTGTTTTTTTTTTCTGAGTGACACCCGCAAGGACCATGCACCAAGGTGTTAAATGCCAACATTTCAGTTATGTTTTTACTTACTGCCAAAGGCTGAGCCTGCAGCTGCACCTGGAAAAAAAACAAGAAGCCTGGTCACTGGAAGCAGGATGCCACCAGCTCTGATACCAGCAGAAGATGAAACAGATACACAAGGTGGGACGGAACCGCAGTCAGTTAGTGGAGATCTTGCTCATACCAAACCACAGAGGTAACCAGACAGTTCTGTCTGGGGTCTTGGCATCTCAAGCTTTTCACCTGGGGAAGCAAAACCAGCTTGGTCCTGGTTGATGGGCTTTTCTGTTAAGCATTTCATTGACCTACCATTAAAGCCCAGCAAAGGACAAGCATATCTTCTGAGGTTCATTCTGCTAAGTAGGGTCTGAGCCAGCTTGTTGCATCCAGGGCAGTTCTCCGTGAGCAAGAAGGGTTGAACACCCTTCCCACTGCAGCTCTTGCTCAACAGGATGCTGCAAAGCCACTGGATTTAAACTTGCCAGTTGAAAGCCACCCAAGGACCAGCTTCTGGCTTTCGGCATCCAAGGGAGGCCATGGTCCTCCCTACTGTAACAAGTGGATGAATCATGGCAAGTCTCAGGTTTGCATGAACATAAAGCACAGGACCAGTGACGGAAGAGGGAGGACCACCAAGAGCAGAGGACTTCAAAGTACTGCCTGTGTTGCAGAGGAAGAGGATGGCGTTGATGGGGGGAGGAGGAAGCAACAGAGAGAGTTGGAGCAGGGGGAGGGGAGAAGTCTGAGTGACAGATGGGGAAAAAAATGAATGGAAGAAGAAAGAGCAGAGGAGAAAAAGAAATAGGAAGAGACACGAGGAACGGAGGGGAGGGAAAGAGAGAGAACAGCATGTCTGTGGCTGTCAACACCAGAAACTCTCCCAGGCTCCTTTGAAGCAATGCAACCGCTTGGTGGGAGCTGACAAGCTCGCTCCCTTTCAAAGAACCTGCTCATCTACCATCCCTGGCACACAAAACATTCCCATCATGGCCTTCGGAGCCTGAATTTCAGCTTTGATCATCTTAAAGCACATAAATCTTTCAAAAAATTTGGGGGAAGGGAGGGAAAAGATTCTCTTTGGTAATGCTAAAAGCTGCTGCTTGAAAGGCTGGAGTGGCTACCATGGCTCCGTGACATTTAAACAAGTCTGCTAATGTGGACTGGACAGAAACCCAGGAGGAACCAGCCCACCTGTTTTGTTTCCTGCCCCAATTCCCCTGCTCAAGCGATGGTGGGTATGCATCCTTCTCATCTGCACACCTCTGCTTCTGTCAGTGCCTTGCTCCAGAAAGCAATTGGATGAGACTGGAGCTGCACACAGGGAACTGCAGCTCGTGGCACTTCACTGAAATGCTGACATACTCAGAAAGGGATCCAGAAAGCAACCTGCACTCCCACAGCCAAGCAGTGCCAGCACTGGAGCCCATGGACTACTTGAAAGCCAGTGCTCTACTGTGGTTAAATAATGCCATCTTCAAAGGACAGAAATTGGCATTGCTACAAAACCATGGACCTGTATCTTAGCCCAAGGCTATCCTTCCTATTTTGACCATCATTTGGACTTATTTACCAACACCTAACAAATCACCTCTGCATCCATTCAGATCCTCTCTCATTCCTCTGTGTGCGAGGACCCAGGTGAACACCCACTTCCCTTTCCAAAGCTGGGCATCTTGCACTGATTCGAGATGGAGAAGGACAAGATAAGAACCTGCTCCAGCCTGTGGCTGTTGTGCAGCCCGAGGTGGGAGTGTGGCTGGGGCTGGCTCACCGCAGATTACTTACATGCATTGGGGGAACCGTTGGGGAGAGGCAGGTAGGATCCTGCTCGCCAAGACCTGGAGCGAAAGTTCTTCTTGCACTTGCCACAGTCCTGCCCTGTCGTGTTGTGCTCACACTCACACTGAAGGCTGCCCTCTTTGAAGGTGCACAGGTTAGCATGGAGGTTGCATTTACACCTGGAAGAGGAAGACAGGAGAAGAGCTGTCAGGTATTACTGCAACTCCTCCTTGCTCCTGGCGTAGCATTGTCCATGTGCATGGAAATGCAGAAGTGAAGCTGGGCTGATTACCCCTTTCCTGTTCTTTCTGCAGGATTTTTTTCACTGAATTCAGCTGTTTGCCCAAGGTATCTGCTGCTGGGGTTACGATGTCCACATCCTCATCCAAGGTGGATCTGCAGTCTCTGTTTATAGATCAGAGATACTTCACTCCAACCATCTGACCGCAGCAGCATGGATCATTGATGGTAAGTCAACATCTCCAGGTGAGGCTCCATGAAGGAGTCACACAGTTTTTAATAAATCTGAGTGATTAGCTCAGATGTAGGGATTTACTTGGAGGCAGGGAGGATGGTCTCAAGCTTTAGATGCAGAAGCACAGCTAACACTGGTGGGACACAGCCCCTTGAGCCCCATGCAGCATGCTGAAGTCAAGAGGGTTTACTCCTATGGAGTGAAGTTGCACAAGACAACTGCTTTGCAGTCCCAGCCTTCTGTGACCAAAATAACACAGAGAACCACCAGAATCTGCCTTTTAGTCCCCACCTCATCAGAGAAGGCAACAACGAAAAACACTATTCAGCAATTTGCAAACATTAACAAACTTTTAATGAGCTGTAGTGCAGTATGCAGGGAATAATTATCTCTCTGCACAATAATTTCTGTTGCTCAGACTCCGGAGGTGACTTGCGCAGAGCACGGAGGCTGAGCCCATAACTCACACGTGGCTCTAGTGACTCCCGGGCCCGAGTTGAGGGCATCAGACAGAGACTTCAGGGACCAAAGCCTCTTGTTTCATTCCAGACAGTGGATAACTAACACAGCCTGCTGTTTTTTCACTGCTTCGTGCAATAATTTACACTCTAAGAAGCATAACCATCAGAAAACAGTGCTGTGCCTTATGCAGCTGCAGAGAAGTCTGATGGGGCAGTGCTTTGTTTTACAGGGCTAAATGCAACAAGGTGCAGAGCTGAGGGGAACGAACCTCTTACAGAGAGGATAGAGGAATCATGGCCTGATTCTTCTCATGCTTGATCTGTGCTAGGATAAACAACCTGGATTAGGTTGGGAGCTGTGAACCGGGTCCCTCCCAGCTGCCAGCGCCGCGCATGCCCGTCAGCTCCTGGTGCTTCTGCCCCTCTCCCTTGGAGCCCCCAAAGATGCTCTCCAGCCGCCTGCCTGACCCGCTGAGGCCACCTTTGCTGTGCTCCTCCTCACGCACGGCTGGATAAGCTGACCTCACGTATGATGTTTCTTTTTCTCCTCCTCCCCTCCCTGTCCTTAATTCTAACAAACCCCGCTCAGAGGCTAAGCATAAGCTGGATGAACAGTCTCTTTCCCTGTCTTACAGCCCTGCCCTGTCCCTTACCAAGAAGGGGAGGGAATAATGCAGTGTCTACAAGGGAGGAAGGAAGAAAATGTGGTCCATAGAGCAGAGGCAGAGAGACTCAGCGTGATCCACTTGTGTGGTAGCGAGAGCTGGAGATGCCGCGTCATGGCTGAAAGCACTCACAGCCTCCGAGCACCAGTGCTCTGGGAGCAAGCCATGAATCGAGTGTCTAGGAGAAGGAAGTGGCTTTGGCTGGTAGCTACATGTGAGGGATGTTGTATTTCAGCTGCTCTGGGTCCCCTCTGCCTCTGGTGAGGAAAGATTTCGGCTGCGCCATCTCAGCCCTTTGGCAGAAGCAATGCTCAGCACTAGGGTGCTGCAGAGCCTGACTCTAAATTATTCAGTGTCCACCCAGCACGGCCTCATTCTCTCACTTTAAAATGAGCAGACGGGAGCAAAGCAGGCAAGATAGTGGGTTAAAGCAGGTCAGAGCCTCACGGCTGCCACTCTGGGCCCAGGCTGCATCTGCAGCTCTCCCCCTTCCTACCACTGATGTGAGTGAGAGGATGGGCCCCAGCTCCAGGGCACATACTTAAAATCCAGCTGAAGGGAAACTTCAGATCCCCAGGTGAGGGGGTATAAGGAAGGCAGGGCCTGACATCCCCCTAATATTTTCTGAAGCCTGGGGTGGTGTGAAGGGTAGTGCTTGGCTCCTGTCCTTGACCTTGTTACTCTCTCAGTGGAGACATCAGCCACGGGTGACCACCACCCTGGGGTGTCCTGCAGCAGGCTGGATCACCCCTCTCTGCTTGTAGTGCATCCTTGCTCCTGGCATCCCCTGTCAAAGGCCAAGCAGCCATTTCAGGATGTGTCTGCTGGCTCCAAGCTGCTGCCATACAGGAGCTTGAAACTTCCTTGCTGTTAATTTGGCTCCAGCTACAAAACCTCCACCAAGCACTGGGACCCAGCCTTCTGCCTAACAGAAGAGCGAGGCATGGATATGTGCAGGAGGCAGTGAGACACGCCCGCTCGTGTACACGAGCTGCTCACTCGTTGCTGAGGAGGGCTGGGAACTGAGCATCAGCTCCGGCGACAGCCCACAGCTGCCTCCTGGCCCTGCAAATACACCTGTGTTCTCCCCTTCCAGAGGGATGGGGTGGGTGCTCATGGATGTCCCCTGCATGTAGGGGTGATGGGACATTGCTCTTCTCAGGGAAGACTCTCGCTTCCTATCCATGTAAACAAGGAGAACTAAATAAGAAAGTAGAGGCAGCCGGGCACCCTGCCTGTCTGTGCCCTGGTCACTTTATATTTCTCACTGCTCGGCCCTTCACCACCGTGCAAAAGTTTTCTTATCCAAAGGATCAATTTTACCGGGGAATTGCTTTCTGAATTCGACCTTTGAGGATCATCAATCTAAGCAGAGAACTATAACCCCAGCAAGCTGACCCCGCAACACAGCACTTTTCAGCCCAATCAATCAGGCTGCATTATTTAATAGCGAGCAGCAGAGCGCCTTCAGCCAGCCCTGATTGCCAACCCCATTTTCTGCAAAGGTTTCTGCTTCCAGGCCTCCCTGCTGCTCCTGCTCAGCAGCTTGGCTTTAACCCCTTCATCAGGCTTCTCTGCCTCTTTCTCTGGGCCTCCAGCCCAAGGATGTGTGCTCGCCAACTGTCTGTGCACAATGTCTTTCCCCAGCCAACATCCAGCTGGTGGAGACTGGAGTAAATGACATTAGCTCAGTTCCCTGGGTGGGAGCTGTGGCCAGGGAAGGGAGGATGAAGGGAAAGGTTAGGAGCTACTTAGCAAAGAGGCTTAAATAGCAGCAGTGCGACAGACACCTGTGCTGTGGCCTGCAAAAGGCAGTGATGGACCTACTCCAGTCCCAGGACTGCTCCAGCAAAGTGCTGGTTGCAATACGGTCTCTTCGGCTCTGTAAGTGAAGAGCTGAGAGCACATCTCCTCTCTAGCTCATGGGTGGTGGTGGTGCTGTTTCTCATTGAGCATTCAGAGCCCACGTAAGATGCAGCTGTGGTGGGGCATGGCCTGGAGCAGAACAGCCCCAGCACATGTCCAGCAGGAGCCAGAGCACCCTCTGTGGCCTGGGGACGCCTAAATCCCATGCTAGGCTGTTAGTAGACACTACAACTGTGTTGTGCATTAAACACAAAGTGGCTCACACCATTCCCAGCAAAAAAGGCTGGAGCAATGTGTGGCCCCAGATGTTACCATACCACAACAGGATATTTACGAGTATACATTAGTGCAGGTCACTCAGCTGCTGCCCTCCCTCAGAGTCTTGCAGTGTGGGCTAACGCTGCCAATGCCTCCACCAGGGAACACCATGGAGCGTGGACAGCCAAGGAAAGTGTCCTTTTTCTTTTTCTTTTTCTTTTCTTTTTCTGTTTTTTTTTTTTTTTTTTTCAGCCATAAAGAACAGTTTGCCATCCCTGCATTTCTCCAAGTCAGCATCCTGGAGGTCACAGCAGTGAGCGGTTGGAGAGGTGTCTGGTGCCAAGCCCATGTGCAAAGGAGATGCCCGTGCACAGGCTTAGGAAGGGGTACAGGCAGAGGTGAGTGCTGCAAACCTGCAGGAGCTGTGCTGGGAGTAGGAAAGCAGCCACTGTCCCTAAGTTTTCATTAATAATGACTTTTGAAATGATTTTAAGAAGCCATGCCAGCCCTTTGCTTTCCTTGCAGGGATCCTTATGCATTTTACAACCACTTTTCTGTCTGTAACCCTACTTTGCAGAGCAGGGAAGTAAGACAGAGAGCAGCCCCTCATCCCTCTCCTTCCCTATGGGGCTCAGCCAGCCTCGGGGCGGGGGTGGCACTCCCTGCTCAAGCCTGATGCCATGACCCTGCTGCCATGCTGGGTAGGGCTGGAGGAACCGCTCGCTGGGTGGAGACCCAGAGCGCTGCTCCATCCCCATGCACCTCTCACCCAGGTCTCACCATGGCCCAATCCTGCCTTGCCCCAAGCTCCTCATAAAAAGAGCCTGGGTGAGGACATGGGGCAGCAGAAGGCCTCCACAGTAGGCCACCACCTCCCTTCCAAGTCTTCTTCCAGTCCAGTCTGTGCACTCATCTCCACCCCATGCTCACCACGAGGATGCTATGGCATGGCTGTGTGGCCCCAGGGTTGCTGTGGAGACCCCGTCCCCTCTTGCCAGTTCCTGGGCCTCCAGGCTGTGGCTCTCCTCCCCCATCACTGGCTTGGCAGTGGTGTCCCCTGCTCCCTTTCCACTCACCCGAGCTGGCATTGGGGAGAGGCAGCGCAGCAGAGAGCTGCTAATGACTGCCATCCAAAGGAAGGCTTATGATAGCTTTCCCCTGAATTGTTTGCTCTCACTGTAATTGATGAGCCTTTAATGAGTCTCATGGGATGATGTGTTTGAAGGGAGCTTTTTCCTCTCCAGTCCCTGAGGAAAATGATGTTTCAACTGATCTCAGCTCTTGGGGAAACATGAATAACTCTTCTCCATCTCTCTATTGTCATCCCAGCCGTTGCTCGCAGCACGCTCCGGCAGCTGCCTGGCCGTGACTTACCCACTTTCTACCTGCTCCTTTGCAACAGTTTTGGCAGCTCAGCAAAAACAGGGAGCAAATCTTTTGGGCAAAGCATAACGGGCGCTGAGCTTGGATTGTTTCTGGCCCATCTGTGCGTGCAGAAGCAGGTAAAAATAACTCTTAATGACTGGGCCACGGAAGGAGGACCGTTCCTTTGTGGAGAGCGGTTATATTAGGAATCGCCTTGCTGGGAGATCACTCTGGCAGAGGTTTGTTATTGCCAGTGGCTGGAGTGGAGCTGAAAGGGCTGAAGAAGGTGATGGTGGCTCATTCATCCCAGGAGCAGGGCTGAGAGCGTAACTGAGCCTGCGGTTCAGGGGCTGAAGGGGGAGAAAAAGCCATTTTAACTTGTTGTTTCTTTCTGCTCAAACCAGGGAGAGAGGCTTCTGGGTTTCACTGTTTTTTGCAGAGCCAAAAAACTGAAAACAACCCCAGGTTAGGTCAGAAGGACATGTTGTGAGTGTTTTTTTTTCCTTGTGGGTTTTCACTTTTGGTGGTGTGGTAGGGATGGATAAACCTACCTGACTGGGAGGAACCCTCCTCGCTGCCCTTCAAAATGATTTGAGGTTTGGGTTACAAAGAGGAGACAATTTAAAAGATGCCAAAGTGGAGAGCACACTATCTGGCTGTTCCCATTCGAGAGGTTATTTATTTTAAATAAGTTGACACTCACCAGCTGTCAAGATCCTGCTGACTGGTGGAACATTATTTACATTCAAAGCTGTCTTAAAAAGCAAATACGAAACCAAACTTCCCCATTAGGGGGTCAGGCAACAGAAGGAAGGAAGGGTGAAGAGGACATCACAGGATACGTGAACATAAATATTTGCAGAGTAATGTGTATAAATGCTCTTGGTCTTTCTCCTGGAATGCAATAACGCCTGCAATTGAGTTCATTGGCCAAATTGAATTTGGGTTCCTGTACAAGTCTCTTTATATTAAGTGCTTTAACATACATCACCTTCTCAGTCTATCGATGAAATTCTATTATCCGCTCAGGGCCGGACACAACTCGGCAACAAAATCGGAGGGGAAATAAAAACCTTCACAAACCAAAGCCAGAAGCAGGTAATAGGACCTTGGGCATCCGTCTCCGGCTATTGACAAAGTGTCACGAGCATCTGGGGGAAGGAGGAGCTCTCTGGGTTTCTTGTTAACTCCCTCCCCCCGGCTCAGCAAGTTTCCCCTTGCTGCAGTGAGAGTAAAACCCTTTCAGAGACTCAAGAAGAGCCAAGCAAACAGTTGCTGCATATTAACTTGATTTAACTATCTGACCAAGGGTAAGATTTTGCTTGAACTCAAGCTAATTCCAAGTTGGAGGAATGCCAGGGAAATTCAGCCATCCAGCTCTCAGGGGCGGCCCAGCACGGATGCGAGGACAGGGCGAGGAACATAGAGCACCAATGGCGCAGACTTGGCTGCCCTTGACACGAGGATGCTGTTTCCTCCTGGGACCCAAAGTCTGGCTGCCAGGAGCTGCAGGGGAAGGAGCAGGGACAGGTACAGGCAGTGCTTGCCCTGGTTTCTGTGGTCTTCCCAAAGCTGCTGAGCGTGGGTGGAGGCCGGCCATGGGCTGCAGGGATGTTGGGCTGGTTCCTGGCGGATATTTGGATGAGCCCACGGCTGTTTTGGGGATGATGATCTGATGCTGAGCAACCTTGGCTAGGGAAGCCCACGCTATCACAGATCTTTTACCCCAGGTCCCTTCCTGTGCCCCTTCTGCAAAGAAGAAATGGTGCAGCTAGCAAGTCCCACCCTGCTCCTCAGGGAAAGGCACTTAACAGAAGAACGGGGCATTATACGAAATCTGAGACCCTCAACAAAAGGCTCCACAGATGAAACCTTCTTCTTTCCTTCCTTCTAGAAACAGCTTTGTCAGAGAAGTCAAGATTGCAAAACACTGTGGCTGGAGGCTCTCCAACAGCTTCATAAACAGAGCCAGAAGGAGGATGTCCAAGCAGAGCAAAGCAATGTGGAGGTAGCCAGGACACACTTTGTGCTGGCAACTCTGGCTTGAGTTGAGCAGGAATTGCTTAATCTTTAACAGCACTACAGCACCAAGGATCACTGCATCCTGAGAGTCACTGAGAAGGCAGAAAAAGGTATCCTTTGCCTGTGGGTACTGCTAATGATCAAATAGCCTGATTTATTGGAGGAGGTGCTTTAGGGGATGGCCTTGATCCTTCAGGCCTGAAGTGCCTGATTCTGGGGCAAAGATGACAGGCTGCATGAATTTGTTCTGCAGATTCTCCATTCTAAGTCATGTGGAGAGGAAAGCCTCTTGGAGAGCATCCACACTCTCTCCTCCTGCCTTCCTCCAGGGATTGCTCATCACTGGTAGGATGGACAGACAGACAGACAGAGCACGCACTGGAGCAGAGGAGAACTTAGGAGAGAAATCTTAATAATCAGCCTAAAATTGATTCACTTCTGCTCAATCAGGTTTCTCCTAACTGGATCCACATGTCCTGGCCATGGCACATTAACTTCAATTATGACTTATTAACGTCTCCGTGACGGAGCGTGCCCCGCTGAGCACTGCAAAGACTGACGGTATGAAGGGGAAAAAAATTACTCCAAAGAGACATGGTGTGTAATGGAAAGGGAACCGAGGGCTTTCATCGCGCCAGCTGTCAGTCAGGAAAAGCTCATTCACCAGAATGACACCTGAGGAGAAGACCAAGCAGTGAAGAGAGATCTGTGGGGAAAAGTCTTGCGCTTCCCTTGCCCACCCTGCCTGGCACACACACGAGCACACAGGCCGAGGGCTTGCTTGTGTCTATTCCTGTCTTGACTCCTGTGCATCTCCAGTTACTCTGCAGATCAATAGGGACAGGATGGAAGAATTAAAAAAGAAACAAAAGAAAAAGATACAAAAGAAGAAGAAAGAGAGTAAAAATAAACCGTCGGCCGTGAAGGGAGAAATGGACCTGGCTGTGGCTGTGGGAGAAGGAGATGCAGATGGAGCTGAGAAACCTCTCTGAACCCACCAGCCAAGGCTGCAGCATGAGAAACCACCCAGGCTCGTGGTCTGCTCTGAGGGCAAAGAGTTTTTCTCTTCCCCTGACCATGAATATCAACTGGAAATGAGCTGCCATGTGTCTCATAGCCGTGCGGGCACTGCCAGCTGTCTGCCAAAATCCTGGTGCTGCAAGGGGCGCAGGCTGTGCCACACACTGCTCCTCTGATGCCACGCACTGTGCCAGGCACCACTCCTCCACCCTCCTAGGGCTGCTCACATCTCTGCTCTCCAGCTGGGATTTTGTGTCTGCTTTTTTGCCTTTGAGCCTTCACAGTCATCTTCCCTCTCATTTTCAAGACCCCGTGGTGACTCCCTAACAACACTCCCCATCTCATCTAGGCAGTTCTCTCCTTTTCCTTGAACCTGGTTTTCTCAACATCCTAGAAGAGGCACCATCCATCCCTAGCCCAGCCCTGCCCACCCTGCCCCCTCCCTTCCCTGAGAAGCGCTTCTGTCAGGCTCACATTGATTTCTCCTCTCTTCCTCTCAATAACCCATCCCTTGTTGAGCCATACACAAGATTTAATTTGGTTTTAGTCCCTGCACTGTAACTGGCTTTGCTTACAGCTGGAATTAGATTGCTTTCCAGCAAAAAAATCCTTGCTTGCTGGGACTGGAATAATCACAGGAGCGGAGTTAACGCACATTGAAGCTTCTCTACCTTATACACTGCTTATCCACAGCTCTTCAGATGGTTGTCCTGCCCTGCCCTGCACGCATCGGTGCTGGAAGAGTCAGCCCAGGACAGGCATTGACTTATTCCTCATCCATCCAACCAGGATGAGTGTCCCCTTCTCCTGGGACTGGTTCATCAAGCAGGGACAGCCAGGGAGAGCCGGACCAGTGCAAAGCTGAGTTGTGCTGTAGCTCAGGACTTGCGTTTTGGGCTGGAAAAAGCAGACTTCAGAATTTGCTTTGTCCCTGGCCAAGGAAAAGCTCTCTCTTCCCAGAGGCCCTGCTGTAGCAGCAGAGTTGCTGTCAGGCAGCTTGTGGTGAGCAGAGGCGAGCAGGGGCCGCTGCTCTGCAGCAGCCGTGGGCAGCCGTCCACGCAGGCAGCGCGCCAGCTCGGGAGGGAGGCCACCAGGAATCAGCCAACAAACCCAAACCCATCTTCTTGTTCTGGCACCAGCAAAAAAAAAAGCAGCATTGCAGCTTCCACCAGGCATCTGCAGCCCAACCCTTCCTCACCAGAGCTGTCCTCTCAGTGCAGGTGGCTGTGGACTCTTGGATGCCTCATAGAGGCTGTGCCCCTCTCTCCCCAGGGTCTTTCCTCTGCCCTAGTTGTCTTTTTTTCACAAAGTCTGAAGGGATATTATCTCTTGAAGCAATATCTGCTACTATTAAGTGGTATTAAGCGTGGCCAGAGTGTTCAAAAGCTGGTGAGGGACTGGGGGAAGATACCTGAGAGCCAGCAAGGTGCTGGTTTGTGGAGAATCCCACCAGCATAGCCAGAAGTCAAAACTATTGAAGCAACATATCCTGCCCAAGGCACGCAGAAAAGGTAACAGGCTTTGGGAAGGAAGGCATTCACAGCACACCAAGAGTATTTTAACATGTATCTTAAGGCATCAAGTATCCTAAAGCTGCTGCAGGTGTAGTAACAAGTCCTTAGTTACCTGCACAGTTATCTCTGCTTCGGAGCCAAAGGCTGTTGCACAAAGGCATCAAACATTTAAGCCTAGTTTACTCCTTTCTGAGCTGAAAACTCTGTGACGCTGTTCCAGCCCGAGCCCAACCAGCCCAAATAAATTGATACACCAGCTCCAACCCTTCCTGCCAGCCAGACCAGTCAACGTAGGCTTTGGCTGGGAATTAATCCCTATGGCTTTGCTTCTGCTGGTAATATCAAAGAATCCCTGTGAACAGCCAGGGCAAGTGGAGCCAGGGCAGACGGAGCCAGGGAAGGGACTGGTTGTGTTCAGGGTTGGGGGAAGGCAAGGTGCTGGCCTTTCCGCTTGCCTTTGCCCACTTTCCCTCCCTTCCATCCTCTTTACTTTGCTGTTCTGCCCCACCCTGAGCTGTCTGAGGACCGTGGATATTTGGTACGCCTGCTGACAGTTCTTATGGGCAGGTGTAAATGTCTCTTTGCACGTATCTATACAGAAGCACATTGCACCAAAACCTGGGTGCCTGCAGATGTTGGTGGCAGTGTTCTTCTGCACCTCTGCCTGGGTGCCTGAGCTCCCCAGGGCTCCCCCTGAAGCAATCCTGGCAGCAGGTACCCAGACACGCTGCCAGCTGAGCCGAGAGCCATGGCTGCTCATCCCAGAGAGGTAACTATGCTGAGAGACCAAGCCCTTTGACTGCTGTGACCCTCACTGCTGCCTCCTGTCTCCCCCAGCAGGAGCAAAGGGCCCTCCCATCCCTCCCTGCAGCTTCTTTCTCCTTGGAGCTCATTCAAAGCCAACCTCGGTGGCATTTGCAAAACATTTTTGCTTGCAAGTCTCAAGCAAACAGTTTGGAACCAACACAAACGGCTCCTCTGTCGCTGTGGTGATTCTTGTTAACGAGGGGTGGGTGATGGGGAGGTTTTTTCCCCCTCTCACCTCTGTCTCGCACAAGCTGAATCCACAAGCTGGATGGGAAATCAGCCATCTCGGCGTTTTTCCACCTTACTTTGCTCTTTCAGTTGATGTCATAATGTAACATATGGCATTGTACAAAGAAATGAAAAACAAAAACAGGAGAAAGAAACCCCCTCCTGCCTTCCCCTGCCTCAGATCTATTGGGAGGTTACCCCCCACTTGGTCTGCTGGAGCTGGGGCTGCTCCAGGGGTGCAGGACTGACTTGGGATGGCCCATCCTGCTTGTATGGGCAGTGAGCTGGACTTCAGCAGGGTGAGCCTCATTCCTCACCCCTTCCAGATCCAGTAACGTCACCCCTGAGATGACTGGTTTTCCACAGCTGAGGACAAAGCATCTGAGAGGGAACTCAGACCCTGGCTGTTCATTCGTCCAAACCAGGACCCAGCTTCCCCCTCCAGGCCATCTCCAGGATGACAGAGCCCTTCTCTCAGACACAGCCCTGGAGGTGCCCCAGCCAGTCCCTGCATGGACACATCTGTTTTATCATGGATGTTGCTGTGCCTGGGGAGAAAGGATATTAGAGGGAGAAACACTGACAACCTTATCAGTTGACAGAAATGCTGATGGCTTAGTTTTCTAGCAGTAACACTCTTCTTACCCCTTCGAGAAGAGACACCCAAAGAAATACAGCAGCCTTTACCTGCCAGTGACTTCAATGTTGGAGACGGCATAGAAGTATTTGTACAAGTTCTCCCTCTGCACGTAGGTGCCCCCCAGGGCTGGTCTCAGCAGCCTCATCCGCAGGTCGGTCACGGTGAAGAAGTCCTTGAGTCCTTTGGCGCTCTCCAGCCGGGTGTACAAGTTGTCCATGTTCTTGAGCTCAGGGCCAGCAAAGATGGCAAAGCGGTCCCTCACCTCAAACCGGACGGTCTTCTCTTTTTTGGAGCCCGCCCAGCGGGAATACTCCTCTGTGCAGAGGACTCTGTTGGCACTGGTGGTGGAGAGGTCCCGGACCCTCCGTGCTGGCATGCTGAAGGCCTCCATGCAGTCATCTGCGTAATATTGGTAGGGGTGCCAAGTCCTCCCATTGTCCAGCGACTTCTCCAGCATCATGATGGTGGGCCGGCCATACTCGAAGGTTATCACGATGTCATCCGTCAGCTCGATGCTCTTGTTCCAAGACAGCGTGATGTTGGCCAGCAGGGGCTCTGGGTACCGGCGCCACGTCACGCTTTGCCAGTACGTGGCCAGCCCATCATCCTCGCTGTCGAACATGAGCTTCGGTGGGTGGGCCAGGTCTGGGTTGGAGGCGTCACACTCATCGCTGCACAGGTACGGGTTCTCCTGGAACAACAACAACGGTCACGAGAGAAGCAGGCAGTGCTGGGCATTGTGAGCATGAGGCCAAGCTCGCAGCACTGCTGGGCCCTGGTTTTAGCAAACATTAACTGCTGGGCTGAACTGGAGTGTGCTGGGGTTTGGCTCTGGATGATGCTGTAACTGGGGAACAATTTAAGAGAGGAAAATTTGCTTTGCCTTTGCTGTAAGAAGAACGGAGCTGTTTCCTCTGAAAGGCCCTTTGGGAAAGGGCCTTTCAATTTGGCACGGGGGCAATTTTCATAGAAAGCGCTTTCCCTGAGATGGTCTCTGAGAAACTCCACATAAGGCTGGCTGAGTTACAAGCCTATGGAAAGCTGTGTTCAGCTCTGCTTCCTTGCAAGAACCAAATGGCTGAAATCGACATCCATGCCTCTGACAGCTCCTGATGCTGAATGGGCGTAGGACACACCATCCCCTCAGCGCCTCTCAGCATGGCTGGAAACTACATTCCCCAGCTCTGAGTGAGACAGGAAGAGGCAGCAGTGGAGAGAGCAGAGATTTGTGCTCCCAGTGCCTCCACTCCCTCCAGGACAGCACCCTGGCCTCAGGGACATGCAGTGAAGTTATTCTTGGGATGCACTTGCTCAACCTGATGTGATGACCATTGCTGGTGACCTCTCAGCTCAACCTACCCAAATTAACCAGAGGCTGAGCTGACAGGGTATTGGGAAGGGAATGAGGCAGCTCTGTGTCCATCCACCAGTGACCAGAAACCTAAACAACGTCCCCAGTCACCTGCTACTTGTCCAGGTGTCCTTAACCCATGGCAAATAGAAGGGACCATCAGTTAACATCTGTCTTCGCAGAACCTGAGCTATGTAGCTCTGCCTGGCTGCCTTCCCCAGCTGCAGGAGGTGCAATGGTCCTCGCATGGACCATGGTGGGAAGGAGGGCTTATCCCGACCGGGCAGCAATGCCCACTGCTATGTCACTCCTTGCCTGCAGGCCTGGGCAACAGGAGAAAAGGTCCAGCCATCCCATCTTGCCCACAAGTGACAGTGCACAGCCAAGCCTGCATGTTTTGCAGGGTCACATGCACACATTTCCATGTACTGAACTGCACTGACATATTGCCAAGGGCACACACCACACCCCAAATGTTGAAGTTTTGGGGACAGGTATCAGCGTTAGCAATGCCAATGGGTTTATTGCTAATCCATACATGTGTTAAACTCCATCATGACAGTCTGGGTTGCCCTGCAGACACTGCCTGTGGGAGCGTGTGGGTCCAGCCTACCTTGGAGATGATATGGGGCTGTGTTACAGTGGGTACCATCTGCAAAAAGAATCTGCAGCACACTGCAAATCTTTTTTGCATATGAAGCATCTCTTTGCTGTCGCTTTACTTCCCTCTTTGACTCAAAATCCAGAGGATTGGGGTGGGAGAAAGACTGGCACGACAGGGGGCTCTGCTGCAGTGGGACCCTCGTCAGGCAGGCAGAGTCACCTGGCAGAGGAGGTGATAAAGCAGCTGGAGTCACTCAGAGCTGATGGCTGGAGGCGAGGAGCCTGCTGGGGTGCAAGGTCTGGCCTTCCCGAGCACAGTCGACTTGCAAGGTAAGACCAAGCCGGGTTTTGTAGTTTGGTTGTGAATGCCTTGTGCATGACTGGGAGCCTGTGGGAAGGTGCTGTGTGCATGGAACAGCATGCTCCCACCTGGCCTCAGGGACCTCCTGCAGCACTGGGGCTATGCTGGGGTGCAGGGAGCTGATGCTGGTACCTGGAGGCTCAAACAAAGGAGGTGCAGGGCTGGGGTCTGTGTAGGCTGGAGAGAGCCCTGCTGTAAGTGTGGAAAGCGAATGTTCTTGTGAACGTGGCAGACTGATCCTGCAAAATGGGTTTGCTTTGACCTGGGAAACTGTTGGAATCCTTGTGCTTGTGACCTGCCTTTAGGGTGCCCCATGTATAACCCAGGCAAAGCAGAGGTGGGCATCTGGCTTGCACAAATGGGTGCTCTTGGGTGCAAAGCGAGTCTGTGCTTTGAACGTGGAAACAACGCGTGACACGAGGTGCTTTGTCACATCCAATTGGGCAACCAAAAGTCTTGGGAACTACTTAGAGCTTCTTCACTCCTTGTGTGTAAAATGGGCCTTTGGTGCCTCCCCGCAGCTCAGAGACATGCACTGAGTGTGAGCACCTGTTTGCACTGTGAGTGGAGGCCACAGCGAAGCCTAGAAAAGCTCAGGAGGACATAAATAATTCTGTCTTCTGAGTAGTACTCTGTAAATAAGGCAGAAGGCAGCTCCATCAGCAGTGGGGATTAAACAATATAGTGAGCAGCTGATCTGTACATAAGCACCAGGCTCCTTTGCAGGGGATGCAGCGGTGGCCTTGGGGACTCTTGTAAACAAAGCATGCGTTGTGTGTGTGTGCATGAGGCTGGGAAAGCAGCAGAAGCCAGTTGATAAAATGGGGAAAACTCGTACTCTTTTCAACACTGCCTTGCTCTCAGACATGTGCCTGCCCAATGGTAAAGCCATGAGTGCTCTGCTGGGATTTGCTCCTCCTGTTACTGCCTTAACTTAAGCCACGTGTGGATTTTGCCATCTCTGTGTGTGCTTGGAAGAAGGGCTGCAGCCAGAGCTGCTGAGCTCCAGTGCGGTGCTCGTTCCCAGAGCAGGGATGCTACCAAATCGGTGCTTTGACAGACATTTCAGAAGCAAATGGCTATAGCTTTACTATTTTTCACTTGGCTGCAGCTGTGCCAACTGAGCAAGGAAAATCAATGAAGTACTCAGGTGGATCAGGTCGAGAGGTGAGGGCACCTGCCCAGGAGCTCACCATTCACCTCACAGAGAGGGAGAACTGCCCCAAGCAAGGGGAGATGCCAGCCAGCGTGCAGTGGGGCTGGAAGGTCCTCTCCTGCTGAGCCATGCTGTTCTAGAGCAGAGATTAAAAAAAACTAAGATATTGACATATTTAATATGCTCTCCTGACTCGTCACGTTCAGAGGAATTGTTTATCTCTGCTAATGAGACACAGCTTCCTGCTGGGGGATGTAGCTGCCTCTTAACACAGCTTTACAGCAGTGGCTGATGGAAAAGGAAGAAAATATCCCCATCAGATGAAGCACTGGGGGCTCTGAGTATGTTTCCTGTGCTGAGGCAACATATTGTGTTGCAGTATGGTCCTACTGTTAATGTGGTCATACAGATGGCTTAATAGGATGGTCCTGAAAAGACCATCTCTGAGGTCCATTTTTCACCTTTTGACAGAGGGTGTAGCAGTGCAGTGTCTTGGTAGGCCCAGGTAGGGAATTGGTTTGAGATGGCAGCAGAAAGCTCCCTGATAAACCTGCCTTGCTTCTCAGAGTGGCTCTGTGCAAGCAGGATTCTGCATGTATGGAGCTGCCCTGGCAAGAGCACTCTTGCTGTGTGGCTTATTTCCCTCGCATGCAGCAGCCATCGGGGCTGCAAAAAGCCCTCAAGGTGGTGTAAGATGAATCTCCACTGAGTTTTTGCTGCTAGAGCTGTCCCCAGCGTGGCCACAGTGGCCAGCTTCACCTTCAGGGCTATGTACGATGTTCATGTTGAGGCTTTCTTTGAAGGCTTCCTTAAGCTGTGGTCAACTTACACAAGGGAAAGACTCTATGACCAAACCACAAAAAGAAACCAGTCAGACCAGTAAAGGGTGGCCAGAATGGGAGGTGGGACAGACTTCCCAGGAACAGTGATGGAAGCAACCGAGTCTGACAAGCGCAATGCTTCTCCTGGTGACCCGTCTGGAGGGACAGAGCTGGCCAGGCATGTCCCTGGCAGGGGACTTGGCAGGTCAAGAGTGGGGAAAAAGCAGAGCCAAAACTCTGCCTGTCTCCCATATGCTCGTCTCGGAGATCAGAGAATGGAGGTGTGCAATCCCTGTACGTCCCAACCTGCAAGCATGCTCTGCTCAGCTCAGCAGGCAGCAAGCCCAAAGATGTCTTTAAGCACCCTGATGCTGGACCAGAACACTGCTCGAGAGCTGTGGGGTTGTAACAGGGCAAATGCAAAAATAAGCCCAAACTGACAGTGCTGAAATGTAGGGGGAGACCCTCAAAAGCCACCAAGTGAGTCACATCACTACAGCTTCCTCTGCTAAAATGAAGTGTTCCTTTTTTGGTTTTGGGTTTATTGAATTGTCCTTCCTTCACGGGATGCTCAATGCATTTTCTGCTGGTGGGGTGGTTTGAAGTCAGTCGGGAGGGCAGGGGGGAGCGGAAACAGATGGCTGTACTTTGGCTGCTCCATTGGTCCTGGTAAGATCAGTTATAGCACTGTTGAAACAATTCCAGGTATTATTTTTGAATCTGGTTTCCTCCTCCAAGCCGTGTGTCCTCCAAAGAATCTGTCCGAAGTCTCAAGATATTTACATCCTCAATCTAAAAGTCAGAATGCATTAGCCAGGCAAACCTGGTCTCGGCGAGCTTAAAATAAACCAGTTCGCTTTGAGTCTCACGCTATTAAATCAGTCGTGAGTGTCCTCACAGCAACTAAACGTTGCAGGTTTCCAGCTCTCCAGCATGTTCTTCTGGTTGCTCATTTCTTGAGGGTGCCCAAAGAGCGCTGCAGCCTTGCTTAGCCCCAGCTCAGCCCAAAGGGGTTGATGCCCTAGGGACAAACTGCAAAGGCCTCGTTGAGGACAAACTGGCATCACAGCAAGATTGTGCCTCCATGGGGCAAAGGCCTGGAAATGTGTCCCAGTCCCAGTGATTGCAGCCCCAGCCCTTGGGTTTCACCTCCTCTCAGTGCTGGGTGGGGGACAGTGCTGCCAGAAATGCTGCAAAAGGGACTTTCTGAAGGTGACAGTGGGGACTTCCTCCTTGAAGGAGGATTTCTTAAGAAACAAGATATCACTCTGATGAGGCTTGATGACAGGAATCCAGGATGCTGTAGCAAAACTGCTCCCCACTTTGCCAGGGAGGAAGGGAACAGGGAAAACAGCCACAATAAAAGGCCCCGGTTTTACAAAGCCCAGCTGGTTGCTACAGCTCTTAACGAGGGCACAAAGTTGTTTTGCCTTTTTTTTTTCCTGGCAGATAATGCCATTTTTAAACTTCATGGCATAAAATTATATATTTTTGTAGGTGAAATTACTTGATTAATCATTAAGCTGTTGAATATTTTAAACAAACTAGACATCTGTTGTGAATGGTGAAAGCTGCACAGAAATACAACTGCAGCTTTTAGGAGATCTCCATGCCAAAGGGAAGCTGGAAAGCAGTTACAACCAATAGCTGCTCAATGAAGAAAAATAATAACAATATTAAAGGGAAAAAAGCCCCAAGATTTGAGCAAAAACAGATAAGTGGACAATGTGGAAGTTTGTATTGCTCAGTCAAGGATGCTGATCGTGGCTCTCGTAACCTGGTGTGATTTGTTTAATGGTGATTTGTCTTGGTCCAGGGATCCCGCCTTGGTGTTCCTTTGCTTTCAGGGGTTTCTTTTGCTTGATGAAGTTGCATTGTTTAAGCTAAGACCTCTGGTAAAACCGAGCTCACCTTGGTATCAACTTATTTTTAATTACAGTCAGTTTCTGGCGAAGTCTCATCAACTGACGTAGTTTCAGAAATGCAAACTTTATATTGGGGTTGTGGGGAAATCCTTGGCTTTTGTATAGGAAGATTTTTATCAACAGGGAAAAAAAGTGAAATGCTTTTCTTTGGCACAGAGATCTCTAAGTTGTATGTCTTGGGTCCTTTCTCTGTAGAGGGTTTTTTCCCCCCAAGAACTGGCTCTCAAACCCAAACAGAGGGCTCAGACCTTGGGCTTCTCCAGGCTTTCCTGTAAGGGTTGATGATGGTTGGGACTGGGGCTGCTTGGCTGCCCCTTCCACAGCCTAAAGAGACTGAAGAGCCAGGTCTGGCTTCTCTGACACGAGGAGGAGCTTCCTGCAGACTCTGAAATGAGAGATCAGCTTAATAACCAGGCTCCTGGAGTTTGGTAGGAGAAGGTCTGGTGGGAATTCAGTGATTCAGTGGGGCAGGCAACAGAAACCTCCTTCTTGGGAGTGCTTGCAGTCAAGGAAACCTCATTCTGAACCTGCACTCAGGAGAGGACAATCCCCTTAGCACCCACCCTGTCCAGCTGTGATGCTTAAGGAGCTCTCAGATGCATACCAAGGCCCTTCTGCTTCTTGTAGGGCACCTACAACCCTGTCTTTGATTTTCCTCTTAAAGGTTAGCTGATGATGTTCACAAAGTCCCCACATTGCCTTGCACAGCAACAAAGTCCTTAAACCGGTATCAAATTTCCTCCAGATTGTGCAAAACACACACATTGGAAAAATCCTCACGTGCACCTGATCCCTTCTGCCCTGCTAATGTCCCTGCCATGGGCTTCTGCCACCGTGGGTCTCCTGCAGCCTCTCCTTCCTGAACAAGTCACGGGGAGGACTGATAGCTGTGGGAGATGAGGGTCCCCAGACTGTTTCCTGCAGGTGCTCTGGCACACAATCCCACCTAAGCTTTACTTTATACCATCAGCTTCTCCCACTCCCTTCCCCATCCACCACCAGGTTGGATTTCTTTGCTCATGAAGCTGCAGGATGAAGCTGAAACACTCGTCTCCGTGTGCTGGCTTTTCTGCTTCTTTACACTCAGCCAGGCTCCCCTGATTCAAACTGGGACTGAGCTGTGGGACTTCACATCCCCTGCTCCAGCTTCCTGGGCTCTGCTGGGGCTTTGTAGGGATCTCTGTCCCTGTTCCCATCTTGGCTGGGCTGCGGCTTTGCTCTCGTGCCTGTCAGCACCACGATTCAGCACTGGGAAATAACCCACTGGGCAGGGAAGATGCTGTCCCCAACCCAGCTCTTTATCCTCCTCGCTGATACTGAGTTAAATCTATTTTCTCCAACACAAATTTTTGACAAGGCCACGTTGAGTGATGAGCATTTGGGGAAACTTCCTTGGTTTTCCTTCCAATAACCGTTCCAGGAACGTGATGCTCTTTCCCAAACAGAATAGCATTTACCCAGGAGAAAATGAAGGCTCTTCCTAATGTCATTACCAGGTATTTTCACTCTTGCTGCACCTGACCTAAGGGTTCAACTGCTCTATCAGGATTTATGAAAAGACAAGGTGATTTTATGATCAAAAATAACATTTGTGAGTAATTAAATCTCATGCTTCAGGCCATAAACCATAACCTGCCAGTGGCCAGGATGGGACTCCCAGAGAACTGGAAATACTCTCTGACAATTAATTTTCACTCTATTCATGGGCTGGGAGGGATCAGAGGGGTGAAACAACCGTAATTAATTTACAGCGATTATTTCTAACAGCTGGCAAGTGGCATAACTCACGGGCAGAGATGGCTGGGAGCATGGAGATAATTGAGGAGAAATACGAGGCTCCTCTTGAGCCAAACAGCCCCTTCCCTGTGAGCCTGGGCAAAGGTCTGTGCCCTCCTTGCACAAAGCTCCAAGGACATGGGGTGATGCCGGGAGCCACACGGAGCTGCCTGGCTGGGGTCTGCTCCTCTTGCAACCGATTACCCGGTGCGCAGACAGGTTTTCCCCACAGCAAAGCTGTGACTCAAACCTGGCAAACCTCTCGGGAAAGCTTTGCACGTGCTGTTTTGGGATGCCTGTTGGTGTGCAGGGAGGGGTCCCCAGCAGGACCAGTGCCGCTGCTTTGACAGCCAAGATGCTGGGGATGCTCCAAATGCAAAATGTGCCTTTTCAAAATGAAATTTTAATAGCTTTCTTTAAGCCTATGTGTTTTCTCCTTTTTTTTTTTTAAAAAAAAAAGCCACTACTTTGGTCAAGCTCTCTATATTTTAGATAATCCAGAAGCTCTCTCAGACAGTAGAAGACAGAGCTTTCCCTGGGGCCTCCTGCTCACTCAGGAATGCTCCAGCAAACCCCTCATGCACAAACCCTGCGGGCATCACTCTCTTCTTCATGATAACCCTCTGAAGAGATGCTTCTAAATGCCCTGTGTACGTAGGGGCAGGTTTTGGCAAGGCATCTGTGCTTAGGAGGCAGAGGACTCTGGAGCAGGGAGCCTTGTGGAGATGGGTTGGAATGGGATGGGAAGCTCAGAGTGGGCTGGTGAGGTGGTTTGCTCGCTCATGTGCCCTTTTCCTCACCGCCTCCCTCCCCTCAGCCATCTGGGGCTCTTATTAGGGCAGAGACAGCAAAAGAGGAGAAAACCATCCTCACTAACAAGCTGTTTGCTGTTTCTGAGCAGGTAAAGGCAGAGCTGGAATGAATTATTAATAGGGTGGAAATGGGGTCCCTCCACAGATCTGCTAATTCTAGCTCAGCCAAATGTCACTCCCTCCATCTCCCCCCCCCCCGGCCGTGGTTTGGGGCATTGACTGCTCCTCCGATTCCTTCTCCTTCCTCCCGCATCGGAGGTTGTCAGAGTGCAAGGTCACCCTCGGCACGGGTGTCAGGACACACTTTGCCTGCGTGCGGGATTCAGGAGAGTGTGAGTCAGCAGAAACCAGCACCACCGACTTCACGGCACAGCTCTTAGCGAGCACACGCTGGGACACACTCAGTGAGACATTTTGCTTTGGTTTTTGCCTCTTCCCTTTGGCCTGAAGCACACACTCATTCACCAAACAGCGCGCCGCTCGTTCAAGGCTCTCGGGCTCCCTTGGGCCTGTCTCTCCGCCAGAGAAAAGATTCAACCTCTACTTGCGGCTGCTCTTCCCCTTCCCCCTCCAGCTTGCTTCTGAATTCGAGAAGCATCTCATTCCTATTTCATCCTAGCTCAGCACTACACCAGCCACGGGGAAAACAACGCAGCATCAGATGGGGTTGTGAGGTGGCAGTGCAATGTCCTATCTCTAAGTGGGGAAACTGAGGCAGGGAGGGATCTCAGGAGCAGGTCTGGGCTTCACCAGGAGTGTTGGAGACTCCATCTTTCTGACGACTGAGTTTCCCCAGGCACCTGCAGCTGGATAAAGTAGTCACTCTTTCACCCAACCTTGACATGACGGCCAAGGAAATCTCCACTCTCGCCCGGTGCTGTCTCTGAAACTCTCCCCGTGGTCTTCTGAGTGTCTGCAGGAAAAGGCTCTCAATGGATGTGCTGTAGATGGTACAACCTCTGCAGGCAGCTGACATCCAGGCAGGAAGCATCCTCTCCACAAAGGGAGGATCTGGAGGCTGATACTGCCTGTCATGCACGGGGACTGACCCGAGTCACCTGACACCCTCGCAACGCAGCCGGCACCCCTCGTGCATAGACACAAATCCCTTCACGCCCACTCTGGCTCAGCCAGAAATGGAAAATCTGGTGACACGATGAATTTTAATCTCCAGACTGAAACCAGCCCCATCCACAGGTGACCCCTTCAAGAAGGGCCACCGTTTGCAGGGTGACCTCAGGGCAGCATTTCCATTCCCAAAGCCCCAGGATGGCCAGGAAGGAGCTCAGTTTCTGCTGCTGAATCCTCTACCTGGCACCTTGTCCTGACAAATGCGTGTGCAGCCAATTTGTGGGCGACACAAGGGTTAAGACTGCCCGGAAAATTCCACTCCTAAGCAGATAATCTGTGCTGGGCACTCACAGGAATTGCAGCCTGGGCTCCCGTGGAATAATTTTTGAGCAGCTCTTTCTTTGTGAGCTGCTAATCCCCTGGTGAGCTGCGGGCCCCATCCCTCCTGGCGCCCTGGCCTCACCTTGTGCCCACCTCCTTGTTGGGGCTGCACCCCTGCAACTGCTTCCTTTGCAAATTTGTGGATTACAGGGTGACCCAGAGCCTGAGATCAGAAGCTGATGAATCAGACACCCCTCAGCCAGAAACCGTGGGCACATGTTCAAAGACGCAAGCATTTAATCCCACTGACTGCTTTTTAGCTTGTCTCCAAATCTAGACTTTCTGCACCCAAGAGCTGCAAGCTTTGCTCTTCCCAGGGCACTTCCCTGAAGTTTGTCTACAAATTAAGCTGCTTGGAGCCTGCCCCATTCCTCATCTGCCAGATAATTAAGCCCTTGTATCTTGCTATAGGTACTGGGGTCCACAGCCCCTACCAGGAGCACAATGGCAGCAACCTGTGTGCTGGGCTCCGAGTGCATTATTGATTCAGGACTAAGAAAATGCTTAGGAAGTAGGAAAAGTGTCCTGCTCTCTAAAAGCCTGTGCGCCTTGTAAGCTCAATACATGCAGCCTTTGCAGAGAGGCTCGCTACGCTGCTATTAATATTTTATTCAGTAAGAGAGGCCCTGATAGTTTGAATGGGGGAGGGCAGGACACGGAGGCTGGGGGTGGGAAAGGGGAGGGAGTGGTGGCTCTGCTGTGCTCAAGTAGAGGTGTAGGTATTGCCCAATGGTTAGAGGGGTGAATGTGGCTGGATGGTCCCCTGCACCCACCTCTCTGCCTCCGACCAAGCGCTTTGCTTTTGCTGTTATATGAAAAGTGTGTGGCTGCTTTATGCTCTGTTTTAAGGGTAATATTTCAGCAGGTGCCTGTTGGTGGCTGGGATGGTGCTGCGGTCAGCCTGGAACGTGCCCCGGCTGCTGCACAGGGGCTGTCCCAGAGGGCAGGACTGTAATCCTCTCCTTTAGAGACCCCCTTAATGGCAGCACCATTGAGCTGAAGTAGCCAACTCAGCCAGGAGATGTGGCCTTACAAACCCTTTGGCTGAGAGTAAAAAACAGTTGAATCTGTGCTAGTTCTGCATTTGGGATGTTCCCCTTGAAAAGGGATGTGGAGGTGTTGAGGGTGGGACTGACACAGTGATGGCAGCATCCATGTGGAGCTCAGTGCTGAGGGAGGAGAGGACTCGCTGCCCATGCTGGAGAATGCAGGAAAATGGGTGCTGGTCCTGGACTATGGGTGCTGGAACCACTCAGCACCACTCATGGATGTGCAGCCCCACTGCCCGCTCCAGAACCCATCACCACGCTGCTCTAAATACACACCAGAGCTCACCTTCCCATACAACTTGGCAGAGGCAGAGGCTGCAGTCTGGGGAGGGGAGGCTGCCACGTTAGTGGCTTCTCCACAGATGTGAGCAAGTGGGAGAGGTGGGAGACGGCTGGGGTGTGACCCAACCTGGTGGATCTGCATCGCTGCATTCCTGCACCCGCTGAGCTCCTGGATGAGCAGCCCCAGCCAGTCCCCTCTCGTGGTTGGAGTCTTCTCAGGGACAGCTGACAAAGAGAGAAACCCTCACGGAGCCAAAAGCTACAGGTTCCCCTAAGCCTGCCTGCTCGTAGCGCAGAGCAGATGCACGGAAGTACCAGTGCCAAATTGCTGGAGCAGAGCCAGTGCAGGATCAATGCTGGAATGTGCACTCTCTGTTGGTCCTGATGACCCTGCCTGAAAGATGGGGGGACTTGTGGAGACCTCAAGAGACACATCAGAGGCTACAGGGGTGAGAAGGGATGGTACATCTGCCTGGGGCTGAGGCTGGAAGTCCAAACCATTGTTTGTCAGTAGGTCTTAGCCAGGGTTTGCAAGCATTGGTTTCTCCCCATAGACATCTCCTGGATGGACATCAAACAGTGCTTCAGTCCATAGTGGAAAAAGCCCCTTTGGAGTTTTCTAACACAAGAACCAGCACTGGAGCTGGGTGCTTGGGGAGATGGACATCTTTGGGAGGGTGGCAACAGTGGTGCCTGGACCATTTTGGTGAACATTTCCTGCTAAGCAGGTCAGCAACAGCCCACATGCATAACAACTCCGGCGAGTCAGGAATTCGGGCTCTGTTAGCCAAGCATAGCTGAGCTGCTGTTGCTCATGCTTGATGGAGCTCACCATCTAGGTCAGAGGAGGAATTCATTAACCTTGAGACCCCCTATAAGAGTCGCTGTAAGCTCTGTACCCCACCAAGCAAGGACACTGAGAGATGTGCATGGAGCGACGGCCGGCTCCTCACCCCTCTGTCCCCCTCGCTGGTGGGATACAGGGGTCTGTCTGCTTCTGGTGAGCAGGGCTGAGCTCAGGAGGAAACAGTGAACCTTCAGGTGCTGAGGCCTGTGGCTCTGGTGGGAATGGAAGCAGCCACTCGAATACATTGCAGTCCCTCTGTGCCTTTAGGTTGCGGGAGTGAGTTTGCTGTGAAGGAAGAGGCTGTGTTGCACTGTAGACAGGGCTTTTGGTGCTGCTCAGACATGGTTCCATTTTAGTTTCTCCAAAAGCATGGGGTGAACCGGATGCTGAGCATGGATGGTCCTTTTTGAGGGCATTAGGATTGCTTGCTCGTTGCTATGCTGTCCCAACTTTTAACCTTGGGGGAAGAGGTGTCATCCAATGCCGTGGGTGACTTTGCAACCCCACTTCTGCAGTTTGCAGGGTCATTTTCTAACAGATCAGTGCACTGATCTGATCGTGGCTCCGTGGCTTGTAGACCTGCTACAGGGGGACCAGCAGGGATGTTGGTGGTTGCTCACATCGTACAGCTGGCAGGGTTGTGGGGCTGGAACAGCCTAAACACTACGTCTCAAAATCCTGGTGGTAAAAAGATGGTGTTTGGGGTCTGAAACCATAATCAGGCTCAACTAAGGTTAAAACTGGACTTTCACTTGGGGAAATCAGTTTTATAGGAGAGTATTCCTCCCTGTTATGAAGTGCTGTCCATAACAAGAATTCCTTTCAAAGTTTAATGGGAGATTGTACCTTTGCTATAGAATAAAATATGGATTAAAAAAAAAATAGGACTTCACTGAGTCCCTTCAGCTTCAAAAGTTGCTTTTGGAAAAGTCATATGTGGAGCTGGTGTATGAGTGAGTGTAAGAAAGAGCTGCTGGTGCATGCCATGCTCCCCAGCAAGTTTTCAGCATCAGTTCTCTTTAGCTTTTCCCATCTGGACGCTGCTCCCTTTGAAAAATAAAGCTTTTCTTAAGAGCAGTTTATTCTTCACCATCTCTTTCAAGATGAGGGTAAACTTTCTGCTCACTGTACCAATTAAATCTACTTGACAGCTTGATTTTTATTGCTGTGCCTTTTCCATCAGCAGGTGGAAATGATCCTTGTTAGAGGAGCAGCATCCCACTTTACAACAAGATGAATCCCGAACTGGGCATTTAAGGAAATTGTTGTGGACTGTAAGGGGAAATCCCGTTTGCTCAGCAGTCTCTAATTTAAAGTTGAATTGTATTCTTTCATTTTCTGTAAAGGCTCTGCTTTTACAACACTGAGATCCTGCTGCACTCCGGAGTAGCCTCTGTGGTAGGAGAGGAGCAGTGTGTAATTTGCTGAGCAGCTAGGGGTCTGGCCCCCAGGGCAAGGAGCCCTTGATCTCGACTTCAAATAGCTTCTCTGCAGCAACCCTGATGCTGAGAAGTGATTAAGGGTGGGAACAAAACCAAAAGGCCCCAGCCCTTTCTCCCATGCTCAAAAGCAATGAGGGGTAGATTAGGGAAACCTTCATCCAGACAGAGGTTCCCTTTTCCAGACTCTCCTCAAAGAAAAGGGGAGTATTGTCCAAGTGTTCATGTAATGTAGTGGAGGATTCAAGGGTTCAGGGGGACTGTTAGCACTTTATAGATGTAAAAAGAAAATGTGGCTTTCCATTCCCACAACCCTGACCAAGATGTCATGGGCAACTTGACAGCAGAGAGTGCATTTCTTCTGCTGCTGAATTTGGCATAAAGGCAAAGTAATTATCCCCAATGCCATACAGGTCCCATAAAGAAGCGCAAAAGGGAGCTCTCCCAGTCCTCTGCTAAAGCCAAGGATGGGTTTGCAATCTTGGAAAGGATTTTATTTCACTGGCTCTGCTCAGCCCAAAGGCTGCCCTTGAATCCTGGGGTGGTTCCAAGGCTGAGAGCCACTCATGCTTTGTCCCCCTGGTTCTCCTACCTGAAACAAGACACAGAGGCTGCACTGGCACCTCCTGTGGGATGTGTGGGCTGGGAAAGGGCTGCGGGTTTTGCCTCTGCTCAGGGTACCAGAAGGGATAAATCCATCCTTTAACCACCAGATCACGCTGCATCTTTAAAACTGCTTTTGGAAAAGCATTTCTGAAGCAATTCCATTTTCCTTCTTACTTTAGAAACTTTGAGTTTAGTTTTAATCATCCCCAAACCTACAATCTTTTGTTTGCACCAAAACAGGGGTATGAAGATATGGCTGGGTAGAGATGGGCTGAGAATGTAGGAAAAAGGGTTTCTGTTGAAAAGTTTTTCTGCTTCTTCCAGTTTTAGCAACCGGTCTACTAAGAGAAATAGCTCTTTACTACAAGCTTTATAACCACATGTCATTCAGAAAGGTTTAGCTAAGAATTAAACTAAAGCTCAAATTTGGCTGGATGTGTAATGAATAAATAAAGCCCTTTCCTTTCATGTACCTATGCCAAAATCATCGAGCACTATTAGCTGATGAAACAATGCTGACGCCAAATAAAAATACCCCTGACCCATCAATATGGGCTAAGAGCTCGGCCCTGCATCAAAGAGCATTGTCTGAGCAAGAAATACTGTCTCGACACCTCTGGGGGGGGGGTGGGGGGCTCCCATCCCAGCAGTGAAATGGGCTCCTTGTGCCACCAGCTGAGCGTAGGGAGCTCTCGCCGTGGTGTCAAGGAGAGCAGCAAAACCATCATTACGTGACAGCAAATCTGCTCTGGACATCTCTCCTGTGTGCCCCACCTTGCTTTTGTTAGAATTATTTGAAAACCCTTGAGGTGCAGACCTGTTTGGAGCAGGGCCCATGGCTTTGGTGTCTGCTTGCTCCATGACCTGTGTGTAAATCGCCAACAAAACCTGCCTATTTTTTCATCTTGCGTGCAAAATGCCAACACTTAAAAGTGAAATTCTCAAAGGTCCCTGCTCAGTGTCAAATAAGTGCTTCAGCAGCTCAGAATATTTCAATACCTGGGAGCTCCCTGTCAGTTGTGCCATCCTCCTCCCCGAGAGGGTGGGATGGCAGAGTAATGCCACATCTCCCCTCTGCCCCACGCAGCCTGGGCAGCTTTGCCACTCCCAGTCATGCCTGTCCTGCAAACCCCTCATTAGAAATCTGCTCTGTTCCATGCTCTGGGCGTGGTGTTAACTCTCACCCTTCCCTCGACATGCCTGGTTAAAAGATCTGTTCCCTATTAGTCTTCAGTCACGCTTTTAGATTCATTCAGGCTCTTACTTACTTATCCATCTGTCTTCCTGCTCCCACCACTCCCCCGGCCCTGCCAGGAGGGAAAGTACCATTCATTTTTCAGGTGACCCTGCCAGAAAGGCATTGACATGAACAGGAGAAGGTTCAGAAACTCTGGAAAAAGCAAACTCCCCAATTCTAACAAGCAGCAAAACGCTTCCCAACCAGAAGGGAGCAGCCAGATGTGACTCAAATTGCTGTAAAACAGAAAAGACAATCCTCAAAATAATTCCTGCCAATCCCCCAGGTGCCACCTTCTGCAGAACTTTGTGAGTGCTGCTCAAAGTTGTTCCAACCGTAGCGTGCGATCCTGTGGGTTGTGCAATGCCTCCTCAGCACCTGCACAGCCTCAGAGGAAACAGTTGCTGTCTTACAGGGTCCTGACTTTCACCAGGACTCTCCTCCTCTGTCTGCCCACAGTGATGCCCCACAAGGGGACATTGTCCAGCTCCTTCTTGCCTGGCTGCCTTAAGCACGGAGGGGATGTTTGTGTGTCTTTAATTTTGATTTCAGCTGTCTGAGCAGCGCAGGCATCCTGCCAGGCTGTGCTTAATTCTGAGTTAGTTTAACTGCCCGGACAGTACCCTGCTGTTTTGAAAGACACCTAAGAAAGCAATATAGTCACGCTAAGAACTTCTCTGCTGGAAAGCCATGCTCCTACGAGAACCAACCTGTTACATAAAATTATTAAAACCTGAAGAGAAAGGATAACAGGACACCAAAAGGCACCGGAGCAGCTTGGCAGGCAAGGGGCTGCACGAGGTTCATGGGAGCCACCAACCCTCCCCTCTTGCAGCAAGGGCCAGGGCTCAGAGGTTGTAACGATCGGTGGGCAGTGACATTGATTTTTGTCCAGCACTTCCTTTGTGCAGGGGTAGCAAAGCTCCACTCACATCCTCTGCGGGCTGCACTGCCTCTCTCTGCATGTCAATAGGTGTCAAGTCACGGCCCAGGGCCCACGATGGAAAGGGCCATGTCTTGCTGATTCCTCTTTCTACTGACCGTAAGGGGATGCTCAGCAATAAATGGCCACGTGTCATAATCCTTTTTTTTTTACCTTGATGGTCTCCCAGCACACCCCTCTCAAGTCCTTAGGCTGCATCTCTCCCACAGCCATCTACTCTACACACTCTGCTGGGTGGGCTCCCTGCTCACCTCAGCAGGGCTGCTCTTCAACTGCTTCATTTCTCAAACTCTTTAACCCTCTGCAGAGGACAGTGCTGGGGCAAAAATGAGGAAGAAAGGGCTATGAATAAAGTGGGACTTCATAAAGCTATCCCAAAAATCTAAAAAATAACTTGCAATATGTTACTCCTCTTCATCAGGGCATTGCTCGGGGACATTGCAGTGAATGCTGGTTTCTGTTTTGGGAGATGAATGCTGGGCCAGGCGTGCAGCCCGGGGTGAGGCAGGGACAAGAAGGCAAATCCATGTTTCACATTTGTGTAACTCCCATTCACGGCTGTACATGGTGTTTGCAAGTGTTACAGCACATGGCAGGTGTATGCTATGAGGAGATACTGCTGGTGCCCAGAATAGAAAGATTTTAGCTCAGTATTGACTGAATCAAGAGATGTAGAGAGCTGATTGCAGTTTGTATCTTTTGCCTCCTTGGAGGTCAGTGGAGCTGAAGTCTGGAGCATCCTCAGCCAGAAAACATTTGCAAATAGCTGCAGTGAATGTAGCACAAGGCAATCTGGTGTTCACCTTTTAATCCTCCCGCAGCCAGGCAGATAAATGGAAATCCAGACTGAGCCATCAATAGTTAACTGTTTTATTTGCAACCTTTGACTTAATCTTTCTTTTCAAATGATCTTTTAAAGGGAAAAGCTACTACTTATTGGGAATTAGTGAAAATATCTTCCCTGGTACTAATGAGACCCTTTGGGTTGGGAGAATGGGGTAAATAGTGGTGGCATGTTTCCATGGTCATAAATATTTGGCGTCTCATGGTATCAAAGCAGCATTTTTCTCTTGGCTTTTCAAGAGGTGCCCTGGGCTGGTTGGGCTCGGGCTATTTTCTACGTGCATTTTCTAGGTGGGGAACTGAGTCAAGGGAATGCTGACAATAGAAACTGAGACTCCTGTCCCCTCTTCCACTGATTTAGAGGGAGAAGTCCCCTTCTTGTTATGGGTATTAGACCAGTGTATCTTGTCCAGTGCTCACTCCAGTAGAAGCACATACTCGCTTGGTCACTGCACCTTAAAAATGTACTCTGGCCACCCCCGGAGGAGTTTTGGGAGGGGATGTTACAGCCATGCTGTTTTGCTCTTTGCTTTGACCCCTGAACTCTTTTTAACAATGTAAAGCCTTGTGAATTATAAATCAAATGTTCCTGCTGAGCTTTGTGGTGCACGGAATGAAATGCAATGATTAATATTTAAGAGAAAATAAGCTAAAGATTTTAACTACAAGGGCAAGTGGCTATCCAGAGAGCCTTTTCATGGGGAGGCTAGAGGAGTGGGAGAGCTGCCTTTTCAGGGATTCCAGTGAAACAGTGGCTGTCAGACCACCCGCCTGCGCGGCCGGTGTGTGGGACCATGCTGGCCTCCAGCGCCCTGCCCCTCACTCTTACTCATGTTGAGATGATGCACCCACCTCTGAAAAACCTCAGTGCCAGTGCAGCCTTTTGGGATGGGACTGAAGAACACACCCCACGCACTTTAGCAAGCAGAGGAATGTGCTTGGAGCAGCCCAGGCTGTGAGCTTGCGGGAGGCAGAGTTTTTCCAAAACCCAAACCAGGACTTGCCAAGCACCCCCAGCTCCTCCTCACCATCCCCTCAGCACCATCCATGCCCTAGGACCAACTTCTTGTCAGCACAGCACCAGGATGGGAAGGACACCTTCTCATTTTGCCAGTGGGGAGACTGAGAGATCAAGGCAGCAGCCACAGTTGCCACCCCGAACCCAAATGTCCTTATAATGGCATCTCAGCAGGGCACTGCCTCTGGCCACCTACAAGTGGAGCTTGCTATAACACATCAAATAAGCAGGGAAACACTTACATGGGTGCAGAATCTCTCTGGTGGATCCCCACAAGTGATTCCTGCTGGATCCACCCGTACCGTCACATAATCCTTCATCCGCATGGCCTTGGGTTGACAAGCATAAAACTCCCACGACGGGCCATCATCTGTGGTCACCCAGGACTTGCAAATGTCATACTGTCCCATGACCAAGGGGAGACAGTGCAAGAGGAGAGCAACCAGGTAGAGCATGGCAGCTGTGGCCAAGTGCGGGATCCCTGGGCGAGGGCAGCGCCGAGAGTCCCAAGGAAGGCAGCTACTGAGCTAGGGGTTGCTCTCAGGATCAGCATGGAAACTCCTCATCTAAAAATGATCCACTTGAAGGAGATCCAGATGATAACAGGAATGATCCCACTCTGCACTCTGTACTTGGATATGGAAAGTTTCTCTCTGCACAGAAGCCAACTTTGCAAATCACTTGATTAGGGAAGTTTTTGGCTGGAGTTGCTGATCAGCGGTCAAAAGTCTTCCTTAACCTCATTTTTTCTCCTTTTTAATGTATGAAAGGGCTTCCAAATCAGCATGAAAATATCTAGAGGTGACTCCAGTCAATCAATAGAAAGATCAAGTTCTGAGTTGCTGATGAAATTTGATAGGAGTAAATTGGAGAGGCCGTGAGATGGTGCTGGATCAGGTTTTCTTAGCTTTCTTGTCTGCCGCAAATGCGCCGCTGTGAAAAGTGCCCTAAGCTGTGGTCTGCCTTAAATAATTATTGGGGCTTTTGAACATTAATACATGAAACAAATACAGCATCTGCTCATCAGTACAATTCTGAAAAGAGAGACTCTTTGGAGATAAAATTCCTCTCTCCCAAAAGATGGTTCAGTCAATGTAAATGCGTTGGGTAGCAAGACCCACGGTGCTCCCAGCAGGATGCTGGGTGGTCAATGGGTTGACAGGTCTTGCTGCTTCTCCCTCTGTGTCTTCCAGCGGTGGTGAGGCACTCACAGGTGAGAATTTCTGTCTCACTGCCTTTTGGCAACTGGGCTTCAAGTTCCCCAAGCTTTCAGCTGCAAGCCATGCTGCTACCTGAGGTGTCCTCTCTCTTTCATGGTCACGGCAAAGGGAGAGTTCATTAGCAGGCTGCACCTGCAACAAATCGTAAGATAAATTAGCTGGGAGCAAGCAGGGGGCAGCTGGAACAACAAGACTTGTAGGAACAGGAGTCCCCCAGGAGGCAGAGCGCTCAGCTGGGCTTTCCAAGCCACAAACCAGGTTTTTGTAAAAGGGAGATATACAACTTTAATAAAAAGAAATCCATAGTAAGATGCTTAAGGCTGTTCTGCTGTTTGGGAGATAGGAAGGAACAGTACCCCATTTAAGATTATCTGGTTTGTAACAGCAGCTGGAGAATGAGAGCTCTAATGGGTCTTCAAATAATATCAAGAAGCAGCTATTGGTCATTAGATGACAGAGAATATGCAGACAGAGAGCGGGGACAGACAGACAAATTGATAGTCCTAAGAAGATAAGCAAATAAATAAGACAGCTGGGGAGACAGACACATTGTCCAGCAGCCCAACATATGATTTATCTGAACAATAACGTTTAATAAAAAACAATTTAAAGTCCTAATAACATTTATGGTTCACCTAATACAAAGAGCAGTGACCTTCCCAGTATTCATTTCAGGTTAGAGCAACATTTCTGCAATTTTGTTGTCTTTCCAGCAGAGCTATAAAATCTTCAGTAATTACAAAACAAAATGACAAAGAACTAAAAAAAACAAAAACCCAAACCAAATAGTCCAACCCTATCTCAGCACTAGACCCAGGAGGGAGATCTCATAAGAGAAGGTGGGAGGCACGCATCCAGAGCAGAAATTTAGCTCTGAATAATTCACTTTGTATTTGATTCCCCAACTTTTCTTCCACAATTTAGGGATGTCTGCTTCAACAGCACTTTTAGTATTTGCTTTCTCATAAAGCTCAGTTACTAAAGCTCAGAAATGCCAGGTTAACAGATGCATTGATCCATACTCAGGGGCTTCACATTGCTGTGCTACCATCTCCCTTTCCCCCCTTTTTGGTTTAAGGATTGCTGATGGAGATGAATGAGTTCAGAAAAGAGAAGCTGTCTCTCATGTTTCATCGCTAGCTCTCAAAGAAGAACCTGTTATAGCTGTGTTGGACTTGAATAAATTCCCAAAGAAAGAATAGACTGGCTGCTATTTTTACATTATGAGTAAACGTAGTAAAAATAATAAGCTGGTGTGACACAGTGTTTGTAAGTCCCACTGACATCAGAGCTGTCTTTTCACTTATTACAAGTCAGTTCCTAATTATTACATCAAACCAGTCACAGCCAAGTGCCTAATAACAGTGGAGAGCGCGAGCCTCCAGTGTTGTACAGAAAACAAGCCGAGTTGTTTTAATGAGGACTTTGGTGCTGTTAAGTTTATGGATCTATTTTCATAGCCTTAACAATTCTATTTTGCACTTGAATGGCTGTCAAGGGGGAAAAAAATAGAAGAAAGGATCTATATTATCTATTAGTTTCTTGTTATGCTGGCTAAATATCATAGATTCCCAGGGAAATAAGAATGTGCTGGGAAAATGTATGTATTGTCAGTCAACCAGCCAGGCATGCGGGCTCCCTGCGAAGTCTGCGATGCAACACTTCGCCGTTACAGACCCTCTGCAGAAATAGTTGCTCAGTGTTGCTCTGACTTCAGCCAGCAGACTACAAACAGGGAAGAGGGACTCTCCGAATTCCAAGTTTTGATTTGATTTGACCCTTTGGAAAATAAATCTTCACCTGATATTATTAAGAAACTGTAGCTCATGGGAACAAATGGAATCAGTGCTCTTTGTTTTCTTTGAAAAGTGCTCAGCAGTCGCTGGGGACTGATAGCCAGAGTAGTAAAAACACAAAATTAGATTGTGTCTTGACTTAGCTGGTTCCTTCTTTTATTATTATTATTGGATTAACACCCTATTGAAATAAAGAGACAACGCTGAGCAACAACTGAGCTGCTCTGGAATTAAGTACAGAAAGTGAACTCTATGAGGGAGTTTTCAATTTTCTTTCAGTAGCGCTGCCTCCAGAACAAACCCCAACCACTCTCCCGCCCTGCACTAATCAAACACAAGCTTTTCTCCCCTTTTCCACGCCGATCGCCCCTTCCCCTGAACCTTTAAAAGCAAAGTTCGGAGGTACCGGCTCTGCTGCGATGTGCCCGGAGCCTGGACCCTCCGGATACTGTCGCAAAGCTCCGAGGAGCGCGTTCCCAACAGGCAAACCTGTCCCTCGCACTCACATCCTGCCTCCCTCCTCCAGGCATCCGCGGATCCAGGCAAAGCGGTGCCACCCCGATTTCTTTTTGACACCAAAGGACTTTGGGGGAAGGCGAGAGCTGTGCCCAAAGTGGGCAGCGCGGGAGCAGAGCTGCCCAGCCCGCATCTGCAAACTCCAGAGAGGGAAAACCAAATCCCATCCCTTTGCGGGGAGCCGGTGCCTCTCCCGAGAACGAGGGAGAGAGCCTCGGAGCTGCTGGAGGAGGAGGGGGACACATACGCTGGCATTTGGGAGATGGGGACAGAGGGAGGATGCTGGCAGCGGTCCCCCACCCACCCCCACCCCCCGCCTTTCCCGGTGCAGGTCCTTACCGGGAGGGAGCTCTGCGGTGCGGGGCTGCAGCGAACTTCGGGGCCGGGGGTTTCCCCCCTTTACATCCCTCTTACACCCCCTGCAGCCCTCGGGCAGCCGCTGCGCCGCTGGCCCCAAGGGCAGATGGCCGGGGAAGCTTTGTGCAATCCCCGGCTCCCCTCGCAAGTTAATGCCGAGGCTGAAATCCCTTTTGCTCTCACTTTCAATCACAATCGGAGCTTTTATCTCCGTGCCTGATCCCGGCTGCGTAACTTCCTCTGTGCAGCTTTAGCACACACCATCCCACCAGCGAGCAATGTGCTTCTTAAAGGTGCAGGGAGGAAATGCGAGCGGGGAGGGAGGGGGAAGGGAGAGGAGGAGGGAGGAAAACCACCGAGGAAGAGGAGGCAGCGAGCGGGGAGCCTTCAGCCCCCGCGGCTCCGTGGGTACCAGAACATCCTCACCATCCCGCTGGTTCCAGTGAGATAACGGCAGGCCGGGTGTGCCACTCCCTGGGGCTTTTTTCCTTCTTTTTTTCCTTCTTCTTCTTCTTCTTTTTTTTTTTTTTTTCTTTAAGAGCTTAAAAAGAAATAAAAAATCATGAGATCATGTTTGCTCGAGTTAGGGAAAAAAAATATACCACCTCCAGTCACGAGGGTTTCCCCGCACGTGTAAGTTCTCCGCGGTGTGTCCTGAATATTTTGGGGAGGCTTCTGCTGGCGAAGATGCTGTAAATGAGGCTGCGTGCGTGTGTGTTGGGGGAAGAGGGGGTGGTTGGAATTAATAGGATAAACAAAGGAGGAACTCAGAGAAGGGGAAATCAGATGGCTGGGAAATGCCAAAGCATAATGGTGGGAATGTGTTTTGGGATTTAACCAAACCAGGTTTTTCTTTGGTAAGGCAGGGTATTAACATGCAGGACTGTAAGCTGTGGTAACACTTTCCAGCATAGGGATGCAGAAGATCTAGGTGTTGCTTAGGTCAACTCTCCTGAGGGACAGAGGAGGCTCCAGCTATTGACAGGGAGGTCCAGGTTTGCCCTGCACCAGGTAGATGCTGGAGACAGGATAATTCCTAAGTGGTGACAGGTTTTTAGATATGTGCATGGATAAATGACTGTCCATTTATGGGGAGGAAAACCAAAGACTCCTCACTTTCCCCCATACATACGTGACCACTGATTAAAAAGGCTGTTCTTTCCTAACAGAGAATTCAGTATTTTCTAAGACAGAAAGTGAATTGTCCAGCTTGAGTGTGGTTTACAATCTTATTGACTTGGTATTTTGTCATATGATTTCCTTTGGCCCACTGCTCTAAGGTTTTTATGTAGCTTTTCCCATCCGAAAGACCCTGGAAAAATCATGATCCATCCTGTGACCAGGCAGAGATGATTTAGAGCTCTTCTGGGAAATGTTTCCCATATACTGGAGTGTAAGTGAGATTTATGAAATGCCAGCGTGTATCTTGACTCTGGCCTAGCCTAAATGGTACACTGAGGAAGAACATAATGGGCTTTACCTGCAAGACTGTCTTTGGTTCAGGTTCCATCTCCACTCCTCTGGTCAGGGCACAGATCGGTTACACATGGTAATTCTTTTCTGTAAACACTTATTTTACAGCAGCAGTATTACTTAAGCAAAAAGCACTGGCTGGGAATTCAGGGCTGGCTAATATTCCTGGATTTCACTTTGTGCCTTTAGGTCTTCTCTGTAGTAATGACTCCCCTGGAAATTCCCCGTGTCTCACTTATTACTCCTTTATTAGTTATTATGGTACGGTAACAGGATAAAAAGGAGTTGGTATTTCATTTTCATTCCCTCTAATAGCCATGGCAAAGACCAAGTGGTGTGCTGATTATTGACATCAGAGTTAAGTGATATGCACGCATCATTAGGTTTCAATTGGAAAGAATAACAGCACAGTATGAGTTGTCACACTTCTAAACTACATGGCATTTAAAGAAAAACCAAAGTCGTTTTTCTCAGCCCTGCAAGCTCAAAAGATCAGAAGCTGGCAATAATACGTGTATAGACACAGGTAAAAGGCGCTAGCTCCAGGCAAATGATGAGAATTAACTAATCAGTGTAATACCCCAGAGAGGCTGGCAGCAGCTGGCTTGTCCAAGGTTACGCAGTGATCCAGGAATACACTCAGAGGATGGGAAATCATGCAGCTCCAGCTCCTGGGGTAAACAGACAGGTCTGACTCCAAGGGTCCCTGTGCTGGGAAGATGAGAGATTGTCTGTGGCACTCAGACATGGGAGCCCCAAGGAAGTGACTGCAAAGCAGCCAACAGTGCTGCTGTCATGGGCAGGAAAGAGTGGGAAAGAGTTGCCCAGAGTGTTTGACTTTAGACCATTTTGCATTCTTTTTGCCCAAGCACATTTGCAAATATTTAATGCTGGGTGAAATTTTCCTCCTGTGTGAAATTTCTGTGAGGAGCAAAATGGATGTGCTTTTCCTTGAGGGGACAGCTCTGCCCCCTCCCTTCCGCTGAGCACCACCTCCACCTTCTCACGCAAGGAGAGCGCGGTTGAAAATCAATGGGTTTGCACTGAGATTTAATTACTACAGCGTAGGCAGGGGTGGAGAATAAGGCCCTTAATATTTAATACAACCTCTGCTCCCAAAGGGATCCCCGGGGCTCAAGGGCCAAATGTAAACCCATTACAGGCAGGTGTAATTCTATTGACATATGCGGACTCGCACATGTTTATACTTTGGCTATATTTGGCTCCCTACATCTAAATGGCAAATGGTGCTTTTGACATGCGCGGGAGAAGAGTGAAGTGTTTTCCCGACTTGGGATGATAGAGGATAAACTGAAACAACAGAAGGTAAACGTGACACCTCACAGTCCCTGTTCTCAGTGGCGATGCGCTCGCTAACACTTGAGCTGAGTTGAGTCCGTGGAGAGAGACCCGAGATTACTGCCAGAATAATAACCAGGCTTCTAAAGGATCTTTCATTTGAGGATACATATTGCTGTATCACCTATAATAGCAATACATTCTTTTTATAGTCCTTATCTAGCAATGTGTGGCCAAGGATGTCAAAGTGCCTACTGCAAGTGAGTAAGCATTTTATTAGGTGGAAACACAAGGCTCATAATTGTGCGCCGAGTGCAGGAGCCCATGAGAGACCCCTTTGCAAGGGAGGATCTTGAGTGATATTTGACAAGCACAGCTCAGCCCTACCCATTGTTCCAGTGGTGGCTTTCTTCAGCCTCCTGGGTCCTCCGGGGAGAAGTTTGCAGAGAAAAGGGGAGGAAACAACTAAAGGTGCTTTTGTTTCAGGGATGATGGAGGAAAGCTGCTTGAACCTTGCACTTACTGGGAGAGATTTGTCTCATCTCATCACCCTTGTACTCTCCTTTTGTTCTTAGCAAGCTGGATGTGAAGAAAGCATCCAGCTCGATCAGAATGGGAAGGTTTGTGCTTCCCAGTTATTTGTGCTTGGTGCAAAGACAAAACCACCGAGTTTTAAGATGAAGAGAGATGTAATATTTTGCAGTTAGGAGAGAAATGCCGGAAAACCCACACAAAGCCTGGGAGACTGAGCAACAGCCAGCTTTGGTACACACCATCCAGGAGGGTGGGTGGGGGATAGTCATTTCCTTGCCCTTCTTGCACACCTCGGGGCCAGACTAGCAGGTGGCCCTGTCCCCTGCTCTTGGGCACACACGTTCCCTGGTGAGCACGAGAGGGAAGAGCCAAATGCTTCAGTCCCTGGAGTCCTCTATGTTTTTTCTCCTTTGTGAAAGCTACTGGGGAGATGGCAGAGAGCATCTGCTGTGGGAGGGGAGGCTTCCCCCCTGGCTCCCTGCCTCACACCCTCCTGCACAAGACCTTGGATGCATTTTCTGCAGCTCAGACAGTTTTACAGGGCCCTTGGTGAATGTTGCCCTCCCTGATTAGATAACCAAAGGAGCAGTGACTGTACTCTCCAGAGAGGAGATGCTGTCTCTTTCCTGCCAGAAGGACAGCTGGAGGGAGGGTGGGATTTTCAGCATGCAAGCACTTAGCCAGATCAAGGAAATGGGATGCAAAGCATTTTAGGCTAAGAAAGGTTGTTGTGCAGGGAAACATGAGGCTGCTGTTCTGTTAGGGAGATAACGCTTCTCAAAATGCTCCTGCATGCCAAACTGCCAGCATTAACCACGGCCGGTCATTGCCTCTTTAAGAAAACAATCATGACAAGTCAGAAGAAAAACCATTGCTGTCTTTGTTGAAAAACTTTGATCATTTAAATATTATTGATGCACATTAACCCCAGCTGAGATTGGCAGGGTGATGGGAAGCACTTCACCTTGACACAGGGAAAAGATGTTCCTTTCTGTCGCCTTGTCTTTTGCCTTGTCTTTTCTCTCATATATCAAATGTGAGCTTAGCCAAGTGAATCAGCTCAGGAAGCGTTTAAGATTTGTTTGATTTTGGGGAAGGTAGAGCTTTCCTTATCTTTACCCTGTGTGGGGGAGTAAGTATGGATAAAAACAGGAGGAGCATTTAAAGGAGGGATCTATAATTAACAACCCCTCAGAAGGGGAACTTTCCTTTTAACTTACTATTAAAATGGAAGTGTTTGAGAGTATATGGTTTTGGCTCTGGGAATCTCCTCCGTATCCTTGAGACAGCCTTGTGATTTCCTCTAATCCCTGCTCCACAGCACACCTGAGCTTTAAAACCAGCTCCTGCCACCCCACAGAGGGCTCAGCTCAGCCCATGGATTGATTGCCACAGGAGGCCCCAGCACTGCACCCCTGGCCTTGCTCGGGGCAGGTGGATATGAGGAGAGGAGCTCCCTTCCCACTGCAGGGCTGTGTTTCCTCAGCAGCCCCAAGCCTTGCTCACACTGGGAGGAGATGCCTTCCACAGATGCTTTTTAACCCGAGGAAGGAACGTGTCACTTCTAATGGAGCTGACAGCAGCAGGGAGGGATTTTAGGTTAGTGGTTGAAGAACACACTTGTAATGAGTGAAGTAATTGAATAAATGCTGACAATTTGATGTGGAAAATGCATAATCAGCTGGCTGTGGAAGGTTGACTTGTTCTTTTTCCTTTCTTTCCTTAGCACTGGGATAAACATATTTATTCTCTTCCGAGCAGGTGATGTGTTCAGCAGCACAAAACCAGCAGACACATGCACATGCTTCCCTCCCAGGCAGACATGTGCCAATTGCCAGATATTTGACCCAGTTATGCTAATACACTATTTACATCACTGGAACTTAATAAATACATATATAACCAATCTCAACACTTTTTCTTGATTCACGTGCTGACTGAACCCTCACTTCAGTCGTTGCCCTGGCAGTAGCCCAGATTACATTAGGTGTGCCCAGACAAGGGAGAAAGGTGGCAGCCACACCAAGTAGCTCTAAGAGCTGATCATGCGGAATAACTGGGAGTCTTAACTGGCTTTTCAGATCCCAAACACAACTAATAAATTGTGGATGTAGACAGTGGAGCTGACACATTCCAGTGCAGTGACTTTCCTTACCCAACCGCCATCTCAGCTTTGTGCAGATGGCAAGTCAGTGAGTTTCTTGTCATCAAGCCCCCAGATTTAGTCTGACAATGGGAACAGCATCATCTGTGTCATGTATGTTGGAAGCAATGAATAGAGAGCTGAGCTCACCAATCTATTTGCATATTGAAGATATGGAAAAAACCTCCCTCCTTGCTTACTCTCCTGCCTACTCAAATATCTGTGAAACAAGGAGAATGTGGGCCCTCTTTATACTTCACATCTCAGAGCCCTTAGATTGAGGAGTGATTGCTCAATCCAGCCTTCTGGAGACTGAGAACTAGCGAGGGTAACGAAAGCTCTCCATATCTGCAGGCTGGTGGACAGAAGGCAGTTCCTAGACTAAGAATACTCATCAGGATGGATATTTTGATTTTATGTCATCAGGGCACCTTCTCCACTCCACATCCGAATCAGCACTTGCATATATAGGGCACGGAGGTTTGACCTGCCAACTGTTCAACAAGTTCCAGCATGCTCCTCCCAAACTATGAGCAAGGAACAGCACATCCACAAGAGAGACAAGAAAAGGACACAATGATTCACAAGAACAATGAGCCATAGGAGCTTTTCCTTTTGGATAAAGTTGAAAGAATTGTTTATTAGAGAAGAAGTGAGACAGCAGCACGTAGAAGTTGTATCCTATGTAGGCACTGGTCTATGGTTCCGTATTCAAGGCTGAGCTGAAGTTTTGGCTTGACTCTCCATTCAGCAGCTCTGGATTATCTTCTTTTTAACTTGAACACATAGATTTTCTCTAGGTTATAGCTGCTGTCGTAAGCAGTAGGAGTGAGATCCAGATCAGGCTGTAAGGGTTGGAATTTACATGCTTTTTTCTTACGCTTCTGATATTAATTTCATATGCAGTGGAAAAGTAATATCCTGTCTGTCACTAGAAAGGAAGAGATGTGCACACGTGTATACACACAGTCATTGCTGACTGTTGGGCTTTTTCACTCAGATTTCATTTTTGGGAAAATTTCTAAATTAAAGTGAAATTCAGCTGCAGAATTGATGAATGTGAAATACCAATAAGGCAAAAGTATGAGATGTTTTCTCTTGTTTTTGTAACTCATGGTCTTTGTGTGTAAGAGTGGATTGCATGGCAACTGCATTCACACTTCTCTTTAATAAAAGATCCTAGCAGATGGACCCACTATTAACGTGTATCCCCCAGATTTGCATATTTCATATTCATGCCAAGATGGCACTAAGCACACATGGGATGAACAAGGCTGATATAAACACAATTGCACCAGATTAATACAGTGATCAAAGGGTGTTGTCCTAGCATCCCCCATTAGGAATCCAATTTAATATTAGTTATTAATACTGTTAAACTCCTACTGGCGTCAAATTAAGGTTTTCCAGACACAGTCGGACAGGGCTCTTAGGTACTACAAGTTGATGAATATGTTATGAATTCCTGAGGGAGAGGGCTAAGAAACAGCATTTGCATCTGAGCTGTGAAGGATCCAACACTGGAAATGTGCAGACCTCAAGGTTTCATCCAGCGTGCCGTGTAATTAGGACTCACTTGAAATTCAAATCTTATCCAAGATCTGTATCTGAGTTCCTCAGAATTCAAGTGCGATCACATCTAGGCAGAAGACAAGCCTGTCTGTAATATCTTATCAAATATTAGGCATTACAAAGTGGTATTCTGTAGCCCAAAATATATTTGATCCCATTGTTCTAGTCTATTAATCAAACACGGCGCTGCACATACTAATAGGATCAGACATTAGGAAATATTTATGAATGAGCATTGTTGTGACTGCAAAAATTAAACACAGCAGGTTTTAAATACACAAGATCTCGAAAAGGAAAACTTGATTATCTCCTATGTATCTGGTGCCAAATTCAGAGTGAATTTTAAGCGAATCGTAGGTAGTTTGTGCTTGAGTAATTTACACCTTCTTCCAGCTCCCTTCTGTGTGTAAATTATACCTGCTTCTACCTATATTGAATCTGACCCATTGCACCAAGGGCACTAATGAAAAGATGTAGCACCAGATAATGCAGTTTCAGAGAGGCAGGGGACTGGGTCGACACAGTGCGATGGTACTCGAGGTGTACAAATCTCAAAAGCACATATGATGTTCCTCTACTATGTTCTGCAACTGCATCTCCTGGTGGAAATCAACCACTGCTTATCCATGTGAGCCCTGGTGTAATGGTATTTCCACTGCTTCTGTGTACTGGATGGAATCTGGATATGGTAAAGTCCTTCTTGGATGTTGGGAGTTTTGTCCCTTACTTCAACGGGGACAGAATTTTGCTAATCAGATCCAAAGGCAAGGCATGGCATTGGCACAAGGTGTACAATGGCCTTACAAGCCATGGTTTTATCAAGAATAAATCATGTCAAACCAATTTAATCTTCCTGTGACAGGGCAGCAGGTCTTGGAGAGGGGAGAACCTGTAGATGTGATACATCTTGACTGCAGTAAGGTGTTTGACACCGCTTCATATGGCATTCCAGGGAGCAAGCTTGGGGAATATGGTCCAGAAGAAATGCTGTAAAGTACCAAACTGTCTGGGAAAGCATACTGAAAAGCTATTTGTTGTTGAAGTGGAAGGATGGCTTGAGTATGGCACTGCAGGGATCTGTGCAGGGTCTGGAATTATTCAATATTTTCATTAGTCAGTTGACTAATGGAATATGGAGTAGACTTATGGCATCTGCTGACAATAACAAGGTGAGAGGGACTTGCAAGTGCTCTTATAGAACAGGAGAAAGATTCAAAAGTCTTAACAATCTGAAGGAACAGGCTGGAAAGAATGGATTGTTGTTCAAAAGGGACAAGAGCAAAGCAAAATGTATGAGAACTGTTGAAATGTGTGTCAGGAAATGGCTGTGTAGGCAGTATTTCTATGGCAAAAAGGTAACATTGCAGGCAAGAAATTAAACCTGAGCCAAGTGTGGTACCCTGGTGTGAGAAAAACAAAGCTGACACCAGGGTATGGAAGTAGTGTGGTGGGGCACACGGCTCCCATCTGCCCTGAGTGTTGGGAAGGAGCAATTTCAGTCATCAAACTTCCAGAAAAGTACAGAAAATGAAAGAATGGTTGGAGTTCTAGAAAACAAACCTATGGAGAAGGAAAGAATTGTGGTTAATTACTTAAGGCTGATGAAGATACAGTAATAATCTCCCAAAATGTAAAAAAATGCTGTAAAAGTTATAAACTGCTGTCCACATCCAGCGGGGTAAGACAGAAATAATGGGACGAAACTGCAGCAAATTAAATTTGGATTAAAGTTGGGGGAAAATGTTCCATCTATAAGAACAGTTGACACCCAGAATAGACTGTCTGGGGAGCTTGTGGAATATCCTTTAAAAACTCCAGGGACAAACAGGTTAGAGAAACTCCTGTCAGGACCGATTTAGGCAGAGTTGATCCTCCCCTGGGGGAAGGAGATGGACTAGGTGACTTCTCAAGATCCTTTCCCTCTAATTCTCAATGTTTTTATGTGTATTTCATGTGGTGATGATATTGTGAGAGCTCAGATCTTAATTCTACATATTGAGTAAACATTTTAAATTAAATTGGGATGTTTTGTTTTCTTGTCAGTCTGTTCTTGTTTCAGTCTAAATCTTACTAATTTAAGTTGAATACTGAATTATAAATTAGTGATGGGTGTGTAAGGAATATCTGTGGGCACAGATACTGAAATGCATGAATCTATTGATCACATTGATTGGAAGGTTTCATTTAGAATAGCATATTCCTATTTTTAGAGAAGTTTGAAGACTCTTTTAAAAACAGCTTTGTTTTATGGCAGTGCAGGTGTTCTCCTGCTCTCTGATAGGTGCATATACTTAAGCAGGCACACAGGAAAACAATATGTTGGCATATACAGAAGACAGGATGAAACCTTTGCTACCAAATTAGAAGAAAACCATTGGGTTTTTTTAAAAGAAGCCAGGCAGCAGTCTGGCTGCCAATTAATGAACTGTTAAGTGGTAGCTTTCAGAAAAGTTCTGACTTCTCATAAGCTTTCTCGCTCCCCTCTCCTCTAAGAATTATGCTCATTTACTGAAAGCAGAGACCCTCCAGCAATGGGATGCAGTAGCTCAGGACCTGGCAATGAATAAGGACCCCATACAGTAAATCTAGGTGGGGGGAATTACAACAGCAGAATGTAATTCCACAAATTAATTTGTTCAAGACCCCAGGGTTAGCACTAATTTTGCACTAAATACCAGGAGAGCTTTAATGACCGCAGATAGCAAACACTTCAATTTTTACTTCGTCCCAGAACTGCCAGGTTTACAGTGCCCTCTAGTATCGCAGTGGAGCATTAGCTTTCGTGTGCCACCTACTGAACTGCCACAGCGCAGAAGCATCGCTCGCTACAGCGGATTTTTCCTTCGGTACCTTTGCAGTGTAACGGTACCTGGTGTGAGAGCAGGAGCCTGGGCTGGCTGGAGCTCTGCTCTGCTGGCAGGCAGGCAAGGGTCCTGACTTCTGTCCTGATGCACCACTGCTTTAGGATAAAAATGCATGTGAAGTTAAAAATGCCTGCTCAGCTTGGAGGCATGCAGTGCCCAGGCTGCTTGGAAGAAGGATGTGCAATATTTTGTGGCAATTTGGCAAAGAGATATTAATAATAATTTGCCTTAAAACGGTGCTTTGCAGCTGTTGCTGCATAACCACTAACTAGGAAAATGCACAGTGGTGAAGGAGAGGGAAGGACAAAGGAGAAAAACCTGAGTCATATGAAACCCATTAGACATTACCCGGGACCACATCCTGGCCAGCTGAGGTCACTTAATGCAAGGACTTCTCAGAGCTGTGACCTTCAGCCTCGCATGGATTTCTCTGTGGAGCAAATGCAGGAAAATTCCTTGGTGGAATAGGATGTGGCACCTGCTGTAAGAGTGGGCATATTTATAAAGCACCTCGAAAGGTTCCCAGCTGCTGAAGTAGCCTTGGGAGGCTGCCTGTCTAAGACTGAGCTGATGTGCAGTGTTATTGCCGCTCTGAATGTCGCTGTGGGAAAAGCACCGTTCCCATGGAGTTGTGGAGGCAGAAGGAAGTCTTAAACTCCTGCTTGCCTCCAAAACAGAGCTGTGCTGTACCCAGGAGTTCTTCCCCAGAAAATTCTTTCTGCAGGAGTTGAACTTACACCGATTTGTAAAAAAGTTGCTCAGGTTGTTGTTATTCTAAGAAATCCTCCCAGTTCCTGGCAGTGATTTAGTTGGATCAGGTGATGCCCATGTTACCCAGAGATTTTTCTTTTGGGGAGATCTACTTAGCAGTGAACTCTAGCAGGCACAATCAAGCTGTTGGTACGTGGAAATTATTAAGTCACATTAACTAAGCAAATTTAGAAAATGAATTGTTGACATTAATTTGCAGATTTTTCACATCACTTTATAGGGCTGCTGCTGAAAAAATGGACAAAACCTGGCATAAAGAGGGAGTTCTTCTAGTATTCCATCACAACTGGCAGATGTTCTCCACATGCCAATGGAGTTCTTCCCTTTGAAATACACAATCATAAGAGGAAGCTTCCAATTAACTTAGGCATCGACTTCTCTTTACTGGAGTTCCTGAGTTATAAGACATTTGAGCCACCCTTTCTTGACCGCCCAGCAGAGCCCAAAATCTGGTGAATAGCAACTCTTGTTATTTTTCAGGAGACAAATATTTTTTCCTGCTTTTAAACCATGTGTGAGGGTATAACATCTATCAAAAATGAAAATATTATGTGAAATAGTAATCAGTGTGTCTAAAAGACAGGGAGAAGTTAGAAAAGGCATTAGTAAAATGACGTAATAGTAAAAGCAGGAGGTGTAAAAGGTCAAGAGGGACTGGAAGCTGAAAACATTGCAATGTACCTAGGGGCTCAACTGACTCATTATTCTTATTCACTTTCAGAAATCATCCATTTGAGGTAGTGTCCTCTCTTTTGTATTGTAGGTCTGTATGGTACAGACAAATATATTTATTTTCCTAAGTGTCACTGCTGAGCAGTGGGACAAAGAACAAAGGATGTATGGAGATAACCTGTATCCCAAGCAAGTATCATCCCTTCACACACATACACCCCCCAAAACTTGAGTGCACTGACAATTTCTGAATTGGATGGAAACATTATTGCATCAAGCCAGCTTCTTTTTCATCAAAATATTTTCATGCCCTCTCGTGTACCATGCATTCAATGTAAATGCTGAACTTTCATTATTGCCAATATTATTTCTGCACATGGAGCCACAAGAGTCTAAAATAAGAGGTCTAAAGCCCTGCTGCTTTAAATTCTAGCTCCTGCAACTAGTGTGCTAGAAATGAAGAGCTATCTCATTGTATATGCAATATGTAAGTAGTTTGACAAGGATGTCTCTTTACAGCTTAAGTGTCAGCTCTGAATGAATGGATTGGGGGTCTTGAAAGAGACGTTACACATCTCTGCGTCATTGTTCGTAAAAACTTTAGTAAGTATCTTAAATTCCTTGCACAGCAATACAAGCAACTGCCTCAGCTTCTCAAGGGCACTATACCTTTGATAATGAATATATTTAAACAAAAGCGGGGGGGAAACCCTTTGCTGAATATAATAGGATGCAGCTTTCTACTTTCATATTTCATGGGACGTGAAGGTTCATCATTTATTGAGAATAAGATGTGGACCATCAGTAACATTCTGTCTAGATTTCATTTTCAGAGGAAAATGCCTTTCCAGTAAAATTACAAGAAACTGCTTTTCTCAGACAAGCCCCTTGTGTTCAGGCTGTGTTGCAGTACTCTCTAGGCTGTTTTCTCCCTTTTGCTGTGCTCTCTGTTATAGTTTGTTTTGCCAGCTGGGAAACTTCCTTTGCAAATCTGGTTTCTCCTTTATATTTAAAAATTATATACTCCATGTGGGCAAATTTCCATAAGCCTTCAGGACATCAGATTTACTGTTATTCCTCACTGGCCAAGAAACAAATTAATTTGATTAGAGCTCAACCCTCAGAAGAGAATTTTGAGGGAAGCAGAGTCCAGTCAAGGAATACCTGGGGTCAGCTAACGAGTGAAATCCCCCTTGCTGGTTATGTTCCCCTTCTTCCATGAACTGGACACACTGTACATGAGCGACATCTCCAGCTCCAGATGTCACAGGACATCTTCAAGGAGGACCATGGTATGTGCTGCCCAGGAGTTCATTAACCTACAGTAAAGGACATTGCTGACCCAACCCTGCAGGTGAGCTGATGTGAATAAGGCAACTGAACATCAAACCACAGGCACAGACACCCAAGGAGGAAAGCTGAAAGTGACACCTGATCTCCATTCCATGGCAGCCAACTGATGCCAAACAATGCTGAGGACAGGGGACTTTGAATGAGGAGTAGAAATGGCAGATAACATTTTCTAGAAATAGAAAAAAACAGGAAAACTCTCATCTGTTTCTGAGGCAGTTCTCTCACCTGCAGTACTTCTCTGACATCCAGGCTAAATTGTGCAATGGATGCATTCCCAGAGGATGAGACCATCAAATCAATGGGCTGCACCCGCATCACCTTGCAATGTGATATTTGCAGCTCTCACAACCTAACAGGACAGCTGGGTCAGTGGCTTGAGGACAGATCTCAATGGAAACATTCTGTGCTGCAAAAACATTGTTTGGGTGGCTCAGAAGCTCTGTTTCCTTAGAATCAATATTGGATTAATGCAGTGGTATTAGATTGGAGGCACCATGCTCTGGGAGATGCTTGCTGTAAGATGAGATATGGAACTGAAGTGTACTTGTAATACCTACTTGTAATATTTTAACAATTCAGCAACAACTTTGCAAGGCAGGTTATTAGCCAGACTGCATGAAGCAATTCTAGCCAGAGAAACTGAGTTCTCTCACTATGAACCTTGCCCCTGCATTTTTATTTCTGTATAATGTTCCCTACTCGAGTTGTTGCATGGTGTTGCTATGCATTATTAAACTCCCACTATTTTCCACTCCAGAAATGGCTGCATTTTGATATAGGTGAACTTTTGGTACAGAGGTTAATCTGTAGAAATGCTGTATAAGTGCAAACTATTAATTACTACTTTTGTACTTTTAAGTTGAGAACCCATGGCTGCAGGGATAAAGATGGTTCATTGGCTCACTAACTTACTGAATACTCATATTCTCCCTGTGGAAGAGCAACTTGCTCTCCCTCTTTTCTCTTTTTCCTTTCCTGTATTTTTTTCCTTCCCAGAAAAATGCAATGATCAGATTGTTTATCTTTTTTTGGGGCCCTCATTGTGAATGGCCTCCTAAACATTGAAAGATGGCTTGGGTTTTTTTTTTCAGAAGATTGGCATCTCTTCTCAGAGCTGGTCACCAACTGTATTCACATTTATGAATCCATACAAAGAACCCTGAAGAGTAATATATAACCTGATGATGCAACAAGCCAGGAGACAAAGAAATAGCCCATTAAGAGGACAAAACTAATCAATACTAATAGCAAAGACCAAGATTTTAAAAGCCTCTCAATGAAGTCAGGCACAGTCTTACCAGTCAGTCAATGAAAAATGAAGTGTGCCTGGGGGGAGGCACCCACCATGTGTATTGCACTCCTTCTCTCTCATGGTCCAGCTGGAGGTAATTCCCACTCAGTACCACCCCAGCCTTGCTAGACAACTGCTGGCCCTGTGACCCAGAATGTCCCTCCCCAACCCCTTGCAGTCCAGGAAAACTGATAGACAGAGGGCTGAAAGGAGGAGGAAGGTTGCTGTAGTTCTGCCAGTCCTTGGCCCCTCTACTGAAACTGCTACAAAGGAGAAAATCACATCAGCTACGACTAAAGGAAGCAGCAGCTATGGAGCTGTGCTGGGATCAGCAGGGTGGTTAATATTCATCAGGCATATTGCTAAAAAGACAGTGCATGCTAAGAAAAAAAAGAGCCACAATACCCAACAGTGCCCATAGGTCTTTCTGGCAGAGATATTAGCAGTGACAATGTTGTTTGTACAACAGACAACTGGTATCCCATAAGACCAGAACCACTGCCTTGCCACCTCTCACTGAGGTCATTGTGGAGCAGTTGTGAAAACAGTCCCAGGTAACACAGGCCCTGTGTAAGCCCATGAATTAGAGATTAAATGCTTTTTACTACCCCTCTAAAGATGACTTCTCTACTTCAGCATAAAATATTCCAGTCAAGCTGACATTGTGGCTTTGGTCAGGGGTCCAAAATAAATGGTGCTAGACAGCACTGAACCCTGCACGTACACATACAGATATATATTTTGTAAGAAATCTCATTTAATTCATTAAAAAAAAATCAGAACTCAAGGAACTCTTTGAACAGGCCCTCAAATGGAGATAAAGGCTGTCTGTCATCATAAATGCAATGTAGCTGTAAAAGGAATTTTCAATGTATATAGAGACTCTGTAGTCCAAAATGTGTTATCAGGCAGAAAAACCAAATCCGTGTAAAGGGCCACTTCTTGCTATAATGCAGGTCTTTTCTATAATAGAGTCAGCTCTGATATAGGACTATTGCTGCACTGCAAGCTGTAATAAATATTAATGTGTCAAACTATACGCCACCTCCATTTCAGGAGGCAAAAGACAGCCTTACAGAGGATGAGTCGCAGCCCTGCTAGGGAGCGAGTGCGTTCCCAGGGCTTTTGGCAAGGAATTTTTATCTTTGCAGTGATTGCATCCTGCATTTCTCTAAAGAATCACCAAAACCTCTCTTTTCCTCTAAAAGAAAGGCATGAAATCTGTCTGTGCTTGGGGCTATGCCTTGAGGGAGTGGTATTTGCACTTCATACTGCGTTCATTGAAAATCTGCCCTCATGCCAGTCCAGCATTTTGTAACTCAAGCCCCCAAGGTCATTCCCTACCCACTGACAAGTTGTATGTTAAAAGCCCAACATATACCACCTTGCAAAGAGATGCTGATATTTATACTGCATTTATTTCTCATAGTGCAATTACTCTACAAAGACAACTGAATATGTATATAGTTTTGTGTCTGTGTGACTTATAAACTGATCTTTTCATTTTCTTGCCAGTGCCATCACACTGTATTAAATATCTTACCTAAGCACATGTCTATAAGTACTATTACCAGACCAAACACTTGAATGTATAGTTGTCTTTAAATGTAATATTATTCTAAACATAGGATATAAATGTAAATAAAAATTATACTAAATATTTATGTTTACTATCCCTTGCAACAATAGTTTATCAAATATTTACTAGCCTGCTTACCTGAGCTCTTGTGGGCACAGCTGCCGAGCTACTTATGCTACAGAGGGTTTTTGTGATTGATTAAAATGCATTTGTTTGTATATTGACAATATTCTGTAGGCTTGGTTAAACAGCCACTTACAGAAGCAAGCAGTGACTGCTACTCCTTTTTAAAAAATGAAGCTTGTTGTTATAGATTCTGCAGCACCCCTTATATGAAGCTCTTATTAGCACCACGCTAGGTATCAGTGGAACAGCAGGCTATTTTTAACGTGCTGGGATGCCACACACGGTGTTACCCTGCAAAAGGAATGAAAGGCAAAGCAGCCTCTGTCTGTAATGAGCCCTGATCGTTAATTTCAGCTCACAACATGCTGATGAAAGAGGACTCTTTTCCTTTTACAGAAATATGTGTTTCTGTCCAGGAATAATCCTCCTAGGTTAGGAGATAGGAGAGAACCAGAAGAATATCCCAATGTTTTCTTCAGCAGGAATGAGGTAATGTCAGGAATGGGATGACCATCCCACTTTCCTGTATCACAGATGGAAGAGGAAAGGTGATTTATATACTTTCACTGCAGGAGGAATCAGACAGCATTTACTGTTTATTCCATCTTTGTTAAACTTCCTGCTCAACAGGCAAATGTTGTTGCTGCTGCTCACTCAATATCCATTCCAGCAGAAGCAATTTGCCTGCAATTAGTCTGTGATGAAACTCAGTTCTTGGGTGATCTCAGGTGGCAGCAATCACAGGTCCTACTGCCCCAGTTCCCTCTGCAAGCAAAGTTTCACGTTCTCGTGATACCAAAGGACTGCGTTTGTGAACAGGAGATGAGCAGTCCTAATTTTTGAAAAGTCATCATCTAAGACTTCCAGTAAAAATGACTGCTTTGGTTGAAATTTAATGGTAAAAAGGTACTGTTAAACCTTGTTCATGAAGCTCATTCCTAGCTAGGTTATTCATAAAAATACTACAGGAATAAGGAAGAAACACAAGTCTGTGTTTTTCATTGTAGATTCTATGCAAAGTAATCTTAACGGCAATAGGTTGATGTGGTTGCAATTTCATTAATTTCAAAGAACTTTGCTTTTCTGGGTCAAATTATGTGATGATGGGAGGTTGTTACATTGGAGAAAATCTGGCCAACCACTCCACAACCACAAAGTATCAGTGAGCAGGGCTGAAGGAGGTGAACTTTGTAAGGAAAAAGAGACTGCAATGAACTTGAAAAAAAAAAGGCCTCAAAATAAAGCCATTAAGTGCTTTTTCATCCTAACTAAGTTCATTGTGAAGGGTGGTTGGGAAAAGGGGTAATATGAGACTTTCTTATTGAAAAAAATATTGATTGTTAGGAATCAATAGCATTAAAGAGCTGTGTCTTAAGCACCAAGCTTTGAAGGACTCCACAAGCTTTTCCGTTCTGTGTCTATTCTCCTGCCAGAACCTTGATAGCTTTAGCCTGCAAACCAGCAAATGCAGTGATTTGATGGTGGCCAATATATATTAAAAAAATTAAGGTGTCAAGCATGAGTTTTATTACATCTGCAATCAGATGTAATTCCTTCAGTCAGCTCATTTGCAATTAAGTCCAGCTGTTCTCAATAGAAAGGACTCTTCCAAGGAAATTGCTGTAAAATTTAATGGGAAGATTTTCCTTGGTGGTTTGTTGTAAATATTGTTTTCCTGATAGACTTGTAAAGGCCTTTGCTTTTTTTATTCAATGGACAAGAAAAATCTGTAATTTTCAGGCATTAGAAAATGAATAGGTCAGTGATAGAGCTCATAGAACCTATAAAAATATTTTTATTGTATCACAACTGAAGGAGCTTTAATAACTTGAAGGAGATTAAGTTTTTGAAGATTTTTTTTCAGTTGTGTAGTTCTTTGTTTACATATGGAAGGCTGTTTTGTAACTGACACTTGAGCCAGAGTTTGATCAATACGCTTCATTGGGTTTGCTCTGCCTAGAATTGGGTATGACAGCCAGAGTGGGGCACCAGATTGCAGACTTCAAAGTATGATCCTTCATTTCAATATTGCAGTATAAAACATCCCACAAGGCCAAAATATTGTGCCATGAACTCAAGATACTGCAATGCTTTAGTTTGCTGTCACAGAATCCTGCTTGGGTTTTAAGCACATAATGAAAATTAGAACCTTTTGTACCTTCTTGCTACTGTGTCCAAAGAGCATTTCGTTCCTTTTTGCCGTGTAGACAAACCTTAGATATGTTTTTCCTATCTTCCAGCAATCTCTTCAGCAACATTTTCAATCTGTGTGCTTCTGTCACTCTGGGAGAACAGCACCTAAAATAAAACAGTGAGATTTGTAGTCACTGACATTATTTTAAGATGCAATGCTGAAGCATTAAATATAACAAAATGAAACTATTTTGAGGGGGATTGTTGAGACATGAATGATAGCAAATACTGTTGTTGTGGATTTATTTTCACCCGAGCAAGGTACAGACTCCTTCTCTAATGGTGAAATACGACCTGGCTCTTGCAGGGAGGGTAATTTGCTAATTTGTTTAACATTGCTATCTGTGCAGGAAAGCCTTGCAAGAAAATGAATTCAGAATACATCAAAAGTGCTGGGGGACAGAATTAAGCCACTTTTTATTCTTTAAGACAGTGACAATATTCCTTTTTCAGAAGCTTTGAATACTGAGGGGAAAACAACTCGTCCTGGTTGAAAGCTGCATTATTATTGCTATATTAGTTTGCAATACAAGAGGTGAAACTGATGTCCTGACAACAAAACCCTGTGCTGATACAGTGGAAGCCCTTCTACTAGTATGGTTTATTTGAAGAACAGGAATGAGCTGTACAGTAGGAGAAATATCCTTTTGCTAGTGTACTCATATAGCTACCTTGGCAAATCCTCATGGTTTAGAATCTCATTTCCCGTTTCTGCAAATAGCAAGAGTTATCTGGCACAGTTTGGAACAGTTCTCCAAAATAGTGTAGCAGAGAAGTTATAGAGGAAATATCTATCTACTGAACATGTATGTTCCTGGGTACAGGCTTCAGAACAGATTGATAAACCTGTTAAGAGAAGGTTAATCAAAAGAGTTTGGATCAGGAAATGAAAAGGGAGTCAGAGCTGGCTGCAGAGGCGTGAAAAAGATTGGGTCTCTGGAGGAGAAGAATGGCTTTCATAGCAGTGATTAGAAAATGAACCTTAGAAGCACGTGATTAACAAGGAAGGAGGGAAAGGCTGGAACATTGCAAAGGTCATGCTTGGGGTGAACCTATGCATAGGTGTTTTATTTGTATAGCTTTATTGGTTTTGGTGAAGTCACTGTCTCTAGAATAAAGTATATGATTTTCATTTCAAGATAATTGCAGTTACAATTTTGGGGCTTTTTGCTGTTGTATGAATTAATCTGCTGGGTCTCCCCAGCAGAAGCGAAAGGAGGAAGCAGGGCACAAGGGAAAAATATAGGTCATCTTGTCCAGGCAGCAGCCACTACTTGCCTTTCCCTTTTCTAATCCATAAGCTTTATGGGCAATATGAAAAAAAAGGGAGTGTTCCAAAGTCACAGTGGGGTCTGTGGCATCATTTGGATGAGAAAGCTGCACATAGCACTGTGGCACCATGGTCTGTTCATTTGCTTAAGTTGTTTGTATGCCTCTTTCAGCTTATATTTAAAGCAGCTGATATATATATATTCATTCAAAGGTGTCTGGCTCACATTTCAGTTAGTACCTGGAGAGAGAAACAAGCACAAATGCACTGTTTAGCTCCATAACAGAGCAGTTGCTGTAGGGATCTGGAGGTCTGGTCCTGACTGCTCCCCACATTAAGTGCATTTATGGTTTGTGAGCTGTGATCCATCAGGGAGGTGCATGACAGCTTCTGGAGAAAGCTTTCTTGGTCTCTGAAGGATTCCCGCAAGCATTATTCAGCCATCCAGTTCACAGCCTCTGTATCAGCACTTACCGATGTATTTGCCTTAAGTGAAGAAGAGCATATATAGAAGTCTGGCTCTGTTTAAAATAGTAGAAGTGTTTGAGACGAGAGTCTGGGATCCAATATTGTACTATTGGAGAACAAGCAGGTTCTACCTTGCATCTAAATGTTTTGAGGGTTTTTTTTTTTCCTTCAGCCTCACTCTAAACTCAGAAGGTGACCAGAATTAATCCCTAAGTCTTAAGTACAAAAATTGTTCATGGAGCTTTGGGGCTGGAGTGCTCCAAGCCCTCAAGATAACAATTTCCATTCTCTGTGGGCTTCAAAAAGCAGAAGGAATCTTTCCATGATGTGATGGGAATCCTCAAGAGAACAAGAGAGTATCTTCAGCAGAGGAGGTGATGGGAGATTTACTTCAGGGACCTGACTGGCAGCCCCTACTTTGCACAAAACGTCTGTCCCTCCCATACCTGAAGTTTTCATTTGCATCTTGTGCCTTGAACCCAGTTCTCTGTGACACTTTGCAGACTGAGCTACACAGGGAAATAGCATTTATACACTGTTCCTTTTGTCCAACAGGAAATGCCTCGTGTGCATACACAAATGATCTTCCAGCAGCTTATCTCATCACTTATAGGGAAATAATTAAACAGCTTCAGAATGAAAATAAGATTCCTTGGTACCACTCTAGTCCACTCCTTTTGCATTTCTTGCTGCAGTTCAGAAGAGATACAGCCAGGTACCTGCAAACAGCTTGGCCCCACACACGATCAATAGCAGAAAAGATAAATCTGCTGCAATTGACTACAGGCTGTACTGTCACTAAGTGACGATGAAAAATGATCGCTACTTGAATACACTGCATTTTTATCTTTAAATCTTTCAATAGAAGCAGTGTCAATAACAGAGCACTAAATAATCCCTAGATAGAAGAAAAATATTTATTTCTTTCTCTTTTTTTTTAAGAGGGAAGATGGATGTCACTTTTTCTGGAGACCTTAAATACTGAAGTATGGAATTAGACCTGCAAATTCCAGGAAGTGATTGTCTGTTTAGACAGTATCTGTCTCATTTTAGGAAAGACTGGATGGATTCTGCTTGAAAACATAGCTCAATTCCATGTCATGAATGCACTAGGGTAACTGTAAGTGGAATATGCAGAAATAAAATAAATAAGGATTTTTTTTCTCATGTTCCTTTGGGGATAATATATCTCTCTGAATTGGATACAGCTGCCAGAGATGGCCTTTCTTTACTTTAAAATATCTCTGACCTTTCCCTGAGCTAACTGGATGCACTTTACCATATTGGTCCAGGTATAAAGCAAAGTCTTTTTCAGATAATAGCCTTTGGAAAAAGTCCAATCTGTTCTGTATCTGCTGACCACACCACACGTGGCTCTGATTCCTCCCTGTCCCATGGATGCTGTTAGCTGGCACGGCAGTACGGCAGCAGACCAGCCCCTACAGCACATGATCCTTCAGATTGCTTTTGGGTCTGCTGGGCCTGATGGAGCAACACCCAAATGGGAGCTGGGGATGCTGGTAGCAATGCAGCCCCTCTGTGTGTGAATATGCTTGGACTTCTGTCCTGGCAAAGGGAAGGTATTGTTTTATTTGAAGAAAATATATTTCTACCTCATATAGTGCCTCCAGTATCTCCAAGTATTGATGTCCCTTTTATCCTATGTTATGAGATAACAAGAAAAACACTAGACTGCTGTTGACAACACCAAATTGATTTACTTTTTTTTTTTCCACTCATGCAGGACTTTTTCCATAGCAATGACTCTGGGAGCAGAAGTTCTGGGTAAATCTAATCTGTTGGCAAGTTCTGCCATGCTGCTTGTGCCCTGCTGACACAGAGTGCTGCAGTGCCTCTAGGATGCTCTGTACTGGTTTTGAATGCCTGCCTTCCTCACAGAGTCCACCTCAGAGGAAACGCTCTTTTGGCTGCAGACTTTGTGAACTGAGTTTGATTTAGCTGCCATGTGGATTACAGAAATAAGGTCCTGAAGCAGGCAGCAAGGGTGTAGAAAGGCTTATTGATTTAAAAGTCCCTTTGTATGTACTCCAAGTTTGGTTCAGATGCTTTCCTGAATAAAGGTCAAGATGAAGTACTGAATTTCTGAAATGCTGAAGTTTGGAATATCCCAAAAGTTTGATTTATTCTGTCTGTTTTGTCTGGATTTCTGTTAAAAAGCATAGTTGTCTGTCCTTCCTAATGGATTGATGAACAATACTGAGTGTGAAAGAGTTTGAAAGAAAATAGCAATCATTGCAGTTGCTTAGAAATGCTTGACTTGTCTGGAAGCTGTAGGTTTCCATGCCCTCATTCAACCTTAAGCATATTTGACTATCTTTATTTTTGTTGTTGGCCTCTCTCTTTTAACAGCTGGGAAAGAAATTAAGGAAAGCATGCAGGAAAAGGTAAAGGTTAAAAAGTAAGACCTTGTTGTTTCAGGATGTCTGGGGCTTTAAAGGGAGATCAGCCCAGTTTCACCTGTTAAAAATCCTGCTGAGATTGATTGATTTATGGAGAGGTAATTATAAAAGCCAGCAAGTAGCTTAATTAGGATGGAGAGTTATGAGAAGTAGCTTGGCTTTTTGAAGAAATACTGGAGCAAATGAGTCTTGGCAAGTAGCTGGTGAAAGAGGGAAAGCTAAGCTCAGGAGTTAGGCAGGTGGTTAGTTGGTATGTTATGTTCATAGGAGAAATAAGGCTGACAATTGCTATAATCATGCCTCTCTGGTTCACGTCAGGCCTTATTATCCTGAGATTACACTTTTCTCAAATAATATTTACTAATCAGAAACTCCAGAGTACTTTGCACTTGTCTCAGGGGTTGTTACTGTGTCAGATTTTTTTTAAAGAGCCTGGGGAAAAGCAGCCTCTGCTTTTCCAAGCTGTGTGCTAACGTTTGCTCCTGGCAAGAAGAAATGCCATATATTGTACCATGAACTCCATCATATTTACTGTCATAACAGCGGATACACTGCCATCTAAAACCTTCATGTGCCTGTTCAATGAAGAGCAATAGCTACGGGATGTGCTCAACCATGTATTGAATAACCATCGTGTTTCAAGCTTCCCCTTGCCTGCTGCAAAATCCTACCTCCACAAGAAACTGGTAAGGAGTAGAATTCAAGCATTATGTATTCAAGCAAATTCTGCTGACTGCTGCTAGGCAGTGAAGCTGGAATGATTGTGCCAAATCCTGGCCCTTCATGATGATGGAAGTGGAATTTTCCTCAAAGTAAACCAGTATCAGAGAGAAAACCTAAGGGACAAGCCAGAACATTTGAAAATACAGCCTGGGCAGTAAAAAAGGCAAATAGGCTTTAACTAGTTAAATTACAGAATCGACAAAGAATTATGTAAAAGCCTGATCCTGCAGTCTTTGGATATGGAAAACAATGAGTTTAACTGACTCTAATACTGCAGAGTCATCAATATAGTCAAGGAGTAAGTGGGTCATTCTGTCTCAGTCACTTGCATATTGCAGAACTACTTGTCTGTTCTTGCTACTATTTTATCCCTGATAATGTCTTATTTAACCTGCTAAGGGTAGTTTTCATTTTGAAAATGTGCAAAATACATTAATTTTTAATTGCATCATTTAAAAATATATGTATTTGTGCAGATTTTTCAAAGTAACTAGGATCTGAATGTACAGGGCAACAGAACACGCCGCAAAACCCAATTTAAAAGAAGTATGTCTTGAACAGGCATCAACAGATAGACTGAAAAGCAAGGCAAAATCATAGGGTTTTTTTAGATGTCGAGTGGACTAAATGCAATGTGAATTTATCTGCAAACCATCTGTGATTTCTGGTATTTTTTGATGCCTTCGCAGCTCTAATTTTAAGCAGTTACGTAGCCTTTAAATAATGATACTTTCTCCCCATTCCGTTTCACATCAGATTCCACACTTGATCACTGAATGTTTAAAGAAAAGGAGTGGCTGACTATACTTCTCTGCAGATTGCACACATACAGAATAAAACAGCAGCCTTTTATTTTTGCAAGTAAAATTTGACATATTTTGGGACAGAATTCTGCATGCATAAAATAACAGCGTGAGTTTTGCTGGGTATGCTTTACTTTTTGTATTTTGCTTTGCACTTCTCATGTAAATTCAGTGCTGGGATAAGGTGTTTAGTTGTCTTCCCCAGGGACTGAAAATCCAGAAGCAGCACAGCATAACAGGAGATCTCTCTGAATGATCTTAAAACTGATATCAAGGGTGCCAGTTTCATCAGACAAGGAGGAATCGCAGAGTCATAATCTATCCAGTCCTTAGTGGTTCTGCAGACAAATCTGTTACCTCCTGGATTTTCTGTGTGTGGTGTGAACACTTTATAACCTTAAACTGAAACAAAACATGATAAGGAACTGAATAGCCACCTGAAAATTGTAGTTCCTACAGCTACAGTGACCCCCTAAGAGGACTGAGAAGTCTCTAGGTCTGTTTTCCACACAGCATGATGTGGGGGGAAGTTTCTTTTGAATGTGAGCCAGGTCGCCTGAGAGCCTGAAACAATACTAAGCTAACTCTGTTCATCCCACAGGAAATCTGATGATAACTACATCATTGTCAGCTCAGTTCATTATTTCACTGTTTCTTCTGGCAGGAGTGTTCAGATAAGATTTTTGCTCACTATTGTTGGATATAGTGGGAGATTCTGATTCAGGGAACAATTGGAAAGAAATAGCACTGAAGATCAAGGCTCCCCTACATCTGAAAATGTCTTGCCATACCAACCTTGTCTAAAAGGAGGCAGGATGCATTCCCTTCTCTTGGCAGAAGCCTCAAACATGAGTCAATAACCCCCCAGCTTATCTTCTGTTTCAATAATGCATCGCGTACTAAACTCTGTGGCTAACTGAAGATTGAAAACCTGAAAGAAATTAATAGGCATGTAAAATAGCAAGAATATCTTACCAATTGAATTATTGAGCATCAGAATTATCTGAATAACAAAAAAAAATAATTTATTATATTTATCTGAAGTGCTGTCAAAAATGTAGCAATGAAGTACGAAGAAATAAAGAGGACCCACTGATGAATATCAGTCCAGAATAAATACCAGCATTTGTCTGTCTCAGAGGAAGATAAAGATAGTTTCTTATGATGTCAGTTATTCCAAATGTTGAGTCTTGTCCAGACATTTCATGAGAGATTATCTGCACTTGGTATGAAACCCAATAGTCGCCATTAGTTGTCTCTCCTGACAACAAAATTAATTTCCCTTAAATAAGAATGCATTTCTAATTGGGAACTTGCTTCTCTAACAAATTGTTTACAGTATGCCTGCAAGGATTCTGAAATCATCCTTTATCTTTGATGTTGCTGATTAATTACAGCCCACTTGGTTCTTAGTAGCTGCAATTTGAGTAATATTGCCATAATGTACTTTGCTCTCAAAGTTTCATTGCAATTGCTTGCTCCCCAGTCAAGTTTCTGGTTCAAAAGAGAACTGCACTGCTCTTGTCAAGCTGCAAGTGATGCCAGGCTGGGTTTTTACTTTGTTCCCCCTCCTTTCTCTCTGAGTGAGTTCAGAGCTTATGCACGTTACGAGACTGACAGCACCCAAAATGAAATTCTCCCTTTAGCCACAGAACAGATCCAGAACTGGCAGTTCACTGCAGCCTTCTCTATTGCATCTCTTAGTCTGTCTGCTCAGCACGGTGCAGCGCTGTGTGGAGACAACTGGGCTAGCTGTAGCATCACCGTGTTAGCAGAGTGGTCTGCCAGGGCTCATTAGCAATGCTGAGAGGCAGGGTTTATTAGTCTGGTCACAATGCTGAACCAACAGAGCAGGCTGCTTCCAGCACTGCGGCTGCCGTTTGCATCTCTCTACAAGATACCACGTTGTGCAATGTGGATATAACCAAGATGCTTTAAATGGGATCTTTTTGGGGGAGGAGTTCACTAAGTTCTTGAACTTCTGGTGGAGAGGACAAAAGATGTCAGTTCTGATGCTTGCTCTGGTGTTGATATCTCTTCCACATTGGGCCATCCAAATAATTTGGAGGAACCAACTCAATAGCTGTCAGATAGAAACATTTTTGGATATTTTGAATCTCAACATCTGTCAAGAGAGATTTTTGGATATTTTGAATATCAGTTGCATTCTTGCTTTTATGTTTTACTAGTGATTTTAAGGCAAAAAGATTTTGATCAGTACCTTGGAGATCCTGTTTTCACATATTTTGTATTCATAATGTCCACTTACACTATACCTACAGTAAAGATAAATTAGCATACTGCCTCAGTTTGGGCAAGCTGCTGCTAAATGAGTATTGCTTAAAATAAAGCAGTGAGCAACTTAGGGTAGGCAATACCCAGCAAATGTACACACCAAATTAGGCAGTCTTTTCAGTGTAGATGTGGCAAAACAGGAGGAGGAGGAGTAAGAGGAACAGAAACTTCTGCGCTCTTCTTTAACTATTATCCCTAGGTGTTGAAGCAGGGTCTGCCCTAACTCCCCAGGAGCCAAAAGAGTTCTTGGTGCTCTGCATTGCTCATTGTCTGTTTAGAACTTGGCTCCTCATGTACACAGGAAAAAAGCAGATCCCTGGAGCAAAAAATGTGAATGCCCTCCTTTGAGTTTATGAGCCAAAGCAATGCTGTGCTCCTTGGTCTATAGGGGCAAATTCCAAATGGTTTCTTATATATTTATGGGTTTGTTTTCAGGCCACTGTTTTGCCATTACACTTTGAAAAATAGTAAAACAACTGTCAAGCCATTTTACTGTTCCACTTGGGCACCACAATGGCAAGAATCTTGGATATAATTAAAATAATTATGCGGTATTAAGAGCTGAAATACATGTTTGAAAATAATAAATATTACATCAGAGGGGAAGAAATGAAAAAGAATCATCCGTTTCCAAGGGATAACATATGAAACAAGTTACAGACAACTGCAGTGTGCACCCAGAGTGGTGGAAAAAAGAGTAATGCCATGCTGCGATGATCTTTCAGCCTACAATTATTCCCTATTCCCTTATAATAACACAGGACCTTCTTGAGCAACCTGTCATAATCCAAAGAAAGGTATTTTATGTCTAACGTAACTAATATTTTACAGATGCTTAAACTGTTCAAGTTCTCAGTCTGGCTGAGATAACCCTGTCCTTTCTGCCCCAGGCTGCTATTCTTCGATTCAGTGTTCTTTTATGTAAAGAACTCTTCCTGTCTTGTTCATATTTGCCTTATTAAGTGTGCCCAGTCCATGACTAATTCTTTGAAGTGCACCACTATGTATTTCACTGTTTATGTAGGCTGACCTACATTGCTTTAGACCATGTTGCTTCCAGGATTGCTTTTCCTCTACACTTAGATACAACAGCATTACTCGGCTCAGGAGAAGAAGAACCGCAGCCTTTTAATTTTCTCATTCTTCATGCTAAGTAATAGGGTTTCACTTATCAATACCTTGCATGTTGTCTGAGAACGTTTAATTGATTAGATGCAATTTTCAGAACGCTTCGCATGATAGACAGGAAAGTGTCACTGAGTGGAGGGCAAAGCCTCGCTTCACTTGGCCAGTGACATCTCTGCCCGTCCTTGTCATATGCATTTCCATTTTACATGTTAAAAAAAAATCCTGACTAAAGAACCTGACTGTGTGGATTGTGCATACTGAATTTAATTAATACCTTTATGAAAGAGGTTGTTATTTACTTTAGAAGCTGAGAAAACAAAAAAATCCAGCCCTGTGCTGCAATTTACTCTGGGTGCAGTGACTATTGGCCTGTGCAGTTCTTCATTTGTTTTAGCTCTGTTTATTTTAGCTACACTCTAAAGGTGAAAAGGTCTGGAAGTGTTGTTGGAAGCATAAACAGCTCCTACAAAATCCAGTGAGTGCTATGGCCGCACTCTCAAACCATGTGGTGCTTTGCAAACTTTTGGTAATGAAAGCCGGGTTCTCATCCTGTTGATTTCAGCAGCAGTCATGACTGAGACATAAACTGTAACATGAGGCCCAGCTTAAAATTTGAAATCAGTCTGGCCTTGCTGGTGGTTGAGAACTCAAGATGAGATGGCAATGTGTGCCTGTATCCCAGAAAGCCAAACTTATCCTGGGCTACATCAGAAAAATTGTGACCAGCAGGGAAAGGGAGGTGATTGCCCTCCTCTACTCTACTCTTGTGAGACCTCACCCTGAGTCCTGTGTTCAGTTCTGTGGTCCTCAGCACAGGAAGAACATGGACCTGTTAGAGTGAGTCCAGAGGAGGCCATGAAGATGATCTGAGGCCTGGAGCACCACTCGTACAAGGACAGGCTGAGAGAGTTGGGATTGTTCAACCTGGAGAAGAGAAAGCTCCAAGAGACCTTAGAGCAGCCTCTCAGTACCGACAGGGGCTACAACGTTCCATGATTCTATGAGCATAAGGCTTGAGTATTCTTGCCTGCTTAAAGCCAAGCACAGTTGCAGCAAGACGGAGGCTCTGGATTCTTATTTTAAACAGTTTTATTTCTGGCTCTATGCCTGGAAAAATCCACTTAGAGCATCCAGAGGAGGGAATATATCCTGTATTATGAGCGGAGAACTGGAACAAATTATTCTGTGGAAGGAGAGTGTGTTTTAGAGATGCACATCCCAGGATCTCTTTTGCCCCTGGTATCTCCTCAGCTACTCCTTCACAGGCACTGGGCACAGGGCTTGTGGCCTTTGCTGGAGAAACTAATGAGCTTAGAAAAAAGGGATAAAAATGTTAAAAGTGAACTGTTGGGCAGGGCAGCCCCTGACATGATACAAAAAGTAGTTGCTGTTAGAAAAAGTGAAATATTTTGATTTAAGCTGAAGTAAAGTTTCATCTAAGTAACTGTATTTTTTGAAAGTTAGACAGAATGTCCCTCTGATAGCATGTTTTCTTTATAGTATGGGGTTTTTTCAAGTAGGGTTTTTCCAGACACTGTTCTTTGAGAAACAATAATGTCTTGTGTTAAGTTTGATATGTGCTGAACAGATATGTCTTCTTCTATAATCAACTCTGTTTGCAGTCTTTCCCTACCTAAAATACAGGTCAGACAGAGAGTTGGCTCCAAAACTCCAACTAGCAAGAGATTTGGCTGTTGTGAAATTCATAAAAACGTTAAAATTTGTCCTTGGAAAGTAATAGAATATGTATAAGATTTATGGGAAAAATTTATACATATGCATGTAAGTGGAACATATATTCTGTACCAGCTCTTGTTTCGTTATGCATGGTTGATGGAAATAATTCCTGCATGTGTCTTGTGCTGAAACAAAGGATGTTGCTTTCTAAAACTCCAAAATGAGTCTTAGAGAGTTTATTTGGAGAAGGCAAGGCTCTGGGGTGACCTTGTAGTGGCCTTCCAGTACCCAAAAGAGGCCTACAAGAAAGCTGGGGAGGCACTTTCTACAAGGGCAAGCAGTGACAGGACGAGGGGGAATGGCGTTAAATTGAAAGGGGAAGATTTAGATTAGACATTAGGAAGAAATTCTTCACGATGAGGGTGGGGAGGCCCTGGCCCAGGTTGCCCAGAGAGTTGTGGCTGCCCCATCCCTGGAGGTGTTCGAGGCCAGGTTGGGTGGGGCTTGGAGCCCCCTGATCCAGGGGGAGGTGTCCCTGCCCGTGGCAGGGGAACTGGGTGGGCTTTGAGGTCCCTTCTAACCCAAGCGGTTGCATGATTAAAATTAGTCCTTGACAAGTAATAGACTATGCATAGGATTTATGGGAAAGTTTGTACATCTCCATCTAAGTGGGACATCCATTCTGTCCCAGCTCTTGTCTCGTTGTGCATGATTGTTGGAAACCATTCCTTCGCGCGCTCAGCGCCGGAATAAAGGGTGCTGCTCTCCAAAACTCAAAAAGGACTCTTAGGGAGTTTATTTGCGGGCACTTTCGGTATGGGAGGGAGGCGCCGCAGGGCGCTCCCCGCAGAGCCGGGACTACGTTACCCGGCGCACCCCGCGGCCGCGGAGCCGCGCGCCGGGCGGGGCCGGGACTACATTTCCCAGGCTGCTCCGCGGCCGCCTCGCTCCGCGAGGGGCCGGGACTACATTTCCCAGGCTGCTCCGCGGCCGCCTCGCTCCGCGCCGGGCGGGGCCGGGCCGGGCCGGGCCGGCCAAGATGGCGGAGGGGGTGCTGAGCCCCGGCGTGAACCTGGAGGCCTTCGCCCAGGCTATCGCCGCCATCCAGGCGCTGCGCTCCAGCGTGACGCGGGTCTTCGACTGCCTGAAGGATGGCATGCGGAACAAGGAGACGCTGGAGGGCCGCGAGAAGGGCTTCGTGGCCGCCTTCCAGGAGAGCCTGCACTCCGTCAGCCGCGACCTGAGGTGAGCGCCGGCCCCGGGGCCGCGTCCCTCCGCGGGACCCCCGGGGCCGCGTCCCTCCGCGGGCCCCCCGGGGCCGCGTCCCTCCGCGGGCCCCCCGGGGCCGCGTCCCTCCGCGGGCCCCCCGGGGCCGCGTCCCTCCGCGGGACCCCCGGGGCCGGCCCCGCTCCCTCAGGGAGTTTCAGCTAATAAACGTGAAAACGCTCCGGTTGGTTCCCTCCAGCATCGTGCGGCTTTCCTCTCCATCCCGTTTTCTTCCCGAGTCTTCAGAGGGATGGGTGCTGCTCCTTTACCTGCGTTTTGTTCGTGTTGTGCCTTAGAAAAGAGATTGGGTTGGCAAGGTGAATGGTTTTGGGTGCGGAGAGATTGTCCTCGTGGGTTTTTTGAAGTTTTTTTTTATTAAAAGTAAATTTTTTTTAGGGCCTGACTGTTCAGTAGCATCCAAATGGTTCAAGAATCATCATTTTATCACCAGAACTTGTCAGGCTGGAACATAACCACGATTCGAGGGCTGGAGCACCTCCCGTACGAGGACAGGCTGAGAGAGTTGGGGTTGTTCAGCCTGGAGAAGAGAAGGCTCCAGGGAGACCGTAGAGCAGCCTCCCAGTAGGGAAGGGAGCCCCAGGAAAGTTGGGGAAGGGCTCCTCATAATTGAGAGCAGAGATAGGACGAGGGCAACGGTTTTAAACTGAAAGAGAGGAGATTTAGTTTAGATAGTAAGGAGAAAGGTTTTCCTGTGAGGGTGGTGAGGCCCTGGCCCAGGTTGCCCAGAGAAGTGGTGGCTGCCCCATCCCTTGAGGTGTTCAAGGCCAGGTTGGATGGGGCTTTGAGCCCCCTGATCCAGTGGGGGGTGTCCCTGCCCATGGCAGGGGGATGGAATAGGATGGGCTTTGAGGTCACTTCCAACCCAAACCATTCTATGATTCTGTAAATATGTGTTTCCTGGGAATGGAAACCAACTGTTGAGGCTGATGGCATACGTGGATGCTGCTGGAAGACTGCTGATTAATGCAAGTTTTAAAAATTACTTCACTTTTGTTATTATTAAATGTAGTGTTTGGTAAATGAGATATGAAGCAATAATAGATCATCTCCCAGTGACTTTTTTTTCAGGCAAAATGCTGCTGTTAAGCTTTAGTTGAGAATTTTATGCATGTCTACAAATGTACAAATTGCTTATGGAATTCAAAAGATTCTTCTTTGCCCTGAGAGCTTGTATTCTGTATACTTGCTTGGAGTAATCGCAAACTTTACAGGACTATCTCTGGACTCAGGGCTAATGCCAGTTCTTCTGTATATTTGTATAAAGACAGTATTAATTTCTAGTTCTTTAATGAGATTATGAGGCGTCTGCCTGCATGATTCTTAAAAAAGTACTTCTGGCATTGCAGGCGATGCTAAAGTCAGAATTTTATAGTTTCTGAGGGTATGCACTGCTCAATAGATGTCCTGGGTTCTGGAAGTTCTTGTGAACATGACCTGCCATAGTTTTACTCTTTCCAGGTTGTCTTATTCTTTTACTTCTACTCTGAAGGAGCACTGAGCTTAGTGACTAACAGACTGCCTTAAATTGTTTGGATAACAAGAGTGATTTTGTTTTTTTATCTGATTGGGGAGGTATTTAAAACTCACCTAGCTATTAAAATACACTTTGTGCATGATTGCTGTCCCTGCAGGAGGGCTATGCACATCTCTGACATCTGTATCTGCAGATCTGACTTTAATGAAATGCCATTCTGTTTTCTTTCAGTGAACTGGAGCGTCTGACCAACCTGGTTGGGAAACCGTCTGAGAACCACCCCCTGCACAATAGTGGGCTGCTGAGCCTCGATCCTGTTCAGGACAAAACACCTCTTTACAGCCAACTTCTTCAAGCCTACAAATGGTCAAATAAGGTAACGGAACACATCAGTGTAATTTAGTTGTGTATTCCTACAGAATGCTTGATTTGTCACACAGTGAACTTCTAAGGGTTTGAGACTATAATTTTTTAATGAAGTTAAGAAGCATAATAGGTACCTAAACGTACTTCTAAGGGTAAAAAAGGTGTTTTAATTGAGAGGAGGCTTTTCTGTGATACTGAGGTGTGTCCTTGTTTTTCAAAGGGGATGTTAATTCCCAAGTAGAACAATACTTTCCATGTTAGCTGTTTAGCATCTTATGTCGATATGAAATAAAAATATACTGTGTTGTTGTATCTGGCAGTAAACCCTGTGGCAGAGGGCACTGGGATATTGGAGCAGAGAATCTAGAGCTTATGTTGCCTCCAAACATATTTGTAGGAAAGCAACATGCAGGGAAGTTGTCATCATCAGAAATCTTGCTGCCTTTCCTTGCCATTTGCTATGCTAAAAAACATTTGCTTTCAGAAGTAACTCTGAATTGAACAACTTTGGCATACCTAATGTTTTGGGGAGTTGTATTTATTGCATTGAATTTTACGTAATGTTAAAAAAAGGGCAGATAAGTTTTATAAAAAACCCGATTGTTTTTATTTTATTATTCTTATCAGCATAATTAACTTGCATAATTCACTTCCATAAATCTGTATGCTGAATATGTCTAGAGACAGAAATCAGGCAGGGATCTTTCCTTCTCTACTCTGAACGTAGTCTGTTTGTGGGTCAAAAATATTCCTTTCCTCCCATCTGACTTTGTTAAACAGGTAAACATTGCATTATTGCAATTATTACTGGTCTCTCTCTGAGTACTGCTATGTTTCAGATTATCTGTTCTCATACTGAGTTTTTGAACATGCTTGTTTTTATATAAATATTTAAATGAATTCATATTTACAAGCTTTCTTAAAATTATTTTTGCAAAACTAATGAGTTTCTACAAAATGTAAAAGATGGATTCACATAGAAGATGGATAGTTGTTACAAGTGAGTGACTTCAGAGTTGTAGCTTCCAACAACCTTATACGAGGCAGCAGGAGTAAGCAAGAATAATAAATCTAAAAATATATAGGGCATTAAAAGAAACAATTTCACTTTAAATTATTTATTGCAATACATGAGCGAGCAAGACTTTCAGACTACACAAGTAGGCAAATTCTTCATACTATTGAGTCAGTCTAATATTATTCAGTAGTAGAATAGAATACTACAAAAATGTTTGTGAATTAATGTTTGTACAGTCACTTTTCAAATACAAATATGTGTTAACATCTATAAACAGTGGAATTCGGTGTTGATAGAAATTTGGTATGTCTGGATAATGGGGGACAGGAAGGATTTTTAAGTAGAGGTTTAATAATTGAGAAAATGTTTTGTATTTGCTGCTGTTAGCAGCATATTATTTGCACCGAGGAAAATATTCATTTGCTACTTTCAGAAAAAAAACATCTGACTTATATGCATAAAAACTTCTAAACTTGTAATGCAGTTAAGTCTTCAGTGATTTAATGACTTCTTTAGGTCATTATCAAAGTCAACTCATTTGATAGTGAAATAGCTTTGGCAGATTTGTTCTAATGGAGATTTTTATTAACTTAGAGTGTTACAGAGCTTTGAAGAGCAGGTTTTTTGTAATACTGGATTCTGATTTCAGAAAGCAGGAAGTTTTAGCATCCTGTGAATGCATATATATACTTAGTTAAATGTTCCAGGAGAAAACCAGTAGTTTTTTCTTTTATCTCTGTTGTCTTTTATTTCTATTTTACAGTTAAAATACAACCTACTGTTTAGGTTGTATTTAAACAGCTACTTTCTACCTAATGGTTCTTCTGAACTTTACTAGAATCCTTGCTAGGGTTTGCAAGAACCAGCAGGTGTGGATAGGTTGCCTCTGTTTCTGTCAGCAGATGTGTCACCTGTGTGAGGTATTAAATGCTGGGTTTGCTGTTAGCAGCAGGGACCATAGTGATGCTCATGTACATTGCTTCTTGATTCTTAATTGCTAAATACACTTCTTGAGTAGGTGTTATTCCATTACATCTTTTGGCTGCCTTCTGTTTTTATTACGTGTGTCTGGTGTTTTCTGTTGTTCTAAGGCAAGATTTAGATGTGGAGTTGTGTCAATACACTTTATGTCTGTCTGCATTAAATTTTTAATTTGTGACCCCTTTGTGGCTGCCTTGCCTGTATTTTTGATGAGCTGAGATAAGGCCATTTTCCTCCCTCTTTGGTTGTTCATGCATTACTGATGGCAGGGATAGCCAAGTGGCTGCCAGGGGAGGATAGATGGATTAGAGTGTCGGGGCTTTGGTGCCATTCATGAAATACAAGGAAAATAAGCACACAGACTGTGTGAGAGGCTTGTAGGTAGTAGTAGCTTGTAGGACAAGAATGAGTAAGGTTGGTAGTAATAAGTGAATTATCCCGTGAGAAGCGATCAAATTATTGTTCAGAATATCAAAGCACTATACAGAGTACTGTATGACTAAAAAAAGCTTTGTCACGTTGATTTTCGTATAAAACTGGACGAACAATTAGGCCTGAAATGATAATTCTTAAAAAAAAAACAACCGAATCACCAAACACTCAAACCAAAAAAACCCCGGTATTTCAGAAGTTGTCCTAGATAATAGTCTGTGTGGTTAAAAGTTGGTCTCTTATATCAGTATTTCTGCTTTGGAAACAATACTCTTGGCCAGTTTTTAGAGGATACAGCAACAGTAGACTTCCAAATACTGTAAAACCACATTATGTTCTCTAAAGCGTAGCGCTACCAAATTGGTTCTTTTTTTAGTGTATGAGTGTCCTAAAACTTCGTAAATCTGAAGGTAGATCATATCTACCCGTGTCTCTTACTTTTTGTGGCAAAATTAGTTGCACAAATTATAGCTGGTTTAGTATTGTCGTGTTACATTTCAGCTGAGGCTGTGTTAATCCTTCTTCCTTATGGTTTATGAGGTGCTGGATGTTAGAACAATTAGTTAAATTTGCAGCTTTGTTTTGATGCTGGGTCAAGCAAGTGACCAGTTTTGATGTGGTCTTAGATGCATGGACAGGCATTTTGGGTTAAGTAGCAGTGCTGGGTGGGAGACGTAGTGAAGATAACACTCACATGTATAAATATAAAGTTTCATTTAAGATATAAATATTAACATAGGAGAGTGGCCTTACCTGACACTTCTCAACTTTACTGCATTTAATCTGTGTAGCTGTGGCTGGTTTATGTATTGTGAGGAGACTTGCATTTAGGTGCATAATTACTGACCAAACTCTTTGGTTTTGTACAGTAGAGTTTAATTGCATTGTGATTTCAGAGGTATTTGCCCCAAACATTATTTTGCTTGCTCCTCTGAGCCACAGTCCTAGTTCCTCTGTTTCTGTATCCCAAGTTTACCTGCTGCAAAATACAGAAAAGTACAGAGGGAAAAATCAGAACTTTCCCTGCAGAAGTATGTTATCTTGGCAGTGCTTTTTATTTATTAGCACCTGCTCTCCTGATATTTACTTACTGTAGTTTACCCAATAGTTGTGCAGATGGTAAAGTTGTCCATAGAATGGAAGCAGCTGTTTGAGAACACAACAACTTGTCAAATACATTAATTACATACACCTGCAGCTGTAAAGGAACTTTACTTTTCCAGGTGTTTAACAGAGCTCACAAACTATTGATGAAAAACACCGCAAGTTTAAGTTGATCTGATTGCAAGCAAGAGTGAAATGTTTGTTGTCTTTGCTTTAGCTTCTTTTATATATCGATAGAAGTCATACAAGTAAATTATTTTGAGTGTGGGGTGCATGGAGCCGTGGAACAGTATTTAGGTCTACTTAATAACTCCCCACTCCTCTTCAATTTAATTTAAGAAAAGCGGTTATCTTCATTAGAGTTGAAGTGCTCCTTCCCAGAAGGATCTGTATGTGCCTTCTAATGTAATACTGAACATACAGTATTAGATAAGACAAAAAGAGCTATCATTCTGTATGGGTAATACAGATAAAGTATTATCAGTAAGTTAGGAAGTTTGTAGAAATCAGTAAGTAGTGTGTTTTTTTCTTTAACGTGGACTGTCTCCGTTTAGTAGTTTTGGTTTATTTCTGGTTTTAATAATCATGTGCATCTTGGCTGTTGAATTCTTTGTAATACGATCTTTGTATCCAAGCAGCTAAGATGACAGTGGCTGTCAGAAGGGTCTCTGGTTTGTGTGTGAGGGGCCTGATGCTGCTTTTGGAATGGTCAGAACTGGATGGCAGGTGCTGCCCTACCTTCTGTTACCAGATGCTTGCTACTTGTGTTATTGGAATGCAGGAGGAAGGTACCATAGGTGAGAATGCTTTTGCTGTGGGTGTAGATGACAGGCATTATTAAAAGTTGCTCTTGATTTTACATAAGTTTAAAACTGAACTGTTAAGATAATTACAATTAATGAGTTTAAATGATTTTCTCTCACATGACAAAAGGAGTATATATTTTTATATTAAATTATTTTGATGTGTTCCCTGATAAATTATTTGTATAAATTGTGTTTGTTGTAGGCCTCAAAAAAAAAAAAATCAATAGAGCCTGTAGAGAAAGTCCAGACTTGTTATGACTGCCCTTGGTAGCTTAGTATTGATTAGACACAAATATTGAGTTTAATGACAATAAATGACATTAAATGTTAATCATAGTAGTAGAGGAGCACTGTTGAAGTAATTTTTTTGTTCAACTTGATTTAAAACGAAGTGTTCATTCCTAGGAACATTAATTTTAAATTTTGGATGCACTCAAACATTTTGAATTTAATGTAGTTTTACAGTAGCACAGACAATGTAACTGAATTATTATGTTGGCAGTTCATTGGAAGTTCAGGCAGATGGCCAAGATTTTGTCCTTTCAGGACTTTTTTCCTACCAAAATGCAGTGTTGGAATACTGTGATATACTGTTGCATGGAGATGCAGCTTATTCTGCTGAGATTTCGTCCACCCAAATTGGGAAACGTTTTCTTCCCAGGTGTTCTGTGATGTCAGTCACATACATGCGGCATTGAGGAAGACTGTAGGATGGTAACTGGGTCATCTGCTTGCCCAGTGCTTCTGGAGGTGGCTTTTGAACATCACCAGTGGTTGCTGGGTAAGGGTGGGCAAGTTAGTAGTGCAGCTGGAGTTTACTGGTACTCTCAGCGAGCAGGAGCTCTGAAGAAGTTACTTAAGAGATTTGATGTGACAAAATCCCTTGGTTTGCACACAGAAGGGAGCAAATAAAAAAGTAAATTAAGATTTGAATTGAAGCAAAGTGACAAGTCCCTACAAGGGTATTTCTGCTGCACTCTAAAGAGCACATTTTAATCCGCTTTGTAAGAGTAGAATCAGTGCTTTGTAGAAGGAGCTGGAGTGGAAAGGTGCTTAGGGATTACTGGCTGTGGGCTCCTTTCCTGTGCGAATAAGCAATGGGTATTTATATTCCTATCACTGGAAAAATGAATGATGCACAAACTCGTGTTTTCTTCTACGTGGGGCACAAAATAGGAGATGGGCCACTTGGATTCTATTCTTGCTTTTCTTATTAATATTTGTTGTAACCTTGAACAGGATACATTATTTTTTCTGTGCCTTGTTTTTCTTAAGGATAAAATAGGATAATAATGCTTAACCTACTTCTTGGGAGGGTTTCTAGTCTAAATGTGTCTCAAGTGCATTGGGTTCTTTGGACAGAAATGCTCTGTAGATGCCAAGTATTCTACAGCTGGTGACTAATGTTGTTTGCCTGGCAGGTTGGAAAAATGCCCTTTATGGGCTTTTAATTTTGTGTGATTTTAGGCAAATGTTTTGGTGAAATGTCCTTGCTGTTCAGAATTACATTAATGTTCTTTTTTGGTTTAATGTGACTAGGAAACAGGTGGTTACCTCTCTGCTTCCAACTGCTGTAGTTATTAATTATTGCTCAGCTGTCTGCCCAGAGAGTATTCAATTTTATTGCAGGGTTGATTTTGGTGACCGGCAGGGATTGCAAATTCAGGTAGGGTGCAGATTACCCTTGGTATTACAATATTGGGGAAAAAAGCACTGGAAAAGCTATGGTGAGGAAAAAAGTGCTTTACCGAAATGTAGGGAGCTGGGGTAATAATTGTGACGTTTCACATATTCTTCACTGGAGAAGGAAAAAGGTCGGACACAGAGATCTCTGAGCTATGCAATGATAGGTTAAAAAAAAAGTGAGTGTAGTGAGGTGGGAAAATAGTGAAAATAATAAAAACCATAATGAAAAGGGAAGCTTAATAACAGCAACAGTAAAAGTAAAGGCAGAATCATCAGCTACTAATGTTGGGTGGGTTTTATTCTCCCTGAAGATCCTGCCTAATGCAGCATCTGGGGCATTGGAGGTGGATAGCATCAGTTATGTCAGTCGTCTTTACGGAGGATGCGTCTTCCCTCCTCTGCTGGGAGGAAGGGAAGTTGAAGATTCCCTGGAATCTTCAATTCTTGGACTCTTGTGTTTCTTTGCCTTCGATTCCTATGCTGATTTTGAACAAAAGTCCAACCCAGGGCTTTTTATTGTTACCATGTATAACAATAAAAGTGGTTTTGATACCTAATAGGAACAAAACCAAATGAAAATTACTGATTTTTTTCTCCACTGTGCTACTGGAAGGGTGCTGTGGCAGGTGAGAATTTGCCAAGTATGCAGCCTTGTGGCAATAAGCGGGTTAGTTGAATTTCTTTGACATTTTAGTAGACTTGGGTTAGTTTGTTACTTCAGGAAGAGAAGAGTGATGATGAGTAATTATTGCTTAAAAATACAAGGAAATAATTAGCCTTTGGTTCTGGCTTGTTTGTTACATGGTTTGAATGTTTTGTATCTGTGGTCTCTCCAGAGTTGTTATAGTATTAATTCACACTAGGATGCTATTGTGAAATAAGGTTGTGTGTGTCCAAACAGAATTTGCCTTTCTGACTGGATTTTGTTGAGAGTACTTTGTTTCAGAACTGAAGCAGCCCTAGAGCCAGGTGTGGTGTTTTTCTATTGTTGTGCCTGGTGTTTGTTGTTATTCCACAGTATTTTTCAAGGCTCTCATCAAAATAATGCTGTAAGCAGTACCAGCCTCACTTTTCCTAATTATGGGAAGTGATATATCAATACATGGTATTATAAATCACAGCCCCCTTGTCAGCTGGTGGGAATTATTTAATGCTTTGCAACACCTTTATTTGCTAATGAGTGGGTTTTTTTCCCCGTTTCTTTGATAAGTATTAATGTTCTAGCTGTTAGCCTATTTCAGGATGGAAATGATTGATGTTCTAACCTGCCCACTCCTGGTTCTTCCTCCCCTAACTCCTTTTTCCTCTGCAAGAACTCTTGTTGGATGGCTGAATGATGTAATTTTTGGTTAGTAATCGCTTTCCCTTTTCCTTATTGGAGCTGCATAATGTGGCCATCAAACAAAATTGGTTAAAACTTTTTATTAATAGACTGAATCAAACTAAGCCATGCAGAGACACGGGAATGCAGCATGGAGATGAATGAGTCATGCTACAACTATTAGATCAGAAGAGAAGGCTTTACTTTTAGAAGTTTAGAACTACAACAAAGTGTAACTGGAAATCCATGTTGTCTAGGGATTAACTGAAGAGTATGTAGGCCTGCAGAACAAGAGCAACGTTGTAAGAAACTCTCAGACCCAGCACTCTGAATTTCGTGTTTGTCTGCTATCACAGCTCTTGGTGGCTCAGACTGACTTGATGCTGGTGATGAAAGCTTAACTTACCTACCGATGGATGGTGGCCAGCATGAAAACAGTGGATGTTTTCAGAGACTCAAAGTTGTATCTTGTCTTGTTTGAGGCAAATTAAAGATGTTTGTAAAGTGTTTGGGGACCTTCATATGAAGGGCATTCAAGGAATATGAACAGTAATATAAAATAACTGATAAACATCCCATTGGTATTCTTTATATGGAAAAGCTTTTCGTAGCTTCTAGAGGAAATCAAATAAAATGGAAAATTTAATGATGCCACCTTTTTGCTCTCGGCTCTTGTTGTCAGGTCTTTTTGTGTGACTGTTATTTGATTTTTTTTTAATACAGTAGTGTGCTCATCTCTAGTCTTTTTTTGAATTCTCTTTTGGAGTTACTGATGTTGCCCTCGGACAGTTCACAGAGTGATTTAATTGTTTGAATTGTATATTAGCAATATTCAGTTCTTCTTCAGATATTTTTGATAACTGGGCTACAAAATATGGAAATTGCCTAAAAGCTAATAAAATGGAAAATAAAATAGTTTGTAAGGAGCTGTATGTAATCAAAGTGCAGTTCAGACTACTGGGCTACTGCTTCAGGGAAATGTACTTCTAGCAAAAATGTGGCAGTGGCTTTATATTCAGCAGCAGTTAATGCTGAGCTGCTGGTGTTGAAGGGATGTAACTCAGAAGGTCTGTAGTGACTTGAAATCTCTTGCCTCTTGGGATCAATACACACTGTTTTTTATTTTCCTGGGAGGGAAGAATAATCGTGCCCTGCAGGAGTGGTGGTAGTTTGTGGCTCTGATGCTGTGGCAGTTGAAGAATGCGAATAAGAAATGACAGACCATGACATCAGTGCCATTATTGTTCACATCTGTGCCTGGTTTTTGGTTTTAACATAGATAGAGATGTGTTGAAAAAGACTTTGCTTCTGTTGTAAAATTCTGCCTCTTGAGAAGTGGGCTTTGGTTTTTACTTCCTCCCCTGCCCACTGTAATTATACTTTCGTGCCTTGGGTCAGCTGGGAGTAGCAAAGTGAAAGGCAATATTCTAAATGTGGCAATAAGAATTGTAGCCTAAATAACTTTATGGCTGACTGTTCAGAGATGTTTGGTAGCTGCAGGAACTTATCTTGGCTCTCCTAGAAGTTTTAGTGCCACGGTTGGGCAGCTTTGGGGGCCAATAGGAGAATAGAGATGAGAATATGAACATTGCACTCAGAGCTACTTCACTCCATACTCCCTTTGTTGTCAGTACATCTTCTTGGTGAGAGCTAGCATTTGAATCAGAGTTGTAAAATCCTGAAGTTTTGGAGATAAAGATGACGTATCAGTACATGCTAGCACATTCTCTGCCAATTCAAGATTAGCCCGAGCATGTATAACCGTTCATTTTATCTAATTTTAAATGCCTGCAGGTGAAGCTTCCTTTACACAAGCAACAAAAAAACCCCATGAATTAAATCTTTTAGCCACTGTCATTTGTTCAGTTACAGTATACCTAAAAAGAAATGTCCTCTGAATTAATAAAAGATTTAATGAAAGCTGAATGATGCTACCAGGTGCTGGTCTTTCACATTTTTGATCTTTTCACAGAAAGATCAAAAGTTTATGTACCCTTTGCAGCAGTTGTCTTGTTGTGCTCTTTGTAAGGTTCTTGGCTTAGTGTGAAGCTTTCGATCATGCTGTGGTGCTCTGCCGAATTTGCTGAGCACTTAAGTGCTCCACCTTGATGCCTCGAGCCAGAGCAGTCTGAAAGCTGAAGTGGTGCAGGACTGCAATTGTGCCCTGGTTTGGTGTCTTAGTGAGTTAAAAATGTGTTTCTTGGAGTGTGCATATTTTCATATGCTCATGAATTGGTTTGTTCCCAGATTCCTCTTCTTCAAAAGCAGATATACTGACAAGCTGACAGTAATAATCAATACACTGATTGAGGAGAATTAGTATTCATCATTATTATGAAAAGTAATGAGCGTGTTGAAATGCTAAGGGTATTTTCAAGATTACTTTGAATTTGGTTGGAAAGCAGAGTGTAATGGCTACATCTTACAGCATGTAATAAAATCACAGGGGCCTTTGATGTTCAGAGTTGTACTTTGGAACAAATAGTTCTATTCAAACGAGCACCATTCTTAATGAATTTGGTGGCTGTATTTGGATTCCCTAAGCTTCTGTAACTGGCAGCGGCACAAGACAAGAGGTGCTCTGTATCCTGCATGGGCCATTAGACACAAAGGAATTATATCTAGATGTGGCATTTTACAGTCTATTCCAAAATAGATGCATTTACTTCTCATTATATGAAACTGCAATTCTTGTGAAAACCGATATTGAAAATACCCACTAAAAGCCTCCCGGGATCTGCAAGCATGCACAAAAAGGAGCTGTATGCATGTACTGTTACTTATAAGTGGTGAGTTAAAGTGAATTATTTTAATCTTTCTATGTCAACAGCAATTGAGTACATTTTCCTTATTGCAACATCTTTTTACTGTTACAGAAGATGCAGAGAATATGGACTAGAGCAGAAAGTCTTCAGGTGTCTTTTAAACTGTTTTAAGCTACCCATGGTTTGAAAATATTCAAGAATCTGAGATATGAGCTGTTTGACATTTTTCCTATTCCAAATGCTCAAAGGAATAAATCTACATAGAGAGTGTTAAAAGTGAGAAAGTCTTTGTGACAGCGTCTGGAATCTCAGAATGTTACTTTATTTCTCTCTTTTGGCTGACCACCGTGGTAAAACAGCTGAATCAAATATGTTCTTTTATGTATAAAATATATTTTTTTGGGTCTTGACAGCTTGTTTCCAGTTTTAGTCTAATTCAGTTTGAAACAGCTGTTCTTAATCTCTGCAAAACAGTTTGGGTTTTTTTGATGGAAATCATGACATTCTTGACTACTGCAGTGTTACTGAGCTCTGTGTCCTTTCAGAGGTTGGCTTTTCTTTACGTTAAAAGAGTTCTTCATTCAGAGAAAATGTCTCTTTAGTATCAAGTACGCTACAGTTAAAAGAAAAATAGCTGCCTTCTCCCCCAAGGTTATCTCTCAATGAGGCTGGATATATGTTTCTCTTCCTACATGACTTTAAGAAAAAACATCTCTGTGTGTTTTACCATTAGTTAGATTTTTATTCCGACGTTCTCTGCCCTACCCATATGCTTTCAGTTGGGTTCTATTTAGAGTTTTCTCTGCAGTTGTCTCTGCACTCAGGCTTCACAAGTTCTCTGGCTTGCCTTATGGTTCAGTTTTACTCTAGAGTCAAATTTTGTATTTTCAGAATTTTCGGTGTAGCGTTTTCAGTTTGCCCTGTGCCATCTCTTTTTTTTTTTTTTTTTGGGCGGGGGGGGCGGTGTTGGCTGCACTACTTGGTGCCTCTTCCAAAGCTGTTTGTAGAAATTTCATAGATCACAGAGCCGATCAAGTCTGTAAGCTCTCTTGTGCCTGATAAAGCAAAAGCTTTCATTTCTAATGTTCTGGGTTTTTTTGGACACCCTAGCATGTGATACGCAGTTAATGACTTTCTGCATAAAAGAACTTGCTGTCTGGTTGTCTGTGTGAACACAAGTGTGTGATGATGCCACGTGCAGGCAGTTCAAAGTGTTTGAGGAGGAGGTTGAAGGTTTCTGGAGTGGAAGGGTTGCCAAATTTATGATGGAACTGGAGGGACTGTGGAGTTGTACATCCTCTTTCCTCAGTCCTTAGCTTGCTGGGTGAGGTTTCCCACTTTGCTTTGTTATGCATGTGTTTTCCCATCTATGAAATGAGGGTTGTGCTACAGAGTAAGTACTCTGAGAAATCAGAGAGACAGCTGCACAGGGTACGATCCCTGGTGGGTGCTGCTTTCGCTTCTGAGCCCACTAAGGACAAACACTGTCCAGAAGCCTCTTTTGGGTTATTTTGTTAAAGCACAGTTTATCAGCTGAAATAGAACTAACATCTGACATGACATGAAAGCTTTACTACTTAAAGAGCTGTTAAAGATGTTTGCAGTTCCAAATTCAGCATTTTGCTTGGCAAATACTGTGGAGTGTTTATCTTTTTCCTTGCATATTTTTTTTCCCACAGCCTGAAGAGCGCGATTTGGGGCTGCGTTAGGATTAAGTGAGATTACTTGCATCTTCTTTCCATCCCTCTTGTGTACCTTGTATGAATACATCCTAATAACTATTGATATTGCATTCATCCTGCAAGAAGCTGAGACCTTTAGTGTCTGCTGATGCTGCAGTTTTGATGTTGTGTTTTTCTTGCAAGTAAAATCAATGGAGACAAATCTTGGTAACTTTTACAGCAAAATAAAATGACTTTGCCAGGCGGCCACTGGAAGCTTAAATGTGGGTATGCTCTTAGATCACACGTACAGGGTTGTTCCAGCAGAATTGATTGGTTGATCTACTAGATTTAAAGGTCAACTATAATCACATTTCAGGAAGATTGAAGAAGATATAAAATTGCTACTGTGCTTTTCTGGGTCATATACGCACTTCTGGTACTCTTTGCTTTTCTCCTGTACATCTTAATTTACTCAGCTAGAGCATCAATACATAAAGGGCACAAGTCAGTGTGCTTGCTTTCTCCTGTCGATGAGGATGCAAGTTAGTTGTATTTCCTCCAAGCCAATACCTTCCCTCTAGAAGACCTGTAGCAGAGCAGAGCAGTCTACTGCACTCCACCTAAATAGAAGAAACAAATCTCTCTTCCAGGGAAAGGCTGTGAGGAAAGATGCCGTCCAGCTGTCTTGTTACGTGATCCATTCATTTGCCAGAGTTGCTATATCCAAGGCAAGATATTGTCTGTTTAACATGCAGCACAGATGGAAGAGAGAAACAGCATAACCCTCTTGATGGGTGGAGGCCTTTGATTGTGGGGAATCAAAAGAACATCTCATTAGTAGAGCTTTATGCGGCAGCTTGGTTTTGTACAGATGTCCATAGAGACCAAGCAGCTTTGGAATATTTTGCTTTGTAAATATGGTGTTTCAGATTAATATTTTCATGTAACGGGCAAGCATATTTGTATACAAAGATAAATAAATTTCTGGTTGACTTTTTACAACAACTTAAGTGAGACAACTGCTTTACTGTAGCTGCACAAACTGAAAGCAGCAAGGACACAGCACATCCCCCTGCTGAGGTACAATTCATTTTCTCTGCAGCAAAGCAAAATGAGTCCTGAAATGAAAAAGGAGCTGACGGGGGGGGGGGGGGGGGGGGGGGGAGATTTAATTTAAGTTGATAAACCAAAACACATTATTCTTCAAGATTTTTCCCTTGTGAACCATATTATTGGTATATTAATTTGATAGTACTTTGTTCATTGTTAAGTTTTGCTTTCTTCCTCTACTGATAAACTTTCTGTCCTTCTGTTGGAACTTCCGTAGAGCAACAGAGGAGAAAAAGTACTTGAAATGGAATAGACTTTAATGGCATTGGAACTATTACTGAATCTGAGAATACTGCCTTGCAAGTGCTTTTAGCTAATCTTCAAACAGATTTCAAAGTAACTTTATGGTTTTGTGTGCCAAGTAAATGCATATTTGATGATGGTCATGCTACAGTAAGGGTTTTGTTGCGTTAACAGTACACGGAACGATGACTCTTTAAGGGTCACTTTCCCCCAAAAATCCATTGTAGGGAATGCTAACTGTTTTTCAAAAGTTATTTGTAGCAGAACTCCTAGAGTCTAAATTAACTCAAAGCACTGTCCTTAGAGCATTTTCATATGTGCTAACTTGCAAAATGTAGTAATTCCCAGATGTCTGTGGGGTCTGTGGCTTTTCTGTGAGCATCCATGACCTGCTTTTAAAATAGACACTGACATAACAGCAGCTCTGAGGACTCTGCTTGAATGGATTGAGGGTTATTGTGCATTTATTTAAGGTGGCCTTTTCAGAGATTCTTACTCTGATGGCCTTCTGACTTGTGTGCATTTTGCTATGTCAGCCACAATGTGAAGCCTGGGAAAGTAATGTTTCATGTGCACTGTGCTTATGGTAAATATAGAAGGAATTTTTTTTAAATAAATAATGGACCAGGCAAAGTTTTCAGAGGCTTGCATGATCAGATCAGAGTTGCAGCAAATCCTTTGTGATTTTCCCAGTGGTTGATGAAGTCAAACAATGCCTTGACTAACTGATTTGGGGTTTGGTTTCTTACATGTGGCTTAAATTTATGTTTTTCCAAGCCTTATTGATGTCTGTTTTCATTAAAAGTGTACTTACAGAAACAGTGAATTACCTGAAGTGCAGCAGTTGAACAACCACATTTCCTGTACCCTGCTTGCTCTTTTCATGTGTGTAACTGCACATCATCCTGATCATCAGGTTAGAAACACATTGTTGCAGGGACTTCAAGGAGGTTAAAAGCAAGAATACACATTACGTTCATGAAGTTTCCAGGCTACAGACAATTGTCAGGTTATAAAAGGCTGCTTCTGTGTGGAAGTTTGCAAGCTAAAAAGGAAGACTGTCAGTAGGATTGTTAGTATTGTGCAACCTCCTTTCTTCAGTCTAGTAATTGTAGCAGCAGACTGCTGTTTTGAGTGAAAACAGTTAATATAGAATCCATCAGCTGCCAAGGTAAAATACCTATTAGAAAGGGGAAGAAATTCCTTTATTAAGAGTATTTAAGTAAAGTAGGTATTTAATGAGTCTTTATTGTTTGCTTTCTTGAGAAGAGTAATACCAGTAGCAGCAGTCATGGCAGGCAGAATGCTGTGAATATGTGTGCTGGGAATTAGTTTGTGGCTTCTGTTCTAATTCTTGTTGTACAATGTACTCCTCCCTAAGTCCTGAGGAACAGAAATACATTTTGAAAACATTTTCCTTAAAATGAACTTACTTTAAAGAACAATAATACTTGTTTGCTCATTGAGAGCTTGATCTTTTGCAGACTAAGCACAAGTGCGCTCTGTTGTATTTTAATGCTGGCTTCTTTCATAACACTGCTGAGCTGCTGCCTGCATCGGTGTTCGGAGACCACACTGTCCCTGTACATTGGAAGGGCTTCAGATTAATTTATTCTGCTACTTTTTGGTTCAAACTCCAGTTGCCTCCAGTTCTTGTCATCTGTAATGAGATGTATATATCTGTGTAATTACTGACAACAGATTGCACTTTTCTCGTCTCCAACAGGATTTGTGTTGGAATTTGCATTCCAGAAATTATTTCAGCCTCATAGAGAAATATTTGGATTTCAGGAAACACTGATAGGTAATGTTATTGAGTAAACAATACCAGAAGATTGCTTTAACCAAATTTCTGAACTATAGAAAGTTTGTACATTGAAAATATTTCACAGAGGCATGGGAGGGCTGATGTTCTAGCAAAAGTTCCCTGGCTCTTAACCATGTTGTAAAACTGCATGCTGAGGCCTTTGGTTTCCACTGTCTTATACAAGCATCAGCAATTGTGTCGGTTAGTTTGGACTTAAGAAAAATAATAGACATATTCTACAGTAAAGCACTTGTTTTAATGGAGTTTTTAAAAAATTAAAATAGTCTTGTTGCCAAAATGGAGAATGTTGGCATCATCTGTAGCTGAATAACATCACATCACGGTGTGCAGGGCATGGTTAACTTACCTTACCTTTTAAACAACCTGGTTTATCGTAGGAGAGCTGCAGAGGAGGAATAATCTTATGCTTGGCTTTAAATCTAGGTTTTCATTTGTACTCTGATTCCCTCAAAAGCATATATATGTATATATATTTTAAGAAATTCCTGTGGACAAAGAGTTGATAATGATTTGGCTTTCCTGAAAAGTTGCAGGTTAGGTTTTAAGATTATTGAAAGTCCTTGCATGACTGGTATATTGCTTAGTCATGATGGCCTTGAAGTGTAATACTTGAAGAAAACAAACTAGTTCGAGCTTCTTATACGTTTGTCAAGAAGTCCTCATGTTCGTCATATGTTCGTGTGTGCCTGTGCACTGCCAGTCCATTGCCTTTGTCCTCAAGGTCTGAAACAGGACTTTGATTTGGAACCAACCAGCTGCTTGTTGTCTCCAGCCTGTAGTTAGAAACTTCCCTTGGCAAATTTTGGGTTTCTTTCACAAATTCAATACATCTGCCAGAACGAAAAACGAAAATTAAGCCCCCTACATAGCTTGGTGACGCTGCCCAATCGCAGTCTGTGCCATCTCCATGGTTTTGAGCCTTCATTATGCAGCTTGCACTCCGCACACTTTTATTTAAAGCAAAGCTAAAAGTAGAACTAAATAGCTGACGTTCATAGCTGTTTGGTGTGATGCAGAGTTACTGGGAGGGAGACGGGACAGGAAGAAGAGCTCTGCTAGTGCAGGGTGGATCAGGCTCATTTATTTGTATAGAACTATGGAGGACTGTCCAAACTCCCTAAACTAGACTGTGTTCTATCAAGGAATATAAGCTAACTGTAAGAGGAAGTGCTGTTTTGTTTTATACTCTGGAATGGTGCAATTCATTGGCTGTGGCTGTTGCAACAACCAGACAAACTGTTGCTGCTCTGCTATTGCAGCATCCCTGTGCCGATTGCTTTTCATGGGGCCAGCTCCATACTGTAGAGCCATCTCTCTCTCTTCCTTACTGTCCAAGCATTAGGCTCGGTAGTATAAATTACGAACTATGCCATGGCTTTCAGTTGTTCCTCTTTGTGTGCCAGCAGCAAGTCTTCAGCTACTCATTTATAAATTTTCCTTGCCCTTGTATTTTTTGTAAAGCCTTAGGCAAGAACTATAGTTGAATGACTAGATGGTTGTTCATGTTGCTGTAGTTTTGGCTTCATAAAAGAAACTTTGTGAGGGAGGAAGTGTCCCCATTTACAAAAGGTTTTGTAGCTAGAGAAGTGATAGAAACAAGTTAAAAAAAATCATGGTTTGTGAAAACCAGTATGTTGCTCCCCCACAGCTCCAGTTTGCTTAAATGCACACCAGTTTGTCATGTTGCTGATGATGTGATTTCATACAGAAAGATCCTTTTCAGCTGTGTAAGTACATGTGCTGCTGAAGAGTTAAGGATATTTTTTGAAAACTTAATGCTGAGTTTATCTTGTGTCTTTTTCAAAACTGAATGGTAACAATTGTGCAGGTGTTTAAATGTTATTCCATTGCCCATCTTTAAGACCAAAAAGATGCAGAGTGTTTTCTTAACTCTCTCGTATCCTTGAGGCTTGTAGGCAGCATGGCCTTCAGGAGAGAATGGGGGAGTAGTTGAAGCACTCACGGAAGTTTGTCTTATGGTTTGGCTGAGGAAACACAACTCTTGGATGGATGAAACTTGGAGATTTTCTGTTCCAGTCCAATGTTATTGCCCTGTTTGTAGCACTGTGGTCATAAGCGGTCCTCATTTACTTTCCAGTAAATATCCAGATATTTGGCCAGCAACATTAACTTTCTATGTATTTTATTATGGCAATCTGAAGTGATAGGTTGTTTGCAGTCTTTGCTTCATTAATAATGAAGTCCACAAGGCAGTGAGAGGATTGTTTGTTTACTTGGTGCCTTAAACTGGGGTACTGATGAACTGAAGTTTTTGATCTGGTAAGATCTTTAGTGATTATCAAGATACAGAAATAAGGTATGTCCATTTTTATATGAGGAGCTGAAATGTCTGTGGATTAGATGTAGACCTTTAAGTGGTAATTGGGTTATTGAAGAGTGCCTGCAAGACAACTGATGCATAAAAAGTCAAATATATGTCAGTCTCCTTTGAAATCCATAAAAATTAATCATTTAGGTTTTCCTGTGGTTTAGCTGTGACCCACAGCAACTTAAAAAATGGCTCAGCCTCAAAGTCTTCTAGCTCTTTTGATAACATCAGTGCAAATTCCTAGATAAATAAAGGCTATGTAGTGTTTATCATTTCCAAAAAGTATTTTTCAAATCCTGTGGTGGCAGTTAGTGACAGGAATGCTGTAGGGTTTGTGTGGGTGGGGAGGGTTTGTGCTCAATACAGTGACAGCTGCAAGTCTGGTCTTCAGAAACTCAAGGTTTGGCCCCGAGTGTCGTTCTCTTTCCCCTCTATTCTTATTTTGAGTCCAGTAAAGAGAAGCATATGTTTTCTTGCATCAGCTACATTGGTGTTACCTTCTGAAGGATGACAAGGTCATGTGTTTGTGTGCCAAAAGAGGAAATCTCAAAGTGTGTTTGAGCTGTCTCAGACCTGCTTTCTTTTTTCTGTGATGCATTAAAGATTTCCGTGATGTACGTGGTTAAATTCCATTCATGTCGCTATGCGTGTGTTAATGCTACATTGCTGCTTCTGAAATTGGTACTGTTATATTATTAATACTGCAGATCATGCCAAGAAGGTGTCTTGCATTTAATATAGAACATAAGAAGATTTGCCTACCCCATATGAAAATTGTAACTGAAGATGCTATGAAAATTTTAAAAGGACAAGGTCAGCCTGAAAATTGCATATTTTACAAAGTAGAAAATCATGTATTTTTAACAACAAATTTCTTTACCTGTTAGTACCTGTACTAATATAATTTTAAGTTATTAACACTTGAAAATTGTTTAAAGCATTATTTTAATTGTAAAACTACTTCGTCATCATTTGTCTAGGTGCCTTTTAGTTTGGGGTTTTCTAGTTGAAAGTTGTGAGATCTGATTAAAAGCATTTGGGTTCCTGTGCTCCTTCTGTATGATCAAACAGGTTCAATTTAGTTCACTTATAAAAGCAAAGGGAAGGGGTAATTCACTTGCTTTGTACCAGTGTCTGTATTGAGGGGAGAAAGTGGCTACAGGGGTTCTCTATTTATAGAAAACAAAGACCAAGAAAAATAAAGTTTAGCAAATTCAAACTACAACTGAGGTTTGTTTAAACACTCGTGGTAATTAAGTACTGGGAGAACTGGAAGGAAATAATTAACTTCCTTGGAAGACTTGAAAGGATGAGCACAAGCATATTCTGTTTTTTGTAACTATGTTTGCCAAAGTATAAAAATAGAAGTAACTTGGATTAGGTGAGAGGCAAGACTAGGTGTTCACAAGGTTCTTTTAGATTAACTTCAGATTTCTTAGGAAGTTTATGGAAAGGATCAACTCCAGCTGTCCGGGCTCTTAACCATAATATAGCTTTTGGGGTTTTGTGATCTATTCTGTCCTCACTAACTGTATTTTTTATAATTGAAGACTCAGAATGGTCTGCATGAGAGCATGCTGTCTTCCAAAGCATAACATTTAATTTGAAAGCTCAATCTTAGTTTCTAACTTTGAATATTCGGAGTGTAGCTAGCAAGATGTGCTTCAGTTCCCGTTAGTGGCTGATCAAGATGGAAAGCGATAGTGAACTCCTACCAACCACTTCTTTATTTCAAATGGTAGAGGTGGGGGTAGAGATTCCAGTCTTGCCACAACCTAGCTAAAAGCCTTTGCTGGCTACTTGGAAGGTGTGCTGAGCACCTGACACAATAACCTGCAGTTATTGTCTATAGGAACTCTAATACAAACTTAGTAAGTACTAAAAATGTCTATTGTTCTTGAAGAGCTGAAATTCCTCAGATCCACACCCAGCAGGAGTGGAATAAGAAATGTAAAGGTAAGTTTAACAGTATTTGTAAAAACGCAAGATAATGTCATAAAAGATACCTAAGAAAGTAAGTGTGGGCATTATGTGAAATATTGTAAATAACATTCTGTGTGTGTGCTTCTTCATCAGTGCGATGCTGCAGATTGTGGTAGATGGAGGTCCTTTGGAAAGAAGCACGTGATTAAAGTCTGAATCCTTGGTGCAAGCAGGCTATCTTAGATTGCATAGGCAGTATGAATTCAGACATTTCCTAGTTACTGAATTCTTTTGTAAGCTTAACAATTTTAATGTAACTTTTTTAGCATATATAGCACTACTTTTCTTCTCGAATGTGAAATGTTTCTTGGGTCAGTGTAAAATCTCAAATCTCACTGTGAATGGTGTGTTATAAATACCTAGATAAATACAATAAAAACGTTTTGGAGAGGATTTCTTCCTTTTGATTCCAGTGAGAGAGGGGTAAATAAAATAATTGACGTGCCCTGTTACTTGTCGACCAAGTTTGATGTGGCATGTCTTTCCTTTGGCTTGCATATAGCAGCAGCGTATTTTAGCACCTCGCCTACAGCATCCACCTCCTGACAGCAAAACTTGCCAATAGAAAAGCATTCAGCACTTCATTATTTCTACAACCTGAGTGCATTTGCAAATTAATTGATGTGTGGGAGGAAAGGCATCTGCTATTGTAGAAGACCTTAACTGTTGCGGCAAAACTAGGAATAAACTGGTGAGCTGTAGTGAGCTGCTGTGCTGTTGCAGGTGTTGAAGCCTCTGCAGTGGCACATTGTCTTCTTTGATATTATTTTTTAAAAACCAGACTGCTTACTGGATTGTGAGCATGGAAACAAATGGCATCATAAAGATAATACCATATATAATTATACATAGGTAGTTAGCAAGTAGTTTTGTATTTCTTGCTGGCTCAGCACCAAAAGTGAGTTTTAATTAGGCCTGTAATGAATGACTGGGAGCGTTTTAAAGGCTATTAATCTTGTGGTGTAATTGAGTTAATTACAGTATCATTATAAGCTCCCATGAAAATAATATGAACTGTATTCCATTTGCTTTACTCCTGAAGATGTTTCTGAGGTCCCCTGGCTTCATCTGAAATGCTCCTACTGGAAGCCTTCAACACTGACAGAACTGTAAAACTGCTCTAAGTGCCACTCCAGCCAATGCTTCTGTTCAGTGTCCTGGTCCTGGATTCTGTGAGCTGCTGCTTTAACTGTGAACTGCGGGGGAACCTCTTGCAAAGGCATTTGTCATTTGTAGCTTTCAGTGCACACTGTAGTATTTTCTATTTTTCTGGTTCCTGATCAGTTAACTTACCAAGCGTGACAGATGAGAGTAAGAATATGTGATCTATTTTCAGAAATAAAGATTAAAGCAGCTTTCGAACTGTTACTCTTTGTGCTGCGGTAAAAAAACGTGTAGCAAAAGAGGTGTTTTTGCAAAGCATATGGCTTTTACACTAGTTCAGACTGCAGTGAGTTTTGGATTTGGTTGTAAAACATCTCTGTGCTTTTTGCACACCCTAGTCAGTGTGACATCTGCAGCAGATGGACAGATAAACTTCCCATAATCCATGTCTTTGCTTTCAGAAGAGGAGATGAGATTCTCATTTGTAAAAGTTGTTGAGGAAAACCTCATCTGTAGAAGTCTGTTGTATGCTTGGATGTCAGGGCGTGAAAATTTGATGGATATGCAGCTCAGCACTGGAGTTACTGATATTTTTGGGTCAGCCCTGCATTTGAGCATTCTTCAAGCCTTATTAGAGCATTTGCTCTATCTATTTTCAGAAGCCTGTGCTTAATAGTGGAAAAGGCACGTTGCTGAAATCCACCTTCTGTTTTGACTGACACATTGTCTTGTTTGCTTTTTGTTTTTTATAACCCTGAATTATCAGGGTTGTTTTGGTTTAGTATTTTTAAAGTCTACAATCAACAGTTGTTTCCAACCTTAATTAACCCTGCTGGGGTGGCAGAGCTGCCTTCTTTTCTTTCAGTATCTTTGATGGTTGCATGTATCTGTGTTTTCCATCCTCTTGACTATTACAGATTTTGTAAATAGTTCAGAAATGCCAGCTTGTGATGTATGGGCCTCTTTAACATTTCTTTGATTTATGTGCATTGTGCTGAAAAAAGCAGAGGAAGCATATTATTCTGGAAAAAAATGTTGCCAGGCTTCAGTCTTAGTTAAAAACTTACACTTTTATCAATCAAACCTGATAGATTATTTTTTTTCATTCCTAAAAACATTCATAACTTAACTCTTTGGAGTCTAAAGAAATAATTTGACTAAGACTTTTATAAATGTCTTCCTATTTTTGGATGTCTGACGTGAAACATCTTTTTAACTGATTTTACAATATTTGGTTTTTGCATGCAGAGCTTGGTCATCTAAAAGTAGAGACATTCAAAAATCACGAAGGGTGAAGTGTTTGAAGGTTTTTAAAGTAAGTTTTGGCCACGTGTTGCTGTTATCAGTGTTTTGGTCTCTAGCAGTATGGAGTAAGATGCTTTATGTTGTATACTAATGACAAGAATTGTAGATCTGTGATTATCCAAATTTTCACGAAAATGTCATAATTGAATGTGGAGAAGTCTTGTGTTATTTCAGAAAAAAAATGCTGAAATTTGGTGTTGTAAGCAATAAATGTCTCCTGAAAGTTTTTTAGAATCGTATTGTTTTAATGTAGAATTCTTAGTTAATGGAAAGTACTGTTTTAGCTGGAGAAAATTTTCAGTGAAACTTCTCAGAGAAGGAATAGCTCTCACTACTGCAAGGGATCAGCAAGATTGCTCTGTCTCCCAAAAGTCAATGTGAGGTTTAAGACAGGATTCAGATACATATCATTAATTTTTGAACAGAAAATCCTTGAGTAAGGGCAGAGGAGCTCGCTCTTAATTGCATAGTGGGGAAAAAGAAGCTTCAGGTTTTGTAGACCATTACATTTCAGCATCTGCTTGCAGGTACGGTGATTATGGTCATCTTTTCCAACAAGTATTCTGGAAATGTCTGTTCAGTGTTGAATGTGATATGTTTTAAAGGGGGGAAAATGTCATGTTTCTTTTCATGCTCATCCTCCAGAATCAGCTGATCTTACTTCCATCCATGTGTGGTGGTTCTAGGGTTTGTCTATGCAAAACTTTGTGCTTTTACAAAGAGGGGGCAAGAATTTTTACCTCTTTATAACAATGGCCTGTATTGGGTGTGAATGCTTTCTGTGGGTTCCTTTATGAGAAGGAGTGTAAAGTCATCCAATCATGAATATTCTGAAGCTGGAGTAGGAATGTTCATAGAGGGTAATAGGCCATGTACATTCTGTCCTGCCTCAAGCTTTTATTGGTTATTGTTGCTAGCAGGCTGGAAATGAGCTCTCCCAGCAGCATTGCTTCTTCCATTTCAGGAAGAATTATCTCCTGTTTGGCAAGTTCAGCTCAGTTGAAATGATATTCATTCATACTGGCACAGTAGTGTGATAACCTCTAGTAGAAGAGTGCAGTCATGTCTGGTTTAGCTTGGCAGGGTGTATTCATCTACCAATGTCGTACCTGTGTCAGGAGGAACTGTGTGCTGGAGCACTGATCTTGGAGTGCAGCTTTCCCTTCAGGAAGGCCATGGGAGACTGAGGAAAGCCTGGGTTCCGTATGCTGGCAGAAAGGCCCACAGGCAGGCTAATAGCTATTGTCTGAGACTCAGGATGGATAATTGCTAGTCTAAGTACATTGTGCATTTTAATTAGTGTGTGAGTGACCAAAGCTAAGGAAAAACATTTAACAGAAGTTAAAATAATTAAATTTAATGAGTGAAAAAAAAATAAGTTGGCAGCACAAGTACCAGCTGGGGTCATTACTGCTACATTGCTTATCCACTAATGGATTTCCTTCTCATCTGTTCTTTGACTGTCGTTCTCCCCTTTGCCTGATGCTGCAGCTGGACTACTTGAATTCACAAAAGCCAAACCTCATAGACATTTTATTGAAGAGGAGTATTAATTTCTTCATTTGTCTGACAAGTAGTTTGTTTGCTGTTAGTGGTAAAGCCCAGCCACAGTGCTGCAAATCACAGCATGGTGCTGGACAATTTGAAGAGCTTCTGTGGCTTATTTCAGCGCCTTATTCTATCACTCAGGTTTAAAGTATCTTCGCATTTCTTATATAAGCACCTGAGCATCCCCTGTCACTGAGACAGTGGCCCATTCTTCATACTGCCATAGCTGCCACCTGAGCCCCTGACACGGAAGATTTAGTTGAGGGCTTTAGAAAATACTAATTCCTCAGTGAGAGCAGTGTCTTGAGTTCAGAGTTCTGGTGGCTGTTGAAGGGAGCCCTGCAGCACTGGGGGAGGATACTAATTGTGTCCTTATTCAGTCTTAAGTTTTAACGATGAGTGTTCCCTGCTACAGGTTATTTGTCCTATGCGGGGATAATACTTTTGCCAAAAAGGAATTTGTATTTTCTGTCAAGTGCTGATCAAATGTGCTTCTTGGGTCTTAAGACTTTAAGGAAATCCATTAAATGAACACGCAAGTGTGAATGTATCACTTAGAGCAACACTGAGACCATTTCTGTGTTTGTGGACAACCTCTGTACCAACTACTACCCTTTAACTCCAGGTGACTTAAAAATACTGTTTGTTACTGCACGTGGTTTTGTTCTGTCATTTAGATGTGAACACCATGTAATAATAATTCACTCTGCTTTTTGTGATTCTGTTATGTGTCTGGGTTCTAGTTGCACATCAAATAAAATGCCAGTACATCTAGTTATCTTTCAGGAAATAAAAATGTTCAAGCCTTTCAGAGCACATGGAAGTATTTACAAACATCTTACTAACTGTATTTTATCCTGCTTCTGAAGAGGTAAAAAAGGTAGTGTTATGATTCCAGACCATTCTATGATTACTCCAATTTTGTCCTTTTCTAGTACTGGTTCTCTTTAAACCTCAGAGGCCGGGGGCTGTGTGGTGTTCCTGTGTTATTGATGTATTCTAAAAGATAAGAATATCACTGATGTAACTAATAAATGGATTCCAGAATGGAATACCTGGGGTGGGGGGAAAGGGGAGGGGAGGGAACAACAAACAAGCTGAAAGCGGAGGAATGGTGCCTTTTGCAGAGACTTAGAACAGCACAGATAATTTTATTGGCAGCAAGGATGCAGATGCTGAAGCTTTGACCAATTTCTTGAAGAAAGTGTCACCAGATTTGCTATCTCTGCATGATAAAAAGCTAAAGACTTGCAAGCAGTATTGGAATGAGGGAACATTGGTACAGTCATTCATCAGCAGAACTTCAATGTTTTCGGAAGAAAAGTATGGAAAGAACACACTTTAAGGGCGAGTTCTGACACTAATTAAAACAGCGCTCTGAGCAAAAATAGGAATTCAAAGACAATGGAATAAAAGATGTAGTGAAGACAACGTTAAAAGAAAGTGGGATCTGTATCAATGCCTTTGCTGCTGTTGTGTCTCTTTGTATATAACAATATCTAAACTTGTTTTTTCAAATCCCTAGCCTCGGGAGGGAGGAGAGATTTAGGGGAGACACAGGTTTGCAGGTGCTGGTGAGTGCCCTCAGAATGCTCCATATCTCCTGGTTTATTGACCACGCTGAGGCAGTGGCACTGTGCATCTCAGCTCAATGCAAATAAGAGCCATGGTGTATGAGAGGCTTAGCACAAGATCATTAGTTTCACAGTTTAGTTGGATCAGGGTGTTTAGGAAAAGATGCAGTAACTTTACAAAAGAATGGAATGAGGGTAACCTTTGTTCTCATCATGCAGTGGTATTTGTTGCTTAACGTTCTTGTGAACTGGAGAGTGTTTAGGGGGCATAAATGCTGTAAAAAAAAAAAATAGAATGAAGTGTCCTAATTAAATTGAAAACCAGAGCAAAGGCACGATGTCTGGCTTCTATTAGTTGAAAATGCTGCAATCCAGTTCCACAAGAGGACAACCAATGGGTAAATAGATTGGAGCCTGCTCTTTTGGTTTATTCATGCTGTTTTGGCCAAGTCAAGAATTTGTCTGTCCAAAAATGATCAAACATTATTTGCAGAAAAAGAGAATTTACAAACTGGCCTCATTATCTGAGAGAAGCTTAAAAATATCAATTAAGGTAAGGTAATTTCTCTCTGGCCTACTTTAGTCTGCAGAGATGAAACTGTGGGAGTGTCCTCCTTGCCTGCTCATTGCTTGTTTCAAAAGAATGACTGGAGTTTTATCATAATGGACAAATCCCTCATTAGCTGCAAGGGAGAAATAATTTAATGATGAGGGCAAAGTACTGTGCATCTTCAGTGGAGGCAAATGAGCATGTGCTTACTAGTGAGCGCTGAGAAATCCATGATGGGTGTCTGTCTGTCACTTCTGTAAAACTGTTTCTTGTAGGAATGGCAATAAACAGCTTTTTATATTACCTACACCTGAGAAAATGCTTTTCTGTTTGTGTGTTTGATCTGTAAGTATTTACATGAGAATGGAAAAAATATCACAACAAAGTAATGTGATCACAAAGAAAAGTCATTCCAATGTCACTTTAAAAAAAACCCTGTTGTCCTCAGAAAGCTTTAAATAACGGTAATATCCAAGTGTAACATGCATCTGTGAGTTTTCATGGCCAGTGGTAAATGCTTCAAGTGATAGCATTTTTTTTTAATCTTTTTTCTCCCAATTCTTACCTTCTTCCAACCCAACCAATTTTGCAACTTTAAATGGCCTTGTAAGTTAGTGGAGTGTAAGGACTTGTTTGCTCAGCAGTCAGAACATGCAAAATCTCCAGCCCATGAATTATGTAAGCAAAAGACCTTTAGACCCAGTGCGATTCTAATGATGAAGCTTTAATTTTAGAAGTTTTAAATTAGCATTGTGTACATACCATACTCTGTGGAGCAGTCCTGTAGGCCCGGGTCCAGCCTGTACACGATCAGTACATTTCTGTTGAGTGACGGGGCCGCGCTGCGTTACCCTGATTTGAGCCCCTTGGCTGTAGCAGGAATTCTCTGCTTCGGACCTTAAAGACCGTCTGCAGAGGACAATGTGATCTTTCAGGAGGGTGTAGGGGTTCTTGTTTGTTTGTTTGTTTTGGTTGTTTTAGGGGCTGAATTGCCTTGTTTGTGATGAGAGTCTCTGAGGTAGAATAAATAAAAGATATTATGAAATTAACTTTTAAAAGAATATTAATGCTTTTGGAGCTAAGTCCAGTCTGTGTTTCACTAATACACCTTCTCTGTTTATTCATATGAAAGCTAAAGCCAAGAAATTGCCCTCCTTATGATTACAGTTGGCTCCAAAGTGCCATCCCTGTTAATGATGTATTTCACTTTGTGAGAAAGATTGAGAGCCATTAATATATGGATGTATATACTCTGGAAAGCTATGTGAATGAATTATGGCACCTGTAAAACATTACTGATAATATTTTCTTCTAGAAAGTATAAGCAGTGTTGCCATTAATATAGAACAATGACTCTCAAAAATAATGAAATGGAAAAATAATCCAAGTTCTGTTTTTATTTACCTTAAGTCAAAGCTTTTGTACTGAAGTGTTATTTTCAGCATTTTCCTACATCCTTGAGAATCAGTCTCTTTATTTTAAAATGTGGAATTCACACATCTACTTGGAACCACAGTTTTAAGAAAAATATCAGCTATCATGAGACTCACATAAAACTGTACAAGTTGGCACTAGCTTACGTCTTAGCTGCTAAGTGTTATAAATTGATTTTGTTGTTGTTGTTCATTTTCTTAGTTTTCTGAAATAGATTTTATGTTTCATCTGCATCTATCGAGGAAAAGAGATCAATCTTGTTGAAATTTTAGAGGAATATTTCATTAGGGAACGAAGAGCTTAGCTTCACATGAACCAGTTGGAATTCCCCAAAGCTGAAAGATGTGGATGGTTGCTGTAATAAAACCTCTGATTGATGGGCAATTCCTTAGTGTCTGATTAAAAAAAGGATTCACAAGGCTACCTAGTGCTGCACCAATACTCAAGTTCAGTTTAGTGTATTTTGTGAGTAAAGCTATTGCTGTTTACTGTTCTGCTGCTTTAATTGAGCACAGTTTTCAAAAGCAGATGGAAAGCCACTGGGGAATACGCTTACAGAAGGCACTTGTGACCATCCATGGGTGCCCAGATTTTGTCTGCATTGGGTCACAGGGTCTCTTACCCCTCTATAGACACAGACTGAAACACAGCTACTCTGGCAGGTCAGATGGGGGCACCATGAGCCTTTGGGTTCTTATCTACAGCAGCACCTGTGGGCACTTGCCCATACAGTCTTCTCTCTGATGCTCTTCCAGCCATCAGCTGTCCATGGCGCAGGGACTGTCTTTGACTCAGAGACTTCTTGAGAGTCTTGATTTCTTTGTGTTTATTAACCTTCAAAAAGTTTGTGTGCCAAGAGCTCATCTCAGCTTGTCCACGTGAGTGTTTTAGCACCCATAGTATCCTCAGACAGTACATTTCATGTGCTTTCCCTAAGGTGAGGAGAAAATGTTTTGAAATAGCCTTCTCTTGTTAGCAAGCAAAAATTTTAGCTACAATTTGCTGTTATGAGAAAGGCGTTTATTTTGCTAAGGATAAAGGAACAGAATGGCTGGTTTATTATTCATCAGGACCGTTGAATCTCCTGGCTGTACTTTTGATGCTAGTGGCACTGCTATGGCACTATTTCCAATCTTGTTTATGCTCCTCAGAACAAATGATTAAGAAACAATTTCCCAGTCTCTTCAGTTAACACCCCTCCGCCCCCAAAAAGGAATGCATTCTGCACAGGACAGTATGTGATACTTTAATAATGTATAAATCAAGCTGGACAGAAGCTGCCTGTCAGTTTTATTAACTTTGACCTTTTCTCCCATTGTAAGGATGGTCTGGTAAATATTTAATGGCCCTTACAGATTTTGACAGTTGGATCTGCATTTCTGGGAGCAAAGGTAGATTATAAAGAAATACTTATAATTAATAACAATAGCTTAATCGCTGGGGGTCGGCCTTCAAGGACAGAATTGTTTTTTAGAATATATTCATTTTTAATTCCCTTTTTTTTAATGCCTGACCACTAAATGTCAGACAAGCCAGGAGGTTATTGAAATACTTTAAAAGGTTACATTTAAAATTCATCTATGATTAGCACCTGTGATTACCTCTGTCTTTGAGCAAGTGCCCAAATGATGTTATTTACTTGAAATACCTGTCTATCCTTCTGTGCAGCAAACATGAGTGAATGGTGTCAGCAGCACAAAATGGCTGAAGGAGGGCTGCTTGTAATAAGATGCAAGAAAAAGAAGGAAAAGCGTGTTTGTGGAGTCAGAAGGGTCTTCTGCCAGACCTGTCTTTCCCTTTAATTCCCTGCATATTGCATTCACTGCAATTCTGGTAGTGAAGATTGAAAACTAAGCCTCTGACACTTTGAAACATTGCCTTTCAAATATGTACTGTCCATTGCTCTCATTGATTTTTTTTCATTTCAGAAATCTGTTGGAGAAAAACAGATCTGAGTAAAATCCATGGGTGTAAGCAGAGCTGTTGGGGCAGCACTATCCCTTCTGCCCTGGCGGAGTGCAGTTCTCTTCCCATTAGGAGTGTGATGTGTCTTCATGTTGTGCCAGAGCATCCGAGTAAATCGGGAGCCTGATAAAAATCCTTATGTATGCTCTGAGCATTAACATTTGAGTCAGATTGGCTCACGGGATGGCTTCACTCATTTTAATAGCCATTTTCAAGTAGATCCCTGTACCAGGCTTTGTTTCCCTCATTTTCACTCAGTACCCTGCAGAACAGCTTTGCTGAAGACTGCTTTATTTTCTGAACGCTTGTAAGGCGTAGTTTCCTAACTGTGACATTTCTTATATGCAGATCTTGGGATTCGAGTTGTGAACAGTTCACCTTTATCAGAAGAACTCTTCAGACAGTTTATTGGAACGCTTTCATGTAGGGATTGGAATGATGAGGGGAATTGCATTTGTCTGACACTGGGTCTTGAGCTTTTTTTTCCTCACCCCTTTCTCTTCAAAAAATGGGGAAATGAGAATGTGAATTGCAAGGGTTTAAAGGTGAGCACGTAACTTCTTCTGCTTGGAACTGGTTTCAGGACTGGCACAGCATGGTAGCTGTTCTTAAATCTCTGAGCAGTGGGAATGCACTCAAAATCTTGCAGATTCATGTTGTGTCCTTCATAAATTTGTCTTTTGTTGGGAAGTAAAATAAAAAGAGTAGAAAGCTACTGAATGTGAATCTTTCTCTTGCAGTGCTGTGGAGATGTGCTAGCAGGTGTTTTGAAAGCTGGGTTTTTCTTTACAGTGATAGAAACTTCTTTGTGAATGTTTTGGGTTTTTATGTTTAAGAAAAAAACAAGTGTTATGTCTAAAAAAGGTGTCTTATATAGTGAAAGGTTTGCATCCTCCTTTCTCGTATCTTCTTCCAAAAAGTAAGAACACTTGATCCCTTGAGAAGAAAAATTGTCACAAGGTTTAAAAGCAAGCCCAAGTTTCAGGAGAGTTTGGACTTGCAAGGGAGTCTTGATTCATAGAATCACAGAGTGGTTTGGGTTGGAAGGGACCTTGACTAGACCAGACTTTGAGCAACCAGTCCTTCAACACTTCCAGGGATGGGGCATCCACGGCTTCTCTGGGCAACCTGTGCCAGTGTCTCACCACCCTCATAGTAAAGAATTTCTTCCTTATATCTAATCTAAATCTCCCAACTTTCGGCTTAAAAACAATTCGTCGTCTTACTGCCCTATAATGTGATTTCTATGTAATACCTATTTTACATGAGACCTTTTTAATATGCTTTTGTTTGTATCACCTTCCAGCCAGGAAATATATATGAAATACCATACGTGAACTTACTGACAGGCTGTAATTTGAATCAGATGGTTCAGATAGTAGAGGTCTGACATAGATGGAGTACTGCAGTGGCATGTATTTTAATCTATATGTGTTTTATTATCCAGTTGCAGTACCATGCCGGGCTTGCATCTGGCCTTTTGAATCAGCAGTCTTTGAAACGTTCAGCCAATCAGATGGGAGTATCTGCAAAACGCAGACCGAAAGCCCAGCCAACAACTCTTGTCTTACCTCCTCAGTAAGTAATGGAATATTTTGAAGAGTTGCATGGGAGAGAGGGTGGTGTTAGTTTTTGTTATAGTAGTTACTTTTTTAAGTAATTGTAATAGCAGCTTTGTGCTTGCATTTTTGTTTTGTACAAGAGGAATTATTGTTGTTGGGCGGGTGGTGTGCTCTGTAGAGATAAAATTTTTTCTTCTGTTTATGGGAGCATTGTCACAAGAATTCTTCATAGCAGGTAATAAAAATTTTTGCAACATGAGATTGTCATTGAGGAATGATGTTCCCCTGATTAGTATGACTTGGAGCTTCAAGTAGGACTTTTCTGAAGGTCCTAAAAGGCTGAAGTCAAAAAGTCTTTGGTTTGAGTACTTTCTCGACAAATGCCTGTTCCGAGTCCATCTGTTCACCATATGTTAATTTTGCATTGGATCTAAACCTCTCTTACAGGTGACAAGCAATTATGAGGACACTTAAACTGTTTGAGGACATAGAGTATCAACACTTGAGGCAGTCTGTGTGCTGATGCCAGAATCACAGAGATGCCCACAACTAAGCTTATAAATTAATAAACCGCTTAAAATATTTAGTTACATATAAGAAAATGATTATTATGTAGAAAATGAAGTGCTAAGGAATTATTCATTGTACTGCACATCCTAGTAGTTTGTGGAAACTGCCTGCTTTTCTTCACAGAACAGGAATCATTGATGTATAAACACTGTGCTACTAAAAACTTCATGGCTGTAGCAATAAAAGGCCCTGTTGTCACAGGCCTAAGTCGATGAAGAAATCAAAGGTAGTTTAAGAGATTTTTCCTTTTATGAAATGGGAAAAAAAATCAGAGTCAACAGAACATTCCCCTTGTATATGAACGTTAAAGGACTGCTAATTCAGGAATCCTTAAAATGTTCTAGTGTTCTACCGATGCATCAAATAAAGAATGGTTAAAAGGGCAGCTCTGGCAGGCCCACAGCTCTTTTTTCTCTTATATCTGTGAAAGAATAGGGGTATTTTGTGACTGACTAATTAGTTTTCTTCCTTTGTTGGAGTATTGGGTTCATCAGGAGCTTAAAAGGGGCTTCTCTAAGACATCTGTATGCTGGAGCACTGTGATGCCAGTTGTCAGTTTTCATTTAGAGGTCTTAAAATATTTCGGTGGTTTTTAAAATCATGGCTACTTCAGTTACTGGAAATATGTACAGGGACAGTGAAAGAGTTAGCTTCTATTTAAGCATAGAAACGTCTGTACCTCAACAGCAGTAGCTGTATAAATCTTAATATGAGGTATATAATATACACATGTAGAAGTATTTTATGTCTCTTTATCTGCAGGTGATTTTTCCTGCAACGCTGCACTTACCTAGAATTTGCAGATAGAATGAAATTTTACTGTGGTAAATAAACTTGAACTAGTGGTTGAATTATGTTTCAGTATCTTATTACCACTTCCAGCATTATTCATATTCAAAATACGTTTATACTGAGAATTTATCTGTCCCTGGTTTCTTCCTCTCTGGCTTTTTTTGACCTTTCCATATTTGTCCTTATTTGCAATCTGGGTGCATCTTAAGAAGATAGTAATAGTTATATTAAGTCAAATCAAATACCTGTTGAACGCAGTATCGTGTCTCCAACACGGGGCAGAAGCAGATTATGAAAAGACTTATGAAAATAGGCTTATGAGAAGTATTAAAAAAAAGTATGGCAAATGGATTTTAATATCTTGATCTTGCTGTAGTTTCATGCAAATAATGATGAATCATACTGTGATTTTTTTTCTTTCTCTTCATTCTCTAAAATGCAAAAGAAGAAAAAAATCCAGGTGCAAAACTACATATCTCCTTGAAAGGGCATGCTGCATGCTGATTTTCCCATGGCAATTCTGGGATTATTTTTTTAGCTTTATTGATTAGTCAGGAAAGGGATAACTATTTCTTTGTCTTTTTTTTTTTGCTTTGATGTATGCTATTAAAATGAAGTTCAGTGACAAGTCTTTGAGCTAGGTAACAATGTGCTGTGAGTCAAGTGTATTAATTGTTGTTCAGAGCAACTATATCATCTAGAACTTTTCTTAAATATAATCAGTTAAAACTGGCTGTGTGCCAAAACATCATTTCAGGATTGCATTTTGGAGCAAATAGCAACACTGCAGTAATCCTTCCCAGCCAGCAAAGGAATGCAGGAAACACTGTTGCTCAGGAGGTAACATGGGTGATGATTTGGACCAAGAATCTTCTAAAACCTGTTTTATTTTTATGCATATTTATATGGGTAGCTGGATATTAAATGCCTCTTTAATTTGAGTTAAAGATAGCATTGGTGAGTATTATTTATGTTCCTGTTCCTTGAAGAAGCTGCATGGGTAACTTTTGGTCTTGCACATGACATTCTTAATGGCAGTGATGCAAGCTGAGCAATTATCTTGCTAATCCATGTCTCTGATCTTTACTGCTGTGGTGAGACTTGAGTTTTATTCCACAGACTGAATGTATCTAAGTGGTGACTCTTCTCATAAGAGCGGTGATACAAAAATTGATGTTTGTCCTGTCTCAGCTTATTGTCTGCTTGAGCCCTTGGTTTCTCTCCCTGCTCTGTTTTTTTTTTCCTCCTTTCCTATCTAAAATTACTTTTTTCTACCAAAAAAAATAAAGACAAAACCAAACTCTTCTCAGCCTGTCTTGGAGGATCAGTTATCTCCTCTTGCCTTATGCTTGCGGAAGCAGCTGGAGAAATAGTTCCGCCAAAGGCAAAGCTGATTTGTGGTGGACCCACTCATTTGTCCCCTGCCAACCTTAGGCCATCGTTTGATGTGCTCTGGCTTGGAAATGAGTGGCTCAGTTTTTCACTTGTAGATATCTGAAACAGCAGCAGCAATTCTGAGTCAAAAAAGTATTTTAAAAAATGGGAGGTCTCTGCCCTATGCAATCACTACCAGGAAGAGTTTCATTTTCTCACTGTTTTTATTATATGAAGTCTTCTAAGGATGCTGAACAGTTTTGGAGATGACCTTTTGGTGTTCAGCTTTGCTTTTCCCTGTTGGTTTTCACTGGCTCTGAAAGTGCAGAAAGGAATACTGGATTGATATGCATCTCATTTCTAGCCAAATGTAACTGTATGAGAAAATGACTAACTCCTGGCTGCTTTCTCTCCCTGCTTTGTCCCTCCTTCTGTCTTCTATTAACAAGACATCTCCCTGTACTTGCTAATAGATGCATTCACTCACATGCTTCTCATCTGGCTGCTGGTTCCTTCCTTCTGTTAAAGAATCCAAGCAGTGTTTTCTGAAGTGCTGAGAGCTGTCAGCTCCTTTCAAGTGACTAGCAAAGCATATACATGGAACCCCTCTGAAAACAGGGATGGCTGCTTCTGATTTGAAATAAAGAAATACAATAAGAAATTATGGCTCTTAGTTTTTTTTTTTTCTTCTTGAAACATAGTAATCGATGCAGTTGATTAATCTTGTATTATTTTACTTGGCACTACATTTTGAAAGCAAATGAAGTTGACTCCATGATGCTGTGCCCCAGAGAGTGTGGAGTGGCTGAGAGCAGTGAGCTCGCAGAGGCAGTCTCTGCCAGGGGACCATCCTGCTGGGAGCCCAGCAGACTGGTGTGGTGCAGTCTAGCTGAAAAATGACAGCAGTGAGTAACAGTGGGGTGAGGAGGATGAAAGACAGGAAGCACATGATGTTGACTGTGTTCTTGCACATCAGTTCCTTGGCACACACAAGAGGGTCAGTTAGTTTTAATGGGAGTTTTTAGGGGTCTCGGCTGAAAACCTTGTGCCTTTGATAGCTCTGTTGCATGGGGCTTTCTCAGTGCTCCCAGATTAATCATCTGTCTTCTCTCTCTGAAAGGAAATTGCCTGAACAAAAACTTGCTCATCACAAAAGGTACTGAGACTCTTGTCCTTTATGGTGCCTTTTAGGGTCACTTGTTGTGACATTTGTGGTTTGGGGGAAATAAGCACACTATAAACAATAAAAAAGTGGAAGTCTAATTCTTGTTTGACAACTTCAGGCTCAATGGACATGGTCTTGAGTAAAATAGTCCAATTTTTTGTTTTAGGGCTCTTCAACTTGTCTTGTAAATCTGTTGTTCTGTGATATATGCCCTTACCCGACAGTGACAACATTGTAATAGATTGAGTAAAAATCCCTGTGAATTTGTACTCTGTTGCTAGGAGCAGACCAACAAAATTACTTTTCTTTTATTAAAAAAAAGGAAAAGACACTGCTGCCTGTGATATTGTTCCAGATAAATGAGTAACAAAAAACTGTGAAGACAGTTTTTCATTTTGGAGATAATAAGGACTTCAGGATAGAATGCTGGGCGGAGACTCCAGAGGGCCAGGTTGTTTCTGCCACTCGTGCTTGGTGCGATGGAGGAGGTCTCTGCTCTCTACAGCCCAAAATCCATCTGAATTCATCTCAAGATGATGAATATATTTACAAGAAATCCATACTTGCTCCGTCCTTTAGAGCTGCATTAGCAAAGGATGCTCTTTAGTGAGTGGTCTCCCTTAAAAAGTTTACTACCTCAGCGGGTATCTGTTCATCTGGATTAGGAAAATAAATGTACAGATACCCCAGGCTCTCTGTATTATAGCTTGATTTAATACCAGCACAGTCCAAGTGTTGTTCTTTCACAGTATTAAAGCCTTATCAGTTTTAATGGTTCTGTCATATAAGCAGTACTGCAAGATTCTATTGTATTTGTTCAAGAGCTTTCCTCAAGGCACAGAAATTAAGTCTTGAGGAAATAATTTAATTTAAAATCATCAGTGATGTATTATTGAAAAAAACCTTGCTATTTTCAACAGTTAATTGAAAGGTGTATGTCCATAAATAAACTATACACCCAGTCATCAGATGTGCCTGAATAGATTCTTTGAAACTTAACTTGTGTAATTTATCATTTTTCCATTAAGGAAAAATCCAGATGAGCCCTTTGCCAAGAGTTTTTGGAGGAAAGAGGTTTTTTTCAACATTTGTTTTATAAACAGCATCTGATTACATCCTAGGTTAGGGAATTTCATCATGAAAGAAAGAGGCAGATTATTCTAAAGATAATGGCAAAGCATGCTTAAGCCAACAAATATTCATAGGTTTTGTGTTTTTTGTTAGGGCTGTATGTTTAAATTTTGCTTACAGAGATCTGAAACCTTAGCTGGAGATTTATACTTTGAAACCAACGTGCAGGTGTTGTTCCTGCGGTAATCTCGTTCAGTGTTAGGAACTGCATCCCAACATTTGGGCCTCCTCTTTGAAAGTATTCAGGAGTAGAAGAGTGAAGTGTGTGGCTGTGTTTTCCTTCTTGAAAAAAGTCATCAGAAGTTCTCTGTGCAGTTCTAAAATTCTTATTTCCCCCTACTGGCAAAGCTGCATTAAGTATCAATATTCATTAAATACCATGGAGATGATAATGCAATAAAGAAATAATCCTCAGGCCCACATCTATAGTTCTCTCCTGAAGAGTTGAGGTTGAGAATATAATAAAAGATTAAAACTCTGTTTGCATTCTGGAACATGGAGATATCTTTTTGTATATGGTGGGGAATTGTATTAATAAGGAAGAGATCATTTTCCAATAACTTTCAATACTAGGAGCTCAATTAATATCCCTGTTCGTGTTTAAGTTCCTCACGGTATTGCTTTACTTGACTTTAGCCAGACAGCGCAACAGGAACTGTAGAAGAACGTGTTGCTACAGTACATGACCCTGTTACTCTGCAAATTAATCCCTTTTTTTATATGAAGAAAAGAGATTAAAAATTAGTTCTTTGTATTGTAAGACAGTAATAGATACATGAATAGGTTTAATTACTTTGCAGGCATGTACCATGTAAACTGAACATTAGCATTTGGTTTCTTGTGCACAGTTTAGAGCATGTTGTTGTACTGTTTTCTCCTAATGGATGAACACCTGTCCTGCAGGTGTTTTGTGAAGCTGTTGTGGTGTAAGTTGCAGGGTGTTGCCATACAGTGGGATTGCGGTTATCCTGATTTTAGCATGTTCAGAGTTTGTGTGCATCTTGCAGGGCCTTTTGATGCTCAAGCCTCTAATATTCATTGTGTCCAACTAAAAAAAAAAAAAAAAAAGACTTTAAATAAACTTTCTATATTGTACTGCCTCATCTTGGTAAATAACTGTTTTTCTTTGAAGAATCCCAGCCAGCTGGATCTTTGCTCTTCCCCCTCCGCCCTTGACCATGCATAAGGTTTTGTTTATGGTCAGTCTTTTATAATTCTTCCTTTGTCTTGCTTTTTAATAAACTGCATGATTTTTCACTGAAGATCCAAAAAAACCAGTTTTCCGTTCACTTAGAGGAAGATCCTTTTCAATTATAAAATCCATGCTGGGCATTTCCAGGTCAGTATTCCGTTCTTTTCTAAATACAGTGGTGGTGGAGGGGTAGGATGTGACGGTGTGGTTGGGTGTTGTGCATCCTCTAGGGTTTTTCAAATGAATGCAAATAGCATGTGTGTAGTATTTAGTTTCTTTAAAGGAATGCTACAGAATAACATGGAAGTGCTGCCTACAATACTGCCTTAGAGAACAGCAATGTCCCCAACTGAATGTTTCAAACCATGTGGAATAGACAATAATGAGCAAACAGGAACCCGCTCTTTAGCTTTGTTACAGGAAGATAAGTGCTGAGAAATTCAGATCATGATGAATTATAGCAGCTATTGAAAATATGATAGTTTAAAGCTGTTTTAGGGTACACCTGTGTTTTAGGTTTGGATTTTGCTTCAGGTTTCCCTTCTACCTAGCAAGCAGGGATGACAATGGTTGCTTTTAGACAGGTCATTTGAGGGAAATGGGACTGGGCCGTGTTAGAATACACCTTTTGGTTTAGGTTCAGTGACACCTTCAGTGACACAGTACTTCTTGTTTCCTTAAATAAAGTAAGTATTAACGTTTTATCCTAGGGCACGAGAGGAAAAGTTCTATAATTTCATAATCCTGCAAAGCCTGGTGCTATTTGAGTATTAGAAGTTTGGATTTAAGTTACCCTTAAACTTGGACTGGTCTAGTTCTCAGATTCAGTAGCCGAGACACTCTGACCCCAAAGCTAGCGAAGCATCTGCCATGGCAGAATCCATGCTGTATTACAAATAACAAGGGGAAATTCCCAGGTGATAACACGTCATTAAACTTTCTTGAAATTAATTTTGTCAAGAGTACAGCTCTGCATGTGGGTGCCACATTGTTCTTTCTGATTTTCATATACAAATCAAGTGACTTAACTGGTCCTTGTCATTTGGATGAAAGATCATTCTAATCTTTTAAAGAGAGATACTTTTCCTTTCCCTACTGGCCCATGTCAAGAGCAGTGGCAAGTGGTTCTTAGAGCTTGGTGACCAGCGGTTCTCGGGCACAGAGCAGTAATGAGCCTCCCCTTGTTTTATCCTGTTGCTTTTTGTGTCCTTTGTTTAAATGTGAGGGGGAGGAAGCAGTGTGCTATTAAATGTAACAACAGTCTGTCTCTCTTAGTTATGGGGTATTTACTGTTTAGTACTCAATATAATTTAACTGGAAAGAAAAAAAAATCTAAAGTACAGGTTTGATTCATGAGGGGCTTTATTAGACAGCTCCAAAGAGATCAAATCCAATAACTTGCTGGGGATATAACATTGATCAGTCATCTTACTGTTTGTAGCCAAAGATACTTCACCTAACCCTGCTCCAAAAAAGAGAGAAGGGGTAACACAGCTGAACTTTCGATTTCAGTGTAAATGGTGAATTTTAAAATAAGGCACTGTTAATTTGTTTTATGTTGCTGCTTTGTTTCCACTGCTGGGTTATCTATTTTGTGAACTTTGAAACCATACACGTGTTTTGTATCCTGGTCGGATACCAAAGATACAGAAGGCAGGCAGATTATTATTTTTCTTATTTTTTTTTCCCTTCTTTCTTTCCTTTTTGGTCTTTGGGGCTCTTGAGGTCAGTTGATTGTCCTTTTCTGTGTTTTATTAAGGATGTATGTGGTTTCTTTAGTCAGGAACAATTTTGAATAGTGGACCAACACAGATTTAGTGAGAATCTGAAATCTGAGGAAACAATGTGACCTGCTTTTAAAGTCTACTGATAAAAACGTGCAGTAGCACTTGGTCCTCCAACAGACAGCTACTGGGACCACAGCCCACTTCTGCTTCTCTGACTTAAATTCATATTGTCTTTTACACTCTAAACTTAATCACTCCAACAGTATTAAACCGGCATTCAGACAGTAGTAGAAACCCTCTTACACTGTTAATATATTACAGATTATAATTTACATTTCTATCAGATCAGTAGAAGCGCTGGAGCCCCAGATAGAGCTGTATGACTTCGAGCTGAGTTGGTTCCAAACTAGACCCTTATACTGGTAAGAGGGAGCCAGTCCATAATAAACTGTTGTGAGATTTAGCAGGTTTGTTTCATGCGTGTGAGAGCTGTGGGGTGAGGAGACGCTTCCCTGCGCTGGGCTCTCTGGCAGTAGTCAGCAGGTGGGCCATAGGGTGACTTCTGAAAACTCACTAAGTGTTGTCAAAGGTCTAGTAGTGATCTGAGCACACTCTGTGTTGCTGCTCCTTGGGTACAGCATGACTTTGTTTGGAATTGTTTTGGTTTTCTGTAACAGCTGCCATGGCTGGTAACTGTACTGAGTCACTGCCTTGGCTGTTCCGTGCATCAGTAGAAATACTGTTCTTTTAAAAATTTTAATCTTGATCTAATCTCTTAATACACTGATGTATCTGACAGCAGGGGTTTCTGTAATGATAATCTTTGTTTTGCCATATGAGATCAATGTGGGTTTTTGGCTGTAGTTACATGCTGAATTTCATTTCTTTCCATAAAGTACCCTACAGCGGCCTGTTTCCTTACAAAGTAATTACAAAAAACAGCAGGCATTGATCAACAGAGATTATCCAAAGAAAAGATTTTTTTTTTACTAAAACCAAATGTTCCTTATGATATTCATTAACAAGATAATAATTTCTATCCATGCAAGTACAAAAGACAAGGATCTTGGACGCTGCTTTATCCCTAGCAAATTACTAAAATGTGCATTAGTTGTGTTGGAAAACTTTATGGTGTATTTTAACATGGAGGGAAAGTCTGTTTTGTTTGTTCACTTTTCAACACAGCTCCTAACCAGTTGCTGCAGAAGGAGAGTGTGTAATTAAGATTCCATCGTTTCTTAATGGTGTATAAGGCATCACTTTTTGGACTGATATCCTTAGCTCCATTGTCCTGGTATTGAACCCCTCCGTGAACGTGTCTGTTCTGAAGACACTCGCCAAAATGGGCCTGGGGCCGATTGTTGTTGATATTTCTTTGTCACATTCCACTAACTAATCCTGGAAACAGATTTACTCCAGGTGTGATGTGCACTCCTGTGTGACTGACATAATTCCCATCTCCTTTGCTGAAGATTAGCTGGAACACTCCATGGATGGGTGATGAAAATGCTGTATCGCTTTGGAAACTCCAGGCTGTGTTCTGGCCCTGATGTGCTTGTTCACTTTCCGGAGTATGCACAAATTGGAGCAGTGTGTAGCCCTCAGTGAATGTTGGTGTTACAGGGGATTGCAGCTCTGTTGTAAGAGAGAGTTTCTGACTCTTTGATGTATGTTTGCCTTAAAGGTAATGTTTGTGTGAGAACCGTGCCATTAAAAGGTGGCAATTAATTAAAAGTTGTTCCAGAGTCCCAGCCGTTAGAAGATGCCCTTGCAGCATTCACAGCAGAACACTAATATTGCACTGTAGGGAATCCCTGTACTTAGTGTAAAAAAAAGATTTAAGGATGAAAATTTTAACGTGTAATTAAAGACTGCAAATACTGGTTTAACTGCTTGTTTCTGTGTCAAAAAAAAGGGAAAAAGGGACACACACTACCAGTAGTTGGACTAATTAGACAGTGAAGTACAAGCTAGATAAGAGAGGATATTTGTATGATCTTAATAATGATATCAAAGCTTTTATTAAAGCTATGATTTTATCATATGGTTACCTTAACCCACTTTTTATTTAGCTGGATTGTTTGGGGGAGGAGGATTAGAGGCTGCTTTGCTGCAGCAGACAATCAACCTGAAATGAATAAATTAAAAATACTGCTTGCCAAATTCAGACACACGTTAGAGCAAGTGTTTCCATCTGCATTGATTGTGTATTCCCTTGTCAAAGATGATGAGCAGGAGCAGAGCCGTAACAAGGTGGAGGGAGAAGGCTCTCTCTTTTGGTGGCTTAGCAAGAACGGTGTTATTGCATAATCGTCTTGTATAATGGGATGTGATCTGAATGCATTGTGAATGTATTTATTAATGACTTTATTTTTGTACAAGATTCCAAATAACTTTTAGTTATTTGAGAGGAAAACTGAACAGCTGTGCTGTGAGAGGGCATAGAAGTAGTTTCATAAGTGAAACCTATAGTCTAAAGTAAGGACAATTTGAAACATGAGTCGTACCTGAAAATAAAAAACTGGGAAGTCCCCTGTGGTTTTGACTGTAACTCTAAAAAGGGGAAGTTTTTCTAAATAAGGAGCTGCAGATGGGATTTACTTGGGGAACAGCGGCTGTTCCCTTCCCAGAGGACACCAGTGGATGGTGGTGGGCTGTGCTGGAGCGCTGCCTTGAGCTGCTGTGCTCAGCACCCAGCAGCTCGTTGGGCTTTTGAGTTTGGGAAGGACTGCTAAATGCCCTTCCCAACTAGAAAGGATACACAGTTGGAGGCCTGCTTTGTTCCACTTTCTTTACTTTGTGTTAAAAATAACTGTTATAACTTTTTAATTTCACTTTAGGGCATTCTCTAAGTATTCATGTGTTTGCAAGGAGCCCTGTGGATGGGTTAAATGAAAAAAGCTTGGCTAGCAGATTCTAGCTGATGACTTCATAGCGTTTCCTCTAAACATAACCTTCATTTGTAATGATTTGAAGTATTTTGGTACAATTACTTTGCTTTTCCCATTTTCCCTACTGCCAGTGAAAGAAATAAATAAAATGCAACCATTAGAAGTTTTACTGGGTGAAAGGGATTGGCTTTCATCTTTTTGTAGATGCTGCTCTACTATTATTTTCATTCTTGTTGGTTTAATTTTGCAGAACTCTTCCTCTTTGCTGTATAGGTTTTACCTAGTAAAGTCTTGACACTGTCTTTGTCATTTCAGCAGTAGTATGTGTGTGTCACTTTGAAAACAAGTGTATTAACGTACATTTCTAATTGGGCATAGATACATTTGCATCATTCTTTTAGTTAATTTCTTTGATTCTTACTTTTGCATGGGTAGCATAGGGAGTAAAACACTGGGGACAGGGGGAACCTTGTTAACTGCGAGACTTGGTTCTGACTTTTCTGTGCTGCATGCTGTCTTTTTATTGTCTATGAGTCATGGTTAGGGGAATCCTCTATTAAATCCTCTTATTTTAGCAAATGCAGCAGTTTCTGCATTGAAATCAAATTTTTGTGTTGTTCAGGATTGTTTTTATAAATTCTGTTTTTGGAAAGAGGTAAGAATTTAGCACAGGGATCATAATAAAGTGGTTAATTGCTTATTTAACCTTTGCTAACTTTGCCTGGATACCTTGGATAAAGTAAATGAGGATAACATTCTGTGTATGTTCATTGTGCTCAGTTATTGCCTGTAGTACTTGAGTTCCATCTCTTACAAAATATGATTTTGGGGGTAGTTTGGCCTTTACATTGTGTACTATGTATGTTTAAAAGCACTTGAGGACAGATTCCTGAATAAGTTATTGCAGAGAAAATTACTGCTTTGTTGAGTTACTCTGTGCCTCAGTTTCCCTAATGAACTGTGTGAATCGTGTTATCTGGGAACCGTGTGGGAGTGCTGAGCCTGACTCAATTAATATTTGCGTAAAGCTGGGATAAGAGAAGGCATTAACTATAAGGCATAGGCTTTCATACAGGGGAAGAGTCTGGATTTTTGCCTTTGATTGTCAGTTATTCAAGATCAGTTAATTTTTTACAAAATTCAAAGCCCAGGCGTGACATGTTGTGAGAATGATGACCATATCATTCCTGTTTGCAAGAGCTAATAGGAAGCTCTAACTATCCACTGTCAGCGTTCGTTCTGATAAATGAGTGCTGATGTTTTATTCTGTATCCTTTGTGTTCTTGCCTTTAGGTGTTCATTGCGATGATGGAAGACAAAGTGCAGACACGTGAAATAATTACACAGCAGGCTTGGTTGGAGCCTGTCAGTCTGTGTCAAGCTCCCTAGACTTCTCCAATCTCTGAATTGTTGAGCTCTTGCTGATTGTTGCATTCAGCGTTTGGTGTTAAAAACAAATGTGCTCTCGAAGTAGCAAAAAATACTGTATTGTTTTGATGTATTTTAAGTCAGAGTTTGGAATCTGTGTCCAAATAGCATCATACAACTGAACTCCCCTTGAGCCAAAACCTAGGCTTTTCTACTTTTTATTTTACATGCAGAATTTTCTTTCATTTTGGCTTTTGCATGCTGACAGTTGCTCAGCAGAGATGAAGCTTTTGCTCCTGACAAATTTGCACACGCCTTGTAGACAGGTCTTATAAAAGAACTCTTTGTGAAGAATTGAAAGGCGAAACCTGGATCTAAATTTGGGGCCAATCAGCGACATGATAGTCATAGTCATATCTAACAGTACTTTATCTTTATTAGAAATAATACCTAAGTTTAATCATTTATTGCTTTTTCACAGTATCACAGTGTCATAAGGTTGGAAAGGACCTCTGAGATCATCAAGTCCAACCTATAACCCAACACTAACACCAACCATCATCTAAACCATGGCACTCAGTGCCTCATCCAGTCTCCCCTTAAACACCTCCAGGGTCGGCGACTCCACCCCCTCCCTGGGCAGCCCATTCCAATGGCCAATCACCCTTTCAGTGAAAAGGAGATCAGGTTGGTCAGGCAGGACCTGCCCCTCCTAAACCCATGCTGGCTGTGCCTGATCCCTTGGCCATTCTGCAAGTGCCACATGATTTCACCCAGGATTATCTGCTCCGTGATTTTACCTGATTTTTTAAACTTGTTTATGGTTCAGTTTTAACTCTAAGTTGAGGAACGATAAGAGAGCATTAGTCTGATTTGCTGAATGTCACTGAGGTGTATTGTTAGCAAGTAGCCCATAGATTTGAAAGTTTAGAGAGTAGTTCCTGGTTGGTAATCGTTGGTTTGGTGTTTGTTACTGAAGTGCCATCTGTCTGCTGAGCGCGCTGAATGGGCTCTGTAGTTGTAATTCCTCCAGCTGTTCTTTGTGTTTATTCTTCAGGTACTGTCTCTGCTAACCTCTGCCTGCTGCCTCCCTTTGTGTGTTCTAGTCAAGCAGGCATTAATGGAAAAGCCTGTTGTGGCTGCTTCAGACTCTCAACTCTGAATTCTCTTTGATTTCTGGTTGGAGACTGAGTTGGAAGGGGCCTCAGGTGTTCCTCCAGTCCAGCTACTGATTCAAAGATGGTCTCCTCTCACAGGTAGATTAGATTAGCCTGGCTGAACCCTGAAAACTTCCAGGAATGGAAGAGTATGCTTATAGCTATCATCAAAGGAGTTTGCCTGCTCCTAGAGATCCAGTTAGCATTGCTTTTGTTTAAACAGTTCTGCTGAAAAAACACGTAACAATAACCCTGTTCTGAGGAGTGTTTGACGGAGGGTGGTTGATAAAGAAAGAAAGGTATTTTTGAGGAATCTACATTAGCTTGTTTGAGAAACAGACAGTGAGAAGCAGATGAGTTAACTAAAAGGAGTGCTACGAGGAGTGCTTGAGGTTTAAAATATTTGTGATTTTTTTAAATCTAAAAGTTGTCTTAAGCAGCTTGTATGTTGACACTTCCATGATCCTTTCTACCTTGAAAGTAGCTCTACATTGAGACAAGGTTACTCCTTCAACAACACGATTTTGCAGCATAATAGATGATAAGCAAATCTAATGCTATCTAAGATTAGGTATTTCTAAGGAAGTGAAATTAATTTCTTGACGTGACAGAGCAGTGGTGGCTCCTGCATGCCACTAGTAAAACGAGCTTTTTGACAGAAAATGCCAGGTAGAACTATTTTAACATGTGATTATGCTTTTAAAATGAAAATTTATTTTCAGTGCAAAGATAGCAACATCAACACCACAGACAGAAAATCAATTATAATTTTTGCTAATACAGCTAAAATATTATCTGCTGCTACTAATTTCTTTGTTTTTCCACAACTGCTGTCTTCCCTCTTTTTTTTATGAAGTCATCAATGGGGATAGAAATTGTGATATTGAAGCCCAAATGTGTTAATATCCTTTCTCTCCCACTATGTACTTCTGCATCTGTCTGCTGGTACAGTAGTGTATGATTGAATCATCTGCATCTGTGCTTGGAGGTATTTAAGCCACTTTTTATTGTGTCTTAGGCATCATCCTCCACCAGCAAGCTCTTATGCAAGTGAACTACTATTTAATTTTGCTATAAATTGCTTTGTTAAATTGTAGGTATGTACTGGATCTGCATTTTCCAAATCTCTTTTCTGCTGGAGTTCTTCACACATCCTAAAATGCCGGTGTAAACAAGCTACTTAGAGAACCTGGTCGTTAGATGGTCCTTAGTTTTCAAGTTGTTTCAAATATCTCCTTATCTGTTGACGTGTTCTGCTTTGTTGTTTCAGAGAAATTAAAGAGATTTTCTCTCTCACATAAGGTCTGTCCAAATATTTGACTCCCTTTGCTTGCCTCATTTTCATCTCCTTGGTGTGAAGAGTGGGATGTATTGAGAACAGTTCAGCCCTGATTTGGGCATGGAGACCCTCCAGGTTCATCAGTCAGCACTGAGTCCAGCATGGCATGGGAGGGTAGAAGGTGCTCCTTGCCTGCCCTGTGCTTCTGGGAAATGTGTGTACGCACAGATATTGAAGGATTGGGATTTTTTTTAAGCCCGTGAAAAGAGTAAAATGAGCCCCGTGTTTTGTTTGGCCATATTTTCTGTTGCAGCTTCCCAGGAGGTCTCTTTTGAGGATAATGGGGTGGACTGCAGAGAGACAGTCACAGCAGCAAACCTCTCAGCAGAGTAGCTGAGGGTGTAACTATAACTACAATTTATTTGTTTTCAGTCAAGCTTCCTTTTTGTGTTTTCCCATCTTCATGCTGCCTTTTCAGAAATGTTTCCAATGTTTGTCCCATTGTTTCATTTGCCAGGTAGTTGTACAGTGCAGTCAGGGTCTATCTCACATTTAAAAATGTCTATCAAGTGCTATTAAGAATGTGTCGTTTATTAGATCAATGCATTTTTATTTTGTGTTTGTGTTTTGAATCTACAGAATATTTCATGATTGCAATTAGGCAAAAAGTGAAGGATAATAATTAAGCAGAGGTCAAATACAGAGCAGTGTGTCAGTGCAGTGAGTAGTGAATGCAAAGTGAGCCTGAATGGAGAGCTCCCTTAGCACCTGCATATTCACTGATGCTTGGAAACAGAACTGCAGGACAATCTTTTGAGGCAGTAGGTATCACTTGGTAATGTTTTATCTGTTTCTGTAGGGCATCAGCTACAGCTCTCAATTGCTACGTGTTAGCTAATTAATGATATAATTTGCTGTCATGTTACTGGGTGAATCTGTATCCTAGTAGCAGCATGAATTTGAGATAATGGTTTCCTAATGATTGAAATAGCTGTAATAGCCCTGGCCCTCGTGGTTGACTTCAGCTTTCTTCTGGTTGCTTCTAGAAAAATCTTTGATATAAGGTTACTGTTAATGAGAGCTCTGTCTGCTAACACAGATAGTTTGCAGCTGTATGTATTAATGTAGCCGAGTGCCATTCTCTTCTTTATAGAGTATATTTTTAATTAAACCACCATACTGCAATAATACATGGGTGCATATTGTACATGTGTTGGATATCACTGTTCTGTAGCTTTTCTCTGTGATGTTTTTAATTGGATATGCTTTTTTGTTTATGCCTTCGTCAGACTTTTTCGTAGGAAAATGTAGGGCTTTGTGTGTTGGATGGAATACTTCAGAAGATTTGCCTAGAGTGTTTTTTAGTGAAAAAATTATTGACCTGTTTTTCATAAGAAAAAAGAAACTTGGCCAGTGCAACTGTGTAATGTGAACAGCCATTTCAAGAAAAGGAAAAATACAAACAGTAAGTTTAAAACACAAAAAAACCCCAGAAGTAACCTTGCCTTAAAAAACACTCTCATTCATCTCCACGTTTAGCATTTTGTCTGTGTGCAGGGAATGTCTTTAGTCAGTGTAAGAATCTAATTAAATCTTCTCATGGTAGCGATTCGTAGCTGATGCTCTCTTTATTGGAGCATCTTATTAGAATACTAAACCACTCCCTGCTGAGAGATGCTGTCACTGACAGGCAGGCTCAACGCTTCGGGCACTGATTAGAAAAGGCTGGGCAGCCTGGCGTTGTCGTCAGAGTCTGCAAGAAATCTCTTGGTGTCTCTTCTGTAGCAGAACTTTAGAGATGCCATTTGGCAGAGTCCGAGTTCTCACTTGTGACCATGTGCAGTCCCATCAGGTGCTGGATTGTTTCATGCTGCTCATTCACATTACAGAGGGCAGTCTGTCTGGGTTTTTTTTTAATTGAGGACAATGAATGCACAAAGACTTTTGTTTTTTACCATTAGAAATTATCTGACAATTTGGAATTCCTTTAGGTAGCCAACTTGACATTCTTAAAGGAACTTGGTTTTAACAAGCTTTCGGCTCAATGTTCTTGAAGTGGATGATCAGAATTAGAAAGACATATCTAGGAACAAAGCTGGGCAGTGCTACTATAATGTTTGTATTTATCAGAGGAGGTCTTCATTCCTTGTTCTTCACTTAGGCAGTTTTCTCTGTGAGTACACTTACATACATAATTGTATTATTTCTTAATAAGCTGAACCTAACAGAACTGGACACAGTAGTTCTGAAACAGTTACTCTACTTCAGATAGATTTAGCATAGAAACTGGTTTATGCTTTAGTTTTTAGAGAAGCTCTGCAGGTGATACAAAGCGATGCAGATAAAAGAACATACTTAAGAATAGAACTACTTGCTTTCTGTGGTGTTGCTTTGGCTTTTGTCCAGGCTCCAGCTCCGTCAAGTACTTCAGACTCTGCTCTGCCTGTTCCGCGCAGTGGAGGAACACAGGCAAAGCAGAGACTCTAGCACTTGAAAAGCCACGGTGAACATAAACCCTGTCTGATCTCTACTGTGGTTGCACACACAGCTTCGTGTATGAGGGGAAATAACATCAGAGGAGAAAGAACCTTGATTGTAGGAGTGGGAAAATGGCCAAAAAGGTGCAGCGAATTTCTGCCCTGGCTTTGCTGGGGTGTCCAGATTGTGTTTGGCCAGCCCAAAGCAGCTGCCATAAGCTGTTCTTTTTAACTGACCCTGTTGTTTGCTTCTGGTGGTGGTGGGTGAAGAGCCAATTTTTGCAGAGAATTTCCTTAGGGCAGTTAGCCTTCCTCTCCCCAGTGACTTAAAGGGGAAGCCACACTATTAATTTCCATGAGCACCATAAAAATCCCAAGGTAATTAAAGTTGGTTGTGTCTGAGGAAGAATTGATGAAACCGTATTTTTTTTATAAAATAATATATTGAAGGGCTTCTAACCCCAAAATATTTATACTGGGAGAGTTTTGAGTTTTTAAGTGCCTAATAGTACTTGTTATATGCGGCTTTTTGTCTTGGGGTGTAAAGATGACCTTGAAAAAGTCTTTTGATAAACCTCTGAGTTTTATGATAGATTTCTCATCTCTGTGGTATCACAAGCAAATCGAAATGCTTGGTCAGAGCATAATCCTGCAGAGAAAAAATCAGAACCAATTATGACATTCCCTCAAGAAAGCTTAGAAGGAAGGTGATCACAGAAGTTGAAATGGGTATTTGGTATAAGTTTGGATAATAAATTGCACTGGGCTGAACAAGCAATCGTTTGTTAGAGTATTTAATCTTTTCTTGTTTTTTCTTCACCTTTACTTCCCTCTTAATTACAGAAGAACAAATTGATCTTAGGTGTTCGTAAAGGCTGATATCAAGTATCTTAAGTACCCTTAGAACTGGTGCTGTTAGAACTTGTCTATTTTCACCATAGTTTAGAATTTTAATACAGCACTGGATCTCAAAGTGGGTGCTCTTTCCAAGTGGCTGCTTGAACTTTATAAGTGAGGCCTTAAATCTGAGTCTTTAGTCCCTTGGCCTGTGTATTCCAATGTCTTGTTCTATAAGAATTGCATCATTTTAAAGGTATCTGCAAGGACTTGGATGAAATGACTGAGGTTGTATTTTTTAATGCCTTTATGTCTATGAAGGAGGGTTTTTTTGTTGTGCTTTTTCTTTTGCCTGATTTGCTCCTTCAGTCACTTCAGTTGTTGTCTAAGTGTGCCTAGGTGTGAGCGTGGTTAAAAGCTTTAGAAATCTACTTGCAAAACACAGCAAAGGCCAATGCCGATTCTAAGGTAAGAGACAGCACCTCATCTTAGCTTGGATCTGTAGGAAGGAAACCATTTTGCATAAATTTGAATATCTTCATCCCAGGAGCTTCTAACAGAACATGAAGCATTAGGTACGATAGAGTCAATAACTGTGACATACCCTACGTGCATTAAATAATGGAGGCCAAAGGTCTGGTACACATGCTGGTGCCTGCCTTAGATGCTAACACGACAGAGACAGTAAGGGTTTGTGGGTTTAGCTGAAGTTAAAAGAAGCATATGATAAGGAAGAGAAATTCCAGGGAGAGCTTTCCAGAATATTGGACCGTGGTGAATTTCAAGAATGTTTGATACTGCCTTCATGCTACTGGAATGAGATTTAAGGAGGGGACATGTTTGTTAAAAGCAGAACGTGTCAAGGCTTTGTTTACTGGTATCAGCAAAACCTTTCTTACAAAATAAACCACTGCTTTCCTGTTCTGATATGTTAGACACTCCTCAGAGGGTTACATCCTTAGGCCTCCCTTCCTTCCATCCTCTGGAATTTGTGTTGGCTTCGCTGAGTTCTGGGCCTTGATGTGCCTGACACGAATGATCGCTAGGATCTTTCCAGCACTGCTCATCATATGGTCAAATGCAGTGTGTGAGAAGGTCTAACTACACAACATGGTTGTTTCCTATTCATCAATTTCTCCACCCAGAGGTAAAATCTGGCTGCTTTTGATAGGTATAGAATACATGATAGGTATCATACATCATCTGTTGCTTTTCATCAGAGGTAAGTACTGTAATTTCTGCTGTTGAGGGAGAAATAAAGCACAAAGAAAGTAAGTGAGATGACTTTGCTATTGAAGTAATTCTTCAATAGCAGTGCTGAAAATAACATGTTATAAAATACTGAATTCTAGCTTTAGAGGGATGAATTCAAGAATGACAGCATGGAGTAGTGTGTAGCATCAGGATCTTATCAGGCAGCCAGTCCACCCAAGGGGACTGTTCCTGTCTGCAGGGAACCCCGTGTGCTTTGGGATCTGGCTAAGCAGGTGGGCTGAAAACCAGCCCAGCCCCTTCATCTTTTCTGAAAGCAGCGCTGGACTCAATGTGTTAATTTGAGTCCTTTGTCAGAGCACTGTCTGGAGTTGTTTACTGAACATCAGGATGTCACAGCTTAATTCTCTACCTCACTGCACAGCTGACTAGGGAGTATGGAGCAGTGGGTTCACCTTATGGCACAGACTGGAGCAGCCTCAGGTGAGCTTGATGGAGAGGTTGGGGACTCTTCCCTCTCTGAAACCCCATGGGGGAGAACTGCTTGTAGCTGGTGCAAGCACTTTTCTGTAAAGGCCAGCTGATCTGTTGACTTGCATTTCTCCTGAGGACCTTTGGTTTGGCTTTACTGTATGGAAACATGTATGTGCATGAGCAAATTCAGGCTAAGGCATGAGGCACAAATCACTTGACACATTAAGCCTAATTCAAGAACCATCTTTATAGATAAATACTGAGGTAATAATTCTGATTTTCATCCAGGCCCCTGAAAATCACTGTTGGCATTTATTGTTGGGCCGTGCAGCAACACCTGATTTCATGAAGAAGTGGAAATAATATAAACAATACATGTGGGCTGTGAAGTATCACTTCTGAAATTGCATTACCACTGATGCTACATAGTTAGGGAGGGCTAGTTTTCCTCTTGAGGTGTGTATAAAGGGGTTAATATTTTCCATAAAGCACAGGCTAGTAACAGGCTCAGACAAGATCCTGGTGATGACTGTAAAGTAGATGCATGCTTGTTTTGTTAACCAGCTTTCACACATTCTAATATCCATATTCCTGTCTTGATTACTGCTACGAATTAAAGGCATTTTGAAGAGCCTTCCACATAAGTAAAAAGAAGTCTGTTTCAACAATATAATAAAATATCTATAGGAATGTGGTTGCAAAGTCTCTATTTGTAACTTAAAGTTTCCTTATTAAAGTTAGGCTCTTTAAGATGGTGCACTGGAAGCCAGTACTGTGAACAGATGTCTTTTTACTCTTTCTTAAACAAACTGTGCACTGACAAACCATGCGTTTTCAGACTGCATGAAAGAGGTGTTCATATTTAACTTAAATGTGCAGATGTCTGGAGGCTGATTCAGGACAGGTTTGCATTTCATGAGCATTCAGCATGAGAACCTGCCTGCAGCTGTAGCATCACCATCAGTTCATACCTTTTGAGGACATTCCTTGCAGGTTTACACTCCGTCTCTTATCCATGGATTCACAATAGCACTTAAGAATTCAGAATTGTTTGTTGTGAAAACAAATAAACAAATGCAGTATAAGTAACACATTTTACCTGAAAACAATGTTTTCCTGTTGTAACAGAATGACCCCAGTGTACAGCAGTCCTGGCCCATGATGCGTGGTCCCAGCAGGAACTGCACTGGCACACAGTGTGCAGCCACACAAGGAGCAGAATCATTAAATCGGTTTAGAGTTAAACTAATACATTTTTCCTGTTTTCTTAAAAGCCAGCTCAGTTGTGTGATCCAGCACAGCTGAGGGGGCTGCACGCTGTAGCCTGCAGGAGGGGATGTGTCGGTGCCTTATGTCACTATTGGTGCTGAAGACTGAAAATTGTTGAATCACAGCGTCGGGTTTCTAAATGTCTTTGTAAATCCAACCCTTAAACACTCTGTCTTGGCTTCTAGAGAACTGTCCAGATGACTTCACATGCATCCTCAAGTGCTGTACCAGGTTTGGCCTTTTGTGAGTGAGAAGTGCAGATGGTTAAGTGTTTGGTACAGCTACATGTGCATATGCTTTTGAAGCAGACCACCCTGTGTTTATATGTAAACACTTCTAGACTATTTAAGCACATAACTTAATCTTTTGCATCCAGTCAATAATGAAATGCAATTCCTCTATGACCGAAATAACATCCCTAGCAAAGTTGAAAATATACCATCTTGTGAGAATAAATGGGAAGCTGCCACCTTTTGGGTTTGGAGTTGAATCTTTCAGATGCATTTTGTGTCCACTACACGGTGGGGAGGAGCCAGGCATGCATCTTAGAAAATTCATTCCTTCAGACCTTTGTCCACAGCATCTTAACAAATTTATTCCTTACAATCCATACATTCTGGCTTCCTTCTTCCTACACCCGTGGCTTTGTATTACCAATACACTTTGGTGCCAAAATTCCCTTGTGCTGGTGTTATGTTGTAGCCTCAATGCTGATGAACTGTGGGTAACTTGAGAGACTTGGGTTTGCCCCTTCTGCCTTCATCATCAAGTCAGTCAGTTATTTGAGAAAGGTAACGTTTTCCCTTTGTAACATGCCATGAATAAAGATTTCACAGCGGGAAGGCAAGCTTTGCAGGAGTAGCGGAAGAGTGAGTTACTTTACAGATGAGAAAGGAACAGAAGGAAGCAAGATGAGCCAGGAGGAGCCTGGCTGGAGTCTTCCACCAACAAAGTTTGAAGTTGACTGAGAAAAGAGAAGAAACCACTGGAGCGGTTTGTTCAGAAGGGACAAGAGGACAGTGTAAACAGCTGTAAGACAAGGCAGCCTGGCAAGGAAAGTGTACAGCTGGAGGAGAAGTTGCTCAAAACAAGCGAGTGATCTTAGTATGGAGTCAAGGCAACGTGAGCAGTTTCACAGAGGCTGTAGAGAATAAAAAAGAAAGAGCTGAAGTAATGGTAAAAAAAATAAAAACAAACCAACAAAACCTGTGGAATTTAGGGAAGCGGCAGAGATGTCCCGGATTGATGTACGGGTTGTGCCAGCTGTAATTTAGTCCTGAGACTTGAAGACGCTTTCTCAGCGTGCGAGTTGTTGAATTTCTTTTCATGCTCTGTGCTGCTGATCCAAGCAGGAAGTGTCATCTCACAAAAGCTGTCAGGGGTCACTGTTTTAATGACTGTTGTTAATTGATGCTTCTGAAAAGCCTTCCATCAACTTGAATTTGCTACCTGCAGAGACTTGCTCAGCAGGTAGCTGAATCGAATTAAAACTTTAATTCATTGATTTAATAAATCACACTGGAAATGTGACTACTTTGTATGTTTTAAAATATAATATTTCTTTAATTGGGTTGCCTGAAATATATTTAGTCTCTTTATAAAATGTATAGTATTTGAAATCCTAACACTGTTAAAAGTTATATATTGAGTCTGGATTTGCAGAGGTCAGGCAGGCTCTTTGCACCCATGCCTTTATTAGCAAGTACTACATCTGCCAGCAACAGTCTGCAGGGCCAGCCCATGCTTCTGAAATACCAGACGTGTGAAATGAGATTATTTGCTGTGGTGAAAATAGTAACTGAAAGCCAAAAAAGACATAATCTGGAAGTAAGTAAATGCTGTGCCTGTAAGTGAGAGAATGTGTGGAGAGTTTCTCCTGTTGCTCTCCAAAATATCACAAATCCAGATTCAACAGTCACAGAGTTTTTCTTTATCTAATATATTGTGTTTTCCACTGAGAGTGTAGGAAAGATTACACTCTTTAATATTACAAATGTGTATTTTTTAACTCTCTCTATTTTTCTGTCTTTCCAAGATCGTTTACCAAAAGTTTCTTTCTTCCAGAAGATCTCCTCAGAAAAGTATTAATACTTGTATTTCTAATCTTTAAATTGTTTTGTTGGGTGGAAAAAATGAACAGCATGCAAGTTAAACACTGTGTGGGCTAAATGCTATTTAAATCTTGTCTAAGCTATTAAACATCACACTGACACTGGATCGCTGGATCTAATCCAGTAAAGATAAAAAAAATAAAAAAGGAGAGGTCACATTAGAGAGCTGAGCCATCTGTCCAGTGTGGAATTGAAAGGCATTTATAATGAATTACTTTTCTAGATTACTGTCTTTTGGGGGGCCTTTGTATGAATCAGAGAGATGTTACAAGACCGTTGGTCTACAGAGATGTTTCCTAAATTATTTCTACCTCATCAGCCTGATGTTTCAGTATGAAACTTCTCATTTAGCATTTTGCAGAACTAATTAGTCCCTTATAAACAGCATTTTGTAGACAGCTTCAGAAGTATCTTCTGTCCTAGGCATTGTTCCTGTAATACGGACTGAAGGATTTATGTACACATTTATTGGCAAAACAGCAGCGATTGTCAAAGTTTATTTCTGCTGCTGCATTCTAGTGTTGATTTTTCCTTGTCTTCATAACAAGGCTTCACTTGGAATATAACATTTCAAATTAATTTTAGTCTTCGCTAAATCACGAAGTAGGTTGTGTTTTGACTTTTGCAGTATTTATAGAGAATATTTGTAGGAAAAGTATTCTACTTCATTAAAATGAAAATAACGATTTATAATGTTGACGGCCTTGGAGAGCATCTGATGTCAGGGCTGATCCTGCTGGTAGGGTCTGGTGCACATTGAGATGAACCCCTGAATACCAGTCTTAAAATAACGATTTTCTGTCAAAAATATAGTTTAAAAACCTGCTTAAAAATTATGAAACTGGGTCATGAAGGAGGGACAGTTGAGAAAAAGTGGGATGGGGAAGTTGGTACAAGACAAAAGTCTTCCCTCTGACCAGTAAAATTATATTAGCAAAATTCCTTTAGTATTTGATGTGATTTAATGATCAGAAGTCCTGTCGGTCGAGACTGTTGTTCTTTTCTGACTAGGTTGCATATGGATCTGGATTAGGACACAGGTATTGATAGGATCCTTGAAGCTTTTTTGAATAGAATAGTACTAACTTAGGATGTTGCAATTATAAGGCATTAATTTATTGCCTTTTGAGGGCAAGAAGAATAAGAAAGATGAAATTCTCTCTGTAGAGACTTTAAATACTGTGCTGTAATTGAATTTGTAGACTACTGGGCACGACCTTTGCAGTCATTCACAGTCTGTCTTCAGACCTTTTTGAGCATCCTTTCCATGATAAAGAAGCTGTGGGGAGTGAGTTTCTCCAGATGCTCCATCCAGCCCTTTGTAGGTGGAACAGTGCCTGTTCTAGGAGAAGAGGGGAAGTTCCTATCGTATAACTTCAGCTCGTATTTAATTCTGGTAATTCCATGAAATTTCTTTAAATTAAAATATGCCGAATGTTTGAGCAAATCTATTTCCATTTGCTTTTCCCTGCTTTGCGTTATTTCTTCTGGGTGTGTAAACGCGCGTTCCAGCCAGCATCTCCTGTAAGTAGGAGAAAACTGAGAGGTGCAAAGTACGTTAAAAGTTACAAGTGCTTATTGGCAAAGTAAAATTAGACTTTTCTCCATCCTGAAGTGCTACGCTTCTCCAAGACTCTGTAAGAGGTTCTGTAACATAAATAGGAACTATCTTATTTTTGAGCTAAAACCGATTGGACAGAAATGTGTAAATTGTGACTCTGCTTATTTTGGCACTAAATTAATGTATTTCGGTTCTGTAGAATAAGTTCCAGACAGCAGCTTTTTCTCTGACCCTCTTTCCAGACAGCCTCAGGAGTATACTTTATCTTGTCTTTATCATATGTTCTTCAGTTTTCTCTAAAGTCGTCACCAGTTACACTTTTACAGTACTTTGCTGCATCTGATTTATCGTATCATTCCCTTCGCAAGATGTTTTAGCAGATGTCCTCTCTGAAGGGCATATCTAGAGAAGAATTTTGCCTTAGATTAGGTTGTTTGTCATTTTATATTTGAGGCCGCCATGTTGTCAGGCTAATATAGTAATTATATATGCATCTTTGAAGAATCCTTCTGTTCTGATGAGTTCTTAGGAAACCCTGATGTCTGCTTAAAAAAAGGCAAAGGGGGAATCAATGAGCTGTTCATCGGTGCTTTTTTGTCATATTGGTCATGGATTTTCTCTGATGTCTTCTTGACTGAGAAAAGGAAGAGGTTACTGAGGGGATGATCCTGATAGAATTGCTGAGCTCTTGCTAAAGTAAACATTAGGTTTCCCTGACCATGTGGTTTTAATTTATCAACTGACTTGTGAAGAGTGGTACAAAATTAACAGGCTTCTAAGCCCAGAGTATCTTAGGAACTCATCTTTAAGTTCTTTAAGGAGCTCATTAATACGGATTAGAAGATTTCTGTTCTGCTGTATGCGTGATTTTACTTAAAGGGAAGACTCGACCAGGTCTCTGTGAATTCCCTGTTCTGCCTTGTACTTCTCAGGTAGAAAGTTGCAGCTGGGTTTGAGTCAGGTTTTAAACCACATGGTCAAGATAATTTTTACATTTAAAAGTAATCAGATGTAAGAAAGCATTGAAGATTTGTTTACCTCCAGCCGGCATGGATACACTTTCAAAGAATAAATGTACATTTCCCCTGGGACTTGTCAGAAGGACCTAGGCAGATTAAATGCCCAAATCCAACTGTATGATTTAAAATTACTGGAATTTTCCTTCCTTAATGTGTATAGACTTTGTCAGTGTGTAAGCAGACCTTGTTTTATGCAACTTCATCTTTTGATTTGTTTTAACTTATTATTCCCCAAAGCTTGGAAAATTAGAAAATTTCAGTTATGCAGTAAATTGCATCGCAGTGCGCAAGAGATGTTGCTAACCACATACTAATCAAGAAGCACAGAATTTCTCCTTTCCTGTTTCTCAGTCAATAATCTCTATACACACACATGCAGGAGTTGGATTTATTTGCAGAGCTTGGAGTAATTGCATTTACAAAACAGTATAAACCCTTGTGTTGTATTAAAATAGTATTGGGTTCAGTAACATTTAACATTAGTTAGGTGTGTACTGTTGCTGAGGAGCTTACTCATCCTGAAGCACTGTCTCATGTGCCTTCTCTTTCACTGTGCTAGGGAGGTTCTTGGCTTGTGGATGTTTTGACTTTGCTTGTCAGCACACAAGCTGTTAATGAGTCACTCAAGAGAATGGGGAAACTTTTCTGCACAACTAGAAGTGAGGATTAAGATTTCTATGCAGAATTGTCATAGCTAATACCATTCTTTTGTTACTTTTAAAAGCAAGCTGACTTTACCAACTGTGCAAGTGTTGCTTTCTTGATTTTATTTTACTTTATTTTTCTTCTGATGATTTTTAATCCCTTGCAAAATAACAACTGGAGCATAGCACTCATTGTTTTTAGGGTATTTTTAGCAATTAATGTTAGAACTTAATAACTTTAAAGAATTCAATGTGTTTTGCCTTCATTTAAGCAAGGAAATAATTATATTTTAAAGGGAAATAATTTCATGTTTCAGTTTTGCTGTTAATCTAGCTGGGCAACCGATTTTTCTAGAATCTTTTTTTCAGAGCACATATGCAAGCTCCTGTGAAGGCAGTTTTATCAATACATTCATTCATGGTTCGGTGATGAAGTTGCAGAGTTTGTAGATGCAGATGATAACAAGGCGTGGTGCCCCTCCCAGCTGTGTACTTCGGGAGAATAGCTGGGTGTGCGGGTGATGCAGGCTGTCGTGCAAACTCTGCTAAAGCTCTGCTTGGTTTAATGTGTCCAGAGGCACGACTGAAGGATGCAAAGCATGTCTGTTGTGGGGCATTGGGTCCTGAGACACAAGATCTCTGAAAGGAAGTTTTCCCTGTTAATGGATACCAGGGAGCTAAAGCAAGTGTGGGCTGGTTTGCCTCTGTGTAAGCAGAGGGATTCTACCCACCAGAAAGGATGGTATTTTATCTCTGTGCTTTATCACCCCAGAGAAACTCCTGGAACGTGGAGCCAGTTGAGAGAATTTGAGTCACCAGTGCATTCAATAAGTTGGGAAGATTCAGAAAAAAACCCAAACCTATGAGTAGTTTGAAGACTTTGAGAATCTATTTTTATCAAAGAGAGTGAGGAGGTGACAACCTATGAATTCCTGCCCTGGAAGAGTAATTTTGATAATGTATCCTTCCACCCTCAGAGGCCAGAGGATAGAAATATAATGTCAGGAGTTTGGGGCTGACTGATTTGCTCTAAAAGTTAAGTGATTTTTGTGTTTTTTTTTAAATGTAAAGTAATTTTCAAACAACTTGCTTAGGGCTTTGGTGTGTTTCCTCATATTGGTAACTTTTTGAAGTATGCTTGTGTGTGTTGTTGAAGAATATGCAGTTATCTAAGAGAATTCAGGAAGGTCCCATGGACATTGTTAAAAAGGAGTAATAATCCAAGTCTGTGCCAAGGAATGTTTGTGTTAATTCTGCTGGTTTGGTTTGTTTGGTAGGTACGTTGATGATGTCATCAATCGGATTGATAGGATGTTTCCTGAAATGTCTATCCAGCTCTCCCGGCCAAATGGAACCTCTGCAATGCTGTTGGTAAGTTGGATCATTTAATCCCTTCAGAGGGATTTGTTCAGAGATTTAGTTACTGTGCCTAAAATACAAGTTATTGAAGATATTTTTGTTCACAACCATACTTCATTCATCACAGCAGCGCAGGACCTTTCTTGCTTTTAGGCAAATGAGTGATAGAATTTCACTTCTAAACAACAGATCTATTCTCTTTTATTGTTATATATGGTTGTGGAGATCTGAGTGCAATCTCAAATATTCACTGGGTTTTTCAGCAGTCTTGGCAGTGAGTGAGTCTTAATCATGATAATTAAGGAGGAAGAGAGTGGTGGAAAGAGAAAAAAAGGAGGAGGAAACCAATATGATTTAAATTTGTTCAGATTGTTCTTGGGTCAGTGAATTTCTGCTATATGATGGAGTTAAGAATTGCCTTTGAAGTAAATGAGCAGTAAAGGCTGGATTAGAGATAAACAAGTCCAATGTATTTGGCTTATTTCTGCCTGACCAAGCAAGATTTCATTCCAGAGGAACCTATTGTTCGCATCAATTTTCACAGGCAGCTGTTGTGCTTGTAGCAAGGGTTTCTAAAGCTTTCACTCTGTGACAACAGTGTGGAAGTGGAGTCTGTAGGGTGGCAGTTGAATGCTGATTTTTCTCTTGTAGAGTGAAAGACAGAAGTCTCATCTTTTGCCAGATCTTAAATAAAACTAGAAAATGGACTGTATATGCAGATGAGGACCAAATCCATCTCGGGTTTCTCATGGCACTTCCTCTTGTTTTTTCCTTTCTTGCTTATGCTAGTATAAAAGGCCTGAGTGCAGCATACATGTGGGTATATTCCTTGTTTCCAAGCAAATGGTAAATTGAATCTGAAAATCGGATATTTTGTCAAAACAAAATTGTTGACTCAGTAAAAATCAATGTCAGGATCACTCCTTAGATTTTATATTGGTTTTGGAGTTTGTCGATTTAAAATACTATTATGGTTATATTTTTGCCTATGTTTTTTCAGAAGTTATGTTAATTTCTGAGTAAGTATAGCTCTGATTATGTTTATCTTAATTAATCAGCTGTCTAACAACTCATTATTAACTTTCTTTCAACGGCCCTAATTTTGCAAGAGATTAACTGAGTCAGAGGTTAAAATAAACAGCTGGCATTAAAACATTTAATCCGCAATTGTTGAATTCATCAAGTGGAACAATATATTCCAGAAAAGAATGGAATTCATCATTGCAGTCTTAAGAAGCTGTAAGTCCTGGAAGCTTTTGCATTTCTCCTTAAGCTGCCTTTATATTTAACTATTTCATTGTAGAAAAATATCTGGTTTGACTTCCTTACTTAGAAACCCTTTCCGTTTCCGAAGAGCTTCTCTTTGCATGTATTAAACATCTTCCACTTCTAATGGCTTTTTGAGGTCAGAAAATATATGAGAGCTTTCAAGATTCAGACACAATTAGGTAAATTATCTTGGATGTGACCGATTAGGAGTAACGTAGGTTGGAAGAGTGGGAGCTCTAAAAGAAGCCCATTTTACAACCAGTAGGGACTTAGTTAATTCCATGTTGCAATTGCTCTCAAAATCAAGGTCATTATTGTTGCTACAAGAAAACAGCCCTGCATTGAACTGGTTCTGTGCTTATTTTCCTTGGATCAGAGATCAAAATGATTGTTTTTAGAGTATTTTTGTGTGTGATTGTGTGGTGGGTTTATAATTTTTTCTTTTAGGCAGGTTTTCCCTCTTTCCCATCTGTCTCAGTTGATGTTGCCAATATGGCACTTTCCATCTGGCCCTGATTGCTACAAAAGCTTTTGCTGTTTTCAGCCACGAATCAGTCAGTGGAAGGTGCTGCAGGATGGGCAGTGTGAAGAGCACCTCCCCCAGAAGGAGAGGCTTCTTCAAGTACTTGTGATTTCTCACTCTGAACTTCTCCCAAGTTAGATTGAGAGTTGCTCCCTTGCAGCAGCTCAGTTTACCATGATAGCATCGGATATGGATAATGCATATTTTATTTAAAAACCTTTCACAGCCATACTCTTTGCCCAGAGTTAATTTACTAACTGTATAAGCTCAACCATTTCCATCCTTGGACTGTTCATATCATATCGACCGTTGCTTATGAAGGCCTTTGACACAGAGGTCTAGTTGTTCTTTTGAAGCATCTTTAAACACTCATTCCATTAACAAAGAACATATGTTCATATTCAAAGGTGCTGTACGGATATTTTAGGAGTGTGCAAATGATTGGAAGGAAGGTGATGAGGAAGAAGGGGAAGGGAGTGCCTTTGAGATTCTCTGAAACTTTGGAATGACTGGAGAATAAATTACCTTCAGGAAAAAGGCCCTAATACAGTTTCAGCCCCAGACCATGCAAGTTCACGTGGACATGGAAAGCAATTTATGTCCTTTGTGGCCGAGGTGGGATTTTCATGGTCTAAGGTTCATCCAGTGTTTCAAGAGGAGTAATTATCAGCCCTGTGAGCCTGCTGGTCCCACTCTTCTGTTGAGTACCTTTGTGTTGAGCTGGGTTCTCCCTGAGCACGATGCAGCTTTCACGTGAGCTGAGAACTTTCAGCAAAGAGAAAAATAAACTATTCCTGAGAGCATAAATGCTCTGTCTTGAAAGGTTACTACCACCTACTCCTTTGAGGTTACTGTTGCCTCCAGATAATAAGGAGGGGTTTTATACTTTAGATTTATACACAGCAATTGTACCTCATTAGGCTGGATTTATGCTACACGGACCAAACACGTAAATAATTGAAACCTTTCAGAGCTGTGTGAGAGCCTCAACTGATTTTAAAAGCAGTTTATCATCGCATTTCAAGGTGCTGTGTAATCCCAATGTTCACTAGTGATTTTTCAATTAATCTTTTAATCGCGCTATACATGAAAAAGACTAAACATAGAATTACATCAGCTTTAATAAGTGTTATGCAAAATTAATTACCAGCAGCAGCAGAGGGAACTGTGGGCTCCATAAGGTTTTTTGTGAGATTTTATTGGTCAAATGCCAGGAATTGTACTGATATAAACCCCATCTTGTATATTAAGAAAACATGAATTGATTTTTAATTAATGAAAAATAGCTAGGTTCTTGCTGGGTTTGAATAATTAGTTGTACTCCTAGATATGCATTATTTTTTCTAATTAAATGATTTGATGGTGTGAGTATTATACGATTGTTTTACACACCTGGTTTGTGTTATCAAAATGCGGAATTTTTTTTTTCAGTGATAAACACTTAATCCCTGTGTACAATCGATTGGTTAATATCAGAAATATTTCAGAGAACAGTAACCATTAACCCCACTCTTCCACTTGACAAATACATCATCCTTAGGGTCATGCATCGAGCCAGCCCTAGTCAGGGATAGAAACTTATTTTCTGATCTTCATCTGGGAACTACTTTGTCCTTAAGCCGTTTGTCTCCCCAGTGTTTGTAAAGCTGTAGGAAAGCAGCGCTATAGACGTTACAAACACTGGGTAAATATTTTTAAAGGTAATTGAAGAGTTTTCTGTAATTTGAGCTGTTTCTAAAGGATAACGACATGTATAACTAACTTCCAATTTGAAAAATCAAACTGTTTCTACCAAAACAAAGCTTATGGCAGAAATCAGATTTTCTTCTTTTTATGCTACCTTACAGATTTTTGATGATAAATTAATTTTATAGGTTTATACTGATGCCTACATTTTTACAAAATCTTTCATATAAAAATATGAAACATGTTTTTATGCAATTGTATTCGTTCTCCATAAAGCCAGACACATTTGCATTTCAACTTTCAAGTCTTGTTCCAAGCATTTTAAATAGTCAGATTGTATGGAAGTGGGCTGTATTAATTGCAAATAGGCAAGACATCTGTTCACTGAAACGGAGTAATTTCTTGTCTCCGCTTTGTTTATCAGTGATTTACGTGAAATCATTAGTATTTTCTGTTGAAAACTGGATTCTGAGATTTATTCTTTGCCCAGGAAGAAAGGCCACCAAACTGATTTTGGTTCAAGAGGCCATGGTCTTGAAGAACTGGAAGGGAGGGGGAGATTTGCTGAGTGATTTGAAGTTAGGATTGATGTCGTACTTGATTGGAAACAATTTAATGCTGTTATCCTCAAAACAATCCCTTTTCTCCAAAGTGCTTTGCAGTGTGGGCATTCCTCCTGGTGGTTCATTAGGAAATCAGTGCACAGTAGTCACTGGGTAGAGGTGGGCAGGTTTGTGATGGGGATCTGGCTTTGATTGCATTTGGTGCCTTAGGCACCTAATTTTAGGCATATATGATGAATGTTAGTTTATGGATTTACTCTCTTGGAGACATTGGCTGGATTTTGGTGCTTGGTCGAGATCCTGGGATGTTTAAGGATCTCGTGTGTGAGCTGGATCTTGTGGAATCCCTTCTGAGCTCTCAGTGGGACTGTTGTGACTGTGATGGCTTTACAGTTTGCCTCTTAAGATTGAGAAAATCTTGAAAAAGCATTAAGTCAATGTCTGGGATCATATGTGGAGGAAGAATGTCTTGAATCAGCGAAATACGTCAGTAGTAGGTGGCAAGTAAATTGTAAATTATTCTGTTTAATAGAAGAATGAGGAAGGGTCCTTGGATGGGAAAGTGAGGAAGAGGAGGAAAAGTGGAGGAAGACCAGCAAGAAATTTCCTCAGCTTTGCTCCTTTCACAGGGAACCTGTGCCCCAGGGTTGCTGTCCAGTCCCAAAGGCTCACAAGTCTGTGTTGACGTTCCCAGAGATATATTCCACAAGATCAGACAACTTTTTCATCCCTGTAGAATTCCTGGTGTGCTCTAATCTAGAATGGGATGAGACAGAACCCATTTCACCATCCCTAGTGATGTGGGAGTAGGCTAACCCTTCCCTGAGTGTGACTGGTCACCGGCAAAGCCTGTCTTTTAACCTTTGAACAATATTCCATGCCAGTTTGTTGGCTGTATTAAGAGAATAGCTCATGTTACCACAGTAGAGGATATTATATAGTGAAATCTCTTAAAGCCTTTTGTTTATGTTGAGTTTTTATCATGGACTATTGCAATTAGGTTAGATTAATGAAAGATAAATTCCATCCCTTATATGAAAAAAGAAATCCTTGTAAAGAACCTAATTAGTATGTTTGTTTATTTAGACTCTAATGGCTTAATTGCATCTTATCTTGCTATTTACAAATAGGCATCATTAACAAATAACGAGTGTGAGCGAAAATGCAGCATTCATACCAGCAGATGAGACAAAAAAGTAGTTGAAAGTTTGGGTGGGTTTTCTTACTTTATTTTTAATATCAAACCTTATCTTTTCAGTTTATATATATATATATATGATTTCCAGGCATTGTAGTGATTAGTAAGATAGGCACACCAGTGGGAGGACAAACTTACGGCTGCTGGATGGCAAGGAGCAGGTCTGGCCTACGTACAGCTTGGTTACATCTTGATTACTGTAGTGCCTTATTGCTTTCTAACACAAATGAAAAATGCATAAAAATTTGTGGTCACAAGGAGGGAGGCACCCATGTTATCTGAAAATAAGGTTTTCTCTCTTTTAGCTCTGCATTGCAGAGCATTTGTAGCTCAAACCGGCAGCAAATTCCCTGGGATGCTGAGAGGAAATCAGGAGCTTCGGCAATGTTTTGTAAGGTGTTGGAGCACAGTGTTCTCAGCATACATTTTCCTAATATCAAACTTCTAAATAAATAAGAAGGAAGAGTATTTGTGAGTGCAGTTTTTAAAATTGTTTCTAAAAGGGCTCTTCATGTCATATCTATGTCAGTGAGGAGGCAAAATTAAAGGGGAGGATTTCAGGCTGTTTCTTCCAGGCAGAATTCTGGCATGGTAAATGAATTTTGATCCTATTCATTTTGTAGACTAATTTTTACTCTGATTCTGACTTACTTGGATGGGTACTTATTTCTTTTCTGGTTAAGTGATGTTCAAGGCCAGATTGAATGGGGCTTTGAAGCAACCTGATCCAGTGGGAGGTGTCCCTGCCCACGGCAGGGGGTGGAACTGGATGGTCTTTAAGGTCCCTTCCAACCCAAACCCTTCTGTGATTCTGTGTTCAATATGAACTTTTTTATCAGTCTTACAAGATATTATCTAAGCCTTTCTCACTGATACCCTGTTCCCCCTCCCCCTTTCTTGGCACATGGTGTCTGTCATCTGCTCTTTGAGAATTATCTTGGTGATAGACAAAATATTTTTAAAACAGGGGTATTTCAAGAAGATTTTTATTTTATATATCTTTGTCAGAAAAGCTGTGTAATATTGCAGATTTCAATCAGCTGCTTGTCCTACCTTCTTCTGGAGCTTGCCATTTCAGGAAGCAGAGGATTTATGAATAACTTAACTGTCTGAATTTAGTATATTTTACTTAAAAGGAAGCTAGAAGTACATTGTTATTACACAGACCAAAACAGAAGCTACAGAAGTATTTAACTTGCAACTGTTCCATTTTCAGCTCACAGAACTGTGGGGCATATTTTTTCATTCATATTAATTGAATTTTAAAGTGACCTTGTACATGTATTGATTTGAATTAAAATTTTCTACATCAAGGACGAGTTGGCATATATCCTTCAGGCGAAATATTAAAAAGCCAAGTGCTGTCTTAACAGGATATCGACAGAAGAAGTTGAAATTTAATAGGAAAAGTTGGCTTAGAAAGGAAATTGTTGCCATTTTGTCACAATTGAAAGGTATCTTTTCTATCTAATGAAAGACGTTTGGCTTGATACCTGCGGAAATGCAGGGACGTTATAGTGGGCATTAAACAGCGACCATCTGGGTGAGTCTTGACCTCTAGAAGGAGACACCTGCACTTCTGGAGCTCAGGGTAGAACTATCAAATTACATTTTTACCAGAGCCATTAGGTTTTTATTACCTTCTTCCAGGAGCTCTGTAGGGGCATGGTTGTAGAACTATAGGTGCAAATTATATTCCGTACATGGATCTTTTCTGACCGCGGACCCAAGTTAGCTAGTCTGAGCAGGCATTGAGAGGAAATGGTTTGCTGGAAAACATGATTTGTAAAATACAGTTGAAGTGAACAAAAACATCAAGTCCTGAAAACTGTTACAAGTTTTGATTATAAGAGGAAAAAATAAAGGGTATCCCATTTATTGTGTACAATACAGAATGTGCTTTACCCTGAAAATAGCTGTGGAACACTCTTGGCTTTGAAATCGAACAGCATCCTCCAGTCTAGTGACAGGCTGTGCTACTAGCCTCATTCTTTCAATGCTGTTAAAATGATGAACTATAATTTCTCCAAGTTACACGTATTTCTACAAAATTCTGCTTTTGTCAGACTTAGCTAACGATACGGTCCTGTAGAAATCATCAGAGAGTCCTGAGCTCTCTTCCAGCCAGTGTAAAACCTACAGGAATCCCATGTCGAAACAGCAGCAGCACAAAATAGGAAGGTTTTCTGTTTCCCAACCAAAGCTGCAATGTATTCAGTTGTTCATTTGTATTACCACAATGCCTGGGTGCTGCTGCTCCTGGAGAGGAGCCACTTGTACAAACTTGTTGAGATTGCGAGAGGATTGCCTTCCTGAGGGAGCTCACAGCCTTAGGTACGCGTCTAAGGATGGTTTTACACAGCCCCATGCACATGGGAGATGATCTACCCCTGCTTGTTCAACAGTCAAACAAGTGGGTGATTGAGGCTACGGTCCAGGACTGGTCTGCAGAATTTGACCTTTCAGTATTGCATGATGGATGAGAGCTGGGGTCTGGGTAGCTGTGATGGATTCTGAAAGGGTGGAGTGAATCATTGGAAGGGAATGAAAACAGATGACCTGGGAAAAGGCAATGAGCTCAAGCAGAAGCATTTTGAAAGCATTTGTGCAGGTAGATCTTGTGGGGAGGTTTGTGGTCAGCAATCAGTATATTCAAACAAGCTGGAGTGCCAAACATGGGATTTGTTGGCTCTTTATGTTCCGCTCTTCACTCTGAGGATTTTCAGGAACATCCCACACAGGCTTCAAATCAACTTCATCCGTTTTTTTTTTCCACCTGGCAGCAATGTGACATATCATGAATGCAGAATGGAAGGGAAGAGGAAAGAAATGAGCATCCACTTAAGTGTGTGAAGACAATTGATACAGAAAATATTACACATAAAGCTAGGTCAGGGTGTTTGTCGGGCAACCTTTTTGCTCTTCTGTTAAGATCTCTTTTTTTTAAAAATTCATCTTTTCCTTGCTTTAATTTTATGTAAATGGTTGTTATTTGATTACATATGTATTGTTCATGCCTAGTGTGAAGTTGTAAGAGTCAGTTCTCTCAGTCGACCTGTATCCTGGTGAAGTGCCTGTCTTACTAATGTAAAAAAAATAAAACCCGTGCTGGCAACTTTTTTGAACGTGACTCCATTTCTTCATCTTGGCAGTTAATGACAAAGCTGTCTGTCTGATTGAAGGGGATAAGTGTTACGGATCAAAACACCTCTGGGTCATGACTTTGTGTTTAACTTAGTTGATACAGTGGTAAGGCTGAAATAACTCTACCAGTTTACTCAATTTGCAGGTCTTATTATAGAGTATCCCAACAAGATACTACATTTATACCCAAATTGACAGTACCTGATACCGTGATTTTGTTGCCTGACAACACTGGACAGTTCCATGCATGTTCAGAAAATCCCAGTCTTTTGTAAGAAGGGAGGAACCAAAAAAAAAAACCTTCATAGTATGTGCACATCTCAGGCCTTTATACAAGTTACCGTACTTAAGCCTGTAACATTTTTCTTGAAAAATTTACCCGTTCTTCTGACCCTTTTTTTCTCTTCATTTTGTTGGAGAATTATGCCTAGTAGCCTGTTTTCTTGAAGTCTGCCTGACTCTTTTTTTTTCCCCTCTCATTTCCCTGTCCTCTCTGCTGCTGTCAGCTTGCTCATCCCTGTTGTTTAGACTCTTCTGTCCTGGAGCTCCATGTCCCATGCCAAAGAATTGTCATCAGTTCCTTTCAGGATTTGTAACTGTCTGCTGTACAGTGATGTAGTAAGCAGAATTTAGAGTAGTTTGGGTAACTTTTCTGCCAAGTCCTGCATCGTCATTCCATTTCTACTACCTTTTCCCCTCCTAACCCTCCTTCAGCAGCGTGGTCCCTGCATCAGCTTTGAGATGGAATCTTCGTGCCAGATTTTTCTGTCTTCCTGCTTGTGGGGAGGGGGAACATCTTGGCATCTCAGAGCTGATTTGCCTGTTAGTGTCTTAATTAATCAACTTCGTTGAGGTTACTCCTATTGAAACAAGGTGGTGGGTGGGAGTTGTTAGCAGGAATGGAAGAGGAAAAACATGTAACAAATCAATGAAGATGAGTATTGACTGGTGTCTTCACCTATGGATTGGTCTGCTGAGATTCACAGCAGAAACAGTTGTTCTAGCATGTGTTAATCTGTATTGGATGAGATGTTGGAGCATAGACAATGCAAAATGAGCCACTGCTGGTTGGAAAATAGTAAAATGAACTAATTGTTTCTTTTTTTAATCTTACTTCTAAGCTTTTGTAGGTGAGGAAAAACTGTGGTAATCTCTGTATAACAAAACACAAAATATATTGGTCGACACACAGCTGTATTGAAATGCAAGTTCATCTTTGAAATGTAAATTGATTTTTAGATTAAAATGCCTTCATTATTGCATTTTTGTCAATAATATAATTTAGGCTTGTTTCTGTTATGTTCTGATTGACCCTATATATTTTCCATTATACTAGTTTATTCTTTACACTTTAATGCTTCCACAGAAGAAAATTAAACCTTTGAAAATGTAACATTTTTACTTTTTAGTTGTAGTTTCCTTTTAAATAATTTTACATTTTTATTGGACCTAAACTGTTTTCCATTAAACTCATGGCATGCTTTTAACAGCTGGCATCAGAAGAGTCTGGTTCTTATTTCAAATTATTTCTCACTAAGTGGACTTACGTTGGAGAATATCAAATACGCTGAAAATAATCTCATTTGCTCATTGTTTTTGACAAGTTATTGAGTTGTGGTGTTAATAAAATTGAGAGAGTTGCTTGGCAGTGTCACATCTACACAAGGGAATTCTGTGAATTTGTACGTTTTCAGTTGCAAATGAATGTTTGTTCTGCACTTTATAGTCTGTCTTTTCCTCATAACACACACAAAGTATTTTTAGGTCTTTTATTTTGGTCTGTCTATAAAATATTGAAAACAGAAATTGCATCAACTTAAGCTGTTAACTTGATGGTCTTGTGAATTCAGACACCGTCCACTCTCCTTCAGCTTGTTTTTGTCCTTCTGTTGTTTACAGGTTACCTTAGGAAAAGTGCTAAAAGTGATAGTGGTGATGCGGAGCCTCTTCATTGACCGGACAATAGTAAAAGGGTACAATGAAAATGTCTATACAGAAGATGGCAAGGTAGGTTATTGTATATCCAGCAACATTAGGTTTTATTTTTACCTGGTGTTTAAATGATAGAGAACAGGAATCCCATCACAACTACGCTGGAAACATAAAACTGTCAAAAGACTGTGGATGTTTTGCAGAGTGCTCAGATTTTAAATTTATCATGCGTTGCTTGGATTTTTCATACCCAAATGTCTGACTGCTTTCTAAGCTCTGAAGCCTATACTTGAATTTCTAATTTATCACCTTAGACCCCAGTTGCCTCGTTAATAATGCCTACTGAGAAAACATTTTTTTTTTCAGTGTACCAGCACATCAATAGCCCAAGGTTCAGATTTCTCTTTTCTGAGAGCCACTGGGAAATCTTGGGCTAGTTTTGTGCTCAACTTGATAAACACAACCGTGCAAATTGTTGGTTGGTAGTCCTCAATAATTTGCTTGTCACTAATAGCACGTCTTGAACAGCAGCTATTACAGCAAGTGTTATCTGTTTTCCACTAGTGATTTGTTTTATGAACAATTCACCCTGCTTGAACCCTCAAATTTCTTCTGACTGCACACTCTCCATATGGCTCTCTTTAGCGCATCAGGAGATGTTAATGGGACCTGACGGCCTTCAGCTCAGCTTTGTGTCTCTTTCCAGGGTAGAATGGTCTCTCTTACCGAGACATCCGCCAAGACTCTCCCTTTGCCAGTAACAGTACTAAATACCTCCATGTTTCACATTTTCTCTCTGGAGCTTTCTCTTCTGATTATGAAGCCTATTAAAATAAAAAGTTCATTATATCAAGATGAGTACTTGGCACCCATAGGCCATGTTATAATGAGGTGAGACTTTTTTCCCTTTCAGAAGTGATAACTGTGTTGTAGCACACAAAAGCACGTTGAGAGCTGACCCACAGTTCAGCAGCACTGAGTCTGAACCCTGCGGTCCCTAGGAAAGGCCAGGAGCTGATCTGCTGAAGGAAATAGTGCAGCTGTGTTTCCCAGGTGGGAGATTCACACTGTGAGGGCCGGGAATTGGCCTAAGAAATAGTAAAATAAAAATTGCCTGATTTTGATTTGCATTATTCAAATAAGGAGGTTTAAATACCACTTTTCTGCAGAAGCAGCTGCACAGTACTCCCTCTATATTAGCATTTAAATACAGACTTGCAGCCCCAGCCCCTCTTCACCCCAAGTTCTGCTCAGAAGTGAAACGATCATCTGCCCAAAGAGCACTGACAGTGCTTGATGGATTCCTGTGTCACACTTCATTTGGGTGGGCTCATTTTCTCTGATGAATCCAGTTTCCTTTGAAGCTCCCTCGAAATACAATAATGCTATATGTGCTGAAAAGCTAAGTAGAAGGTTTCCTTTGTGAAACTCAGCATCTGGCATTGGGCGTCTGTTCAGCTCAAGGTTAACTCTCTCGAGAGCCACAAACCATTTCCCTGTCATCGTCTGCTGCGAGGGGAGAGCAGGACTTGCCAAGGCCAGCTTTGGGCATGGGGCACTAACCTTTGTCTGCTGTCAGTGGGGAGCAGTTCAGCTTCTCCAGAGCATGAGTGCTACCACCTGGCTTACTTTCTTGCTTTAAGCCAGTCTGCAAGGGAGTCAGTTTTCTACTGAGTTAGCTTTCTGTGTCCAAAGCCAAGCTATGTGACTGCTCCCATGAGGCTGAGCGATTCTGTGACCTTTATATGGCAGTTTGCTGTTCCATTGGGCCATCCCAGGGCTTTCACAAACCTGATAGTCTGCCTTTTAGGTATAAATAGGAGCATTTCATTTGACTGAAGTAGAATTGGAGTTGCAGCCACTTAAATCATGAGTAAATTTGGCTTGCAAGATTGAATAAATGCATAGCTTGCTAGTTTTGCCAACTGGAGCACATATTGACAAACAGTGAGCTCCCTCTTTTTCACTAATTAACTACACTGGTAATTGGAGAATAAGAATAAGATTGTGCTCTTGCAATGCTTCGCTTTACTTATTGTGCCTGCTGGGAATGAGCGATTATAGTCAATTGCAAATGCAGTCCATTCCAGTTCCTGCTCTGTCACAACAGATGCTGTTGGGAAAGTACTCCAGTGAGGTTTCACTGTACTGTTCTGGCTTCTCAGTTTCTAGCCCGATGGGGGGGAAAACACATTAGCATTCAGAAGAGGATGAAAAAGAGAATATCAACAAGTATCTTTTTTATTAAATAACAAAAATATGGAGAACCCTCAGGATGACAGTAGGAGGTGATTGTTTTTTCCAGTGAGCAGTTTACACAGTACTTGCTGATTTGGGGGTTTGGTTTGTGTATTCCTAAAACACTTAACAACTGTAAACTGGTAATAAGGTGAGCTAGGTGGTATCATACAGTATGGCAATTCTGAAGCTCCTGTCTTCTCTGTTAAAGAAGGGACACTGGATAAGTCATGGTGCTTCTTTACAGTTAAATAGCTGAATGAGGGTCTGTGGAGAAATCCTCTCAACTGCACGAGGCATGAGGCAGAAGGTCCTTTAAATAACAAAAGTGAAATTCAGTGGGGGACTTTCTCCAATAGAGCAGGGTTTGGGGCAACAAAATATATCCAGCAGTATTCAACAAAAGAAGAAATGGCCTTCATTGGGAGACTGACTGATCACACAGTGAGTGAAAAATAGACTGTGTGCAGGAGAGGCCAACAATTTGCTTGCAGATCAGGGGAGTCAGTATTTATCTCTGAAAGAACAACTGTTTTAGTGAATTTTGCATTGCTGGGAGGAAAAAGGGAAGAGGTGAAGTGCAAACAGCAAAAGTGTTGATAGTCTTCTGACCCATTAGTCAGGCACGTCTAGAAATAAAGCAGATAGGGGTGTTTCTATAATTGTGAAGTTGTGCGTGGTGGCAAAGAGCAGTTACACAGGAAAGCTGACATTGCATTATCCAGGTTGCCTTAGCTTGCTGTGTGCCTGTATGTTGTGCTCTGAAGGTTGACAGGTGCTTATGTGAAGGCTTCACGTGGTTTCTGCTGCACTGAAGCCCAGTTAGATTGGGTACTCCCTCCTAGAGATTTAAATACTTTCAAAGTTAAGCTGGAAAAACAGAAGTCTTAAGCTTGCAGTGAGTAAAATAAGACATTGCATTCTGGGAGTTTATTTTCAAGCTTTGCTTATACAGTTGGAGAATTGTGGCATTTCTTAAGTGCTTCGTGTACTTCTCTCGTGAATTATTCACAAACCCTGCAGAATATGTCTTTGCCAAGTTGCCAGCTGCATAACTTAGACATTTTTGGTGACACTTTGCAAAAACAATAGGTGAGATCTGGCAACCTCTGTCATGTCGTGGGTTTTGGATGCTGATGGCTCTGCAGACGCTCTTGCTTACCGTACAAACCCATTGCATCCACCACATACTGATGCTTTTTAATTAGCCCCGTGGTTTTAGTGATGGCACCGTGCCACCCTTAATTTCAGACTCTGACATACTCACGGTGCAGTGGAATTTAACCATGGATAGTAATTAATTACTGGTGTTGTCCTCATTCCTGAATAAATGAGGCTGTACAGCTCACCCTTGCAGGGCAGGCTTATTGTCAGCTGAGCCATTAGTAGCCCTAGGCTGCCAATAAAAACTAAAACGTATTGGGATTTTTTGGCATAATTGTAAAGTGCTTTTCGTTGGCTGCAGAGACCAAGAACCACCTTGACAGGGTGTATTGAGAGTGGGAACTGAACAGTGCTGCCTAGCCAAATTCTGATTTTTACATCCATTAGACTTAACTAAAGAAACGTAAGTGTCTCTCTTGAATTGTCATGTTAAGGAACTTGGGTTATGTTAATGCTATGGCTTCATTAATTACCCCATATCAATAAGAAAAGGCAGCTTTTAGCCTCCTAGCATAAGAGAAGGAGAGAAATAGTAGTATCAAAGGAAAGCTTCAAAGACAGGCAGAGCTGTCTCTCGGGTAATTTCTGATCCCTGCATTCTTTCCACTTCAAAGCTGGATGTGTGTGTGTTTGGGTGAAGGGGGGGTTGAATCCGATTTCTCTAATAAATGTTGGCACCGGACCTGTTTGATATTAGATGCAGGGAACATTCTGATTTGTTATCGCCTTTGAAATCGTTCAGACGACCTTCAGAAAATGGCCTCTTGTTACTTGTGCTGGGGGTGGGTGGGGAGAGTGGGGCACTGGGAAAAAAAGCCCCAGTTTAATTCACATGCAGAGGATGCCCTGAAATTGTGCTTTCAGCAGTTTTTTAGTTACAAATGTGTGTCTTGATTGAAAGTGAAAAGTTGAAGAATAATAGACCTGTAACGATGCATTCTTTAATCCGCCTCTGCCTTAATCCTCTGTTTCAGGGGGAAAGGTGGGCAGTCATTTAGGATGTGTGCATGTGGCTTGGGGCTTGGTAGCTTTTTCTTTTTTCTTTTTCTTTCTTTTTTCTTCTTAACTTGGATAACATCATGTCTGTAAGACAAACATTCTTTACTTTTTACTTTACTTCAGCTTTTCAGTCTTCATGCCAGCTAATGAACATTCAGAACCTGTTGGACTCATCTTAATGCAGCATCTGAAGCGGACTTTTCTTTTAGATCTTGAGTCTAACCAGAGAGGATCACAAACTTGGTTTGATCACTAGAGATTAGCAAAACCATATATACATTCCAATTAGAGCAAGCCTTAAATTGCATGGAAACAGTTTTTGAAAAATACACATTAATTTTTAATTTTCAAATGTAGACTTTTCTAGTGCCAAAATGCGATGCTTCCTTCCCAACAGGCACAGGGCTGTTACTAAATCAAGCAGAAGACTAAGTCCAGGCTGAACCACTTCTGTGGACTCCAGAATATGGGGGGGGAAGGTTCACACAGTTTCTTCATCCCACCCTAAGAGCCAATAAATGTTAAAAGGGCTGTAGATACATGCCTCAGGCTGCTTCTGTCTTCCTCTAACCTGGAAAAGGCATTGAGACATCAGCTGCCTTTTGTCTCGGGGCAAGGTCAGCAGTACTAAGCCACAAAACATCTATCCTGAAATGGGTTTTAGTATCTTTAACATCGCTTCCTGTCCAGTCTGAGGTTTGGGGACTCCTGTACCTTGGTTTGGAAATGGGCCACTTAATGGTGTCACTCTTAAAATAATGGAACTTTTAGTATTCTGAACCTTTTTAGCAATGTGAATGAATTCCTTGGGTTCAGCATTCTTCCCCCTTCCTCCTTCGGCCCCCGCCAAGTGTCTTTTACTCACTTCATGTGACTTCATTAATTTCAGACTCTAAATTTTGTGCCTTTTAGAAGACTTGTATATTCAACTAGAGTTTATGGGCACTACCATAAGACAGAATTAAAATAATCAGTTGTACTTTATGGTAAAGAGATAAAGCCCCCATTATGGGGAAACCTGTGTCTGACCGTGTTATCAAGCACTAGAAGAGCTTCAAAAATTCACTCAAAAAGCCAGCTTCTTTTGTCTAGATTAAGATTCCTGAGGTTAATGCTGTAGTAGGCACCTTTCCTGTGACAAATTTTGTGCACGTGGAGTTAGAGTGCTGTGGGATTTGTAGAAAAAGGTGGTTTCCGTCATCTTAGGATCAATGGAAATTCTTCTTCTTTTTTTCTGCTGCTTTTCCTTGACAGAGTACAAGATATTGCACAGGGCTGGGCTAAAAGAGTATTAGTATTTTTTTAACATGTGAACCATGTAGTCGTTTAGCAAGGACAACCTTATCTTCTGGTTTCTGGGGTTAATAAAACATTTCCATTTTGATTTTTTAGTTTGTCTATAGCTGAGCTACATTCAAGTCATGGAATATGGTGATCTGCAACCTTAAATCTTGCTTAGTGTGATTTTTTTTGTCTGCAAATGTAAATGCAGTTTCCTAAGGGATGTTTTATTTAGCCCCAGCAGACAACTGCTTTGCCTTAATTCAGCTTAACGTACTTTGTGTCGTTTGTAAGTGAATCACTTATTCAGACACAAGACGAGCATAAACTTAGTAAAAATGCCCTCATTTTAGAAACAGACTGAAGCTGTTGAATATTTGCATAGATCAGCCACACACCCATACAAATGGAGATTTTGCTTTTTTTAAAGAGGATGTGTTCATTCAACAGGTCTTGTATATATAATTTTTTTTACTGAAACTGTGAAGGATGTTCATCCTTCATTGCAGTGCAAGGGAAATCCTATGTCATTAATTCCCTTTCTTGGATTGCAACAGGTAATGGCAATGAGTCAAAACAGTGCACTGAGAAATGTTTCCATAGATCTCTTTGCTCTTTTAATTTGAACAGCTGCTTAACTTCTTTTTCTCTGTAATTACATGTAGTAATATATAACACTTTTTTTCCCCTACTCTAGCTTGACATATGGTCTAAATCCAACTATCAAGTTTTTCAGAAGGTAAGTCCCACATCATTTTTCTCCATATAATGTATATAGGAGATAACATGGACTTTTTTTTTAAGTATCAAGGCTCTCATGTAAAAGAATTCTGACTTGATTCCTTTGTCATCACAACTTGCAAATAGCAAACAATAATCTGCAATAAAGGAAAACTGTGAATAGAAAAGGAGAACTCTTCTATTATTCAGTTTGGATTTATTTCCCATCACAGTTCCAGTCCATGGTTTGGAATAGGATAGTGAACATTATACTACTCTAGCCTTATAATTTCATAAAGAATCTTAGAGTACTCTTTTTAGTTTAAATCTTTTGGGGGAGGGAGGACAGTTTCAGGTTCATTTAGATTTTTTTTTTTTTTGTTATTTCATTGGTTTTTGTTTCCTCCCTTTCCTGGTGGCTGTAGTTTAATAAATGGAACTCACTTTTCAAAATGAGTTTGCAATTTTTTCCATTATATTATTTTGCCTGTTTCTCTTCCCATGATGGTGTAAGCTAAAGGAATAACCCACTGAAATTAATGCCATTCCAGAAAGTAAAAGAAGACCTATGAGAGAACAGGAGAAATAAGTATTTAACTACTGAGAAGGTTAAAGCGTATTTTGGAAGGATCTATAGCTCACTTTTTTTCAGGCAGGGAAGAGAAGATTTCTCTTTGAAAGCCTCTTGTCAAAATGCTGTACGTTCAGATTGATCTGGGTTTAAATTCCAGTTTCCTTACCTTCAAGGCACAGTTCAAGGAGCTGGAGTCTCTAGGTAGTGCACTGGCTTCCTTTCATCTGCTTGGGTAGTTTGTGTAACAAATGGGGGTCAGGGACTCGAAAGGGCGTAAAAGCAGGGGTCAGAAGTATGGCATATTGGCTGTATTTGTGCATCTTCCTTGCAAGATTTCAGATGCAGTCAGAAGGGAAGACGTTTGACCTTTGATATTAACCTGCTAGAGATGAAAGGACAGCTTTTGGGGAGCTTGCAGTTGATTCTTTACCCCAGAGGCTGGTGGATTAAATATTCCTTCTTTTTTTCTTGCTACTCAAAAATATTTAGTATCAAGCAGGGTAATACGGTGGGAAGTAAAGCAGCATGTCTTTAGCTTGTTTATCAGCATGCTTGAAAGTTTGCAATGTTTGCAATGGAATAAATTTAAAATACTGTAATTAAGTGCATTATCTCAGTTTCCCCATCCGTGTTCAATTGTAAGATCATTTGGGCATAAGATTATCTTCCTGGATGTTTTATTCGGAATAACTTGAAAGGCTTAAGTCATATTGCTGTAATTTGTATTGAATGATCATAAATAGTGAGGTTTTGATTATATAATTTTAATTGTCTATATGCAAAAAAACAGAGTAGAGTACATGTACAGGTTTGTGTAGGAGTCCAAGATAAAGACTTGGGGAGTGTAAATATGTAAAGTAAATATCTCTTCCAGTCCAGGTGATGGTCTTCAGACCAAAAGTGGAAGGTGTCAGTGAGAAGGTGAGAAACACTCGTCTTACTTCTGCCTATGTATCTGCATTATGGATAAATAGAATTTTTATTCTCTTAATTCCCTGAAGCAGTGTGATATGACCTGAAAGTAACGTTCTTGTTCTGTAAAAAACACCAAATGCATTAATATTTACCAAAAAATACAGAAAGAAAAGACTGCAGGAGAAAGGGCTGCCTGTAACCAGCTGGACAGTGATCTGTGTTTTTTTATAGTAGTTTTATCCATTTTGTTCCCAGCTCAATCACTCTGTTACCTTGGGCAGCTCAGCCTCTCTTTGGATCAGTTTTCCACATCCCTTAGGCTAGGCTAATACTTGCTGACTTCACAGGAGCTGAATTGGTTACATAGTGCTCTCAGATTCTTGCATGAAAAATGTAATAAAAATGCAAGCTGATGGTGCTTTCTAATCAATAGATTCTGTTCTGTGCAGCTGATAGGTAAAGTTAAGGCTAAAGACCCAAGTCAAGTTTTCAAATAGATGATGAAAAACACTGTGGTTCAGCATAGTAAGTTTTCTCTCTGTGATGCTGTGCTTGGCTTGGTTTTCTCTCTGTTCTCTGCAGCTGAACTTGTATCCATTTATAATACCCAGGAATAGTGATTTAGCAGCAGTGAAGGGAATGGAAATAATAGTGTTAGAGAAACTATTATACTGTTACAGGTGTAGGATCTGTACTTCAGAACAAATGTTTTCATACCATTAAAAAAATCATCAGTAAATGCGTCAGAGCACATCTGAATGTTCCTGAAGTGTGTTTCGCGTGGCAGTCACCAGTAACAGTATAATTGTTGTGGATGTGGAAGGCAAGATACGGATGAGCAGGTGCTCCCACTGCCGAGGCTGGGTTGCCCTTCCAGCTCTGCTGCCTTTAACGCTGTAAAGTCAATCATCCCTCTGAAGGGCAGAGCCATTTCTCTTTGAAAGCTGGACCGAGTTCTCCAACTCCGTCTTCAATGATAATATAACAACATCTGGAGCTCAGGGAATACCTGCCTGTGGTAACTGTCAAATTCTCACAGGGCTGCAGCATGACTTCTTGGGTTAAGGACCAGAGACCTCTGATCTTCAATCCAACCCTGTCAAAAGGAAGCTAAATTTGACCTGACTTTTTGTTTGCCAGTGTTGGCTGTGTCAGCAAGCCTTTTCTCTCTCCTCCTTATTAAGCAGGGTCCCCGAGTGTGTATAATGTGATGGGGGATGGCTCCCAGAGGGCCCATTACTGTTAAAGTGTGCAGTCGTTTTCTAAGTTCCCTGGAGACCTCTTGAATCTGGTCCTGGGGTGAATAAGCTTTATAGGCATTGAAGCCACCAGCAGGGTTAGATTCAGAGAAAGGAGCTGGGAAATAAGAGAGGGGAGGCTGAAAGAGCACAAGCACAAGGAGCAGCGAAAGGGTTTTTCAGACTTCCACGTTGGTCTGACATTTAAACTCCGCAGGAGCAGCAACTGTTTTGATCTTAAACCTTCTTATTTTAACACCTTGCATCTCTTGATTCAGTAGTGCAAGAGGAGGAACGAAATGGGAAACAAGGAAACATTTGGGGGCTTATATTTTGGTGGGAAGAAGAGTGTATGAGGGCTGCGTAATTCCATTGTGCGAAGGATTAAATACATATATAGTGTAGGGAATGGTGCAATATTTATAACTTTACATTCAAAAAACAGGCAAAGATATGGAATATGGAACTGCTCTGAGTCGATCAAAATGGGAGATAATGTCAAACATTAACAGTTTCATTTGTCACACAGCTCCATTAAGAGCAGCATGGCTGTTTTAGCTCTGTAATATGATCAGTTTGGCGGTTTGAGTCATGTGCATAGGCTTTAAACCCGTGTATTTCTTTCTGACATCAGAGTCCTAATCTTATTTTCACCCAGAGGATCGATTTTTGCATACCACGAACTGATTTTGTTTTGGCCTGATAGACTTCTTCCCAAGGCATGTTTTAGCCTAAATGTTGCGAAGCTCTTTGTGCCTGTCCAGCTGTTTTTTTGAGCTGTGTGATCGCAAAGTGGTGGAACTCGGAGCACAATTTGCACCACTGCAAGGGCACATAAGTATTGTAATGTATGAAGATATATTCTTGTCAATAATCTAGGAATAAAATCACATGCAGGATGAATGCATGCATGAGACAGCTATTGGGCTATTGATGATGTCTGCTCAAGGAGAGGAGATGGACTGTTCCGGGGTCACCCGTGTGATTGCTCCTTTGCATGATCAGGGCTTGGCTCTGTTCAAAGACCTGCTTAGGCGAAATCAAATCTCAGTGACCCAGTCCAAACAAGCAGAGCAAGCGAAATAAAAACTTAAGCACTCTGTGTGAGCTCTGAAAACAGCTGATAAATCCTATGCTTCAGAAAGTCTGGTAGTACTTTACTGACTTGGGAGCAGGGAAAGGTGTGTAAAGGATTTGTGTATAGTTTATCGGTGCCTGGTTTAGAAGCAACATCTATCATCCTTCCACATGCCTCTTGGGCACCAGAGTCCTTCCAGAGAGACTCAAATGTGTTACTGGAGAGAAGATTGAATAATGGGAATCCTTGGAAATGAACAAAGGCACTTGTGCAGTTTCCCACACTGTAAAAGATCTAAACACTAATAAAATAACTTCCTTTTTTTTCCCTCTCAATGCTGTGCTCACCCTCACTCATTGCTACAGGCTACTGTTAAGGCTGTGAACTTAGCAGGGTTTAAAAAAAAAATTAAAAAACTTTCAGGGGATTTAGAGAATCCCTTTATATTGGATAGAGCTGTCAGTGCTGTACTTGGGGGAATAAACCAATAAGTAAGTGGCAAGGAAAGTTATGACTCTTAAAGGAAGTTTTGCACTGACTTTTGAAAAGTGAGTTTACTGGTGATGAGATAAAATACGAGAAGAGAGAGACAGCTTCTGTAATTCAGTCATGATGTTTGTAGGCTTCTGGTTTATTTTTTATGCCAGGAAAAGCTTCATACCTCTCTGGAACATATCTAGTCTGTGGTGGAGCAAAGCTATGCCAGAGGTCATAGAATCATTAAGATTGGAAAAGAGCTCTAAGATCATCAAGACCAACCATCGGCCCAACACCACCGTGCCTACTAAACCATGTCCTAAAGTGCCACAGCTACACATTTGTTGAACCCCTTCAGTGATGGGGTCTCCACAGCTTCCTTGGGCAGCCACTGCCAGTGTTTGACAACCCTTTCAATAAAGAAATTTTTCCAAATATCCAATCTAAACCTCCCCTGGCACAACTTGAGTCCATTTCCTCCCATCCTATCGCTTGTTACTTGATTGAAGAGACCAACACCCACCTCACTACAACCTCCTTTCAGGGAGAGGTTCTGCAGAGAGTGATGAGGTCTCCCCTCAGCCTCCTTTTCTCCAGACTAAACAATCCCAGTGGGCCAATACCCAGCCAGCCTCACCCACTCCCTGGGGCCTTGTTGTTCACCAAGAGTGACCAGTATGTAGGATGCAGTTTGCAGTGAAGATGAAGTTTGGTCCAGGATCAGTCTGTTCATTGTTCCTGATGTACTCAGCACCCTAGACAAGGGAGCAGAGATGGATTTAAGTAGTGCATGGTTAGAGTCAACTTGACTTTGTAAGAAAAATGGAGAGGAAAACAAAAATCTCAACTGATATAATTGCCTATTAACAAGAAGGGAAGTTCTCTTGTTCAAATCGAGTCTTTTTGCTAGAATTCTTTTTTCCGTGTAACTGAAGTATCTTTTGCTTTGTCTTGAAGTAAAACAATAGCTGTTTTATTTAGCAAAATGATGCTTCAGGAGATTGCCTTGTCTTGCCTCTTTTTCAGACCAAAATTCCAAGTGCTTTTCAATATAGGAGTTGTGAAATATTGAGCTTTCTAGCAAGATCTGATCTCTTGAAAATCTATTTCGAAGTCCAGAGCAGAATCCATCCTGATCAATGTGTGCTCTTCAGAATATGTTCTCTTATAAAACAGGTAGAGAAGTCAGAAAGTGACCAATAACTTGGAGAGCAGTAGGTAAGGAAGAGCAATGAAAATGAAGTTAATAAAAGAAAACCCTGAAATGTACAAAATGTCATCCTGTACCCAGAATAAATTAATTTGTGATTCCAACTTGGCTGGAAGAAAAAGAGTCTCCCTTGAGCTGGCGCATATGTAGTTTGTTTTGCTTTGCTTTGGTGTGAAATGGTATTGCCATTAGTAAAGCTGGGTATTGATCTTTTTTTTTTCCCCATCCTTTTTTTTCTTTTTCTTTTTTTTCCTCTTTTTTAATCTTGGCCAGTTTGTGCTTTCTCTCATCATCTCTGTTATCTTAGCGGGGTTTCATTCTTCCCCCACGCAGTGGCCAGTTCATCATTTGCCCATCTCTTTGCTGGGCTGAGGGGGGTCATTCCCCTGCTCTTCTTCCTCACATTTGACACCCACAGTGATCTTTGTTAGAACCACTTTATCAGTACTTGGTTGTGGTAGAAATCACCTCCGTTTTGTTCAGAAAACATTATTAGTGTTCTAGCAATGCTAGGATGGCTTTTATCTCCCCGTGGAATCTCATTAGCTTTACATTACAATAGCAACAGCATATGTGCAGCTCTGCCGAAGTGGCCAAACGATTTAAATTTGTTAATAGCTGTATTTTTTAAGCAACTTTCTTCCATGCCAAGAGAAAACAACTTTGTTGTTCATAAAAAAAAAAAATTACAGTTTGTTAGAAGTAGGAAAAACAGCAGAAGGAGAGCGGCTGCTCATAAATATCTTCAGAACTTTCTATTCTTTGACGTGTCGGGTACCGTCCTCTAAAAGCACTGTCTTAAAAGAAGAAATTCACATAGTGAGAAGGGCTTGGATTACAGACATTTCTGAACACTACATGAGATGTGTTTAAAGGAAATTACTGATTTGAATTATGCTGTGCTATTAATGTGCTGTTAATCACCTTATTTCTTGTATTTGTTACATATAAATGGCTTAAGCAGGCTGAGGTCCATTTTGTGAATATTATTTCAAACTCAACAGAATATGCATGGTCCCAAAAGTTTTTTCTTTCCCAATGTCAGAATCACTGAATGGAGCTTCTTTTGGAGTCTCTTGTGACCAAATGATAAGGAGCTGAATCTCTTTCTAAAATTGTGGTGTAACTTAAAACTGGATTTGGTGTAGGACAGACTGATTTGATGTGGTGTTCTGCGGAGGAAGTTTGTATGGTGTGAATTAGAGCCTGTCTGTACATGGATTTATTCAGGAATATATCTTTTACAGATGCACCTCCCTGAATAGCTTCAAGCACGAGCCTCTCTTTCTCCAGTGAAAGTTTTGAGTGCTTCAGCACAACTCACATTGCTGAACTGACTAAATACAAATCAGGAACAAGCAGAGTTTGCTGGGAATAGCAATTGTAACTTTGGTTGCCGCTTTTATCTTACTCAAAATTTACTATGCTGCGTGGAGAAACCCTGAGAAGAGCACTAATTCTTCATGTTAAAACTAGAAAATACAATTTAATCACTGGCACTAATTCTTCATGTTAATACTAGAAAATACAATTTAATCACTGGCCGGACATCCCAGAGTTTGTTTGATCCTTTGACATTACTGATGAGGACCATTAGGAGATTTACAAGTTACAAAATGTGAAAGAGCTCTCGTGATTGTGTAGTCTTGAGTTCTTTAGTAGTCCAGCCCAAAGAATTCTGCCAATAATTTCAGCATTAAGCCTTGCACTTGTGAGAGGAAGTGAGCTGTTAATTGTGCTAATGATTTGGTAAGCTCTAAGCCTACAGCTGACAGGATGGACACTGCTGGTGAGTTGTATCATAGCTGTTCAGAAACTGCACCCTTCCAGAATAATTTAATAATGGTAGTGATTTAAGGAAAAGAAAAATCCATCGAAGCATTGGTTGGTTTTCCCAATTTTTCTTTAATTATTCTTGTTAATATAAATATACACTTTATATGTGTTGTGTCAAGCTGTAATTCCCAGATACAAGACCTTGTTATGGCTCTGTGGGAAATTAAAAAGCTTTCTATCAGAAATCTTGTTACTAATGCAAGTATTTATAAACCATAATCATATTAATTGATTCCTGGTTTTGGAGGAAATGCAACCAAGAGCTCAGTTCCTGTTTGTTCAGTGTAAGCAACCTGAAATAGGACTACAAGAGTTAAATACTTTAAGGTCTCCCATTTAAAAAAATGGAGAGAAGCATACTCATTTTTCCCTTTAAAATGTATTTTCAAATCAGGGTATTTTATTATAGTGGTTTGGGTATTTTTTAAATAAAACAGACTAAACTTGAAGCTTCTTTGGAAGTCATAACCTGTATTCTAATCAGTCAGTCTTCCAGAAGTATTTAATTTAACTACGTTATTGACAGTGTGTTTTCTTTTGTTGAGCAAATCAGCATAAGTTGACAGAATATATTTGCTGCAAAAAAATGACCAAAGCAAAAAATGGGAACATAGAATGAGAACACTGAATGCTTTCCTCTGACCCGATTTGTTCAGTGGCTTTGCTTGTATATCATTTCACAGAATACATGGGATTTCAATCACAGATGCACAGATTCTGCTCATATGCTTTAGGCATTTCAAAGTCAGACGAAATATTTGTTATGGATACTTTTATTTTATAAGGTACAGAAGATGTTTTTTTCATTTTCGGAGCTGGGTTGGTGCTCCAGAGTGAGAAGCAAAGTAGACCAGGTTAGTGTTGTTCCATGTGGCACAGAGCTGGATGCCTTCCTCATCACTTGGCTCACTTTAGCCACCAGACTAGTTTCTTTTACCGACACTGTTAGCTTTTATCATGTTCTTGAACTTCCAAAGGTGTGCTTTACTGTATGCATACATAGTTATTTATCATGATTCTTATATGATGTTTGTGAAGGGAGTGGTAGCTAGTGGGCAGAGCTACCTGGAAGTGCTTTGAAAATGTCTTCACAGTCATGTAATCCTTGGTTTGCTACATCCCCATGGATTTTCCTACTGTTTCCCTGCAGATTAACACTGCTTTGTCTGAAATACAGAAATAAGGGTGTGTTCTCCTCTCGTCTGCTACAGGTGACGGATCATGCAACCACTGCTCTGTTGCACTACCAGCTGCCTCAAATGCCAGATGTGGTTGTCAGATCATTCATGGTAAGTGTATTGGAAAATATATTTTTCCAGGTAGAATTCATCAGTGATTGGCAGTTCTGATGCGGTTGTAATTACACCTGTTTAAACATACTAGACAGGAGAGAATGGCTGTAATTCTTAATAGCTCATACCTGGACAAGGATGAAGAGTTCATTCTCGTTACCCAGGGTTAATTGGTATTGGAATACTGAGCTGGGTACAGTTCTGTCACAGGTCTCAATGTTAACGTGATGATTCCTGTTTGGAAAGCTTGTCTGGATCATCTCTAAAGATCACAGGAAGAACTCTCTCAACCTCTTTGTTGTGGCCTTGCCCTTTCACACTGTTCATGCTGTGCGAAGAGATGAACTCTGGGTGTAGAGAGTCTGCTCCACTGGCAGTGCCAGAGGAAGAGGAAGTTCCCAGTGAGTGTATTCCATCTGAGGCAGCTTGATTGTCATCCTGTCCAGTATGGGAACTGCTGTCATCATTTAGAGAATGATGACAGGCAGGAATGTGATTGACAAGAGTCCATTTCCCCTTTCAGCCCAAACTTTGTAAGGAATTGCATAGACTCAAGGAAATTCTTGCTAAAGTATTCAGCTGTTTCCTTACTGAGTAAAATTAATCCAGTACTGCTGTACCTTGATATGCAGATTGAAGTTTATCACCTTCAAATCTACTTGTATATAGAATTCTATTTGTATAATAAACTTGTATAGAAGCAGCCTGGTTAATCAGAGGATGAGAATGAGGGTTTATGATTCAGAATTCCTTCTACCAAGGCAAGTATTGGCAGTGGAGACTCTAGCTGTTCTCTCTGCTGCAGCCTCCCAAAGGGGACTTTTGGGAGAGATTTTTGCTGCTATCCAGACTTTTGGGAGAGATTTTTGCTGCTATCCAGACTTTCCTTTGCTTACTTCCATTCCATTACCCCCTTCACCTGGAGCAAGGTAGCTGAAACTTCTGAAAACAAACATCTAATTTTGCCATTCCCAGTCTTTAGGTGTGTAGGGTAGCATTGGTTTTGTTATATCACTAATTTCCACTGTGTAATTTCAGAACAGTCAGGCTCCCTTACCTGCTGTGCTGGTTTGTTTATTTAATAAAAAGGGCACTAAAATGAAAGATTTGCGAAGGTCTCTTCACTTGGAGTACATCTTAAATAATAGGTTTTGAAAGGTGAAAGCAACCCTTACTGGTTAAATCCATGTTTCAACATGTTTTTGAAAATTAATGTTTAATAGAACGGGCAGCAAGTCTGTTTAAGCCACGGACCTGCCTTATTGATTTGATAAAACACTACTAAAACTTTTAACAAAGCAAAACCAAATGTACACCAGAAATGTCAATATGTTGGTCCTTTCACATGTCAGTTGTGCAATCCACATGACAGGATGTAGTGAAGCTCTAATTTTCTGTTGGGAATGAAGAACACATTTTCTTTCAACATATGTTTCAAGTGCACGATTTAACTTCATTTACCTATTTTTGTGTTATGGTTCAGAAAAGTCGATTTCTCTGTAGTGCAAGCAAAGCCCATCCAAGCTGAAGTAAATAACAGCAATTTACTTGTAGTGTTCTGTTGCCCTCGTCCCCATATTTACTGCTAAACCCAGAGAAGATCTGGTTCTTTTGGAGGAGAGTTATTGACGGCCAAAGGTTTGGTTGCTATAGAGAAGGCTCTGATGAAGATGGAAGGATTTGTTTCAATAAACTCATCTGACCTCTTCTTCACAGAACAATTTTCTCATATCGATGTAACTCAATAGGACTTAAAATGACAAGATTCATGTGCATCCTTCACAGTATAAATCTGCTGGTCTTGGTGGTTTTTAGTTGTGGATCTCCTTGAGTTGGGAACTGAGTTATGTAATGCTCATTGCTGTGTATGGCAATGGGAACAATCCCATTTAGAGCAGGATCTTTACCTAGGAATACCTGAACTTGCTCTGTGTTGTTCAGCACTCGCCTGTTATATATTTATATTTATATTCATCAGTGTAATCAGATTTAAAATGGTACAGTATTTTTACGACCAATGAGTATTGATCTTAAAATTGCATTAGAGAGGAAGTTAGTTAGCTTGCTGTGAAAGTGCTTTTATCTTCAGCTGTGGAGATTTCAGACCGTTGCAGTATGGTTGCAGCAGGGGTGTGATGGATGATCATAGGAAGAGACAAACCAATATTCGGGTGAAGAAGGTACCCATCAAGAACAATTACATTCCAGGAAAAATATGAGGAGCGTTACCAATACTCACCCTCCGTCGTGATTCTTGAGCTGCGAATACCTCCTGCTCAGAGTGCATGAATTTTCTATTAACAAATCTGCTTAAGTGACTAAAAAAGTAAAAGATGATTAATAAAGTGGGAATTCAGCTGTACAGTGACCTTGTCAGCTTCTGCGTGTTTCTGTTTATAAAATCAGTGTATACCTCGCTGGGGCCTCGCCAAAGTGCATTCTCTGTCCTTGCTATCGCTGTTTGACAAGAATGATGACAAAGGCGAACGTCCATATCCAGTTTTCTTAATTTCTCTCCCTTTTCCTTTTAGACCTGGTTAAGAAGTTACATAAAGCTGTTCCAGGCTCCGTGCCAGCGCTGCGGAAAGTTTCTGCAGGATGGCCTGCCACCCACGTGGAGGGATTTCCGAACGCTTGAGGCTTTCCATGACACTTGCAGGCAATAGTAGCCCAACTCAGCCATTGATACGCGAGGAGTGAACACTCTGTTGGGCCCAGAAGAGAGGTGATGGCTTAATAGGAGGTTCATCCTGTACCAGGTGGTGAGGTTGCACTAATATATTTGAGTATTTAGAAGCAGATGTGAGGCTGATGCCTTTTGGAGAAGATGGTAAGAAGCCATGTGTGGTCTCTTGATGCTTCTGAAGTGAAAGGATTTGTCTGGGGAGATCTGACAGTAATCATCATTATTCTAACCCTTAATGAAAATACCCATGTACAGTTTGTGTTTTGTGACAGAATTTGCATCGTTAAAGACTTTTATAAGCTTGAAATAAATTTTGTATTACAGAATTTGTGGTGTTCAGTTCATTATTTGATCAACAAAATCCTTGGGTTTGGTGTGAATTTTTCAATGCTGCTCTTTTATTTAGAAGAACTGGAAGCATTTAAACACGCGTGGTGATATGGTGGGGGCTGGTGGTTGTTGCAAGGCTGCTTATATGTGTGCTGGTCTTTTTCTGGAAGAGATTATGGCATTGGTTAAACATGGAATTTCAAAGGCACGTGGCAGCTTGGAACATGCAGTGTACTTTTTTAAGGCGGGGGAAACAGATGTTTCCCTTTACTAAAATTGTAATGAAAAATGTTAACATAGTCTGCATGTATTAAGTGGTTAGAAAACGTGTGATGAGCAGTGACAGCGTGTGTAATTCGTCATGTTCTACAACTGAAAGTAATAAAATGATTCAGCCCTGAAGCACAGCTTCTGCAGCACAGACAAACGGTGCGTTTCCTAAATGAGTTACAATGCACACGCAGCGCACCAGCGAAGGGTCGGATCCCTCCCAGTTGTCGCTGCTCTTGGAATGGGTGGGAATGCTCTGCTCCTGTCAGCCTCAGCCTTTTTGCCTTCACCCAAAGACCGGGGAGGTCCTTGGTCCTCTCCCAGCTGAATGCTCACTGGGCTGGGATGAAGTGTCTTCTCTGCTATTTTCTTGAGGACGTTTCATCTGTCATCTCCTGGTAGCCAATTTGATTAATTCAGCTGTCACCCTGCACACGTACTTTTGCTTCCTTTACAAGCCACAAAGGCTTCAGTACCAGCCTTGCTTTTGGGAGCTGGTAAAGGGGAGGTCTGGAGAGGCTTTGTCACTTGGTTAATTTTCACATAAATCAACATTAAGGTATAATGCCACTGACTGGTTTTTGAGTTTCCTTATGCCTGTGTGAAAAGGTTCTGTTTCAGAAAGAAATAGCCTCTCTTGGAGACTTTGGTGGTGGCAAAGTTTGGTTTGGTTTTCAGCAAGGAATGTTGAGGAAATTAATCACATTTGATAAAAACAGAGGGAGGCAAAAATCAGGGCTGTGAGGACCCTTCTTTTTGCAGCCAAGTGAAATAAGTTGTTCAGGGATTTTTAAAGCACTCATTTAACTTAATTTGAACCTAAAGCATTTCTGAAACGGCTGTTTCAGAGCTGGGGAAATTGAAAAGTGAAGAAACTTGAGTATTGCTCTGTACTTGTTTGGTGCTAAATTAACTGTGCCTGCTGGCAATATAAAAGACCAAGCTCCCAAAGACAGCAACTCCTTCCTGTTAGGACTGTGCATGTTGTGGGAATTTCAGCTTTCTACGTGTAGAAATCCATACCAGACCAGTTCCTATAAAAGAGAGAGAAACTTGAAAGAAAATGCACTTTTATGACTTCCCTTGTAGGCACAGTTGTGTATGAAGAACGAGTGTATAGTTGAGGATGTTGTTAAGTGAGACTTTTTCTTTTTATCAACATCTTTTTTCTTTTATTCCACATCACCCGACAGAAACATGGCCATAGCAGTGGGATAGTGGCTGTTTCAAATCCAGCTGCTGTGGAATTACCTAATGAAAACTTGTCATGCTGTTTTTTGACCCAAGTAGCCTTCTTGGTACAAAGATCACCCAAGACAGAACAATGTGTGCATCTTAGATGAGAGATTGCCTTGTAAATAACCAGCCCTGCTACTGGTCTGTTACTCTACTAATTAGAAAGCCTGGGTTTCTGATAGTGTAAGCATCTTTTTTTGCTGGTAAAAGGTTATAATATGGTACCTGACGTGCTTTAGGCACTGCTGTCTGCTCCAGCCTGTTTATACTTAAATAATGGCATAGAAAGCAAATCCTGAAGTTCACAAAAGTAGTATATGTGGAATCATGTCTTGGCACTGGGAGATAATTAGTTGCAGAAAGCAGAATCAGCCAGGCTGTGTGTTAATTGAGCCTGAAATTTTAAACCTGTAATTGGCGAACCTAATGGAGAGTCATAAAATTCACTGTAGGTACCTCAGTACAAAAATAATTCTTACAGAAGTGGAACGCAAACCTGCTTGTCACGTCCCTTCCTTCAGAAAACTGCAATAGGGGGATCCTCTCCCCTTTGGAGGTCCTGGGAGAAACGGATTTCTGACCTTGCAGGAAAGTGTAACAGGTTGGAATATTTCCAGTTGAGGCAGTGGAATTCAGCTGTCTGAATTCTTCTAAAGTTTCTGGATTTCAGCAGTTCTGATGTTGTGTGGTTTTGTCTCTGCTTGTTGTCCTGGAAGTCCAGGTGCTCAGTGCCCAATCATCGCCGAGATGTAGATTTCCAAGGCAAGCAGAAGCTCGCTCTGGATTTTGAGCATGGGGAATAGAATCCAGGAGATTCTAACTAAACAGCTTTTTTCCTAGTACAGGATTTTGGTGTTCTTCCTCAGGTTTGTAGTTTGGTTACTGGACGTTTTTGGTTTTCTTTTCCACCCTCAATTAAAAGGGATGGGTGGCAAAAAGCAATTTAATTGCAGGATGAGCAACCTGGCTTCTTATTGTTGTTATAACTTCTAAAACCACTCATAGCTTTAAGGCAAACAGCAAGGAACGTGATTGCTGAAGAGGGGTTGGTTCTCATCTCTTCTTGAGCATCTTCTAGAACTGCATTTCTCCTCATTTCTGCAAGGGAAGGGCCACGGCATCCAAACTAAAGAGAGAGAGAAAAAGGAAACTAATCTACCTGCAGAAACAGCAGTGCTGCTTTTAGTGGCACAGGTTGTGTGTGTTATGGAGCTGTATCCTTCCAGCATTGTTGTTCATAGTGCAATGTTACATCAGTCTCACCTATTACTGCAGGAAAAGTGCGTTGCCTTGCCCTCTTTAGACCATCTTGGTTTCGCTCACCCTAATCAGAATGCACCATCTTCTATCACATCCCTGATGTGAAGAAATCCTGCTTTATTCTCCCATGTGCAAACCCCTCCTACTGTGCTTGTGGCGCTTGCAAGTGCTAAAGGTTACAAAATCCATCTTTTTGCTAAGAAAGCAACCTAATTAATGTGAAAGTTTCTCTCATAAAGTGAACCAGCAGCAGATACACGGTGCATATTGCAGCCGGCTCCCCTCTTCCCTCCCAGCACCCCTCCCCAAACCACTTTAATTTCTCTGCCAATATTGGGCAAATGTAACAGGCTGACTTTTTAATTTTCTACTCCCAGGTCTCCCTTGTCCCCTCATGCATTTTTCATCACAGCTCATGGCTCCCTCCCTGCCTGCCCTGTGAACAATATTGATCGACTGATTAAGCCATCAAGCCATGGCAAACAACTTTAATTTTTTAACCAAAGCCTTTTAGTTCTCTTCCCTTTCTTGTATATTTGTTACCTTCTTATGAAGTTTTTAATGTCTAACTTGGAAACAAGTACTTTTTTTTAATTAGTCCCTAGGTTAATTGGGAGCTACACCCCACTGAGAGCAGCACACATTAAAATATTAACCCAGAAAATGTAATAAGAGAGCGGGAAGTGCAAGGCATGGTCCCCTGTTTCAAAGTCAGAATCCTTCCTGCCCAAGCTTTTGGAGAAGGGTGTAAAGGTGATTTAGGATGCTTGCCTTTTCTCTTTGGTTTCTCCCAATAGCCTGAAATATGCTGAGAGGAGAGGAAGCCCACGGCAGCAGCACAGCAGCCCTGGTCATGCCCACAGCACTTGGGCTCTGGATACCAGGCTGTGCTTCTCCAAGTTCTTGGACCACAAATCATCGTTGCCAACTAAACCCACCAAAGGCTCATCAGGTTTCATAAAAACTACACATTCTGAAAACTGTAAGAGTTCCTGCAAGTATTGCTGAGACCAGGCCTGTCTTGTTGAAGGTTTTTAGAGTATCCCAGGGCTGGCAGGTGGGTAAAAGCATCTGGGTAAAAGCGTCTTTCTTGCAAACTTGGTACATGTTGTTTTAGTGAGGCTTGTCGGAATGCTCTGTAGGTTTGCAGATTGCTTTTCAAGGTAAAAATGCAGCTGAAGTATCAGGATATTTGTCTCACTGAGAGCCTTATAGCTCTGCCTTGTACAGTGATGCTGCAGTCCCATCAGGTTCTTTAGGTAGCACAAAGGGTTTCAAGGATCCTCATTTTGAGTGTTGGCTCGACTGCTTGTTCCGATGTCCCCAGATCTGTGAATGAGATGAGCAAAACCAGAGGAGCTGGGCTGCTGTCGATGGAGGCTTTGCATAAAGGCAGTGCCAGGACCAGGCATCTTTATACCCCTGTGACTAGTCCTGCTACTAATTTAGCTGGGAATCGATTGCTCCTTGCTCTGTACCAACACATGCAAACAGCTGAGCCCCTGAAGGTGGGAGATGTGGCTCCACATGCGTGCAGGGAAGTGGTTAAGCAGGAGGCTCAGTGCTCTGACTTGATTGCTGTTACCCACCACTGCATGGAGACCTGAAATGTTTCTATTGCCCCCTGCACCGCTACCCCTGCGACCTTATTACAGTTTCAGACTATAGATTTAGTTTAACACATGCAATAGAGTGACAGATCAGCCTCAAAGCTGGCTCTCGAAGCAGGTTTCATCAGTTAATTTAACACCTTAATCCATGTCTGGTCTCCCTCTCTAGGCTCCACATGGAAACTGGCTCCTCCATCCAGTTTGAACCTCAGCCTGTGCTGGAGTCTCCCAACTCCCCTCGTTTATCACAAACACACCATTTGTAGGCAAGGCTTTTGTTTATCCAGACTCAACTGATGTCCTTCAGAAGAGGAGATTTTCTGCCAGTAAACAGGGAAAGTTATTGCTTTGCTGGGTTTCTCTGCATCAGACTGTTTGGCCCATGATTGTTGTTGATTGGAAACAGCCAGGGTATGGATGGAGTTGGTTGTTTTGTGAGCAACAGCCCCCCAACAAAGCTGGCTCGGAGTCATCGGGGTTTGTGTCACCTCTTTTGCTTTGAGAGATTCTGATTTCAATATCAGATAATTAGTTCCTATAAAAACATGTGTATCATGAACTTGTTAGAATTTTTGAGGTCGTCTTTTTTTCTTCCCTTTTCAAACCAAGCGATCAAAACCAGAGACATCTCCAAATGTGCTCCTTGTTACCATGAGGCGAGCGGAGAACCCTCGGGGAGGTCAGGGGTGTGTGCCTGTGCAGCAACGAGGGTGTTTTTATCATCTGGCATTTTATCTTCTGTAAAGCTCAACAGTGGCACTGATACCTGATTACCAGGTTTGTATCGCAAAAATGAAAGGGGATTAAAAAAACTGAAGTATGGCATAGGAATGTAAATGATCTTTTATTGTACGTTGAGTTGTGAGAACCCAGGGACAGCTGAGCATTTCACATTTTGTTTATTTTTTATGCTAATATGGAGGCTAATTTAAATTGAGAGTCCTTGTAGTTGGTAATAGAGGGGTTTGTGCTGATCAAAAAGTTGCTCAGAAAACCAGAGGGCTGGGATCAAGGACAGAGAAGCTTTGTTATTCAGATGCTGGGAGTACTCACTTTGGGTTTAAAGATGCTTGCGTGCACCACAGTCAGGTCTGTTGTTGTTCAGCGTCTTTAAATACCTGCAAACCAGCTGAGGAATACTTGCAGAAGACAATGAATATATGAAAAATATGGTGAGATATATGAATATATGGTGAGGTAATTTCAAATTCATGTATCGAGAACATGATTGTGAGTGTTACACACATGAAACAGTAACACAGGCTGGGATTTATGAACCCAATTACAGTTAACCCATGGTACCAACATTTCAGCTGTTGAGTTTTCACAAGCTGCTCATTCAGCATCCACAGGTGAAAAATTATTAGCAGGAAATTTCACTGTGGCCTTGGTATAAAAATAAAATTGATAGCAGGGAGAAGCAGCGCTGCCGTGCCCTTGTCTCTCACCGTCTGCACTTCCTGCATGCATCTTGGTTTTGTTAAGGTATTTTTAGCCCTTTTTCTTTCCTTATAGCCTTGCTACTGTTGATGATCTCTCTTTAAGATGCTGAGAAGCAAGCAGGAGCCTTTCTTTTAAAGGAGCTGAAGCCCCATCAGCCAGGACTCAGGGATGACAATGGGGCTGTGTCTTGCCCTTGGTTCAGAACAATCTATAGAGCAGCTGCAGGAGGAGGTGACCTGTGGACACCACTCATTTTCTACCAGATGAAAAAGTCAGCCAGTGGTCGGTTCCTAGAGCTGAAGAGGCTGGAACCCAACGGGAGACCTGAAGGAAAGTGAAATGTCAGATGAGAATGGCACCTCGGGAAAGCTCTGCCGAGGGGCTGGTGATTGTCTGTGTCCAGCTGGAGGGAATAAAGCCTGGCTCAGGGGGGATGTGAGAGCCTGTCCAGCCCCTGGGGTCAGGGTCAGCCAGAGGCAGGTGAGGTCCTGAAATGGTGGTTTGAGAAAGAATTGCTGGAATAGAGCCTTAACAGGAGGCTTGATTACATTTTCTTCTCATTCTGTGGGTTTATGCCCAGCTCCTGTATAAATCCTGCTGTCGTGATGAATTCCTTCTGAGCCAAGAGTTGACTCCCTTCTTATGAAATGGTCCTGCATTTCCAAACTCCTTTTTCCTAAATTCCCCAAACCTTGTTTTCTGACTCAGGTGTGCTCCCAACTAAGGGGAGGCAGAGAATCCATAACGGTCCTTCACACAAATTCTGCACAGGCACTGTGAGAATTCCCCTCTGACTTTTGGAAGGCAATTCCCCCTCTGACTCCAGAGGGGAGTGATTGATGCTGATGTACGATGCGCTCATGATCTTCCCCTCCCACTCAATTCAATTTCCACCACTGCACATGGGTTTTGAGGCAACAGCCGTGGAAAATTGCAGTCAAATTAGATTCTTTGTATTAAATATTTTTCTGCTGCTGAAAAACCTGAGGAAATTAAACTGAGAATATTTAACAAAACATGCCAAGAGGTAAAGCCGTTAAGCTCTTCAGATTTCCTTTTTGTTTTTCCTGTGCACCTCACTATCCTCACATAATTACAGACACCCATGGAATTAAAAGTGCAAATTGCTGAGGTAAGAGAGTGCAGAAGCTGTGCTGTGAAACACTTTTCCATCCTGAAAGGAGCAGTGGGTGATCAGTAAGGAAGGAAAGTCCTGCTCAGGCTTTGCTGACAACTCTGTTAGTTGTATTGGGAAATTAGAGGTGAGCTCTCAGATACCATTGCAGCTGATACCAGTGGGGTTTGCAGGTGATACTGCCAGAAAGAAATCCCCATACTTGCTCAGGGGGCTTTAAAACAGTCCATTTTTTTCCCAAATTTAACTCTAATCCTTGTTTGATATCTCAATTTCCAAACCAATTTGTTTGTCGCTGTTAATAATTCTTTTTACTGTTAATGGACAGTTACAAAATTCAGCAGAAAGGTGAGTTTAGTTTTCATCTAAGAATATTTTTAATGAGTTTTCCTGAAGGAGGGGGAAGGGATGGTTCACCACTTAAAAATCAGTCTAACACGGGCCTTTTCCTAGTGGACTCTGAACTAGAAAAGAGCTGAGTGATCTCTTTTTTAATACAAGCCACCTTACAGCACAAGGTGGAGAAATCGATAACTCCCTCACCCAGGTTATCAGAAGCACTGAAAATATTTATCATTAAATAGCAGTAATGTAAACAAAAAGGAATGGCTTCAGCTGTTGAGATTAAAAGTGGATTTACTCTGGTTTTCCCCAGTACAGTGTTGTAAGAGCTCTGCACAAGCACCGTGTGAAAACTTCGGTAGAGGTGCAGTGTGAAAAAAGTGAAGATTTTAAAGGGCATTCAGAAGGCAAAGTAATTATTAAAAAAAAAAAACAAAAGGTGTGTAAGTCAGATCTGTAAAGTGCCTTTTAAATGGGTGATACCAATCAAAACTTTCTCTTGGAAGACTTAGCACAGCGCAACACACTCTTGGTCTATTTTAATGCCCCTTTAATTCTGCTATTTTACCATCTTTAGATAACACTGTTGTTATCTAGGGTCATATTCCAAAGAAATAACTTACATATTTGGATTCCTGGCATTTTGTCCTCTTCTTCTCTTTATTTTGAGGAAGCTGCAAAAATAGGGTTTATTTGCAGTCCTTTCTTATTGCACTCAAGGCCATCGGTGCTGAGAAGTCTCCTGGCTTGTAGAGTTCCTCAGCATGAGTTCAGAGTGGGTTTTGGCACACGGGCTTCACTCTGTCCTCCAAGTTTGTGCTTAGATTTCAGCAGCTTTCCCCCTGTGCTCTGTGTCTGTAGGATGAGAACGATTTCCTGACTCCCATTACAACAGGCAATGCTGTGTTTTTATTGGCCGTGGGAAGTTGGATTTCTTTAAAATGTAAATTTTGAAAATACTCATATTTTTATCTTTCATCCCTGAGGTATCACAGGCTTTACAAACCCGTTTTAATCTTGGATTGATTGATGTCAAAGGGAGTTTTCCACAGGCTTCGATAGATCTTGGACTGGTCCCAGGGTGCAGCAATGCAACGATCTCTGGAAGGGAATGCAGCAGCTGTTAAACCTCATGAGGTGATGCTCTAGGACAAGTGGAGATGCTTTATCAGGCTGAATAAAATACAGGTGGCTTATGGGCAAGCATCTGTGAACCCCTGGAACAATAAGAGGTCAGGGACGGGACTGGGCGAAGAGCCTGGATCCCACTGTTGGTTGAAGAACACCCAGAGGGGCGTCACCTGCAGTCACTGAGCACAGGACAGGACTGAGGCTCAGCAGAAGCTCTGTGCCTGGGACCTCCAAGGACGTGCAAGGGCACAGGGATAAGGGAGGCGTGGTGAGTTCCAAGGGGTGTCTGTGGCATCTGGAATTAGGGATGCTGGATGAGAGGGGATGAACTGTTTGATGTTTGTCTCATTTTGCATGGAAAGAGGAAATTAAGCCTGGTGTTGCTGGGGGAGAAAAAGAGAGGGAAGGGGGGTCCAGACCTCAAGAAGAGGGACGTGGGAGTTGCTCCATGGGAACACCCTCATGTTGCCTCGTGTTCAGCACTGGGGATGGGGCGCTCAGATCCCCAGCACAGGCTGGAGGTGCCCTGGACTGTCCTCTTTTTTTGCTGGCTGTTTGTAGGAAGGGGTTTCTCCCACCAGGAGTTAATTACATCCTGTTAAATGTTTCCACATTGTGTTTATATAGCTGATTAAAGAAACAATGCTCTGGTGTGTTGGGCCTGTACTTGCATTTGCTCAGGGACCAGCTCATAGAAATATCCTAATTCGTGGTGTGATACAGACATAAATCACATCACTTTTTGTAACACTCTTGATCAATCTGTGCTGCAGGTGCCCTTGCTCCCCCCATTCATAATGATCTGTCCATCTGCAGTGCAAGATTAATGGCAGCCAGTTGGAGAGCATTAAGATGACATTATCTCGAAAGAGAGCAAACACCATTTGAATTAAGGATTGTAATGGGATTGACATTCCCAGTTTCTGTGGGGAAAGGTGACTGCTTGTGCCTGCAGAAATGCCCCGATGCATACATTGGCATTAAACCTGGCCCACAGCAAAGCGTGGGCACTCGTGTTTTGCTCAGAGAGGTGGTGGTTCCACCTCGGGGCCAGGGTGGTGCCGAAGGGGCCAAATGGTGCCAGCGCTCGGTGAAATGCTGAAGATTATCTAAGGGTTTCTGAACAGCAACATCTCACACACGTGGGACTGACAGGGACCTTCCCACACACAGCCCTGCGTGAAGAGCTGATAGATTTTCTTTTAAAGATCTAAAAGCCAAGGGGTGAGACCCCAAGAGACACTTTAAAGCCACCATCCTCCTTTCACACGCTTTCAAGATGCTCAGCACAAGAAAAAGCCGAACTCAACACAACCTTCTCTCCTCTCCTTAGCTCACTCTTTGTTTCCCAGTTCTGCTTTGAGGACCTTTGCACAAAGGTAACTCCATGAGATGCAGATGTCCTCTACTTGTCCTGCTCTGAACTATTCAGTTGCAGCTTTTTCTCCCAAGCTCGGTGCTAAAAATACTTTAAAGGTAAACTCTGGGGTGGCTCTTCCCACCAATTCATCTCCTCCTGCCTCCTTCCCAGGCAATTTCCCCCACAGCCAAGCTGGCTCTCTTATCCCAGTGGAAATAGGGCATTGATCTCACCACTTTACAAAGGGAGGGGAAAACACAGCACCTTTCATCTCCTCCTTGCATAGACTGATCCCCTTGTCTGGTTTGCGTTTGATGATGGGAGGGTTTTAATCCAGATGGATTGGAAATCTTTACCTGATCAAAGAATCCCCCTGCATGGCAAGGGCTTCAGACAGGGGCTGCAGCTGCAGCAAGCAGGGGGGGAAATAAGGAAGCAAAAGGGATGCCCAGCTTGGGAACATGGCTCAGGTGTTTCTGGGGGTATAATTCCAAATTGAGCTCAGCCAAGCATCCTGTGACATAAACCCTCGTGCAGGACGGCTGCTGCCGTCGCCTCGTATCAAACCCAAACTTTTGTGTTTGTTTTAATTCCCCCACACACTTCTGCTTCTTCATTAACTCAGTCATTTTTGAGCATGAACACCCAAGCTGTAAATCTGAGGCCATTTAGCAGGTGAGGTGAGCTGTGAAAAGCAGATTTGCACAATTTGCAGATTGCTTGTTGAGGTGAGAGCTAATGCTGCTGACTCACAAGCTGATCTGATGCTGTTGGCAATCCTTCCCCAGTCTCCAGCTATTTCTATCCAGCCCTTCACCCCTCTCGGCTTTTGGCAGCATCCAAAGTTTATTCCAAGAACAGAAGTTTCCTGGATCCAACAAAGTCACCTGTTTTTTGCCCAAATGGTGCAAATGCACCATTGCTTCTTCCAGACCCTGGCCCTAAAGCTGCTTTTAAGTGGTCTCAGCTTAGAGCAGCAATTAGTATTCAGGCAGGAGAGCCGGCTGCTGGCGGGAGCAGGAGGGACGCCTCGGCTCGATCTTTATTCATAATCCAAAAGACATGTTTGCTCTCTGGGTTTGGGTTGCTGCAGTGCCTGAGGAGCCCGCTTCAGCCAAGCCGCAGAGGACCTCTTGGGCTCTCAAAGGCTCTGCTGGTTTTTAGCATTTCTGGATCATTTCTGTGCTCAGGCTCTCGCCTGCCCTGTGAGGGGCAGAAAATCCCCCTGGGTCGGGGCTGGCGCCGGTGCTGCTCATCAGGGCAAACTTCGCCGGGGCTGGCTGAGCCACAACAGGCACCTCCCTTCATATCCAACCACTCAATTTTCTCTCCCCAGCACAGGCACTTCATCTCCTCTGCACACTGACATAAAACTGCCTCCAGGTACGAGCTTTGTGGTGGTTTCCATTGATCATTTGAAAATCTGTTTTAGTAGTGGCAACTGGGCAGGGGAGAAGGGTTTCCCTGCCCTGAGCATCACCTGTTGACCCTTCAGCTCCAGGGCCTCTCAGATCACGGAAAACAACTTGCTCTTCCAGCCCAAGGGCCTTTGGTCTGGGCTTTTTGTGTATTACTTTTTAATCCCACTTCTGACTGTGGTTTGCGTCCTTCTCCCAAAGGATAACAAACTCTGGAAGTTTAGCAACATCTCCCAGGGCGGAGCCTACACCCACTGGGTCTCTGGGATGGGATTTGCTGGGAGAAGGGGGTAAGGGATGAGGTGCTCTCATGGAGCACGTTTCTGGCTGTGCCTCCCTGGCTGGAGGTGCCGTGGTGTCCTCAACAGCCACAGAACAGCTGCCACAAGACAAACATCTCGTGAGATATGTCCTCGTGCTGCCCAGGGAAAGGCAGTGATAGATTAATCTGAATAAAGATTAATCAATAATTTATGCTGATGTTTTCACTCACCTGAGGCTTAGACAGACTTTGATATGATTTGATGGGGTCGGACCCACCTTGCTTTAATTAAATGTGATGCTGAAAATTAAAAGGAAAACCTATTGGCTACTGGAACTGAAATCAATCTGTGATCGGTAACAAGAGACTGATTAAAGAGGTGATGCCCAGGAACAAAAGGACAGATTCAGCAGCGCTTTCTGAAGGCCAGATTAGCAGGACATATTGAATGTAAATACACCTATTGGCGTTTTGTCATGGTGTGGCCTTTAGCGAGCGAGCTATTTGTGCATGGTGATAAATGGCTTTGCACCAGGGAAGGTGCTGTGGGATTCAGGGCTGAGATGGGCAGGGTGAGACAGTGGGAAATGCAGTTTGTCTGTTTTTTCACTTGCCATGGGGCTTGTGCGAAGGCAAACTCGTGCTGGACCCCGGGCATGGCAGGGATGGGCTCTGGGTGAGGTTGGATCCCACATCTCCTCTTGCCTTTCTCTCCAGCCTCCGAACTGTGGTTGGGCTTTGTAGAAGAGAAGCTGCAGGGGCATCACAAAACAGGCTCCAGACTGAGCAGGAGGGTGGTGAACAGTGGACCAGTGCTTTGCAGGGACTTACTAAGCAGTGTTGTATCTGCCTGGGGAAACGGAGATGCTCTAGAAGGAGAGATGCTGTGGGAAGGATGTTGAGACCAGTGCTCTGGAGGCACAAGGCTTGGGGTGCAGAGAGACCAGAACAGCGTTTTTGGGAGGAGAGCTCTTCCCTCTGAGAACGGAGCAGGATTCTGGGGGTCCTCAAGTGAATTAGGGCTGGTTGGTGGAGCCTATAGGAAAGGGAGCAGTTCTGGGAGCAGATGCTCACTGGGATCTTTGCTGCTATCAGCAAAGATTTAAAATATCCTGGAATACAGAAATGATGGTGGGGAAGGACAGATCCCTCCAGTAAAGTGCTCTCCTCTCGCCAAAGCAAGCGGGCAAGGCACCGAGTTAGCACATTGGGGTGCTTCGCTGGGGCACGCTGCACTGCAGGCTCCGTGAGGGGCACTGCCCTCCTGCCCACCGCCCTGGCACCAGCATCACCTTGTGCTGCTCCCCTCGTGCAGGAGCCAGCCTTGTGCAACCTCCTGTGTGAGCACCAGCCTCGCTGCAGCAGCGAGGGAAGTGCCCAGCCTCTGCGTGCTGGAGGTGCTCCTGGCTGCGATTGGAAGCATCCCTGCGCGCAGGGTGGTTGCCCAGGTCTCTTTGCAGGGCTGGATTTTGCCTCTGAAATGCAAAGAGAAAAATAAGATGGAATGTTTCCTTTCTCTATCCCACCCTCGACCCTGTTCCATACCCGACAAGGAGAACAAGCAGTATTTTTCCAAGCCTGTGTTCCCTCGTCTTCTGCATCTGCAGCTCTGTGAAAGACACCTGGAGAGCCCCAAAGAGGTGGGGGACAGTGGGGATGGGGACAGAGCCAGTTCATCCCTTGGCTGCTGCAGTTGCTCTTCTTTAACTTCCTTGGCACTTTGCAAGGGGAAGGAGCTGGAGGGGAGGTGGGTGACGGCTGCAGTGAGAGGTGCAGGGTTTGAAGAGTTTCAGAGGCTGCAGGCAGGAGATGGAGTCACCACGGGCAAAGCAGGGTCAGGAGTAAAGCACCCTCAGTCAGTGCCGTGCTGGTGGAAATAGGCTGGATTTGGGGGAGAGGGGGAGAAGGCTCTCTGGGAACAAGGTGACTTGTGTGCCTTAAAATAAGCTTTTGCCATCAATTATTAATACGCAGGGTCTTGGAAGGAGCTCAGAAACAGGGCGTGTGCGCTGGGCTCCTGCCGGCACAGGGACTGCGGCCACACGGGGATGGGGATGGGGAAGGGGGAGAGGTGCGGCACGCGAATCGATGGACCTGCCGGCAGCTTGGAGGGGGACTGGAAGCTGCTTCCTCCCCTGCCTGCCTCGTTGGGGCTTTGATTCCTCTCTGACAGCACGCTGAAGGATTGATCTGAGCGGAGATAAATAATTCATGAGCTTTTCTCTCTTTTTTTCTTTTTTTTTGAGCAGCTGTGAATTTTGAGATGTGAGCTCTGCACAGCAGACGCTGTTGGGACTAAAAGAACAGTTCGAGGAGAAAGCTGTATATTTTTGTTGTTGTTGTTGTCTGTTGCCGTTTATAATTTCTAATCTCCTTATTCTTAATTTTTTTGTTTTATTCCCCCCTCCACCAGCCTGTTCTCTTCCCCTGACTCTCGGCAGGTGGCTGTGGCAGAGGCAGCATCCCACTGCCTCCACCAGCCAAGCTGTACCAGGGCAAGGAATGATGTCTCGGCATTGGGTGAAACTATAACCTCTGCCTGGAGGGAGGTGCTTCCCAAGGGCATTCCCGTCTCCTGTGTGCCCATGGAGCAGCTCAAACCCACCTCTGGCTGCTGCCATCTGCAAAGCCTGTGCTGCTGCAGGCTCTGAAGTGTAGAGGGTTTAAGTAACACCTCACTTTCTGCCTCACCGTCCCGGGAGCTGAGGCTGCAGCACAGCTCCTCTACTGTTGTCTTTTCCCAATGAGCAGCACACGAATCCCCTTGGAAAACGAGGGTCGGAGCAGTTCTGTGCATGGTGGGACAGGTGAGAGAGGGGATGGTTGTCAAAAATGCATGAGGAGGCTCACTGGGGGCTGAGGACCTGTCCTTGATGGTGTCTGGGCACCGGGAAGGGGTGTTGCTAGGAAAGCAGGACTACAAACCCCACAGGGAGCATCTGCCTGGCTGCTCCAGGGGCCAGCCTGGGCTGTTGAAGCTGCTCCCAGTCCCTGGGTCAAACCCCTGTGATAGCACACAGGGGGCTTAACCAGCATCCAATGTTTCCCAGGCTACCTGGTAGCATTGATAGCTGGGATCCCTGGATCTTTACCATCTTCTTCAAATCAACCATGCAAATCTGTGAATGTTGTAAGGAGAAGAGCTTCCAGCTTGACCCCACTGATCAGCACTCACTGCGGCTCTGGGTGCTTTAAAACCACACTGAACACCCACGTGCTGACTCCAGGAGATCCCAGGAAAGGAAAACGGGGTTCAAAAGATTTCATAAGAAAAAAATTAATGATAAAAATACTCTTTTACAGGTCAGCCAGAAGCTGTAGACTCAGCATCCTGCCTGGTTCATGGTGGAGGCAGGCAGTGCAGGGAGACATCCAACAGCTGCATCCGAACCTGAGGGGAACCCATTAACGCTCACACAAATCAGTGCAGAGAAACCAGTGCTGTGGAGAAGTTTATTTAGGAAAATGAGAACAAGAGGCAGCTCCTGTGCTACTGAGGTTTGTGTGAAGCTGTCTGAAAGGCCATGAAGGCAATGTGCACCAATGCTGCCATCAGCCTGCCGCAGAGAGGAGGAGGAAGGGGAGACGAGACATGAGTTCTTTGCCTTCCTGCCCTCCAACTCACCCCAAAGTGCTGCTGTCCAAACCCAGAAAGCTCCTTCCAGGGGCCCTGTGGAGAGAAAAAAAGCTGGGATTGGAGACATGTCCATCACAGCCCCTTGTGCTCGGCACAGCCAAAGTATTTTCCAGATGTTCAGGGATAGATCCTCGCTCTGTACAGGTTGGGGCCCCATGGGCGCCTATTTCCTGGCTTTTGCTCTAGGGTGGGATTTTCTTTGCTGCTCCAAACAGCTCTTGTTTGCCAGAACAACAAAACTGGTGCAAAATATTCATTGGGATAGTCTCACATTGCATGGAGAAAGGTGGTTGAGAAGTTTTGCACCACTTCACCCAGCACATCCCAGTTTTCATTTGTTCACTGTAGAGCAAGAAGATGGAATGAAGTGTGCTCCGTGTTGAACCCAGGAGAAGATTCGCAGGGACTTTGGGGTCACCTTTCCCAGCAAGTCCTCAGCTTCCAGGTGCTGACAGGCACCTCACAGCTGCATCTCCCAAGAGGGGGGAGGTGGCCCTCATCGATACAGGTGCTTTGGGCTAAGTTTCATCAGTGATAAGTGGTTTTACACTGATGGAAATTATTCATGAACTGGTGCTGAATTAGATGAGGAGTTGATGAATGAGGGGTTGGGTTTTGTGTCAAAATGTATCTTCATAATATTTTAAAAATGGAGTGTCTTGACTCTTTGTTGTGAAATGATGTTAAAATAACTAAATTTGGTCAACATTAATTCCATAAAGAGGGGTAACACAGCCTGCAGAAGAGAAGGCTACAGGGAGACCTTAGAGCAGCCTCCCAGTACTGGAAGGGGCTCCAGGAAAGCTGGGGAGGGGCTCTTGATCAGAGGATGCAGAGGTAGGACAAGGGGCAATGGTTTTAAGCTGAAAAGGGGGAAATTGAGATGAGATCTTAGGAAAAAATGTTTTCCTGTGAGGGTGGGGACGTCCTGGCACAGGTTGCCCAGAGAAGTGGTGGCTGCCCCAGAGATGTGTTCAAGGCCAGGTTGGAGGGGACTTTGAGCCCCCTGATCCAGTGGGAGGTGTCCCTGCCCATGGCAGGGGGGTGGAACTGGATGGGCTTTAAGGTCACTTCCAGCCCAAGGCATTCTGTGATTCTGAACATTGTGAGGCGTTAGGGTTGGTGGCAAAACATGTTCAATATTTTTTTCATTTGTTTATTTTAACATGGGAAGGAAAGACATAGCTTGGGGGAGGACTTCTGGTTTATTTCCTTTTTTTCCTGAAGGCCACAGCAGTTTTTATAACCCTGCATTTGCCAGGTGGCTGGAGGTGCTCGGAGACAGTGAAGAATTCCTGCTATTTAATTCTTGGCCTGTTACATAGAGGAGAAGGGGATATTAAACACCAGTAAGTTCTCTACACCATGCTGAGTGCATGAGGGCTTTTCTGCCTTGCCAGGGTGATGACTGCTTGTGCCATCCTGGCCCCTTCCTGCAGCCCCCAGGTTCCCCTTGCTGGAGAGCAAAGCCACGCAGAAGCCGCCCACATTGGATACATGGCTGGTTAATCAGCTAATTAATTAATCAGCCTCTGGTATGCAGCCACCAACCCAATTTAGCTGGCTTTCGTTTCTCTCTTTAGTGGCCTAATGATGTTCATGACAACTTTTCCTTTGGACCAGGAGATGGACCTGCAGCAGTGAAAACTTTACATCAAGAGCTTGATCTGCTCAGTCACAGCCGCCTGCCACGAAGGAGTCACAGCTGTGCCGAGAGAAGGAGATAAACACTTGAAACCTGGCATAAAAGAGGCTTCAAACATCTCTGCTGCCTGCAAAATAGATTTCTGATTCAAACTCCCCCTCTGAAAGCCACAGAGATCACAGGGAGACACTTGGAACAGGTGGAAATCTGCAGTGAGACATTACTTATTCATAAAATAATGTGTAATCATTCCTGTAAAGCGTCAGGGTTGGAAGGGTCACTATAATTCAGATGAATCCTGCTTATGATTTTCCATTTCAGGGGCAGTGGAGCCTGGTGCCAAGTGGGATGAGGTTCCTCCAGCACTGGAGGGGAGCAGGAGCTCATCTTTCTGGCAGTTGGAAAAACAGAGATAAAACTCAGGAAAGTTGTTTTGTTTTGTTTTTGTTTTGTGGAAAAAGCTTCTTGTAACATGGTCCCTGTTGATCCCTGAAGAGCAGAGCAGCCTCCCACTTGCAGAGGGGGTGAAGAGAGCACCGTGTCTGAGAGCCTCAGATCAGCAGAGTCTGTGCAGCCACGCACTGTGCTGCCTCCAGGATGCCTTGCAGGTGCCTCCTCAGGGATCCATAGCCAAAAAGCAGGAGGGAGAGGGCTCTGTCCCACATTTCCAGAGGTACCTGTAGGAGCTGAGAGATGCTATGGGGTGGGTGGTCCCTGGGTGCACTCCTCTCCCTGTATCACTGCTGCAGGTGCTGGGGTGATGACCACAATCTGCTGCACCCATCCCACGGGCTGTGCTGATTCCCATGCTCTGGCTCTTCCTCAGTCAAGTTATTCCTCTTCAAAAATGGCAGCATGAGAGCCAGTGGGAAGTGAGACACCTTCTGAAAGGGGGAAACCTGTTTCATTAATCGATAAGAGATCAAATGCTCCTCGCCGGAACACTGCGGTGCAATTACCGTTATGAGATTCACTGGTAGTTAACAAGTGGCTGCTAATTAATTTGCTGTGCTAGAGTATCCAGCAAAGGGCTGAACACAGGCTGCCAGCAAGGAGTCTCCCATAATAATTCACCCAACACAGAAAATGAACCATAATGAGAGCTGATGAGAAGCATCGACAAGGAGGACTTCATCCCATGTGGGAATACTGCTGCATCCAAGGCTGGAGCCAACAGCTCCACCACATCAATGTCCCAAATGGCAGCAAGGAAGCAGAAGCCACCTTTTTTTTTGCCAAATCTGTGCCAATTGTTTGAGAAAACAGAATTTATTCACTGTTAGCAACTTTTGCTTAGGAAACATCTCATAAACCTGAACAGCACCCATCGCGCTGCTGTCAATCAGGCGTGGGCACCTCCATCCTGCAGATAGGGAGGGGGCAGTAATGAAGTGGGGGATTCCCACATTCCCCCAGCACAGACACCAGGAGCAGGGGGCTGTGGGGGATCCCACATGCTCCTGGAGTCCTCCAGCCCATGCTGGTTCCCAGCATGGTCACACGAGGTGGGCACTGGGTCTCCATGCCTGAATGCCACCTCCTGGGGACAGCTGCCCTGTGTAAGGTCACCCATGCTGCACACGTGGGCCCTCCAGCAGCCCAGCTCCTCGTAGCTCTCTCTGCACCTTAGATTTTTAAAACAAATAGGAGAGAACTGATCCTGGATACTCAAAGGATGCCTGAGAACAGACTTTCCCAACAATCAGAGTCTTGCAAATGAGGCCATGAGCTCTCTGGGGCTCCCATCCTGGCTGGGCCCCCCCAGCTGGCTGCTGGCACTGAGTCCTCCTGAATGGCCCCAGGCGTTTAACGGGGCCTTGGAAAGATGCCCAGTCTGCTCCTGCTCAATGCCAGGGCTTCATTAGCTTGCAGTCAAATATCAGGCCTGGTGCTGCATGTTTGATTGCATTTCTAATGCTCCTGCCCTCTGCGGGGCTGAGAATTGCTTCTCCACCTGAAAGCAGAGAATGCATAGGGGCTCCTGTGTAGATCGGTCCAGAGAAGAGCCCAGAAGTCCCAGAGCGGACCAAGGTGCTTCCAGAGACAGGGCTGGAGCTTGGCTCAGGGTGAATGTCACCCTGGGGCATTGGGCAGCAGCTATCCCAAGTCTCTGGGTAAAGCTGCTCCTTCCACTCCTTCCCAGAATCCTTGGTCCTTGGATCAAGCTGAAATACTTTCTGTGGCCCCTCAGATGCTGATAGCAGAGCTGTGATGTGAGGCAGCCCAGGTCTTCAAGGCAAACCCAAATTTCCCTAAGAAGCCAGGCACTGGGGTCTCTCCATCCCCTCGTTGTGATCCATCACCCATTTGGCACCGGGCTGGACCAGGCTTGTTGCTGAGATTGCCTCCTGACCTGGAGTCAGTCCTTCTCAAGGTGGGTCCTGGGGAGGTTCAGGGCAGACGGGGCCTTGAGAAGAGCCTGGGCTCCTCTCCCCTTCTTTTGTGTGCAAAACGTAGGAAGAAAAGAAACAAATCAAACCTAATTTTTCAGCTTCATTTGGATGGAGGCCTAAAACACAGTCTGGCGAGGCCCCGCACGGCGCAGATGGAAATCCTATATGGGGCTACTGACTCACAGCACTAAAAAAAAAAACCTGTTAGTCAACTTTCCAAAGGGCTGTAGCTCCCAAAGAAACCCTCCCGTGCCCAGCAGGGTTCTTCTCCCCACGGGGGATGCTCCACTTGGGGACTGTGGGGGCCGAATCCCCCTGCGATGCTCCCAGGGCTGATGAGGGTCGAGCGCTCGAAGCCTCAGCAGGGTAACGAGGTGGATGTTATCGACTGGGGTTTCGCCTCCCCCTTCCTATTTACTGATTTCCCATCCCTCCTCGGCACGCTGCACTTTTTAATCCATCCAGGTCACAGCCCGCTGGAGCAAGGCCAGCCACGGGGTCAGCACTAACAATATGCTAATGAGGCTGGGGCAATCAATTCCCCCCTAATCAGGTGATCGATCCCCACTGCAGGTGTTTCTGATCTTGGGCTGCGTGGGAGCAGCATCTGATTTTAATGTGGAGGGGGTCTTTGAAGCCACTTGTCGCAGCGGGGCTGGGCTTGGAGGAGAATTACAGGGCTTATAATAAAAAAAAATATCACAAAAAAAAATTAAAAAGAGGTTTTGAGGATCGGAGCACCCTTTTAAACACAAGCAATGCTCTCTGGTCTGGGAATGAATAAAAGCTTGTTGGCAGCAGTGGGACAGGGCACCCAAGGGTCTGGTGCAGGTGGAGGGGATGGGGATGCTGCAGCACCCAGGCCCCAGGGGAAGGCTCCTCCCTGCTTGGCTTTGTGCCATCGATGAGGTCTCACAGACCTGGCATTTCATGTATGCCCATTGCATCTGCCCTGGTGATTCCCATGTCTCTCCCAGCAGCAGCCCCATCACCTTCCTCACAGGAGGTCCTGTGGGTCCCTTTCAGAGCACACGGAGCACATCATCTCCCAGGGCATAGGGAAAACAATTCCAGCACCGCCCAAGAAGAGCTTTCTCCAAAAGGACAGCAGAAAAGTAAGAGTTCTCCAGGAATTTCTCTGATGATGCCAGTCTGGAAGAGCCTCAGGCTTGGAAGGACAGACATGGCCCATTCTGCACCCTCTGCAGCACCCAAGGGATGCACAAGATAACACCAGTGGGACAGAGCCCAGATCCCTTCTTCAGACATTGCCTTTTTCCTCCAAGAAGAGGAACATTTGCTTTCCCCTGTCCTCTTGTTTCCCCCGTGGCAGTAAAACAGCACCATCAGGATGTTTGCTCCCAGCTCTCCCTGCTGCAGGGGCACCTCCGGCCACACGAAGCATTCAGGAGCTTTCACACCACCACTGCCTGCGCTGCTGTGTTTGAGGTGATGGGGAGAGGCTCTCCAGGATGGGCTCTGCTGTGCAGACGTGAGGGAGAGTAACAAAGCCACTTCTACAGCATAATTTCCCCTTATTAGTCATATGCAGCTTTGGGATGTTTACATGCCGCTCTGATTTAGTTGAGGCGATTGCTTTTAAGGGCTGATTATTTATGGAACTATAGCACACAGTGCCAGCAGTAATAAATTCCCCCATCTAAATCAGTTATTTTCCCAGCAGGATTCACTCCCCTTGAAATAAATGCACCCACCCCCTCAACACCCAGCCTGGGAGCACGGCAGTGGGTGCCCACCAGTACATCCCAGTCTGGTGCAGCTCCCATCGCCTCCTCCAGCTCCCCCAGCAGTGGTTTCCCACATGCTCCTCCCCACTGGGGTTTGCTGGAGGTGCTGTCACGAAAGAGTGGCTTTTTAGTGTTTTTTGGGATGCCTGGCTCCTTTAGTAGCCATAAGCAGATGCACAAAAGTGAGTAAGAACAGGTCAAGGGATCTGAGCCCTCTAACAGGTTTTTAGTGTCAACTGGTTTGGGCTCAGGGAATTTCCAGAGCTTGAAGTGGTTTACCCACCTCTCTTTGAGCTCCTCATCCATTCTTCTCTTCAGCCTACAGGGTTTTTTTCGCCTGCATCACCTTTGGTAAAGATTTCAGCAGCTCAGTTTACCCCTACATGGGAAAACCCATTTAACCACTTCTAGGCCTCGCACCAGGAAAGCCTCTTTTCCTTGCAAAGGTGAATTAAAATGCCCTTGTGTTGCCCAAAGCCTCCTCTCTACACCTGGAAAAGAAGGAAGTGATGCAAAGGTGGCTCCACTGCCTGCAAACCCTGCACACACTTTGTGGTCCCTGCGTTTCAGTGGCTCGATTCATCTGGAAAGGCTGGAACTAAAGTTGCATCTGTGTGACGTCACATGGTCCCAAAGTGGATGCACAGATCTGCATCTATTTGGGTTTCCAGTGTGCAGCTTTAATGAGGAACACTCTTTTGTTAAACCCAAAGGGCTCCTCCATGGCCCCATGGTGATGCTCAGCTCCCAGCACAGCCCCACACAGCCAAGTGAAACAAGGATGGTGGCAGGGCCAGACCCTTTCCTTAGCCCCAGCCAGGACTGGTGACATTGTCACTTGGCAGGCTCGTTGGATTACCTAGAGGTGTTAGGATTTATGCTTTTGCTTCAGGTAAACCCCTCCTTTCTAACAGCCCTGCCCTGAATTAACCTGGGCTGCTCTCAGAGCCTTCTGTGGATCCACGCACACCAGTTAACCGGAGCTCGGATCCAGTGTGCTCACCAGACACTGTCCAATTACTCCAAGGGAAGTGGAAAGAGGATCGAAAGAGCAAAAAATGCACTTTAAAAATGACCAGCATCTCCAAAGTGACAGCACTTGGGAGCAGAAGGAAGAAGCCAATCTCTGAGAGAAAAAAGCTCTGGCAACACTCCATCAAGATTGGGGCGGGGTGGGGAGCTGGGGTCCTGCAAAGAGATGATCGAGGAGCCGCTCGCTCGAGTAATACAGCCGGTGGCAGAGATGGAGGTGGCTCCCAGGGCCCATTGGAAACCATCCCTCTTGCCCAGGTGGCCGTGCCAGTGCCTGGCCTTGCTGGCTGTGTTGTTCCCTGTGTTTGGGTGCGGGCAGCACTGAGCTGCTGGCGCTATGGAGGGGCTGCGGCTGCGTGGCCGTGAATCTCGTTGGATGCATTTTCTGGCAGGTGTGTTAGTTCTGTGCCCGTTTTTCCCTCACCTACCTGTCAGTGCCAGAATTATTGTTAATTAGAACATACACCCAGAGGCAGCCAGCGCAGCGCGAGCAGCTGCCTGACCTGGCAGGAGCCGTGTTCGTGGCACAGACCAGGGCTGAGCCGAGCACCTACCCTGGCATCTCCACCAACACAACCTGTGCTGAGGGTCACGCTCAAGCCTGTGTTGCTCAGGTACTGGTAACCATCACTGCCCCAGGTCCTGGTTTGATGCAGAGGCTCCAGCCAGCACCACCTTTGCTGAGTCAGCAGGCTCCTCACTTCAGCTGAGTCAGCAAAAGCACCATCCCGCCCACTCGCCAGTGCCAGGCTGTGCCCCAGGGAAGATTGTTGCTGTTGGAGGTGTTCCTCCGGGCACCTCCCTGGCAAATGAAGCAGTGGGTGCAATGTTATGTTTCTACAGTTGGATACCACCCATGGCCAGATGCCAATCCCCATGTAATGCCAACACAGAGGTGCCTGGAGAAGAATTTGGCCCCACAGGCAGGTGAGGGCAGGTCAGTGCCCTGCACGGTGGTGTTACAGCAGTTTTGGTCCCATAACCACAGACCTGAGGCTGGATTTACCACTGTCTTGCTGAGCTCTGGGGTCTCTGACAACAGAGCTGGTGAGGGGCACCCCACCAAAAGCTGTGGGGCACTGCGGGATAAAGCCACCTCCACAGGTGGGGAGTGGTGTTCCCAAACATGGGGGGTCACTACAGCTTTTGGGCTGTCCTGGCCTGCTGGGCTTGCCTGCACAGAACTGCATCCTCAGGCTCAGCCCTGCACTGGCTGGAGGGCAATGGGTATTTAGGGTGCTTGTCTGGGCACCAGCCCCTCCTGTACCAGCCCTTTCTCATGTCCAAGCTGGGCACTTCCTTCCAACATCCTTGTCCCAGGATGGCATGGCCCTGGCCCTGTCACCAGCCCCTCACTGTCACCAGCTGCAGCCTGGAGTTGCCATCACCCATCTCAAGGTCAGGAAGAGCTTTGGAGTTATCTCTGTGCTCTCCTCAGACTTTGCTTTCCCACCAGCACGCTCCCTTCATCAGCAAGGAAACTGTCTTTTCTTAACACTTATTAAGCCCTAATTTTCATCTTATTCATTACTACCAAGTCATTAAGCTGGCAAGGAATTAAATGAGGTGAAATGAAAAGAATCGAAAGAAGACTGAAGGGTTTGGAGTAGCTGGGTTTTCTTTAAAAAGAGACCAGAAAATAATCTCCCACAATTAAGCAGGTGAGAGCGACTAACCCTGCGGAAGGGCACTTAAGACTTATAGATGAGGTTTCTAATTAAGAAGAAGTACTGAAGGACCCCGAGGGGCATCTGTCCACTCTTCCCTGCCAGGGCAGCCGGGCACTGGTGGCTCTCAGACAGTGAAGCAGCTCCTCCTTAATGTCTCTGCTGAAAAAAAAGATGCTGCAGCAAGGAATGGGGGGGTGTCTCTGCCAAAGTTGTTGCTGTCAGGGCCAGACTAAAGCCCTGAGCTTATTAAATATATATGTTTGTGTGCATTTAGGGGTATTATTAATATATTATGTTAAATATAAATATACTAATATATTAATACATTTAGAGTGTATATTTGAATGTATATGCACATATCTGTAAACTTAGTGCTCTCAGAAAATGACCTTCAACCTGCAGGTTATCGACCGGCCCTTGGGTGTTTTCTCCAGGGATGGCTCTCCATCAGCTACTCTGAGCGTGCGTATGGCACTTATGGAATGCTTTGCTGTCAAACGTGGTGTCTCTCCCATCTCCCTGTTCCTGCCCTACTTTCCACACATTTGATCTCCTGACACCCATGTGATCCCAGGACTCCTGGCACAGCTGGGCAGAGCCTGGAGGGTCTTCTTGCCCTGGGATGGGGCTTGGGTTTCCCTGGTGAGTCCTGGGAGGTGCTCAGTGCCCAGCTTTGGGAAGACCTGAGCTTCTCCTTGGGAGACTTGAGCATCCCATCCCTTTAGGAGCTTGTTTCATCCCCATTCCCAAGCCCACTACCTGCCCAGGCACTGGGCAAACCAGAGGGATCTGCTGCTGCCTGGGCACGCTGCACTGGTGAGTGACTTTTTCATTCTTATTGTTGTTTCCTCAGACTGAATTAAGTAGTGATTACACAGAACAATGTCAGACCTGCCAAAGGAAACCCAACTCTCTGGTGACTTCATTAGCACCAGTGCCTCCAGTCAGCAAAGTCACGGGGCTTTTTTAGCACATGGTTGGTTGTTTTCTCTTGCCCTCACATGTGCAGAAGTCTCATGAGTGGAAAAAATGGAGCACTTAAAGAGTCCTGCTAAGTTTCCATCCTGACCTGTTTCATCTTCTCCTTCCCAATGTGCTGCCCCACCGCCTCTGGTTTCACTGACAGAGCGAGTGAGGCCTGGTCTTGCCACAACCACAGGGATTTGGGACCCAGCACCACGGTGCTCGTTGTCTTGTCCTGCTGAGAACTGGGTCACCTCCTACTCCCCCTGCCCAGCCGTGAAGACCTCATTGATGTCTCTGGTCCCATATTAGAACTGTGCCTGTACCTCCCATCAGCAGATATGCACCGAGCTGACAGCCTCTGCTAGAGCCACCCCGCCATAATGTATTATATTATATATTTTTTATATATATATTATAGATATCCCAGAACATCCCAGTTCCGCAGCAACAAGAGGCTTCAAGACAGAAGTGTGTGCACTGCACATCTCTCCCTGGCCTGATCTGGTGGTACTGGATTTAAACCCACCTGGGTGGGAACAATGAGTTCACGGAGTCCTGATTTACTGGGTTCCTGGTGGGCTGGGGTTTGTTTCCACCCTGCCACTTACAGCCCTACTTCACATTCAATGCATCCCTGCTTGCATTGCGACCCTGCTGGTCTCACATTCATTTTGATGCATTCAGGATCATAAGAGGCTGTTATTTTATGATGGATTAACGACACTGTATTTGCTTTTAGCCTGTTTTATGGTGCCCCGAGTGCCTTGGCTATAACTCTTCTGTTTATTTGTTTTATTATCCCAGCAGGCTGCTCCTGGAGATTACTGCAAAAACACCCACTTTACCCACCACGTGCTCCCCTGAAGAGGCTGGAGGAGATATCCCACCCTAGGAGAGGCACAGACCCACAGCTCAGCCCGCCCATGCTATGGGAACACCACTTTGAAGCTGGGCTTTGCTGGTTGCCTTGGCTGGTTGAGGCAGGAGGCTGCCTGGGAAGCATGAAAGGGAGGCAAGGCAGGAAAATGTTTTAATTTGGTGTCTTTCTCAATGCATCCACCTGCTTGCTTGCAGGGCTTGACACGGGCACCACACTGGAGCAAGGGGAGCTGGAGCAAAAAGCCAAGGGCTTAGGCAAGTAAGTGCAGAGCCATCACTGCTGCAGGGAGTCCCATCCATCTCCCCTTCATCCTCACTGCTGGGGCCCTCCTCCACCCTTACCTGGGTACAGGGGTGCTGCTTCTCAGACAAGCTGTGCAGGTGGGTAAGATTTGTCTGGAAGGCAAACAGAGTCTCTCTCCATCTTTGGGCATGAGCCTGGGGGAAGGCCCAGCTCTGTACCCACTCACACCGCAGCTCCTCTCCCATCTCCCATCCCCAGCACGATCTCACCTCTCCTCTCCTCTCTTCCCCAGGGTCTGGTACGTCTGTGGTGAGTGCTGATAACTCACATTAGCACCTTTGGCTGATGGATGTCAGCACCAAGGGCCTGATTCCATTCCAGATGAAAGCTCCGCTGTTCATTTCCAGTAGCAAAGATCAACCAGAAACTTCAGGGATTAGAGCAGTGGGTGGAGAGGGAAACGAGAAATGAAAGAGGAAAATAAACATAAAAGTCATACAAAACAAATAGCTGGGAGTAACTCCATTAAATCAGACGTTTTTAAAAGGAAATATTGAAATATTAACTATGTAATTAAGTATTTATTAATTAAAAAGGAAGCCAAGCCGCATTAAGACAGGCAAAGCCCTAATCATGTGTAAATTCTTGTTTAGCTCAGCTGCCAGTTCAATGGACCTTGCATCTTTCTGACTTCCTAAAGCCTTGGCTTCAGGTCTGTTGAAGAGATGGGGAAGCAGATTCCTGCTAAATTTAGGAGCAGAAGCTCCTCAACCTTTTCGTTCCTTCCTGAGGTCAGAGCTGCCCATGCTGGCTCTTCCAGTGACTCCTTCTCACAGAGCCCTGCAGCTGCCCAAGGAGCTTGGCTGGCAGCAGGGCAAGAGGTGAGGCCAGGGGTGATGATTTCCTCAGTTGTGTGTTGCTACCATTCCTCCAACTTTTTGGCAATTCCTCCAAGCATGCCAGGACCTTGCACTGTTGTCCTTGACCTCCCGAGCCACAGCAGCTGAGTATGGAGGTGAATCACTAAGTCGTGGACTGGGCTGTCTTAACAACTGGTTTGAGGGGGATCTCAGTATCCCCCTGCGAGGAGCCGATGCCCCCAGAGCTGTGACTTGTGTGGCAATGGCTGTAACTGGCACTGGGGTCACATTGAGCTTTCCCAGCCCTGTCCCGGGGAGCACGAGCTGTCTGGTGCCACTGACAAACTCATCTGTCACAGAGTGAGGGCCATTGGCTGCGAGTCACCAAGGAAGAGAGAGAATTAAAAGAGGGAGAAAGAAAGAGCAATCAATACATTATTTAACAGCAGGAATGCAAATGACAAAAAATTAATGAGGCCTCTCCCCCCCCCTGCACCCCTCCCCCAGCCCTCCTTTGCCTTAAGATTGCTGACAAATTCTCTGGAAAATATCAAAACAGCCGGAGGGTGTAACCTGCCAGAGTGATGCACCATTATCTATTATTGATGGAAACCTTGACAAGTTCCCTTTACAAAAGGAGAGAGAAAGGGAGGGGAGGGGGGAAAATTACATCTAATCTTTGTTTTAAAGGTACAGTTACTCATTTTCTGTTCCCTGAGGGCTGGCGAGCAACAGAAGATGTCACCACGGTGTCACCATAGTGTGATGCTCCCTGAGCCCCAGCACAGCCAGGTGTCTCCAGACTGGGCTGTAACTGGTGGGAGCAGGCAGAAGGTTGGTTCCTCCCCCCTGTTACCCCCATAAATAGTCTTTTAAGCATCGTTTAAAGATTAAATAGGGCTGAACTGGAATAGACAACATTGGGTATTGTGTCTGGGGAGCAGAGAAGTTGGGGTCTGGGGTAGGAGGGAGGGAGTACATGATCAAAGCAAGCTGTGTGGTAAATTCAGGAGAGACCAGCTCTGGGACAGCAGGAGGAGAAATTGCTGGTAGAAAAAGTGACTAAGGCCAAAAATGTATCCAGCAATTCCCTGAGGCATATCAAAACCACTCCTGAGCGGCAGAGAGGCGAGAGACCGTGGAAGCCAGCACAGAGCCACTATCAAACACGCTGGTGAGTGACACACTGCAGGGATTAATACTTTATAAATGTCATTGGCCTCCTGACAGGCTCCTGTATAATCCTCTTCTTTGGCCTCTCATAGCAAACCAGCAAAACCCTGAGACAAACCAGGTGGAACAGGTGATCCTCGTTGCTCCCGTTATCCCAACCTTCCAAGACAGGCACAAGCTGTCCCTCCTCCCACTGGTGACACTGTTCCCTGCTATGCAGGAGGCATCTGAGCTGCTTTGGCTGCAGACCCCACTGTCCCTACATCACCCTACAGAAACTGTTTGCTGCAGGACATTGGGGCAACATGATGCAGCCAATGTCAGCAAACCAGCATCCTGGAGCCCTCCTTGAGTGCAGCAGCCGTGGGCTCTCAGATGAGCTGCTCTGCGTGTGCCTCAGTTTCTCGAGGCAGGCAGGAGATATTCACAGGCACTCACTTTGAGATCCAGGGATGAAGGGCACACCGTAGGTGCCAACTATTATTATTCACTCTTGCTTTTTTTATAGGTCCTCAAATGTATTTCTCTCATTTCACAGCCAAGTCCCTCAAGGACGCTTACGGGATCTATTCCAGGCAGCTGCTGAAATCCAGCTCCTGTTTCCCCATCAGTAGCTCTGGGCCTGTCCTAAGGCTATTTATCACGAGGCTGTTGGAGGCATAGGAATTACCTCTGGAGGTTTGTTTCCCTACCCCACTGTCTTGCCTTCAGCAGAGGCCATGCTGGAGACCCCAAAGGATCAGAACCAGGACGGGACAGTTTGTATCTTATTCAGTTCAACCTTGGCAAACACTGGTGTTATTCTGGTTTATGCCCACAGGCGTTGCAGATCCTGCTGAACTCCACATTCCTGTGCAACTTCATGGCAGGGAGTCCTGCAGTTCTACCTGTCAATATTCCCTGCTCATGGTTTGAAAGGTATCATCCTCTAATCACATTGAATCTCTCCTGTTTTGGGGCTGCAGGGGCAAATCTGTGCTCCCAGGCACTTTCTCCAGGCACAGCTATTGCTTTGTATGCCTCTGCCATGCCCTCCTTATCTTGACCTCCATCCCATCCTCTCTTTCTCTTGAACTAAATAGTCCTAAATCTTTTTAATCTCTTCTCATAGATTATTGATAGTATTTGTTGCACTTTTCTGGATCTTTTCCATTTCTGCTCTATATTTGCTGCAATGATGAGGGGATGAGAGCGGATTCCCACTGAAGGTGAAGTTCAGAAAGTCACAGCAACATCTTCAGGTTTTCTGCCTCTCCCTGCATTGCCCAGATCCACTGGCTTTGGGGAAGGGGATGCTTCTGCCCATCACACTGTGTATTCCTGGACTTGCCCACAGCAATCCTCAGGCTGCTTCCCTAAGAGTTTATTTCTCAGTAAGACCCCATCCACCAGCAGAAGGATCTATGTTTTTCTCCTTGTCTGCGTTGGAGTTGTCACAGTAGGTGAGATCTGTAGTTGTGTTGCCCAACTCTTGCTCTTTTTTTCAGCTCTCCTTAGCATCGCTCAGCCGTCGCTGGGACTCAGATAGATGGTTTTGAGGCCCCTCCAGTTCTTGCTGCTGCATGGTCCAGAGCCTCTCTGGGAACAGAAATGCTGCTGCTGCTCTGCATGATACCTCAGCAGCATCTCTGCATGATGGGGAGCAACTGTGTTCCTCCTCCTTGTGTCACTCCCACCCAACCTCTGCCGAGCTCCAGCTTCTCCCATGTCTGCAGCCTCAGCAGCTTCTCGTGTTTGCAAATCCAAACCCACTGGGAGTGATGCAGGCAGTTCACAGGCTCCTGTTTGAATGGTGAAGTGGCCCAGTTTATACAAAATTATCTAGGCCCTCGGGAGACCTGGTAGGCAGGAGGTGGCAGACAGGGCTCCCCACTGCCTGCACTGCGTGTCCTGCTGTTGTGGTGTCTGGGAGGGAGGCAATCCCCTTTGCCAAGGGGTTGCCCCCACTCATCATCTCACCTGCATATTTTATTAGTTAAATCAGTTCATTTTGTTGTTCTTGGAAAGTGCCTGATCAGATGGTGGGAGGATTCAGACTTTGTGAGCTTTGTGCCTCCTCCTCAGTGCCCTGGAGCTTCCATTGTGGGATGGAGAAAGGACTCTGAGATTTCAATCTCTCCATCTCACCACACATTTTACTTTCTCTCTTTATTCCTTGGCTAAATCCAGCCACCCCTAAGAATGCAGGAGACGCCCCCAAATGCCACAGTCTGCAGGAAAGTACTGAAGACCAAAAGAAGCAAAACAAGATAACAAAGCTGGTGACAGTAATTGGAGAAGCAACTTCCAAGGTGGGTCTGCCAAAGAATTGAGAAGCTCCAGGTTCTGCAGTGGGACCCCTCAGCCCAGGCAGGCTGACAGAGCTGACAAAGAAATCAGCTTTTATAGAGCTGAAGGTCACACCTGGGCCAGCTGTGAGGGGACAGAGAGCAGCCACTACGGTCACCATGGTGCTGAAAATGTCGTGTCCAGCCAGAGCATTAGTTTTGTTCTTCCATTGTCTGTTCTGCTAAAGAAAGCTTTGTTGGCAAATGGACTTCATGGGAAGTTTATCTCCCTGCTGGTAACTTGGTGGGAAAAAAAAAGGAGCAATAATAAAAAGGATCCAATATAAATTCCCAGGCAGAATCAGGAGGTCAAGTTTAAAAAAAAAAAAGAAACAAAAAAAAAGAAGGAGGAAAAAAACTACATTAAACCACCCATCAACACTTGCTTGACGACGAACAGGAGCGCTCTGGGCTGAAAAATAATGGTTTGAAGTTTGCATCATTATCAGGGCTACGTGCCCCACATTTACAATCCACTCTGACATGTATGCAAGCTGGGACTTGTGCAGCATAATGGAATCGACAGGAGGGTGGGCCAGTCCCTCCTTCAGGGACAGGAGAGCCAAAATAGAGACTTGCACGACACACGGCAGCCCATCAGCCTGCACACTTCGAAGAGCGACCGTGGAGAGGCTGGGTGAGAATTGCTGGGTCATCTTTGTACCAGCTGCCAGGATGGCTGCTTCACAAATGGAGTTCTCAGGGGTCTGGGTCTTTCTTGTCTCATTGCAAAGGTGAAAAGGCCTTTTACAAGAGGGGAAACTGAGGCACAAAAAGGCCTGGCTGCCACAGCTTCCCTTTCTGCACTGGAGTGATGCCCTTCTGTAAGCAAACACAGCTCCTTTCTCTCACACAAATCCTCTGTGCTGGCATCGCTCACTGTTCAGAGGGAGCGCTGCATTTCCCCAGCCTGGATCTTTTGCTCTCACACAGTCTTCAAGATTCTGCATATCTCAACCCTGACCCGCCACAGCCTCTCTTATTCAGTGCTGGGGTCTCCAGGTGAGTTTGCCTACACAGCTCGTTCCTCCCATGAAAGACCTCTGCTCTTTCAAACCATGACCCTCTGCCTCTCACCCAACTCCCTCAGGTCTCTCTTACCCATCCTTCCAGGTCTCTGTCTGCTGTCAGGCATATGAACCCTATCATAGTATCATAGAATCATATGAACATATGAACCTTACGTGCTTTGGTAACACAGGCAGGTGACACTTTGGCTTGGGCACAAGGTCTCCCCACCTGGGATTGGCAAAGAGAGGAAATCAGAGAGCTGTGCTGTCATGTGTGTTACATTTTTCTCTGGGTGACCTCTCTTTCCATAACATAACTTTTATTATTTGACTTTGGAATATTGATTTTGATTTCCTTTTTTTTGATTCATATTTGTTTCACTCTTTCCTGCAGGGAGTGATTTGGGTCACCTTCAACTTCTGCTTTCTCTTGTAGTGTGAGGCAGGAAGGGTCACTTGTTCATGGGAAAATGACCTGGAAGAAAAGCAAGGGGGGGCTGGATTTGCTTCTGATGCTCTGAATTAGGCCTCTTCATCCTGTCACAGAATCACAGAATGTTCTGAGTTGGAAGGGACTCACAAGGATCATCGAGTCAGACTCCTGTTCCTCCTGAATATCCCCAGCCTATGTGATGACTTGTCTCCCTCTCCAAAAGGTCCTTCATGGAGGTGGACAGGAACTGCTCTGTGATGAAGAGGGTCTGGATGTGGAGTTCCCACAATCTCTGTGGGCAGCAGGACGAGCATCTGATCAAAAGGGGAGGTTTGCCACTGAAGTGTGTCCTCTCCTAGTATCGCCTCTTAAGCAGTGACCTGAAATGATGCTTCAGATGAAGGAAAAATCCAGTTGTACCAGGAGTCTAAGGTCAATTTCCCCTCAGACCTGATGTACTTGGCAGCCCGTGCCACGATGCGACACACTTCCCTCTCCCCTACTTGCCCAGCGCAGAGAGGCTGGTCAAGGTCTGTAAGAGGTGGTGGCTGCTGGCTGTGGGCAAACACACAGGTGCTGTTTTCAGTGGGCTGAATTACTTCTCTTTCAGTTTTGCTGGCAGTGGACCACTGTGACACAGCGAAATGCCACCCAGCCCAGCCCCTTTGCAACAGCAGCAGCTGGTGATCTGAGAAAAAGCTCCACATTTTCTGTTCCTTTTTTTTTTTGTTTTTCACTTCATTCTGTAGCTCCAGATCCACTGCCTGTCTACAGCCACTGCGATGCAGAGTGGCACTCACTGATGTGCAAGCCAGTCCTATGGGGATGGACCTGGGACCATCTGGGACTCTGGGAAGGTGCCCTCAGAATTTGTAAGCAGAAAGGACTGCCCAGGACGTGCTGTCTCCTGGGCTCTGAAAGCAAAGAGGGGTCTTCCCACTTGTCCAGAGCCAGAAGGGTAGCCCACAGCACACGGGGCAGGACAGGCTCCAGAGTCCCTGCTCAGAGCTGCTTTTGTGCTTCAGGAGCAGCAAGGATGATGGACGCATGATTTGGTCAGTGAAGTCAGCAGCTGAGATCCAACCACGCACAGCAAAGTTCTTTATTGAACTGCCTGCCACTATCTCAACAAACCCCAGAGGATGAGCTATCAACAGGAACCTCCACGCATGGCGAGGTGAAAGGACAGACAGACTAAGGAAGTGCTGACAGAAACACCTTGGGGTACCAGAGTGCTTGTTGTCTTCTCCCTTCAGCATTATCCAATATATATTTTGTGATTCACATGCTTATTTTTCCACTGTGAAATATAGTCCCTAGCAGAGGGATAAGATTGAGCCAGAGAGAAAAAAACTTTATGGCCTTTTCCCCTTCCTTCCCAATTATTTTAAATGTACAAAGGGATCGTCAAAAGTTGTTGACTCTCTCTGTGTTTGTCTTTTTAATAATTTCAGGGCCTGGAGTTCTTCTCAGCCTCCATCCTCAGATACACCTCATCCTCCTGTGGCAGTGTGAGGCCAAAACTTTGTTTCCTGTTTACTTACTTTCACAAAAGATTATGAGGGACATCAAAAAGTTTCACTCTAAGCTGCCACTTTAAGGGATCTGAAAGTGCAGTTCTTTGTTTTGGTCAAAAAAAAGCCCTGGTGGCCTGAGTATCTTTGGGTCTCACAGAGAGTGACACATCTCAAGCAGCCAAAGGATCTGTCAGTCTTGAACTCTTGAAGCCAGCAACGAGCTGTGGGGGCACAGCCTGAGGCAGGGATGCTTGCATGTGGGTCTAGGCAGCCAGTGGGGATTTGGGCTGAGATTTTCCATGTTTGGGGTTGGTATTGCAACTCTGAAAGATTTGTCTGGGGAACAAAAGAAAAAAAACAAAACCAAAAACCAAAAACAAGCCAAAAATCTGTGAAGGGGTCAAAGTGTTTCAGGGCTGGGATGTCCCACCTGCGGATGGGGATGAGCCCCTCATTGCCTGGTCAGGTGTTTCCCCTACCTCCTGATCCCACTTCATTGAGCTCAGGTGCAGAAAGGACTCAGAGGTCAGTGTGTGCCTTTGGTTTGACGAGCATCCTCACAGCTGCGTCCTCGGGATGGAAAGGTCTGGGATTCCCCCTCCCTCCTTGCACCGGAGTCTTTGCTTGTCTCGGGCTTGGGTGGGCGAGGGGGTGTCAGAGCGACGGCCCCCCCCGCCCCGCAGCCCCATGTGCCGGCATTTGCTGCCCTCTAGAGCCAGCACCCAAACTTCCCTTTTTTAAAGGAAAAAGCCGGTACAAAGCAAGGCCTGTCAATCACGTGCCGGAGTGGGACACCCTGGCTGGTCCAGAGTAAATCCACCCCCCTTGGGGTTCAGCGGTGCTGCAAGATGAGATGGAGCTGCTCCATCTGCCCAGACCACCAGCTTTCCAAGTAAGACTGTCTCAACCGCAGCACAGAGGGCAACAGGGTCTGGTCTACAGTCAAGAGCACCAGCCCAGTACTGACAGATCTTGCACCCAAGAAACTCTGCAAAAGACTGAGGTGCCTCAAGGAAGTGAAGGTGGGGATGTATCCAAAATCAAGGTCTCCTATTTGTGTGCTTTTTGCTCTTATGAAATTTGATGCAGCCTTGCCTATATTTTTCCAGGGAACTGATACAGCAGCTCTGGTCCTTTCTGCATTGCTCCTTTGAGACTCTCACCCAGAGCCTGTCTCTCGTGATCATGCTATTATCTTCTTCCCTGAACAATTCCTCTCCTCCCCCCTATATGGACACCTCACTACTCTTTTTTTCCACCACTGAAGACCTCAGAGGAGTTGCATCCATTAACAGAAGGTGAGAGCCTTGTGCTTTTGCTTTAGTCACCCTGACTTTTTTTCCCCCTCTCCACAGTTGCACAGCTTTCCATCCTTAGGGTTGAGTGTATGCAGTGGCAGGGGCACACTGGGTCACTGTGGTGTACCTGTCACTTCAGAATCCTCGTCCATATTGAATAAGGTCTTTACAGGGAGTTGGTTGTGTCTAGTTTTCAAGGCAATGCTAGCCCAGAAGCCTTTGTGTAGTTGGTTAAATTGCATTTTCCTATGTAATCCCCTGCTACTGAAACACACTTGGACAGCTGTGTTTGGGGGTGAAGGGCCACTCTCTCCTTGCATTTGTGCAGGGGCAGACACTGCATCACCCCAGCCAGCCCCGGACCCTCAATCCGGAGGAGAGGACGAGAGCAAAACCTGGGATGGGAGGAAGAGGGGAAGGGCACTAGAGGGCAGGAGAGCTCTTCTCTCGTTGCATATCTCACTAGTTCTTTCTGCATTTCTCGCACAATTTTCCCTGTTTAGTGGGTCAAATATAGACTTCAGTGACCCATTGCAGGAAATTACCCTGAAGGGCTCCAGTTTAGGTCTGCCGGCCCTCCCACAGGTGGATAAGGCTGAAGCAGACTCAGCCAGAGGGCTTTGCATATGTAGACCAACCGCCTGCGGGGTGTTGCTGGCAGGTTTGCTGCCAGGTAAGTTCTCCCAGCAAAGAAACATTCAGGGAAGGAAATTCTAGTTGTTAGACCTCCTTGCATGCCTCTTGCTGCAAGGTGAACTTGAACACTTCACTCTAATCCAATAGCAAAGCAAGTACCCACATTGGTACCAAGACCCAACATATTCTTCTCCTCTTCTTCCCATCTTAGCATTCGCACATGAAAAATTCACTCTTTGCAGGATGCTTCAGTATTGCTCCTCCTTTAAGCTAACCAGCTACCATCATGTCCTTTCCTCCCTCCCCAGCCTGCAGCAAGAAACATCCCCACAGGATCTCACATTGCTTTGTAACAGCATGAAAAGCCACATCTCCCTTCACAACTCTCCTCCCACTCTCCTGGCCGAGGCTCTGTCCATAACAACACATCCACACTCACGCAATCAGCTCTGGGGTGGTTTTTTTTTCCCCCAGCTGACTCAATGGGATATTTAGAAGCATCAGGTTATCCTGGTGTTGTGATGTGTTAATGCAGAATGCACAAGAGAAACTCCAGCAACCCCCAAACGTGATACATCATGGGCAGAATGGGGCTTTTTATAACAGAGACTATGAAAAGACCTCCCAAGATAGTAGCTGTTCTGTTCGTATCACACATTATTGTACACACTCTTCTTCCTTGCCCAAGTCTGAAAGAGGAGGGTGTAAGAATAGCAGCTTCTTACTTCATTCGTCTGCTTCCTGTGTGTGTACTCACAGTCGGGTCTGTTCGCATTAGCATCACCCACTGTGGCTCCCAGTTGCTATCGCTCACTAATACCAGTGAGTCAGCATAGCTCAGCATGGCTACAAGATGCTTGTGTGAAAGAATAATCTGCCCCAAATAATTTTTTTTGTTAGATTTATTAAGCAAATGCACTCAGGAACCCTCTACAAGCCTCTCAAAAAAAAAAAAAAAAAAAAAAACAAATTAAGAGAAAAATACATGTTCTCCCTCTTAGAGATTTCCTCCTGGAGCTTGTGCTGAGCCTCAGGTGTGTGAGGTGTTTAAAACAAGCTGATAAAGTCACTTTAAAAGTTGTGTGTAAAGCTTACAAAAATAGCAACCTTGTGAGTGATTTATTTGCTAGAGAGGGAAGTAAGCAGTCTCTGATGGCTCTCCAGGCTTCAGAGATTTATTGGCCCATAGTACTACCTGCAAGTCAAGGTACCACTGTGACATTTGTCCCTAATTAAGTCATAGATATGAGTTAATTTTCAAATAGGACCATAATTCTTTTACTGTTGCCTCCGGCCATTCCCCCCAGCTCTGCTGTCACCTCCTGCTAGAAGGAGCCCCCTTCTCCCCAGGGAGCTGCCACTGCTTCCGGGCCTTAAATTGAAACAAGGTCAGGATGGCAGACCCAGAGCTGTGGGTGCAGGGCAGCTGGGAGCTGGAGCACAGTGCTTGTCTGTGGTTCCTGCGGGGCTTCCAGCAGCAGCATGGGAAGCCCTGGTACCATCTCAGTCCAGGCTGCTGGATTTTGGGAGTTGGAGGGTGCTGCAAGGATGTTCTGTGGCAGCAGCACCTGAGTTACAAACCACTTTGGGTGTTGTGCAAACCTCAACGCCCCTTTGGTTAGTTGTGATTTTGCTGCTGACTCCTCTAAGAGGAAGATTCTGCCGTAGGAACAAACTTAGGAAAACATAGTGTGCCTGCAAGACCCGATGAGTTTCTGAAGGGCTGGGGGCATTGGTGAGATGTGCCATGGGTAGTGTTGGAGGAACGGGTCCCTGCTCTTCCCAGATCTGTGTAGAGAATTGAATTTTGGGAGGAAACCTCTCCGTTTTGGGGTTCCCTGGGTGAAGGCCCCAGGCAGAAGAGCTGGGCCAGCAACAGTCCTCCAGAGCTGAGCACCCCCACCACACTGTCCAGGCCTCCACGGCCACCCGTATTCTGCTCCTCACTCTGCTACACTGACAGCTCTGGACACGAGTGAGGCTTTCCCTGAGGGCTCCCTGCTCAGAGCCCCATCCAACCTGACTTTGAATGTTTCCAGGGATGGTGCATTTGCCACCTCTCTGAGCAATCCATGCCCAGTGTCTCACCAACCTCAGTGTAAAAGATCTTTTTCCTAATGTCTCGTCTAAACCTCTCTTCTTTTAGTTTAAAACCATCATCCCTTGTCTTATTGCTACAGGCCCTCTCCTCCAGACTGTCCAGGTCCCTCTGGACCCTCTCCCAGGGGGCTCAGCCGAGAGCACCGCCTGTCCACCCCTCCACTGCCCCCAGAGACCCCCCAACCCATCCCTACCGGTCCCCATGATCGCTCCCCGCAGGCCCCCGACCCGTCTCTCCGGGACCCCTTGACCCATCCCCGCAGGATCCCCCCAACCCATCCCTGACAGGGCCTCCGGATCGTTCTCCGCCAGGACCCCCATCCCCGCCGCCCCCCCCCCAGCAGCCCCGCCCGCCCCGCAGTGCCGGTGGCTGCCGGCAGGGGGCGCTGCGGCGCGCGGCGGGGCCCGGGCCGCCCCTTCCCGTGGCGGCGGGGCCGGGGGGGGGGGGGGGGGGCGGCGCTGGCGAGGCCGCCGCGGCGCCCAGTCCTGCATCGCGGCCGGTGCAGGCGGTGCCGGCGGCCCCGCGCGGCCGGGCCCGAGCGCCGAGCCCCGGCTCCGACATGTCCGGCAGGATCGAGAAAGCAGGTGAGCGGCGCGGGAGGCCCGCGGGGCCGCGATCGCCGCCGCCGGGGCCCGAGGAGCTGCCCGCACCGGCGGGCAGGGCCTGGCGGGGCCGGGGGGGAGCGGGCAGGGCCCCCCCCCTCGCGGGGATCGGCGCCCCCGGCCCGGCTGCTGCCTCGGGGGGTCGCGCTGGGCCCAGGGGCGGCGGGGGATGCCGGGGATGCGGGGTCCGGTGTCCCCGCCGCCTGCCAGGGCTGGAACTGGGCTGCAACTGGGGTGCAACTGGGCTGCCCCTGAGCTGCAACTGGGCTTCTTCAGGGCTGCCCCTGAGCTCCCTCATGGCTGTTCCAGGGCTGCCACTCTTGAGCTGGTCCTAAGCTCCTCCTGGGCTCCCGAGCTGCCCGAGGGCTGCAGCTGGGCTGCTCCTGGGTTCCTGGGCTGCTCCTGGGCTCCCTATGGGCTCCTGAGCTGCTCCAGGGCTCCTGAGCTGCCCTAGGACTGTGCCTGAGCTGCCCCATGGCTGGGCCTGGGCTGCACCGAGGCTGTGCCTGAGCTGCTCCTGGGGTGCCACTGAGCTGCATCCAGGCTGCACCTGGGCTGTTCTCTTTGCACCAGGATTTTTGTCTTTTCTTCTGCTTTTTTCTTTTATTTCCCCCCTTTTTTTTAAGTTTTCCTACACCCCTGCCACCCTTTCCGTGCAGCAAAGCATCAGCAAAGCCAGGGCGCTGCAATGCTTTGGGGCCTACTCGCAATGATCAGTTGCAGCTTCTCCAGCTTTCCTCTTCTGGTGTTTGTGCAAGATGAGAAAAGATGAGTCCATGGGCAAATGTCAGAGGGAACTTGCTTTTTTTTCCCTCTCTCTTGCAAAGCTCTCCCCTCTGCCTGGGCTTCTTGACTAGAGCTGGAGCCAGGAGAGGCTGCTGGGATCTCCTCTGCTCTCACAAGGAAATGCTCAGGCACAGATCAGATTGTCTCTCTGTGCTGCTGGAGTTGTGTCTGGTTCTCAGTTGTCACTTTAGGTGGTTGAATGCCCCTGTTTTTCTGTGTAGTGGGAATAGTATGTTTATAGATTCAATTAGTGTTTTGCAAATCAAGTAGTGAAGTTATTTAGTTTAATTATGTTGCATTTAATTAGCAGAGAAAAAAAATCAATGCTGTTTTCTATTTTTTATTGTAAGGAATAGCTAGGCAGTTTTCTATGGGGGAATGTGGGGTAGCAGTCTGAGTCAGGATGTGTGAAGTACAGAGATTGGGCTTTCAAGGAGAGCAGCCACTGCTTTAGGAAAGAGGTAAAGTTGGTAGCAGTGCTTGCTGGCTTTGATCATTTGATCCTGGTTCGTTCTGGCTTCTGCGCTGCATATACAACTGTGTTCTCCTATGATAACGGGTTCTGGAGTGGCCTCCAGGGAGAAGCAGACTTGGCTGCCTGGCGGCCGGCTTTTAAGCGCAGTACGTAGGCATGTTTCCAGCTCTTAGCGCTCAGTTACTGTCTCGCATGTGCATCACATCATGGGACAAATGTTATTCCAGAAATATCAGAGGTTAATCTGATGCACGATCCCTTACGTAGTACCGCAACGTGATGCTTCGCTTTGGGATTCTGGCTATGTCTTTTCAGTGCTTACTGGGATATCGCTGCAACTGTTTGTCCGGGAAGTGGGTAATGGAATAAAGAAGGTGTTAGTGTATATAGACTTGGGGCCAGCTCTGCAATAATTGCCACTTGTTTGTGCTAGAGGTGAATTTGGCTTGGGATTTTAGTAAATGCTGATTGCACTGTAGACAGTAATTACAGATGTATAAATAAGTGATCACGTTTTGTTTATTCGCGTGCAGTAAATAACCCTGTGAGAATAGTAAATATAACTCCACACCAGCGAAGCAGCGTGAAGAGTTCAAACGCAGGAACATGACTCTGTAGACACACACAAACGCAGTGTGGTTCCATAAACAATAGAACAGAAAGGCCAAAAATACCATACAAAACCCATACGCTGTGCAACCTAGAGACCTGACCTTGCGACACACTGAACTCGCAGTGAAGAACTCAAGACATCATGCAGGACCCATCCCCAGGTCAGTGCTGTAAGTGTACAATTTGGAAGATGCAATGGGTGAAGCCTTGATGCAGAAGCTTTCGTTCTCATCACTGTGTATCATGGTGATGATTTGCTGAACAAGAGAAACTAAATCTGGGAAAGTGTGCTCTTTCAACTGCTTGTGCTTTCGTTTCTTTAAGAAGTGTATTTAAATAAAAAAGTTTAAATCCAGCCCAAACATAAACTGGAGGAGGAGAGAAAGGGAAGGAGGGCTGAAAGCCAGCTGTTCCAGTGCAGTACAGCACAGCCTTGATGACTGTTTCTGAGTGTTTGAACTTCTGATTGACACAAGTAGTTCGGTGAGTAGAGTCACCGAATAAACAGTCTGTAATACTGCAGTAATTCTGGGATAACATTTGTCAAAATGTGTACAGTAGCAGAACAAAGGATACAGAATCATGAAACAAATGCTATGAGGTCTAAAGTCTGTGTATTTGTGTACATTGGAATTTATTTTTTTCTTATGGGAACGGAAATACGTGGAAACCCCATTACGCTGTAAATAAAATAGACTGTTGCCTGATAACAAGTTGTCTTCGCAAACTTCGGAAATGGTTTGGGCTTTGGTTTGACTGCCATGACCATCTAGTCAGGCTGCTAGGAAAAATGGTGTTACCTATAGGGTGGAACCCTGGAGATCTAAACATCTGCTCCCTGGTTCCTTAAATTAAACACCTTGTTGGCACTTAATAATAAGTGATCAGAGATAACAGTTACCTTCCTGTCCAGCAAGGAAGAGCGGACAAGGCTCCCTCTGGAGCCTCTCAGTACTGCTGTTTAATCAACAGAAGGGTAAAGCACTTCAGAGCACTGCGTTGAAGTGAAGGGGAGCCATCTGGTAGTGTAGAATAGGATGGTATATTTTGTTTTGCTAGTATTAGTCTTGCTGGTTTTTGTTAGGCTCCAGCCAGGGGACTTCCAAACACTTTTTCAAAGCAGAACCCTTATTGACTTGAAGAGAAGAAGTGGCATCCAGCATTGTTTTTTCTTTGCTCTAGAACTGTGACTTTTTGTGTATGCTTTCAGAAAATATTTGCTTTCACCCTAGTTAGTCTTACAGTTTTGATCTAAAATGAAAAATAGGGATGCTTAGAAAGACTGGAGAAGGTTGCCAATTCTGCTTGGGTTCCCTGTTACCATGGCGATGCATGAATTCCTGTGTTTATTTACCTGATGGATTACATGCTTCAGGGAGTTGCACTATTCTGCATCATTCAGGGAGAATAAGGGAGCAGTTAGACACCGTCAGGTCTAAAACAAAAGCTCTTCCATGAAGCAGGTCTAGTTAAGAATGTCCTTTATTAAAACCAAAGACATATGGATGCCATACTCTGAAGGATTATTCTACTTGATGTTTTCAATCTTAATCTTGTCATTTCTTGCAAGGTTTTCATATCTTTTGAAAGCTTGCTTTTTCAATAGTTGTCTGCTACGGGTTGTCCGAGATAACTGTTTTCAAGCATTAGCAACCTGGTGTGCAGTCAGTTATCTGTGTTCTGCTCAGGACTCAACTGGATTTATTAACTCCCAGCAGACTAAAAATGCTGTTGTCTTCAGCTTTTACTCATAAGTATTTGCCTGATAAGCAAATTCACCTCTGAAGTCTCATCCTTTCGTATTGGTGGTATAAATGTCTAGGGGCGATCCCAGAAGAACTCTGTTCTTGAGGAAAATAGCAAAATAGAAGAAACAATTCAGGAGGCCAGTTTATTCCCATCTTTATAGAAACTTCATGTTTATCCAGAGTCCTCTACACCGATTTACATAATTTTGAATTGTGCATCTTCAAATGTTTTTGAATTAACATGAAGTTTCCTGGCAATGTTATTTTTAGAGAAGATATGTTTTGAACTGCCTTCACTTCTTGGATCATTCTATGGAAATTATTCTGCATATTTTCTACACCTGTGCAGTTTTCTGCAGTTTCTCTTTGTCTGAGTTATGCTTATGTGAGTTACTAGGCAGAACCGTTTCTCAGTTCAGTTGTGCCTTCACCACAGTACCATGTTCTTCAGTATCAGTGAGGGCTTTTGAATTCTAAGTTTTGCAGTAAGTGCTGCTCTACTGGTGTTTTTCAAATAATGTTAAAATTCTCTGTGAAATCTGTCCTGGAATCTGAAAATTAAACTCTTCTAAAGACTCACTTCATAACTCTAAAAGCATTTCAGTTCCAGTTCTTCCTTATCTGGGCTTTTAGCACCTACTGCATCTCCTACCGTACGCTGCTCGGATAGTGACATAGTTTTACTGTAACTTGTTTTAAAAGCATCAACAGTTCAGTCTAGTTTTTTTGTAGAGGCAAAATACGGATACAAGATGATTGTTAATTTAATGTTTCCTATAGAATGGTACATAGAGTGGAATTTTGCATTTTTTCCAAGCCAGGATAGGGTTGGCAGCTGTTCTGGTGCATAGCTTCGAGATTGGGATGTTCAGAAATGTAGCCTGTGGGATAACTGCTGCAAGATTGAGATGGTCATAGCAGTGTTAAGAAGGAGGTGGACAAGGAGTGGAGAAAAAAGACAGCTGAAGTCTACTGGAATGTGAAGCAGCTGGGTTGTGCCTGAGTCAGTGAAAAAGCAGAAACTGGAAACAATCACTAAATTTATTTTCAGTGCAAGCAATCGGTTTCCTTGAACCGCAATGACTAAATATATCTATTGGTGTGATTTTTATGTGGTGGTAACTCTTACTGGCTCTTGCTAACCTCCTGGCAAGCAGGGAGATGAGTGGAAGTTCACTGTCAGTCAAGACAGGGAACACAAATGTCCCTCATTTAGTTCTGCTCCTTCATTTGCAGAGAATATTTCCTATTTGTAAGGGACCCATAGGCTGTCAGCATGGCTTTCCTTCTTGCAGTGTATTGCATGAGTGGGAGAAATGTGGGTATTTGTTTCTAGGGAAGAGAGTCAATCTGTAATTGCTTTTTCCAGTTTTCTTGGGGTTTTGTTAATCTTTTTGGAAGTTTTGAATTGCAGTTGATACCTCAGCTCATACTCTAATAAGTCTGTAAGTGCCGACTCTGATGCAAAGATGTGGGTCTGTTTAAAATATATATATGTTAATGCCATATTTATTCCAAAACCAAAAATCTGTGGATAGAATTGGCAAAATGTGTTTTGCTGTTGACTTACAAGTCGTTTGAAAGGAGAACATTCAGTTCAGAAGCTTACAGCATCTTAACTGCAACTGGAGGAACGTGAAGTGTTAACTTTCTAGACTTTACTTTAAGGAAACTAGAGAAATGTTCTACCTTTCCTTGGCAGAGGCATTTGGTGGCTAATCAGATTTAAATCAAGTGCTCAAGCATTACAGGATGCTGTGTATTACAGGAGATGTCTAGGTAGTTCTCAGCTGGCTACTGCAAGGTGATAGCTGGAATTGTTTGTTAGCATCACATCAAATTTGGAAGATCCTTTTACAAGGCCTTGGCAAAGGTAAGATGATAGAGTGCACCTCCTGTCTTTGTGCCAGGTAAAATTCCAGAAACTATGTAATATATTAAAAACAACAAATTACATGTCAGAGCTACAGGTAAGGTGATTTAATAGCCACCTTCCTCTCTCCTGCTCCTCACCGCACCCATCATTTTGCAAGTTTGGGTACATGTAGAGGATGTAAGTTGTTCCATTTTCCAAGACAAATCATCCCAATGTTTTTCTGATAAAACTAAAGATCTGTAGTTTTGGGGTTTTTTACCAGTTTGCAAAGCAATTGACCTTTGTGGGCTGTTGCTTAGCAGTGAAGGGAATCCTTCAGTCTGTGTTCCTCCTGTGGAGACTTTACATTATCTGGAGAAAAACCTGTGCGTGGAGAGGGATCATTCAGCTTCTCAAATTTGTGACAGAATAGGCTTTTGTCTCTGAAAAAAATTCAACATTTGTTGTGCTGTAAGTGCCTGACGATTTGGGAAATTCTGCTTTGGTGTTGCATCTGTCTTTTTCCTTTATTACTGTTAGCAAACTATAGGATACAGCCATTGTCATGGAAACAGTATGGAAGGAGTACTGAAATGACCCAGCTATTGCAAGAGTATTAGCTTTGTTATTTTCAGTTTTGTCTAAATAACCAAAGCTTGACTTTCCTGGTGTACAGAGAGAAATGTTGGAGAACATAATGGGTTGAGGGGATGGTAATGGAGAACAGTGTGTCATTCTCGTTGCTTTAGTAGAGGTTAGAGGGAAAGGGAGAGCTGGTTGGAGAAGAACTAGATTTATTCACCTTTGCAAGTTTGAATTTGCTGCACCAGGACTCCAAGGTATATGAGAAGGTGGCCAAAGAATGTAAAAGGGACATCACAAGTGGAGATGTTGATGAAATGATTGGAAAGACCAGGAGAGAAGTAAGAGGATGGCCATCCCACAAATGCTGGAAGAGGAGGGAATGGTGGGCTAAGTTGCATGCAAGAAGAGCAGATATGAAAAGAGAAAAGACAGGCGGATGCCAGAAAGGAAAAGCAGTCAAGGAGGAGGCTGCCAGCGGCTTTCACAGGAGTCTCGTCCAAGGCAAAGAGACAGAAGATGAATTTCAGCAATCCGGAAAGCTGCAGGAATCCTGCAGGTTGGGACGTGCTGCCAAAGGAATGTTCTGCAGTTCTGCTATTCGCGTTACTGCAGCTTGACAAGTCTACAGCTGTATTACCTGATCCACACTTAAAAATACTTTTTTGATCTCTTCTTATGCTGTGTGACATTGGTACTGATAGAGAAAACATTTTCATCTGTTTGAGAGAGAAATTGTGTCCCCACATTTTCTCTGAAACCATCAGAGAATGGATCAGAATATTGGTCTACTTTTGTTTGCGTTGCATATTTCAGTTAATACTCTTCAGCTTTGAAACAGTCTCTTGATGTTAAATCTGCTGGTTTAGTTGCTATCATAGTTCATCTTATCTGGAGTTTGTAAGGGTAACATTTCCATGTTGAGAGCACATTTAGGCAAGTAATTTAAAAGATTTGAGAACTGGCAAGAGCTGAATGAGAGGTTCTAAGCCTTGGCTAGCATTTTATTTTCATGTTTCTTTCATTTTCCTGGTTCCCCTTTTATACCACTGAGAGGGTCAATTGAGTATGGGTGGCACTCGAAGAGATTTCTTAATTATAAAGCTGAGACTCTTTGAAATAAGCAAATCCATGTTTTGCATCTTTTTATACCTGGGTACCAGTCTCTGCTGCTTTGTGTAGAGCTTTTCTGGTGTCATAAAAATACTGTGCGTTTTGTGATTCAAGTTAACATCTCGGTGTGGCCATTGGTGCCTCCAAGAAAATATTAAATCATTCTGCTGGGGGAGAAAGGTTAAAGCTTGCTTGCACTCTCGTGCTCTCATTCTTTCTCTCTGAAGGCTTCACGTGGAGATGCCTTTTGTTGCGTACTTAACATATTCACTGAACCAGTCCCATTTGTATTCTAAACAAGATCTTTAATTTCATCCCTCGCATGTACTCAAAAAGCTTGGGTTTTGAAAGAAAATAGAACATAATTTTCTTTTTGAGCTTCTGGAAAGAAAGCTAAAAATCAGGAGAGGTTAGAATCAAAGAATAGTTACCTCTAGCTGATGACATTGGAGTAAGGAGATGCTGCAATTTGGTTGATTGATTAAATGTTGATAAAATTTTATCAAGAGACTAAGAATGTAGTTCTGGATCTATTAAATTGCAGTTTGCCGGTAGTGTTTAGCAAAAGGCGCTTGTCCACAAGGTACAGCATGCATTGTTTTACCCCCTATCTTTTCATGTTTTCATTGTGCCTCTCAGTCTACCAGCCTGTCCTGTCCATGCTGCCCAAGAGGTAGCCAACATAGCCTCAGGAATAAATTCCATATTTAGAAAGTTTCCTTTATGAACCAAACATCATGTAATAAAGGGTACCCAGGGAAATCAATATTTTAGTTCTGGTCATTTAGTACATTCCAACTATTCTAGACAACAGTCCTCAGCGGGCCTCAGCAGGATAATGCTGTTTAAAACACAGTTTTCCTTGGTGATGGGTTATCCTTTGGTTTTGGGCTCCGACTGTATTGTTTGTCAATTTGCATATGGGGAGATAGTGTGTGAAGGGTTCTCATCCATGTTTTGTGTAACAAAGCAACTTCGCATTTCATTATTGGCAGCAATGTGTGCTGCAGCTTTCATACACAAAGAAATTAAACATCCCTCTTTTGATATATTTTTTCCATTTTAATTTTTTTAAGCCTGTGTTTGCTCCTTGTCTGATTACAGGAAGCTTCAAACTGAATTATATAAAAGAATAAGAATTTTGAGGAACTAGGGAGGTCTCCCAGTTTGGGCTCATCTATGAATTAACAGGGGCTTTCATAAAATGTAGAGCACTGGTTTGTGCAGGAGGTGCTTTGTCTGTATTAATATCCTTGCAAAGGTCACATGAAATCACCTGTTAAGACTGATGCCAGATTTTTGATGGAGCATGGTAAGAGTGATGCAGGGGTTGGGTTTAGTCTTTTACTGCTTGGAATTGCTTCTCTGGGGCTTCTGTATGGGATGAAATTTGCTGTACCTAAAAACATTATGCACCTGAAAAAAGCTGTATCTTTATGAGCAACACCCAGGAGAACAGAACTGACCGAAACTGAGGTGGGGAGTTTCTCTGCATTCAGCTGAGGTTTTCTGTTTGCTATTTGTCACTAGAAAGGGTGGCACTTCTGTCTCTTGCTCTGTCAGCCTAGTCTGTTGTAGTTTACAGGAGATTTTACTTCGGAAGATTATAGAACCACCCTGTTAAAATATTCTAATAAATATAAGGCATGGCATTTAAAGTACTTTGTGTACAATGAGCTGTCTCTGAAATATGGCCAATGTTGTCATATTCAGGTGTGCAGTGTCCCTGTAAAGAAGAACCACCGAGTCTTGACACATAACTTGGTGCATCTGCTCAGAGGTAAGCTTGCTTCTTGTGTCTGCACCTCTCTTAATTAACTTGCAGCATCTTTTCATAAGGAAATAGTGATGGCTTATCTGTCTATCCATCCCCTGTTGGAACTCTTGGATCTTTTGGCCACTTTCAGTCAGACTTTGAGGAGGAATTGATATTAGAAATTTATTTAAATGTCTGCATATTTTCTGTAGAAGACTGAGTAGAATGAGGAGACCACAAGTATTGCCTTCATTGTGGCAAAAGGGCAAATGTAGCTCTCTCATACTCTGGCCATCTGGTGTCAACTGGTGCACGCGTCATTTCAGAATTACCAACACACATGGTGCTTCTTCTTCAGAGAGATGTGAAGAAGCTGGATGTGTTGTGTTGGAAGAAGAACAGATGGAGTTTCACTAATATTCACTAATTATAGAGAAGGCTTTTAAAAAACTAGGACCTGGATGATGTAGTTTGATGATTTAACAGAGATTGTGATCTTACGCTCATTCAGTTGTGTAGACCTCTTGTCAGACTAAACTTGCCTCATATTGGTTTAACCTACACTGTAAAATTCACAGGCATGAGATAAAGCTGACTGTATTTTGAAAAAATGAGACAATGATACAGTGAGCTACTCTAGTTTAACCTCAACTGATGCAGTCTTCTTGTATAGACAAGGTCTAGGGGAAGGTATTTCTTCTCTGCCACCCTCGCTTTGGCACGCCTGTTTCTCGCAGCGCTAAATCAAACGTGCTCTTTGTCCATAATCTTCACCCCTCAAACTGCCCGCTGTCTGGGAAGGAAACCATGATCAGGAGAAGACCCCCTTGCCTCTGAAAAAATCCCATCTCACATGGAAGTCACTGCTGAGAGAACTAAAAAAAGAACCCACGTACCATGATTGCGATGCCTGCAAGAGCTCACTTAATATTAACCCTGCTGCTGGTGGCTGGTCTGTGAGCTGGCAACGTTTTTATCTAATTTGCTGTTAGATGTAGACCTTTTAGAGTTGAATTTCTTTGCTTTCCCTTGTGCTGCTCAGCCAGGGAGACACAAGGTATTGCATTCCATCAGCCAATGATTTGGCATCAGGCTGAAAGGTAAAAAATACTGATAGAACATTGTTCTACTTTGCTGATTGAGTTGTGAACTGGTTTGCCTGGAACTTGGAATGCCAAGGAAAAGCAAAATCCTTTGGAACAAAGCAAGTAAGTGTGTCTTGGGGACAGCTCAGAGGAGCCAATTGAGTGCAGTGAAGGGTGCGTTGCTCATGAAAGCCAACGTATCATAGTAAAAATGCAGGGCAAATGAACCCTTAAAAACTATGTAAAGAGAGAAATTGGTTCTCATTACTGTCTGTGTATGTTCCCAGGTAGTCTTTAAGCAAAGATGGTTTTGTCCTGATTTTGTCTGTCTTGGCTGAAAGCAGTTGTATAAATTCTTTAAATATGCCTTGGCAGCTCTTACTCCTAGGTTTTACCCTGAATTACAGCCTTGTTCATTAGACCTCAAACCTGAGGTGAGCATTTCATTGTAAGGGCTCCCCGGAGACATCAGGTACACCACAAGTGATGCACAGGAGAACTTCCCTGAGCTTCCGTTTGGCTGGCAGCCTGAGCAGTGCAGAGGTCCAAAGGATCAAAAACATCATTCGAACCAGACATTGGTGCAACCTGTGTCATTGCTTGGGGTTGTCAGGATTGTTGTGGCTTTTTACAATGTGTGTAAGGAAAAAATGCTTACCTGGCAGCTGCCCACAGTTATCTGTGTTCAAGGTTACCAGCCCAATGTGGATTTTACACTTTTTTTTCTGCCAGAAGTTAACATGATAAAGAAGAGCAAAATAAGGAGAGAACTGAGGCATTATTTCTGGCAGCTGGGAAGATCAATTTATCTGTAAATCCTGAGAGTCTCTGGCAACAAGGTGTGTAATAGTGTTGGTAACAACAAAAACTATATTGGAAGGTTGTTGATCCCTTATGTCATTGTTTTGATACTTCTCAAGTTCTGTCAGTGCTGAGGGCTGGTATAATAATGCCATCTAAGATTACAGCGAGTGGTCACCCAGGCTGTGTGAGCATCCCTGCCAATATGCAAAAGAATTCTGCCATCAAATGGATGCACAACTGATTCCAAAATAATTCCCAGCATGCATGTGCGATTAACATGAATGTTGATCGAGGTCTCGATCTGAGTCTGGCACCCAAAGTTGATAACTCAGGCAAAACACTGTTGTCAACAACGTTGCCAATGCTGTGGCTTGTCCTGTGGGTTTTATTATTACTATTGTTTTCATTTGTTTTTATCATTTAATACTTCTCAGACAATGTACTTCTCATCTAAGAGCTTTGGCAACATAGTATTCTAAGTTTCAAATATTATTGTGATGGAGAAAAACATCATGCTGGAAATACAACTACTCAGTAGTACCCATCTAATGAAATTGTTATTCAAAGCTCTTTTATCCAGGAAAGTAACACTGGTGTCTGTTGATGCTGCACACTGTGATCCTAACCTTTGGCATGATAACAGAGCATAAAACCTGGCTCCTTTGCAATCCTGTGCCATTGAGGAGTCATTTAGTTAAATTCCTTAATATTTTTGCAGCTGTGGTTGTGGTTTATTAACTGATGCTGCCTTGAAGAAGAGCCTGTGTCTGCAGCAGTTTGCATTACTCATCTGTCAATACTCGCAGAGTAAAACAAATGGGTCTGGGTTAGAGGGGTTTCTGCTCTTCTCTGTAAATGTTTTCTTTTTCTCCATCCCTGCTACTTCACCCAAGGAGAGAACAGTTTCAATGCAGTACATGGTTATACGGTATTGGATAGGAAGGTCTGGCCTGCTTTGTCTGTTAGGATTATTTTAAGATATGATGTTTAGATTTTATTAAATGAACTAGAGGGAACTAAAAACATCTCTCTCTCCCAAAGTATTCTCACTTGTACAGCTGTAAAATGCCCTTTATCCTGAATCATCCCAGCTGAAGAATATGATTTTGGCCAGTTCAACAATTTGCTTTTCAGGTGAAATCCAGTTGAGTTTTGTTTGGCTTTGGTTTTGTTTTTCAATTTTGAGGGACTGTGTAAAATTAGATAAGCCAAAATTATTCCATTGCTGTGGTTACTGATGCAAATTGTAGGGTTTACAGTAATTGCCTTGGCTTCTGGGTAGAATGCAGGAGGCAATTTACCTGCCTGGATTTTGGTGGGGGTTTTTTTCACCATAACTGCAAATGAAGGGCACATCTTGTTCTCAAGCCCCTGAAGAACAGGGATATCTGCTCTGAGGGATGGAGATGGAAATTAATTTCATGCTGGTGCATACCATGGGCAAATGAATGGAACAGTCTGCTTTTGTAGCAGATGAGCAATCTATACAAGATGCTTTGGTGGAGGAGGGCAGAGCCATAGCAAAAGGATGAACGTAATATAATAACTAGGGGAGAAGGATTTGCAGAATGTAGGGTATTGACTCATTGAGCAGAGGTTTCTCTTGAGTTTCACGCTTGGCTGTGAAAAGTATTGAGCAGAACAGCAGTCAGGCTAGTAAACAAGCATGCTTACAAGCCAAAAGTCAGTTCTGACCGCTTTCTGCTTATGTGTATTTGGAGGGAAGTAGTGGAGTCCTTACACCCTTTTCCTGTTGTGCATTCTGGTTTTGCTTAGTTTTTATCCTGCTTCAAAAAATCATGGTGGGGCAAAACCACATGCAGCACTTCCCTGGGCAAGATGTAAAGAACTGAGGCCCAGCTCAGCCTGGCAATTCATGATTTGAAGCCTTGCTTTGTGCCTCTGCCCTTTGGCTACGTGATGGGTTGGATGGTAAGTTGGTACCAGTTTCCTTAGCGCAGACCTTCCTTTTCTCATGGAGTTGCAATCAAATGCATTTTAAAGCCTGTCCTATTCTGTGTTACCGTGCCCTCCAGAGAGAGCAGAGGGAACCGAAACCTCTGCCAGACTGAGCTCTTTACTAGCTGCAAGCTTGAGGACATGGTTTGGAGATAAAAACTGATTAGTGGATAATGCCCCCAGAATGAATAATCTCACCCTTAAAAGATGAATTGCAGATGGTTTGGGGTGAGAGAGGTATCAGGTTTAAAATGTCATTCTTTCAGTAACCTGAATCTACTGACCTTGCGTGGCATTGCAGAGATCATTCCAGCTGCGTAAGGATGGAAGGAGAGGCTTTCCAGTAGTGAGGGGCAATGCTTCCTGCTTTGGGCTGACACCAAGACCCCAGTCCTGTATTCACCCAGTGGTTTCAAAGGCCTTTCACTCCACAAGGTCAAGGAAAGCTTCCAAAATACAGAGGGGAGCCATTGTAAACTCCCAAAGCAAGAAGGTTTAGTATCTAATACAACTTTTAAAACTATTTTCAGATGGGTTATGTGTCTTTACTCATCTTTCATCGTTGCAAAGGTAACAATATACATGTGTTTGCCTAGCTTTGACTGGAAAGCTTGCAGAAAAAAAAAGGCTGAAAGATAAAACCAAATTAAGGACTATACAAGCAAGCTATGTCAATAAAGATCATCATTATGTGTAGCTGTGCAGCTTATCAAATTACTCCAGCAAGAGTCTCCTCACAAATGCCTTTGTATTTTATCTGTTGACTCATCCATCTCAACACTTAGAGTAACATTTCAGTACTGTCTTATGAAGCCCATGATTGAAACAAGGCTGTTCTTGGGCTGGTTAATCACAGATGCCATTAATACAATGATGTTTGTCTTGACACCCTGTCTCACTGTGGTGGCATTGTGAGCAGCACTGCTGCGCGAGGAGGTCTTCTCTGGTTGAGGACTCACTGTACAGGCAGATCACTCAACATTTGTATTCAGTGGAAAGTCAACATTGAAAGAGCTTCAGACCTCTCATTAGCTGGCAAACGGTCTCACTGGCACTACAAGTGATGTTAACAAAAGGTTAAGTTGTAGTCTGCAGCACTGCTAATTTATTTAACAGTTTTATAAAATGCTGGGATTTCATTCTGTTATGGAGCACCAGAAATGTGAAAGGAAAGCTCGAATTCATTTTCTTCTTGTGTGAGTTGGGAAGGTGATAAAGGAAATATGATTTGGACTCAGGTATTTATTCTTTTAGTAGAACAATGTCAGTCCCAAACCAGCGCTTCTCAGATGTGTTTTACCCTGGGAACTTGTATAAAACGTCTTCCCTTTCAGCAATTTCATTTTTAGCTGTATAGAGGGCGTAACCATTGTTTAAGGGAGTGTCGGTGGCATGGAGCCAGTTGATAGCTAAACTCTATCGTGAATTGTTTTAAAGAGAGTATGATTTTCTGTACTGAGATATATTGATGACTCTTTTTCAAGGCAGGAAGTACATGCTGACTCCAGCAGTTGCCAGAGCAGCTGTTCAGTATGAGTAAGCCATATGAAAAGTCTTGTGAAAACCTGAATATCAGTAGGAAGCAGTGCAAGCTTAAATGATCAGCACCAATGTGTGGTTCAGCTCTGTCAAGAATTGCTTTCATATTTTGCTTGCTCGGAATTTTATACTGGAAAAATTTGTTTCTAATGGAATCCAAGTCTGAAGGATAGTTTACAGAGAGGTGTTCAACTGCAGCCTGGTTGATATTTGTAAAGGCTTGTCTGGACACTCCCCAGACACTTGCTCCAGGGTACAAATTTATTTGATTTATCCTATGTAGTTGATGGAGCAGTTTCTGTCTCTCTAAGTTGGCATCTCAGCTGGCTCCATGGCTTTTGGTATTTCCTAGCATTGTAGCACCAGTGTCATTTAGACAGGGTTCCTACCAAGGGCTGTAATAGGCAGGGCACACACTTGAAATGCAGTCCTCTCCCTGTCCTCTGTTTCCTAATAAGTGAGTTGGGGTTTTTTTTGTTACAGCCTGCTTCTGTTTTTAATCACAGAGCTGACTTTTGTCAAGATTGATACATAGATTTATATATTTCTGCTAAAATTCTGTTTTGAAGTAATGGATGTTTCAATGAATTTATGTAGTTGACTCTTTCTGGAAAATGACATTGTTATTTTGGGCTGCACTGTGCCAGCTGTGAACAACCAAGGAAGTGCTGGGCCCTGGTGGGCTCTTCTGGATACAGAGGCTGTAGCAGAACCACTGACCTTTGGCTCATGAAAAGAAGAGTAGGCAGGAAGAACTGTGCTCCAAACATGAACCTATCTAGGAGCTGTATGTACAGAGATAAGGGGAAAACCCTTCACCTATAGCTGATGGTTTGTGTAAGTTAACCCCAATCGTTTCCTAGCTCCACTTCTGAGATACTTCCAACCCAAGTCCAGTTACTTCCTTTGTTCTACATTTGAGCTCTGCCTCCGACTTGCTTTTCCTTCTGTATTGTTCCTTGTTGTCTTTGATACCAGGATATGATTTCTTCTTTGTCACCTCCCACTGCCCTTTATTTCTCTTAGTGTATGTCTTGTAAACTCATGTTGCTTGTACTGCATCCTGTCTAAGAGCCTGTGTCACAAGGTTTTGATTCAGTGGGGTTGTCCTGGAGATGTATAGGGATGTGCCAGCAAATAGTGGTTTGTATGTCACAGCAAAGGAATACACATACACATCTTGCCCAAGCAGTAGTGCTTCTCTTGCTGCTAAATGGGGTTCTCAGGCCATGGCTCATGAGGGTGGGAGTAAGGGGAAATGTGGGAAGTTCTGGCTTATTTTAAGAACAAAATTCAATTTCCCTTGATGCAATATTTCCATGAATCAAAAAGGAAAATGTGTAATGCTTAGTATTCATCTAGAGCTTTAAATTTTTAGAGCATTGTGCAAGCATGTATTCTGTATCTTTGACTTCACGATGGGTGGTGACGGAAAGTGCTGTCTGCAGTGAGGTGACAATTGTGAGTACAAGTCTGCCCTTCTTTCAGGTAGTGGTGTGATTTAACTTGTTAGCTCATCCAAATAATGTCTACATCTCCTTAAGCTTCTGTGGGCTTTTCAGTTATGGCTAGAGCTGAGTTTATTCCTGAGTTTATCACTAGAGTGGGTTGTTAGTAGACGTTTTTAAGGCATTGAGATCTCAATTGGGAGTGAGAGTGGAAGACATGGTCCCATGTAGTGGTGGCATCTCTCTGTTTGTGGGAAGATGCAGGTAACATTGTGTGCACAGAGCATGCCACCTAGAGGAACGGAGCAGAGCAGGCCAGCACGGCTGTAGCCATGAGGTGGCTGTGAAAATGGCTATGTTGAGACCTTCTCAAAGCAGCACCCTTCACGGCCCTGCCTTCCCCAGGTTGAGTGTGAGAAGATCCATGCACAGCTACCTTTCCATCAGCTCTTCTCAACAAACACTTCTCAACTTTTTACATGAGACCACTGTTCATAATTTACTGTCCTGGTTATGTTGATCCTAATCTTTCACAGAGGCTGAAGAATCTGAAATTAAGTTGTGGATCTCACCTCATATTCTCCGGAAATTAGGGTGAGGATTCTCACACAAGGTGTGGTTTGATGGGCTAACGCTCTTCAATCTCAGTGCTTTTTTTGGCTTTATGTTGCAATTTCTTTTGTGGGAGACTAATAAATTTCCCAGAAGATTATCCTAATTTCCAGAGTCTCAAAGTCTGAGTTGTAATTAAGCACTTAATTTGATGAGGGTTTTTAAATGTGTTGCTAGTCTATCGGCAGCTTGGGGAAACGCTTCAATCTTCAGCCCAGCTTCCCTTGTGTAGGTTTAAGCTCAGAAAGCTGGTTTATATTTAGAACCAGCAGAACTGCAGCCTGCCAGACAGGCCTCAGAAAACTGCTCCAAATCTGTGCTTTCTGCGTAAGTTATATCCAAATTTGAAATAAATCTGGCTTTCTTGAAGAAGTTGAAGTTAGGGTGATGACAATTTTTCATGAAGAAACGGGCATTGGGAAATTTTAATAATACATTTTATTGCTTACAATTGCATTGAGTACCCCCATTGCCACAAATGCCAGTAATCAGTACATCCATCAGGGAAGCAATTATTTTATTTCTTGATGGTCTGGAGACTCATGTTCATCCAGAGAGTCAGGGAGTTATGTTCTCAGATACAAGCACATGGATTGACCAGAGGATATCACCTCTTTAGGACAGAAATCTCTTTTTGATCCACCTTAGTCTAATATATTGCACAGTAAGGTCATAACCAGTCACTTGGGCTCATAGGGTTTAACACATGAACAATGATGACCGAGTAGGGGTTTTTTTTTATGCCATTTGAGGTTGTGGCTTTGTATTGGCTCTGATTAAGATTGTATTTTTCTGCTAAAGTTTCTCTCTGCTGTTTAAGTAAAACATCTTTTCTGCCCCCTTCTTCTGCACTTCTACTTTCACATTTAAATTCTCAGGAACAATCTTGAAGACGCTATTAGGCTGTGCCTCTGAATTGACCCCCATGTGTTTTCATCGAGACATTAAGATGGCCTTCCCATTTCCTTCTATTCTGAGTTAAAATTTTCCTGTTATGGTAATACTGGAAAAAAACCCCAAAAAACAACAACAACAAAAAAAAACCTTGAATTGCAATTAGTCATATGTTAAAGCAACCAGACTAAAGCCAGCAGGAAGAGCATCCTCTCGGTACCAGTGTGCCATTTTGGCTGCAGACAGATCTCCTGCATGCGTTGACCACTCACGCATTTAACAAGCCTGTTCTGTGGCTGCCCCCATGCCTCTCTCCTTAACTCGTATCCCTTTTGCTGATAACTTTCTGGCCTCCAGGCTACTGACAGCTGTTGTCCACTTGCTGCTAATTAAGAAAGCAGCATGAGGGATGGGAACGTGGATTGGAGAGATTGAGTCCCCCTCTCTGTAGCAAAGGGTTTCAACCTGATTAAAACAATTCTGACTGATGATTGATTGGCCTCTTTTTTTCCTCTTCTCTCTCTTGAGCCTCTCTGTAGAGAGCTTGTTTGCTATCAAAACTCACATGCTAGGCCCTGTCTGTGTCCCTGTATTTTTCAGATCCTATAACAATACGCAACGTCAGAACAGATTTACCACTGAAATAGCGGGCACGTGTGAAATTTTAAGCCACTATAAAGCCCCGTATTTAACATGCAGAGCATTATGTACATCTGTGCTTTTATCTAGAAATTCAAGTGTAGGTTGTATTTTTTAAATAAAATAGCACATGCTTTGTTGAAAATTTAGAAGGAGTTGTAAGAATCAAGATCATCATGAACTGACAGCGCTTAAGCGAGTGGGCCAGTGATTTAAAAGTTTTCCTTCTTTGTTTAAAGATTTTGCTTGTTTTGGTTCCTTGTTTTATTTGTCCATGTTTTGCATCAGGCCCTAGTGGGTGACCTTTTGTGTGATACGGTTACGCTGTGGTTTTTATGATCCAGCAAGAGAATGGGCTTGAACTCTGGAATTCCCTTTCTGGCCTGTGCTTCTGTGGAGGTGAAATGTTAGACTGAGGTTAAGGTAAGACGAAATTGTTGTATTAGTATACAACCAGAAGATATGAATTCAAGTAAAAGTGATGGTAATTTGGTAGAAGCATCCTCCTCGACACTGATGCTCTCTGGAGCTGCTTACCCCCAGGAATATTATGACTCTCTATTTCAGATTAGACCTCCTAAATTCAATCTGAATCCTTATCTGCAATAAGTGGGCTCTATATAGCCCCTAGCATGCTTTGAAAGCAGTGTCATTTTCTTTCATATCTGGAATGTAATTTCTTTTCTTCACATTGTGATTTTTCTCATGCTTGGCTATTACTTTTTACCTTGGAGATGATTGTTTATACAATAATCCAACGCAGCCATAGCTTCTCTTTAAAAGTGTTATGTATCTATAGGAGTAAAATGTTTATTTTAATTAAAAATTCTCTGTCTGACTTGGCTCCTTAGGCATGTGGCAGTGCTTTAACAAACCATGTCTGCCACAGTAAGATTGAACAGCAGGGACACATACCCTTACGTGCTTTTGACTATTCACCTTGTGTGCCCATCATTTTTCTGTATGATAACTTTCTGAAAGAAGCCTTGGAGCATTTGGCGTAAGCTTTTCAAACAAAGAAGTGGTTTTATATTTGTTTGATATTGAAAAAGAGCTATTCTACCAGTCAGTGTTATCATATATTCAGCTAAACACGTGCAATACCAAAATGGGAGGAAATATAAAATGCAGTGTGCCCATGACTAACCAAACTGGGCAGACTCTTTGGAACCCGGAAGGTTCAGGGTGTGAAAGTGCTATAATGTCCTTGGGCAGCTTTTTCTTTTCACATGAAGAAAGCAGATGCTCAGATGGTGCAAATAGAGCAGAAATCCCATCACTAGGTTGACCCTGAGTCCCCAAGCTGAAATTTGTAAATAAAGTGATTTATGGATATTACAGATGGAAATGGTGTTTCTTTTTTTTCCTCCAAGCAAAATATTATTTCCAAATAGATCATCTCATTATTGGGCTCTGGTTTGGATAGTAATTTTGTAAAGTAAGCCTGGTAGACATACTCTTAGAAAATTGATGGGGTGATTTCTCTACTAGTAACAATTTACGGAGACTCCCAATTCTCTCTTGCTGTGGGACGTAATTAAGAATATGAGGGAGTGTTTTTTTGTTTTGAAATGTTGAAAGTGACTGTAAGCATTTGTACTGGTACATCTGTACCGTTAGGAACAGTGAGATTGGTTGTACTGGGTCATTTGCTGTGGGTATTGGTCATTTCTTTCGCAGTAACCTGATTACTACTTGGACAGCCTTCCCCAGCTGTTTACTCTCTGCTGCCTGTTGACTGGCAGGGCATTTCAAGCTGATTATAGGAATATTATGCAGCTTCAGGATCACAGTTAGTCTGTTTGTCCTTTAATGTCACTGACAGTGACATCAAGAATTCAGCTGCTGTCATCCAGGTAGATTCTCTGCCAGTACTGACGTATTTTTGCATCTCTTCTGCATTAGCTTTTCATGGGACTGATGGCAAGTGTCACTTGCTCTGAATCCCCACCTCTCATCCATTTGTGCCATGAATTTCTGGCTGTGTAAAGTGAAAAACCATCACACAGACATTTCAAGGGCACAGAGGTGGCATTTTTGACATTAAAGGGGCAAAAGAAACATTCTGCAAATTCCTGTGTAAAAACTGGGTGCCTGTTTGGTGCTGGGTTAGACTTTGCCCTCGTCTAAATGTCAGCTAAGAGCTTTACTCCTGAGTCGCCAGTTGACTTCCCTTCCACTGGGTTTGTGAATGACAAAGTATTCCAGTGGAGCTGGCACTTCTTTGGGTTGTTTTGCAAATGCAGACCAAATTCTTAACAGGAGAGCACAAACCAGGAATTTCTGCTTTATGATGGAAAATGTTGGGTTTATGTTTTTGGAGGAACAGGTTTAGTTCCTCTGCTTTCCTAATTCCTTATAGTACCACCAGACTGTTCTTTAAAGACATGAAAAAGACAAAACAAAAACACTCCTACCAACTGGGAAAAAAAGATTTTATCTGAGAAACAGCTTCCAATATATATGGGAATTATCCCTAAATGTTTCCCTTTATTGCCAGTTTGGCTTCTAATTGGACAGTCTTATTCCAAAGTAAAACCATGTAAGGAGTTAATTGGGAGTACTGTGTGCGGGTTTCCAACCTTCAACTTGATTTGAATGAACCTTCTTGATAGAAGGGCCCTCTCATTTATAAAGTCTGAGATATAAGGTTCATATGAATGTTGGTACATTTTAGCGTGATAAATGACTGATGAATTATAGTTTCAGGTGATCTCCCTAAAAGTACAGATTCGTACAGCTGCCAGGAAACCAGCTCAGCTCTTCACCTGCACTGTTTTATGCCAAGAAATGGCAAATTGACTTGACTGTGCTTGAAGTATTTTATATATATACATTAATTCTCTTTTGTAAGTGAATACCTGTTGAAAATGTCTTCTGTGAGAGGCATCTTTCAGAGTTACTATATGAATCAGTTCAGCTTCATAGTATGGCACTATGACTGCTATATATAGTGGTGGGGTTTTATCCAGTGGCAGCCATCAAGCCATTACAAGTGTGTTGTACCTGTGGCTTCTGTGTACTGTCAGGATAGACATGAGATGCTTTAAACAACTGTGTTGTTTAAAGTCACATAGACTGTAGGAGCCTTCTGCGGAGGAACACAGGACTCTCAACACATTTTAATGAAGCAGGTTTGCCCAAGTCAAATGCCTTTTCCAGGATTTGTCCAAGACATCTTTGTGTTTGGCAGTCTTTGCAATAGTTTCATTGCTGGTTTTCAGGTTAATGAAGAATGATGGCACATTTAGTGCATTCAGGCCTTCCTGACTGCAGAGTTGTCAAAAATGAAGCAGGTGAGATCTCTTCCATCTGTTATTCTTCTACAGAAATCAGCAGTTTAGAGTAGAAGTAGTTGAGAGTTTGTTTGCTGAGCTTCAGAGTAGAGTTCATGAGTGCACAGAGAGGAAGAAAGGCAAAACTGACTTGTTTGTTTGAGGAGGGAGACAAATTGATTTTGTTGTGTAAATTTGTAAACAGGGTAGAAAGAAAAGGGAAATCTCCCCAATCCTAAAACAAATGAAGCCCAAGCTCAGATGGAGAATCTTGTGAAGTCATGCAGGACGTCATGGGAGAGTGCTCCTTGTGGGGAGCAGATGTTTGCCGAGGTCCTGCAGTCAATAGCAGCAGTGTTCAACTCCTCTGAGCCCCCTCCCACAACTCACAGCTGTTTCTGCCAAGCAGCACCCCATCTCCTCTTCTTTTTTTTTGCATCCCCCCCATGAGTTTTCAGAAAAGAGTAGAGAAAATAGAGGTCTGTGGGGCCACCAATCTGCCCCCTTACTTTGTTGTTATTGCAGAGTCTCAGACACATACTCTCCTAGCTATAAGTATTTTTAGCTCATGTGATATTAGATAGTAATTACAAAGCTGTGGTTTTAACTAGGCTGCCACAAAGCTTAGTGCTAGATGCTTCTTATGCTGCAAAATAATATTAATAAACATGGATCACACGTACAAAGTCAGTTCTGTGCTTGCAACGTGATAGGTGGTTGTTTATTAGTTGAAAGATGGTTTGTGGTGTTCTCATTGCTTTATTGCAATGTAATATTTTAAGTCATTAACTGGACTCAGCTGAAGACCTAAAATCCGACAGGGATGAAGCTTGTGCAGGGTGGTTGTGTGTTATCAGATGATAATATTAAGCACAGAAACTCTGGCAGGTATTTACCCATGTAATAATGGCACCAAAGGTACTTTTATAAATATATCTTTCTGAACCCAACCGCTGTGACACACTAAATCCACTGCAGAAATCAGGAGGTTACTGAATGTTTTTCACAGTAGAGGAGCATAAAGTTAATCACACTGAAGCTTTGACAAAGCACTGGCTTAGCCTGGCCGAAGAGGCAGCGCTCTCTGGACGTGATCACGCATAGCCTGACCTGACCCGCAGCCCTCCCGGGGCTGCCAGACCCAGCACCACTCATCTTGAGGCCTCAAGGAGCTGAAGTTTCTCGTTACAGACTAGTTGTTGTTTTCCAGACAGACCTCCTAAGCTCCCAAAGTATTGCTCAATGTACTGCAGGCTGAAATCAGTATTGATTCACCTTTTGGGGCTGGTCGACAGGATCGCCACACAAGCACGTGTTGCGTTGCAGAGACTTAAATAGCTTTGGCAGTTGTGGTTTTACTGTTTTGTGAAAAACAAATTAAATATAAATACTGTTCAACATTTTTATTTATAGAATCTTAAACTCTCTCTGCCACAGAATCTGGGCACGGGGTTAAAAACATGAGGTTTTTTGCATGGAGAGGATCATGGTCTTTGAGTGCGGTGCCCTGTGCCTCTGTGGCAGGTACGGCTCTTGGCAAGATCTTACTTTTGAAACCTGCTGCCATGCTCCTCATGGGATGCAGTATGATAAGGGAATGGGCTGGTAGCAAAACCTCACTGAAGTAACTTATTTCACCAAGATTTACTTGGTGATAAAATAATTGTTTCAGCAGGATTGTAAAGAAATCCTGAGATAAGGTTCAGCTTTGACTTTGGTAAAATATAGTCTCAGCTTAGCTCCCTTTAGCTTTCACCCCACTGAAGGTGTTTCTTCTTGAAATGTAGGCCAACTTCCTGTATCAGCAAACTGGAAGCTTATTAAAAATTAGAAACTGATTCTTAGTAGGGTCTGCTTTCAGTAATTTTCATAAAAGCTAACAATAACTGTTTAAATACAGATATCAGGATGATACAAGAAATAATATTGCACTCCAGCTCCAAAGAAATCAGGCTCAGCTGTCCACCTAAGTGGGTTTCCAAACTTGGCACTATATTAGGCTACGTAATGTTCCAAAGAAGCTGGGGAATAGCTGCTTTTTCTTAAGCATTAAATTAACAAGTAAAATTTTAGTGACTATTTCCATGCTACTGAAGCCTCAAGTCTTCAGCAGGCTCAGTTGTGTTAGCATGGATACCTTCAGATTCCCATCCTTTTCCTGGTGACGACTGTACAGACCTGCTGGGGTCTTCTTCAGTGAAAGTTTATTATTCTGTGTATTTTTTATGGTATTTTTATTTGGTTTAAAGTCAGGCTTTGCTGAGAAGCTGAGTGTTTGGAGCTGTATGTCTTTTCCTTGACACCTGGTGTCTGTAGGAGCAGTGTAACCACACGGTTTTAATTCAGGCATGAGAAGACAGGATAAAATAGAGAGTTGTCAGAAATAATTGTTTACTGCTAAAGTAACTCTTAGTGTTTATGTGCTGTAGAATAAAGGATAGATGTCTCAGACTCCGTAAGCCACCTCATGTTTCCTGCCATGATGGTATAGGGATGTGCTAATCCCACAGCTAACAAAGACCAGGGCTAGTATTTCCTCTCCCTCCTGGGCTGTTCAGTTCAATTAACATCTCCATTTCCCCTTGCTGGAGGCACTGATGTTTCAAATTGTGCTTATAGAAGACTAGAATTTCCTGCTGCCTGTAGGCAGGCAAATAAAACTGGTGGTTTGGTTGCAGATCCTATCAGATATAGAATAGGGTATGGAATTGAGGATATGGCCTGCAGCTTCTTAACCCTTTATGCAAGCAACACAATGGTAATGGAAAAGCAGCTTCTGACCTGATTACATCAGAAATTTCACACCTCTGGTGCTGCTGTATCACTTGCACACGTGCTCATCTGTATGTGGAGATAGAGAGCTGGCCCTTTGGGGCAGCTGTGTAGTAGTACTTCAGGGTTTAGTGATTTGCATAACCCTCCTGTCATGCCTTGTTTTACTGAGTAAGGGAGTATTAGGGAAGTCCACGCTGGTATTGAAAAGTCTCTCTAGGAGATGGTGTTGGCCTGGTTCCTGAATTTCATTTTTCTTTCTTTTGCAGAGATGTGAGCCCCCAGCATGGTGTGCTGGAGTTGTGCAGGCACGTTTAATCTCACCAAACCAATATCTGCTTTTCAGCATCTGAGCCCTGAGGATACAGTGCTAGTCAGAACAGTGAGAAATGAGGCTTTCTTGCAGAGGAGTTAGCTCATCTCTTAACATGCATGGAAAAGAACTTACGTCACACTCTCACCTGGACTGTTGCCCTTAATCTGTGGCACTTGCTGAAGAAGGAAATAAAATCGAGCATGTTTAAGCAAATGCTTTCCATGTTTTGATCTTATTTCTTGTGCTCAGCTCAGATGAGTGTGGGCGGAGGCTTTTGGGCAGGGTATAAGGTTCCTCCCGAGCCTCCTAGAAAAGAGGGGTTAGCTTTGCAATTCAGTCTGAATGTGCAAAGAGTCTGTAATCGGTGGTCAAAAATAAAGATGACTATAATTAGTAATGTCCAAAGCAACTGGAAATTGTGTCAGGCAGATCTGAGCCAGCTTCTCTTTTTTTCCATTGCCTAATGAATGAGAGCTGAGGTTACTCTCCGAGGATGAAAGAGCTGAGTTTTTCCCATTCAAAAGTGATGCTGTGGGTCAGATGCAAAGCCAAGACTCTCATTTACAACCTTGTTTTTCAGCTGTTGAACCTGTGGGCAGGTGGAGCAATTAGACTTTTCCCTAAAGCATCTAAAATAATGCGTTTCTGCTTGCCGTCCTGCAGAGCGCTAGTGACGACATTCTGTCACCTTGGAGATGGATAAACAGCCTCAGCAACATCGTGTTACAGTCTTTCATGTCTGAGTTTCAAAGCTGACAGCCATATAACTGACACCCAAGCCTAGAAGAGGTTTTTCTATATGGAAAGAGTCTAAATGTACTTGGTTTAAACGAGAGGAGGGGAGACAAAGTTTAAGCAGAGCTGAGTGACAAGGCTTTTTGCTTGGCCATGGCAGTGGTGAGAATGAACCGAATTAACTTTGGCTCACATGCTCCCTACAGCCTGGAGTGACTCAGGTAGTGCGTACACATACTTGTGCCTGCAGGGCTTTATTTTTAGATGTCTGAATCACTGTCATGACTGTATCCTCATAAAGCCGTTAGATGAGTGGGGATGCCCACGGACCCCATATTAAGTCATGTTTGGTGAACAGAGAAGTTCCACAGATTCCCTCGCAACCGTTGTAATTTCTGTGCTCAGAGCTGTTTGCTGAAGTAATGCAGAGGCTATGCCATGTAGCTGGATTATTTTTTTCCATTTAAAATTAAATGTTTAGTTAACAACCTTGGTGGTTTTTATGTTGAGCAGGGTGAGCATGGACCACAGCAGTCATGTTGATGTTGGATGCTACTTGACTCTCTTGTTTTTCTAGTGTTGCTGGTGCAGGGGGAGTTACGAGTCATGTTACCAGTGTTGTAATCCCATTAGTTCTCTCGGGCTTGCAGGGCTGTGCTAAATCAGTACTTAAATGGGAAATTACCAGAGACTCACCAGATGTGGCACAAAGGTTTGCTAGGGATTTGGTGCAGGGCAACATTTCTGCTTGGGAGTTGAGGTGGGACCAATCTGCTGGAGCAGTCTACTTTCAGATAAAACAGAGTAAGCCTCCTGTCTGTTGCTTATCAATAAATTACAGTATCTTTTTCAAAGAGACATCTCAAAGCCATCTTTGATGGGCCAGAGTTAACTGGAGTTGGGTAGCCAAGTTCTACTCCTTTAAACCCCTCCTTGTTCAATTAATTGCACCTTTCTGTTTCTTTTTCCTGTTGCTGCAATTTTGAGCAGCTAAAGGATTTCTCGTTTATATGTCTGCATGCAAGGAGATTTCTCTCTTCTGAAATACTTAAAGCTGAAAGAGGACAAGGAGGGAGCCTGGTCAGCTGCTCTGAACATGCCGCTTGATCTGGTGCATCTTCTCTTCCTCGCAGCCTGAAGATTTGCTTCCAAATGTGAAACTGGAAGGAAGAGCAGCTGTAATACTAATGCACCATAAAATTGATGTTGTTGGTTGACCCAGTCCTTTTCATTGCAGTCGGGAGACGTGGCTGAATTGATAAGTTGCCCTCTGTGCCTCCCAATTCTCTCACAAACACTGTGAGCTCTTTCCACATGAGGCTGCTGCAGCTGGAGATGCCTCTTTCATGGTTGCTTAGAAGAAAAAAAAAAAATAAAAAATAAAAATGTGCTCCCTGACAAATAAAAATGTTGTGCTTCCTCTGGAGACCCCAGAGGGCGGCGTAAAAAATAATGCAGGCTGTGAGTCAGTGAGCATTGCCTGGCCAGCTGAGAGGGAACTGAGCCTCCCTTTTCCATAGAAGTTTGTGCTGTCATTGCACATCATTAATGCTCACTGGTTTATGCTCATTCACTGTAATGTTGCCAGAAAAGAAAAAGGGCAGTTGGTCTTTCCGCTCCCAGCCGCTGGCTGCTTCGAAGGTGACGTGATTTTAAAGGAAAAGTTTCTCTAGCACTCAAGAATGATTGTTTGATTCTTGAGCTGCCCTTCCTCCACCGTTTTCCTCTAAAACCTGGCGGCTCTCCTAGCAATTGGATTCCCTGGAGAGGGCCTTGGAGCAGCTCACAAACAGCCCCACCTAAGGTACAAAGGTTAGGGTGGGCAAACTTCCTGATTGACACTAGACCCTCCCTTTTTTTTTTTCCGTTCTAAATCCCCTACTGGGTCTTTTTTTTTTGTCTCTGAATGAATTCTCCCTGCTTCAGTCCCTGAGGGTAATGGCAAAGTTGAGAAAAGTAAACTCACAGAGATGGAAATGGTAGGTCTGGGGCTTCTGTAGCACCCATGATGCAGCAGTGCTATGCTCAGATGTTTAGAAAGAATATTTTAATTTTGTTCTGTCACATTCTGCCTTTTTAGTATTCAGGATCCCAGTTTGCCCTTTTGAGAACTTGCAGCATCGCACAAGTGCTGCATATCAGCATTTTTACAGTTCTAAACATCCCCAGGACTTCTGGAAAAAGAGGGCATGAAATACAGCAGAAGGCTGTTTGCTGTGTAATGCGAGACTGCAGGTGTGAAAGGGCCAAGGACGTATCTGGGGTTCTCCTCATCTGTTTCTTCAGCCCTCCTCGAAAGCCCAGTGCTCCCTCTCCATCCTCATAGCTACACACTGGCATGTTTGAACATTTTGTCATAAGACAGAGAGAGATGTCCACCACAAAATTATTAGAAGTTGTTTTTCTAAGTGCCCCTGTGTTAGCTTTGCGTTGCACAGCCCACTGGTGAGCTTCATGTTGTCCCTCCTTGTGTTGGCTCTGCCAGCTCTTCTGCGAATGAACTCAGCTGTTGGGAGAGGCTGTTTGAGTGTCAGGTTAGAGCAACGTTTTTGCAAAGTTCAAAGGCTTTGATTTTCTGTCAATTGCTATTATTTGAATATTTGCATTACAGGAGAGCCCAAATCTTTAGCCAGGGCAAAGGCCCCACAGATCTGTGTACTTTGCATTCGAGAGGATGGAAGGAAGATGGTTGGGGATTCTAGTGATATACATATTTAATATACATATAAAATCTTGAACGATCTGTGCTTTGCAGCACATGATTATCATGGGAAGCTCTCATGTGCCCATTTGTCCATCTTGAATCACCCGTTCTTTTATATTTCTGACAGCAGAACTGGGTCTGGAGGAGCCGGAGCTGTAGCCCCTCGCTGGTAGCACATCCCAGCACCAAACAGCCTCAGTGGAAAGGTCATTGTGAACTCCAGCTCGTTATTTTTTCCTTTTGCTTCAGAACTCTTAAAGACCCTGTCAGCTAGGGTTTAGCTGAAGCCTTGCAACTTGCCTTTTGTCTTCCAGAAGTGATGGAGCTAAGCCCAAGGGAACAAATGCCATTTTAATGGGCATCATTGTGTAACTCATTACATAAGTCACCTCTGCCTTCAAAGGACTCGTGGCATAAATGGCAGGAGCAGTTGATTAAAAACGAGCACAATAGCTTCATTATGACATGAGAGAGATGTCCGTTGTTATTTTTAATCTGATAGCTTTTAAATATGTGCGTCCAGCAGAGCCCCAAATGGGCTTTAAAAAAGGAACCATTTGTGGGATAAGATTTTTAGACTCCACTTCGTTCTTTCTAACAAGCCGCAAGAGGCAGTTTGAGCTGGAAAATGAGCTACAACCCTTTTTTAAGGCTTTGTCTCCTCTGAAGCTGCAGGGTTTCAATGTGTGAACACATATGGAGTGACAGAAGATGGAAAGTTTAGGGTTTCAGGTGAAGGAAAGAAAAAATACTGTATTCTAAAGGGGTTTTTAATAAGAAAAAAAGCTTATTTTTCCGTTTGCTTGGTATGATCCAAGCACTAGACAAGTAGAACAGTTGCCCACCCCTACTGCTGGAGCCTGGCTCCCATGGAGCTATGCTATAGTGACAAAAACATGACCTGGAGGTCCAGAAGCAGGCAGGGATTTATTTCCCATCTCTGAAATGGGGGGTTATTTCCCATCTCTGAAGCAACTGGTAGGCAGCTAGCCAGGAGGACCCAGCAGCTAGAAAGTCTGCTGTGACTGAGCCTTGTAAAAGGCTGAACTTTCACTTTGAGTTTAAAGTAAGCAATTTACTGCTGGGTTATGTTGGTGGAATTCACCAGCGTGCACGTGTTTCAACTTAATTTCTGGTCTTCATTTGAACCCAAGTAGGAAGTAGCTATTTGACTACGGCAGTGGTGGATGTTGGGCATTGACTTGCTGGCTTTCTCCTAAGCAGCCTAGTTTCTTCGCCCACAAGCATATAAGCTGATTTATCTGCCTTCCCCTGTGCCTCTTAATCCGCTGTCGTTTAAAATCTGCAGTTCTTTCCTCACCAGATTTAGCTTTCTGTCAGCAAACTGGCAGGCAGCACCGCTTTGCTGGAGCTGGCGGGGGATGAGAGGCTCCCGAGGTGATGGGCTTGGTGGGTACTGAGAAAACCCTCCGGCCACACCAAGTGGGGCTGCTTGGAGCAAATGTGTAACGGGAGCTTCCTCGGGTTGTGTGTGTGGTCGGACCCCAGACGCGTGCCGGCCAGGGGGGGATGAGCCCGAGAGCCGAGCAGGGCCATGACTCAACAGCTGGAGCACGTTCAAGCACAACTGAGAGGGAGCCTCATTAGCAGGGGGATGGAATCAGCAATGAAATGAGTGACGTATTAAAACTTCCAGTCAGAAATCAAGAACCTCAAATCCATAGTAAAGGAATTTTAGAGGGATGTTTTTCCAGTTGTGTGCAGCAACAGAGCAGCCAGACAGATGAAATACGAGGGGACAGAAAGTCAGCAGTTCCTCTGAGACAGAAATACTTTGATACAACTGTCTTTCCTCCCTGCTTCCAGTTGAAATCATTCCATTGAGTTTATTACCCTGTCTTTTCCTATTCATCTTAGAAATATTTGGACACTGCGTAGAAGTAAATACGGGGTATCCTCCTGTGCACCGGCACGGAGAATTGCAGAGAGCTGGTGCTGAGACTCCAGTTAAACACTGCTGGTTATTCATCACTAAGAGGCCGGGGTAATATGATAGAACAATTTCTAATGGGCAGACTACCAAGCTCAGAACAACCTCAATGCTGCATTAAGGGGTTTGATTACTGTAGACAGGTAGGAGCAGAGGGACAGGAAAAGTGGTTTGAGCGCTGTGCTCTTGTGTGCTTCTCTGCTGTGGTAACCAGTCTAGGAAGTCTTGCTCAGCTGTGCTTTTTGCAGGAGAGTTTCATCTTCATCTGTAAAAGCTTAGGTAACTTACACCTTGGAGCTAGGATATCTTCCTATTTAAATGTAACTTCTCTTTTATACCACTTCAACCAGTTTCATTAAAATGCAAATTCAGTTTATAATGCTTGAATGATGTATCTGCTTGAAAACCCATAAAGCCCATCATGCTGAATGATGTCTATTGGCATTCACTGAATATGATAACAGTAGCTTCGCCACTTGATTCCCTTAGTCATGACTAAGGGAAGAGGGCCAAGGGCCTGCAGTTGGATGGAGATGCTGTGCGGGAGTCACTGACTCACCCTCTGCTCTGTTCTGACAAGTTTTTTCACCTTTGTGGCTGCTTCCCATCTGTAAGATTGAGACCTAACTGTTTTAGGGATGAGGCAGGTATGTTTGTAATGTGCTTGGAACAAGAAAGGCGCTGTTTTAAGTGTGAAATGTAATGGAGTGGAAGGGAATATTGGTTTGTGACTCATTTGTTTAAGTGCAAATGCATCAGAAGCTTATGAGGAGGTGAGAACTGGAAAACACTTGTTGTAGGTGGAAAGGCAGGGTGGTAAAGACCTGCAGTAATTTGTGATCTTCAAAGGAGGACTTAGCAGGGCTGCTCAAACAATAATGTTTATTATTTTTGCAAATGTCAGCTGGTTTACTTAGTGTTATTGTAAGAAGTCTCGGTTCTGCTCCAGCCTTGCTCTGTAGGTCTGTGTCCCCTTGGAGCGAGGCATGCAAATGATTCAGGGTTAGATGTGACAGAAAGGTAGAGAGTGAAGGGTAGTGGTTAGGCTGGTGGTGGTGGTGAAGAGAATCTGCTGTCAGCAGAAGAGAAACTTTCTCCACTGACAAGACATCTTTTAGAGGTGCTGTGCACATGCATTGGTTCAGCTGTTGGTGTTCTTGCCCTGTAAATGGTGGGTAGAGATGTCTGGTGGAAAGGAGAAAAGGAAATTGTAGCCTTCTGAAATCTTTCTCCCTTGTAAATTTCTTGTCACTACATGGCAAAATTCTTACTCAGACCAGCAATCAGAATCTTGCTGCAGGCCATGGAGGAGCCAGGTGCAATTTGTTGCTGCTGCCATTATTTCCTTGTAGATTAATTATTGTAAATGTTTACCAGTTCTTGAAAAAAAGAAACTTAGAGCCTTGACTCCTCCTGGCAGGTGTGCACAGACACTCATGTATAGAAATTTTTATATGGTAGAAAATAAAGATGAATTATTTGAGAAGGGGAGTGCAAGAGCACGTTCACAGCAGCCAGGAACCGTTTCAGTGGTGACCTTCAGCACCCTGTGGAGCCAGAGAGGGTTTAAAGGTTTGGAGATCTCCTTGTGGATGTAAAGCTATGACGTAAATTGTTGCTAAGTTAGGATGCCAGCTGCTGTAAGTGATTCTTCAGAGGCCAGCTGATACGTCTGGATTTATCTGCAGTGGCCAAGGTTTTTAGTGCCTCCCTCCTCAGTGCATTAACCAGGACTTACGGTACAAAGAAAACTTCGAAGAACGTTTACTCCTGTAAATGGAGAACAAGGCTGCAGCCAGACCAGATTATAATTGGTACTGATACAGCTTCCATTAATAGGATGCGTGCAAAGTTTTGATCTAGAGGACAAAACTAACCACAATATTGGCTCTGGTGAAGGTGTTAATAGCAGGATCTTAACACAGTACCAGGAAACTAAATTTAAAAGGGAGACAGCTCTTACGGGGAGGCCAAGCACAGGTTCCGTCCCTCGAGTTGTGGTTTGGTAATTTCTGAGTATGAGGAGTGGTGTTTGTGCTGCAGTGTGGTATTTAGCTTCTGGGTGCTTGGTTTGACTCAGCAGCCTTTTCTGTTTGCAGTCTGCATGTTAACAAGGTGGTGCAGTGCTGCATGCGTGGGACCGTGTCGTTCTGACTCATTACAGCCAGGGCAGTCAGTTCCCAAATAATCTAAAAGAAAAATGAAACACAAGGCAAAACTGCTTACTTTTCTTGATAATGTAGTTAAAGACAAGTTTGGTGTCTTCTGTTGAATTATTTGGGACACTAGAGAGCAATTCAGACCTTCATTTATTAAAGTGCTCTTTGCTCGAAATACGTTGTAAATCGCTCTCTTCAAGGCTGCTTCGTTTTATTTATCCTCATGGCTAAACTGATACAAATACATTTCATCAGTAACTTTGCATGATTGCAAACCTTTGAGACTTCTGCTTTTAGATATTTAAAAAAAAAATGAAAAAAATGTTTAGAAGGGTTGAGCAGTTCTGTAATTAAACTTCTTTAAGGATGCCCCGATTTTGAAGCAGTTCCTCAGTTCCCTGCTTTCTCTGGTACATTTGAAGTGAAACCCATTGCAAATGACAAGGGCTGGCATTTTTGTTCAACCATGTCCAAAGGTGATGCTACCAAGTGGGCAGAGGGAGGGATCAGCAGCCTTGGAAGGGCTTTACATTGGGCTGTGTTCTCCTTTCCTGAAGTAGCTACCTGTCCTGAGAACCAGGCAAAACCCTGATCCCCAGCCAAGATGTGGGCAGGAGATCTGCTCTGACAGAGCTCTGTGAACAAGTCACTTCATCCCCTTGATTTAGCTGCTCAACTGCAAAAGAGGGACGATGATTGCCTCCTTTGTAAAGTACTTTGGGATCTGCTGGAGATAAGTGCTTTTAAGAGAGGTGATTTTACTTTTCTCTCCAAGGCCAGAGGGTTGCTGCCTCTGAGGGAGAGTGGAAGGTGATGGTGATATTGCAGTTGGAAACATAATAGAAAGCCACAATTTTATTTTTTTTATCCTGTTACACTTGATAAATTTACATAGTTGCAATGTTTTTCATAGGCTGGTATCCCACATAATGCTGTAACACAGCTTCCCCGGTTTCATCAAATTTACCCTAATCCAGTAACGCATTTCTGTGTCTTTCTAGATTCTGAGCGTTCCCATCTCTCTTCGTTCACTATGAAGTTGAAAGGCAAGTTTCATTCACCAAAAATAAAGAGAACCCCTTCAAAGAAAGGAAAGCAAGCTGACCTGACAGTGAAAACACCAGAGAAGTCAGCGAACAAAGTAAGCAGACAAAGGACATGTTCTGTTAGTTTTGCTGGTTTCCTGCTAGTACTCAATTTGTCAAAATCCTCAGCCCTGTTTCCTCTGTCCTCTGCAGAATTGTGCACGTTTTCCAGGCGTACTCAGGATTGCTCTATGGTTAGTCATAAACTATGCTGTGTAGTATAAAATAAGAGCAACCAAGGCATGTACTTCCCTTTGGAGAGCCTCAGGAGACCTCTTTCCATAAGCATTTAAATATCTCATTATGGAATGCAATGTATGGCCTGACACATCTTCCCCACACGCACACCCTATGGTTATGCTTAGAGCTTTGAATAACAGCCTGGATTTGGGGCGTGATCCTTCTAAAAACCCCAAAACCCAGGTGAGCAAATTCTTGAAGCTGGTCCAAAGTTGTGCTCAATCTCTGATGACATCAGCAGGGCGAGTCAAACAGATACGTTCAAGCAGCTACTGATTCTTGCACGCCATTCCTCAAACCTAGCATACTCCAAGTCCTCCAGGAGCTGAGGTCAACACCCTTTCCCAGCACAAACCTATCGAAGCGTTATCTCTTCTGCTGTTCTGACCTGATTATGTAGACTGGAGACTGTCTCTGTGGCAATGCTGTTTCAGTTTTCAAGTATAAATCTATGCCATAAGTTAAGAACACTGGAGGTTATTTATGATAATTCAAAATCTTTCCCAGTTGTTGTTCAACAATGCACAGCACCAGACCTGCGAACTTTTTTAGATTATCTCTGCTGAGGATTGTTGTGGTGTTACTGACAGCAGTCAGCAAGATACAGTTATCATATGCTGTGTGGTGTGCTCAACACCCAGAGAAGTTGCTGCAGGGCTTCCTCTCCCTGTTCTGCACCATCGGGTGGAAGACAATGAGGCTTTTATTTCCCAGGCTGTAAGGCTTTTTTCCCCAGGAGGCTGTGGGCTTTCTAGGGAGCCAAACACGTTGACTGATACTGAAAAATATGAATAAAAAAAGATCCATGGGTACTCCTTTAAGGCTTTGAACTCCAATGATGTTTCAGTATGGTATATTCAATTAATTTAGAAGCCTACATTTAAATTGATATGAGACCACATATTAAATAAATTAGGAAATGGAGAGCTATTTTCAAAATGCTGTTCTATAGCAAATATATTTTAGTGTGTTAACAATAGGTGAAGTTTTTGGTTTCCTTTAATTCCTCTAAAAAAGAATGCCAAAGGACATGCTGATAAGTCATGCTGAACATATAATACCTTTTTTATCTCCAGACTGGAATTTTTTTTAATTGGGAAACAAAATACTTGCAATAATTTTTATTAATGTACATGATTATTTAATCTGTATACACTTTGTACTGTGAAATATTGTTGATTTCTGGCTCATTCCTTGTCTTTCTTAATAGCTACGGTCCAACTAGTCAGTCAGCTGCAGTCAGCTCATTAACTTTGTGTGGAGGGAGTGGGGAAGAGGCTATGCATGGATTGTTCACCAGGTTCTCTCACTGGAATGTAGATATAGTTGACAAACATGAGATTTTCTATGAGAAGATGCACTTGATTCACCAAATATCATTCTTTCCTCCCTCTTAAGTACTTAAGATGCTATTTTTATACTCTTGAAGTAGATAATCACTGTAGAGCAGAAATAGTAATACCAAAAATTAATGTAAAATCACTACCTGTAATCTGAAGGTTATGCTTAACCCGTGCAGATGGCTTCTCCTCCTCTTCCCCTTTATACCTGGATGTGGGCAATGGAGGGGGAGATTTTTCAGAGCCTCCTTTTGTCTTTGATTCTTATCATAAGGCATATTGTAGGAACAGTAGTGTCCTTCATCACTGTTTGCAAAGTTATAATAGGCTTTTCACTGCAAAAATGCAGGCAAAAAAGGAACTCTTCCAGCTTTTATAATCAGGTGTTTCTCTACAGCTCGCTGTAACGCATTCTGCATCAGCTGTATCTCACATATGATGCATTTGTAATGATTATTTAAAGGAAAACTTCAGAAATCAGGCAAAAATACACATTCTAGGCAGGCAGGGGAGGGAGAGGAGATGCTGGTTTGCCTGAATGTTTAGTTTACCTCACTTAATGCCCACAGGGGCAGTGGGTGAGTCCAGTGGTCCAAGGGCATTAGCAGCTGCCAACCACAGTCACCGATCTGCTCTTGCTGGGGCAAATTCATCTCTGTTGAGAAATGAAATGAGAGATTAGTTCAGGGGTCTCTGCCAACCCAGAAGGGCACCATTGTGTGTTTACTTTGGCTTTAGGGACCCACTGAAATGTTTGGTGGAAGAATTTAATACCATTAGCCTTGAGAGATGGAGGCACTGGAATATATCAGTATCCATTCATCCCACCAGGTTCCTCCTTTCTCTGGGTTTATTGTTGTTCTCAGGCCTCAGCGAGTGAAGCGCTGAAGATGAGAAACTTCAGCCTCATGGCAACAACTGATATTTATATATCTGAGTTCTGTAGCAGAACCTGTGATGTGATGTATCACGCATGCACACACACGTGGGATCCCTTTGGACCTCAGAAGGAGATTCTTAAAATGTGCTCATAGGGAATGTCACCCAAAGGGAAGCTGGAAAAAAAAAAAGAGGGGCTGTGTCCCAAATGTGTCCGGTGTCCGGGTTTGCATGCATTGATGTGCTCAGCGGAAGGAATTGTGTTCCTACTTTTCATTCTCAGCCCTGAACTCAAGTCAAGACTATCCCTCTTCTGCTCCAGGAGAGTGTTTAAGCTATTAAGTCGCAAGCCTTTCTACAGGAAGCCGGTTGTTGAATGAAATACATAAACAGCCATCAGAGCAGGAACTGCAATCCACATTTTTTCACTTCTGTTTGAGAGCTCTGACCGCTGGGCCGTAGTCCTACTCACACGGGGAATACACGGGCTCTCTCATCCCTGAAACATGTGGCCTTTTCATATGAAGTGCAAAATCTTCATGGGAGGGACTGAACCTCTCCATATCCTGGAATAAACTGTGCAGTGGTGAGGGCACATGCTTGAAAAATGGGAAATGTCATTTTTGACATCAGCGAGTTGCCAGGATCTTCCTCAGCAAGGGAGTTCAGAGCACTGTGGGCTGCAGATCAGATCTTGAGGTGCCTGGCAAGCGATATTGTCAAAAAGTGGAAGCAGCAGCAGGGTTTGAGCACTCCCCAGATGAGATCGAAAATGACAGGGTGGTTTGTAGATCTTGGATTGGGACCTAGACTTCTAAAGTTGGAGCTAAATGGGACTTGGGATTCTAATCCTTTTATGCAACTGGCCCCAAATTACTAACCAGTGCTGCCTGTAAATTGTTCTTCCTAAAACCTTTTGGACTCCTGGCCTGATTTTGCAGAAAAGCAGCAGTTTAACGGCTGACAAGAGTATGGGGAGCACACAAAGCCCATAGGTCATTAATCCTTGAAGCTGAATTTACTGTGCAGATAATGGATGAAACCTGACTCTGCTGAGCTCTCTGCTCCTTTTCTAACAGTGTTCAATAGTTAATTTAAATCTCACTTAGGAACTATTATACTTGTGGCATTAAAAGTCCTCCAGGCATACTTCGGTATACTTTTAAAAAACACCCCTGTGCATAATGCCATTAAGATATCATGTATCGCCTCTGAATTTCCTCTTCTGGTGTCAGTGGTGGCATGGAAGTTGGTGACCACAACTCAGCTTTGTTCCAATCAGTTGTTCCCTTCTGCAACATTGATTCACTGACGCCAAAACATAGCTTTCCCAGTCTATCCCTATGCAGAGTGAGTTCTCTTGTTCCAGCAGCATCACTAAATGACTTAGGTTGGAGACTGATCAGAAAGGAGTTTTTTTATTTGTGACTATATCCCTGTGGCTGATCCACTGCATTTATTGATTGAAAAGACATTTTAATAGTGAGATGTGCTGAAGGAGTTTGAGTGCATCAGAGGGTCAATTCTGTTTGAAACCAGTAATTTCTGTCTTGCATTATCATTTCTATCCGCATTTGGTATATTTTTCTTTCTTTCACCCTCCCAGTTTGGCGTGTGGGTTTCAGGGCAGTGCTGTTCACATCATCAGCAGTGTTAACCTTGGCCTAAACTGATCAAGATTAGCCTTCAGTTTGGAGTGTACGTAATTCAGAAAGTTAAAGTGTGGGTGCAGTTTTGCACTGACTACTCTTTTGAAAGAGTAGTAATTCCATTTGAAAGTGTTTGTGGTAGAAGGGGTTTTCACCCGTCCTTGTGGAATGTACCTCATTCAATGTCACCGTACTTTAGGTAAGTTAAAGTAACCTTTCCCCTAAAAATGCTGAGTTTTAACATATCTCTCCTTTTTTCCTCCTCTTTAGAATGTATCCTGGCTAGAGGAGAAGGAGAAGGAGGTTGTCAGTGCATTGCGCTACTTTAAGACTATTGTGGACAAAATGGCAATTGATAAGAAAGTCTTAGAGATGCTGCCAGGCTCAGCGAGTAAAGTGCTGGAAGCCATCCTGCCCCTGGTGCAAACAGACCCACACATCCAGCAAAGGTGGGTGTCCTTCTTGGGTTCTGGGGCTGTGGCACACGAGCAGGCTCCCAGCTTCTCTCCTGTGCCTGAAGGAGCGCATCGCGCAGGAGGCAGGAAATGCTGCAGTGGCTGATGAAGTGACTGCTATTTTTACTGATTATGTGATAGTTTTCAAACATAATTTAAAAGCAGATTCCCTGCTGCGAAGAAGCCCGTTGCTGTGGAAAGATAAAGTGAATCAGGATGGTTTCAGTGAGGAGGAAGGGCTGATTCTTAGCATAAACTTGGAAACATCATTTACTGGGGGGAGAGTCTCATATGCTGTGCTGTTTCTGCAGTCTTTGATGGTATCCTAAAAGCTAACAAATCCAATAGCTTTAACCTGAAAAAGAGTTTATCTTCAGAGTAATCCCTTTCTGTGTCCAGTTTATCATTCCTGATATTAGAGAAATCTGAGCCTGCACTCTTTACTGGTTTTTTTGGATTTTACTGGGTCAGATACAGAACAGAAGTAAACAGATGTACTTCAATAGATTAACCAGTCCAAGTTCATTCCTGTGCACTCTCAACAGATTGTTTGGTTTATATTTTATGTGTATTATGTTTTAACCAGTTAGACAGTGGTTTTGAAGCCAGTAAAGAGGTAGACATTTTCCAAAACAGTGCTTGGCATGTTTTGTAAGAATTTGTGGAGTTGTCTGGCCATAGAGATGTAGGTGCTGGATTTACACAAACCAAGCAAACATTGTTCAAAAATACAGAAAGATCAAAATTAGCATGGACAGAGAAAAGCACACAACTGAGCGGAGACATGTAGGTCTTTGGTTCCTGAAATCCTGACCATTTTTGTGCTCTTCTTATTTGTTTTCCCATTAAGTATCTCCAGAATTTTTATTTCAAGGTGCTTATTTCAATTGTCATGTGGTTGAGACAGCAGTAGAGTGCCAAACACTTTGCACACAGAGGTGCTCAGCTGTGTTTGGTCCTGCTGCATAGGCCAGGTTTCTATCTGATAGTAGGAAATGAAGGGGACAGTGGTGAATATCAGAGCTGTGGCTGGGACAGGAGAGATCCAATTTTGGTTAGATCTGTGGAACTACAAAGAACAGTAGCTGTTAGAATGGGAACATTCATCAGGCTCCTGGATACAGACAAAAAGTTTCTTTAGTTGCTATCAGGTTACTCACAGCCATTAAATTCATGACAAGCACCTGCTTTCACTTAGTAGAAGAATGAACTTTCCTCTTACACCAGGAGAACATGTGAAATGTCAGCAAATATTCTTAGGATAAAACATGTCATCTTTATAGCCGCTTACTTTCATTTGTGTATCCACTGGGTGTTCACTGGGTGGTCTTCCCTTTCAAGAGTATATTTGAATATAAATATCAATTAAGTGGTTTTCAGAAGCAGATTTGTGACAGTTCTATTCTTCAAATCCCTTATACCCTTTCTCTTAGTAGTGAACTAACACAACCTTGGCAGTGGGATATCCATATTTACCAGTATAAGCAAAATTTTCATAGTCAGTAGTCAATGGAGTCCTCTACATCGTGGTAAGTCTCTCCTTCTGGAGTCAGCATGTGTTACAGCACAGATCCCTTACATATGTTCTGCCTTGTTCAGCCTCACAGGAAAAAAGGGGATCTGGCATTCTCAGAAAGCCATGTCCTGTCATGCCTACCTACGCTCTTTATTTATTTTGAGCAGTGACAGGACACAAAGGGGTGATTTGGATAGCAAATCCCCCTCAAGAAAAGTGAGCAAGGCTTGTGTCAGTGTGGAAGAAAGCCCTACAATTATTGTTGGACTTCTCTTTGCTTTAGGGGAAGCATTTGCATCAAGGAAAAAAGTAATTAAATCTAGCACAAAATGGGCTTTCAATTACCGCCTCCTTAGAAGGAAGCAGACTGAAGATTAATGGCAAAGAAATCAAAGCCTTAGAAAGAGATGTGGGAGGGCCCTATTTAGGAAATATCTCCTACCAAGCTAATTTCATTTGAAATTAGAACAAATAGCAAGCAGCATGCTTTAAAAAAAACACAAAACAACCAAACAAAAAAGTGCTCATGGTTGTTTGTATCCCCATGGTTGTAACTTGCCAGTGGTTCTTTCCCAAGTCCTGAAAACCCCATTCACCTAAATAATCTCCTTGAAGCTTGTGGCCTTCGTTCTCTTCTCATGGAGAATGAAATTACTGGATTTAAGCCAGTGTAAGATGGATACCAGAGAAGATTTGGAACACTTGTATGCAATGATTGCAAGATTACAGCACTCTTATCTGTTTATGGTTTTGATGCAGTTTGAAATTGGTTTAACTTTACAAAGAATTGCTGAAGGGTTACCATCAGCGGTGCTGTTAACACACCTTGTTTAGTAATGAAGTAAGTGTTTTCAGAACGACCAGGATAATGCCTCTGAGCACTGTTGTTACAGTTAACTTTTATTTAGAGTTGTCATCCTTCCAAATCTTTTTTTTTCCCCCTTTAGAACAATGGCTTCAATTCTGTTTCTCATTAAAAACAAAACAAAGCAACACCCTTCCTCTTCCAAACCTGAAATTCATTCAGTTCAATTTCTGTAAAGAAACAGGTTTTAATTATGTGTTTTAAGGCATTATAAACAGTGAGGAAATGATTTGTACAGAAATGAATACAGTCAGCTGTCAATTATCCAAGGCATTTTTGGGGAGAGTTAATAAGGAAGAGGGAAAGCATAGATAACACTGGAATAATATAAATTAGACTTAAATACTTAACTTTGAAGTTAAGACATAGGATGGAGCTGTAAATTAAAGGGGAAAGCACGCTCTTTTTAGCGTTGCTGTGTTAACCTGCAGCCCAGATTATTCATCCTCAGTTAACTGAAAATGAACTGTTAATTGTTTTTATACTTTCATACTATTGTCCCATTTGGTGCTGGAGAAGGAGGGAGCTACTGCAGCAGAGGAGAACCCAGGCTTTTGTCACCTCCTAAACGCAAATTCTCAATGCCAGTGTTCAAAGGAGAACAGTCAAATTTTTAATAGTGTGAAGTGTACTTCAAACCAGGCACTCTCATAATGTTCAATAATACCTCCATGATTGAATTTTGCTCTTTTTTTTTCTCAACTGTCCAGTTCTGCCATCTCGTCCTGCTATAGCCGTGTGTACCAGAGTCTGGCCAACCTAATTCGCTGGTCTGATCAAGTGATGCTGGAAGGAGTGAATTCAGAAGACAAGGAGATGGTGACAACAGTAAAGGGTGTCATAAAAGCTGTTCTGGATGGAGTCAAGGTACGCAAGACAAATACTGTAAATTATATGAAGTGTATAATAATGTATTTAGAAGATATCTACTTGATGGAGGATTTTAAATGCAGGTAAAATACAAAAATCCCATTCCTGCCTTCAGTAAACTACCCTTTAAATCAACTGCCCCATAAGTGAAATGGTCCTTGCTTGGAGTGCTGGTTAAAGACTAGCACAGTTGGTTTGGCTGTTAGTGTGCACTTCTCAAATGCTCATCCCGGAGTTTGGATGAAATGAAAGAAGCAATAAGTCTTCATTGAGCATTGAATTGAATTTTCAGCAAGTCATTCCCAGTCTCCCATGCAGATTGCACAACAGAGTTTGCTTATTTTCTGTCTAGGCAAAATACAATGGAAGTGCTCCCTGTCAATGCCCACAGAGAATCAGAGACTCCAGTTCCATCTTTTAACATCAATTTCAAGGGATTCGCCAGTGATCCATCACTGCTTTCAGCAGGCAGATTAGGGTGTGGACCAGGTGATGAGCTAAGCTTAGTTTTCCGGAGGTTAATTTTACATAACTAATGGGAATGTTTAACAGAAACCTTTGTATCCTTTGTAAGACCTGCTTATAGCATTCCCTCCCTGCCCCACCCAGGGAAAGCTGTTGGCTTCCCTTCTACCTTCCCCTAAGCTTTAGGTACCCATTGTTCCTGTTTCCTAGACTCTTACCTGGGCTTATGACTGTGGAGGCTGTTCATTCAGCTGGCCTAGCACTGCAGCTAAAGGTTTGCTCGACCTGGGCTTAGGGCACCAGTGCAGAGGCCATCGTATCTCCTGAGATTCTTATTTTGAAAACTGTAGAGAAAGTTAAGCCTCTCCCAACAGCAGGGCTGAATCTGAAGGGGGAATGTTTAGTGCAGGTACAGAGGGAAAGCCAAGGCAGAGTTTTAAGAACTGCAGCGGGTGTTTCACCTGGATTAGTGTCAGGGACAGGCATCTGAATGCAAAACTGAAATGGATCTCCCAGGCTTTGGCTATCAGGTTTCCAGAACTCTTGTTGTAGTGTTTGCATGCTCTGTATATCTCTTAATTGTTACTGAAATCTGCAGTTACTTATTGAGCTTTTTAAACAAGTATCTTTGAAACAAAACATTCCCATCACCTAAAGAAGATAGATTTCCAGGGCTCTTTTGTACAATATGCCCTTTAACTTTGAGATTTGAAAGGTAAACCCAGTCATAAATTTTCCCAGCAGGATAGAGAAAAAAGAGTGTAGCCTAAAGTCTCAGCTGCTGTTAGTGTTGGAATTCAGCAGCAATTTGCAGTCCTTGAAAATCTGTACTGTGGTATCTGAACTGTAATACCCAGCAAATAGGGAGGCAGTTCAGTTTGTTATCACTTAACGAATCTTCACAATCCCATGGAGAGCCGTGTTATCACCAGATCCAGGGTAGAGTTGTGTAGTCTTCCTTGCATGACACTTGGACACCCACTGTCCTTTCACTTCCAGCATTATTCAGACCTGCAGTACCTGTTGCCTTCCAGCCAGAGCACGGTGTGTGTGCGGGTGGGTGGAAGCTCTCAGATGCCTGCTGTGCCCAAGCCTAGGCGGGAAGCAGTGCCGGCTGTTAAGCCCCACTGAGCAGCGTGGCTATATCAGTCTCTGCTTTGTTGTTATTTTGGCCGTCCAGTTGGAGCTGGCTTATGTCTGGTCAGTCTGGAGCATGGCTAGAGCAGGTGTGTGGCTGTCTGGGTAGATGCGAACGTGTCTGCCCATCAAGAGGTCAGCATTTGGAAGCAGCGTGCACTCACCTCCGACTGCACAGCCAGGAACAAGGTTTATTTTTGAAAGGCCAAGCCAGCTTTTGGATCTGGAAGCAGAACTGAGAAGCTGGACACTTCTCTGCTGTGGAGAACCTATTTATTTTTCTGACAGATCACACAAGATCCACTTCCACATTTCAGTGCTTACTTCCCCTGTATTTTCAGAATTGAGCATGAAGGAGTCACTTGTTCATTTGTGTTTCTTGCTGGTTTGATCTCAGGTTTTAGCGCCTTGGTAGGTAAAAGAGAAAAAATCTTTTCTCTTGGTAAAAGAGAAAAAATCTTCATTTTGATTGTGTAAGTTCTTAAAAATCCATCTCATTTTGGAATTTCCAGCTTGCTGAAGTAGCATAAGTTTGTAAAAAGGCTTTAATTATTTCTAATTACTGCTGCAGGAATCTCTTTACTTGCTGATACGGAATAGCATAATGTACATCTGGCTCGGTTGCGTGCTGATTACCTCTGTGTGCACACTAAGATCTTGGCTTGGTTTTAAAATTCTAGTTCTCATTTTGGAGATAGTAGAGAGGAGAAAAAGTCAGGGTCCAGGAGATCTGATGGTATTTGTCAAAGTTGACTTTGACTTGGTGTCTCTGATGGGAGGTGGTTTGGGTTCTTTTTCAAAGCCACAATAATTTGAATCATTCTAAAGATAGCTTTGAGCCAAATGTGATTGGTTTTCTCCCCTGTTGTAACCTGCACTCCCATATGGTGGACAAACTTGTGTCCATTACAACTGGCAAAATAGGAAAACTGGGCACTTCAGCTCCAAAAGCAAGGGGCTCATCAGCTGCCATCCACCACAGGCTGCAGCGCTGGCCTGGGTTTGGTTTAAGGTGTTAAACACAATGAAGAAAGGAGAGGAAAAGGAGATGTTTCATTTTCCCTTCCATAGTCCTTGCAGAGGGATGTTTAAGGAGTATTTTGGCTTTTGGTTTGAATGCCCATACATTTTATTTCCCTTACTGTGCTCTTATGCCTTGTGTGGAGTCACTGTTCTTGCTGGTGAGTACCTGATAGCCCCGCAGGGCCCGATGGCGAGTCTGTTAACCTGTGTAAGAGTCTCAAGAAGCCTCTTCAGCAGTGGAAGTTTGTCCAGAGAGCAGGAGTGTGGCAATCCCTTGTGTCATCACTCACTCCTCACTGTGAGGCAGAGCTGGTGCCAGCTGCAGCCTGAAGAATCAAATGGTGTCACTGTGTGGATTCCAAATCGTCTGTCTGTAAGAAAAGCCTTGTTTGGGGTTTGTGGGCTCCCAGGTCTGTAGCTGTTCTTCCTAGTGATGTTCTGTAAATGTTATAGGGGAATTTCTGAAGTCCGAAAGGAATAGCAAGTTTTTAATTAATTATTGTTTATCCTGAAACAGAGGAAAGTACATTTCTTAAAAATAGTTTGTTTGTTGAGTAACTGGGGTCACTCAGCAGAGGTCTGAAGTCAGCTTAGTGTCTGTTTTGTCACCTCAGTTCTGTGACTGAAAGGCTTTAATTATTTTCTTTTTCTATATACTGTGAAATATACATTACCACAGTGAAGCTGATAGATTGCTAAAACCCCTCTTGGTCTGTTGCTCCTTGCAGAGTGTTTCCCCACTGGGGGAGGTGGCCCTCTGTGGAGATGCAACTGGCCAGGATGGTGGGCTGTGGTCAGCTTGGTGCTGTGCTTTTCCCCATCAGGGCACTTCTGAGGATGGGAACATCCTCATAGCATTAGCCTTTATGGACATCTGTACGTGTTCTGCTGGTGCTCTCTCTTCCTTCCCCACATGTGGAACTTTCCAGGACAGCTTTTTGGAAAGCTGAGTGTTTTATTGTGGTTTTGGTTGACAGGGAATACATTATTTTTGAGCACCAACCTCACCCTAAGAAGATCAAAATCAGCTGTGGTGGACCCTTGGACTGCATTTGCTATCCTTTGCACATCCAGTGTGGTACCTTATTCCTCTTGTGCATGGATTGGCCCATGGAAATTCGGCTTTAAATAGAGCCTTATGTAAAAATACAAGGACTAGAATATTTCCCTTCCTCTGAAGGATGACGGCGATGACATTCCAGTTGCAGTTATTGCATTGAGAGGGCAATGACAGTTGTTTCCAAGCTCGATAGACATGGTCATTAAGAAAATACTGGAATGGTGCCACCGTGCTTCAGACTGCTTTAAAATAAAATTTAAACTGATTCTGGAGAATCAGTTTCCTTTGCGTAATGTGCTGGGAAGCCAATACTGTCAGGAGGCAGTGCCAGTTTTCCAACCTGCCTGTAAGAGGGCATCTGTTTGTATCTGTGAGCAGTAGATTTGTTTGTCGGTCTCAGACATCCGTAAAACGTTCTCTCCATCTTTTTGGCATGAAGGATTGTTGGTTTGACTGCTGGCAGACGTAGTTCAGGATCGTCATGCCCTTATCTCTTTATCCAGAGTCTTATCTGCCTATAGCAGATACGCTGCAGTGATTCCTTGAATGATTAAGGCTTCCATTGCTAACATGTTAAAAGGTGCCTTCAGGGGAACAGCCGTTTTAATAAAAGTGTTCAGTATTTAATTTGTTGTTGGGCAGCTTACAGTAAAACTTGCTTTTTGAAACAAATACATACTTGTTTAGAAAATAGAAAACAATTATTTAATTCTTTTGCTGGCTAGATGAGATACTCCACTGTGTAAGACATTTCTGTACTGTTATTTATGTATGTAAAGTCAATTTACAATTACCTAGAGTGTTGTGGGAACGGGAACGTATGTAAAGAGGAAATACAGAAAAAAGGCACATACGTGGGTTTGTGCAGAATCCCCATAGGGCCAGGGTTTATAAACTTAACTCAAGTATGGCTGAACTGCTGCTGGGTGCAGGCTGCTTCTCAGAAGCAGGACTTCATCACTTGCACAGCTCTGCACCAAGACTTACACCCAGCTCAGCTCTCTGTGTCTGTGCCATCGTTAATCCATAACCTGGGTAACCAGGAGTTTACTGCAGTAGCATCCGTTTCTGTCCTAGGAAGTTTGAGTGCAGCATTCAGCAAATAATGATTATTCTCTTCTCTCTCCATCCATCAGGAGCTGGTCAGACTAACAATTGAAAAACAGGAGCATCCCTCTCCCACAAGCCCAGTTAAACCCAGTTTACCAGCATGTAAATCAGACAGGTAGGTCACTGACAAGGATTTCTTATGCATGCAAGTCTAATATAGTAGCTTGATGTGGGATTATTTCTGACTACTGATGGTTAAATTAAAGCATTCTGTTATTATTCATGGGGGATACTGTAATATTCTTTATGCAACCTCATGCATTAAAGTTGGGACCACTTAAAGAGAACAATATGCTGTGATAGGGAAGATACCAAAATCTGGCAGTGAAACATTGCTTGGTCATGACACATGGCCGTTGTTTTCTGAATATACATGGAATTCCACCTGCAGATGTAAATTCTGCCTTCTACTCTAGATGCCTCTCATATTGCAAATGATTTAAAGTGCGTATTAATCTGTCAGCATGCTGCATTCCAGCTGTGTTTTATGATCTGCAATCTTTATTCTGCTTGTTACAGCCCATCAGAGCTTCCCCTTACAGACCGAGAAATGGAGATCCTCAACAAAACAACTAATATGACTCAATCCAACGAGCTACTGACTGACTCCATGGATGAAGAAGTTGCACCTCCTAAACCTCCTCTGCCTAGCATTCGTGTGGCAGAAAATAGGTAATACTGTTTTTTAAACAATCTTGTGCACAACAGAGGTCAGGAGGAGTGTTGGTGTTGTCTCTGAGTTTTCAGTCCTTCAGAATAATGCTTCCCTGCTCCTGGACTCAGTTTATGACTTTGTGTTCTCTCTGCCTTGTTTTGAGCAATACTTTTCATTATCTGTGTTTTCCTTCTCTTTGTATGAAGACAGTGCCATGCCCTGAGATCCTGTGGGAGAGGCATCACGTAAATGCATAAGACCCTGATTTAAATTATATGTCTACACACTGTACAACAGCATTTCATGCTGTTGCATCCGATCTGTTAACCTCAGTTGGCAGTTACCAGTCTGCCCTGCACATCCAGGTAGTTCTGTATTGCTTATCAGCTTAAGAGTGAAAGGAGCCACTAGTGCATGAAAAAGATCTTTTACTTGGTTGTTGTTACTCTGTTCTGCGAGTAACCACATGAAAGTTTCTACATTCTATTTTGAGAAGGAAGAGAAAACCCCCAACTTCCAGGTTTTTGGTCTCTGTGTGTGATGTTTTTCTTCTCTAGTACTGGTGCTAATGGGTGGTGTAAAAAATATATGCCGTGCTAATTTGAAAATGCAGCATCAAAGGTTGTGGCTGGCAAAAAGAATCACATTTCTATGTATTTTATGAATTCTCATGGGCTATATAAAAATTTTGTGATATGTTCCAGGAACAGAATGCACGTGCTCTTGGGAACCTCGCAGGCTTGATGATTACCAGAATTTTGTGTCATTAGAAACAAAACTAGAAGTACAGTGGTTAAAATCTCACTAGTTACTGCTGGTGGGTACATCTGAAAGAGATTTACACCAAAGTATGAGCCCACACAGTGTACATAGTGAGAGCCGCACTGGCCATTTTGTTCCCTGAAGTCCACCAGCAGACTTAAAGGGCAGAAAAAAGTTTTCCTGTCCTGCCTGTACATATTCAAAACTTTGAACATTTTTCAAGCCTAGAAGGTTTGAGGAGGAGGGACTTCTGTGAATGGAAACAATATTTGGGTCAACCAAAACATTTAATTTGTATTTTCACTGCTTTTATTAAAAAATAATTACCTTTCTAATTAGCTCCATTACAATTATTTTTAAAACAGCAGTTGTTTTTTGAGAGATACCAACTCTTTTCCAACCTTAAGAAATGAATCCATGAGCAGGACTCTACCTGTGAGAATATTCTTAAGTTGATATTTGTTAGTGATACGCTTTGCTGAATAGCTCCTGGTCAGCTTTGGACAAGAACTCGCAAGCTTTGAGCCTGGCAAGTCAGAGGCTTTCTGGAAGACAAGCTCATGAAGCCTCTAAAAGTCTCTTTGCTGGAAGAATAATGGAAGCATCAATGCCTGTTGTGTCTTGCAGCCCTCCACCAGCATTGCCCCCTAAAAAGCGGCAGTCGGCACCTTCCCCAACCAGAGTGGCCGTTGTGGCCCCCATGAGTCGAGCCACCAGTGGTTCCAGTTTACCTGTTGGAATCAATAGACAGGTAATGATGGAACCCCTTTGTGAGAGCCAATGGAAACGTGCTGTGATGTATGGCAAGAGCTTAGAGAGGTGCTGTGACCTGCAGCTTGACAGCTCCCTGCATGCCTTTGCTCGTCCCAAACAGTCCCATATGAGAGCTGTGGAGTGGGAGTTTTAGTGGCAGGAACATCAGTATAATAAATATTGTAAACAGCTTAATTTTTTTTTAATAATGCTTTTGGATTTAATTAACAACTTGCTCAAACTTTGTTGCCTTAAGCTGTTATGATGTGAGCGGATGAATGGTACCATATCGAACAGATCAGGGTGCAGAGTTGGTTGAGCTTACTGTGATCTCACTAGTGTTTGCTTACAGGCCAAGGGACCATGTGACATGTTGAAATCAGAAGATTTTCTTCATCCAGTCTCAATTTTAAAACTTCTTTGAACCTGAGGGGTAGTTTGAGCAACTGCTGTGGCCACTGCTGGTGCTCTGGGGAAGTTTGTAAATTCTCTGGTACAAAAATGGAAAACTTGGGGCTGTGTGTTTTAATTGTATTTCAGCACCTGTGCTGGTCTGGGGTTTATGAGATTTTGAATGGGTGGATTTGCTTTACACATTCAGGAACTTTACTAACTCAGCAATGATGACCTGAATCATATTAAATTGCACCAAAAACAAATCTTGTCCTCATCCCTAAAGCCTCAGCTCTGGCTTAGGGAGCCTCTGCTGTCACTTGGCTGACCCAGATAAAGCTGTGGCAGTGTGTGGTTACTGGTACAATCACTCTTGGGTCGTTTTGCAGCAGTGGGAATGCTTGAGGGGTTCGCTGTCAAGTTGGTAAGCTTGAGGACATTTCTGAAATAGAAACGTAGTCATAGGCACAGAAAGCTGGATCTCACTGTAGCTTATTTTTCCTTTGCATGCACCTAAGCTAACCAAATATTTGCAAAAGCATTAGTTATTTAATGAGGAATCTTGCAATCTGTTTACCTGCTGTCAGGGGCTTGACAAGCAGTCATCGGACATCTCAGTGTCTTGGTCACAGCACACCCTGCCTGGAAGCGAGAGCGCTCAGAGCTCCCCGGCATGGGCCCTTTGCCAAATTGGAGGTGGTTTTTGTGGTCCTGATGAGCGTGTCCAACTGGAGAGGGCTAGCAGCACTGATCCCCTCCCCTCCTGGTTTTCTTCATGCAACTGTGAGGTGTTCGCTTCTCAACCTGCATCCTCCTTGCTAGCGAGCTGCCGAGAAATGACGGTGATTTGTTTTTTGTGCTTAAGGATTTTGATGTTGACTGCTATGCTCAGAGAAGGTTGTCGGGTGGAAGCCACTCCTATGGTGGGGAGTCTCCTCGCCTCTCACCGTGCAGTAGCATTGGCAAACTCAGCAAGTCTGACGAGCAGCTCTCTTCTCTGGACCGCGACAGTGGCCAGTGCTCCCGCAACACAAGCTGTGAAACGTTAGGTAAGGGAGGGGGTGTCCAGGGCTGCTGGAGGAGCCCCCATCGCTCTCATTCGGGAGCTGTCATAGCTGTGGTGCAGAAGTAAATGGATTGTGCTTGCAACTGTCATCTTGTAGTTACTGCAGGCGGTTCTGTGCAGAATTACATTCTGTCAGATAGGAAAAAGCCCCAGGGAATGTGTTTCCCTAGTTATAGATGATTGTGTTCAAATTGTACTCAGCTCTCAAGTGGAATGTTTTGTTGATTTCACCCTTGTCTGCAGACATCAGGAGGAAATGACAGTCCTGGTAGACTAAAGCAATGTTGTTTCTACATACTAGGAAAGAAAATAAAGTGAATATAAATATGAAATATAAATAATCTCTACAATGATCTACCAATTGATTTTTTTGTTATTTGTTTGCTAAAGAAATAATGATAAGACTTTTATTAAGACTGGACTGTGCTGCAAGGAAGTACCACTCTGCTTAAATGAACTGATTAATTAACTGATGGAAGGGGAGGGGCAGAATTGAGAAGGACTGAACAGTGAAACTAATGCATCATTCTCCTGTCCTCTGTGTTTAACCAGATCAATCAGATCATTACGATCCGGACTATGAATTCCTGCAGCAGGACCTCTCAAATGCTGATCAGATACCTCAGCAGGTGCCAGGTGTCCTCAGCCCATTGCCAGAGTCCTTGGGTGAGTCTGGCTCCCCTTTCCACGGACATACTTTCCAGCTCCCACCGGGCAGCTCTCCTCCACTGGAATTCTGCAGCCTCTCAGGAGCAGCACAGCCAACAGAGACTCCTCCAGCTTTGCCAGAAAAGAAGAGGAGGAGTGCAGCTTCTCAGACTTCAGATAACTCAGGCTGCAGGGTCTCCTATGAGAGGCACCCTTCCCAATATGATAACATCTCAGAGGACGACATGCAGAATGCAGTGTCTGTCCCATCAGTACCCTTCACACCGTTTGCTGCTGTTTTGCCCTTCCAGCAAGGAAACTCTTCAGCACCGGTTGAATTCATTGCTGACTTTGCTGCTCCAGATCCTAACAGTGACCCAGAGAAGCCACCACCTCTGCCAGAGAAGAAAAACAAACACAGTAAGCCATTTTTTTGTGTTTGGATTTTACTTTTCCCTTTCCTTGAAGTTGCCATGCTTCTGAAGACCACTAAGTAACGGTAACCCCAAGGTACTGCCCTTTCTTTCATGGGGCTGAGTGTCCAAATCAGTCAGTGCCAAAGGCATAGAAAAGAAGTGCCAGTCCTTTGGTGGACAGGGAGCAGTTGTTGGAGCCAGGAACAATCCAGGCCTAGGGAGCTGGCATCATGTAGCATCTTCATTAGTGTAGTGAGAACATTTTAATTCCCTGTTTACCTGAGTGCAGATCTTTGAGGCACTGTATCTTCCTGATCTTCCTGGGTTATCCTCCCATTTTTACTTCCATTCCTTCCCCACTGCCCCCATTTTATGAATATTTTCCCACTGCAGATTAGAACTGGGTACTTTTCAAGAGCTGGGAGAAAGGACTGCTTTTCCATCCAAAACCAAGCACTGCCAGAGCAGTTATTGGGCAACAGGAGCACAGTCACCCATGTAGCTGTGCCAGACAACACTATTAACGTAGTGTCCAGTACCACTGTTTTGCTGCAGGTTCTCATTTTCTTTGGATGCCTGAGAATTCTCTGCATTGTTAAAATGAGCAGCCTCTAAATGCAAAGGCTTGTCGTCCCCAGCCAGACTCCTGGCACACCAGTACTGACTGTGACTCAGGCTCACGGCCTCATTCTGATTTCCTTAATGTACATGGCTGAAAACACATGATAACTCTTGCCAAAAAAGCAGCTGTACTGATCTGCCAAGGAAGGCTGTGGACTACGAAGTGTGATCAAGCAGAGATTAGTTTACTAGTCACTGCCGTGCTTTGCAGTTGCATGTTGCATGAGGAGGTCATAGAATCACCTGGTTGGAAAAGACCTTTGAGATCATCAAGTCCAAGTGTACTGTTGGACTTGAGGTGGCATACACAAGATCTGGATTAGCAGAGTTCTGTTGTAGGGCTGAGAGCCCCAGCGAAGAGCCGATTTGGAAGTGCTGAGTTGGCCTTCTGACTCATTTCTGCAGGTTGTAGTCTTTTCACGGAGAATAAGGTGGAAATGACATTGGTGTGTCTTATTGCAGGGTCAGTATTCTGTCCATTTCTATGATAGTTTACTGTGCCAGTCACCTTTTTAAAAGGTGTGTTGGCTAAAAGTATTCCCATTATCCCCAAGTGGCCAGTCTACATTTGTAACCCTGTGGGATTTCAATCAGGACACAAGGCTTCACCCACCTGAAAGTGAGTGTCCCCATGCACTGGAAATCACTTTCATCTCTCTCTACTAAGCAAGCAGTTAGAAGGTACTGCAAGCAGCTAGAAAAATAGCTGGGATGTTTGTTTGTAGAAACCAGAAAGGAAATAAATGCTGGCACAGGGCATAGCCACGGTTATTTGTTAAGGCTTACGCTGTTCAAAATACTCCCTGGCAATACCAGCTGGAAGGGGATGTGACACACAGCCTCCTTTCTGTAGGATCAGGTCCTTGTGGGCTCTGCATATTAATAACAAGGGCTGGGTCCAGGTGGTTTCACACCATGTGGGCTGGGATGGATGCAGGGAACTGCACCTCTGTACACGTAGGCAGCTTTAGCAGGGGGAGACGCCACCGTGAGTCTTGGGTAAGAGGCAATTTGGCCATTGAAATAAAGGGCTGTTTGCTTTTCTCTTTAAGCCTCATCTCTTTGTTTTCTCTTGTCATGAGATACCAAGGAGTTACTTAACAACAATTTTAAAAGCTGTCATCCCTGTTATTGCCTGTGCACACTTTTAACCTCAATATCAGAGCCTAGTATGTGAATTTTGTTTGATGTTGGAATAGAGTTAATTGTCATCTGTCATGTGGCACTATCAGAAGCTCAGAGTATTGATCAGTTTGCATTGTTAGGGAAGATAGCAGCTGTTATCTAATGCATTGTCAGCTCTGATGGTTTGATAAAGCTTGTAGTAGTATCTGGGCTGATACCTGACTGCTTCGAATTTTTCAATCGCATTCATGTGACACTGAGAACTTGTTTTAGATTGTCTTTACTCCACAGTATATCACACTGCAAGTTTGTGGTTGTTAGTTTTACTTTTATTTTCAACATTAAAAGGGCAGTAAAACATTACTCACGCTGTGTGATAGCACCCAGGATTTTTTTTTTGCCTGGAGGCTGATACGCATTGATGTTCTTGTGTAATCACATAGGTGAGGCAGTGCTGATTCCATAACCCCAACAAACTCCTGGGATTCAGAGGAGATGCATATGTTTTTTAAAATTATCTAGAGCTCTCACAGACGGAACTTGGTTGCAGTCTCTTTGTTGTGGATCATCTTTTGGTAGTTGGCAAGAGTTGTTGCAGCAAAGACTTTGATGGTCTTTTTATTTGTAATAAACTGCAAATTCTGCTTGAGTTAACCATGTGGATTGCTGTGAGCTGTGCTCAGAGAGATCTCCAAGAGTTGACTTCTGTATAATTTAAACAGATGAGTGATAACCCTTTTAGTTTGTCATGAATTATTGTTATTTTACTCTGTTCTGAGAATAATGGTACTGTGCTAAGGGCAAATTACTGCAGACTTTTGGTTGAACACCAGTATCGTGCTCCTGCTGTACAAGACACAGATATGGAGCAGCTTCTGCCGTGAAAAACCCAGAGTCAGAAATAGCAAGGTCCTTCCTCTAAACAGCTTGCAAACTAGAAGTAAGGTATTTATTCATATTTCCCTCCCTGTCAGTGGGAACAAAATGCAGCCTGGTGCCCTGTGAGCAGCTGGTATTTAACTGCAGGAACCATGCTGAGGGCAGTCTGGGCTTAGCCAGCGGATAATGCAAGCACTTTGAAAAACGGCTCTCCTCCCAGAGGTGACAGCAAAGATTGACTGGCTTATTTGACCTTGACTTGTCCAGTGAGTTGATGTGCAATACAGCTTAAGAATTCCCATTATTTTGGCTCTTGCTCATGCACACAAATCTGTTGCGCTTGTTTGGGGCCAGTTGTAACACAGGCTGCTGACGCAGTGCCAAGTGAGCCCTTTGCATCAGGTACTGCTATGCCTTGCCTGTACTGCAGCTATACCTTATCTTCTGGCAGTTCCTTGCAGCTTCCAGGACCAGCAGCTGCCTGGTGAGGTGGCTCAGGTGCTGCTCGTGCACTCCAAGCAATACCTGTGATTTCTACCGTGTGGGCAGAACTGCTGTGCAGTAGAAATCCCTGATCAGCTTTAGCTCTTTCTGAAATGACAGCCAAGACTCCACGAGCAGATTGCTGGGAAAGCATTCCCAGCCTCAATTTGAGATTTTTTTTTTTTCTATTTCTAATGTTCTCTGTCTGGGTTCAGAACTGACATAAGCTGGGCATGGTGTTGAGGTGGGAGAGCTTTCTCTCTCACGCCTCCCTCTCTCCTGGGGTGCTGCCTTCAGACGGTGTCACCCCACCCCAGCTGCTCACCGGGGTGGTTGCAGCCCCCATCCCTCCCTCTGCACAGAGTTGCTGCAGGGCGTGCAGACTGATCTGGGCTGGTGATGTAATTTCCCATCTGCTTTTTAAATTTCTGCCTTGTTAAATACCACATCAGAAAGGGGAGGGAGAGGATTGAGAGAAGGCCCTTTGCAAACAGCAGTCTCAGGAGTGGTCCTGCTCCCTTACTCTCCTGTTCAAGATTGGCAGCATTTTAATGATGCCCATTTTAATCTGCACTCTGCAGCCTCTACGCCTGAGCCAGGTTTGTATTTCACCATCCCAACTGTTTTTCACTTTGCTTAAAAAACAGAGAAGACAAAGCCGGAGCAGAGACATGTTCACCCGCCCCGGACTAGTTGTAACAAGCAATGCGAGAGAGCTGCAATGGGATGCATTAGCCTCATAAAGAGCTGAGATAAAAGAGCTCTTCATTATTCCCTCCCAGATTGAGTTAAGGCTCTCAACAGCATTCAGGCTTGCTGCCCTGAGTGACAGTAATTTAATTTTACGCAAGTGCCTAATGTGATACCCTTTCCGCCAACACTTCCTGAGCTGTAGTGTCATGCAGACGCCTGAACCTAGGAACTGGCAGCTATTTACCCTGAGTGTTGTCCTCAGATCTGGACGTTCAGTGAAGCTCTGGTTTTGTAGGTAACTCCACGTGAAGGGCTAGTCTGAATTAGAATGCTGCTGTGTTATAGTAGGACTGCCAAGCCTAACATCTTGGCTTTTGTCCTACTCAGTTGATGAGCTCTCAAAATGTGCCCTTTTCCCTCCAGCTCTTGTCCTCTACACTTCTCCAAGGAGTCTCAATCCTTAGTTCACTTTTGCTACTAGAGAAATATCTTTCATAAGCCATCTATAGACTTTATCTTCTAAACTTGTTGTAGGATACCAAGGCATTTTTTCAGGGCACGGCTATTAACAGGAATACTTTAATCAACTGAATCACTGGTATTAGAAAACAGTTTTTTAGCAATTCTGGATTTCCTACAGCAAGACTCCTTCGCCATGATTTTGAATAAGAGAATATTGCCAGAACATGCTTCCTTTCACTGTTAGGACTAAGGCTGAAATTCACATGCATGAGCAAATGTGATCTTGGCTTTAACACGAGCGCCAACACCAGTAGATGAGCCGGCACAAACACACCAACACACAGGTGCAGTTTGAAACCTCTGTCACACTCCCTTCAAAGAGGAGAGTTCTGAGCCACCCAGGGTGGGGACTTAACATCTGTGGAGGGTGCTGGGAAGGCAGGAGGGCAGCTGGGGAAGGGAGAGGAGCAAACCTTGGGGAGGGGCAGGTATCGGAGGCCAGGATTTCAGCTTGGCAGAGCTGGGCAGGAGCTGGCAGTGCTGTGGGACACGAACAGGTTGTCCACTGGCAGCACCGTGTGGGGTCACAGGATGGGGACAGCAGGTGTTACCGGTCAGGATTGAAATCCATCAGCTGAAGTTTCCTGCACTCTACCTTTTTTTTTTTTCATTTATTCTATTTTTTGGAGAAGGGATGTCAGTCTGTGGGAAGGGACAGCTGTGTTAGCTCCATTTTTAAATGAAGTTCGAAATATTAGAGGAAATCTGAAAAAACGATGCAAAAGACAGGTGCAAAGCAACTCCTTCCTGCCAACACGTTTGCACGGCTGCATCCTGTTTGAAATAGGCTGTTGCATTTGATCTGCCTTGGCCTGTGAACAGAGGGCTTTGCCTTGCAGCTACTGTGGGAACCGGCTTCACGATGTGCAAATACTGCATTGTGGTTGTCGTATTTATAGCTTTCACTGAAGTCATCCATTGGTTTCAGCTGTATGACTGAAATGCCAGCAGAAGCTGAATAATTGCCACCTAATGACCAGATTTACAAAATCTGACAACTGCTTGCTTGTCAGGAAGAAGGGAGGAATGACCACAGTATACCTTTTGCATGACAGTGTATTCACAGAACGGTCTTGGTTAGTCTTTTTCTTTTAAATATATCTATTGCTTCTGTTCTCAGGATATAGAAGACAGTTCTTTATTTATTTTACATTTTTTAAGTACACTTGTGATCCTTAATAATTCTGGAGGTTTGTAATCTTTCTGTGACACTGGGTGTCATTCTCCCCCTCCAACAATAAGTATTGCAGCAGTAACTAATCTTCTGTCAGAGCTGCAGACCCCAGCAGACCTGTGGGGGGGGTTTCATTGGTTTTGGAAGGGAATTGTACAGATGGAGAAGTCCTCTAAAAGAGATTTGATCCCATTTTATTATTTCCATTGGGCCACCTCTCAGAAAGGCTTTTGAATCAGTTGGGTTCAGGAACCGGAGGTGAGAAGGTGGAATGGGACTGAAGGGTGTTGGATTTCAGCTAAGAAGATAGCAAGGCATGGTCAGCAGCATTTTTAAAAGGTAAGTCTCATGTGCCAGCATTGACAGTGGTGTATAAATAGCTGAGGGAGAGGTACACCCAGGTGTTTTCTGATAAGTTTTATCATCTTGCTGGAATGGAGAAAGGCTCTGAGCCTCCTCATTCTAGAAGTCCTGCTGACTGCAGATATGAGACTTACTATAGGCACAAGAATTATTATAGATTTATTGTCGAGATTACGTCTTCGTACAAGGTTGTTTATTCCTCCTAGAAAGCAGACTAAAGTTTATTCTGAGTTTTTTTGGTGACTTTGGGCATCAGCTGCTGAGGAGTATTCTCAAAACTGCCATGGGCTATAGGAGGAAAGGATTTGGGCTAAGAGTCAGTGAATCAGCCCTCTCAAGTAGCTGTTTGGAGACCTCACTGGTTCCTTAAACTGTCCTCAGGTGTGTTTGTGGCCTGTGATGATGTTTGTTGTGCGCTGGCTTGCAGGATGGGGTATTCAGATTCTTTCCCACAAGGTGGGTGGCAGCTGCCTGTGCGAGCTCCCTGTGAACAGAGCACAATGCCCTGCTGCTCCCAGCCCACAGCAAAGCCCAACTGACAGTGCCATGGCCTTACTCTGACTTTGTTTTGAGAATGAGCACCTGCCTTCTTGTTGCAGCTACAGGAGCAGTGATGTGACCTTTTTTTGCAGTGATGGCATATATGCAGTTTGTGGAAGACTACTCAGAGCCACAGCCGTCCATGTTCTACCAGACCCCTCAGAATGAGCACATCTACCAGCAGAAGAACAAGCACCTCATGGAAGTCTATGGCTTCAATGACTCCTTTATCAGCTTAGACCCCTCGCAAGATCTGGCACCTCCTCCTGCTCTCCCACCGAAACAGCGGCAGCTGGTGAGTGACATCCTGAGTGCCCTCCCAGCAGGGCACACCAGCCTCCCCAGAGCAGCTTCCTTCTTGCTGCTCCTGTTTTTGACAGGCTGCAGCAGTGGTGGGAGGATGTCTCGTTGGTGTTACCACATTATGCTCCTTGTCATCTTGTTAACAAGTTTCTAGGCATTTTGCACCATCTACTTAGAGCTCCTCTCTAACCCAGTGTTCAGACTGTTCCCTGGAAGCTCTCAAAGTCCTAAAATGCCCTAAAAATGAAATGCTGGTCTTCCACATGGCGTGGCTGAATTTATGCCAGTCTACAGGCTTGTGTAACAACAACTGCTTTGAAGATTTTGACACACTGGGCAATACAATTTTCAGGAGATTGCTGCAGTGTTGTTCCCAGTGCTGTTTTGAAACTACTGTCAAGGGTGCCACTAATAACAACCATTTAAACATAACTGGATTTATGGCTCAGTCTTTGCCAGAGTCACAGAACTTTGGTACAGCTATTATTTAACTTGTGCATGTTCTCTCCACATTAGTCCACTTCTGTGATTCAGGATTTCACCTGGTTTTCAGCATTCTGCTGGCCCTCCCAGACTGTCAGCACAAAAAAGGCACATGCACAAGTGTTGGGTGGTCAGTTTAACAGCACAGCAAGAGACATTTTGCATGTGGGGGATGAAATCCCAGCCTCATTGGTGGCAGCAGCAGTTTTGTTTCCAGTATCAGTGGAGCTGGGATTTTGTCCTGTTTCTTTTTAAAGGTCTTCTTTTGTTTTATCTTTTTTTTTTTTTTTTAAATTCCATGTTTGTATTAATTATATGATTTGCTCTATTTTTAAAAAATACAGTTCTTGTGCTGATGTAGCTAACTTGAATTGGCCATAGCAGGAGGAGATGTGGCAACAGAGCCAAGCATCTTACCATCATGAGGGCAATAGTTGGAGTATTTCTTCATGTTATCTACGCTAAAGTTTGACTGTCCCAAGGTGTTATTCTTTAATCAAGTAGGAAAAGCAACCCTAATTTGGGGATTTGCATAACTACCTTCCTGTGATGCAGGTAGGAGTCCTAAAAAGATAAAGTAACATTTCTGACTAAAGACTGCTATGCATTATTGCTTTGAGGGGGTGAGACCTTAAATGCCTGTGTCCTGTCTGCTTTGCAGGGACACTGCAGAGTCTACAGGACTCCTCTCTGAAGGATCAGGCAGTTCTCCAGAGCCTGTGGTCACCTTCTCAGTGTGATCCTTGCACTGTCACTTGTCCTTGCAGTCCCTTGCCCTACCTCCTCCTCGCAGAGGTGACTACACTCCAGAGAGATTTTCCAAGGGTGATTTGGTCTACACAGTCATGAGAGAGGATGTAGCCATTGTGCAGAAGGGAAATCCCACTCTTTTTCTAAATTTGTCAGCTCAAGCATTTCTTTGCTGCCTTTTAATCATTATCTGGGCAGCCAAGATGTCACTGTTTTGCCTGCTAAGGTGTTCTTGTAGTTTTGCAAGCTGATACCATCAAGGTGTTGCTTGTAGTTCCCCTGAAGCGAAGGTTTCAAGTGCAGCCTCCCACCGTTACCTTCATCTCTCTGTTGGGAAAGTGGTGCAAGCAAACAGTAGCTCATTCAAGAATCACTGTAAAAGCCACCAGACTTTTGTTCCTCTGCTCCTGCTCCCATGAGAGTTTCTGGGACAGCAAATCAAATGGGCATCAGCTGCTCTAGCAGGAGGCAAGTTTTACTGGATAGAGTTCTCTATGAAATAGTAATTAGGAGATCCTTTCTTGTGAGCTTCAGATCTTATTTATGAAACATTGTACGTTATATTCTACAAGTTGAGGTGAGAAAGCCTAGACATCCTTTAGCCTCCCAAAATTCCTAAATAGTATTTGCTACTTGCAGTGTAATATCTCCCTCTTGTGCAAATAACACATAATTTTGGATTGGACTGAAGAACAACTGGACATCACTTTTATCGAGTGTCTCAGTACCAGCAAGGGCCCACAGATTGCACTGGGGAAACCGGGTCTGCAGGTTGCCACGGAAAATAATCTGCAACAATCAGCTGCTGAACAGCCAGAAGCAAGAACTGGTTCCTCCTTTGGGCATCTGCCCTTCACACCATGGGGAAAAAAGGGCAGCGAGGAACAGCTTGCGTCTCCCCGCAGCAGCTGTCCATGGGTGAGCTGGGAGGGGGAGGCAGCAGTTTATTTTTAAGGGATTTGTGAAACAAAGAAGATTTGAACTGTGATTTTTGTCATGCCTCTAGAGCTCAAGAAAGGCATATTGGTGTGTCTGGCTCTGATGAACTGTGTGAATAGCTGTTTGTTTAGCAAGCCATTATATGCATTGTTTTACATTTAGCATTTCTTATCCTTTATTCATAGCCTTTTCTGTGCTCTCTTTCTTTGTGTCTTCTCTCTCTTGCTTTCTTCCCCCTCTTCAGCAGGCCTCCTATGCTGCCTCTTCTTTCTCTCCTGTCTCCTACTGTGTCCAGCAAACTAAAGTGCCCTTCACGCCCGAGGACAGCGGTGCCGCTCAGGGCCTCACTATGTCAGTCTCTAACTCCTTTCTCAGCCGGCACAGCTCCTTTCCTGTGCACTCGGTGAGTTGCTCTCCACACTTTAACCTGTGTGTGTATTTGTGTCAGTGAAACACTTGTCTGCAGATCCTGTGCTTACGCTCTCACTTCCAGGTAAAGGTGAGAAGGGTCTTTAGGGGGATTTTGAACTCATGTAGTGATCAGCCAGGTGAGAAAAACTCTGTGTAAATCTTACTAAATGAAATCGTTGATTAGTTTAACCTTAAATATTTGAAAATGGTGTCATCCCACTGTGCCACTGCTGCCTCTCCGTTTCAGCACTTACTCATTCTCTAAAAACTGGTGATAGTTGTGGGTGCGAAGAAGAAAGTATTCAGGTGTCTGGGGGGATTTTCAACTCATGTAGCAATCAGCCAGGTGAGAAAAACTGTGTGTAAATCTTACTAAATGAAGCACAGTGGAGTTGTGGCTTTCATTACTTTATATACACCCTGGTATTGACGTTTGAGGCGAGGAAGTGAGGAAGGAGAGCTGGCCTGTGTGTCCAGGCACGCTCCTCTGACCTACACGTTCCCCAGGCTGCACGTTGGAGCTGCAAAGTCTTCTGGTTCCGTTGCATAATGTCAGTGATGTGGATGAGTCAATTAAAGGCTGCACAAATCTGGCCTTTGGACAAGTAAAGAGATGTCATCCCCAAAAATACGTGGATTTAGTCAAACATGTGGAACAGTGGCTGCAGCTCCTTATTTTTTTTTCCTATAAAATAACCTCTGTCAAATCTTTCACCTTGTATTGTTTTTCTGCTTCCGTTCACGTCTCCATGGTCCCAAACGAGCTCAGCAAGCCTGTATGGTTTGCTGATGGGTGAGCAGGGCTTTCTCTCCTCCAGCACTTGTGAGCAGTCTGAAGAGAGAATGGCAGGAGGAGCTGAGAAATTATCTAAGTCAAAATTAGAATAATCTTAAGGCACTGCTTAAATCTGTGATCAGCTGCTTAAATTAAGGAATAATCGTAACAAAGTGTTAGTGTAATGAAGTTAAATCTAACCATGAGATTCCAACAGCTCATCAGTATGGGGCTCTTTTGCATGGAAAACTATGTGGTTATGCTCTGATTGCTGTGTGATGACAACTGAGAACAGACTATTTTTTAACAGTGACCTGGATGTTTAGTAAATTAGACTTCTTCTGGAGAAGAAATTATTAGACAAGACTTGAGAAAATTCAGAAGTCTTCAATTAGTTTAACATTAAATATTTGAAAATGGTGTCCTCCCACTGTGCCACTGCTGCCTCTCCATTTCAACACTTATTCTCTAAAAACTAGTAGTAGTCGTGGGTCCGAAGAAGGAGAAAGTATTCAAATAGTTTACAGGTAGCTCTGCTTCAACAAACAATGAATTAGAGCCTTTGACTACCATTTGTGTGAGAAAGCGGTGTAATTGTTTTGCTGCAGAGGAAAAAAGGCTGAGGTGTGGAAGAGACAGTTTTAAAATTTGAAGTAATTTGAAAGCTCTGAATTGTACATCTCTCTCGTTTGGTAGTGATCCTTGCAAGCAAACCACAGAACTGCAAGACCAAGAAAAGCACTTCACTATTTTTGTTTTAATTGAGAGGCTATTAATGTGATAACGTAGTGTTCTAAAAATATACAGGCACTTCCATTTAAGAAAGCGTCCTGGTTGGATTAAATGGTTACTCCCCACTTAATTGTTCTGACCTGCTCTCATCTTACATTACTGTGAATGTATTTTATGAAATGTTAAAACTTCATTAAAAAATCCTGACTTGTTTTTGCAAGGATTCAATGAGGGGAAAATAAATGGCTGCAGCATGAGGAACAATGGGAACAATTAGGCAGTGTCAAATGCACAAAGGAAATAAGCTGAATTAAAAATGGGGATTTTTCCATTAATGTCTTTAAATTATGATAATCTCATAGTTGCTGATGACTCTGCTGGTTTCTTTTTTCACAGGCAAAAATGAGATTTTTCACTATGACAGTGTCTCTTTGTCTCTCAACTGCAAAATACCGATGTCCTTACATGCATCATAGCTGACCCATGTAATACCATAACCATGGTTTATCCCATTTTCCCTGTTCCTAATAAGACAGAGATGTGAAACAGCTGTCAAGGTTTGGATCATTCCCAGGGTGACACCCTGCATTTCAGCACCGAGAAGGACCAGAGCCTCTCTTGCAATCTGCTCCCGAGCGCTGGCTGGAAAGACCATGCAGTTTCACACAAGGGATGCCGTCAGCTGCACCAGTAACAATCCAAGCTCTGCTCCCTTTGTTCTTGTGTCTACATTTTTTCCTCTCTCACCAGAGAAAGTCCACTCAAGTGAGCAATAAACCTGTTAAAAGCAAAGATTATCTTTCCACCAGACCCAGCAAGGGAGTGATGCTAGGGAGAGCACACCTTTTGCACACCAACCAGATGAGGAGTTGCAGCCTCCTCTGTACCCAAACATCACTGGTGATTATCAAATCTCTTAAAATGATACATCTCCTATATTAATCATTATCCATTCTGTACAGGAGGCTAAAACCTCCTTAGATCAATACCAGGAAGTCAGAGCTAATAAATGGAATGTCTGTCCATTGACCCAATGTAAGCAAGGCGTTGCAGGTTTGCCAAGCATAACCAATTTCCAGAAAGTGCCTGTGCTTTTTTTCCTTCCCTGGAAACTGGTCTAGGGGGGACAGCAGGAGTCAATCCCAGAGGGAAGACCTGACCTGTTATCCATCAGCTCACGTGCAGGCAGCAGGAAAGCTGAGCCTAAACCATGTTTTGCATGTTAGCCTGTTAGCTCTGTGCTCCAGGTGAAGGACTAGCACCTTCCTGCTGATTTAAGGGGCTGAAAAAGACTATTCTCAGTGTTTTGAAGCAAAAAAAGAGGTGAAGTTACTCAGAGCATCTTTACTCTTAAAATTTTTAATGCATTTATTTCTTTTCTAGAACCCTGACTTTTTTCTTTCCAATCACTGGCTGCTGCTGCAGTCCAGAAGCCACCACTGCTCTGTCAACCCACTAATCGCGCTTTTCCCTTCTTTGCAGGAAATTGTGTCAGAGGTAATAGCTTTTACTGGATAGAGGCTGATTTTGAGCAACTGGATCAAACCTCATAGGTTTGGCACGTTGAGCTTGTTTTTTACTGAGTCTGATTCGTGTCTGGCCTCTGTGCCAGCAAGGGTCGTGTTTGTGGTGTGGGCTGGCGTTGTAAGGAACTGCAGCATCGTGTTGCCCACCCGGGGCACAGCTAAGCCATTAAATCCCCCATCGGTGGGGACAACTGGATTGTAATGTTAAGAGTCATTTTCGGGTTTCCCATCTCTTTTTGAAAGTACTTTAAGTTGCTAAAAAGTGGGAAAGGAGGTATGCAATAAAAAGGCATCCTCCTTGGTAATGGGTGGCAAAAGCTTTTTTTGGTAAGGCTTTTCTCTATCTGATCAGCTCCTTCTCTTCTTCTTCTGAAGGCAGAGGGACTGTCCTTTATTTCATTAACTCCTTGTGCTGTTAATGGGAAATGGGTGGGCAGGTATCCAAGAGGCAGGAATTGCATCTCATTCCTTCCCAGCAGCTGGGGATATCTGCACTGATAGAGGATATCAGTCCACTGACAGGCTCTACTGTGATCTACCCACATATTTTCCACCAAAAGCTGCAGAAAGTCTTGCATTTGGTTACAGCTAGGAACGTTTTCTTCACTAAAACAAGGAATGCTGTTGTTTCTCCCAGGCATGTACATGCCATTAGTGGAAATTGTCTGCATCCTCCACTGTGAAGAAATACCTTGCCTTTCTCAAAATGCTGGGTTTTTCTTATGTTTTCTTTTTAATTAAGAAACATTTCCAGTAATTTTCCAGAAACCAAATTGGCTGTTGGATTCCAGCAGAAGGCGCAAGTGATCCCCTCATGAAAGCTGCAGTTCAGCGCTTCTGTTCTCACTTGTTCCCACCATTCTTGAGAAAATTGAGCAAGGGCACAGTAAATCCACAGCAACTGTTTTGCTTTCTTGTGTGTGTCTTAATATATGTTCAGGAAAAGGAGGGTCAGATAAGTGCTTAAAGCCGCACACATGTGTTTCCCATGCTTTCCCCTCCTTGCCCCTGTTTGCACAGCTCCCTTCCAGTCTGCAGCACACGCCGCAGCTCTGGCCCTCGGCACAGACTGAGCTGCTTTGGTTCATGTGGTGATCTGATGGTGGGAACCTCGATCAAACCAGGACTGGGAAATCACAGTGTGTTAGTTTGTTTCTGTCTTCAGCAGATTTCAGCTCTTTAATTTGAAGCAGAGGGAAGTGGGATAAAAAGATTTGCATCCATTTAACCAGCTGCTGAGTTCTAGGTATTGTTTTGCCTTTCCTGTTTAGCATTCCTTCCACGTTTGTGTTTGTTTCCAGTGCCCACAACAGGCTTGAATGGTGTTATTAACAGTGCTGTTGCACGCTGGCATCACTGAATCCTGCTTCTGAAAACCACTTCCTTCAGTGGTTCGTACATTTTTCTTCCAATTGGAGCACTACCTGTGTCTGTGCAGGTCTCTGAATAGTCCCCTGTTGACTTCATAGGCCACACTCACCATGGGTTTTATATGACTGACTTTTGAGGAGTTTTGACTCTGTCTTCAGGCTCTGCCTTTTAAAGATGTGTTTGCTAGATATGGTGATATTGTCTACAAGCTAAGCAAGAGATGAAGCTGTAGATGCAATCGGATGGAGTTCTGTTAGTTTCAAGAGAGAGATGTGGTGACAGCGTGGTTAATAAATCTTACAGGTGTTTTCTTCCCTCCTCTCCCCTTATTTTGTTGCAAAGATGTACAAGAATCACTGTCACTTACGGAGAAGTTTGGATTTTGTTTTCTCATGCAGAAACCAGGAGATCCTTTCCCAAGGGAACAACAGGCCCCATCTGTCTGTCTGCTGTGCTAACCATGACTTAAAAATGGAGAGGTCAACTGTGCAGCCAGGTCAGAAGCTTTGCTGAGAAACATTAAAGCATGAGGAGCTGCTGCCTTTCCTGTGGCAGTGCTTGAAGCCATTCTCTTGGCAGCTTGTGTTTCCAGCCATTCATTGTAGGAGCATTTCCTTCCTCATTAGCAAAAGTACCTGGAAGCCCAGCATTGTGTCATGAGATAGGAAGTCTTTTCCAGTAGTTGTCTGTGCAATTATGTTCTTAGGGTGTAGCAGTTTTGTGCAACACCCAGTATTTTGTGAACATAGTTCTCTACTGTTAGAATTTGGGCATGCAGTTCTGGCATGTTGCCCACATCGCTTTCAATAGCATTAGCAGGGGAGACCTAAAAGATTGATCCTCTCCTCTGGTAGCTTCGTATTTTGGAAGTCTGGTGCTCTGTCTGATCTGGGAGTGGCTGTCAGGATCACAGATTAATTTGGCAGAAGTCAGTAGAGTAACTGAGAAGGCTGTGCCTAGAAGGTAAAGACTATGTCTGCTGATGCTACAGATGTTCTGACAGCCATATTATTAAATTCAACTTTGAGTTTGGGGTGGAGACTGCTGTTACTCACAATCAGTGACTCCCTTTATAAACACCCTGTCTCCCTGTTACTTCTGGTCAGCTATGCCTGTTGAATGAAGAGAAGCATCATTGTTGAAATAAGTTTTCTATTAGAGTGCTTATCTCCTGCCATCTAATCCAAATAAACAGTCGTAATGTCGTTAACCTTTGGGACATCCACTAACACTGCTGCTAATGATGGAAAACTGTTCTAAAATATTGACCGTTGCAAAAATCAAAGGCAGCAAATTGGAAGCATTGAAAGATGCCATCTCTGGAAGACCTTTGTTTGTCACGGTGTGTGGTGAACTATCTGATCCCGGCACGTTAGCTTCCTACTGTTCCCAGGAGACAAGATTGCTCCCAGCTCAAAGCAGGCTTTGTTGGAAGTACTTCCCAAGTGGCAGATATTTTTTTAAATCCACAGTACTTGTGAGAGCAGAGGGATCTCTCTCATCTCCCTGTGTTGACCCTCTTCCATGGGAGACAATCTTCCGGTCGTGTGGTAGTAGCCTGACAGTTTGGCCAAGAGTTTGGAAAGAGAAAAGCAACCATTCTCAAAGTATCCAGTTGAACCCTTCTTTCTAGCTTTCCCAGGGATTGTTTTGAGGTACTTCACTTATAGCAAAGCCATGGAGTAGGAGGTTGTGCCCATATGGCCAAAACCGAGGCCTTGCTGTCCTACAAGGACCATCTAAGAAACAGATTAAAACAAGCACTGATTTGCTTCTAAGATAAACTATTGCCTGTGATTTCACAGGGGAGGACTACAGGAGTTTGCTTGTGACACTTCTGGTGAATGGACTCCCCTATCCCAAAAAAAAGTATGTCTTTTAAAGGATGATGAGGCTTCCAAGAGATGTACAACACCCAAACCCCTTGGAAGCTGTCCCTGCAATTCGTGCTGCAGCTGCTGGCTGGGCTGGGCTAGGTCGGACAGGGAGCAGCGGGAATGGGTGCCATATGGACATCATCTCTATGGCAGGGTGGTTTTTTTCCTCTTTCAAAGTATGCTTCATTCTTGGCTCTTGTCCCAGCATGGCTGCATAGCTGGAATTCCAGAGCTGCTTACAGGCTCCAGAGGAAGGAGGGGGCTCCCTGGCTCACTTTCTACAAGATGCAGTGTTACAGCAGGATTGGAAGTCGAGAGCAGCCTGGCTAATTAATGCCAGCACACCAAAGGCCTCTCTGCACTGTTCCCTTTGTTAACAGCATGCTGAGAGCACTGTCTGCCTTGTTAAATGATTATTCGTGGATCACATAATGAAGATTAATGCATTTTCCTTGGTACCTGAGCCCTAAATCAACATTTTTAACGTATTTTATGCCAAGATATTTTTTTGAAAGGTGTACCGATGAGGCCAATGAGAGATCAAAGTATAGAGTTTTTTAGTAGAAACATATCTGCATTCAAACTTCTAAAACTGATGCAATGTTATGCTATATTTTGCTTTAAGTTGTCTTTGAATTGGGATTAATGTCTCTGCAACTATGCAAGGCAGAAGCTGTGCAAATTTTCCTGCCCCAGAAGCAGTAATTAATCTCCTCAGGCTGCTAGCTCAGCCTGCAGGCAGTGTCCCAGGCAGCATCTCAGCCACCAAGCCTCCCGGCTGGTGTTTGGCCTGAACTAACCCTGCCAGCACCATCGCGCAGCGTGAGAGCTTCGCGGGGTGCTGCCTGTCCTAGAGGGACTTGATTGAGGACGGCAATTTCCTTTGACTCGTGTCCTGCATGAGCCCCACTGCTGCTTTACAAAAGCTTGGCTTTTTCTCTGGGTTTGGCAGGTCAGAGACAAAAACCCTTGGGAATCCTGGGTGGAAGATGTGCATCAACTACAAAGCAAAGGGCAGCACATGCCAGGTCCCTCGTGGGCACAGGAAGCTCAGCTCTAGGGGAGCTGGCATATAGGTCTTGTTTGAGCAAGTTATTTCCTTTTCTGAAGCAGAGGATCTCGTTATCGGGACAGAAGTTTGTTGAATGCCTTCTTGAGAGCCGCTGCAGCAGCAATTCTCCATTTGCTTTGCTTTGTTCCTATTCTTTTTGGGGTTCTGGCCTGGGACTTGGGGTGAAAGTTGTCATATTAGCGCCAGTGAGATCATGAAATACCAGGGAGATGGGGCAGGAATAATGATTCTGCTGAGCCAAGGTGATGTCATGAGCCTGGCGTCTTACGAGGGATTTAGTGTTTTGTGCCATGCAAGTAAAAATGAATAAATGTAGAGCATTTATCCAGGCAGAAAGTAAATACAGAGATTAGACTTGTCATTGTTCCTGAGGCAACACCAAAAGCTGACAGTGTCCCTGGAGCCAGGGCTGCTCATCCGGAAAGAAACGGGCAGGAAGAGAGAGGAGCCTGTCCTAGAGCCAGTCTCCTTTTAGCCACAGGCATGTGGAAGGGATTTGCATTTTAATTATTTTTCAGTAGTCTTTTAAGCTCTCTTTCCAAAGCATCTCCCATTGCCTGTCTGTATTATGGCCTGCAATATGTTGTGGGCCACAAGAATACACCCAGAGCACTGCTGGACTCCATGCTCTACGGAGGGCAACCACTGGAGGATTAAGGTGGTGGAAGGTAAAGTCTAGCCATTGACCTTTGCGTTTCCTTTCCTTTGTAGTGGAAAAGCTTTTTTACCCAGGCTTCTGGCCCAAGGCGGTTCTCAATTTAGATTTTTAAGCTCACATATTTCCTACATATTAAAAAAATAACCTGCTGCTGAACCTGGATGTGGCTGCTGCAGCTGAGGTGACGGACCAAGCTTTGCTTTTTATCACCTGCTCAGCTCTCCTGGGAAAATGCAGTCTGAATTCTTTGATTCATGCCTTTCGTTTCCCTTCTCCTTTTTACAACACAGTGGTGTCACTTTTCAGCCTGGTTTGAACAAGTTGTGCTTCTTGAGAGCTCTGTCCTGCAGCAGAGCTCTCGAACGGGCGACTGCCACAGCTTCATTTCAACGTGGGTTTTTTTGGATAATGTGATTCTCTTCAACACAGATCTTAATAGTGGTTGAGCTCTACAGGTTTTAAAATAAACTGCTCTCAGCAGGTTTATCATTATTGTATTTTGTTTTGGTGTAAGCTTTGTTTTCGACTTACCCTTATGACAAATCTTACTAGCACCAGATGTTAAAAGGCAGAGGGTTGCTCTTGTTTTTCTTGGCACAGTGTATTCCCACTGCGCCCTCTTTAATATTAACTGAACGGTAATCTGATTATTGGGAAAGATAGTGAAATAAAGCTTTATGCAGATGATCTCTTTTCATCTCTTCAGCTGACTCTTCGAGGCACTGCATTAGAGGATTGATTTGATAAGGAGTTCATCGCTCCTGCAGGCAATTATCATTTTCACTCCCTGTGTTTCTCAAATGGGAAAGAGAAGCAGCGTAATCTCCTTTATCCTTCAGTGTAACTTTGACGGCAGTATCCAGCCCCTCCTCCCTGGGAGCTGCATGTTCTGGAACAGACTTGACACAGTAGCTGCTAAATTACAGGGCTGGAGCAAACAGTATCTTAAATTTGCATCCTGTGGAAAATCCCAGAAAAGCAATAAGCACTCAGAATACTTTTCTCTATGTAGCTATTTCCAGCATGCTCATAGCCGTGGTTTCTGTATGCCTTTGCATCCTTTTCATCCACTCAAGTAGTTTTCAGGGTCACTGTTGTTAGCAGTACTGAGCCTGCAGGTAAACACCCTGCTGCCCACATCTCTGAGAGATGAGCAGCCAAGCTGCTGTTTGTGCAAGAAACTTACCTCTCCATGAAAAAACTGGCTGCTGTGTCCCAGGTAGCAATTCCTGCTCTAGTTTGTGGGTGATGAAGTGATGCTACTTCTTGTCAGAGAGGCCCCCGTGTTAGAAATGCTTTGTGCTGTCACTGCTACACTACTGCTGATCTAATTACTTTTTCTTTTGTCTGTCTCTTTCCTTTCCCCATCTTCCTTGTTTCTGTGTTGTACGTCTCTGCGTCCTGTAGTACAAATCTGTGTTTAGGTCCTACTCCCAGGACTTTGTGCCTCACAATCAAGTCTCCATACCTCCTTTCCTCTCTTCTACCTCCTCCTCCTGCTCCACCCCACCTTTTCCACCAGTCCACCCATCTCAGAGCTCTGACCTAGCGGTGCCCGCCACAGCCAGCCAGTCACCCAGCACTGTGGATGTGCCAAACTCCTCTTCTCAGGAGAGCAGCTTTAACGGGAATGCTCCTGTCTGCCTTCCTTCTGAAACCTCTTTCACTGATTCTCTCCAGACGCCTTCGGTGAGACTACCCAAAGATACCCACCTTAATGCAAGGCTGAGTTTATTTGTTTTTTAAAAGAAAATATCTCTTGTAGTAATACAAGGACAGGACCTAGTCGGGTTTCCAAACATGTGTGAATTGCAGAGAGGTAATTTCATATAAAAATTGTGGCTTGGGAAAATGAACAATATTGGCAGGTTTGAGAAAACATTTGTACATATGTAGGAAACATAAAATGTCAAGTGCTGCTGAAGGGGAGGGGAGAAATTGCTGTAGCTTCCTGCAATTGTAATACAAAGCTGAGGAAGGTAAAGGAGTGTTTTGTGAGCTTCGTTGTTTCTAAACATGGGCTCTTGACATTGGTTCGCATCCTGCCTTTGCTGCCATGGCAGGATTTGGTGATTGCTGCCCTACTCCCTCCAAAGTCACTGGTGAGCTCCAGGAGCAGTGGGTGCCGTCCAGCTCTGTCTCTCCTGTGCATAAACCTGTTGCTCTCTCCAGGCTGCTGCTCTTTCCATTTACCAGCAGCCCTTGCTGTGTGCTTGGTGACAGCGCTCGGTGGTGCAGAGCATCTCGTGTTGGTGAAGTTAGGCTGACACTGTTCCCACACTGACACGACACTACTAGCTTAAGGTCCCAGATCAATTTTACACATCGCTTGGCAGGTTTGTACATTACAGCTGCTTTTTTTAAACACCATGGAGTTTGGAAGAGGGACACAGATTGTAGAGTAAATTATTAGGTTTTCATACTTGCTGTTGCATCTTCCTTGCGTTGGGTCCTTGTTACAGGCCAGAAGCCCTCCAGTTTTGTTTAGTCTGGCTTGAAGGCTCTGGTCTGTGCTTGTGGCATCATTTTGGGGATAAGTTTATTTGATACTCTCTGGGCTGCAGGGCTCATCTGCATTTGGCAGCAGGACTACAGCACGGATAGGACAGGTACCTGTGTGTCAAGCTCTGAATGCTCAGCTTCCGTAACCTTGAAATCCGCATGTGCTTATTGCACCTTCGCAGCCTCACGTGGAGTCCGTGGCAGCTCTTGCAAAGCAGTGCCTGCTGCTGTCCTGCTGCAGCTCAGGGCCTTCAGAAGAGTCCTCAAGAACCAGAAAATTACCTCTGGGAAAGTACAGCCTCAGTGGCCAGTGTTGGCTGCTGAACTGGAGGAAAGGCTCCCAGTTAGGTGACAGCAGCCTCCGAGAGCGCTCCCCCTCCCAGCCCGTGGGCACGGTCTCTCACTAACATCAAGTGCTGGTGGGGAGCAGCATCACGTATCTCCTTTCATCCTGTCTCCCTTAGAGTGAAAACGCCAGTGAGGAGGCTGGTGAGGGTGAATACGTCAATCTGTATTCCTCTGGCCAGAGCAACGGGGAACTCCCTCACTCTGAAGGAGTAAGTAACCTGGAGAGGGCCGGACACCGGGAAGGGACTGCCTGGTGCATGCTGAGTTCACACTGGAGCTGACGCGCTTGGCACTGGCCTCTTCTGCACTCTGTGAAGCTCCTGCATCCATCCTGCTTCCCCAGTTCCTTCTGCTTGCCCACTCCTGGCTTGCAGGCTTGGGTCCCTCCCAGTCCTGGTGAAGAGCAGGCAGTGCTTTTGGGGTCATGGTGAGCCCCGGCAGGAGGCAGGGACAGCTTTTCCTGCCGCACTGTTTCATTTGCGCTTCACTGCCTGTTAGGAGCTGCTGGTTCCCTTTTAGAAAGCTGCACCCTGGCCAGGGCCGTCCTGGGGCCATGTCTATTCTTGTAACTGCTTTTGCTTCCCCATTTTAACACAGAAAGCCTCATGGTCTTTTTTTTGCCTTCACCATTTGGATACAAAGTGATTGATTTAGCATTGTAATCACAGGCTGTTTCTTCCTTTACTCAAGCCTCTATCTTAGCTATTTCCTAGAGGAGACAGGGCGATTGCCATCGCAGGGAGGTTACTGTCTTCCTGTAGAGTCATAGGAAACAGCAGCAGAGGTCTGTGGAGGTCCTTTTGCCTGCCCTTGTCTTGGAAGGCACATCTCCTACAGGATGTCTCCAAGACCTTTATCTATGCTGGTGTTAAATACGCCAAGAGATAGTGCTCCCATCACTTCCCTTTAAGAGACACATCTAGGCAGGCTCATCTTTTGGGCAGCTGGTTCTCATTTTAGAAGCAAAGAGCTTTACACATATAGTCTGGAAAAATTCCGCAGACACCATGAAACCTAAACTTTCCAGGCCAAATGGGTAGCGTGTGGGTGGTTTCAGTCCTGCCTGTTCAGTAGGTTGAATTTCCAAGTTTCAGTCTGCACAATGTTGAATTAATTCTGAACTCCAACACTATTAGGTTAGTATTCCCATTTGCCATTCATGGCTATTTGTCTCCTTAATAAATGGCTAATTTAAAATGCTGTATCTTTGCTTTTTGCTCTCTACCTGCTGTTCCGCACCGCGGATTCCGACAGTTCTGCTTTTTTTGCATCAGCCTCATTTCCACAGCCATGAATTGTGAAGTGGAAACGTTGCATCATTGCGTAATCTCTTCTGATGGGAGAGAAGGGAGGTAGGAAAGGGAATGTGCATCCCACCCCCCAAAACAGGCTGGTCTCTTGGAGGATATGTCCAGGAGGGGAACGGAAAATGAAGTGCTTAGAGCTGGCTGTGTCCATTTTCATTAACGTAGCAGACAAGTGTAGTTTATCAGGAAGGGCTAGAGGGGAAAAGTCGTGAGAGGGTTAAAATCCAAGGCAACAGCTGACTTGTGTTGTAACTTTCAGCATCATTTCACAATGTTAAAAGCAAACAGTACTAATTACACTAGTCTCCAGAGAAGGTCCCAAATTTCCTGTCTAATTAACTTCTGTGTTTTCCTGGCATTTGGCATTAACTTGCATCAATCTTTAAGCGCTCTGAAGGAATTTACAGTAAAGGGACATTTAGAGGCAGTCAGACTATAAACACAAGACTGGTTGTGGTGCAGAACCCCGTGTAATAATGAAAAAACTCCTTCTCTTTGCAGGAATCTCCCTCTGTCAAAGACAACCACTCCAAAGACTCCGCTTCGAACAGCAGTGCCATGGGGAAGGAAAGCAAAGACGGTGCTGAAAGGTGAGCCAAGCTCCCCCGGTGCTCCTGCTTCCCAGCCTTGAAGGGTCCAGTCTCACCAGCATCCCTCTACCTTCCCTCTACCAAACCATCCTTGGGGCTGCCTATTCTGCATCTTCTCAATGTTCTCTAAACTTTACGCCTGCTTTTTTTGCACAACTGGTAAGCAAAGGAATCCTGCTGAACAAGTTGGATCCTGGCAAGATGTCTTTTCTTAGCTCAGGGAGCCTGCAGGTGTTAATGTAGCATGTGTTCCCCATCCTAAGTCCATCTAATTGGCAATCCTGTCATTGACACTGCCTGCTCTCTCCTACTTCCAGGGAAATGTGCAAAAAACTCTCTATTGCTGTTGGGAAATAGTCTTCCAGAGGGGAATTTCTTCCTAACCCTGCTAGTTAGAGGCTGGCTGAGGTCCCGAACAGGACGCTTTATATCCCTTCTAATACTCTTAGCTGTCATTTGTCTATGTAAATGAAGAGGTGGGGCTGTAACAGATGGGCTTCAGGAGGAGTGGAGCAGTGCTTCCCTGCTGCTTGAGATTGCTCCTCAATTGCATTTCTAAAGCAAAAATAGAGAACACCATTGTTTTGTGTGTGACAGTCAACTTCCCTCCCCCATTTTCCTGGAGTTAACTGGAGGGTTTTAATCCCTGCAGTGAAGGAGACAATGCAAGAGTGCTCTGCAGAGCTCACTTATCTGCTGGAGGACTGACTGGTGTACAGGATTTTGGCCTGTGCCTGGGGAAAGCTATAAAGAACACATGCTTTTTACTTTTAAGGAGTACAGGCACAGAAAGCATGTGTCCAGGCACAAGAGCGACATCCCTTGGGGGAAGAATGCTAGAGTTGTGGATGCACACCAAAAAAGTGGTCAGAGCTTTCTGCTCTGTCTTCCTGCAAAGAGACAACCTGCCTTCTAACCTTGTTGCAGCCCAATGGGTCCTGAGCTGGCTAAGATATGTATGTGTAGAGTATGCTCAGTCTCTATGCATTTGAGGAAGGGCTTAGATTTGTGTACTCTACAAATTTGTTGGATTAAGGAGACAAGGAAGCGTGTACTCGTGCAGGGCATAGTAACAACCTGTCTGCCAGAAATGCAGGCACACAAGTGTTCGGGTCCTAAAGGTTCATCTTCATCTTTTTTTAAGAGATGCACAAAGCAACAGAATTAGAGCCAGACATTTGGACTTGTTTGCAGAAGATTTACCTCCAGACTGAGTACTTACTGTCATTTAATGAAGATTTGTACACCGAGAGCTTGAGTGGACCCAGCGTCTCTTCCCCTGGATGGGCAATGACTCTGGTTTTGATGTGTTTTTTTACAGGCAGCAGCAGTCACCAGATGCTTTGGAATCATCACAGTTGGAGGAAGAGGTAGATGAGCTGTCCCTTATCGACCACAGTGAAATTATGGCCAGGTTAACGCTGAAGCAAGAGGTGGGTGCATTCAGGGTTTGCTTTCATACTCTTTGGCCTATGCTGTATTGAAATGTATTTTTTTGTGTGCACAAGCAAAGCATCAGCTTTTATTTGACAGGAAAAACTAAGTTGTGGCTTCATGTGTGCAGGCTGTTGTGCAAGAATGATGTGCTGGTACAGGCAAGGAGCACCGGGGCTGAGTGCGGGTTTAACAAAACGCGAGATGTCTCTCTCAAAACCAGCTCATCTGCTTCTTCCGACCTCTTCAGCCTGCAACAGTCTGAAATAAAGCACCAAAGAGCTTGAGCCCAGTAAATCCAGGTGCAAGTTTATGGTGTGGCCTTTCAATCTGAAGGCAGGTTTAGGAGATTCCCAAGCAGGACTTGCTGTCACTGATGTGGAAGAGCAGCCAAAGTAACTATTTCTGTACTTGAGAAATGGCTTTGTTTCTAGCCTTGGGTGCACTCCCAGACAGCTTTGCTCACTGTGCTCTTGAACCAAGCTGTCTTTGACATGCAGCTTGAGGGAATGTGCAGGCTTTTGAAGCTTTCAGACTGTCAGGGGGCCAGTCCAAAAAACAGAGAGAGTGTATCATTTACTGGTGTTTCAGGAGTGTTCTTTGGTCTTACAGAAGAGAGTAAGAAGCTCTTACTCATTCTTTAAGTTGTATTTCCTGAGTCTGAGTCTTGCCAGAGGGTCACCTGAAAAATTCACATCTTAGACATAGCTGCTCTGTGGCTGTAATCCTTGGTTTTTTTCAGTGTTTTACATATTGAAATTATAAAGACATTGGTAAGGGAAGCCAGACTTTACTCCAGTCTCCACTGAAGGAACATTTCCTTTAAAAAAAACAATTGAAAAGCACTGTTTTCTGAATGTTTGGGACTGTCAGGTCTGTGGCAACCCTTCACTTCTCTTTTCTTTGTTTTCTTTACAGTCTGTATGTTTTAAACAGTATAGAACTGCCACTGCGAGCTGTTTCCTGCAGCATGGGAACCACAGGCTGAGGGACAAAATCAGTTTTGCATATTTTTAGTTGTGAATTGCAGTAGCTCCAAGAAAGATGTTTTTTGGAGAGCGGTAAGGCAGAGGTCAAGCAGTTAGCAGGGCTGTTTTCTCCTCCTGGTTATTGGATCTCTTCAGGTGACCCCCAGCCAAATAGTTCCAGACTAGGGAATGAACTTCCTCATTTTGATGTCCCAGGAATGTGGGAGTTGGATGCATGACCTCTCACCCCACAGACACTGTGGTACGTGATCCCACACTTTGAGACAGTGCGCACAGTGTTGCTGCTCTGCCAGTGGTCTTCTGGGAGCATTTGGGAGTCTGGGATATTTCTGTTCATTTTTCTGTGGGCAGAAGGTTCAGCTTTCACTGAGCTTCACTGAGCCTTAAGGAGTCAGAGACCCTGAGTGAGGATCAACCCAGATCCTCATCTGGGACACCAAATGCTTTATTCAAATTCCAGGATTATCCTAGCACTGAAGGCCATGTCCCAGCTTGTGCTTTGAGCAGTGCCAGGAACATTGCGTTCTCTGCCAGTTGTTGCTGAGTTTGAACCCCAGAGGTGGCAAACCAGGCTGAAGGGAGCTTGGGCCATGCCTGATGTGTTTCTGTTCTCTTTGCAGGGAGATGATGGGCCAGATGTTCGGGGTGGATCTGGAGACATTTTGTTAGTGCACGCGACCGAGACCGACAGGAAAGGTACAGTGGATGCACCCGAAACAAAGCTGAGGAGCACAGCCTGGCATGGCCTTTTGGTGCTTCTCTTCTGCATCTGCATGGTGTGTGCAGCTGTGATGTGGCTGCAGGCAGCTGGGCCAGGGCTGAAAGGACTGTGTTCATCATCCTCCGAGTTGCAGGGGGGATTGTGCTTATCTTTGTTGAAGCAGAGGTAAGCTGGATAAACGCCTCTTCATTCCATTTAGCAGCAGGGATGGTATTAACTCCTCACAGCCTGTGCCCAGATCTGGGAGGCAAGGAGCACCAGTGGAGTGGGTGACAAGTGCTGCTTCGGTGTCCCTGTGCCTGCCAACACAGAGTGCTGCAAATATAGGTGTGACTGTTGTGTTTCCAGAGGTGCTTCTTGCCCTTTGAACTTCAGGGCAGTGGTGCTGTAGGCGTTGCTGGAGTGACTGTTGCATCAGAGCAGGAGAGGATGGACCCTGGTTTAGGTGTAATGCAGTGTGTGTGGGCACTGGGCAAGCTGTCCAGGCGCTGGTCTGCTGACATCCTTTATTTTCAACTTCCCTTGTCACTTCCTTGTCGCACTCTGTACCACTTGCACACTGGGACCACCCAGACCAGTTCAGAGAGGGGTTCCGCAGTACAAGAAAGGAAGTGTGGGGGAGCAAAAGGGGGTCTGGCAACCCTTAGCTATAGATTTGTTGAAACCCGACCTCATCTCTTCAAACCCACTGATCATCCTCATGAAGCAGCTCCTTTCCAAGCCTCTGCCATGTTTCCAGAGAGTGGTTTTGAACCTGCCAAACACATTTGTGCTGATGGCTTTAACCAGAATTGATCTTCTCTCCTGGGATGCAAGGCAAAATGCACTAACCCACTGAACCACTCAGCACTCATATTTTAGAGGTTTAATAGTCATAGGGGAAATATCTTTCATGTGTTTTTAAATGGCAGGGGTTTTACTGTAGCATAAGATGTTTGCAATTACTTACCAGCACCATTCTGCTAGCAAGAAAATCCATCCCAACAGCTATGCTTCCCTGTTTACATCAGGCATCAAATCCAAGCACAAAGGAACAAAGTTAGGAACATACTAGAGAGGAGGAGGCAGTTCATTGTGCCATATGTGTATGTTTAAAAAATAGTGTAAGTGGCATGGTGGATATACCCCTTATAAAAATGCTGAAACCGGAATAGAGAAGTTCTAATTTACTCCTGGTGATTTCCAGAACAAGCATCACATTTCCCTACTGTTCCTGTTTGAAGGCATCATCTTGGTAAAAGGGATGTGTGCTAGACATCATGAATGGGGAGCTCTGGGAATGCTGCAAGCAGTCAAGTGAGAAAACCATGGGAAACCACCCAAGATTAGGAAAAACTAGAGCAGGATTTTAAATGTGCAGTGGCGTGGAGAGGGAATGCAGCGGGGTGGAGGGAGCTGTGCACGGTGCGTGTCTCGGAATAGTCCCAGAGCTCTGCCTCACAGGCACTGCCAAGTTGCTGGGCTGAATGGAGCACAGAGGAATTTGTGCTATGCTAACCCAGTGTTTGGGTGACTGAGAGGGTTAATGAATTAAGCTTACAATGAGAAGAATTCGTGGCTTGTAAATCAATCAGCCAAACGGCACAGAGGGGTATAGTTAAGAGGCTTTCCTTTAAAGATGAGTTTCTTGGCAGCTTTGAGTGCCAGAGCAGACCAGCTGTATTACCTCACGTTGCCTTTTGGGCAGATGGCAACCCAGAATAAGCGTAACTCCACGCCCTGCTGCATGATGCTTCTTGTCCATTTGAGTTTTCTGAAAGAGCTAAATGGAATAAGGGATAAAGGGAGACTTGTGGACTTTAAGAATAAAATCCATGGTTGGTTAAGTGCTTACAGCCGCACACACTTGCTGTGAGTGCAGGATTACAGCTGGAGGAGGCCTAGGACTCACCCCTGACATGACCACCCAGCCTCTGGCTTTAGAGCTTACATCTGATTGTCTTTAACCAAAAGGCAGCAGTGTGCTCTTGATTTAAGAGCAGGAGGAAGAAGCTTCTCCAATCTTTGTGATTCTGGGGCCTGTAGTACGCACTCATCATCAGATCTTCTCTTTAAAAGTATCCCTGAGGTCTAAACCACATTTTTCCTTGACCCGTTATTGAAAGTTCCTGTCCCACAAACAGGTGGCTTTCACTGCCCCCTTTGGTGGGCACATAAGCAAAAGGGCAATCCCGAGTGCTGCAAATAGGGGCCAGGCCAGGGGGTTCAGGGCAGTTTCACTGTTGCTGTTGTGCTTTAGGGTCCATCTGCTGGAAAGAAACAACAGCACAGCATTTCTGGAAAGTCCATTTGTGTCAAAATATGTCAGTCTCTTCTTCATGTAAGACTGGATTCAACCTTACAAGAACCTTCCCTTTTCTGAAAGCAGCATTGATTGAGTCTTTCTTGTCTTTCTCTGTAGATCTGGTGCTGTACTGTGAAGCCTTTCTGACTACATACAGGACGTTTATTACCCCTGAAGAGCTCATCAAGAAGCTGCAATACAGATATCCTTTGCATGAGTGACAGTTCACCCCCACCAGGAATCAGAGCCAAGCAGTCATTGCTGAGGGAGTCGGTGGCAAGTTGTTTGGTCAAAAACCTGCTGACAGCATGGTCAGTTATGTGCTTGCCCTGGAGGCATCCCAAGCAGGACTTCCTCCACCTCTGCACCCTCCAAATGGGAAATGCTGCTGGGCAGGTCCAGGCAGGGGAGAAGAGCAGTTCATATTTTCTGTCGATCTCTGGGGAACTGGTCATTTGTTTGGGACATCTCATTTATAGAATGGGGATCACACTGCCTTCTGCTTTCTGGAGAGGCTGTGGGGATTGCCTGCTTGGGCAGATGTAGTTTAATACTAGAGATGACTGGGCCATCAAAGCCTGTTCTCTCTGTTGTTACAAAAAATGCAGCCCAGAATGTGATCCTGTCTTAGCCTCCCAGTTCTGAATTGAGCTTGTAACTGCTAATGAGGCGAGGCCTCGCATGGCAGGGTGAGCATTAGCGTTTCTGGCTGAGTATGGAGAAGGCTTCTCTTTGAGCACCCTGCCTGCAGTTCCTTCCCCTTGGCTCTGTTCCCGTGGCTCCCTTCGCTGTCAGCTGAGCAGGTCAGTGTCTCCCTTCAGGCAGTGCCAAGGCCTCCTGGGCTTTGGTCCTGTACAGTCTCCTGAAAGGGAGCCTGACATCACCCTGTCCTGCGTCGCAGCTCATCACTGCCATCTGCAGCAGAGCCGCTGCTCCCTTGCTCCTGCTGGGATCCAGGAGGACAAGGACACAACAAATCTCACTGCAGAGCAGTTGTCAGTGAAAATACTGGCTGGGACATTCCCACAGGACCTTGTTGATACTTGATAACCTTTTTCTCTTTCCCTTTGTCCATCTGGCAGAAGCTTTTTCAGCCGATGCTGTCTCCTCTGCCACCATTCTCCTTGCAGCAAATTGGGCAATGAGGAAGGTAGAGGTGACATCTGAGAACTGTTACGAGACCAGATGTCACAAACCAGTGGGGAGATCACAGTAGAGGAGTGCTGCTCATTAAATTCCACCTTAGAGAGAACAGTTTCAGGGTACACCTGCTCTTCTAGCATTAGTTCTGCAAGGTGTAAGAGCCTTCTTATACCCCTGCTACCTGCAGCTGATGGCAGCTTAATACCGTGTTAATTAGAGCCATATCAGTGTCCCTTATCTCCTGGAAATTAAACACTAGCTTCAATCCAGACTGAATAACTCACTGTTTAATGTTCCTCAGGGCAGCTGCTAGTTGTACTAATGCTTGTCTGACTACACTAAGTTGATTCTTTAATTTGTAACCAACATATGAGAAGTTCTGCCACTTCCCAGACACATTTAAGAAGCGAGTCAGTAAGAACACCTTCTTCGTGCTGGTGAGAGTGGTGGATGAGCTCTGGTGAGTTGCCACCTTCGTTTTGGGATGGGTGACGTGGGGTTGGTAGCAATACAGAAACCTGGCAGTTATGAAGATGTGGTTTTAAACCCCATTTCTGTTGACAGCTGAAATCACCTACCCTGACCAGTAAGTCACCTCTAGTGATGGACCCTCCTGTTGGAAGAGCAGGTTCTCAGTTGTGTCCTAATGGGTCAGTGGTTTTCAAATAACCAGTAAAAGGGGAATCTATAAGAAAGGAAGAACTGGGAATAGGAGGAATTTCAGTCACTCGGTTCTGCTTGTAGGAAAGAGTGACAAGACTCAGCACAGATACAGACTGTAGCTCAGTCAGGATCACAGCTCTGATGCCTTCCCTCGGTTTTCCATCTTTCTCTCAGCTTAGTGGAGTTGACAGAGGAAATTCTGAAGCTGCTGATGGACCTGGTCTTCCGGCTGGTCTGCAACGGGGAGCTGAGCCTTGCCAGGGTGTTACGCAAGAATATCCTTGACAAAGTGGACCAGAAGAAAATGCTGAGCTATGCCAATTCCATCAAACCTCTTGCAGCCCGTGGGGTGGCAGCCAGGTGAGGAGAGATGCACGTAACCGTACCTTGGTCCTTTGAGAGACAGAGCATCCCTTTCTTGTGGATGCAACGGATTTCTCAGTCCAAAAATATAAGGGAAGAAAATAGATCACATTTTCTTAGCCTTTGTACTTCATCCTTGTTTCCTCCAGACCAGGGACCCTGCATGATTTCCACAGCCATGAAATAGCCGAGCAGCTGACCCTCCTGGATGCTGAACTCTTCTATAAAATTGAGGTACAGAGATGGGGTAAGGGTGGGAGGAATTCAAACATGCACCCTCTGCAATCCCTGGTATTCCCTGCCAGCTCTCCAAGCACCTGTTGCATTCTAGGAGACAGCTGAACTCATGTCAGCAATCAGCTGTGAACTCAGTCTGCGACTGGGAATCTTGGAGCAGAAATCCCATTTTAATGTGTGCTATTTTCCCACCCCTCTCCTCTTTTTCCGTTGCAGATACCGGAGGTTTTACTTTGGGCAAAGGAGCAAAATGAAGAGAAGAGCCCCAACCTGACACAGTTCACAGAGCACTTTAATAACATGTCCTACTGGTAAGAAGCTCAGAGTGACTGTGGCACTGAACTGTGCTTAACTTCCAATGCTCTACAAATATTCAAAACATTCACAAGTTGCAGAGTTGTCTTCCTTTGTTACAAGTGAGAGAACGGATATTTTTGGCCAGGAAGTAGATGCAGGGCACTCATTAAAGACCCCAGAGCACAAGAGGAAGAAAATCAGGAGGTCACTGTAACCTGGAAGAATTATTTGTCAGTACTGTTGACCCCTTCAAACGAACATTTCCCTTGCAAATAAATGCACTCTGTGAGGGGGTTTTGTGGTCATCCTTGAAATCATTCCTTGTTCTGAATTAGAGTGCTCCATTTGAGTTGGAAGCATTGTGAAGTTTTCGGTGTTGTTGATACATCCTTATTAGTTGGCAGTTCTGTAAATGAAACAACAAAAAAACTGACTTCTACTTAAGTGGGTTTATCTTTTTTTCTGTCTGCTCTTCCAGGGTCCGTTCAATAATTATGCTACAAGAGAAAGCCCAAGACCGAGAGAGACTGCTCCTTAAATTTATAAAGATTATGAAGGTATTAACTGCTCCTTAAAGGAGGAGGGGAGGGGGACCTTTGGGTTGGTAGAGCTGTTTGATGCTGGAGGGCTTCACAGATCTCTAGAGTAATTGGCATATTCTCCCTCTTCACAGCACTTAAGAAAGCTGAATAATTTTAATTCCTATCTGGCCATTCTTTCTGCACTGGATTCTGCACCCATCCGAAGGCTGGAGTGGCAGAAACAAACCTCAGAGGTGAGGAGCAGAGAGAGCTGTCATCTTCAGGGGAAAAAAAGATAACTGTGGTTACAGTATGAAACAGCCAGGTGGGTTTAACAGCTCAGCAACATCGCAGAGGAGGGGTGGCAGATAACTGCTCTCCAGTGGGTGTAATGCCACAGTGCTGGAAGCCTGCAGCTTGGCTGGGCATTGTGACAGCTGCAGGAATGCCAGCACAGTCATGGGTGAGAACAACCTCCTCCTCCTCCCATCGGCAGATGGAAGGCTCAGTGAGGCTGAAAGCAGCAAGGCTCTATGTGTATGTGCTCGGGGTCAGACTCAGTAAATCAGCTGGAGGTGCTTGCAGGGTGGCATTAAATCCCTGGCCTACATGGCTCTCTGGGGAGAGGTTACAAAGAAAACGAGTTTGCAGCAGCAGTGTCACCATGGGCTTTGTGTTCTGCCAGGGCCTGGCTGAGTACTGCACGCTGATCGACAGCTCCTCGTCCTTCCGCGCCTACCGAGCAGCTCTGGCTGATGTGGAGCCTCCCTGCATACCATACCTGTAAGTTAGCAGTTTCTTTCCTCTACCATTACTTCTGCACATTAAAATGATTCCTTTGAGGATGGGCTGAGGATCAGCTCAGCACTCACCTTTTGCCCTGCGTTTAAAATAAGACAGCAATGTGTCAGATCAACCCACGTGCCCTCTCTGGAGCAACTTGTTCTGTAGCATTGGAAGGCAGGGTGGTGGCTATCTTTTTGTAAATAAGACTTTCGTGACTTGGCTGTGGCAAAGGAAAGATCAAGTGCCCAGAAGTTAATTTGATGCTTTTTTGACTGTGTTTTCTTTGGGGTCTGTGCACAGAAAGACACATTTTTCCATGAGGAGCAATGGATCCCACAGCTCTGCAACAGCTCTGGTTCTGCTGGCTGCAAGAGCTGGTAAATGAGAAGCCTGCCTTGGCAAACATGCTGCTTCATCCTGATTTTAGATGAAAGGTTGACCATTGCCCTTCTCCATAAGGACCCTCCGATCTAGATACCAAATTTGCTCTAAGTTTACACCAGTAAAACTTCTCCTGGTCTTGCTTTCTTTCAAGGAAAGGGTTCCGTAGGAAGAGGTTTATAGGTACATGGATGGCATCTCATCTGGCAGGGGTGCAGAGCAGGACTGTGCAGAGGTATGGCTGAGTAGGGGAGGCAGAGGGAGGAAGGGAGCACAGACCCTCTTGCTAGCAAAACCTGAACATGAGGGAAGACCTCCTGCATAAAACTGGAAGGAGGGTTTAACCCCTGGCAGGCACTTCCCCTTGCCACCTTCTTCCAGCCTGGTCCTTCTTTACATGGAGGGAGAAAGAGTAACCTCAGTGCTTTTAGCATGACCACGAGTGCCTTGTCTCACAGGTCCCTCAGCTGTGCATGGTGGGCATCTTGCACCTGAATGCCTTTGGATCTGCTGCTGGAAGGATGTTTCCCTCTAGTTGAAAGGTGCAGCGCTGGTGGTGGCAGCAGCAAGAGGCCGTTAGATTGCCTGTGGCTGCCTTTAGGCTGTGCGTCCTGCCCCTGTGTGATTAACCTCTGTACTTGTTTGTCTACTCCCTGGTCCTTTCTCTCTTTCAGAGGCCTGATTCTGCAGGACCTGACCTTTGTTCATCTGGGAAACCCTGATTACATTGACAGCAAAGTGAACTTTTCCAAGCGCTGGCAGCAGTTTAACATCCTGGACAGCATGAGGTGCTTCCAACAAGTGTAAGTGCAGCAGCAGCGGGGTCAGAGCTGGCTTGGAGGCACCACGGTGGGGACTGGTGGGGATTGTGCAAGGGGAAAGTCAAAGCATTTTGATGGAGATATAAGAAAACTTGGGAAGGGCGGAGCTCTGGTCACAGAGTCCTTCCCTTTCTAGGTTTTCTGTGACTAAGAGTTGTGGAGACAATTTTCCTGCGTTAGTTCTGAGATCCAGTGCAGTAAAGCTCCCACTACTTTCTTTCAGTCAACACATTTTCCTCCAGGTTTTGCTGTTGCTGGTTCACATGTCCTCTAGGTCACGGAGGGTTTTCTTTAATGCTGTCCTGCAGCAGAGGCAGCAGATCTAACTGCTGATTTCAGTGTGATAAGGTCTTTTTTTTTCCCCAGTTCAGTGATAGGCATGATGTTTTGTCCCCGTTTTGGTGTCACACCACTATCGTGAGTGCTGGGCGCAAGGTCACAGTGCTGGGTGGCTCCACGTTGGCAGAGGTCCCCAGGTAGCCCCTTGTTTAACAGCAGCCCTCCTCTGTGGTTTTCCAGACATTACGACATCAAAAGAAACGACGACATAGTGTCATTCTTCAACGATTTCAGCGACCACCTGGCTGAGGAGGCCTTGTGGGAACTGTCCCTCAAAATCAAACCTCGGAACATTACGAGGCGGAAAACAGACCGAGAAGAGAAAACCTAGGAGGAGGGGTTGTGCAAGCGAGGAGAATTGCTCCGCAGACGCACCGAGGGCAGCTATCAGACTGGAGTTCAATGTTTGTACCTGTTACTGGATGACACACCCTCCTTCCCAGCTGGCAACCATCCCTGGGTGTGGGAATGTCGGGCTCTTGCAGCAGGCAAGAAGTGACCGTGCGCGTCAGCCGCCAAGGGCAGAGATCAGCTGGTGCCCACTGCACTCGCCCTCCTTCTCCTCCTGTCCCTCTGTGCCATGAATCAGCTTTAAACCTGGGGAGAGAGCTTTGTGGAAGGAGGGTCCCAAGCAAGCTCGTTGCTGGTTTGCTGGCCGATTGCATCCAGGAATATTCCAGCTTTTGTTTTCATCCACAAAAGAGTGTCAGCAAAGAGCTCAGCACCCACAAACTTGTCTCCAGAGTGGTGTTCAGCAGGCAGCAGCCACAGAAGCCAAGGGTTTGAGTATCCCCTTGCAATGCCAACCTCAAAACGTGTTGATCCCTAGGAGATGAGGATGAAGAGTCTCCCGCTGCCTGCCAGAGGAGCTCTGCTTTCAGAGAGCTGCTTGTGTTTACAGGGGTCTCCGGTTCACCCCAGATCGCTCACGCCTTCCTCGTGGGAGGAAGGCACCGGTCGTGGATACGGAAGAGGCACTGAAAATGTGGGCAGGGACCTGCCATCTCCAGTCATCGTATCCCCCTCCTCCTCTCAGATCTCGTTATTTAAGCAACGGTAATCCCTCTGAACCCTGGAAACATTGACTACCCGAGGTACTGCGGCTCACTCGCCCCGTGAGCCCGTATCTTTTAGTGATGGTACTAGCTTTTGCACAGTAAATGCTGTAGTATACGAGACTGTAAATATTAGTATTTAGAATCCATTGGGGTTTTTTTTTGATGCATGTCTGAATACCAATGGGTTTATAGGAAAAAAAAGAAAAGTGCAAAACAGTGTGTATAAAATTCACAACCAGTGACAATGTTGTTCCAAGTGCTGGAAGAAAAGAGGCTCGGGGTGGCCATGTGGGTGCTGGTGCAGAGAGGTTGCAGGAGCCGGGCAAAGGAGCCCACGGGTCCATTTCTTGGGTTGGAAATGGGAACCAGGAAGGAGTCTTGTGCCCTGCCAAGCCACCCCGTTCCCTGCACCCCACTCCTCTCTACTCTCACTGTTGCCAAATGTTTTTTGTAGGGGGTCCCGGTCTGGCTGACCCTTGGTGCTGTGCTTTGTGATCCGTGCTTCAGCAGGAGCCCCAGCAGGTCCCCATCCCTTGTCCCACCATGCCAGGGCCAGCCTGGCATGGAAGAGCAAGGAAGGGTCTCATTTCCCACACGTGCAGCGTTAACCCCAATCGGTTCAGTGTGCCTTATTCAGCCCCTCTGTCCCCATTCCGTGTGCCCCCCCTAGTGCATCCTCCCCAGTGCAGCCCCAGCTGGGCCATTTCATATCCCTCCTGTCTGTCCTCATCCGATGGGTTGCGGATCGTGGGTCTGAGCACACACTGTAGGATTTAGCAGCCTTGCAAGGCCTGTCTCAGCACCATGGTGCGTGGTCACAGGTTTTTATGGAGTTCTGTCCAACAAAATCCTGCAGTTTTAGGGCATTGGCTCACAAGGAATACAGACGGGGGTTTTGCAAAGCATCCTTAACTTATTTCTCAATAGCAGTTCCATGTTTGCTAAAGCCTTTCTGTTTATTCTGGGTGAATCAGAGTTGTGAGCACTTCATTCTGCAAACAGATTGCAAAGCCCAAGCTGGCTCCCTGCAGGCAGCAGGCGGGAGCGATAGCGGCGTTGCCCTGTTCACAGGGTTGTACCCAGCTCAATTATTATCCTGAAGATCCAGGCACGGGGCTCACACAGCAGCCAAATGCTGAAGCGCATGGAGACCCACCCTGCCTGCAAGGGCATCTTCTAGGGGAGGAGAAGGTGGGGGCCAGCCCAGTGAGTGCTGTGCAACCCCAGAGCAGGGATCTTCCTGTGCTGAAATGCAGCGTCCAAGCCAGAACACTTGAAAACCGGTTTGTTTTTATGGCACTAAGGTCATTGGAGCACTGTGTCGTGTCCAGCCAAGGCTTTGCAATCTGTAAAGGCTTCCCAGCCTTCCACGCAGGAAGTAGAGCTTTTCCTTTGTAAATAAGATTTTAAAGAAATCCCGACACTATGAGACTTTGAAAAGGCAAATACACCTCGTGCCTGGCACAGGCGTCCCCCCAGCCGGCTCCAAGCAGCTCCCTGGGCCCGTGTGCTCTGGCACAGGCTGTTTCTGGCAGTGTCATGCATGGTGGTAGCACTGAAACCACAGCCATCTCTCTGCTTGCCCCTCGAGGGTGCCGTGTTGGTGGCTGTGGCTTGATGCCACAGGGCACAGGAGGGTGCACTTTGTCTTCCCTACTTTTCTCACGAGCAGGAGATGTTTCTACGTTCTTCTCTGCCCCAAAAGGGGTTCTTGCTCTACACCCTCCCAAAAACCAGAGGTTCAGCCCATGGCATGGGGACAGGAGATCCACTTTCCTCCCCTGCTTCTCCCCTTTTCTCTGTGGCCATCCCCAGCCAAGCAGGGTGTTCCCACCACAGCTTCTGGCTCATGTCCCAACCCCCAGCCAGGCTTACAGGGCTGGAGGGACCCTACAGAAGGATCTCCTTGCCCACAGCAGATTTAAGTTTGCTGGCTGGAGACCTCCTCTCCAGGAGCAGCGCCCCTGGGAGCAGAAGCCCAGCACAGCAGCCCTTTGCCAGACTGGCCTGAGTGTGTTTGTGTGTCTTGCAGGCAGCATCCTCAAGGCCATCACCTCTCTCTCTGGGGGCAGGGAGGGGACTCAGTCCCCTCTCCACACAGGCCAGGGAGCGGGGAGAGGCGATGCCCCGGTTGACAGCCCCTTCCCCCACACCCAGTCCTCCCCCCAAGCCATTCAGTTGTATTATAGATCTACCACTAACCCAGTCCTGATGGTGGCATCTTCCTGCAAACATTTCAGACCTGTAACTTTTATATTAAAGACAAATAAACACCAATAACAAACCCGCCTGATGATCCTGTTTACAGTGCATGCAGCAGTCTGTGGATTAAAGTGACAATCGAATCCACTTCTGGTGCTGGTGTGGCCTCGTGTTTTCTCATGTGCCTCTCGGGGTTTTCCTTGGCTCTTGGCCCTTTTATTTCTCCCCCATAAATCTCTTCCTGACCTCCCAATGTGATGGTCTCCCCCCTTTAAAAGCCCTACACCTGGGGGGGTTCATGTCACCTGCCTCGGGGCACTGATGCCCCCCCATCCTGGGGGGCTCTGGTCCCTCAAAGGACAGGCGTGTGCCCAGTTCCAGCCCAACCCATGTAGTGGCTGCGTGCCGGGCAGCCAAGGGCTATAAATAACCCCTGTGGCGACGTGGGCAGCCGAGCACGCTCCCGCACTATTTCAGTCTTGGCCAAGGTTCAAAATTCCACTGGAAATAATTGGCATCAGCCAGCTTGGGAGGAGGATGCCCAGACACTGACCGAGAGCGCTCACTGGGGCTGCACTACGGTGCCACATCTCACCAGCCTGGCAAAGCGTGGGAGCTCCGGGAAGGGAGACGCGAGCGTGGCTGTGAGCAGAACCTCTGGCACGAGGCACAGACACATCCCTGCTTGGATCCTGCCAGAGCTCAGCTCAACGGAGCAGCCTTCAAAGACCCAGGGGTTCATCCTCCCCCACAGCCACAGCACTTCTGGGAGTGGCACCCCCAGACCTGGGACTGCTGCATCCCCACGGTGGCCCCATGTGGGTTCCCCTTCCCCAAGGTCTCCCTGGTTTCCTGCTTGGGCTGATTTCCTGCTTAGGCTGAAGCCCCGGCACCCACCTGCTTTTGGAGAAAATCCTAGTTTGACCAATTTCAGGAGAACTTGTCATGAGTTTCCTGGTGGACAAAAGCCACCAGGTGTGGGGAAGGTCCTTGGTGTGCACAGAAAACAGGAGCTTTAGCTACATCTGTATTTTATTTCCATTTGGAAGCAGCAAGAAGGTGGTGATACCCCGTGTGTGCAGAATTACTGTAGATGCTCAATACATGGGTTTATATCCTCTCACCTTATTAATCACCTGTGAGGGCTTCTCGCGTGCCCGGAGCAGCTGCGTGCCTTGGCCTGTCCGTTGCACCTTGGCCATTTGCTCTGTCTCCAGCCCCAGCTCTGCGAGATGCTCTCTCTGCAACAAAGTCCCATTTGGCATCTCCAAGTGACAGTCCATGGTGATGGGATTCACCATCCCACAGCAGAGTCCAATACGTGGTACTGCCGCTCCGGCACAGCTCCTTGCCCAGAGCTGGCATCGCTTTGGTCTGGGTTCCTCCTTCCCGCAGTTCATGGAGCTGAGAGTGGGCAGGCAAAGGCCAGATGCTGCCCCTCAGCCCCAGTGACACTCTGTGGTCACTCATTTCCCACGGCAGCCCCATGAATGCCCCAGCAGCCGCTCCACCTGCCCGTGACACCCATGCGCCGTGGTGAGCAGAAAGGAGACCTGGCACGCAGCGTGTCCTTGGGGCTCAGGGCCTCATCATAGGTACAGGGTCACCAGAACGTAGACAACCCAGCTGATGGAGGCGAAGAGCCCAAAGATGAGGCTGAAGAGGACCAGCGACTGGGCCTTTTTGGATGCCACAGTTGCCTGGGCCACGTCCCCACGGCCCAGCGCAGCCCGGGTCTGGTGCAGGGGAAGAAGAGGAGAGGTTAGACAGGACGTGCAGCACCAGGCAGGGGCATTTGAGGTGCCAGGTGGGTTCAATTACACCAGGACTGTTCTGTCCTTACCTCGTGGGAGTAGATGAGGGCTATGACCCCAGTCAGCAGGCAGCAGAAGATGGTCACCAGCACCGACTCCACCAGGTAGTCCTTGGGCAGGCGCTGCCCGTGGCCAGCAGGCAATGGCCCCGTGCTCAGCTGCCCATTGTACTGCAACACGGAGGGTACAATCAGAGCTGCACAACCCCTCCTGTGCCCCCCCCCACCCCAGGCTGTGGTGCTTGGGGCGCCACATGCAACCCCACAAACCTGGGTGGGGGGATAAGGGGTGACCCCGCTGCAGAACAGAGCAGGGGTGGGGAATACGTACGATGGTGTAGGGCAGGGGTGCAGGGGAGTTGCCCTGGGGTGGGAAGGATCCGGGTCCTGGCCCTGGCTGGTACACGATGGGCACTTGCTGGGAGAAGCCGGCCGGGAATGGTGGGTAGAGGAGATGAATGCTCTTGGGGTCTGGTGGCGAGTAGGGCGGCGGATCCCCCTCGAAGGCTGCGTTGGTGGCTGCTGCCACCACCACGGGGGAGTCCCAGCGAGCGGTGAGGGGATCCCAGTGAGCAATGGGGGGATCCCCACTGGGTGAAGGGTCCCAGTGAGTGGTGGAGGGGTCCCTGTGGGTGTTGGGTGGGTGTCCTTGGGGACCAGAGCCAGGCAGCCCCTCGGCTCCCTCACCGCTGCCCCCCAGGTCTGCTCTCTCGGCTGTGGGACCCTGGGTCCCGGCCTCTGCTTCTCCCTCCATCCCTGTGGGCACAGAAAACCATGGCTGCCCCGCGGCCGAACGTCCCCCCCTGCAATCGGGGTCAGGTTGGGGGTGGGATGAGCTCTTCACAGGGACCCCAGCCTCTGCCACCCGACCCCCTCACTCCGTGCCACCCTCTCCCGTCCCCACTCACACGGGTCCTGCCGCGTCCCCAGTCCTGCAGCGGGCGCAGCGCGTTAATCATTGACCGCCTGTTGGCCCGGGCACGGCGGGGCCAGCAGGGACACCTCCCACTGGGTCAGGGTGCTCCAAGCACCATCCAACCCGGCCTGGAACACCTCCAGGGAGGGGGCAGCCACGGCTTCTCTGGGCAACCTGGGCCAGGGCCTCACACCCATTGTGAAGAATTTCTTCGCCGTGTCTAATATAAATCTTCCCCTTTCCAATTTGAAGCCGTTATTCCTGGTTTTGACTATTTGGAAGAGGAGCAGGCGTCCTAGGGAAGGACAAAACCCACACTCTTAACCATCTGCACATGCTGCCTGCTTCAAACACAGCTGCCAGTGCATCCTGGAATGGTTTGGGTTGGAAAGGACCTCAAAGCCCATCCAGTTCCAACCCCCCCTGCCATGGGCAGGGACACCTCCCACTGGATCAGGGGGCTCAAAGCCCCATCCAAGCTGGCCTTGAACACCTCCAGGAATGGGGCAGCCACGGCTTCTCTGGGCAACCTGTGCCCGGGCCAAATTCCTGTGTGGAAGAGCACGGAGCAGCTGCACTGCGGGCTGTGAGGCTGAGGCGCAGAGGGCGCTTGTCCCTGCGCTCCGGCCACACCTATTCGTACACAAAATGTATATAAAAACACATATTTTAGCCCATATAGGCGGTCCCTCCTATAGCCCCGCTGTCCCCACCCCGCTGCCCATGACCACGCCCCCTGCCCATGGCCGCAGCGCATGGCCCCGCCTCCTTCCACTGGCCACGCCCACTATCGTTGCTCACGCCCCCTGCCTGGCCCCTCCC